>CM031234.1:860391264-861655430 GCA_018340775.1 Taxus wallichiana var. yunnanensis
AGCACGCATTGTTATTCTTAGGCTTGTATTAGCATCTCGTGAAACTCTTTTGAGTTCACTTTGAGTCAAAAAGTCTAATCTTCTCCCTCTTCCTGTATCTCTCCCATGTCTTTTAGTGGAGCTTATCATTTCACGATATAAACGCATCCTGAAGTCATCACAATTGGGAACCAACTTACAAAATGTACATGTCAATGAATCAAAGGGGAATCCTGACTCAGAGACCCTTTTACAATGAATATGCCTATAAGTTCCATTGATACTACATTCAATGCCATTATAACATATTGATCTCTTGGTATGCTTCTCAATGGCCCAAAATTTCCCATCCTTTTGATCATCCATTAAGATCTTAGTGTCTAATCGCTTCCCATTTCTATAAATATATGGTTCCCAAAACCCCCAACATAGAAGTAATATGTGAGATCCATGAGCTGTAAAAAGGAAATATATAATTAAAAGTACTATTAAGTAATAATAGATTAGAGAAAGTGATAATCCAATAATAATTACAAGTTATGCAACGTACCTGCATGTGAAACTCTTGTGCTTGTAGAAGCTTCTTGCACTATTGGTTGTGATGATGGGACCAAAAACCTATTCAAACTTTGTTGGGACTTATCAATGGTAGGCTTCTTGGGTCTGCCACTAATGTGCCACTCCTCAACTCAACTGTAGAAGTCTTATTTGTAGTAAGTGTGTGCTTCTTTGATTTCATGTGCTCATTTATAGATGAGGCAATACTACCACTAGCAGGAACTAAAGAAAACCATTTATTGCAGCGTGTACACTCCACTTTGACTTTTCTCTTGTCTGCATATTCTCCAAGTGTTGCTTCCACCACCTTGAACAAATCTGAATCTTGTGTCTTGTTAAGATCGTGTAGAATTTTGATTGCATGTTCAATCTCAAATCGATCTCCAGACACCTTTTTTGGTGTTATTTGGTTGCATGATGGACTTTCACTATTTCCAATTGTTGTAATTTTATGTTGATGCTTTTCAGATTTCATATGAGAATTCTTGTAGTTACGGATAGTTTGACTTGCTGATGATATATCCCCTGATCCATAATCAATTCCACAAGCCCCACAATGAAGTTTTATTTCAGGTTTTCCCTCTTTTAAACATTTTTTCAAACTAAGCTTCTCGAGGACAAACTTTTCCTTTAATTCATTCAGTTTGTCTTCCCATTTTTTCAATAAATTGATATCAAAAACTACAACCTGCTCTACTGATTCGGAACTTTCAGCAAATTTTGATTGTTTTTGCATGGGCTCATTCACATTCTCAAAATATTCAGCAGATCTTGATTGTATAAACATGGAATCCATCACATTCTCTCCAACAGTTGCAAATTTTTCTACCATCTCGCTTATATTGTTTTCAGCTGTACCAATATCCAAAGTTTCATGTTTCCTCTTGATGCCTATAGTTGATGAAGAAACTTTCCAATTTTTCTCTTGCTTTGGGTTTAATGAATGCCCTTTACTGTTAACAAACTCAAATGGATATTCAACAACATCATCTTTCACCATTTCATGACGAACAATAGAAAATGTAGAATCCCTCGGACATCTAACTATACCAATGACATGATTCCCTTCACCAGTTACAATATCAATATCCAAATCATCCCCTGGATCCATCTGTAATTCCATCAATATGTATCATATTAATACAATAAAAATATTTGAATCTAAAAAACAAATAATAAAAATTATTAAAAAAAATACTATTGGTCACGAGTGATTTATTAGTATCTAACAACCTTCTTAAAATATTTTAAATGAAATGCAAGAGTATGTTTCAAAACACGCTTTGTCAAAAATGGATCTAACTACACAACAGATCTACACAACAGATCTTGACATCAATTTACATGGATGGTGAGGTCTCCACGTGGAGTGTAAATACTGTTGCAGGAAAATGGCAGTGATATTTGATGACAAAACGTTGCAAGGGAGTCTCGATGCAATGACGGTTGAGTGGTGATTCTGAACTGAACAATCAACACGAAATGATGGATGCTCTGTTCTTTGAATCAATGATCCAACGTAGAGGTGGGTTGTGATGCAATAAATTGAGCTTAGGAACATACAAACATGTTGTCGGCATTGAATGGCCAAGGATCCTGGAGATCTGAGCAAGCTGAGAATCACAACCAATCAAATTCGCACTGAAGCAAACAATTTCAGTCGTCCTCTTCAATTCAGACAAGCTCTCACTCTTAATGAAAACTGGTGACTTGAAGTATAAACGTGGTATTTTTGAGTATTCTACATATGCATCATTGAATGTGGATAGGGATTTGAGTTGAAATACTTGAAATCATATGGCTCAAAACAATGCATGGCAGGAGTAAACTGTAGCAGTAAGATTTATTCTTTTGTGTAGATTGTGATTGAGAGAAAACTCAAACAAAACAGACCAAAATCCACAATGAATGTCACTGCATACAATATAGAACTAATGAATTTATATTTGAACTCTGATGTATTGAATATCTTGAGGTGAAGAAGTTCCTGCATATTTTGTTAGAAAGAAATATTCAGTGATTAAAATGAATTGATGTTGGCCATCTATTGGAATATGAATATGAGAGGTTGTTACCTATCACGGGAGTTCATATATGAGTTTTAAATGTTATTCAAAATATAATAAGGAGGATAAGAGGTTAAAATATAAAGTTTGTTAAATATATATTGGGTGTAGGGTATGTGGAGCAGTTTAGGGTGGAAGGAGGAGTGTGGCGTATGAAGAATCCATGAATTCATGATTTCAAGAATAATACCACTACATAACTCTCAATAGTTGGGACATGTTTACAATATCATTTCTAAAGTATATGTTTTGTTTATTTCAATTCAATTTAAAAGGAAAATGTATGTCATGAAGATTTATAAATTTAACACAAAAATGCAGCTACATAAGACCCTTCACATTACTATACAAATTTTAATTATTGTAACAAAAATAGATAGAAAGTAAAGAAAAAGAGACTTCAAATTACACATATTAATGGTTTGTACTTTGAACTGAATAAGCCAAATACATTCTCAATTTTTACAGGCCTTCTAGGCAAATATTTATCAAACAAAATATGCAATGGAGAGATACTACTTTTATATGGCTTCAACATTTATGGAGATATTTGTTAGGCAGAATCTCCAATTATTTGTGAATAGATAATGTTTCCTTCAATCTGAATTGTTAGAGACGCTAATTCTGGAAAAATATAATGTACAACTCTGCATTCTTATCCATCCAATTTGGAATGTGCAGCCACAAACACCATATGTACAGAATGGACAGTAATACAGAATTTCATTGCTGGGAGATAAGGACCACAGACTGTTCTATTAAATGCACTTATAAAGTTTTTAATTAATATTTTTTACAATGTATTTCCCTCCAATTATTGGAGCCCATGTGGTGGACTCCAGTTTTGAATTTTCCATGTGCGCACCCCACCTTGGAAATTAGAATTGTTGCGCATGGCCGCGAAATCTTAAAAGATGTTATAATATTCAAATATTGACATATTATGGTTATGAGTGTAACAGAATTTCAAGAACAAGCAACGGACATGTCAGACCCGAAAATGTCCAGAAACAGAGACATACAGATCCTACCACCTACAACTGTATCTACGGTAAGTGACAACTATATCTTCTCCGAAGGGTTTTATCGTTGTGTTCTTCTGACAAGAGACTACAATGTTTGAAGAGATCTCTTCATCGCTGTCAAAAGGGGCAATCTGAAGATCCTTCGAGATTTACACAGTCAGAATGCAATTGGGAGCTATATTACCCAGGTTACATTTGAGGGGAACACAGTCCTCCACATTGCTGCAAGGGAAGGCCATGTGGAGCTCGTTAAATGGATTCTTCATAACGCTAAGAGCTTAAGTGGCCTTCCCTATTGACTGGGGCTCGTAATTCTGATAAGAATACGCCATTACACGAGGCTGCCAAGAAGGGTAATCAAGAGGTAGTCAGGATTCTTCTTAAACACAACAAGTATGTTGTGCACAGGCACAATCAGTTTGGAGAGACGCCATTGATAATAGATTCAGAGCATGGTCACGTGGATTCAGCCAAGCTGTTGTTAGCAGCCACACCGTTGTTTCTAGTTTTATGGCCCAGGGAGAACCGTCAAACATGTTTGAATGCTGCAGCTTATGGAGGACATTTAGGTAAGATTTTCTGTCCTTCAGAAAATTGTGAGAGGATCTAAAAATTTGATGCTTCAAAATTCAAATCCCTCATTGTCAAGATAACAATTTCACATGTTTGGTTTTAAATAGTGCTTTTTATTTCTGTCCTGAGGTGTTTTTAATAGCATCCATGGTTGTAATAATGAGTGTTTTTAATAACAGACATGGTTGCAATAATGAGTCTATAATTGTTTTAAAAACATTCACATATACGTGGGTTGTTGGTCCCAGGTGGGAGGCGGGCGCACGCTCCGAGTACTGCTTAGGGCGCTCGGAACCCTTAATTCGGCCCTGAATGTTTCAAAAGCAAGCAGACGTGAGGAATTAACGACTAATTCAGAAATGCTTAAAAATTTACTAGAGAACTGGACGAAGTCATCTGATGTTGACTTCAACATGCCGAGCAACAAAGATTTCATGTGCCTTCTAAAAATTGTCCAGCCATCAGAGTATGACGATTACTGCAAGTGGAAGGAAAATCGCATTGTTCAAATGCAAGAGAATAGGAAAAAAACATCATTCTCAGAACTAGAAGGCAATCAAGAACGTGTCATTTCATGTTTTCTGAAAAATCTACCCAAGTTCTGCCCCAACATTGTTTATTTGCGGGACTCAATGTGCAAGAGAGGTGCCGGAAAGTCATGCCCGAACACTGCCAGTTTCCCTTTGGGATGTAGCACATCCAGCATTGAACAAGAGTCCTATTGTTGCATAGATAAGCTGGATCAACTGCACCAGGAATTGTGTTTGGCTTTTTCAAACATGGAGAAAAATCTTAAGCCATTGTTTGTTGGGTCAGAGATCATGCTTACTGCTGGCAATAGGATTTTTAAATTTACAATTGGAAGGCCAGAGAAGCCGATAGGGCCCATAATATACAGAGAAAAAGTTGTACTTATGTTCTCAGACCCAATAGCCGGTGAAGACAAAGGAATATTCTTCCAAGAGAATCAGAAGGAAGGTTTGATATTTTCAGGAGATAGGTTATTGCTAAGGCTTTCCAGTGATGGTAAAGAGATCTGGGGACCGTGGAAGTCATGGATCATAAGAGTTCAAACATAGAAACTTGGCTGGGATCTGTGATTCCAGCAAGGTTAGTTAATCTAGAAAGAAATATTGGCTTCTTATCTTTCATACTGAAGAACGGAGATGTTCGTCAACTAAGTAAATTGAGAAATTCCATTATAGAGGATCTTTTGATTGGTCGTGACCTGTGCTCTATTGAGAGATATCTACTGAAAGAGATGCATGGTCTCTGCAAGCAATTCCGACACCAGCCCTGCACAATCCAGAAAGATTACTGCAATGTCTTACGGCACCATCAGTTTGGCAGTGGAACAAGAGTAGTGCACAAGAGTAGTGGAACTCCTCTTTGGCAATTATCCCATCAATTTTCCGATCATCTCTTCTATGGGTTTACTTTATTTCAGACACTACTTTGCATGCATTCTCTTTTCTCAAAACATACTTCTTTTGCATATGAGGTAGCATATTCAGCAAGTCATCCTCTCTGGGTCCTGATGAAGGAAGCACATTTTGACATGACTGATTTCTTTTCCCAATTGACAAGACATGTTTGCACCCGAGGGTTTAGTGCTCTTATACCAGGAGAAATGGATATGATGTTTTCTTGTACTGAAAATATCATATAAAACATCATATCCGTTCAAATCTGAGGTTTGTCCCCTGACGTTTAGTCATGAGTTACTTGTAGGAAAATAATGTCTTGTATTGCTTCTAAAAAGCAGTCTCCATCTTACTTGAGTATGTTGACAAGTCTTGGCTTTGCTGCCTGTTTATTTCGTAAATAAAATTATGTATTCCTCTTCATCATTTTGTTTAGTTCTTTCTTCCTTTATGTGATTAAAGATCATTCTTAATTCTGTAGCAATTTCTGAGAGCCTTCACTTATATTACATGTTCCTCAGACTTGTCAATGGTCCTCTCAAGTGAACAATGGTTTTCAAATTTCTTCTCTGTACCTTAACAGGTTTAAGGGAAATGGAAGGGGGATCTAGGTGTTGTCATCTACTTTGATCTCATATATATCCCCTTCTCATCATGAACTGATCTTTTCCTTACATTTTATGTTTTTTGATTCAATACCCTACTTTTTTCTGATATATTGGTTCAAGTTACATTGACTTCATACATAATGTTTTTAATCCTTCATGTTGATATATTTGGTCAAATACTCTTGCATTTGGGCTGGTCACTACTAAACCTTGACCTACATTGTGTTTTCCCATGCTCAAACTATCATTTCTATTCTTTCTTGCTTTTATATCGACACCTGAAATGTCAAGGAATTATGACTTTCAAATTAATAATTTAATTGTGTAAGTTGATTCAAAGGATCGACAATTTGAACCACACATTGAGGTTCATCTTTAGGATGATTAATTGATACGAAAGCAGAAAAGTGTTTCTTATATAATTAAACCAAATTAATTTATAGCAACTTGTATGGATCAACAATCGTCCGCACCACCAATAATTAATGTCGCTATCCAATATTAAATAAATAAAAGATATGTTATTATTCTTGCCTACAATTATTAATGAAATCAACCAGGAGGCTTGAGTAGATGAATGATGGGTCTCCATGTGTCGCTAAGGTCAAGTTCATCATCTCGATTGAGATTGTTTGGATACTTGCTAATCTCGATAGCTTCTATACCTTTCTTTACATGTAGTGTTCCTTCCTCTCTAAAATTTTAGCCTTTTCCATACATATGCCCTAGGATGTCCTATGAGAGTGTTCTGCTAGACCTGAGATTTTAATGCAATCTCAGTGGATATCAGAAGGGTGCTCCTTTAACCATTGTTGAAATGGTCTACTTGTTATCCTAATATAAGGGCAGACACATGCAATCAATATGATGATGATTCAAAAAGTGTGGTTTGTAACATTGATATTTTCAAGCATTTTACACAATCAATCTAGAAGTTGTGGTTTCTTGACATTATGGATTGTGGAATCTTGAACACTTTAACCTACAATATTGTTAATATAGCTCACCTTCTTCATCTTGTCAATGCCATCCAACTCATCAATTACCATTCTATCTGCAAATGCTTTTTTACTTTATTCCTTCAATCTTCGCCATCTTTAAAATATTCTTGCACTTGATTCCTTCAATCTTCTCTATTTGTAAAACATTATTGTATGTGACTCCTTCAATCTTCTACCAAATGAATCTGGAGTACAATCATTCAAGGCATCCATACGTACAATCTTCACAGTTGTCTTCCACCAAAAGCATACAATTTAATGTGTGCATAGCACATATGACTGTCTCATGCATATCTGTGAACAATTCTCTCTACGTAAATGACAAGCATATACTATTTAATGTTCTAATCTGTAAGGAAGTATTCTGTTAACTTTTCAAACAAGGTTGACTGATTTAATCTTGAAAAATTATCGTTGTCTTTGAGCTCAAGGGCATGATTATAGGGCATATAAAGAGATTCAATACAATACCAATTTCACTCTAGCAAACTTATTAGATTATCCATTTTCAAAAATTGACAAGGAGAGATTCCATTGACCAATGAGTTTATATTAAAATAGGCTTTTCCGTGATACAGATTTTAAATTTCTATGCACAATTCTTTAAACAATCTTCAATCACACCCCTTCACCCATACAGATAAGCATAAGAGGAAGAAACGAGTAGCCATGATAATGTGCCAATGGATAAAAACAAGTATCCTATATACTGTTCAGCCTTCACAGTCCTTAGTCAAGGAAAGAGTTTATTGCAAGCAGACTGGATAGCTTGACATAAATCTAATTCAAATAACAACCTATTACAGACATCACGTAGCTTATCAACAAATAGCTAGACATACACTAAAGAAGATATCATTAATGACAAGAAGCTTATCTAGTGAGGTACCACTGGCACCCAACGCAGGGAAGACCTGTAACACATGGACATGGACATGGACAATGGATCCAGAATAAACCCAAAACCAAGGAAAGATATCAGGTCAAGCCAAAGTTGACTATACAGTGATATGATTTTAAACACATTTCTTTTGAGTACAGGATTAAGATAACACAAGAAATATTTATGAACTGTGACCAAAGTGCCAACTGAGACTTTGCAGCCTAGAGACTCGAATAGTTTTGGCCAAAAACATGAATCTTCAAACAACATAATGTTCAAACAAGAGAGTATACGCAAATAAAAAGAGAGAGAATAAAAACAGACCCAATTTGAGAACCCACCTAGAATATCCTAATCAGAATCATTAAGCAACCGGATTCAATGAAAAATGAGACTGTGTGCCAAAGACTGCGTGCCAAAGACTTCATACTGCAAGACATATCCAGTTTTCAAGAAACAATGCAGATGGGTTATAGGCAGATGACTTGCCTCCACAATACCCGTCAGATTTGGCAGGAATACAGATTTGAGACGACTCCTGCGTGCTCCTGGATACGACGCACCCACAGACACCCGCTCCTGCCGCCTGCCTCTGAGAAACCCGCTCCCTCTGCCTCTCCTCCCAGCTCTCCAAGCTCACGCAGACCCTGCCTCTCCTCCCAGCTCGCGCCGACCCTGCCTCTCCTCCTAGCTCGCGCCGACGTACCTATCCCCCCCCAATACCTAATCCGCCATACTGGAAAAACTAAACCCTTCCACCCGCATAGCATACCGGTATATTGACCCTTTTTTTGGCGATTTTTAATCCCCCAATATGAACGGACGTGGTAGGATACCACCTAGTTTAGTGAACCCCCGTGTGAATGTGTTTGGAGCTCCTATGAAGTTTGAAGGTAATGGTGAGTTTCAAGGATTAGTATAGGTATATAAATCAAGGAGAGGAGTTGAATAACATGATCACATGATTATGCCACTTGGTGCATGGTCAAGATGTGCTAGAATATGAAGGAGTGATCACTTTTTCTAGAAGACAACAAGATTTGGTAGTTACAAATTAGTTGTTACAATGGTCTGATTTGGAATATTTGAATGTGTAATTGAATGTCAAGGTGAGCTCATGATAAGTTTTTGTCCCATGTGAAATTTAAGAGATGCATGCCAACCACATAAAACCTTCCCTTTTAACTAACACATTTTTAGATGTAACTATGTCATCTTGATGGTCTATGTGATGTAATCTTAGATCTTATTGTATGAGTTAGAGAAGGTGAAAAGATGTCATGTGTAGGTAGATGAAGTGCAAGATTTCTTCAAGAGGTATGAATTCATGGTTTAAACATTTGTGTAGACACCTAAATTTGGTATCTCTACCCTTTTCTCGTCCATGTGTGCATATTTTTCTAGGGTCCTATCTAGGTCCCCTTTAATTAAATCCATCCCCTTCCATATTTAATAAATTTCCCACTTATTATCCTATCATCATATAATTCACATTAATTAATTAATTTTAGCTTTCCCTAATCAACTTGCTATTTAGGATGCTTTTATCCTAAATATAAATCCTTATGATTTTTCTACCCATCCCTATCTTCTAACTACCCAATCTTCATCCCTAAACAACCTAATCCCACACATAAGATTTAAAGTGCTTTTTCCCTCCTTAAAAACATGAAATCCCGACTCAAAGCACAAAAATCCACCCCATTGGGGAAATTTTCCCCATGGTCAATGGTGACCCATCCCATTCGCTATTGACCCATTAAGACTAAGGTATTTCTTTCCAAAAACAAGACACAAAACACATAGGCATCACTCATCTCTGATTTTCTTACACTCTGAATCAACCATCGAACCAAAGAATCCAAGTAGAATACATGAGGTTTTTCATTAATTTTTATGCTATATATATATATATATATTTATATTGCTATATTGTTCAATATAACATTTTACTGAGTTCAAATCAGCTTCTAGAACACTTAGAGTTCTTTCATCGACCGTCTTTTCTAGTATCTTCACTTACAGGCCTCCCATTTCATCATTTTAACCTTAGCCTTTTCTAACTCTGCTATATTCATTATCGACCCACCCTAGTTGCCATCAACTAAGGTCCTATTTGTCAAATATCTCATCCAAATCACTATTTTCTATCATTTTCTCTACCTTTCTGTCTCATATATCATTCTACACATAATCTCCCAACACCCATTATCTCTTAGAAGTGCACCATGGTTGAGGGATAATAATATGTGTTCTAAGCTTGCTTTTCCCTCACTTTTGTAGATATAATGGAAACACCTCAGGGTTGTGGGTATCCCTATGTTGAGGTGAATCTTTGGGATTACAAGGTCGGTTCCTTATTGATGTATCCTAAACTAATTTTTTGGGGTTTTAAGGGTAAAAAGATGGTTGTAACTAAAATTAAAATGGGGTGATACACCAAAATTATTGAGGGCTTTGACTGAGTACATGCACAATATATTGAGAACAAATTAAAGGAGCATGAACCAATGGGTTTCAGCTAAATCCTAAGGCAAAAACTTTTGTGTTGAGGGATAAATCACAACAACACAATAGATAACATGCACACTAAGACTATGTAGAAAACAAAAAATTTGTAGAAAGGTAAGATAATTAATTCAGGAATTAAAATTCACAAGAACTAGTAGAAAGATACACACCACTGTAAATAATTGGAAAGTTAATAACTAGTTCTCGTTTAATGGAAAAATTGGCAAAAAAATTCTTCAAAGACTCTTACATCAAAAAAATCCTCCTTGTGCTTTTCCAATGCACACAATATATAGAAAAATATTCGCCAACCCTCCTAAAAATAGGTTGCAGTCTGAACTCACCCATGCATATTATTTTTAGCCTTTATCATGAATAAATAAATGGATAAAATGAACATGTTGTTTACAATGAGGCAATAATATCCTTTAGTTCCAAAATACACTTAAGTCAAAGTGCAGTTGACTTCTTTAATTCTGAAATAATAAATAAACTTGGGTGAATATTTTGGCTAATAATAGCCTTTACTTGATGTGCAAGTCTTCTCCAATGTGCATGATCTTTGTCTTCTTTTTGTTGATGTGACATCTTTTCTGTCCTCATGTGCTCACATGTAAAATACACTCCTATGTAAAATAATGATTTTGATTCCAATACTTAGCAAATATTTCAAGTTATACCTTGTGGGGACCACATGTTCATGTGCACATGCTAGAAATAATATCCTCCTTTCCTTTGTACGAGGTTTCTTAGCACTTTTTAAGGTAAACTTTTCAACGTTCAAGGTAAATAATTTTTTACCTTGCTTTATTCACCATCATTTGTCTCTTTTTTAGTTGGACATGGGAATAATAATCATGTTGATTATTATAACCCCTATTCACCTTGGCACATACATGGTCTCCCTTTCGAATAATCATTGCACTTCTAAAAATATAAGGTCACGGACCCTAATCATTTGTTGATCTTTTAGTTTGATCATATCAAATATAATCCTCATTTAATATTTGGCTCCTTTCATTATCATGACATGCTACTATGATTAGGATAATCATAAGTTTAACTTTTGAAACATTGGCTTTATGAATCTTTGGGACTATGAAAAATATTATTATAGTTTTAAAACCTTAGTTAAGGCTAATGCGAATGATTATTTTCAAAGGGGTTCGTACCCCCTCACCATGATGACTCACCCCATAATTTTTTTGGTGATCACACCTCTAACTCTAGTCGAGTTCTTTGGAAACTCTGGAGTTTGCGTTGAAAGAGGCAATGGATCTTGACCGTCAATTTTTGTACCTTTAATCTAGATCCATTAATGCTAAACTCACCGAGTGATTTAGCCCAAAAATGATTGAGTTTGGAAACCAAATACTCAAAAACCTAAAATAAATTATCATTATGTTTTTGTTGAGTTTTTTGGGTGAAGACCTAGCCATTTTTTCACAGGCGGCTATTTTTGGATCTTAAAGCTCTATGTTAGTTTTATGGTTGATATCTCGAGAACTTTTTTAGGTTGTCATAGAAGTGTTTAAAGCTCTATTATATATTATGGTAAGGCTCTATGCATTGATTTTAGTTGGTTTTCCATGGCCATTACTTCATATTTGTTTGGTTGTTGTTTTTTTAATACATTGTCATCATTATTGAGTTTTTAGAGCTCTAATCTCTAGTTTTCCATGGGCATTTGAACATTTTTCTATTTATATGGCCGGCTTGGAGGGCCTTGATTGCGCTCAACCTTTTTTGGATGCACTGTGGAAGTTGTGTTTCCTTTTGATTTCTTGGTCTTCATTTATAATCCATAACAACCACCGTTAAAGGGTAAGGTTCTCGTATTTTCATTGTTTATTGTGCATCTTTAAATTACACAAGGGTTTGGTGCTTGCTTTCCTGGTTACTATTCTCACAAAACTCATAATTTCTTGAATATAATGGCGGTTTTACGAGGTAAAGTCATCTGGGTCCTATTCCCAAAATTCTATACTTCGAGTTCCTCTAAAAATATTAAAAATATGCATGGCCATGGAATGTAGAACATTTTATTTTATCTCGTACCTTGTTCATTAGGTCCTCTCGAACTTGAAATTTTGCATTATTCTAATGATCCTTAGAAATATTCATGCTTTGCTCACTCTACCTTTGAAAGGAAAACTATAAATTTGTATTCTCATGGCTAGAGTTTTCACCATTTGTAACCTTCTTGAAACTTTCTATATTGTAAAACGGCTTAGCCTTTTTTAGTTTCTCAAGTAATGGTGGTTCGAGATTTAATCCTTCATATATAGCTTTGTTCCATTTGTTTTTGTTCAAATTGTGCCTTTTTTGCTTTTCTAGTTGAGCTCATTAGAGTTGTTGACCACTTCTTCCATGATTTGTTCTCATTTGAGTTTAGAAACCTTAAAGCTTTAAAAAACATGCCCAAATCTCTTGAAACAGTAACTTCTTATCTTAGTCAATTATGATCTTTATTTTCAAGATGCAAATAGATTTAAGTTGTAATAACAAAATCCTCCATACTAAAGATATATCATTCACTAGTGGGAGTTGATTTCATTAAAAATTTGTATCTTAATGTTCTTTCTTTCATGAGTATTATTATCTTGTTCATATGGTAATGAGGTCATAGTTCCATTCATTTGAGCTAATCCATCCATATTTGATTACTCTTTACTACTGTATTTCTTGATTTGAAAGCACCTTCTGGTATTGAATGACTATTCATTGTTGGATTGATTTGAAGATGATGTTGTGCAATATTGTTTTGCTTATGTGTTGTAGCTCCTCTATTTCATTTATATGCTTAGAGTAGAAATAGATTGTTTAGATCTAAACAATCTCATTATGTGACTTCTAACTAGAAGTGTAAGGGACTTGAGATTGAACCACTGAAGACTTTAATTCTTGAGTTTATTTTCAACCTAATTTTTTGTATTAAGATTATGAACATATGCACTCCTTTCTTCCTTTCAATTTGTACCTACGTGCACTCTTCAATAATTGATTCATAACAAGAATTTTTTGTTCTTAATGAATTCTTTGTGATGGCATACTTCTATTGCATTTGTTTTATTACTTGATGAATGATAATGGCATTCTAACATACATGTTTGATACTTAAAAAAATCCTTTCATGGAGTTTACTTTGGAATGTGATCTTTTGATTTGTACTAATTATAGTTGTTATTCTTTGAAGTATCTTGAACTTGGATTGAAATCTTATATCTTATCAATGAGGCTTTGTTCTATGTATCTTACTTTTGTATCTTTGGCCCTACTTTCTTTGAAGAAAAATTAAGTCATTTTTCATAGCCTTTATCTCGCATTATTCTTTTACACTCGAAAGATGAGTGCTTGAAACTTAGCACTTCTTGATCAGCATTTGTACCTTATGAATTATGTCATCATAATTGTATTTGATCTTATGGAAACATTTTGTTACTTATTTTCAAACTTTGAAGGTGTATCTTGAGCTGTACTTTGACATTTTCAATTGCAAATAACTTCTAGAAATGAAAATTTTAATTTTTTTCTGATCTTGATCAATATGAGCTATTTCTCAATTTTGTACTTAAGATTAGGAAGCTGAAAATTGTACTTGATGATATTCCAAGTTCAATACAATGTACCTCCATTGAATTTTGTACCTTCATTCTTAATTGAGTGGAATATCTCTGAATACTTGTACTCTTGTACCTTGATCATTGTGAAAGGCACGAATGAATTTTCCTTCTGTAGACTTGAATTATGTTTTGTGCACTGAATGTAATCTATACTTGATAGTACAAAATTTAAATCATGTAAAATATTTCTCTTTATTCAATCACTACTGTACTTCTACACACTTAAGAAAATAGTTATAAAATAATAGACTTGACCTCTCTTGTATTTCCTAGTGACTATTCTTTCTTGTTTCTTTTCTCTTTTGTCTATTATGATTCTGAGAATCATATGTGCTTCTATAAGATAGTACTTTCTCAATTTCATATCTGTTACTTTGATGTACCTTATGCCTCTTGATTTTAGGAGATTCATTTTCCTGAAGCTAGTAGCACATGCATGTAGATTTAACCCTGAGCTCAAAATTTGAAAATATTTTTTTTTCTTTCAGGTACACTAATGTAATGGAATGATGTAGAGAAGATGAAGATAAAGAGATGAAGCTGGAACAATGAAGACCAAGAGGAAACCCCAAGGAAATGATGGGTTCCTTCTACATTCCCTTGCTTTTAACTTTATACACATGTATCTCTTATTTCAATAGTCATAAGTTACATCCCACGGCTTGTGTGGGAAACATTGAATTTCTTCATGAATAAATGACATTAATTTTTGTAACTGAGTTGTATACTTCTTTCTACATTTAGCTTTTATGATATGTGTTTATTTTATAATGAAATAAACAACTCAATCACATGATTAATAGCATTTAAACATAAATAAATAATGAAATTTGATGTACTTGTAACTTAATAATGAACTCTTTTGTATGTAAAATGAAACTTTGTTTGTTGTTTTAGAGTCAAACCCCTCGTGTCTGTGTCAGCTATTTCTACCTTTATCAAGGTTGTACTTTAGTTCTTCAGAGATTTTGTGTAACTTTGATGAAGGTGAACATGGAATGGAAGCATACGTGAGGTGTTGCATTCTGTAACAGCACACATAGCTACATTTTTCTTTGTTGATTTACTTACGCAACTTAAAACCTTTAAAAAACTATATGTCTTCCCCTTAGTTAGGTCCATCAAATCAATTCCTTTCATCTAAAATGAAGTTTTGAGTTTCCCATTTTTGCACAAGTGTAAAACTTGTCAACTTTTCTTACAATCCTCGTGGGAAAGCTTCCTGCTAGCTTCAAGACCAGTGCCTTATTCTTTTCCATTGGGCATGGAGTTAAAATCATATAATTAAAATCTTCCTTTTATGAAAAAATGACCTTTCTAAAAAATAAACTAAAGTTGGGAAAGGATCTAGTAAACTAGATCACGTGCATGAATGCACTTATTGAAATTGAAAGCTACAATGTGCATGAACTACACTTATTGAAAGGAAATCCTAGTCTACCCTACTCTAACTAGTTATAAATTGAAGCTAAATGAATCATGAAATAGGCTACGAAAAGTACCTACACTTTCTCAAAAAATGAGGCCATGAATTCAGCTTGGAAAACAAGTAACATGTACCTTCATTTTGTTCACAAGATCACTCCAATAGTTGAGAAACACCTCTATTTTTCTACAAACTGTTCTCCGAGAGGTTTTGAGTCTAATTCTTGAGAACATTATACTCTTCCTTGTGTTCAAAAACCAACATGAATTCTAGTACTACTATAATTAGATGAAAACCAGCTAAATATTGAATAGGACATGGCCTCCTCAACAAAAATAAATTAATTGTTCTGATATGATTTGTTTCCTTAACTTCCATTGTATCACTAAGTACATTTTGAAGATGAATTGAAATTTTTTTTTCTTCTACAAGTCGCTAATTTTCATCAAGTACATTCTAAAATTGATTTAGACATTGATCTGCTTCATAAAATTGTTGTACCTTATCATCCTAGAGAACCTTCAGAGACTAATTTGGAGTCATTTTAGCCTCTTCAAGTTGTTGTACTATGAGTGTTATGACTGAATTTTTAGTTGTACTCTCAAATTATTTTCCACTATTTAGATCTATTATGCAGTCTTGAAACTAAAAATTATCTTCCCCTTCTACCAAAGGCTGCTCTGCTATAAGTATATTCTCTTCTAAAACTAATATTTTGAGAAGGAAAAGAAAGGAACCGCAACCAATAAAATTTCTTGCTCCTTTTCAGATCCAATAGGCTCTTTATCTTTGGAAGACAAATGGTGAAACTATAAAACTTGTGAGTTCTATGGGTTGTTCCTCACCAATGAAATCTTCTAAATCTAACAAGAAATCAACATCTTCACTTTCAAACTCTACAACATATTCTATTTGGATTTCAACCTCCTTACACTCCTCTTCATTTGAAATTGATTCTTCATCCTTTTTGAATTTGTAAGCTCGATGAATCAAGTGACTTGTGTGAATACAAAGGTGACTTCATGCACATTGCATCTTGAAATTACTTAATTGGTGATCATCTTCCACTTTTTCTTAATCTCTGAAAAAATCAAATTGTACCTTTTTCATGGGTTCTTTCTCTAACTCTAGAATAAAATCAAACTAAAATTTTGAAACTCATTACTACAAATTTTACACGAAATCCAGCCTATTGTTTTCTTCAATTTTTTGCCCCTCCTTAATGATTTTTTGATCTTCACCTTCATGAATTGGTACTATGGATAAAGGACGAGGGGTATGCTTGATTTCATCTTGAACTAACAACTCTTGAACAAGAGATTGGGGTACAAGGTTTTTATTTAGAACAATAATGTAACAAAAAGCTTAGAAACTTAAATATCCTTTCGGGATGTGGTTGTGGAATAGAAGGAGCAACATTTACAATAACCTGAAAACTTGGAATTTGATAAATGGATTACTTTGGCTAGTAAGGAAGATATGTAGTCATTGGATTTTGATTGGGAAGGTAAGTGGGAACGTCTAGTTGATGGGGTTCCTCAACCTTATGCCTATAATTTTCTAATGTTTGCATCATTTGATTAATGGATTCTTCCATTACCTCAAGCCTTTTTTTGAACTAATCCAACTAGGTATAGGACCTCCCCATTGACAGGGCTACCTAAGACTAGGTTATTTAGCTTGTAACTTTTTTTTCACTTTCTCTTTCAGTACTTGCATGCTCTGCTCTATTTCATGAATTTTTCCTTCAATTTCTTCCTCTTGTGTATAATCAATATAATATTGGTTTTGGACAAAGATAACCATGGTCATACTAATAATCATATTGATATATAAGGTTCATGTTATGGGGATATTCATTGTGATAGGGGTTATGGTACTGATTTGAAGGAGAATATGGATGATAATATTGTGGATATAATGGATACAACTCTCGGATAGAAGAATTCCTTGAGGAATTGATGACATGATTGCATGACCTCATAAAATATGTAAAAATGAAAAAATAGGTCTACTTCTCATATAAAATAGTTGATAACACAAAATAATAGATCTATATTTTCTTGAAAAATACGTAAAAAATTGTGTAGTCATTTTTATATCCTTAGATTTAACAAAGAAATCCCATGCGCGTTGGCCTATCACCGAGCGGACACTCGAGTACTCACCCGAGGCACACGTGGTGTCGAGCCCCTCCTTTATGTGATTCTTGTGAGAATACATTATATTATGACAGAAAATCAGGTAAATGAATAGAAACAAACCTTGCAACATTCTGAGAACCTAGGACGAGTTATCACATCAATGCATCCATAGAAGAGAAATAACAAACAACATATAGAAATGGTTCATACATAAAGGAAATACACAAGGATTATACTCATGAACACATAAATGATTCAAAACAGTCTTATATTCCTATCTATGAGTCCAATAACCACATTACAATCCTTGAGGTCATAACAGACCCATGCAATAATGCAGAGAAAATTCATGCATCAAAACTACACTATGTCCTTCACATTACAAAGATGAATACAGACCCATCCCTCTAAATATGTCATCACTCCTATATTTTCATAATCCCAACCCATAGAATCCTCCATGGTATTTCTGTAGAGCTTCACCTCTTTTCCACCGCACTATTCTCTCTACATCTCTTCTCTTAGCACAAACACCCCTCTTCCTTTCTACCATCTCGTGGACCTCAATATATAGCCCTTCTACCTTCACCTCCATGCCATCTCGAGGTAACAGATTTGTTGTCAAGTTTCCAAGTGGTCCTCTAATGGGGCATGCCTCCTTTGATCCAAGCTCTCCACTCAGGCAATGATTTTCTTATGGAACCTTCCATCGCATGCATGGAATATTCCCTTTTTATCCTACAGCTGTAAAGTTGGCACCTTATCCACTCTACATGCTGAGGGGTCGCACTTATCTTGTGTGCTTCCTAGAACACCGAATATGGCTAAGTCCCAAAATTTGTCTTTCCTTACGCGTGTGTTGTGTGTTCTACAAAACCTATTAGAACCCTTCCTTGCACACCTTCAACCCACATGCCCTTATCCAAATAAGTCACACGCACCCACATGCCTTCTTGTACTTAGCCAATATTTTGGGGCCTAACAAGCTACAAATGAAGAATTTGATAATGAAAAATGGTGTACTAGTCTAAAATCAGATTTATGGAGTTGCACAGGATGAATTACGCTTTGAATCTTCAATTGTCTAAATTCATCAATTGTAGTTCTTGTCCCAAATGGGTGTACCAAAAATGGTATGCACGGTGGATAATCTACTTGAATAATGGAACACCTTCAAACTTTAATCTATGTAATGTCCCATCGGCATGCCAAAAATTGTTCTCTTTGAAGTACACCTTGGTTGAGGGATAATAATAGGTGTTCTAAGTTTTCTTTTCCCTCACTTCCGTAGATACAATGGAAACAATTCATGGTTGTTAGTATCCCTATGTTGAGGTGAATCTCTCGGATTACAAGGTCAGCCTTCCTTATTGATTTATCATTAACTAATTTTTTGGGATTTTAAGGGTAAAAAGATGGTTGTAACTAAAATTAAAATGGGGTGATATACCAAAATTATTGAGGTATTTGACTGAGTTACACAATATATTGAGATCAAATTAAAGGAGCACGAACCAATGGGTTTCAAGCTAAATCAAAATTCAAAACACTTTTGTGTTGAGGGATAAATCACAACAACACAACAGATAACATGCACACTAAGACTATGTAGAAAACACCAAACTTACAACAAGGTAAGATAATTAATTCAGGGAATTAAAATTCACAAGAGATAATAGAAAGATACACACCACTGCAAATAATTGGAAAGGTAATAAATGGTTCTCATTCAAGGGAAAACTGGAAAAAATTTACTTCAGCACTCTTACATCCAAAATTCCTCCTTTGTGCTTTGTCAATGCACACAATATATAGCAAAAATATTCACCCACCCTCCTAAAAATAGGTTACAGTCTAAACTCACCCATGCATGTTATTTTTAGCCTTTATCATGAATAAATAAAGGAATAAAATATACATGTTGTTTACAATGAGGCAATAATAGCCTTTAGTTCCAAAAATACACTTTAGTCAAAGTGCAGTTGACTACTTTAATTATGAAATAATAAATAAACTTGGGTGAATATTTTGGCTAATATTAGCCTTTACTTGATGAGAAAGTCTTATCTAATGTGCATGATCTTTGTCTTCTTGTTGTTGATGTGACATCTATTATGTCCACATGTCCTCACATGTAAAATACACTCTTGTAAAACAATGATTTTGATTCCAATACTTAGCAAATATTTCGTGTTATACCTTGTGGGGACCACCTGTTCATGTGCACATGATAGAAATAATATCCTCATTTTCTTTATACGAGGTTTCTTAGAAATTTTTAAGGTAAAATTTTCAAAGTTGAAGGTAAAGAATTTCTTGTCCTTGCTATTTTATTCTCCATCATTTGTCTCTTTTTGACTTGGACATGGGAATAATAACCATTATTTTATAGTTTCAAATAATAATCATGTTGATTATTATAAGCCCCTATTCACCTTGGCACATACTTGGTCTCCCTTTTGAATAATCATTGCACTTCAAAATATAAGGTCACAGGACCCTAATCATGTGTTGATCTTTTTGGTTTGATCATTTAAAATATAATCCTCATTTAATATTTGGCCCCTTTTACTATTATGACATACTACTATGATTAGGATAATCATAGGGTTGGCTTTTTGAAACATTGGCTTTATAAATCTTTAGGACTATGAAAAATATTATTATAGTTTTAAGACATTAGATAAGGTCAATACGAATGACTATGAATCTTCGGGACTATCCCATGATGACTCACCCCATAATTTTTCGATGACCACACCTCTAACTCTAATCGAGTTACTGGAAACTTTGGAGTTTGTGTTGAAAGAGGAAATTCATCTTGAACATCAATTTTTGTACCTTTAATCTGGAATTGTTGATGTTAAATTCCATGAGTGAGTTAGGCCAAAGAATGGTTGAGTTTAGCAACCAAATACTTGAAAACCTATTTTTTTCTCATTCTGCTCTTGTTGAGTTTTGTGGGCAAAGCCCTAGCCATTTTTTCGAGGCGGCCATTTTTGGATCTTAAAGCTCTCTGCTAATTTTCTAGTTGATATCTCTGTGAGAAATTTGTGAGGTTGTCATTGAAGTGTTTGAAGCTCTATTATTTCTTATGGTAAGGTATTGTGCATTTTTTTAGTTGGGTTTCCATGGCCATTATTTCATATTTGCTTGGTTGTTGATTTTTCAATACACTACTTCCATTAGTGAGTTTTCGAGCTCTAATCTATGGTAGGTTGTAGAAATTTGAACATTTTTCTATTTATATGGCTGACCTAGAGGGCCTTGATTGTGCTCGACCTTTGTTGGATGCACTGTGGAAGATTCATCTCCTTTCAAGTTCTAGGTCTTCATTTTGAAGCTCTACAAGTTGTAACAACCACCATTCAAGGGTAAGGGTAAGGTTTTGGTGCTTGATTTCCCTTGTTTCTATGCTCACAAAACTCATGATTTCTTGAGTATAATGGCAATGATTTTGTTCGATGTAAAGCCATCTGGGTCCTATTCCCAAATTTCTATACTTCGAGTTCCTCTCGAAAATATAAAAATCTTTATATGGCCATGGAGTGTAGAACATTTTCTTTGATCTATACCCTATTCATTGGGTCCTCTCGAACTTGAAATTTTACATTATTCTAATGATCCTTGGAAACATTTGTGCTTTTCTCACTCTACCTTTCAAAGGAAAGTTATAAATTTGTGTGTTCATGGCTAGGTTTTTCACCATTTATAACCTTCTCGAACTTGTTATATTGTAAAACCGGCTCAAGCATTTTGTAATTTCTCGAAATGGTGGCTCCATATTGAATCCTTCATATATAGCTATATTCCATTTTTTTTTTAATTATGCCTTGTTACTTTTCTAGTTGAGCTCACTAGATTTGTTGACCGCTTCTTCCATGATTTGTTCTCATTTGAGTATAGAAACCTTAAATCTTTAAAAAACATGCCCAAATCTCTTGAAACAAGAATTCTTATCTTATTCAATCGTGATCTTTTTTTAAAGATTCAAATAGATTTATGTTGTAATAACAAACTCCTCCCTATTTGAAGATATATCACTCACTCCTAGAAGTTGATTTCATTAAAAATATGTAGCTTAATTTTCTTTCTTTTATGAGTATTATTAATGTTCATATGGTAATGAGGTCATAGTTGCATTCATTTGAAAGACTCCATCCATATTTAATTGCTCCATGTTATGCATTGATGGATTGATTTGAAGCTGATGTTGTGCAATAAATTTTCCTTATGTGATGTAGCTCCTCCTTCATTTCATTTGTATGCGCAGAGTAGAAATATATTGTTTAGAACTGAACAATCTCATTATGTAACCTCTAACTAGAAGTGTAAGGGACTTTAGATTAAACCACAATTATTGTAATTATTGATTTTAGTTTGAACTCTGATTTCTGTATTAAGATGATGAACATATGCACTCTTTTCTTCCTTTCAATTTGTACCTACATGCACTCTTCAATAATTGTTTCATAACAAGTAGCTTCTGTTCTTGATGAAATATCCTTGATTTCATACTACTATGAATCTATTTTATGACTTGATGAATGATAATGGCCTTCAGTAACATACAAGTTTGATACTTATAAAAATACCTTTGATGGAGTTTCTTGGAAAGTGATTTTTTGATCTATACTAATTATAGTTGTTATGCTTTGAAGTACTACAACTTGGATTTAAATCTTGTATCTTATCAATGAGGCTCTATTATATGTATCTTACTTTTGTAACGTTTGGCTTACTTTGCTGAAGAAAAATTAAGTCACTGTTCATAGCCTTTGTCTACATTATTATTTTGCATTCAGAAGATGAGTGCTTGAAACTTATCACTTCTTGATCAACATTTGTACCTTATGCATTATGTCATCATAATTGTATTTGATCTTATGGAAACTTGTTGCTAATTTTCAAACTTTGAAGGTGTATCTTGAGCCTGTACTTTGACATTCGCAATTGAAAAGAACTTCTAGAAATGAAAGTTGTAATTTGTTTTTGATCTTGATCAATATGAGTTATCTCTCAAGTTTGTACTTAAGATTAGGAAGTTGAAAACTGTACTTGATTATTTTCCCAAGTTCAACAAAATGTACCTCCATTAAATTTTGTACCTTCATTCTTAATTGAGTAGAATAACTTTGAATAATTTTATTCTTTTACCTTGATCATTTTGAAAGGCATGAATGAATTTTCTTTCTGCAGCCTTGAATTTTGTTTTGTGCACTGAATGCAATCTATACTTGATAGTACAACACTTAAATCATGCAAAAGATTTTTCTTTCTTCAACTCCTACCTATACCTGCACACTTAAGAAAATAGTTAGAAAATAATAGGCTTGCATCCTCTCTTGTATTCCATAGTGAATTTTGTTTCTTCTTTATTTTCTCTTTTGTTTTTCATGATTATGAGAATCATATATGCTTTTGTAAGATAACAATTTCTCAATTCCATATCTATTACTTTGATATACCTTATGCCTCTTGATTTTAGGAGATTCATTTTCCTGAATCTAGTATCACATGCATGTAGATTTAACCTTGAGCTCAAAATTTGACAATCTTCTATTTTTCTTTCAGGTACATTGATGCAATGGAATGATGCAGAGAAGATGAAGATAAGGATCTGAAGCTGAAACAATGAATACCAAGAGGAAACCCCAAGGAAATGATGGGTTCCTTCTACATTCCCTTTCTTTTAGATTTATACACATGTATCTCTTATTTCAATAGTCATAAGTTACATCCCATGGCTTGTGTGGGAAACATTGAATTTCTTCATGAATAAATGACATTAATTTTTGTAACTAAGTTGTATACTTCTTTCTGCATTCATATTTTATGATATGTATTGATTTTATAACAAAATAAACAACTCAATCACATGATTAATAGCATTTAAACATAAATAAATAATGAAATTTTATGTACCTGTAACTTAAAAATGAACTCTTTTATATGTAAGACGTAACTTTGTTTATTTTTTAGAGTCTAACTCCTCGGTCTCGTAGCTATTTCCATGTTTATCAAGGTTTTACTTTAGTTATTTGGAGATTTTGTGCAACTTTGATGAAGGTGAACATGGAATGGCAGTATACGTTGGGTGTTGCATTCTACGATAGCAAACATAGATGCATTTTGCTTTGCTGATTTACTTAATGCAACTTAAAACCTTTAAGAAATTGTATGTCTTCCCCTTAGTTAGGTCCATCACATCAATGCTTTCTGTCTAAAACAAAGTTTTGAATTGCCCATTTTCTTGCAAGTGTACAAATTTTCAACAACACCCACATGCCTCTATTACCTTCCATTTTGCACTCAGACCTTTGCAGGCCTGCATATTTCTTTTTTGGTTTAGATCTTCTCTCCCAAGTCAATTTTGACTGCTTCTTCACGATCTAGGTCGCCATTGACCTAGACCAGTAACATTTAATTTACATTTCTTTTAGTTAAATCAAGTTTTAGATAAATTTTAATCATTTTATATATTCATTAGTATCTCTATTTTGCATGCAATCTATTTATCTATCCTTTACTTAACTATTTCTTTAAAATGGGGGTTGACATCCACGAAAGGAAGCTAACACTTCTTAGATATGGAATTTTTAGGAAACTCCTTATCTTATCTAATAAATCTCCTTTTCAGTCTATCTTATTTGTAGGTCATCAAATATTGCAAGGATCAGCTACTCAATGCTCATTCATCCACATCATGCTTCTGAGGTACTATAAACCCTCCATGTTTTGAGTTGTGTAATTTATTTAGTATCTAACTCATTAACTTGAATTCAATGATAAATTACATTAACATCCCTGGCACGCCTAGTGGTACCACCCTTTAGGTGATCCATTTCTTTTCTATCTTCTTGCTTCTTATGTCTTCTACTAACACTACATCATGAGGCCCTACTTATTTTTTTTTCTCATGTTGGCTTGGCCACTATATCACTCTTCGCTAAAAGTTTAGATAAAAAGGAAAATATTTATCCATGTTTTCCTCTTTTTCCTTATTTTCTCTTTCTACATTGTATTTCCCTTTCTTGTGTGTTTCCTCATCGAAAGATCACACTTTAATTTGGTTTTAAAAAGAACCTTTCTTTTTTGCATCCTACTTGCTCACATAGTTTAAGTAGGAGGTTAACTTATTGCATTTCACAATCCTCACACACAACCCAAAACTCACAAACCAATCAACACATCTAAACAACATCCTACCTAGTAGACTGATTGGGATTTCATCACCCAATAGGAAATTTCCTGAGACTCTTCCAAGCCAAAACACACCTGAAACTAGACATAGACTTCCTTCTCTTAGGTACCCTGTTATCCATCCCTTTTTCTTTTTACATTTTTAATTAAAAAAATAAAAATAATTGTTTTCTTGACTTTCTTGGTTTAGTTAGCATAAAAATTGTTCTTGTTTCATGCCCGTAATTACTCATTCAACAACCAAAATAATGGAACAAAAATTCCTTCAAACAATTCCACCTCGACTCAACAGATGTCTACTACAATAATTGCTTCATCCATACCCTTGATTACCTATTTCATGAGTACTAATCCTATCTTTAGTGTCTCTCACCCAAAATCCTTTGTTCAAACCACTACCTTAGGAGAAACTAATCCCTTCTTCTACCATCATTCCATTCGGTCTAGACCAACCACACTTCCTTCGGCATCCAGACCTTCAGGAACTCCATTCATCCCTCGTGGTGACTTGGATTTCTAGGATCTCCTTGATGCCAATTTGGTGGCTCTCCAAGACTATATTCTTAGGAAATCAACTCGCTTCCCCCAAATGGTCCACCGCTTCAGCATATTTATCCTTATCATATCAATCCCAATTCCAATCAACAATTTTCAATAATGAGCTTCCTAATATTCTAACAATCCCCCACCCCACCAAAATTCTCATCTATTCATGTCCATTCCACCAAATCTTCACCCAATCAATACAACTATCACCACTACCCTTCTTATTTCCTCTTCGACCCCAATATCACATCCCCTATTTGGAAAACATGATCCCCTCACATCACACATGCATATCATCACTTCCTAACCTCCTCTTACGGGTGCTCTTCCTTATTCAATGTCTAACCCCTTTCAACAACAATTTCAGCCCACTTATACTCATCAAGCGTCTACCCAGTCTCAACAATCATAAAATATCCCCATGACACAACACCAAACATTCCAAACTCAACCTTTAACTCACATTCATCAAGCAATCCCCCAAGCACACATTCAATCTCACCAAAAATTTTATCCAACTACCTCGCAAGTTGTGCAACCACAACCCATTATCACCTCATCAAATGATCCTATGCATGCTCTCATGAATAGGTTAGCCAACCTTGAGGCCACCACCCTAGGGCCCAAAGTTGCATTATCATATGAAAAAATATGCAATGATCCAATTCATCCATCCATACCAATTAAGTTGTATCCTCCACATTGGGAATTGCCAAAATTCACCAAGTTTAATAACAAGGAGGATCCACAAAAACACCTTCGTGCATTCAGACATATGTGCTACCTTATTGCACACGATCAAGACTTGATGCTCCACACTTTCCCCATGTCTTTGGCTGGTCCAGTGTTAGACTGGTACAATAGCATCTCTCAATATTTGATTTTTTTCCTTTAACCAGCTCACACAATTATTTTTTAGAACATTTTTCAATCAAAATTACGCAAAAATCACCATCAATGACTTGTATGCCATTAAAAAGTTTGAAGAAGAGTCTATCACATACTTCATCGCATGATGGCATGGAATTATAAACTAACTAACATTTATCCTTCTACAAACTAAAGTCATCGAGCTCTTCTCACGTTCAAGCGCAAAACATATATCCTCTATGTTGAGTTGTGGAGCTCAATTAGTTCATTTTAGCATGTTCTATTAAACTTGCAGAAAGCACAAGAATTCACTAGCATCGCTTATGGAGGGACCAGCAATGCTCAAGAAAGTGTTAGGAAATAAGGGATAAAATATGTGGAATAATCCCTCACGAATCGCAATACAGTAGAAACTAATATGCGAAAAATATTACAGATCTCAAATAAAATTACAGAATAAAATAACACAACACAAAGAGACAATATTTAACGTGGTTCACCTGATTTGGGCTACATCCACCAAGAATCACTGCTCATATTTTATTAGAAGCCACCGCTCTCTCAATACAATACCTAGATTTGTTTGGAGCTATACTCAACAAACTTTATAGAATTCACACCCAAATTCAAAACACATCTGCAATGTTACATTATACCTACCATATGCATAAAACCATATAAGTAGAAAATTGCTTAAGAAGTTTTACAAAACCGTGGGTATTAAAACCATGGGCCAAAACCGTCCCATAAACCTATGGGTCAAAAATTCCACCCATATGAGAAAAGTGTGTTTCCCGATATATCGGGCACATTTTAAGGCCAAAAATTCGGGGCTATGCCCCAAACCCCTCGGGGCCGGTGCAAAGGCATTGAACCCGGAGAGACAACTGAAAAGTGTATAGGACTCTTACTGTATAGTCTTCAACACTTTCTCACATGAAAATAGGCTCCACAACCTAACAATCTCCCACTTGGAGACTAGTTTTCCTTTGAGCAAGCTTCTCAACCCTTCACTAGTTTTTGTGATGACCAACCAAAGCTTAACACATCTTTAATTTTTCCCTTGTGACCACCTTGGTCATCATGTCTCTGAGATTCGACTAGTATGGATCTTCTCCAGCTTCAACTTCTCTTCCTCCAAAGTTTCCCTGATGAAATGGTACCTTAACTGTATATGCTTCATCCTAGAGTGGAAAGTAGAGTTCTTAGCTAGGTGTATAGCAATCTGACTATCACTATGTAGTTTTCCTTCCTCCTACTTATACCCCAAATCCTCAATAAATTATCATAACCAAATCATTTCTTTACTTGCCTCTATGGCGTGAACATACTTAGTCTCTGTGGTTGATAAAGCCACCGGCTTATAGTCATGAAATATAGCTCACTGTTGTCCCACCTACAATGTAAACATAACCTTTCATGCTCCTCCTACTATCTACATCTCCAGCCATATATGAATCTACATAACCACACAAAATGGTGTCTGATCCATTATAGCACAAAATTTTCCCCATGGTCCCTCTCAAATACCAAAGGATCCACTTTATTTCCTGCTAGTGATCTCTACCTAGATCACTCATAAATCTACTCACCGCTCCCACTGCATGGGAAATATCAGGCCTAGTGCACACCATGGCATACATCAAACTACCAACCGCTGATGAGTAAGGTACCTTGGACATCTGGTTTCTCTCCTGCTCTGTCTTGGGACACTGCTCCTTTGATAACTTGAAATGGCATGCCAAAGGAGTCCCAACCGGTTTAACATCCTGCATATTAAACCTCTCTAAGACTTTCTTAATGTACTCTTCCTGAGATAAAGTCATCTTCCATTCCTTCCTATCCCGAGATATCCTCATACCAAGGATTTTTTTGGCTGCCCCCAAATCCTTCATAGAAAAGGATTCACTTAGCTACTTCTTGAGTACTTTTATTTCCTACATGTTTTTACCTGCAACCAACATGTCATCCACATACAAACATAGGATAATATAACTACCATCCTCAAATTTATTTGTATACATGCAATGGTCAGAATGACATCTAATATAACCTTGCTCCATCATGAAGCTATCAAATTTCTTATACCATTGACGTGGAGCTTGTTTGAAGCCATATAAGCTCTTCTTCATTTTTCAAACCATCTCCTCTTTACCTTTGACCCCATAGCCCTCTGTTGTTGCATATATAGTTCCTCCTCCAAATCACCATGGAGAAATGTAGTTTTTACATCAAGCTACTCTAAGTGTAAGTTTTCTGCTGCAGAACTATCTAGAGAACAGTTCTAATAGAAGCCATTTTTACTACGGAGAACAAATCTCATTAAAATCTATACCTTTTTTATTGTAAACCCCTTGACCACCAATCGGACCTTGTATATTTTCTTGCCTCTTTCTTCCTCTTTGACTCTAAACACCCACTTATTTTGTAATATTCTTTTGCCTTCGGGTAGCTTCACCAAATCCCATGTATGGTTCTCCATGAGATCCTAATGCTCCTCATCCATGGATTTCTCCCACTTCTTCCTAGCATCTACATGTATTGCTTCATCAAAGCTCTTTGGCTCTCCACTATCAGTGAGTAATAAATAATAAAGAGAAGGAGAAAAATGTTCAGGTTCTCTTCTTACCCTAGAAGACCTCCTCAATATAGGAGTTTGGGGTTCCTATTGAGGAGGTTCCTGAACTGATTCATGTGTCACTTTTCCATCCGAAAGATCCTCTACTGCTACATATTCTTTCTTGGATTATTTCCTATTTTCCTGCAATTGTTTCTTATACATTACTTTCTCATTAAAGACCACATCCCTAGATCGAATGATTTTCTTGTCCTTAATACTCCAACATTTATATCTAAATTCATCACCACCATAACCAATGAAAGTACATTTTTCTGATTTAGCCTCTAGTTTGGTCATATCATCCTTGTCTATATGAACAAACACCTCACATCCAAAGACTCTATCTAAGGCACTCAAGGGTCCTCTATTTATCAAGTACACGGATGTTCTCACCGCTTCCTGCCCAAAAAGAAAGAGGTAATCCTGCATGTAACCTCATGCTCCTAGCATGTTCCATTATTGTTGTGTTCATCCTTTCTGACACCCCATTCTGTCATGTGGAGTTCTGGAACCGTATTTTCCTACGGATTCTATTCTTATAACAATAATCATCAAATTCATTACTACAATACTCCCCTCCATTATCTGACTGAGACATTTTAGCTTAAGACTTGTTTCATTCTCTACCAAGGCTTTCCATTTAACAAAAGTGTCAAATACATCATATTTGTTTCTAATACTATAAACCCAAACTTTACTTGTTGCATCATCAATAAAAGTAACATAATAACTTGAACCCCCAAGAGATGATACCTAAGCTGGCTCCCACACATTAGAGTGCACAAGATCTAACTTACTCTCTTTCTTTGTAGGTCTAACCTTGAGAAACCTTACTCGCTTCTGTTTCTCATATATACGAGTCCTTACGAACTCCAAACCTATTTCTGTATATCTGGGAAAATACTTCTTTCTGATCTCCATGCCCTTATGGCTCATATGACCGAGCCTATAGTGCCACAATGTTGTATCTACTTCTAAAGCCACAAGATTACAAACATTAGTGCTATAAGTAGTTAAATACAATGTTCCAACCTTCTTACCTCTTTCCACCACAAAAACACCCTTAGTAACCTTCCAAGAGTCAACTATAAATATCATAGTACAACCATCACTTCCCAATTACCTTGCCATATCAAATTTCATCTTAATGTAGGCACATGTCTGACATCCTTTAATATCCAAGTATTCACATTCTACATATTAACTCGAATAGAACCTTTCCAACTATGCTTTGCAAGGCTCATCATCACCAAGAAAATCATGCCCAAAATCTCCTTGAACATAATCAACAAAATAATGCCTATGTGGAGTAGCATGGAAAGAAGCCCTGAATCTAAAACACAAGATTCGGTAATATTGTGCAAAGGAAGAATCAAATCATCCCGACATACATTACCCGTTGCCACATTTTCTTCCTTATTTTCTTCCTGTTGTTTATTCTTATCCCGAAGCTCCCAACAGTCCTTCTTTGCATGCCCAAATTTTCCACAATGCCATCATACTATCTTGCTTTTGGATTTTGACCTTTCCCGATCCTTTGATTTTCAACGGCTTCCTCTATTATTCTATCTCCCTCTAGTTTCCATTGTCAAAGCATTCCCTAAAGTAGAAGATTCACCAGAGATTTTTCTTCACATTTCTTCTCTTAGAATCACCCCTACAACATCCTCAAACTTTAACTTTGAGTTAGCTAGAACTAAGTTGCTTACCGCCATTACTAGGCTATTCCAACTCTCAGGTAAAGAGCACAAGAACTAATAAAGCCCTAACTTCTTCATCAAATTCTATTGTAACCGAAGCTAACATATTTACAACCGTATTAAAATCATTTAAATGATCTGCTACTGAACCATTCTCAAACATCTTCATATTAAACAAATTTTTTATTAAAAATATCTTATTAGAGGTAGAGGGTTTTTCATACAACTTCCCTAATGCATCCATTAGTTATTTTGTAGTCTTTTCCTTTGAAACATTAAATAATATTGAATATGTAAGACACAACTGGATTGTCCCAAGTTCCTTCCTATCTAGCAAATCCCATTCCACATCTGTCATGCTCGAGGGTTTTTTCACCTTCTCAGACAAAGAGAATATAAATATCCTTCTAATAAAGGTAATCTTCCATCTGCATCTTCCAAAGACTGAAATTCTACCCGTTGAATTTATCAACCCTAGATCTTCCATCATCTTCCATAGCTCCCACTCAAGATAAAACTTTCCCTATGATTCAAAACTTCAACAAACCAAACCTCACCCTGATACCAATTGTTAATAAATAAGGGATAAAATATGTGGAATAATACCTCATAGAATCACAACAGTAGAAACTAATATGCAGAAAATATTACAGATCTCAAATAAAATTACAGAATAAAATAACACAACACAAAGAGACAGTATTTAACATGGTTCACCCAATCTGGGCTACATCCACCAAGAATCACTTGCTCATATTTGATTACAAGCCACCACTCTCTCAATACAATTCCTAGATCTGTTTGAAGCTATGCTCAACAAAATCTATAGAATTCACACTTGAATTCAAAACACATCTGCAATGTTACATTATACCTACCATATGCACAAAACCATATAAGTAGACAATTGCTTAAGTATTTTTACAAAACCATGCGTATGAGAAAAATCCCGCCCATATGAGAAAAGCGCGTCTCTCGATATATCGGGCATGTTTTAAGGCCAAAAAAATTTTAGGGTCTACACCCCCGAACTCTCGCATGAGACAACTATGGAAATTTTACAAGACTCTTAGTGTAAATCTTCAACACTTTCTCACATGAAAACATACTCCACAACCTAACAAAAATTTGGAACCGACATCGGTTAGGGCTAACCAATGTTGGTTACCTATGCGGGAGTGTTTTATTTAACTCTCGGAATTAGATCTAATTTTAGTATTAAAGTAGATATATTGATTGTAATTACATGGCTAAGTGCCCTAAGTTTGTATATGCCTATATAAGCATGAAATCTAGGGTTTAGAAAAGAGGATTGTAATAATTGATGATTATTGTGAGAATAATTATGAGAGAGATAATTATTGGAGAAGAAGGAGAAGCTTGAGAGAAAGAAATTATTGTACATATGAGAGGTGTGGAAGATTGTAAATCTTCAATTATATATCTTTTGAAAGCTTTAGATAATATATTGACTTGTTTCTTGGTGGATGTATCCCACACTGGGTGAACCATGTTAAATCTAGTGTTGATTTATATCTCTTGTTTTATATATTTCTTTTGGTAGAATATCTACTTTTATTACATGTATGCTTAGATCTGATATATTATCTATACAACCTTGTGCTAACCCCAAAAACTAGTATCAGAGATTTGTTTGAGGGTTTATGTGTTGAAATATTTACTCACAGAGGGTTTTCTGATTGAGTGGGAGCTACAACAATGGCAAAGAAAACAAATACAAGGTAGAGAAGTTTGATGGACGAAATTATCAATTATGGAAGATGCAGATTAAGGATTATCTGTATCAAAGAGATTTGTACTTACCATTGGATGAAAATTCTAGACCTATGAAGATGACTGATGAAGAATGGAAGATTCTTGATAGAAAGGCTTTGGGATCTATAAGATTGAGCCTGACAACATCTGTGGCTTCCAATATTACAGAAGTGAATTTTACAATAGAATTAAAGAAATCTCTTGATAATTTATATGAAAAACCTAGTTCTTCAAATAAATTTTATTTGATGAAGAAACTATTTAGTTATAATATGCATGAAGGTAGATCTGCATCTAGTCATTTGAATGATTTCCAATCTATTGTAAATCAGTTAAAATCGGTTGATATTTTGTTTAATGATGAAGTGAAAACACTTTTATTCTTATGTTATTTTCCTGATAGTTGGGATAACTTGGTAATGGTTGTTAGTAATACAGCATATGGTAATAATATTTTTAAGTTTGGTGATGTGTTTAGTATAATCTTGAATGAAAAAATTCACATGAAAATTATAGAGGAATCATCATCTGGGAATGCTTTGAATGTAGAAAGCAGAGGAAAGAAGAAGGAGAGATCCAAGAGTAAGAATAATGGGAAATCAAATTCAAGGGATGGAAGATCTAAATCTAGAGGTAAGGGAATTACCTGTTAGAAATGTGGAAAGAAAGGACATGCAAAGAAAGATTGTTGGTCAAAGGATAAAGAGAACCAACACCCAAAAAAAGGTAAAGAGTCAAATAAAGAGGAAAATATTGCAGCAGAGGTAATGCAAGATGTTCTTATTCTTTCTTTGGATAATAGAATAGAATCATGGGTTTTAGATTCAGGAGATTCTTTCCATGCAACCCCTAATAAGGTTTATTTCAGAAATTATGTCCAAGGCAATTTTGGACATGTTTATTTGGGTGATGATGAACCTTGCAGTATCACTTATAAAGGGTATTTTCATCTAAAATTTCATAATGGAAATACATGGGTATTGAAAGATGTGAGGCAAGTGCCAAGCCTTAAGAGGAATCTTATTTCTGTAGGGAAACTAGGTGAAGCTAGTTTCATGGTTACATTCACAAGAATACTCTTGGAAAGTCACCAAGGGTGCTTTTGTTGTGGAAAGAGGTAATAAGGTAGGAATGTTATATTTATCTACCTATGTTATTGATTCCTTTTGTGTTATCTACTTTAGATTTAGATGCATGCATGTGGCATAATCGGTTGGGCCATATGAGTCAAAAAGGAATTCAGATCTTAAAGTCTAAGGGTGAGTTATCATATTTGAAATATTTAATTCTTGATTTTTGTGAGTATTGTATTTTTAGAAAACAAAAGAGAGTGAGGTTTCTCAAAGTTGGGGAAACTAAGAAGGAGCAAAAATTGGAGCTTGTACACTCAGATGTGTGGGGACCAACCCAGGTAGCTTCTCATGGAGGATCTTAGTATTATGTTACTTTCATTTATGATGCTACAAGAAAAGGTATGGGTTTATTGTATTAAATGTAAATATGATGTTTTTGATACTTTTAAAAGATGGAAATACCTTTTGGAGAATGAATCAAATTCAAAGTTAAAGTTCCTTAGATCTTACAATGGTGGTGAATATTGTAGCAAGGATTTCAATGATTATTATTTAGTGAATGGAATACATAGAGAAATGATGGTTCCAAGAACACCACAAGAGAATGGTGTTGCAGAAAGAATGAACATGATAATCATGAAATGTTCTAGAAGTACGAGGATACATATTAGATTGCCCTTGCATTTTTGGGTAGAAGTAGTTGATACAGTGGTTTATTTGATTAACCATGGGCCTTCAATCTCACTAGATGGAGGAATACCAAAGGAATCTTGGACCGGAAAAATAGGTAGATATTTATTTTCTTAAACTTTTTGGTTAAGAATATTTTGTGCATAGTGATAAGGAAAATAGGAAAAAGTTGGATATAAAATCCAAGAGATACACTTTCATTGGTTATGGATCTAGTGATTTTGGATTCTATTTTGGGATATAAAGAATTCTAAAATTATTAGAGTCGTGACATTGAATGGAATGAAAAGAGAATATACTGAGGATCAAATTTTGGTACCTGTGGACGAACCGGTTGAGAAGTTTTTGAATGAAAATAATCTATCGATTCAAAATTCATACATACGGGGTTACACAATAACCAGTGTCGATTGCCCCTCGACCAACATCAGTCAGTTGAACTAGTATCGGTTATAGAAGAGCCAAAATGGCATTAGTTAGTAGAATCAATTTTCAGATTCAGGTGACCGGCATCGGTCACTATCAGAATTGCAAACAAATGTCCAGGAGGTACGGAATGAAGCCTATGGTAGCCCAAACTTCTATGAGAAGGTCACAAAGGGTAAGTAAACCTCCAAAAATATTTACACCTTCTCTATCTTATTTATTATTTACTGATAATGGTGAACCAAAAAGTTTTGAAGAAGCAATGTAGGATAAGACCCATGTGTAGTGGGAGCATGGCATGGATAAGGAGATGGACTCCTTGGAACAAAACTAGAATTGGGATTTGGTTAAGTTACTAGAAGGTAAGAGGACATTGCGAGATAAAGTGGGTTTACAGGGTCAAGGAAGAAGAGGGTGGACAAAAAAGATACAAGGAAAGGATTGTAGTAAAGGAGTTTGCATAGAAAGTAGGTATTTACTTTGGTGAAATATTTTCTCCTATTGTTAAAATGAAGTCCATACGTACTGTGTTGAATATAGTTGCAATACATGATTTTCATTTAGAGAAACTAGATGTGAAGACTGATTTCCTTCATGGTGATTTGGATGAAGAGATTTATATGTAGAAGCCGCTGGGTATGAAGTCAAGGGTAAGGACAAATTGGTGTGCATGTTGAAAAAGAGTATATATGGGCTCAAGAAATCTCTAAGGAAATGGTACATGAGGTTTGATAGTTTCATGCATGAGAAAGGTTATTTGAGATATGAATCGATCATTGTGTTTATTTCAAGAAACTTGAAAATGGGATCTATATTATTTTGTTATTGTATGTGGATGATATTCTTATTGCAGGGTCTAGTATCCAGGATATTTGTGAGCTTAAGGAAAGCTAGCTCACACATTTTCTATGAAGGATTTAGGAATTTCAAAAATAAATCCTTGGCATGTAAATACACAGAGACAGAAAGAACAATAAATTGTATTTGTCTCAGAAGGCTTATATCAATAAGGTGTTGGAAAGGTTTAACATGCAAGATTCAAAACCATTGAGTACACCTATGGCAGGAAACTTAAAATTGATAAAAGATCAATGTCCTTCATCACATGAGGAGGTCAAATATATGACATGAGTACCATATGCTTCAAAGAAGTTAGGAGTCTCGGTATGTTATGGTTTGTACTGCAGACTATACATTGCATAGGAAGTTAGCGTTGTGAGTATATTTATGGATAATCTAGGTAAAGAGCATTGGAAAGAAGTCTAATGGATACTCAGGTATTTGAGAGGGACAGACAACATGAAGTTATGTTATGGAGGTTCGAGATATTTCTTTATGTGGCTATGTTGATTCGGATATGGCTAGAGATCTGGATGGTAGAAGGAGCATTGCGGGATATATTTTCATAGTAGGTGGGATGGCAGTTAGCTAGATATCAAGATTAAATAAGGTGGTGGCTTTGTCTCTATATAGAGGAAGAGTATGTTGCAGCTATAGAGGCTAGCAAAGAGATTATATGGATGAGCAGGTTCATGGAAGATTTGGGAAAGGAGCAATATAATTGTAAATTGTTCGGTGAAAATGAGTGAAATTCATTTGGCAAAGAACTCATTGTTTCATTATAGAAAAAAACACATTTAGTTGAGGTATCACTTCATATAGCAAGTATTGGAGGATGGGAAGATGAAAGTGGAGAAGATTCATATGAGTGAAAACCTTGCATATATGATAATGAATCCACTAGCAAAAGATAATTTTGAGCTACACTCCAATTTTGTTGACCTTCGAGTTTGAGACTTGAAGAGGAAGAAAAAAATCTAAGGAAAATATCCAAGAATGATGTTGTATAGGTATAGTGCAGTGATTTATCTCCAAGTGGGAGATTGTTGAGTTGTGGAGCTCAATTACTTCAGTTTAGCATATTATATTAAACTTGTAGGAAAGCACAATAATTGGCATCAGTTATGGAGGGATGGACATCGGTCAGAAATTTGGAACCAACATCAGTTAGGGCTAACTAGCATCGGTTACCTATGCATGAGTGTTTTATTTAACTCTAGGGAATTAGATCTAATTTTAGTATTAAAGCATATCTATTTATTGTAATTGCATAGCTAAGTGCCCTAAGTTTGTATATGCCTATATAAGCATAAAAGCTAGGGTTTAGAAAAGAGGATTGTAAGAATTGATTATTATTGTGAGAATAATTATGAGAGAGAGAATTCTTAGAGAAGGAGAAGCTTGAGAGAAAGAAAGTACTATACATCTAAGAGGTGTGGAAGATTGTAAATCTTCAATTGTATATCTTTTGAAAGATTTGGATAATAGATTGGCTTGTTTCTTGGTGGATGTAGCCCACACTAGGTGAACCACATTAAATATGATGTTGATTTATATCTCTTGTTTTGTATATTTCTTCTGGTAGAATATCCACTTTTATTGCATGTATGCTTAGATCTGATATATTATATGTACAACCTTGTGCTAACCCCAACACTCTACCCTAAAATCTAATCCTTCCAAACCTTAGACAAAGCCTTCACCATGGATCACAAACTTGAAACATGTGCCCTTGAGTAGGATCATTTAAAACTAAAATCAAACAAACCTAAACATGAATTCACTAAAACATCCACACATAACAAGAAATATAAGGGAGCGGTTAATGTTGTGGTTGTCAAATCTTCTCCTACACCAACATCTAACATGTGGACTCAAATGAGCCCCATGGCCAACACCTAAGTACACTCCTCTTGGGAAATAATATGGCTCAATCTTTGACAATTTGATAGCAAGAAATCTAATCGCTTTACCACCTATCTGACCAATTGATGAGTCAAGACTAAAACCCGTGTGGTATTGTGAAGACCATTACTGCAAATACCACCAAACCCGAGGTCATGACATAGAGAAATGTCAAAATTTCAAGGATTTGGTTCAAAGGCTCATTGATTAGGGTGACCTTGTGTCAACAATCCTAATGCTTCACCCAATCAACTATTTGACATCTTTAAACAACCTTTCCCAAATCATACACCAAAAATAAAATCCACCACCACTTCCACAACCTAAACTCCTAATTCCCATACTATAAACACTTTAAACAACGTTGATCAAGAACCTATAACTTCTCCTCCTTCATCGCCAATCACATCAATCCCCTTTGATATTATTCCTACATCTACAAACCCATTAACACTTGTCCCCACAACCACACCAATCATATCTACATCTACCTTGGCATCCATTCCTACTACTAGGACCCCATTTGCAAACATATCATTTTTTCCCCTAGAAGTATTTATGAAACAACCATTCCCACCTACTTCTACAGTTGACATTGGTTCCACATCTACTACGTTACCTATTATATCCACTTCATTGCTCACTAAATCCACTTCACCAGATTTGACTACCTTACCTACATCCATTCCACTTCTTCCTGTTATACCATCCTTAGAATTAAAATCGGTGCCTCTTTTAGAGCTTTTACTGCACCCACATTAACTATTGAAAATGCATCCATACCACCTTCTTCCTCAACACCATCCTTATTATTTGAATAAATTTTGAAAACACTTCAACTTCCAACAACTTCAAATGATTCTTCTACCTCATCGATGCAATCAAATTAATCTTCACTTTCCTTAGATTCTATCAACCAATGCTGCTCCCTACGCCTATACCAACGACACACTTCCAGGATCCTCCGGTGGAAATTTTTATCACTCCTCCTAAGGATGAAAACTTATAAACAAAATCCACGAGTATTAGTACATTACCTCAAAAATATCTTGTACATTCCTACAAGAAAGTTGACATTCCTATCTCTAAACCATCCAACACATCAACCTCTTCATCAAGAACATTTCATCCCACAAATCCAAAACCATTCAACACTAAGACATTAACCTATCCCAAAACTGAACCCGAACCATCAAGACATCAACATACTCAAACTTATTCTTCAAAGACCAAGACATTCCGCAAGGAAAAATCACCTCCTAAGGATTTGGGAGAGTCATATGCAGACATTTTCCAACACTTACTACAAATTTCCACAATCACCCTTCTACCTATCAAGGCCTTTGATCCAAATAGTAAAAATCATTGTGGTTTAATCCCAACCTCATCTATGTATATCATTATACCCCTATACACATTGAGCATTACAGCATTCCAAGCTATCTTTAGTGGATTTTTTGAGGAGGAATAACTTCTCCCCAAGCCAAATCAATCTCTTCCTTCCACTCCAACATCTACACCTTTGACCTCATCCATCCAAATACAAAATTATTCTGGTTTTTAAAAAAATCACAGCCATCCCACCTCCAGATGATGATTCTTCTCGGATAGCCCCCTTGTTTATTGACACCATTCAAGTAACTAATCGATCCGGCCAACGTGAGCCTAAATCAATAGTCCAACCAAAAGCTAAACATTTTGTCGTTATTCCTCCTCCTAAGGAGTTAACCTCGTCCTCAACACCTAAGGTTTCCATCTTAGTAGCACCTAGGCCTATTGAACAAAGTATAGTAAAAAAATCCACCAAGCCCTGGTCAAGATGTCACTCTATGAACTCATCCAAATCTCACCACACCATAGTCAAGATCTCACTGAAGCCTTAAATAACATTCTTAAATCTAGTGATGAATCTCAGCCCTTCACATCCCTTGTAGGAGTACTTGTAGCTTCCAATACCATCTAATTTGATGATGTTGAGATCCCATATTTCTTCTGAAAAAACATGATCTTCCCCTTTTTATCATGGTCAAGATTAATGACATGTTTATCCAATGGTCCATGATTAATAGTGAAGCAAGCATGAATATCCTCCCATCACATACTTTTGATCAACTTAAGATACCAAAGTCCTCTATTGCCGAAACACCCGCGGTCCTTGGTGCTTTTAACAATGTTGTCTCTCCCACCTTAGGAATGGTCATTCTTCCTATCTAAGTTGGTGATAAGATCCTCCATGAGGTCTTATACATTATATAAGGGGAATTTCAATTCAAAATTCTCCTTGGATGACCTTGGATCTGTGATATGCATTTCTTCCCTTATACACTCCATCTTTCCCTTAAATATGAGCATGAGGGGAATATTTTGAAACTTCCCAGGGATGCTCCTCCCTTTCAGATGTGCAATATGACTTATCGACCCAATGATATCCTTGTTCCCAAGGACAATCCATCTACACCATCCACTAGTTCATCTATCTCTTCTTCCAAACTTCCTAACGATGATTCCTAGATAAAGTAATGGATAAACTTACGCTGGGGAGTATCACCTTCTTACACTTAACACCTTTCCTACTCCTCACCATCTTAGTAGACCTAAAAATATCCCATGTACCAACCAAATGTTGGGGATATCATTCCTTTCAGTCCACCACATCTTTGAACCAACCTCATCTATGGTGGTTTTGACACCCCTTCTTCTCATATCACTGATCTTCCACACGCCAAACCTTATACCGATGGATTTTCTTTGTTAAAAATCATCCTTTTCCCACACCTATCTCTAATGTTGCACATGGAAGGGATTCCGCATGGGACTTTATTATCGGGGGCCACAAGGCCCATTCATTGATCAATTCCACAAACCTCACAAAAAAATTGGACTCGGTTATCAAGAGAAATCTTCCAACCCCATCCCACGATCTAAGATGTGTATTAACATGCCTTCTCCATATTATGCATCCCATGATTCCATGGATATGGATGACACTGTGTCTATTACTCTTAACTTTTTTAGTCTCCACCATCACTTTAGGACCAGTCACCTATTAGTGTGAGAACCAGACTAGGTCCCTTCCCTTTGCCATCCAGAGATGATAGAAGAAGACTCTTCTACCATTGACATTCTTCAGTGTGCTAAAGATGATGCCATCCTTACCCACATATGGGAAGAGGATTCTTATCTTCATAAGACCTTACCATCCAACACATCCACTCTTCTCAATGAAGCCACCATCAATGTCAATATCGAGACTCCTCAAGAGCCTCACATCCTCAAGGTGGGTCAATCTCTTGATCCACATGAGATTGAGTCTTTTACCACATTTCTCTCTCATCATAGCCAAGATTTTGCATGGTCATATTCATACATTCCTATTCTTGACCCTTCCATCATTATCGATAATATCATCACTTACCCTAATGCTAAAATGGTAAAGTAGAAGCTTTGTCGCATGCATCCCCGAGTTTCCCTCCTTGTTAGATAAGAGTTACATCATCTTCTTTCTACCAACTTCATCATCCCCATTGACTATCCCCAATGGTTTTCTAACATCATTCCCATCTCTAAAGCATCATTAAAACTTCATACATGTACCAATTTTCGAGGTCTTAATCTTGCTTTCCCTAAAGACAATTTCCCTCTTCCCAACATCGATCAACTTGTAGATCTCACCATAGGCCATGAGATGATTTCCCTTATGGATGATTTTTATGGTTATAATCAAATCCTCATCACACCAAAATACCAACATAATAATTCCTTCATCACCCCTTGGTGGACCTTTTACTACCGTTTCATGCTTTTATTTGTCTCGCAAAATTCTAGAGCCACCTATCAGTGGGCCATGACTTATATCTTTCATGATCTATCCATAAAACAATATAAAACTATATTGATGATCTTCTAGGTAAATCTAAACATTAACATGACCATCTTTCTATCCTTGAATTTAGTTTCTAGTGCCTTATTCCAATGTTCATTTTAAGAAACCTCTGGGAAATCGAAGGTGGAAAATCCCTGGTGAATATCCCCATAACCACTTTCATGAAATATGCAAATTTTTTAGGGTTTTTGTGCAACATTTTTGTCTGATAAAGCTTTCATTTTCAAGTCATGTGACAACAATAATTTTGTCATGTAACGGTGAGTTTATTTTTGGATAGCATCCTTTCTTAAATGCGACAACAATTTTGTTAGCGTCAACATCAACCTTATTGTCACCTGACATCAAGGTGATTTTCACACAACAACAAAATTGTTTTCACACGACAAAGAATCTTATTGCATGAATGCAAAATATAAATCTCCCATTGTGCATCTGCATCCTCCCGCATGCATCAACGACACATGATTTTCACGCATCAAAACCTCCTATCGTGTGTCAACAACATATGGTCGTGCATTAACAACTTCTTATCGTGTTTCAACAACCTCCTATCGTGCATCAACAAGTTGCCCTATAATTTCACAATACTTGATATATTGATACCTCAAGTAAGCTAGTAGTAAGTTAGTAATATACTACCCGATGAATCACCTAGGTTTATATAGGATATGTTTTCAAGGGGTTGGTGAAGTTGACCCCTAAAAATATATACTATAAATTTTAGGTGAACAGGACACTAACCTAGCTCCAAAAATTCACCTTTTCAAATTTTCCTAAAATGGAATATTCACCAAATTACAAATATTCACCACTAAAAAAATCCCTACCTTATTCACTTTTTCCTTTTCCTTAATCTAGCCAAGTGTGTATTTTGAGTGCTAACTAGAAAAATCCTTGGCTTTATCATTTCCATCAAGGGCATTGAAGTTGACCTTGTAAAAATTAAGGCAATCATTGAAATGCCTCCCCTTCCAATCTTAAACAACTTCATAGTATTTGAGGCTGAATTAAATCAGTCCTCCATTTCATCTCATAACTTTTAGATCGTTTCCACCCTTTCATCACATTATTTGTAAAGATATAGAATTAAACTAGGATCTTGATTGCCAAAAGTCCTTCAATGACCTTAAAAATATCTTTTGTCTCCACCAGTGCTTACACCTCCCTGTGATGGGGAGCCCTTTTATCTATACATATCAACTATTAGTCATGCCTTAGGGGATATTTTAGCACATCATGATGACCAAGGTTAGGATTAGTTTGTTTATTACATCAGTTGCACCCTTCATGACTACGAGACTCGCTACATTGAAGCTAAAAAATTATGTTGCACTCTCTTCTTTGACACTCTAAGATTTGACATTATCTTCTCAATCACAAGACTTATGTCATTACTAGCTTTCATCTTCTTAAGACATTGCATTCTAAACCTTATCACAGTGATTGCATTACATGATGGCTCATTCTCATGACTGAGTTTGACCTTGAGTTTATTACTCAAAACCCATTAAGGGCCAAACTATCACAGATCAATTAGTTGATGCCCCTCTTCCTACTTTACATATCCCTCATGAAAAATTCTCATATGAATCAACCAATAAATTTCATCATGAGTATGACATCCTTAATATGAATCTCTTCTTTGATGGTTCCAAGTGTCAATAAGGGGGAGGAATTGGTGTCATTCTCATTCCTCCTTGGGATACTCCTATTCCTCTCACAAAAAACTCAATTTTGAGTGTAAAAATAATATGGCTAAGTAAAAATCCTTTATCTAATGTCTTGAAACCATCTCCTTCCTAGGTGTTCAAGTCCTTGACATATATGGAGATTTTGAACTTGTCATTAAACAAGTCACGGGTGAGTATCAATGTAAAAATGATACTCTTCAAAAGTATTGTGACATTGTTCATCTTCTCCTCAAAGCCTTTGATTCTTACACTATCCAAGTTGTTCCTCAATCAACCAATCATTTTTCTGATACAATGTCATATCTTGTAGCTCTCATTCCTTGGACAATGAAGGAATCCAAGCTTTTGTTGTTATTCATCATAGTGATCGACCATTTCATGAGTTACCCCAAGTTAATCTTGTTGAATCTAGTTCATCGGATCTTTGGTACTCCCAAATATTTGATTATTTATCCACATCCATCATTCCCCTTTATTTATCCAAGAATGTTAAGAGGTATTTCCTTAAGTGCGCTAATTGTTATGTAATCCTTGGTGGCATCCTTTATAAACACATATTTGATGGTATTCTTCTTCGATGCCTTAAATCCCATGAATCTCCTTGTGCTATCCAAGAATTCCATGACGGTATTTGTGGTGGACACTTTAGTGGCTTATCCATCGCTAAGCACATTCTTTGTCTTGCCTATCACTAGCCTTCTCTTAACCATGATTATTGTGAATATGTTAAGAGATGTGAAAAATGTCAATAGCATTCCAATCTTATTCACATTCTTATTCAATCTTTGTAGTCGGCTTAGGACCTTTGGCCCTTATCATAATGGGGTCTTGATCTCATCGGTCTTATTAATCCTCAATCTTCACAACAACATCATTTCATCATCACTGCAACTAAATAGTTCACTAAGTGGGTGGAATTAATCCCCCTCACCTCAACTAAATCTGGTCCAATTATTAAGTTTATCTACCAGCATATCATTTTCCACTTCGTTGTTCCTCACAAGCTCATCACGGAAAACAAAAAGTCATATTGGTCTTCAAACTTCCACCCACATCTTGGATCTAGAAGAGCTGAGTTGTTTGAGATCATAATGGAAACATCTCTAATTTGTGGGACCTTACATGCTTGAGATGGATCTCCAAAGAAGGTCGGTTCCTCTATCTATTTCTACTGCTACTGCTACCCTAGTGATGAAAGGGTAAACTACACTAATAAATGCCAAGGGACTATGGATAGAAGGATAACATGAAAATGAACCACACTAAAAAGGTGATAGCACTAGAAAAAGAGGGATGAATACTATTTTTTCGAGCGGGAATGAAAAGGGAACACGTGAAAGGAGGCTAGGCACAAGTAGCATAGCTGAAAATGTGTTTACCGATCATTCTCATGGAACACAACTAAATAAGGAACTACAAGGGACGTGAAGTGGCACAATGAACACGTAATGTAAAAGAAAGGAAAGAAGAAGAAATATAAACATGTTAGGATAGAGAATAGTCACAAAATGATGCTTTTATTACTTCTAGAAATGCACAGAGCTATTACAATGGAGAAAGAGGCCAATATCCACATGCATGAGCCAGATCTAGAGGTCTATAACTCAAAAATATGAATTCAAAAATGTGTAAGGAGCCGAGTATCCAATGTTAATAATGAGCCCAAATCTTACATTTATAGATGAATTTGTAGAAGGAGAAGAGGAGGAAAACCCAAATTTGAAATACAACCACCAATAAGAAGCATTCAATGCCTATAAATCCACCTAAGAATCTATCGAATGCACTTCCCTAGGTCCGTTTGGCATGTTGGAGGAGGAAGGAGGGCAGATCATATCAAATCGGGTGGTTGAAGCAATCAGATCTGCTCATTAATGACTAGAGATACATTTTCCCATTTCTCACCTACCAGATCTACCAAGAATTTGAATTTGAATGTATAGCACTATGGCTAATGTCAACATATCTCTGACAATTCCAAGCATGTGCTGATCAGATCTCTATAGAAAAATATATATTTTATAGGTAATGTTAGAGCCACCTACACATGCAAGACACGTGGCATGTGTGAATTGGCTGAAAGAATGGCCAACTGTGTAAAATTTTGTCATTTCGTAACGTATCACTCACGGATTTCTTGTAATGATTCAGCACCCTATTAGTGAGCTTTGACTGGTTACATGTGGCACACTCAATCATGTCAAAAGATGACCTGACATAGAAGGGCACAAAGGAGGGCATGAGGGAAGGGCGTGCGGAAGAAAACAAAGGAAGGCATAGAGAAACATACGCGTGATGTACATGGGGAAATGAGGCAAACTAGTGAGCAAAGAACACATGGTCAAGGCACAACCATTACAAGATGATGTGTGGGCACACGTGAGGGTGAATGTATACCAAAAAGAAGGTGAATGTGTAGAAGAAGCGTGCAAGGGAAGATGGAAAAAGAAGAAAATGAAAGGAAGGGAAGAAGGGGAAGCACGCAAGGGAACATGAGGAAAATAAGGGAATGTGCCAGGGAACTTGATCACACACAATCTTGCAATGAAGATCTCAGAGCTAGAAGATGTATACAAGTTATCCAAATCACTAGGAGAGTTATTTGGATAACATTTTTGGTGACTTTTGGGGCCATCTGCCTGCTAGATGAAGGAGATTAGTATCCTGAAGAATCCATTAGGCATGGATTCTACTATGTAATCATTTGAAGAACTACCCCTAAAGTCACTTGAAGGATCATTCTTGACTCAATTCTAAATCTTACAACTGCTTTGAAAGAAGATCTACATTTTGGAAGCAAAAGAAGAGCATGTGTAGGAAGCACGTGAAAGGAAATAACTATGTACAAACAAAAATGTGCATGCAGCGCACTTGGAGGAATTGAAACTACTCTAATATATACAAAATGATGTAGAAAACTTAATGGAAGGGTTTGAGATAGATCCCATTTACTGGGATCTATAGTGCACTTCCATCAAGATGAGTTAACTCAAAAGAGTTATCCTCTTTGCATGAACTGATGATGTATGGGCCACTCCAAAGTGCATCAAACTTTGAATGACACCCTAGTTTAGCTCTATCAGCATCCCATTTTAAAACTAAGTCCCCAACTTTGAAATCTTGGGGCCTAGCCTTTCTATCAAACCATTTTTTTTTCTTGTTAATGTTTTTCTAGCTTGATCATGGAAGATTTCCTTAGTTCTTCAAGATTAACCAGCTCTTCCATTCTGATTTCTCTCTAGTCTATGCCTTCAAATTCTAGCTACTGGGAAAGTGCTAATGAATTCAATTCTAGTGTCAAAGGAAGGGTAGCCTCCTTACCATAGACAAGCTTGTAAGGTGAAGTTCATATTTCCTTTTTTACTATGATTCTATCTTCCCAGTGAGCACAAGACCTTTGTATGCCACTATATTTGGTTGATGTTCATTATGCGCTTCATGATTTTGATCAAGTTCTTGTTTTTGACTCTTCCAAACCATTTCCCTGAGGGTAATAGTTGGAAGAAGTATTCAGTAGATGCTCAGATTTAACACCCAATTAATGATTTTAGTACCAAGGAAGGCTTTCACATTATTAGAGATAATGGTTTGAGGGTAGCCAAACCTTATGAATATACCCTAGAGAAAGTCAAGGATGGATGACTCGGTTGATTCCTTGAGTGTGAAAGCTTCTTTCCATCTAGTGAAATAGTCCATAGCTCTTAGCACCCACTTATTTCCAACACTTGAAGGTGGATTGATCATGCATATGAATTCAAGACCATATTGTGCAAAAGTATGATCTTCTTGGATTGGTCAGAGGGTAAGTGTTGCACATTTTTTCTTTCCTACAAAGAAAGTGCATTACTTGTATTTTTGATCCACTTGTGTGTGTCTGGAAATAGGGTAGGCCAGAAGATACTTGTCATTATGATCTTCATTGTTGTAGTTTTGGAAGAAAATTGTCCACCAGATAATCCATCATGAAATTTTTCCAACAACTTTTTAGTTTACGTGCCATTGATACATCTTAACAACACACCATCAAGATTATTCTTTAAGATAACTCCATCTATTAAAACATAAGGGATAGATTGTAACATTATATGTCTTCTCTTTTCCTTGTTGAAACCAGGAGGGTATGCACCCTTAAAAGGAATGTGATCATATCCTTCATCCAGTCCACGTGCGTCGAAGATCGGTATTTTGCTCAAGCTCTGCGTGCGGAAGACCTTCATCCAGAAATAATGAAGTCTCATATTCATTATGCACATCCTCAGAAATCTGCCTACATATTGTGCTACCTCTTACCATTTTTGTGGCTTTGATAGTCACGTCATACTGTGATTTTGGTCACCCATTGTGCTCTCTTTTCACTAATATTTGCTCCCATGATGGAGTTTCTAACAGAAGAGTGGGAGACTAATATCTTGATATGATTTATGGCAAGCATACTTTTGAATTTCTTGAGCACGTGCATGATTGAAAAGACTTGTTTCTCCATGTGAATGTATCTTAATTCATAATCCTTCAACATCTGGCTGAATAAATCCACTAGTTGTTCCATATCTTGTTCATTTTCTTGTGTTAGGATAGCAGCAACACTAGTATTAGTGCCACAAGCATAAAGGATGAAATCCTTGGAATAATCCAAGGTGATGAGTTTTGGCAAGAAAGAAATTTCTTGCTTGATTTTTGTAAAGCTTTCTCTTCCTTCTGTTGTCCATATAAAGGCTATTTCCTTCTTGAGCATCAAGGTGATGGGCCAAACCAATCCTATGAAGCTAGGGATAAAACACCTAAGTTGATCTTGCCAAGGAAGGACTGCAAGCCCTTTTTGTGCACTGGTAGGGAAAGAGATAGGATGGCTGCAATGCACTCAGGATCAATTGTTATACCATCATTTGAAACCACATGCCCCAAGAGCTTTCCTTACGCCACTACAAAATTTCACTTCTTAGGGTTAACGACACCCCATACTTTCTACGTTTTCAAATACTTTCTCCAAGTGCGTCATATGATTTGTACTTTGATTTGAGAAGATTTTTATGTCATCAATGTAAACTGAGATGAACTCATTGATGTAGCATTTGAAGGTAATGTCCATGGCGCACTAAAATGTTGCACCTGCATTTGATAAACCAAAGGGCATTTTTGATACACATATGTTCCCCACTTAGTTGTAAACACCATTTTGAATTGATCCTCTTCCTTGACCAGGATTTGATTGAAACCTGAATATCCATCTAACATTGAGAACCTATACGTGTTGGCTATAGTCCGAGAGAATTTGCTCCATTGAAGTAAAATGATGAATATCCTTTAGAGATGCCTTGTTCAAATATCTAAAATCAACACAGTCTAATTTCACCATTCTTCTTACACACTGGAACTAGATTGTGACCCAAGTAGAGTATTTGATGGGAAAAATAATTTTTCCTCAATGAGTTTAGATAACTCCTTTCTCATGAGGGGCTCTATCTTTGGATTGACTAGCCACTGCTTCTGTCTGATGGGTTTGACACCAGGATCAAGGTCAATGGAGTGTTGAGAAACACTTGGATCAAAACCTTTGAGGTCTTCATACTCCCATGAGAATATATCACTATATTTTTGACATAGAGAGATTAAGGCATACCTTTCATCATGCATGTAATACATGTTGAGAAGAAACTCATTTCTACCCGCAATAGTGACTAGGGAGCAGTCTTCTTGTGTGGTGTGCATATACTTTTATTCACCCTTGAACTCATCATCAGGGCTAAAAAAATTCTCTAAGGTTACCAGCCCTTTAGGCAACTTGTTTTTCTTCAGCTATATTACTTGGTCACCATAGCTGTCATGCAAGTCATCTTGCATGCTTGATGAGAACTCAACTTCATTTTGAATGAACTGGATGATCTATGCATCACTATCAAACACTTTCCAACTAGTATTGTTATCTAGAATGGATGGTCTGATTACCATCTTAATGTGTTGAGTGTTTCCTTTGACAAAGTCCTCGTCAGGAGAGAACTACAAACTAGGATCAGTCATTTGATCAGCTTCCTTATTCATTTTGTGTGGCACCACCTACAAGGTTTAGATCATCAAATCTCTCAAGGAGGTCCCAAAATCTATGTTTATAAGATTTGAGAAGCTTATTATTTTTAAGAACTTGTTGGTAACTTGATGGATGACCAAATCTGTATCCCCAAATATTTGTAGTGCCTTAATCTTCTTCTTTTCAATAATTAGTAGACCATGCACCAACACCTCATATTTTGCCATATTGTTGGAGCATGTAAATTGCAACCTATATGCAAAGAATAATTTCTCATCCTTAGGGAAATGACAACCACTCCTACTCTCATGTTGTTTATGCTTCTGGAACCATCAAAGTATAACTTCTTTAGGCCAGTTCAACTTGGTCTTTCTTTAGCGCATGCGAAGCATAGCTTCTTCTTCAAGAATGTAGTAAGTACCAAGCCCAATTTCATAAGCCTCTAGTTATTCAACATATGGATCAAATTTATGGTGCCTTTCTTCCCATTCATCAAGTACTAGGTTAGGAACAAGAGGGTGGAAGAGGCTTCTCTTTAGGAATTGAAGCTTGTTCTTGGATTAAACAATTGGCTTGGAGAGGGGATGGGACATATGACTCTACATGATAAGAAAATATTGGTTCAGCTTGTATGGTAAACCAGGTACCATACCTTGTCTTAAGTAACATATGAGACCAATCAGAAGACAAGTAACCACCCACTTGAGCCATGAAATATCTTGACAAACATAGGGAAAATAAAGGAGGTAAGTCAATGACTGACACATCTTGAGTAATTGTTAAACTTGGACATGCATGAAGGGTCAACTCAAGATCCTTAATGACTCCTAAGGTATTGACAGTTGATTCATCAAGTTGCAGGACTCCTTTAGTCATGGGGTTATACCTAAGACCTAAGGTATCAGCTATCTTCCTGAGCATAACAGAGGTACTAGCACCCAATTCTATCATGAAATTATGGACAAGATGTTTTCCTATGATTAAGGACATGTAGAAGGGTAGGGTTTTAAAACCTTACATGTTTCTCCTCTTCTTAGCATATTTTGATAGAAGTGTGTGGCTTTTATATGGATGGATTAGTGCATGATGGTTACGCCAGAGCTTCATGTAATAAGTCATGCTGAGATGGAATGGTCATGGTATCCCACATTGTGACATTTATATTTTTCTTCTTCATCTAGTCAAAAATGTTGAATGGAAGACCCACTTGACTTGTGCATTTGGGGAACAACATCCCTTTTTGACTATTTAGGTGTGGAAGCTATAGGTTTAGGTGAAGGAGGTGCTTGACCTTCCAAAGGAGAGGTATGTGCCACTTTAAGATCCTTGTGTGGGGCCTCCTTTGTATTAATTTTAGCACTCTTACTACTAGATTCCTTGGTTGCATCTTTTTGTTTTTAAGGGTCGGTCTACATTGCTGGGAGTGTGACCTACATGCATAACTCAAACATTCTCTTCTTATATCTTGTGTTATCTCGTAACTTGGGCACATGGTCTTCTTGTATCATCTACCACTTGGTTGATTGCATAGAATTCCTCAACACCAAAGAACATCAAATTTACCTTTGGAGGAGCTTCTAGTCTTCCTTGGTTTTCTACTTTAAAGGCACTTATTGAAGGCTTGCGGCTGAAGCGTTCTAGATTATGTAGGCTTGTGCACACGTAGAATTCGCACAATAATATTGACTATGAGGCATGTTATAAGGGAAGCACCATTTTGACTCTTGCACCAAATTGTTCTAAACTGAACGAGCACCTAACTTGTACTAGGTCTTTGAGAAGGCACAGAGGAGCAACTAGCAAGTGAAAATGTGCATTAGCATGTCATCTATCATTTTGTTGGTTGGGCACGTATCTTTGGTTTCCATATTGATTTTGCCAAGGTTGATTGTTCTGGCTATGCACCTGATTAGAATTACCTCTATAGGCTTGTGCCTATTGCTTTTCTAATGATATGACTTTGTTTGATAAATTTCTAATCAGAGCCTTTAATTATTCATCCTCCTTTTTTTGCGTTGAAGAGTAGGATGTAGATGCAACTGGTTGTGCACCTTATTCAGGAATAGGAATAGGGGCCAAAAAGGCTAGGGTGCTTGTGACATTTATGGGAACAAGGGCATAAGTGGTCTAGGAGCTATCTTTCTTTCCTAAATAAGACTATTTTATGCCCTTACTTTGCAATACTATAAGTAGCTGGTAAGGTCCTACCTCCCATAGATTGAATCATGACTAAGATATCATTGTTTAGCACCTTTAGATAATACAAAAAGTGTGTTGGGATATAGGTCTTACCACAAGAGGGATTATGTCCCAAGTCTTCTAAAATCTGATGTTGAAATCAATCATCTACTCATTGGGTGCCCTTCTTGTTGTTATCAGTTGCTCCACCAAAGATAGGTGATCTAACTTATCTTCAAAGTAATTACAAAGAGTTGTTCCCAGCTCATCCTAGGTGGTAATAGATCCAAGTCTTAAGCCTCGATACCATTGAAGTGCTTTACCTTTGAAAGAGGCTACAAGTAACCTTACTTTGCTACATCATCATGTGTGATCAAATAGAGTGAACACATGTTTGCTACATCCTGGATATGCTCCTAAGGGGTGACTTGATTCTCACCAATAAAGTATGGAATACTTTTGAGTATGTCATTTGGCATGTCATTTTGCATGGCCAATACCAAGGGACTCCCTCCTGTGAAGTTGGAAAATTTCTCAGTGGAGGAGGTGGATGATGTGCCATGACAGGGCATGCAAGTTGTCTATTTTGATGAGGAGTTGAATGGGAGCGATGTGCTAGAGATAGAGATGTGTGCGCAGTGCCTTCTTACGGAATGGAATCTCCTCAGGGATAGCTGGAGTTACTCAAAATAATATTCAGTTGTTGCACTTCTTATATGCACTCTTCTCATGAAAGGTGCTCAAGGCTACTAAAAAAACAGAGCTTTGGAAATGTTGGGAGTCACCAGATATGTTGAAATGAGCCTCCAAAGGCTGAAATACTAATTCCACACATCAGAACTTAGCAATATGAAATTTAAGATTTCATTTTTGCTCCCACCGGGCATGCTAGAAATTTTTGTCTTCAAACTTGCACTGTGTCTCGGATCTAGAAGAGCCGAGCTATTTGAGATCACAATGGAACCATCTCCAAGTTGTGGGACCTTACGTGCTTGAGATGGATCTCCAGAGAAGGTCAATTCCTCTATCTATTTCTACTACTACTATTACTCCTAGTGCTGAAAGGGGAAACTAAGCTAATAAATGCCAAGGGACCAAGGATAGAAGGATAACATGAAAATGAACTACACTAAAAAGGTGATAGAACCGAAAAAGAGGGATGAATACTATCTATTCTAAGAGGGAATGAAAAGGGAACGCGTGAAAGGAGGCTAGGCACAAGTAACACAACTGAAAAAATGTTTACCAAATCATTCTCATGGAACACAACTAAATAAGGAATTGCAAGGGACGTGAAGTGGCACAATGAACATGTAATGTAAAATAAATGCAAGAAGAAGAAATGAAAACACGTTAGGACAGAGAATAGTCACAAAATGATGCTTTTATTACTTCCAAAAATGCATAGAGCTATTACAATGGTGAAAGAGGCCGATATCCACATGCATGAGCCAAATCTAGAGGTTTGCAACTCATAATACAGAAAATATGAAGTCCTTAGCAAAAAAATGCGTAAGGATCTAGAGTATCTAATGCTAATAATGAGCCTAGATCTTAAATTTATAGATGAATCAGAAAGAAAGAGAAGAAGGAGGGAAAACCTGAATTTGAAATAAAACCACCAAAAAGAAGCATTCAATGCCTACAAATCCACCTAAGAATCTATTGAATGCACTTCCCTAGGTCCATTTAGCATGTTGGATGAGGAAGGAGGAAAAATCATATAAAATCGAGTGGTTGAAGTAATCAGATATGCTCATTAATGACCAGAGAGACATTTTCCCATTTCTCACCTACCAGATCTACCAAGAATTTGAATTTGAATGTCTAGCATTGTGGCTGATGTCTATAACTCTCTTATAAGTCCAGGATTGTGCTGATCAAATCTCTGTAGAAAAATATGCAAATTTCAGGGGATTTTAGAGCCACTTGTGCACGTAAGACATGTGGCGTGTGTGAATTGGCTAAAAGAATGGCCAACTATGTAAAATGTTTGTCATTTTTGCCACATGTCACTCACTGATTTGTTGTAATGATTTAGCGCCCTATTGGCATGCTTTGACTAGTTGCATGTGGCACACTCAAGCATGTCAAGATGACTTGGAACAAAAGGGCATAGATGAGGGCACAAGGGGAGGGCCCATGGAATAAAATAGAGGAAGGAACAGAGAAACACATGTGTGAAGTACTTGGGGAAATGAGGCAAAATGGTGAGAAGAGAACGCATGGTCAAGGCACAACCATTACAAGATGATGTGTGGGCACGCATGAGGGTGAACATCTACCAGAAAGAAGGTGAATGCATAGAAGACATGCACAAAGGGAAGATGGAACAAAGAAGAAAAGGAAAGGAAGGGAAGAAGGGGAAGTGCGCAAGGGCACATGAGGAAAATAAGGGAATGTGCTAGGGAACTTGAGCATGTGCAATCTTGCAATGAAGAGATTAGAGCCAAAAGATGTATACAAATTATCCAAATCACTTGGGAGAGTTATTTGGATAACAATTCCTTTAAAAAATAATCTTAAGAATATTTTTGATTCATTTAACATCTAACTCAGCTTCTCTTCTCCATACTATCCTCAAGCTAACGGCCAAGCCAAAGCCACTAATAAAACCCTTTGAAATATTTTTACAAAAAAATTGATTAGTCAGGTCATGATTGGCATATCCATCTTCCTTTCACTCTTTAGTCTTATCAGACTAGCATCCATACTTCCATGGTGGATATCTCATTTTATCTTGTGTACAGCTTTAGAAGTTATCCTCCCTCTCAAAGTTCAAATTTTGTCTTTGTGTGTGTCCCTTTGTGACTTCATCTCTGATGAAGACTATCACCAAACACGTCTAGCATAGCTTGAGTTGTTAGATGAGCGTCACCTTCTTTCTCTTGAACACCATCATGTCTATCAAGAGCACATCAAACATGCTTACAAAAACACATCAAAGAATGTAACTTTAATTTTGGTGACCTCATTCTCAAATAAAATCATAATGTCACTACTCTAGAAAGGATCCAATGTGGAAAGTTTTCCCCTAACTAGATTGGACCATACATTATCACACATAAGTATGGGTCAGGAGCCTATCAATTGGTCTCCCTTGATGGTAAACCAAAATTGGAACCTCTTTACACATTTCACTTGCAACGATTCTATTGTTAGTGTATCTTCCATTGGGATCTTGGTCATGTCTTTGGATCATCCCTCCATCATTATCCTCTTCCATATTTCATCGTGGTGATTTTGAATCATGTGGTCATCCATCACTTCCTAGATGTGACCTTAAATATGAGCACCATGGTTCTTCTCGTAGCATATTCCTTATGGATAGGTTCTCCCTTTTGGTGAGTGCTCCATGATCATTACATCCATCGCCCTCTCATTCACCTATTGGAATTATGCAAAGGGTCTAGGGGTGTCTCTTGTACATTCATTATCCCCTCCTAAGTGGTCTACTTATTTATTCTTAGCTCTTCCCCAAGTAAAAATCAAAATCAAAGGGTGCTCCAATCAAAATTCAAAGTACTCAAAAATAGAATGCTCCCTTGAAGGACATTTTTTCAATCAAAAAAAAAGAGAAAGAAAACAAGTCAAATCAAAAATAAAGAAATAGATCAATCCCTCAAAGGACGGCTATCATATATATTATCTTTTTTCATCCATATTACATATGTATAAAGTAGACCATACCCTTGAAGGATGGCTACTCTTTTTTATCATGGCATTGAAGGATTCCCACATTGATCAGCCTTCCATTTTATTCACATCCTAAGAAATCTTCCCGCATTGATCATATTTCTTCTAGAATTGTTCTTTCCCCTTTCCCAGAGTTGGGGCATAGATTTAGGGAACACCACTAATAGATAACCCTCTTCCCGTGTACAAGTTACATCTCAAACCCCTTTTTTGTGTCAACATCAGGTCTATGAGTTCATTCCATCCATTGTCTCTTTATGATATTTGATATAGCTAACTGATGTTGGTTACATTCTAACACATTTTTGGTCGCATATGCCTTACGTTATTTGGATCCCCTCTTGTTTACCTCCAATGCAATTAGAGGCATCTTTTCTTCATGCATTCCTTTATATGATGTAATTTCATTGGTACCTATATTTCACCATTGTTTGTTTACATTCTATCCCCAATCCTTTTCACATCTATCTTTGATTCATGATTAAACATGTCTTTCATTATCTCAATCACCTATCAATCTATCTATCTATCCTAAATACATCAATATTTACTTACATTAATCGATAATCACATCCGCATTACTTTTCCATCCACATTACATTCTATCCATTCATCTCATTACCATGATCAAATTCAAAATGAACATGTAATCCTAATCCTCATTAACCATATAACAAATTCACATCATTAATCATCCATGCATATACAAATCCCAAGTAGCACAACATCACATCCAACATCATAATCTAATAATCCAAGTAAAAGTAAATCATTTCATCTTATACTTTTACCATCATCATCAAATATAATTAAAACATGCAACCAATCCTCATCATAATCACATAGAATATCAATATCAACATCATCATAAATCAAATAATCAACATTACGCAATACACATATATCAAATCGCGACAAAATGATATCATATATATATATATATATATATATATATATATATATATATATATGTATGTATGTATGTATGTATATGTATGTATGTATATATATATATATATATATATATATGTATGTGTATGTATGTATGTATGTATGTATGTATGTATATATGTATGTATGTATATATATATATGTATATGTATGTATATGTATGTATGTATGTATGTATGTATGTATGTATGTATGTATGTATGTATGTATGTATATATGTATGTATATATGTATGTATGTATGTAAATCAAATGTATCAATGTACATCATTTCCCTCTAATGAGGCTCTCTCAAAGTAGAGATATCAGTAAAACCAGAAAATTGAATGTCAGAGAGCCTAATATCCTACCCCGCATGACAAGTCCCTCCATCTCTATTTGGCCTCGTCACCTCCACCCTAGCCCTCTCCTCAATGTGGTTGAGCCACACTCATTGTGCTCCTTGATCTCCCAACCCCACCCTCTACTCTCTTCTACAAATGCTCCTAGTAATGGAATGTCTTCGGTATCTTCTCAATCATGATCCCCTCATAATACTTATCCTCTACGGCTAAGGCTCTGTATCTATCAATTGAGATCATACCAAGAGGTTCCATCTCTCCTCCTCCTTGCAGTGATACATGTCTTCCTCCTGCATCCTTGGCAGCCAATATGGTAGCAAGATCTCCAAAACGGACCCTATAGGCCTCCCTCTACCAGCAGTATCAATCTATGTCCTAGATCGAGGTATCCCTCTCCACCCTCATCTGATCTAACTTGGCATGGATACATGCTAACTCTACTATATCTCCACCTCATACTCCTCCATCTCCTCCTCCTAGAGTTGCCTCTGCCTCAACCTCTATCCATCTCCTCTACCTCCTCCTTTCCTACCTCCACAGCCCCACACTAGCTACCCAAAATAGCAGGCATCCAAATCCACCAAATCCGGCTCTAACTCCTACGTTGTCATTGTCATCCTATGGTGTAGCCTCCTCCTCCTCTAATGGATCTTCCATAACAGGTCTTAGGAACTCCATGTCAACCTCCTCCTACCTACCTAAAATGAATGACTTAGAAGACCCCAAAATCATCTCCAAAATGAATGACGTCTCATCTCCCGTGAACCCACCATTTCCACCTCATCCCATAAAAATATGCATCTACCTCAATCCATAGAGGGAAATCCATATATGAACATTGTCTAATATGACCAGTCTCTAACTCTGCAAACCAATCAACATACCAATCCACTCCTCTATCCCCCTATCTCCAAAGGCTTTATTGGCCCTCCATCTCAAGAATCTAATTACCATCTCTATATGATACCCACTGACCCATGGAAGCCTCGGTGGCCAAATGACAATAATGTTCTCATAGAACCAACAGTAAAGCAAGAAACCTACAGCCAACCCTAACCTCCTTCCTACCTTGTGCACAGATATCTCATGGTATACCTGAGATAACAAGGTAGTCCCAAAAGAGAACACTTTCTGGTGCTCAACTATATCTACCACTACACCAACTAGCACCCATGGAAACCAAGCTCCACCTAAGTCTAAAAATTGTAGAAAGACACTTTTATCATCACAAAGCAGATCAATCGACTATGAGGTATGCCTACCTCGTACCTTAGCTCATAAGAAAACACCCTTGAAGAAAACCTGATATGGGGCGCATCAGCTCCAAATAGTCGTGTGAAAACTGTAAGTCTATTTTCAGCTGTGATGGGAAATATCTACTCTTCTATATAGGAAATCTAGGATCCTATACACATCCTCTAAGGTGATGGTCATCTCCCTATCCTGAACCAGAAGGTACCAGTCTGCTAGTCCCATCTCTCTACTAATGCGATCATCAACCCCACATCTCATGGGATCCTCTGATAATGTATAAACCCACCTAACCCCATTACATCCAAGTGATCCCACTTGGAATACGTGACATCTCCTCTCGATCTTCTCATATAGAGTAGGAACTCTATCTCTAGAATATAGGGTCTCTCTGGCATGCAATCACAAACAAAACATGACAACATCAATTCAAAATCCTAAATCCAATTCAAATCCATTAAATTTCTTCCAAAATCCATTTAACCCTAAACATATCCAACCCAACCCTATTCAACGTCGACCCAAGTCAGGTCGATGTGTTTTGGGGCTGATCGATGCACCTTAGGGCCCATTCAACATTGACCCACCCGGTCACCGCCAACCACCCTTGACGTCATTCACTTTTTTCTCAAAAAATGTAAATAAATAAATAACTAAATTAAAAACAAGCTTTTTTTTTACTCTCCATCCCCGCACCCTCGAGCATTTCCTTACGGATCATGCGGTCTTCATTTCTAAGTTTTCACTTTAATTACTCGATCTCTCTTATCAATTTTATGCATGAAAATGAGCATCTTCATCGAACCCCAAGATTATATAGCCACTAACACCTATTCTTCATCGACCCCCTTGGGTCACCATCGATTGGCCTTGGTCGTCATCAACTAGCCTTGGTAGCCTTCACTTTGGCTTCCCGATCTTTGTTTATGACCTCTTCTTGGGAATTCTTCAAATTCCACCTTTGTGGCCATCTTTATTTTCCCTTTAGGGCATTCTATTTCAATATTTTGATCCTATCCTTTTGTGATCTCAAAGTCCACTTTTGTGGCCATACTTACTCCCTCTTCGGGCATTTTATTTTTCAATCTTATCTAATTTTCACACAAAGTCCACCTTCGTGGCCATACTTATCTTCCCCTTGGGGCATATTATTTCACTACTCTCCTTTTTGGCCTTTTCTCATGTCCTATTCTAGGGCACCATTATTTTCATCCTCGTCCTTTTTAGATGCATAATTTTTCACTCGATTCCTTGTGTAAGAAGTATTTTTAGAATTTCCACATTTAGTTACACATACTTTGATGCTCACCTATGACCCCGTGATCATTTTGACTTCCATCCATTTGAGATTTTTCCCTTGGATTCTCTCTATTTTCTAGTGATCTTAACCCACTCACTATCCTATCAATTATTATCATTTGTCTCCATTGAGACCACAATTTTCCCTCTACCGATGTGATATTGGAGTCACCACCATGGTTTTCATTTTTATTGTGATCCTTTTTGCTTGGGGCATCTTGCCTTACATTATTCTTTTACCCATCTTTCTTTACCCACCCTCCCTACACCATCTACCTTTTCAAACTTGATTTCCCTAGCATCATCAACCTTTTGTTAATCTACATCATACTCTTCCTCTCACTATTTTTGTCTCATGGCTTACTAGTGCAAACCACTCAACAAAAAGGGACAAATGTAGACACCTAAATTCGGTATCTCTACCCTTGTCTGCCCGCGTGTGCATATTTTGCTAGGGTCCTATCTAGGTCCCCATTTAATTATATCCATCCCATTCCATATTTAATAAAATTCCCACTTATTATCCTATCATCATATAATTCACATTAATTAATTAATTCCTATTAATTAATTAATCTTTGCTTTCCTAATCAACTTGCTATTTAGGATGCTTTTATCCTAAATATAAATCCTTATGATTTTTCTACCCATCCCTATCTTCTAACTACCCAATCTTCATCCCTAAGAAACCTAATCCCACACATAAGCTTTAAAGAACTTTTTCCTCCTTAAAAACATGAAATCCCAACTCAAAGCACAAAAATCCACCCCATTGGGGAAATTTTCTCGTGTCATTGCATGAACCCATCCCAATAATTTTTAACCCTATAAGATTGAGGTATTTCTTTCTAAATATAAGACATACAACACATCAATGCCACTCATCTCTAATTTTCTTGCACTTTACAAATCAACCATCAAACCAGAGCATCCCAACAATCCTCTTATGGCCCTTGGAGTCTCATTTTGATCATCTGCATAACTATGGGAGGTTTTGCATTAATTTTTATGCTATCTATATCATTTCTATTTCTATCTTGTTCAATCTAACATTTTGCGAGTTCGAGATCTACTTCGCAACACTCAAATTATTGTCATCGAACATTCATTTCCATCCTCTTCACTTACAGGTCTCCCATTTCATCCTTTTAACCTCGGCCTTATCTAACTCTGCTACAGTCACCATCGACCCACCCTGGTCATTGTCAACCAGGGTCCTGTTTGTCAAATATCTTAGCCAAATCATTTTTTATGTCCTTTTCTCTACCTTTCTGTCTCAAAGATCATTCTACAAGTCAACCCCCCCATTAGGCATAGGCCTCTACTACCTTCCAGGTTATACGCAGACCTTTGCATGCCTACATATTTCTTTTTTTTGTTTAGATATTCTCTCCCAAATTATATTCGACCTACTTTTGTATAGTCCTGGTCATCATCAACCCAAACCAGTTAACATTTAATTTACATTTCTTTCAGTCATTTCTCATATTCAAGATAGTGTCTCTGTTTCTACATGTAATCTATTTATCTATCCTTTACTTCATTATTTATTTAAAATGGGGTTGACATCCATGAAAGGAAGATAACACTTCTTGCAGTTGGCATTTTTCAGGAAACCCCCACATATCCCATCTAATCAATCTCCTTTTCATTCTTTTTTATTTGTAGGTCATCATCTAATCGATGATTTTTCATCCACATCACACTTCTAAGGTACTATAAACCCTCCATGTTTTCATTTGTGTACTTTCTTTAGTAGCTAACTCATTAATTTGAATTGAACAAGAAATTACATAAACAATCTATTGTGTGCATAGTTGATGTTCTTGATGAATATTCTATTGAAGATATCGTAAAGGTGATGAAAAATTAAAGAATGATCTAATGTATAGAGGACTGAAATTTTACAATAGGTATAGACATGAAAGAGCGAGTGTTGGAGAGGGATATATGATTTGAAAAGTAAGAGAAAATGTGTATGAGAGAGGTGTTGAGATATAGTTCTTATAGAAGATGAAGGAGAGTGAGAAGAGAATAATTTGAGCTAAATAATAACTTATTCACCCCCACTCTTAGTGCCTGGGATTTCTAAAAATTGGTATCGAGTTTGGTTCTCTTGAATCAACTCTAACATCTTAGAGATGGTCATCTTAAAACACAAACATGGTGGTAGAAATAGTCTCTGGAAGAAACTCAAGAGATAAGTATTTGAGTGAAGATGAAATTTTAAATAAAGATGAGGCTGAAGTAAATCTTGAAGTAGAAATGCTAAGTCTCCTAGAGGAATTGAAACACCAAACAACAAAAACAAAAAATTAAGATAATGGTGAAATAATATGAAGATAAAATCAAGCTTCTTGGGAAAGGAAGAAGCAAGAAATATGAAAGTGGAATCAAATAACTTGAAACAAAATTGGATTTGATCTCAACCTCTCTCAAATTCAAATAGGAAGAGTATCTCAAATTCAATATAGAACTGAAATCCCAAGTTGATAAAGTGAAAAAAGCTCTTAACGTAAAATAAGACACTTGCATGAGACATGAAGAAGAACTAATATCCCTGAGATCTAAACTAGAAGAAGAAAAATAAAGACTAAATATGTATGGCAAGATGGAAAAGAGCTCTAAATATTTGAATGGAATGTTAGATATATGATTCATCACATATTCAATTATTGAAGCATTCAACAAGTTATAAGAGTCAAACAACAATCAACATTCCAACCTCTGACAATGAGGATCATCCAAGAAGCCTAAATGGATTGTAATTACAATATTTGATAAGATATTCCTTAGATAGTTGTATCAAGTTATATACCTTGTTTCAATACCTTATTTCATGTATAATAAACCTTCATCAATTATCTAAAATCAAAAAATCATTTAACTCACCCTCTTAACTCAATTTCCCTTCACCTTCACTACTCTCATTTCTAGCCAATACATGCAAATATTGGTTTCTTTAGCCTTCCAAATCCCCCAAATGTTTCTTCCCTTCTTCACACTCATAAAAAAGTTATGCCACCAAGAAACATGATTCAAGAAGAAAAAATCATCATCTTTTGTGCATCATAATCAAGATTGTCATATAGGGCTCTTAAGAGCAAGTATACGGTTATATGCACATTTGAAAGAATGTAAATGCACCTAGAAAGTCCCAAAATGTAACACCCTTGATAGTTGTTATTTTTCCTCCTTTACATTCAAGTGTAGACATGTTATTTTCCTTATAAGGATATGTTCTTCTGATTATTGGAAATCATGCTTGATATGGATAAGTATTTTCTACTCTTAAGATCCTTTGATTGAATTGGAATGGCTTCCCTGAATCCATTTTTCACTTCTGGTAGGTGATTTGCAATCTGGTTTAAGAGTTGTAAATTTATCTATTTATCTTACTCATCCTTGGATCAATTTCAGTGATCCAAGGAATGTTTTAAATATGCTCTGTTGAACGAATGGTAAAATTGACATTCCATGAGTTAAGATACATATTGGACTGAACTTTGTTGTTGCAAGTTCTTTGATTTCTATGTGAACATACTTCCATTCAGTGGGTTGTTTTTCTTGGGTCATTGGAGATCGACCATGACAAGTTAATACTAATGAAAATATAGATGCAGCATGTTCATGGCATAAGAGAGATCTAGGATCCTTTATAGGACTAACCTACGGGATCCTAAGCTAGGTAAAAATATTTATATATTTCTACCTAAGCTCTATCACTTGATAGAATTCTAATTCTAACCTAAGCTTGGTGTGAATGGAATTAGAAAGGTTACTAGGTATTAGATTAACCTAGATTCTAATACTACAAGGTATTATTTTAACCTAACCTAGTGTTTTAAACTATGGCACTTTGAATTATTTACTTAGGAGGGTTTATCTAAACCTAATTACTAAGGCCTAAGGTGGGGTTAGTTGTTAGTGTTATATCCTAAGGTATAAATTTTAATTCTACCTAAGATCTAACCTAAGCAATCTAATCTATCCTAAACTAATGGATATGAATTGGGAACTTAAGTGGTCGCATACACTTGGGCGACGGTTCCTAAGGCATTTATGTTATTGATAAGGATGGTGAATGCATACAGACTGCCAGCTTTGGCAGGGGTTAGTTGGATTGGTAGAGGCTTAGGTGGTAGTATCACTAAAAATGGAAACTCATGTTAATTTGGACTTGGCATTCGCTAGACTTGGTAGGCGGTGGCAAGGAAGATTAGGTGGGAGATATGGAGTTAATGAAATTAATTTTTTTGGTTCACGAGCCCAAACCATCTTGGTAGGCATGCCAACGGATTTTTTTTGGGTTGTTTCATTTTGCATGTTCTCTGATTTTCATTCTACATGCGCTCTAGTTTTTTGAACCAGCAGATTAAACTGCACTTCATGGCTATTTTTGAGGTTTTGAATCTATTTTCATTTTGTGGAATGTATAAGAGGCATTGTGGAAGAAGTATCTGGTTGTTTGATCTTTCATGGAGAAGAGGAGAAGAAGTGAGCTCGGTTGGAGGTCTTCTTCAATTTGACAGAGACACTATCAGGCATGATAGGCTCTAACTATTAAAATATCTTACTTTCCTCTAAGTGTTTTCATTAAAGCAACTCTTCTCTGTTGAGTTTTGTGCATTGCATGCTCTATCTGGTTAATGGGTTGATGGGGTTAGTAAATCTTACATCCTGGGTTTCAAACCCATAGTCTATATGATTCTGTTGGAAAACTTATGTTGTATTGTCTTTTGCACAAAAGAACTATGCATGCGAGAACAAATTTGGTAACTCTGTTTAGCTTTTTCGGTTGTTGGAAATTGTTGTTTGGTTTTGACTACATTTGTTGCTAATAAATTATTTACTTGAGTTATGTCTATGTTTGTTGAGATTAGTGTTTTATGAACTTGATGTGATTATGATCTCGAGCTGGTAAAGAACTCTAGTTCTTATGGATACTTGTAAACAAGTTCGAGCTTTTGTTGGAAACTTGTTTTGGTAGGAGAGAACTATTGCAGAGATTCTCGGTTCTATGGTGATTTCATTTTATTTCATAGATAAATGGGACTATGGATAAACCATATATGGCTTGGTTTTCATATTCCATCTTGCAAAAAATTTGACTGCTGTTGAAACTCACATGCACTGGATAAACCCGTTTATGGCTTGGTTTTTGTATTCCATCTTATGAAAACTTTGACTGTTGATGAAATCCACATCTCACTTGGAATATGTGTTTTATTATCTTGGATAAATGGGACATTGATTAAAGTCCGCTTAAGGCATGGTGCTTGTGAACTATTGTCCTTATGACCATTTAACTATTATTAGAGGTTCATTATGAACCCGGCTTTCATGTTTTGCTATCATTGGGTCCGAGCTCTGTTAAGAATCTTACATTCCATATGAAACAGGGTTTGATAGGATGTTAACTAGGAAGGGAAGCTCTTTTCTTATTCTGAACTATTTTTAAGTAATTTCATTGTACTCGGTCTAGCATTATGGTGCTGGTGTATTTATGAATTCGTGATTTTGATATTGTGATGCAACACTATACAATCAATTTGTTACTTGGTGTTTATAAAAGAAATGGTAACTTGAATGATGTGTTGGTTCAGATATTATAGTCTTTTGACTATTTTATAAACTAAAGAGGGAACATGTTGTTACCCGAACTTGGTTATAAGCATTTGAATGATCTTGATCCTTTGAGGGAGCTTATGCTTTACATTGTGTTCGGATTTGTAATTCGAGTCTTTGACTGAACGTATTTTTAATAAGTTGTTTGATCTTGTCATTTAAATTAAGTTTATTACTGGATGGAGTGGTTCTAAATTCAGAATCCTTTTGAATAAACCACATGCGTAAGGAGAAAACTAGAAGCATGGCTTAGTAGGTTGTTAGATAAACTCTTCGAGATTTTGATTGGAATCAACTTGTTGGTTTGTCTTTTTATTGGAATCCCAATCTGTAGTTCTTATAGTGATGAGTTGAAATACTGTCAAGATAGTTCTGTCTTGACTGAACTATTGGGAAATTTTGAGTGTTAGCATCTACTCGGATACCACATTTCTTGTTGAGTCCAATGAAAGAATGTTAAGTCTTTGAAAGATAAACTGTGATTCTTTACTGTCCGTGGGCTATGTATAAACTTCATTGTTATAATGTTCCTAATGGAAAGTAGAATTCATGCATTATAATGGGAATATTTTGAAAGGAAGATAGCATTAAGTTTTCTCTTTCCTTGAAGTTGTTCTTGTTCTCTTTCTTGGGAACTCTTGCATGAACTTAAACTGTATGTATAAGAAGAGGTAAAAATGTTAAATTAAGTTGAAAGAAATGATTATAGATTGGGATCATATTCTATTAGGACTCCTTTTCTATGCAGTTAGGTTAAGTTCATTGGTTCAAAATCCTTCATTAATTATTCTTATGGAAAAGTATCATTACTTAATTAGTATTTTTATACTTTTCATTTCTTGAAATGAAGTAGAACGAGATTGATGTTTAGTTGGCAAAAAGAAATTACAAAATTGTTGTTGACTGTTAATCCATCATTCCTTCTTGGATTTCTTTTATATGGACTGTTTTGATGAATACCTTAAAATGTTGAATTTTAAAGTAGAGGACCTTTAAAGGAAATGGTTTGAGTCTTGATATGCACCTGTTTCTACTTTGTGGATGTTATGTACTTTGGCATAATGGGAATGGTTTGTCTTCTTCTTCTTTACTTGAAAGTTAGATGAAACATCCAAGAGAGAATATGTTGTAAACACTGCCTGTATCTCATAGTAAAGATAAATGTTGTATTATATTTTGGTAGGGTTGGAAACAATGATATGTTATGATTTGTTGTTTGGTAAAGATAATTGATGGGATCAATTATACTTTAATTTGTAAGACAGATTTTATAGATTATATTATGTTCTTCTTTTTATGAATCCTGGTTTATTATTGCTCTTCTTTTTATTGATATTACTTATGCTTAGAGAGTATGAAATACTAATTGTTCATTAAAGCAAGGTTGTTTTTATTGGAAAAATTAGTGGAATGCACTTCATTTTAAGGCTTAGTGCTTATCATGCTCAGTTCATTGAACTGACCCGTGCTAGCAATTTTTGCAAATGGACTTTGTAAGTGATAAAAGAAGGAAAAAACTTATATGATGCATTGGCTGATCTAAGTTTGATTCTTGTGAAGAATTATGATTCGTTCTTAAGTTGTATTGAAAAAGAAAATCTATTCTCTTTTGAATGAAGGTTGTTGTCATGCAGTATGCCTAAAATGCATAAGTTGTAAATGTATAAGTTTTGAAAATGAATTGAAGGATGAGAATTTACTTGCATGGGTTGTGTAAATTATCTTGTACCTTTGTAAAAGAAATGAAACCCTATCCTGTTGATATTCTTCATGTTATTTATATGTTTAATTGAGTATTTTTGGATAAGTAGGAAAAAGGGAATTAGAGTAATTTCCCTAAACGTGATGCAGCTAAATAAGTTGCAGAATTCAATGTTCTTATCTAAGCAATTCATATTATTAAGGTAACGTGTAATGAATTTACAATGAATTCTATAGAATTTGTAAAGGACATAAAGGGTGTGTTAAACCCTAGAACTTAACCATGAAGAGGAAGACTCTTCCTCTCTTATGAAAAAGTAAACAAAAAGGAAGATATGATTTGTAATCATTAGGCTTCTTTTAATAAAGTCTAATAAGATACAACCTAGGTGGTTGTTACACTTCCTTGAATGGTTAAGTCACGTTAAATGGAACTTAAGAGGTTGCTGTCCTTTCTTCTTGGTAGTTGCTTGTTAAGCCAAAAATTAACAAACATTGAAAGAAATCTTAAGTTAAGGAAGTTCTTCAAGGAATAATGGAACCTGATTTGGAAAAGAACTTAGGGAGAGTTGGATTAGAGTTTGGGCAGGGTTGCTGAAATCTGCCTTAAGTATCCAAATTAATTAAACATTAATAATCTCCTAGGGGTATGTACACCTCAATGAGGTTGTTCTGTAGGATGCTAGCACACACCAACTGCGTAGGGTTATACCTTTGAGAAGATTTGGATCTTCTCGAGATACAGCGTTGCAGTCGACACATGGCAATACCCTCCTATATTGATTGTCTAGGTCTACACACTTATGGACTTGAACTTAGTTTCTCTATAGGATTGGGTAGTAGCATAGTTATGATATGAATTAGCCCTCAAGGACTCAGGGTACCTTGGCACACGGGGTTGACCTAGGTTGACCCAGTATGCCAAAATATCCTAAGTCTTTGTGAGCCCCTTCCTATCATAACCTACGTTGTTAACTAGAACTAGGGTTAAACCTTGGGCAAGAGGACTGACGGAAGTCAGTAAAGGAAATTCTAGATAACAATAGAGTGGGGGTGAAGGATGTATTCCAGATTGATGAGTATGCCGTCAAGGAATAAGTAATACGAACAGTATGTTAGAAATATTTGGCCAAATTATCGCAAGTTGTTGATTGCATTGTCCTATGTCACCTAGTCTAAGGATCATGATGCAGATGAATATTGGTAACAACTATTCAGTTAGGTTCCTTAGATAGATCACTCAATACCTAGAACAGGGTAAGAGAACCAAGTATACGTAGTATACAAAAATTATTCAATACTTAGTGTAAACATGAATAGATCGATAGTTCACCGAGTCATGAAATGAATAGATCGGTAGCTTACCGAGTCAACATAGCTACATATGGTTATCTATTATAAGAATGGATGTTATGGAATGTGTGTTCTAAATTATGTATTTAGAACAGAGAATGTTACTTATAAAAAAATTTCCCTTGTTTCTAAAGTCTTAAAATGGGAATGTTACACACAAACTTTATTAGGTCATTTTTTCCTTCCCGAGATTCTCACAAATTTTTGAGACTCAATTCCTTGTCAACTCCTACTATTCCAATTTTTTTAATTTTACTTTAAACCCTCACTAGGTCTTCCTTTATAAATTGGCATGCATATCTTCATTTTTAGGGAGTTTCATTTTAAAAGAAGGATATTTTTAGCACCTATTAAGGATTTTAATATTCATGGAAAATTTCAAGTCTTTTTACAAAATTTAAATGACACTTCCTTTATAAACCTTCTCCCACAAACTAGGTTTGCATCGTGTTCAAGATTTTTCCTCTAGACATCACAAAAATATAGAAAACTAACACTTAACTTTTCAATTATTTTGAATAATACTTTTCCTTGACTAGTTACAATTATATCTTGATAAATTTAGAGTAAAATACCCTCATTAGGGGTCTCAAATCACTAACCCTAGTTCTTCCACCAAGTAACCCTTCTAATAAGCCCAAGAGGAGTCTTTTAGTTATAACTTTCATCATTCTTCGATTCAAGATCTATAAATTGTTATGGAGGTCTATTATGACACTAGGAAAAGTATTTCCTTACCAAAGGGTGTAGAAACCAAGGGAAACTCCTCTTTTGATTGGTATCTTTGTTTCCCTATTGTAGGTGCATACAATTTGTGCACAAGTCTAAATGCCTCCTTCTAGCATTGTGACACAATATCTTAAAGTGGATCAACCTCCCAAGTATATCAAGAAATATCTACTTCTTCTCATGGGAGCCAACTGAGAGATCATTAATGTTCCTTTTGAAACCATGCACATTTTAACATAATCCTTCACAATTTTCTCTTCTTGGAGACTTTGTCTTGTCCTACTTTTAGAGCTTTCTTGCATGCTATGAAAGGTAACTCTTACTAGCAATGTTCAAACCTAAAATAGAAATTTCCTTACCCATCATAACATGGTTACTATTGAGAAAATCATTTGATCCTTGACATAGTCAAACCATCCAAAACCTTGTCACATTTCTCCACTTTGTCATGTACATTCATTTACAACAATTCTCATACAAAATCAAGAAATTTCCATTCAATTCATCAATAAGACCTCAATAAGGATTTCCTAACAGGTTATTCAAAAATATATATAACAATATAAAATTCTTGAATCTTAACTCTAAAACATGCTTCATAAGGTAAGAGCTTGTACAAAAATAGAGCTTATTATTCATTTGTCATATCATATACAAAATTATTGTTCCTTATTTTATTCTTCCTCAACTCTTATCTTCCTTTCCTCAAGGATCCTCTTCCTCATTACTCGTTACCTCTTCTTGGAGGCCCTCTCTTCCTCTAAATGTTCTTACTTGAAATATTCACCTTAAATGCAACATTCCCCAAAACCTAACTAATTCTTCCAACTCTAATAAGCTTAATTTTATCATTTTATCACTTCATTAACTCCTCATTAGTTATCCCTTCATCCTAAGATCACCCTACTCAAATGAGAACCCTAGTTAGGTCATGTAGGCTTATTACAAGTTTATATGCTTCTTCATTTACAACTTTAGGCCCTTGAACTATGACTCAAGAATTCAAATTTTTGAATATGCAACATTGGAGGGAAAACTCCAAACACCACCTAAAGAGACTTAAGTGCTCCAAATGACTTGGAGACTTGTCAAAACACCTAAATGAGAAATTTTATACCTAGAACAAGCCTATCCCACATTAAAAACCAATTTTTTTCATTTACAAGTGTATAAGGTTTGATGTTCTGCATCAATAGACAAAAGGGAGCATATGATAAGACAAGACTAGGCTTCACGTAAAGAACCTATGAAGAGGTGTGAAGATGAAAAATCTGGTCCAAACAGACAATCAAACATGAATATGATCAAGGAACAAATTCAAGAAGGTCTAAATCAATTAGGTAACCAAATACATTCAGGTATGAAAAAAGTTTAATGGTTATTGATTTTCTTATCACAATTTTGGAAAAAGAGCTAAGGAATGTAAGAATCATGTCATGATTACCATCCATGGAGGGATAGAAGAGATGAGAGAACAAATAATAGAGTTTTCTTTAACTGTAAAGAGAAAGGTCACATAGCTCAATATTGTCTTGATGAACCAGACAATTTGTTTTAGAGAACAAAAGACTGGAGAGGTATGAATAAGATATTTTAATATAATTGTAACAATATTGGAAATGTTGCTAGTAAATTTTATGGTCATGAGAGTGTTATGTATGGTTGGTATCACATTCCATACCTATATAGCAGAAAGAATCAAGTTGTGTGTTTCAGCTTTTGAGAATATTGGACACTTTACAAAGCATTGTTAAAAAAATCAACTTCCTAGGAACAAAAACATAACTAAAGCAGTCAAATGGAAAGTTAAGAAGGTATACAAAGTAAAATTGAATCCGAAGAGTGATTCAGAGAAAGTCATGGGAGAGACCATCTCAAGAAAGGTATTAGAAAGTGGTGATCAGATTGAGAAATCTAGGAGAATGCCAAATGACATTCATGAAGTACATCCATTCATAGTCAGGAGAAGACAAGGGAATGAAATCCATCATACATGTTTGAAAGTACTAAATCAAGTGATTAATACTTAAGAGATGGAATTATAGCATCTTGTACTACATTCAAGACTATGGACAAGGCTTAAAGGGAAAGAAAAGAAATGATATATTCATCAAGTTGCTTTGATGACTACGTACTATTTTAAGATGATCTAAACACATTAGTGTTCCTTCTATAGGATTATAGAGGAATATACTACTTGAAAGAAGCATTGGTTTGGTTGGAGTATAGTCACAATCGGTAGGTGTTGAGAAAGGTCTTCAAGTTATTGCAAATGTGAGATAAACCAAAATGTATGTTAGCTAGTCTCTTCATAAATTCCTTGTACCTAATAAATTTTTATGAAGGTCGTGATTAAGTATCCAAGAAAATAAAAGTGGTTTCATGCACTTGTATGTCCTGTATGCTTGTTGTTGATCAATTAACGAGCTCCACTCATCAAAAATAGAGTTATGAAAATAATGGTCATTAGAAAGATTGTCATGAACTGAAACCAATAAAATTTGAGTTTTAATGGTGATTCCATTTGTGATGAATGTGTGTACTTGTAAACAACACAGTGTCTTAGAGACTTCAAAATGAAATTTTCAATCAAACGAGTCAAAACAACAAAGGATTGTCAAATTCTATCCAAAGTTTTCAATGTTTTCTTTCAACAAGTCTTGCTCATATTGTGTAATAGTCCATGTCATTCCCAAGTCTTCAAAGTAAAAATTTCTCTATGATTTATGTGATGTCTAGCCTATGAGATAGTTAAATAAAGTTACAAGGGAGAGTCTTAGGTACTCTGGTCAAGTCATCATGATATGCTACTCTATTATCTAATATCTCGTATCATTCTAATGTCATGGTATAAGTTTGAGTTAACTCTTGTCATAAAAATGTGGTGTCATTCAATGTATCATTAACATATTGTAGTCTATGTAAGAGGTGGAAAGTACATCTCGGGTGTACTTACATTAGCCAATGTATCATGTCACAAAAATTTCATACAAGCTCTCAAAGTATAAGTTTAAAGAAAACATATCAATATTATTATATCATGTTGATCCTAGTCACAAAGGATGTGTAATTTTCAATGCTTGAAGATATGAAAATCAGCCTCAACCAAAAGCTTAGAGTGGTTAAAAAGGAGGTGAAGACTTCAAATCTATTTAAGATTCTAATTATAGGATTGATAGTGATAATAATGGCATATTCATGAAGGAAATACTCACTCTATATGATGATTCATTCATTCTATCATGGATAAAATTCATAGATACATTTCAGGTATGAAAATGAGAATATTAATTTTACATGTTAAATCACTATCTCTTGACTTATAGCTTGTTGTACATCAAGAAAAATCATGTATCTTGAAGGATTTATAAGGCATCCTAAATCCAATTGAATATGTGAAATAAAAGAATATGAGAGTCACAAAGTTAAAAATCATGGCTACATAAATACCTATGAATTTTTATGTAGGAATATGAAGTTTCATGAAGGGTTTGCCAAGTCTACAAGTCAAAAATGGAAAAGATATGAAGGAAGTTGTATGATAAAGAATCCTAACACAGTCATACAAAATTATCAAAAGCTAAGAAGTATGTTACTAGATTCGTAAAATGTGTCATGTATGTAAGTGATAGATCGGGACCTATACTAATGATCCCAACATGTGGATGGATTTTCAACATGACTTGTTCAAGAGAGTAAGTTGGTACAATTAAGTTTTCTCTTGAAATAATTGTAGTGCTATAAGAGCCTAAAAGTACAATATTGACTTGAGAACTAAATTATCAAGATGTTGAGAGCCCTATAATTGTAGAAGAAATTATGAAACTTGATGATGAGCTGCAAGTGGATTAGACCTTGAAGTATGTCTTGATTGTGGGGGCCTTATTCGAAAGGGCATAGTAAGGCATCTATGAATGAAAACTCATGACCAAGTGAAAACTTTAATCCTACTAGTAAAACTAAGAGCTTGTAAATGTATATACAAACTTAATGAAGTAATTTGTGGACTTGGTACCATGAGAGAGGGAAGTTGTGAACAAATGATCTCTACCAAGCTCTTTGTCAAATCCTCCTAAGGTTTGGAGTGAGAAAGGAGTTTGAATGTCTTAACCTCAAGCTCAACAACTATAAACCTCAAGAATTCACCTTCCTAAGACCCTTAACAAGAATCAAGTGGAATTTGGTGTGGAAAAACTCTCAGCTACCTAAAAACTCTAATAACAGTCTTCATGGAATCCTATAGCTTTTCTTGGAAGACCTAATTTAGAGCTTAGGATTGTGAATTTGAAGAATGTTTTACAAAGTAACCCATGGTATACTCTTATACATAGAAGGTAGGCCCAAATGGGTACCCAGTTGGTGATCATCTTGAAATTTCAAGCTTTTCATCAGGAATTACACTTGAATTTGACCTTGGGAAGAGCTAGTAAGGAAGAGTAAAGCCTAGGGAAGGAGTAATGGAGAAACAAACACTTCCTAGAGAGTTGATCCAAACAATTTTGTACACACCTATAGGAAGAAAAAGAGTGCTCAAAAATGGTCTCACATTATCTTAGATGCTTGTAGATCAGTTCAACTATGAACTCATGATGTAAGAGGCATAAGTAGCATCATGTTGTTAACCCTCATTTTAGTCATGAATTTTAGATTTTGAAATGTGTCAAAGTCCATGGGATGTCTAAATAGGTCATTACAAGAGGTTGAAAAGAGTTGAAATGTGAATTTTCTTCATTTGTGTATTTCACTCCTAAAAGGGAATTTGAAATTACAAAGATATGTCTAGAATTCTAGAGGTTGATTAGAGGTTGTAGGTATCTAGTTGAGTTATAAGTTTTGTAAAAGAGTTATAAGAATAAGGGTGAGCCATGAAATGTGTCAAAATAATGTAAAAATGCCTAAATGTACCTTTTAAGTCATCATAACTCTTGAAAGGGAAGTTACACTCCAAGGAGGGATTTATATGCATGATGAAGCTCAAATATAGGGGTGTTAGGGATTGGGTGAGAGGTTATTCCTCGGGGAAGAAAACAAGACTCTAAGGAGGTAATGAAAGAAGAAAACATGAATTTTTGTATGTAATACACATCCTCTTGTATAAAAATTATATTTTTAGAACACATATACACTACTTGGAATGTGCCTTTATTCTTACTATGTTTGATAACATTTATGTTATGATTCTAGTAAGTTCATTGTGTGTAACAGATAGTATTTGGTGTCAAACATTTAAATTCAAGTCTTATTGTAGGAGGGAGAAGACTCATATTACCACCTTAGAGATGTGAGTGATGAAAACTATGATATTTCTTGACTATGAGAATTTTTTAGGTTATTTTTACTATGAACCATTATTGGTAATTTTATGCATGTTATAGAGATCTTAATCCATCAAAGAAACTTGCATGTGTTCATTCTTGTGGGTTAAAGCAACAAAGATAACTTAGACCTTGTTCTAATACTAATATGAGAATTTAGGGTTATTGTATGATGTGATATGTTGATGTTGGACCCTAAAATATTGGCTAAGTACCAAGAGGTGTGCATGTGTAGGATCGGTAGCTAGCGGGCGCTCGGGGAAACCACATAGAAAAAGGGGTTTAAAAAGGGTTTAGTGAAACTAAGGCACGCGCAGAGGAAAAACAAGGTTTAAAGGACTTAGCCATATTTTTCATTCTAGAGGCACTTGAGGAAAAACGTGAGGGCCTCGCTAAGGCATGATGGTGCCAACCTAAAGCCTTAGAGGCCAAGAAAAGGATATTCCATGTAGGGAATATTCCTAGAGACATCATTACAAAGAGTGGAAGGTTTGCAAAGGGATAAGAATTCACCAATGGAGGACCACATCGACACTTGGCACACAATATACTCGGGAGAGAAGGCATGGTGGTGATCCATGATCTTATATAAAGGAATTCTCGGGCCGAGAGACAGATATAGAAGAAGATAGAAGAGGAGAGATATAGATAGACAGAGACATAAATACATAGAATAAAAAAGTGTTGCAGTAATGTTAGGGTTTAGAGTACTTAGTGCTAGAGGGTTGTAAGGGATACCATAAGCATATGTATGGGTACTGGGATCTGTAACAAGGGATAAAATGGGAAAAATTATAGTTAGGATCTCATATCAAGAGAGGTTTGTAGGAGACAAGTCTCTGTCATTTAATATATATGGTCTAAGATGACCCTTTTGACTATAATGTGGCTACCATAACTCTTTTAAATCAATATATATATATATATGGGTTCATTCTGTATATCTTGTTTATGGGTGCAAACCCTTCTGATATTTAGCATGTTATAGCTCATATATGTTTTCCTATGGTTCATTTGGTGTTTATCTACCTTCTCTGATGCATGGGTGTGTGTGTGGATATGTTATTTTTATGTTCTTCTTTTAAGATGCATGTATTTCTATCTCTGCAAATAAATCCCCATTAATGGTGGAACCTTCTCACAAATATCACATAAAAGAGGGTCTTGCACCCACACGTGCCCTCGTGAGTGCCCAGTGCCCACTGGGTGATAGGCTGATGCACTTGGGGTTAGAAAGAAGTATTAAGGGTAAAATAAATGACTATATCTTTGTTTTGTTGTTGGACCTCTTTTCGAATTTGTTGTGAGAATGGTGCATGATGATAGAGTGCTTGACCTTGGATATTGTTGAAGTGTGGCTTAAAATCATAGAGGATGAGTTTGCTTAGAGATTTAATATTGGGCCTGAGTTTGATGCACATAAATGGGTAGAAGAACATTTGTATCATGAGTTGTATGAGACCTTCTTTTGTTGTTTTCTAGTGGAGTTGTATGAATGGCTCTTGGTATATGCATCTAGATCAAGCTGGTACTATAGACCTTGCATATAGACCCAAGATGAGTATCAGAGGCTACATGATGTTGATCTAACTTGGACATGTGTTTTTCATCATTGGTGGAGTAGAGTGTTGACGAGTTACACCTTGGAGCACGTAATTTCTAAATATTCTTTTCCAAATATTGTTGAGTTTGAGTTCTTAAGGGATCCAAGGAGATCGTTCTTGTGTTTTATCCCTTTAGCTATAAATATTTTGATCATTAAAATAAGTTTGGAAGCATTTCCTATGGCCGGCTAAGCTTCTTCTTAGCATTGGGTGAGGAAGCTAGAGTGGAGGAAGTTGGCAGACCTTTTGGATGAAAAGGAGAGGGAAGAGAGACAACTCAAGTATAATTAAGCTCATGAAAGGGAGTTAGATAGACAAAATGAAGTTGTAGGAGTGATGGATTTATGGAGGTAGATGTTGTGGGAAGGAATTGAGGTTCACGTGGAGGACATGGAGCTTGAGCAGTCTGTGCTACCCCATCTTGGAAAGTGTGGGAGAGAGACCCCTTCAGCTTCTGATGAGAGCTCGTCACTTGGAGAAAGGAGATCCATTAGTGCATATTTGTATTTGTATCCACTGGGTTGGTGACCAAGCCTTTTCCCAGTGCTTAGTTTTCCAAATCCATAGATAATTATACTAACCCAAAACCTAATCTAACTATTGGTGGAAGAAATGCATAAAAACAAACCTAAGCTAAGGAGGTATGCATAGGAATGAAGAACATACGTATAATTTTTCATTTTCTTACAAAAAAGATACATCTAAAATGGCACATAGAGGGTTGAGAAACATCATTTCCATTTATTTTTTAGAGGTATATTATGCTGAAAAATGGAACAAAATTTGGGGAAAAGTATAGGTAAAAAAGAATCTTGGGTATCACATCTAGAAGTAGTACGAGGACACACATCTAATAGTGGTGTAATATCATAGGTTGTTGGCATGTAATTCATTGTGACAGGTGGGGACATAAGGCGTGACCACTTGAAGACCCTGTTGCAACTACTCTGGTGAGGTGGATCTAGTGGGTCAGGTGGAATAGGAACTAGTGGTCTGGTGGACTTGGAGGATTTGGAGGATCTAGTGGGTTATGAGGGACAATATCTAATGGATTTAGTGGATATCGTGGTGGAGGTAACACCGAGGGTAATCAAGTTCGGATCAAGAGGATAAGGACCTCAACCACCTCAACAAGTGTTTCTTGAGATGTCTTTGCATCCTGCATCACCTCGATTACAAAGGTGTCAAGATGTTTTAGCAGAATATGTACACAAATGTGAGCTGCTATGGCACATGAAGTTGATCACTACCCTAAAAATAAAGGCATGTCGAGCTTAGCAATAACGTTGCAAGGGTGCATGCATAGTTGGTACCAGAATTATGACCCCCACCAAATAGTAGTAGATTATATTGTGCTGCATAATTCCTTTTAGTTGAATTCCATATTCCTAAGTTTGAACAGAAAAGCATTAGCACATTGAAGGAGATTCAACAAGGTATGGTAGAGAGTGTGTGAGAGTATGATGTGTGTTTTAAGACTCTCTTGTCAAAATTTTCTTATGATATTCATACTTATCAGCATGCTCAATGGTTTATTGCAAGGTTGATAATGCCCTTCAGAGATCATTGTCACATAAGACGTTCACAGACCCATGTGAGGCTATAGGAAGCGTGGATACCGGTTTTAGTCCTTTTCTTAAAGCTCAATTTTTTTAATCGTAAAGTATCTAGAGAATATATCTGCGAACTCGGCCCATGAGACTCGTAGTGGCCTATGGTGCATAGATTTTGAGGTAGAGGGGCATACAAAGGATAGTTTTCCTTGAAGATTGGTACGCACCATGATGATAGACTATGAGATTTTCCATGGAGATCATGATGTAAGTAGGTGTCCACTACTGCAGCATGCGATCTATAAGAATGTCTTGTTATTGCAAGATTTACACCTCTACTACTCATGACACCAAGGATTGTAGATTAATTGACCAAATACATGATGTCATTGATATTGGTGTGCACCAAACTAGCGTTGCAAACAATTCCAAGGATGATGGTCATCACTATGAAGGACGTGCGGATGGAGGATCTCATGGAAGAGTATTTCATGGAGGATTTAGAGGTTATGGCAATCATGAAGGCAAAAGAGGTGAATTCCCTTTCAAAAAAATTTATAACTATGGGTCCACAAAGCATTACAAGCGTGAATGTCCTGACTAGCTATAGTACTCATGGTGTAGGAAGAAGCACAAGTTTGACAAGTGCCTAGAGCTATTCAAACACATAAGCTAGTAATAATTGAAAGAAAAGGGTGTTAGGATAGTAAGCATTAAGAAAGAAGACTTACGGTATATGTGAAGGGTGGCACATGAGTCAAAATTAGAACCTATACTAGTGATAATGCGAGCTAAGGCTACACGTGCCAGGGAAATACCAAATAAAATACCACTAATTACAAGAGAAGAGGAAGTGTATGGGAATTATCTAGACCCTACCCATCAAAAGGAAGTTTTTCAAGAGACAATAGACATAATCATGAGTCTTTAAGGGAAATCCAATCTCTAAAGGAGGAATCTAAGAAGATAGAGCATAAGAAAAGCACTGAGGTCCCTTAGTCAAATATAGATGATGTCAGAGAGGTGTGTAAGATGTTGTACCAAGAAAATATCATTCCTCTGTTAGGATAATGGTTGAGGGATAAGATATCAAGCGTTGGAGCAGAGTGTGAGAGGTAGGTTTTACATGCTAACCTTCCTCCCCATAGCCTCGACTATGATAAGGAGATTACCTTGAATGCAGTTGTTGATGGATGGATCCTACACAATATTTTGATTGATACGGGTGTGGAAGTTAATGTTCTCACCTTGGACACTTGGAATCGAATGGGAAGACCCCTATTACATCCATCTTAAAATGTGTTGTACATGGCTAATAAGACAAAGGCAATGCCCATTGTTGTTTCAAAAGATGTTTTTATCACTATCCAAGGGGAGAAATTCACTAGAGACTTCAAGTCTTAGCACTTGTTGAGGTGAACAACTTTCCAACATTACTTGGGTGCCCCTGGTGTTATAAGAACAATGCTAACTTACGTTTCAATAAGGGGTAAATAATTTTTGAGAAAAAATAGGAACGTTTTATCATTCCTTTGACAGATGGGAAGTCAACACCCTATATTGAGCCTTTAGGAGAAGAAGACCTAGATAGAAATTATGTGCACACTATTCGGGACCCTAAAGTTGTGCAACCAAAAAATAGGGTGTTATTCAGTGGGAATATGCTCAATCTATAAGTGGTACAACTAGTGTGGCATGTGATAATTGGGTACACGAGACATATGAGTTATTCATAAGGTAACTAAGAGGATTTATGATGAGAGTAAAAAAGGCACACTCATTCAAGCACCTATGAGGAAAGAAATTGCCAATTTATTCTAGAGGAGCTAACCCTAATGTTTTCCTGTGAGAAATGGAGACCCAGTGGATATGTGAGATCAAAAGGATAAGGATGCTTAGCTATATGTTTCTCGGGACCACAGCACATTGGTGAGTGACCCATTGCAATAACCTTCTAGAGTGGCATGAAGTAAGAATCATGTTCTCTATTAGATTTTTCCAGAGCAATGCACCTACTATCATACAAGATTATCATGGGAAGGAACCCACCTCGTTTCACATCCAAGCATTTGATAAGGCCTAGATGGAAGGCACAGAAGCTTTTCTACCTTATTTATGGGTGCATAAGTTGTACTCCACCTTGCAAGGTTGCACATGCACATGGTACATTCACTCAAAGATGCATCGTCAGACAAGAATCTTGCAAGAGTTTATGGCTGACCTCATTTGAGCTTTCGAATATCAAAGTATTAAGCCATCAATGGATGAGGTGTTGTAGGTTTTTAAGTGCCTAACTATGGGAGATAGTGTCATTAAGAAGGATAGAATACTAGAATTATTGGGTGAACTAGGCTTAGAAGTTTGATTTTATGAGGAAGAATCGGAGGAGATACAACTTGAGCGTGCATGCATTGAAAAAGAGAAAGGAAAATTGGTCTATGTGATCAATGGTGAAGAAGTGGAAAATTTGGATGCTAACCATATTATGGGTACACACAAAATTATGGATAGTGCTGATGAGAAAGTGCGTGTTCCTACCATGAACCCCTAAAAACCAAGAAGGTTAACATTGGTTCAAAGGTAGAACCTAGGAGGCTACTATTGGAGATTACTGGACGAAAAGAAGGTTTTCAAGATCATCAATCTATTTTGTGAATTTCAAGATTTGTTTCCACATGGGTACCATGACCTTAAAGTATTTCACCACTCCTTGGGAGAAATGAAGATTAATTTAAAGGAAGGTACGTGCCTAATTTGGAAGATACCTTATCGAATGAATTTGAATCTACGCGTCAAATTCAAGGAGGATATTGACAAGATGATCACATCAGGCATCATTAAGGCTGTTGAAGAATCAGAATGGATAAGTTCGATGGTCATTAGCATTAAGAAGGATGGGAGGATAAGGATTTGTGTTGATTATAGGGATCTGAATGTGGTATGTTTTATTGACCCTTTTCCAACCCCCTTCACTGAGGAGATCCTGGAAGGAGTAGCTGGGTGCGAGATCTATTATTTCACAGACAGATTCTCATGATATCATCAGGTTAGAATTGCAAAAGAGGACCAAGAAAATACAACTTTCACCACTAAATGGGGAATTTTTTCTTACACATTCATGCCTTTTGGACTAAATAACGTGCCTACTATTTTTTCATGCATTATGGTGCAGGCATTTCAAGACTTCATCCATAAGTTTATTCAAGTCTACCTTGATGATTGGATGGTATATGGATTAGTGAGGGATCATTGTGACAATATGAGGCTGATGTTTGAAAGATGTTGGCAATTGAGGATATCCCTCAACATTAAGAAATGTGTTTTCACTACTCCATTTGGAACTTTTTGGGGCATATCATATATAAGGAAGGTTTATTGGTGGATCCTACCAAAGTTGTTGATATTGTGAGATTGGGGCAACCTACCAACTAGAGTGCAGTGCATGGATTCCTTGGGCATACGAGGTATTACTGAAAATTTATTAGGGGTATGCTAAAATTTTCATACCATTGAAAAATTTGCTAAAACACAATACACATTTCACTGGGAAAGGTGTAGCAAATGTCATTTGATACATTGAAGAATAAACTTATCATTGCACCCATATTACACTTTCCTCCTTGGGATAAATCATTCCTTGTACATGTTTATGCTTCAAGAGTGATGATTGGGGAAATATTAGCACAACCTAGAGAGGGAATTGTTGACCACCCTTGTGCTTTGCTAGTAGAAAGCTAACCCTAAATGAACATAACTATACTACTACTACTAAGCACGAAGCATTGTCAATGATCTATGCGCTACACAAATTTAGGCAATATCTTTTGGCAACACCCTTTATATTCTACATGGACCATGTGACATTGAATTAATTGGTAAACAAGCCCATTTTATAAGGGTGCATATGTCGGTGGGTCCTATTGTTTCAAGAGTTTGAGTTTACGGTTGTTATGAAACTAGGTAAGAGTAATTTGGGACCTGACCATTTATCAAGGATTGATTCAGGGAGGAAACACAGAGCATTGAGGATACAATGCCAAATGCGCAATTGTTTAGATTTGAGCTCACACCCTCGACTTGGAAGATATTGTTGTGTTTATCAAGATGGGTGTGGCGTCGGAGGGAATGAAGACTTTGAAAAAAGATGTTGGCCATACACACCGTACCTTACATGCTAATTAGTGGAGACTTATACAAGCTAGGCCATGATGAGGTTTTTCATCGGTGCGTGTTAGATCATGAATGCATTATAATCATGGAGGAAGCACATGATGGAATTGCAAGAGGAAGCTACATAGGGAATGCAACCGTGTAAAATATCCTTCTAGCAAGATTTTGGTGGGAAACGGTTTACAAATATTGTATTGAGTATTGTAAGGCTTGTGACCACTACTAGCACCTTGGTAAACTAGGGAAAAGAGATGAAATTCCATTAAGACCGATTTCTAGTGCAAAACCATTCAAGAAGTGGGTAATTAACTTTGTAGGCCCTATTTCCCTAGTCATGTGAAGGACATGTTTTCACTATATCATTACATGCACAAATTATCTTAAAAGTGGGTAAAAGTGGCACCTACAAGGGATTATACAGGTAACAACAGCTAGGCTCTTATGGGAAAACATAATCAGTAGATATGGATGCCCGCTTTGAGTTTAACAAGTGATAGGGGTACTCATTTCTTGAATGAGATAGTTAGGATCTTATTGGTAGAATTCATGGTAGCCCACCACAAGACTACCCCTTATCACCCACAAGCTAATGGGACTACTGAGGCATTTAAAAAATTTTGAATCACACGTTAACCAATATTTGTGATGTGGGAAGAAAGGATTTGATAAATTTTTGTTTTGTTATGGTCATATTGGACTACTTATAAAATATTAAACAAGGCCACACATTTTCAATTGGTGTTTGGCATGGAAATGGTGTTACCCATTGAATTCATGTTACCATCATTGTGTATAGCACACGCAATAGGATTAGATGATGAATAAGTGCTTGAGGAGAGGAATTATAAGTTAGTTCAGTTAGATGAGAGTCAGGCTATAGCTCCTGAGTCGAAAACAAAAAAAATAAAGCGAAAGGCATGGCATGATAGACCATTAAGAACAAATAGTTTGAGTTTGGTAAAATGGTTCTATTATATGATTCCAAATTTGTGTTTCATCCTAGGAATCTCAAATTCCATTGGTTAGGGCCATACATTGTGTCCTACATCCTTGATTTAGGTGTCTACTAGTTTCAAGTGCTTTGGATGGGACAAGATTACTAGGCCATTTCAATGGGAGTAGGTTGAAGCCCTACTATAAATAAGTCTTCTTTGTGTTTGTAAATAAGGTAATATTTCTAGTTAGCCTAGGATTTCCCTTAATGCATTTCCCTTCTCTGTGTTTCCCTTTCTCATTGCTTATTCCCTTTCTTTTTGTTTTTTTTTTGTGTGTGTGTGTTGTGCACCAGTAGTCACTTACTATTTCAAAAAAATGCACAGAGGACCACACATCTATTTTTGTGTGGGGTGAAGTGATGTGATAAGTATTGGAAGTTGGTATTGGAAGTTGTGTTTCGATGGCCCGGGTTGAAGGATCAAAAGCATGTAGTTTGGAAGAGCACACATAGAAAAGGTGAACATAAGGAGTTTGGTGTTAGGAAGGCTTTACAAAAACCACGTACAAGGGTGAGAAGCATAGGAACAACATGAGGTAGGTGATGTCAAAAATTAGGATAAGGATAGAAGTGCCTTTAGCGTTGAAAGCACACGCGTAAGGATCTTCGATCAGTAAGGGTTTTTGTGCCAAAAGGTTGTAGAAGTTTTCACACAAGATTGGGCACGGGGGTAAAAGCATTGAAGGTTGGCATTAGGAAAATCTTCCTTTAATGCAAAATTACATTAGTAGGTGGCATGACATTTATCACGGAAAAAATAAAAATCTATAAGTAGAAGGTTGGGGTGCATTATTTTTACCTTATATTTGTGTTTTTAAAGAGATCTCATGAACTAGGGCATCCTTGAAGAAAATTTATGCAAAAAAAGGTTGTAAAGATTTGTGTGCATAGCTAGTTTGATCAGCAAACTAGAGTGGAAAAAGAGTACATGGGTGTGAGCTAATAAGGTCATGTAAGAGGATCCCACATGTGTTACGCTATCTAGAAAAGAGGTTTTTACATGTTAGGGATGCATAGCTAGGGCACGGGGGTTTGAAGGAATTTTCGCAAAGGAGTGGAGCTGCAAAGTTGAGCAAAGCCAGGATCAAGAGAAAGGAAGAAATTTTAAGGACCTGATGAAGAAATGGCACCAAGGAAAGTAGAAAATGTTTCACCAAAGAAGGGAAAGGGAAAGGGGAAACAAGCCATCTCCACCAATTTCAATGAAGAATGGTACACAGAGATGCAATATCTAGACGATGTATTACTTGGTAAGGAATGGGTATCACATGTTAGAAATATGGCCGTGAGTGACTATAACCATCGAATGAGCACCACAAAGAATGAGATGGAATTGGAACTAGTTCACCCTATAGACAAGAGGACACCAGATGGAATACATATCTACGATGATGAGGTAAAGGTGAAAATGGAGAAGGTTAGGTTATTGTAACTCTATGAGTTTCCCTATTTTGGAAAACTTGAGCAACTATACTAGTGGTTAATGTCGTGAGTGCATGAATACCACTTCTACTTTGCAAAACGAAGGATGCGAATAACTCCCAGATGATTTCTAAGTTTACCGAGTCTTATCTATGTGGATAATCATTAGATGACTTGGATGATAAGGAGGCCATTAAGAAGACCATTGAAGCTTATGACTACAAGAAGGGTTCACATGACTTCAGCATTTCTACAATTTCGACCCCTGTAATGAGGATGGTCGTGCGCTTGGTCTCAAAGCTAAATGAGAAGGAGAGATGGACACAGATCAACAACGCTTGGTTGAAATTTTTCCATAAGATCTTGGAGGGGACCATCTATAACCTATCGTCTTTCATGGAAAAATAAATCATCAATGCCATGTGTGATGGAGAGAATATCATGTTTGTTAATGTCCTCCTTACCATTTTATTTTTGAAGATTGAAGTGCCCGATGGGCCGATAAATTTGTTTGGAAATACCTAGATAAGAAACCTTCCCCCACCAAAATATTTGAGCAATACACTTGTGACACCATGACGGTCACCCATAAGGTGCACCTAGAAAAATGGTATAAGTGGATGTGTGACACATTCAACACTGAATGGAGAATACCCAAGCAGTTACCTTCTTTACTGCAAGACGAGGCTGAATTCGTCATATACCAACATTTTTCTATTGGCATGTTTACTCTGACAAATGATGCCAAGGGTCCCTGGTGTAAATTTTCATTCTCCTTCACAACACAATACTTTAAGGTCAAGGTCAATCGATTCAAAGAGGCAAAGAAGCTAAGGTTTGACCTTAGTACGGTAGACCAATGTTACCATGAGCTGCGTAGAAAATTTATATATCCCAAGAAGCGCACCTATGTGGAGAAGTATGTCTCCCATGACATACATATGTTGAAACTAGTGACATTTCATGTTGTTGGGAGGACCGCATCAAGGGTATACCTACGTATAAGGCTTAATTATGAAAAAGGTGTTTACATTGAAAATGATATCTCTATCCTAGAAGACCCAGCCATAAGAAAGAAGGTCATGCTAAGGAAAATGGGAGAGAGATGAGGCTTTTGATAAAAAGGCACCAAGTACACATATAGTGAAGTTTGTAGGCACACAAGAGTTGGGTGCAAGACCAAGCACCTATGCATAGAGGAAGAAGTCCCCCGCAGAAGAAAAAGAGAAGACACCTGAGGAAGAGGCACCAGAGCAAGAGAAGTCCCCTGTAAAATAAGAATCACCGAGAGAGAAAGGAGTCACCTAGGGAAGAAGAAAAAGAAAAGTCTCCTATATTGGAATCACTAGTTAGGAAGAAGAAAAGAGTAACATAAAAGGTGGAATCAAAAGAAACAAAGAGTATGGAGGCCAACAAGGGTGATGAGGATGATGAGGGAAATGAAAAGCATAGTGAGGCTTAGAATTTCCATGTTTACGATGTATAGGAGTTAGAGGAATAGGGAAATGAAGAGAAGGATAAAGATGAGGAAGGCACCCACGACTAGGGAGAAGTGAAGAAGTAAACATGAAGGATCAAAAGACTCTAAGCCTGACTAAGGAGTAGATAGAGTATGCCACAGAGAGGGGGGTAGAAGGAATTATAAAGGACTTATTGGATCATGAAGTGGAACGTAATGTTGAGGAAGTCTTGAAGGAAACAGAGGAAAGATAAAGTGTGGGAAAGGAGTATGGAAGCACAAGAGGAGATCCCATCTTAGCAAAGAAGCTTCCCAAAGCTAGCATGCATAGGTGTAAAAGGCATAGTAGTGGCACAAGAATAAGAAATGAATTACATTAATGATCCAAACAAGGTAATCTGTGCGCACATTTCCAAATTACCATGCCTAAAAACTAACTCCTTGCATGGTCTTCTTTTGATGAAGAGGATACGTACCTTGCACACAAGGAAAATTTTATCTTGGGCTTTTGAGTCCCATGTTGATGAACCCAAATTTGAGGTCAACTGAGATGTATTGATGAAGATACCAGATGCCAAGGGAGTAAACCCTCTGGTTAATGCCCAACAACTGTTTGATGAGAAAGTTTGCAACATGCTCAACAAAGTATCAGTGGAGGTAAAATAAATCCTCTTTGTGCAGGAATGACAAATAAGGGTCTTGGAGGAAGAGATTGAGAATAAAAAAGAGGAGATCATTGAGTGGCACAGAGAAATAAAATAGAAGGAATTGATCGATTGGTACGCTAAGGAGTGAACTAAGGGATGAAAAGGAAAAGGTGTGTAAAATCCATAAGAAGATAGAGGTCATTTTAGACATTATAATCTCGAATCACCTGCACTGCCCTTCCCGAGTAGAAATATGATTCAACCATTTACTACTTGGAAGACTTAACCCACATCCTCACAATGGAAAGGCTTCCACTTGCATTAAATTCGGTGGAAGAGGCGATTGCGCACCAAAAGGAGGAATAAAAACTAAATATTGGAGAGATGATTAAACAGTATTCGAGATCCTTACCATTGTAAAGACCATTGTGCAAATGGATGAGGTTGTATATGACAATTGTGTTGATAGAGATAGGGTAATGAGCATATTGGTTGCTACACATGAGGTGGATCTAAAGGAATTTCAAGAAAATAACAAAGGAAATAGGGCGAGTGTGATAAGATCCTAGCCAAGGTTGAGAAAAAGTTGGAAGCAATTGAAACCTTGTGGGGTTTGGTTAAGAATTAGCTTAAGGAGCTATATCCCTAGGTCACTCGTAGAATGGACGTGTTGGGCGATCTTAGCAAGCAACTAGAAGGCATTGTAGATACACTAAATTTTAAGAGCAAAAAAAAAAATTTGATGAAGTAAGCACTCTAGTAGGTGACCTAATTCAATAGGCACAGGGTGAGGTAGATTCTTGGGAGAAGATTGAGGCAACCGTGAAGAAGGAATTCCCACTCCTCCTACAGCAGTAGCAGATTCTTCTATTATTATATTTTCTTTATTCAGATTTTCCCAGTTCCACTATTATTTATTCTTTGAAGGTGCGGGGTGTTTCCTGAGGATAGATAACACATGTAGTATGGAGTGATGTTGGACCTTAAAATATTGGCTAAATACCAAGAGGCATGCACGCACAGATCGATAGATAGCGGGGTGCTCGGGGAAAGTGCGTAGGAAAAGGGGTTTAAGTAGGGTTTTAGTGAAACCAGGGCATGCATGGGAAAAAAACAAGGGTTTAAAGGACTTAGCCATATTTGGAATTCTATAGGCACTTGAGGAAAAAAATGAAGGCTCGACTAGGCGTGATGAGTAGATAAGGTGCCATCCTAGAGCCTTGGAGGCCAAGAAAAGGATATTCCACGTAGGGAATATTTCTAGAGACATCATTATATAGAGTGGAAGGTTTGCAAAGGGATAAGCATTCACCAATGGAGGACCACATCAACACTTAGCATGTGATTTTCTCAGGAGAGAAGGCATGGTGGTGGTCAATGGTTGTAGATATAAAGGATTGCTCGGGCTGAGACAGATGATTCTTTTAATATTTATGGTCTAAGATGACCCTTTTGACTATAATGTGGCTACTAGGACTCTTTTAAATCAATATATATATGGGTGAAAACCCTTCTGATATTCAGCATGTTATAGCTCAAATATGCTTTCCTATTGTTCATTTGGTGTTTATCTACCTTCTCTAATGCATGGTTATGTGTGTGTGGATATGCTAGTTTAATGTTCTACTTTTAAAATGCATGTATTTCTATCTCTGCAAATAAATCCCCATTAATGGAAGAACCTTCTCATAAAGATCACATAAAATAGGGGCTCAATGCCCGTGTGTGCCTCGGGTGAGCACCTATTTCCCGCTTAGTGATAGGTAGGAATGCTTGGGGTTAGAAAGAAGTATTAAGGATAAAATAAATGATTATAGTTGAGCAAGCATTGTAATTTTATGTTTCAAGTTTATAGATTGGATTCATGATGCCCATCTAGTGGATCAAGTGTAGAAGAGATGCATATATTGACTAGATTCTAGAATGGTGTGGTAAGGGGTTTCATTCCATACCTTGTCTACGTGCTTACACAATCCAAAATTTGTTGTCAAAATGTACTCACCTTGAATATTCATCCTCCACTAGTAATATATTCACATACTAGGATATGGCATTATCCCAAAGTGGTCTTTAGAGGGATTGAAATGAAATATTCATCATTTGTGAGTGATTCTTGCTTTCTCGGGTCCACATAACAATCACATTCCTGGTTCATGAAGGGTTTGATTTTAAACCACCTAACCATCAAATTTTGAGATAAGAATTGGTAAATACCATCGTTCAACCCCTTATAAAATATTATTGAATAAATTGTATGATTATATTGTTATTTTTCGAGTATCTCTTGACAATTCCCATAGAAACCTTCTCATAGTCTAAGAAGGCTAGTTTGTTAAGGAGGTTTGCAAAGCGTATTTTTTGAGTTATAATCCAAACCTAAAACTTCTAATGTAGGAAAACATGAAAATAGGTACTTGGAAGTGCTGAGGGTTTGTTGAAGGAGTGTGTATATTGGAAGTTAGAGTCTATAGAGCTTGAGGGTAGGGATAGTAAAGGATAAACCTAGGGAAGTTGGAAAGAGGGATTAGATGAGAACCCGGATAGTTATGCTATGAAATTTGAGCCACACCATATCAAACTAAAAGGGTGATGAAAAATTTTATTACCTTATGATGGGTACACACGGTTTGTCTTGAACATGGAAGCACCAGTGAAGTTGCTCTTAAGAACAACAAAGGACAGTTTTGAAGGAAATTGAGAAAAGGTAGGTTTTCATCCATTTGTAAGCCTTGAGATGAGTGATGTAGCCATGAATGAAGGTAAGCAATAGGGTAAGAGGATTGATGAGTTTAGATAAGACTAAAGTGCATATTTTCCTATTTTTCTCAAGACCTCTATGGACTAAGGTTTGACAACAAGAGGGAGAAGAAAGGTTTGATTGAATTTAATGTTTTTAATTAATAATATGACTCAGATAGAGTAGGTTGGCATAAATGAACATGATAAATGAATGGGATGTGGTCTAATTAAATCATAAAGAAGACTAAAATTGCATTTGGAGTCCAATAGACCAAGAACAAAATCTTAAAAGTAGGGTTGAAGGAGAACAAAGTTGTATTTATTTTGATAAATGATAGAATGTACATTAAATATGACCAGTCCTCTAAATCAAATCACCTATCATAATGCACACAAGAAACTAGTCTTGGGAAAGCTAAGAGAAACTTGAAGGGTTGAGCTTCTTGCTTCACAATAATGGATGGTTTTGCACCACTTTAGGCTTATGAAGAAAGATACGATAAGAGAAAGTTGACTCAGACCTCAAATGATGATTTTTTCCCACTTCATGTTGAGTTAGTTAAAGAAACAAAGAAACCCCGTGTTGAGAAGATGTTAAGGTTAGTATTAGTTTTTGATTTGGAAACTCATTTAATATGAGAGAAGGGTATATATAGTGTAGAAGTTTTCTAAGATGAAAGGAGCTAATGTTTGGACCTAACCAAGATCAAGAATCATAAGCCTGAGCAATTTTATCACTCTTTAAGGTATGGACCTAGATTTTTCCCTTGATGTTAGTAATGTGTGAACAGAGAACTCAAAATGAATGAGATCTTTGATGTTCCAACATGTTGACTCCACATTAAGGTATATAAAGCATCAAGGGAATGTGTTAAGTTATGCAAGGTCTGAAGTAAAGAGTCAAATAAGATTGCAAGATCAAGCTAAAGTATCAACCCAAATGATGGAAAAGTTGGTTTAAGCCTTTAAAATTTCATCTACATGCCTAACAGAGGTTACTATAGATCTGAGGATGATGTGATAAATAGGGGAATCTACTCATACTTCTAGAGAAAAGGTTTCAAGCCTCAAGAAAGATAAAATAGTAGGTTCACTAGGGTATCATGACAAGAAGAGAAAAAACATAAAAAAAAAAAGTCATATAACATGCAAGAAGGTTGTTAGGATTCTAAAATAGGGTGCTACAAGTTTAAAAAGTTATTTAGAGTCAAGGAGTTAAATCTAACTCTCAAAGAAATCTTTCAAGGTATCAAGAGATTCAAAGGGGAAAAGTAAATGATAATTGGAATTGTCACTCAAGGGGAGAAATTACATGGCTAGGCAAACCAGTCCTTCATTTAAAGAAGCAATAAACACTACCAAAATAACTCATAGCAGAGCTAGATGTGTTAATCCACCTATATGAATTGAGGACATGAAATGAAGTCTTAATCATAAATAGGCAAGTAAATAGTGATAGTAAAACCACAAGGAGAACAATAAGGAGGTCTTGAATTCAATGAATGAGTTTTTATGTATGTCCAAATTTGGGCCAAAATGCATAGACATGGTGACTAATGGAACTAATTCCTAAAGAGCATGTGCAATCCATACATGGTAGAATGAAACTTGGATTGAAAATATTAAGTAGAGGTATACATATTAGTGAGCTAGGAAGTCATCTTCGTTCAAATTATAGATGGTTGGAATGTGTATGTGCCATGAATGCATCTTCTCGGGGGAGCACTATTGAATATGATGCATAATGAAGACAAAAAAGGGATAAGGAAGAGAAATACAATAGGGGAGCTTAAATGATGAGTTTGGTTGTCGTTTCAAACCCAAATAGAGGTCAAAAAGGATGATACATGAGGAAACCATGAATTAACAACATGTAATTTTTCATTAACGCAAAAAGGGGGATATTGTTGGCTTGTGGATTCCAAGTTGTCATTAATTTCAAAGGAATTTTAAATTTAAAATAATAATTCATGAGAGCTAGAGGGACCTTGGAATGAGGATGACAAGGCGGGACATGATCAGGTCATGAGAACACTTAGCCAAGCGGTAACTTCTTAAGCGGCTAGTGACTAGTGCAAAAGGTGATAATGTAAGAGCATACCAATATTATGTATTACATAGTCTATCATTTATATTATGTGGAAACAAGGTCCTAAAGTTAAATAAAGGGGCACATGAGTTGAATTTTTCATACTAGCTTAGTTCAGGATGTTTAATCCCTAGTCCTAGATTAAAAAAGTGACTGGAAAGGTGGATTGAATGCATAAGGTGGTTTTAAAATCATGATAAAGTAATAAAACACGTGGTATAAAAATTTTAAGGTTCCACACAGTGAATAATAATTCATATGTGGTAAGTTGCGGTGTAAACTAGATCAAATTGGTTTAGTTCAAAGACCCAATATGAGGATATGAAGAAAAACAAGATATATCAGGATAATACAAGCAAGATAAATGTGTAGGGAAATTTTCAATAGTCCTCATATTAAGCTACATGTCATAATTCAACATCTGGAGGCATGGTTAGGGTCATTGGTATGATTTCCCTTCAAGACAAACAGGTTTAACATGCCCAAATGAGATGGGATTGGAATTTTCATAGTAAATTGTAACAATTTATCCATTTTATAACATGAATTAGGTAGTCATGAAGGTGTGGACAAAATTTGAGGACCTGAGGAGGAGTTTTGTGTAAGAAATTGTAATTTTACCAAAACCAAGTTAAGTAAGGTATGCTAAAATAGTGCCTTGACTTCTTAGCATTCAATATAAATTGTGGAGCCTCCTTGAGATAAATAATAAGATACATTTTTAATATAATATATATATAAATATTTTACAAAATTTATGAGGCCAAAGGATAAGAAATAAGAAATTTCTATTCATTTTTGTGGAGCTGACTTAAACCCTCCTAAACCCTAGTTTATAGCGGTATGAAGAAATTTATTTGGTTAAGCCTCAAAATTGAACTTATTTTCTTTTTAAATGACTTAATATTGTATATAATTCCTCATATCATATTTCCATGGTGATTTGAGCTCTTGACACATGGTGGACCCCTCAAGAAATTAGTTGTTTTGTGAAGAATTCAATCTACAAGATAAACTTACAAAGTAACCCATCCTCAAATCTTTTTTGAAGGATTCTAGAGATATTTACTTTATTTTCATGAATTTATTTGTACCACTCCTTTGGATAAATTTTATGGTACATGTGTGTTTTTTCTCTACCACTTGAGAATGCTATGAAGGCAAAAACTAGTTTTAGTATTTGAAAGGTAAATGTGATTTTCTCCATAGATTCCTTGCAAGTGATGGTTTGAAAGCGAAGTAAAGGTTCTTTGATAAGTGATAAATTCATTAGGTCATCATTAAAGTGATTTTTCATGTTCTTAGTGCAAGAAAAGTAGTATTGGTTTTAGGAAATCTAAAACACAACTTGAGTAGTTTGTGAAAAGCTTGTTTGTTTGAACTCTTTGACCTGTAATGAAGCAAGATATGAACATTATAGTATGGTTAAGAAATAGAACCTTCCACATATACTTATTTTTATTCTTTAAGAAGTGATAAATTGGATGGTCAAGCTCACTTTTTTGAGGAAAAATTTATGAGTTTAAAGTATTGGTTGTAGCTGGTTCAAATCTACATATTTTTTCTTATGTGAGAGTATTGAAGCTCCTCTTTACATCTAAAAGTTTTCTACACATCATAGGACATAATCTCCATCATTTATAATTTTTTTAAGGTGAATACATCATGATGATAATAGCATCTCCATGACTGCAATTTTTGAACTGGATGAATGTGTTTGGAGCTCCTATGAACTTTGAAGGTAATGGTGAGTTTCAAGGATTGGTATAGGTATATAAATCAAGGAGAGGAGTTGAATAACGTGTTCACATGCTTATGGAACTTATTTCATGATCATAATGCTTTATAATACAAAGTATTTCTCTCTTTTTGGAAGACAAAACAATATTTGGCGATTATAAATTAGTTCTTATAGAGGTATGATTTGGAATATCTAAATGTGTAACTGAATGTCAGCGATCTCGGGAGAAATTTTTATCCCATGTGAACTTTAAGAGATGCATGACTACAACATAAAAACCTTCCCTTGTAACTAACACATTTATATATGTAATGATGTCATCTTGACAGTTCTATGTGATGTAATCTTAGATCTTCTCGTATGAGTTATAAAGGTGAAAAATGTCATGTATAGGTAGATGAAGTGCAAAAGTTCTTCAAGAGTATGAATTCATGGTTTAAACATATTATTGTGTGCTTATTTGATGTTTTTGATGAATATTCCATTGAAGATATAGTAAAGATGATGAAAAATCACGGGATGATCTAATTCATGGAGGACTAAAAGTTTACGATAGGGTATGGAAAAGTAAGAGCAAGTGTTAGAGAGGGATATCTCATTTGAAAATAAAGATAAAATGTGTATGAGAGAGGCCTTGAGCTATAGTTATTTCATTAAATGGAGGAGAGTGAGAAAATAAGAATTTGAGCTGAACAATTGATCGTAATCAGTTGTGAGAGACAACACAAGAGAAGTGATCAAAACATTGTGAAGAAGCGTGAGTGGATGCTTAGAAATCATGGAGTTGAATATTACTTATAAGTGAAAGATTATAGAAGATCAAGTTGAAGCTCAGTTGAAGTTTTGGGAGTTGAATATTCCATCCAAGTTGAATCTTGCTAAAGGTCAAGTGGCAGATTAACTAAAGTATTGGAGTTGATGCTCAACATGAAATCATTGTAACATTTACAAGACATTATTTTCTAATTTAGTTCCTTGGTTTCAGAATGTTTTTCTCCCTTGAAGGCTTTCCCACATTAAATTTTCTCTCTCATGTGTGTTCTCTTGTTTATACCTTATGAATGATTTTTTGTTTCATCATAACTAAGTTAAGGAAATTGAATTGTATGTAAAAATTTAAATAAGAACTGATTCACCCCCTCTCAATGCCTAGAATTTCCAACAATACTCACCAAAAAGGAAGGGTACACACATAACATTCACCTAACCAAATTGGAAAAAACACCTTAACCAACCATGAGTTTATGAAGACACGAATAACTTACCATAAAACGTCACATTTCATCACCAAGAGGACACCTACATACCTAGGAGGGGAAAATAAAAAATCATAAAAAATAGTTTATGCATTATAGACTCCATAAAAAGATATATATTGGGGCATGCACAACACATAACAACAAGAGTATGAAAAGCACATCTTTAACAAGGTCCCCAATACCAAAAGTAGCAATCTCTTCATGCACATTGTCTAATAAATCTAAGTATAGAAATATTTGTCACAAGAATTTGTAATCTAGTATGTAAACCTTTTTTCAATGGAAATAAAAGTACCAAGAAATAGTATCAAGTATCCCACTTTTATTTTTTTCATGTATCTTTAATACCAAAAATTACATTTTCCTCAAGTAATCCACCATTTGAAAGAGTATAAAAATACCAAAACATAACCATGGAGTTTAATTGAATATCATATCCATCTCAATGGTAAGCATAATCCTAGGGTGCAAAGAGAACACGAAGAATTGTAAAACCTACCAACTGGTACTACATATCATAAAATTTCACTCCACCAAGGATAACTGAGTATCATATATTTCACTCCACTATAGGAGGACTAAGTATCATAAAATTATCTCAACCATAGAGGACTAAGTAACACATACATAACTCTACAACAGGAGGAATGATAACCATATATTTCACTCCACCAAATGAGGATTGAGTATCAAGTATCTAAGGGATGTTAGGTCACTCCAGGGTACTCAACACATAGAGCCTGTCACCTAAAAACCAAGGGCATGTCTTACAAAACCAAGTATGCATACATAACACCTTGGGCATACCCCCATAAAACATATATGCACATTATGAACAAGGTAGAACTAGATCATCAAACAAGTAAGAAAATCCACATAAAATTCTTGAAGAGATGTAACCACTTTGAGTTACCAAAATAAATAAAACCCAAGAAATCTTGGTTACTAAAGAGAAATGGCTAAGTAGATGCATTCAAATTTTGAAAATCTTGTAAGGAAAAAAAAAAAAGAATATCCTCAAATATTATCAATAAATAAAATTTTGGTAATGAGAAAGTCATGTTTACAAATAAAATACACATGAACATATTCCACATCACAACTAGTATGTAGTATTTAAAGGAAACCTGTAGGGGTATTATAATATTAAGTGCGCATCTTGGCATATAAACATAATATTGATTAGATAATACAATTTCCATAATATATGACCGAATCATAATTTCCCAAAATATCCACATAAACTAGAATAAGATCAATTAACTCCACTAGAAATAATGTACATAATTAATGTTATCCTGAAAAGATAAAATATCTTTAATAGTTTTAGCAATTAGGGAGTCACATGATTAGTCAATTGGATAGTCTAAGAATTATTGTTGTGGTTGTCAAAGGTTTAGATTTTTGAATATTTGAGAGGAAAACAGAATTGGTAAATGCATCAATGTAGGATTGGGTCGCATATATATTTCATGATTTAGGAGGAAATCATGTTAGTGTATTTATTCGACCATTGGGTGTCAAGAAAGGAGATATGGTAATCTATGAAATATTGATGAGTATGATCATTTGTTCAATTTACCACAAATAGCAATAATATCTCTTAATATTATAGTGATTATTTCATCATGTTAAGGTCAAAATTGAATCAATAAATTTGTAAGAAATAAGGTGGAGAGGGGTCTTAAGGCCAAGTCAAGTGTTCCATGGAGGAAAACATATCCTTGAAGTTCTAAAAACTGCCAAATATATTATGCCCAAATATTTTCAAACACCATCCCCAAATGTCATAATCACTTCGAGAGGGAGATCAAGAGAAACTATAAAATATCCTTCTATCTTCAATAGTTATCTCCAAATGTCACTCATAGTAATACTACCCAAAACAATCACTAATAATTCAATGAACCAAAATCTATAGATCTTTGTAGGGTCGACATGGTACAATCCATACATAAAATTTTGAGACCCACTACACAATATGATCGCAAGAAGTTATATAAAATAACAATAAGCTGGAAAAAACAATGTCACAATAACTCCATAGAAACCACCAATATAACTTGACATGACAGTCATGTTATGTACATATAAACAAGTACACAAAATTCATTACCAAATTATCCTAGAGGTTCAAGTGTTGGAACCTCCACTCTCATACCAACTATAACACACCAAAATTTCACCACCCAAAATGTAACAAAAAAGCTGAATTTTTTTTTTTTTTTTTTTGACACATCACTTACTGCATCAACATTGGTGACATGACATATAACATTGGGCCCACATAACACTAACACTTATAGTTTCATTAAACCAATTAACACATGGTTTACGGTTTTAATTTTGTATGGACTACATTTTTTTACTTAAGAAATTATTCATTTTTGAATCATGATTAATACCATTATGACACACAAGATCACATTTAAAATGGGGTTCCTTAGTTCTAGGATTTAATCATGAGTTATTTTCCATACTTGATTTTCCTAACCACCATCCTCCTATGGAATCTTGGTCACTGCGGTCCCACACTGCAGTCCCACACTACTAAAGGAGAAGAGTATACCTAATATACCCTTCACGAGGTCTGTGTAGCTCATACTATGGTTTTTATAAATACATTATTTATAGGTTCCATCATGATATAAACTTATCTTAAATAAGTAAAAAGGGATGCTCAACTCTTTACGGGAGTGCATATTTTAAATGATACCATGTTTCCCCATGTTATGACAACCTAAGCTCGTCCATTGTATAAGATGTTATCTCAAAAGCATTATTACCACAAGGAAACAAAACTAACCAGGGTATAAGGCCCTCACTCAAGAATATCATAAAAATATGGGTTGTTAAGAATATCACTTACAAAACCACTAGGATTCCTAAGGACATCCTTTTGCAATACAAACTAATTTTGGATCAAGTTTCCCTTCGCATATTCTCTAAGTCATTCAAGGACACTTTTAGGGAAAATATGATCCCAGATAAACATAGGAAGAGAGTTTATTTTGATCATTAGGTGTGAAAATATTATTATCATTATGATTCATGGGAAGTTATTACCATAAGCTCTTAGGAGGAGAGACAAATTCCCTACTTGGGACCATAAAAGTGCTCATCCTTGTTTTTATAGAAACTTTACTTCATGATAAGGTTGCAACTTAATAATTTTTACCTCATTTCATCCTCTCATGGTCGGGTTTATTCCAAGGACCACATCTCTAGTCGAGGCATTTTCAAATAGGATGCACACCTTGTCTTACGTTGCACACATGTTTACAAGGCACTTAAAACCACAATAGCTAATAATATATTTTCATTATTTGTTGATGGATTTTCATACCTTGGTCTATAGATCCCATTGGAAGACACCCTCTAACCACCTTCCCTCTCTAACATAAGCTCGAAATTACCCCAAGAAACCCTAAATTCCCTTCTAAATTTTTAACCATTAATTTCTCAAATTTTATTTTAGTTGTATTATTATTATTTTAAAAACTCATTTTTAATTATTTTAATTGTTTATTTTTAAATTTATCATAAATTTTCCAACTTGAGTAATAAAACATTCCAATTTCAAGCATTCACATCCCACTTTTCAATCCCTATGAATCACCCAACAATAACTTTCCACGCGAAGCTTAAACATGATTTATTTATTTATTTGTAATTTTTATAAATATTTTTTTTCCACACGAAGGTTAAATGTGATTTCCAATTCAACGTTCTCAATTCAACCCTAAATGATATTGAAGGCATTAGAAATGGTTTACTGATCAAGCATGATGGAACAAGGCACTACTCTATCACCATAACATCTTTCATTAGACATTGGTGGTTGATAATGAGGGCACTATCCTATCAAAAAGAGTCATATATTTAATTATTGCATTTAGGCTTGTAGGAGAGGAAAATTGTTAGATTAAAATACATAGAGATTCTTTATTGGTGGAGTGTGTGGGAGATATGACATCCTTAGTGCATGGGCTTCTCCAGGAGGAGATAGTGTCGAAAAAAAAAAAGGTGGTTAGGATATCGAGATGTATAAGTGGTGTTAGCATGTTAGGAATTAGATGTATCCAACATTATGGCATTGGTGGCTTTTGTGGTTAGGGAAGAGGGATATGATTTAAGGGATCAATCTAGAGCTACATCCTTACAAAAATACCTATTTTTAATGAGTCAAGAACCATTAACCCAAAGCATAAATTGACATCCATATGAGGGAGGAATTTCTTGAGAGTTGGTTATTGTAGTATTTAAAGATTGATATATTAATTATGTACAAAATGATTCATTATATATATGATATACCATTGTTTTAGTGATTCCTAAGTATTGATGTTGATGTATGTTTACTTTTATGATTCCATTTTCTTATGTATGCACAAATGTATGAACATATAAGATTAAGAGATATGAAATGATAAAATTTTTCAAATTGATATTGTAAGTGAAGTGTTAAAAATTGAAGGGGGTGGGAACTAAGTATAGGTTAATCAAAATGATAAGAGATAAAACCAAGTAGGAGATGAGAGGAATATGATCATCATAATATCCAAAATATGAATCCATGGCTATAGAAACCCAAGCAAGAGAGATAAACCCAAGTGGGAAGGATAAAACCAATATAAGGATATATATATATATATATATATATATATATATATATATATATATATATATATATATATATATATATATATATATATATATAATAACACATAAAATAATGTGATGTGTGAATTATTAACATCTATAATTGATTATGCTATCTACATCTTGTAGTATTTTTCATTGAGTGTGTATTATAAGGTCCTCGAGGTTGTATTATATGATGGTTATACCTCAATGGAATTTAGATAGTTTATAAAATAAGGAATAATTGATCCTATCAAATATTTATGTGAGAATATCATGACATATATCATCACGGGAGGGACAAAGGGGGAATGATGATCTGGAAAGAACTAGATGATGGCATATAAGGGTGAGGTAAAGGGTATCATGCCCATTTCTTAAGATCATGAGGGAAGGATCTTGAGCTCATAATTTTTGGTAGATAACCCAAAAATTATCATTTGTATGTGAGGTAAAACATTAATGAGAAAAATAGTAGTGTTTTAGAGGAAGGTTACATGGCCTTTTTTTTTCTAAAATTACCTAAATTCTACCTCGGTTTTTAATATGCTATTGATAGGCTTTATAATTTGAAACATCGTGTCCATGAGCCTCATGCCATGTGAAATATGGTTCAGCCGCTATAAGGATAGGATCCATAATGGAAACAATAGATGGTGGTGATGTTGTAAAGGTGGATTTTTAACAACATGTGGAGAAATATAAGGGTAAGGAGGGGTAGATGTCATAATAGGAGTTACATAAAGGATAACTAAGGGAGAATATGGTGACTTAGGAATTGTATCACTAATTAGGAGAGTATAGTTCATAAATTAATCATTAGATTTAAAGGTGGAGTAGATATCATCGTCGTCCACAAGATAATTTGATTTTAGATCAAAGGTAGTATGTGTATCTTGCGAGGAGATGGTGATATTATTGATGCTATGAATAAAGTTATAACGTAGAGTATTATGATAGCAAATGATTTCTACATTCTTATCTTGGGCATAACCTAGTAAGAAGGTATCATCAAGAGAGTTACCATAATCATAATTGGGTGTAGTAATATCAATAGCACATGATTCAATGATGGCACTTTGGGTTAGATGACATGTTTTATAGGATTATTTTTAGCGTGATTAATAGTGATAGGGACATGTTCAATATCATTCTTGTGCGTGGGGGTTCACAAAGTGGGAGGTAATTATGAAATAATGGCACCGGAAGATCAAAGGTGTTAATATAAAGGTTGATTTCATTGGTATCATAATCATCAAAATTAAGAAGGTTGGGTAGAGTACTACCCATAACCTTATGATGACCATTGTAGACATGAAGAGAATCGACTAGATATTTAAAGCATTGATATTCATGACATGGGATGGTAGGAAATTCTTCGAGAGGTGGGAATTTTGAAAGTCCAATGTTGTTGAAATAGTAAAAATTTACCAAGATTGGTGTCTCATTGTACTTTAAAGATAGCTCCTCAATGTTCAAATTTAAAAAATGATAGGTGGATGATGTTACTACAAGAATACAATGAGTCCACATATGTATTAGGAGGATATTCTAAGACACATGGAAATTAAAGACTATGAATTTGATGTGAACGCAGTATGAGGAGGAATAGTGATAGGAGATAGATTCATCCCATAGGGAAATCTATCTAAGATATTATCCATGACATGTTCTCCTATTGGATGTTAGATTGTCGATCTGATGGCGAGTAACTTGATAATTCAATAGAGGCTACAAAATTTTGAATTTTTATGGCAAATATGGACTTAGATAAAGAGGGTGAGGGTCATTGAAATGAAATAAAATCTCATCTAGAGTATTGGAATCAAGAGTGATGTGGATGCATGAAGAATAATCGATGGAAAGATCGGTGGAAATGGATAACTCTTCACATTGATTCATGATGATTTCTTCTTATCCATATAGTGTATGCTACTACCTCAAACCGGGTGGAAAATTAATGTTCATAGTAAAGAGTGAATAAATAATATTCTCATGATGTTGGGGTGAGATACAAATAAGTTTCAAAAATAGGATTTTTCAAATAAGGAGATAAATTTATGAAATAGGATCCCAATCTTCATGGTTGGGATGTGCAATAATTTGAACCTAAGAGGGCTAGTTTGAAAAAAATTGAAGGATAAGGAAGGTATAAGTTTTTGTATTTTGAGTTGTATATATCATTTATATAGGATTGGATATGGTAGATGTGTTCATATGGGTTATAATGGTGTGAGCATTAATATAATTATAGTTATATGGGATCGGTTAGATAGGAGTGTCTGCATAGGGCCAATGTTTTCACCTAAAAATAGAATTGGAGATTTGAGCTTGTTTGTGAGATTTTTTTCATGAATAAAATGGTTATATGAAATTGTAGGATTTATTATTTGTCAAGGAATGGTAAGAGGGATTGATATATTTGATAATACATTTAGTACCATTCATATGAATTATACTTTTGGTAGATACACTAGTAGAGGGATATGAGGCATCGAAAATGTTGGATACCACATTGTTAGTGAGATCAGGATTGGATTTTTCATATTTGGAGTGATCGAGAAGGGTTTCATTGTAAATTTTAAGACATTCATTAGGCTGATGAAATGCTTCATTTTGATCATGTTGTTGGATTTTTCAAGTTCCTTAATAGCCTCATCTAGTATTTCTTGAGTAATGGATTCATGATCAAAGTTGTTTCCAAGGAGGAAGATATAGAAAAAATATTTAAGGGAACATAAATTATCATATGAATGATCCCAATTGGCATTCCATAGTAAAATTTGGTTTTCATCGTGTCATTGAGGAATATTTCTAAGAGGATCTACATTCATAGTGAGTGGTCGGGTTAAACATCATCATAATGTTTCCTCAAATATATTTTTTTATTTGGTGGTAGATTGTTTAATGTTATAGATAGTCCTATTTGAAATTTTTCCTTGAGGAAGAGTATCTATGACTCCATCATCAGTGGCATTCATTTTCTAGGATACATGAGGACTTGAATGTTCTTACGGTCTACTAAATCCAAAAATGGTTTTGAATTATCTTATGAGGTAATATTGGATTTTGGACTATTCGAATTCTTCTTCCAAAGAGGTAGGGGAGAATTACCTAACCTTGTATTGAATTCAAGGATCAAGTTATGTAATGAAAAATTGGAAAAAACTTCCATTGTGCATAGTATGTTCAATCCTAGTAGATATTGTTTTCCAACATTTGATGAAAGCTTGGAAACATTAACTATATATTTATTTACATTTGATGAAGTCGTTGATGTTATTCTCAATAAGATTATGATATTGGAATTATCTAACTAGAATGGTCACAAAGATTTCAAAATTGACAATGGTATTAGCCGAGGATGGTATGGTACCAATCCAAGAAATATCACGTAAGCATTTTAGCTAAGAGTTTGGTGGTATTGTAGGAATTGGTTTTGACCCAATCTTTAAAGAGATTACTAAAAGCATTGATTTGGAGAGTGAGGTTAGAAGAACCTATTGATTCCCAATATAACACCCTAAACAAGGATTTGAATGATAGAGATTACGAGGATGAAGGATAGACCTTTTGATGTGCCATTTTCATCTAGGGATTGGTATATCGCTATCAGGTGACCAATCTTGTTGGGAATGACAGAGTGGCACTTTACTAAGGGTGTGGTTTTCCACCTACTACTTTTGGCTCTGCCTGAACTAGGGTGAGAAGACCCACAATATATCCTAAAGGAGAGGGAGATATTATACTTCAAGCCCTAAAAATTTCTAGAAAGTTCAATCTGAGACCATTTGAAACCACTAAATGTAGTGCTCACTCGTGAAAGTGGTCACAAAAGCACTAAAAACATTTTATAACTCGGATGCAAGTTTCTAAAGACAAATTGGATGCGATCACAAAAATCACTCAAAGGGTATTGTTGACAACTAGGAATGGGATTATGCTTGAGATTCTAATATTTGTGAATTATCGAGATCATAAAAAGGTTGTGTGATTTTCCAGCAGATAACATGTTGGGTATGCAAGAGTGATGAAATCTGCAGAGGGTAGGACAAAAGGATAGTGAAAATGAAAGGGGAGATGGAGATGGATGGAAATGGGGGAATGGGGGACTAAAGGGAAGAAGTAACTACCTTAACCATCTTATCTTGATATCTTTTATTACATCCAAACTTTGAAATCAAAAGAAACTCACCCTCCAAAGGTTACTTGCCTTCATGGACACCCAAGAAAGGAAAATAATGCAAAATAATCCCTAAAACCTTAGCACAAACACCTAATAATAAATTTCATGTATTAACCATGTCAAATCCCTAAAATCAAAGGACACCTTGAGATAATAGATGTTCATTCCCATAAATTGTAGAGAGGAATTTATAATTGAAGGAAATGATGCAAGGTAACACTACAAAACAACATTCCCTTAATACCCACATTAAAAAATCAACTAAAAATGTTTCTCTATAGTTATTCAACATTATAAACATAAGATTACAAAGGATAATGGATATTTATTCATTTCAGATTTGTTAAAAATAAGAAATAACAAACACATACATGATAGTTTGATCATGTGTGTTCATTTGCAAAGGAGACAAGGGAGACATATAAAGAATATATCAAATCCTACTAATGATTGTAAAACTACAATCCCCTTAACATAAACCCCAAATGGAACAACAATGAACCAATAATTTTCAAAACTTAACCCCAAAAGAAAAAAATCCATCTCCTAGAGCGAGAAAAACCCCAATAAGTAGTCGATAGAGAATAAGTGAGGACAAGCCCTCACTTTTATATCATAATAACAAAAACCTATAAGAATGTGCTTTGTAGATTCCTAATGAATGGTCAATATGGTTATCCATGTGAATTAATGGAAAATAAATGAAGGAGCATGCAATCGGGGATATAAAAGAGGAAACAATGTCAATTGTCTAGTCCACAATGCATAGATCATGCATTCTTCATCTAGTGGTAAATTCGGGAGGGCATATTCCATTTCTAGAAGCATCTGGGGTCAAAATAGAGAATTTTCGGAAGCTAAATCTATCATTGTAATCATGATAATGATGTTTTACCCACCCAAACTTTTGTAACTAAAATATCCAAAAATATTGCACCATTTGCTTCAAATTTGATCTCTATGGAAATCCCTCACCATGATGGTCCTAATGCGATAAAATTTGTGAAAAATTAATGCTCAAGATTAAATTTATGAGTAAAAATATTAATTTTATTTACTAACGGTGTTGATGGGATCCTCGGACATGTTACGAGACTCTTCTTGGATGGTCAGGTAAATCAGAAATTTGAAGAAAAGGGAGAATGAGAGAATAGTTATGTAAGTGTCAATCAAGTCTGATTTTATAGATTTACTAGTTTAATGGTGGTGAAATGGTTTTTACGGAACTCAAGGAATGAAGGAATGGTTTAAGGAGTTCCTCCAAAGTCTAAATTTACTAATTTTATTTATATTTGTTAAGGATTTAGGGATGGTGGGTGGTTAGTGAACACGTGAAAGCGTAGAAAAGTTACAAAGGTGCCAAAAACACCAATTTTACCGATGCTAGAGTTTCTTATTGTGGAGTTGAATAAGGAAGAAATGTGGAGAACATAAGGAACAACATAATTTTTCTAAAATTTCCCATTTTAACCAATTTCAACGATGTAAACTACCACGTGGATCGGTATGTAAGAGAAAAAAAGAACTCATGGAACAAGGGAATTATTCTCATAGTGCCCACTAAACCCGACTTCACCGGTTTCCAAGTGTTATGCGGTAAAAGTGGAGATGTGTGGAACATGTCGAAAAGAGGAACAATTCCACATATTCCTTGAAATGATGATTATTCCCATATTGCCACAAAAATTACAATTTTTATTAAATGTTTTGACAACAAGACCTAACAAGATGGAGGAAAAGGCCCGAACACTAAAATCTACCCATGACTTGTAAATTTTCAAAACTTCACCGATTCATGACAACACCATGACTTGTCAAAACACCAAGATAGCTTGTATTTGTTTTTATAGAAGGAAATAGGAAATAAAATAAAGGTTATGAAAAGGTTCACATCAACATACCAATGAACAATCCTACAAAGGCATAGGCACAAGTAGGAACAATATGGAAAAAATGGTTACACCAAGTAATAATGAAGGATTACTGTAAATATGGTGCCAAAGATACATAGGGATCAAAATGGACACCAACACTAGCTCTAGCTTAGGGATGGACACCCCTAGTGGGTGTCTAAAGAACCAAAAAAAATGTATGCATGGAGTAGACCAGGTTCCTATCCATTGGGAAAAGAATTCAAATGGGAAAATTCTTGGTTTTTTACAATGTCGAGATCACATGAGTTACAAAAACCTACGGGAACAAAAAAAAGGAACAAAGGAAACAAGACAACAAGGGAACAAAAAAATAAAGAAAGGAAACTATACACTATACAAGGATCTCTTTCAATCCATAGGACCAAAAATTTCCATCAAAAAAATTTAGAATCCCAAACACCAGTTGAATATTCAATTTTTGTATGGATGCGAAAACATATCAAGTTTAGCAATGAAGAAATCCTTTCCCAAAATATCCCTTGTTCTAGGATCTTGTATTTATGTTTCCATCACAAAATATATGTTAACAAGTGAGCTTTAGAAAACATAAATCCTCAAATTAACATGTAAGTCAAACTCCAAATGAAAGACATGCTAACCAATGTACTCTTCATCAATTCTCAACTTAGGGTATGACCATGCTAAACATTCTTGGTACTTCTTCAGCAGTTTGGTGTAAGTTTGTTTCTCATTTTCACTTAATTTTCCACTTAGCCAAACTTTCTTAAGTTCATTGCAAGTACCAAAACTAAAATTAGTGCACTCACTTGTCATTGGGTCCAACATAACCATTATTTCACTGACAATACTAATATGAATTTCAAAATTGACCTTTACTATTGGAAATGAATTTAATTTTTCCTAGAACATTTATTCTTCAAATAGGGAATTTCATATAGTATCAACTAATTTGTTTCTTGTTCAAACAAGGTCTCTTGTTGTTGCTTGGGAAGTTCCAAAAAGGAACCAATTTAACTAACTTCCCAAAAACTCATTAGATTGATCATAAATTTTAGTTAACTTTGTCCTAGAATTCAAAAGGATTTTGACAAGATCAACATAATTCAAGTTTAGAGATACCACAATAATCTGATCATCAAACTCTAGTTCACAAGTTTAGGATTTGCGGACAATATTATCAACACCAAATGGTAAAGAATACATTACAATACAATCTATATCAACACTCTGAGTATCACCATGATGCACTAGGAACAAGGAAGAACTAAGCCACGTGTTCAAATAAAAACCAGCCCAACTGAAACTTATACACCTAATTCAAAATTAAGGCTCTCAAAATCAAAAATTAGAACAATTGATCGATTACCAAACTCAGTCTGAGTCTCTTCATGGTGAACAATACAATAAGGATCACAAAAATTAGTCAAATCAAGATTAGGACATGGGTCCTCAATTTTTTCTTCCAAATCAAGAAAACAACCATACAGATTAGAACTACGAACAACAAAAGGTGTATCAACACAAGTTTTCTAAACCAAAGTTTTATATGACTGATTTTTCTTAAGAGCACCCTTGAGATCATTATCCAATGCAAGCTTCTTAGTCTTGGAAGTAAAAATAAAATTTCTCTGTTGTTTACTTCTCAAATTGTACTCTTTTTCTTGATCAACAAATACATTGATTAACAACCACCTATATTCCCTTGAAGGAACCCTCCCATCATACTTTCCAATCATTACATTTCTCAGGTATCCAAATTCATGATTAAGAAGATTACTAATTTGATCCAAATCTATTACATCATCACCTTAAAGGGGAAGACAACATAACTTCTTGACAATTATCTAAAAATCATTTGTTGTCATGACATAAAATATCATATGAGGTAGAAAAAAATTCAATATTTACTTGATCATCAAGCATGAATGCAGCATCAAGGTTTGATTCATAATCAACAATTGAATTGGTTCGATCAACTTGTTCACAAGAAACATGAGGCATGAAACACTTATCACACCAATCAATGATGTGATTATCTTCTTCAACTACAAAAAATCTTCCATTTAATGGGGCAAGAACTCCTCTTTCATGATTAAGTTCATTTTTCTTTCCATTTGGCACATATGGATCTTTTCTTTATCATTACCTCTATGATTAAAATCAGAATAAAACACATACTTGTTTTGAATCTAATTGTGACTCGAAACTTGATTTTGAATTTGGGGACCCAAAAAAGTCCCCTCTTAGCATTTTCCAACTTGGAGGATATGTTGTTAATTATACCCACTAGAGTGTTAACCACTTGTTCAAAATTTGATGATTTGTCAACTTGCTTCTTCTCAATATTGACTAATTTGACACCTTCTCTTTTGGATTTTTATCAGCTACCTTGATGTTGTTCTCAATTTTAATTTCCATAGAAAATTATTGCCTCAAATTCATGGGATTTTTATCTCTCAAAAATTAGGTTGTCTTCTTATCAAATGCATCACAATATTTGATTAAGCAGGATTCTTCACTTGGTCTCAAGCTGATTGGTAGTCTCATCAAGGTTTTATTGAATCTAGTGTTAAAGTCTTGTACACATTCACTTGGGTTTTTCTTAATGTTTTCAAATTTAGATAGGAGGAACCTAGGGTTAGTCCTATCACCATATTGAATTCTAAAAACATCCATCATTTCATCCCAATAATTTATTGAACTATGAGAAAGGAATTAAACCATTCCCTTGCATCCTCTTCTAATGTGTGTAAAAATAAATTTAAGAAAACATATTCATGTTCTAATTCATAATCATCCATAATATTTTCAAAAATCTAAGATGTTTTCCACTAGAAATGGCATTATTTCCTTGAAATTTGGGCAATCTAATTCTGATCCCATCTGACACCTCATTAGGATACCTTGGCATGCCCCCAAAATTTATAGGTCTAAAGGCATTAAATCTGAAAGGGGATCTTGGAGGAGGATGATCCATGTTTCTAACAATAAAATTTTCAATTATAGGATCAACAATACTATGATCAGATGTTTGTAGACTCTTACCTTATGAAATCTAATCAACACTTGATTACCAAACTTATCTCCTTCTCCAATGTAAATTATCCAACTCAAGGAAGAGTTATTCTAAAAAATCTGATATGAATGAATACTTGAACACTTTCAAGATTGTAAAGATGAATCACCAAAAAAATATAGAAATAATAAACATTGATCTAACCCAAAAATGAGATTGGAGTCGCCACTAGATTTTACACTCTAGAAATTATAGATTGACCTTGAAAAATGATTGAATACCTTTACCAAAATAGTAATGAGTAGATGACATGACATATTGTTGAGCGAGACAAAATGTTTCTCTAAGGATAAGATGCACAAAGGATGTGCACGGAGGAACAAGGCACATTTGGAGGCACGGGAAGATAGGAAAGGAAGCGCACGCGAGAACACATTAGTTCAGGACTTAGCCATTTTTTTAGATAATGGCTATTTTTGGAGATAACATGTAGAGCACACATAGAGATGAATACTTCCACTCCATGTAATTGTATTTTGGGAACAAGTGGCAAATAAGTGTCATGTAAAGTTTAAGCTAATAATAGGATTTCTACTTGGAGTTAACTATAGGACATCTATTGTTAGAGAACTTGCATGTTGTGCATACTATTGTAAAGGCACGTGGCTATTATTATCATGTGACCTTTTTGAGAAGTGCATGGGTGGTGAAGGGAAAGTCCCCACAACTATAAATATGTATTGATTTGTGTAGTTTAGTGGTGGTGAGTTATTGTAGAGTTGTGATGTTGGTTTTGACACACATGACTCATAGAGATACTGATATAGTGTAAGAAGCTTATGTGTTTTACATTATTTAATGCAATGGAGTATATTGGTTGGATAGTGGAATTAGACATAACTGACTTTGGCTCTTGTATGGTTAATCTTATCATATTTATTATTTATTTTATCTTTCATACAATCTAAGATCTAGATCTAGTTTATGCATTGTGGGTAGTTTATTACTAATTATGAATCTGAATATGTTTAAGTATTATCATGCTAAATTTTTATACAAGCAACTCTAAAGAGGTACCTCATGCCTTTATGCACTTCAGTGAGTGTTTAGTTTAAGTCTTGAGTGATGTGTCGGTGCACCTAGGTTTTTCACAATAAATTCTAGGTTGCATCATTGGTTCCGTCGTCGAGACCTCTTTTTAACTATTTTTAGGATGTTTCGTGATGAATACATACCGGTTGACCTTATCAAGTGTTGAGAAGTGGATAGTAGATCTGGAAGAAGAATAAGCTTTGAGATTCAGCACTAGATATAAGTTTGACGTGCACACATGGGTGGAGCAGAACTTATATGACTGTTTATATGAAATTTTATTTTTATATTTCTAATAGATTTGTATGAGTGGCTGGTTTCTTATGCATCTAAAAGGAATTGGAGGTTTCACACACTTTTCTAGATGTAAGAAGAATTTCAGGCCCTCTATGATGCTGATTTAATTTGGATGTGCACTATGGATACTTGGTTCTATGGTGTTCTAAATAGCTATATTTTGGAGTACTCAATTTCCACTTATTCTTTCCCAAAGGTAGCTGAGTTTCAGTTTTTACGTTATCCCAAGGGAACCTATCTACAAGGCATTCCAATGGTAATCAAAATCTTGATGGTAACCCTAAATTTGGAAGAGAAGTTGATGGCTAGCTAAACCCCACCACGCACGGGGGCAGGAGTAGGTTTGGTGAAAGATGGTGGACTTGGTAGTAGAGAGGCAAAGAGAAGAAAGGAAGCTTAAGTATAATGAGGTGTGCGAGAGGGATTTAGGAAAATAACACGAGATTGTAAAATGGATGGCATTGAGGAGAGATATGGCTCGTGAAGGATTTGGAGCTCATGCAAAGGGCGTAGAGCCAGAGAATTTGGAACTCCCCCATTTGGGAAAGCATGACAGGGAACCCTCATTGACCTTTTATGAGAGTGTGCCAACATAGACAATTTGGTTCGTGGGCGTGCATCTAAATCTACCTAGAAACCTAGCCCTTGCACTTGGTTTTCTAGTTTCTAGTAAAGCCGGCGTGAATGCCAAAAGCTAGTTTGGGCGGTAGAATAATATGATTGAATCAAATAAGAATTACATATATGGTTAGGAAGACATCTTCCTTTTTATTTGGAGGTACCTTTTCAGGCACATCGTTGGCACATAACTCAAGCATCTAGAATTTTGGACTCACCTCTAGGAATAGTACCACCTCGCAGATGGTAGGAGTTTAGTTTAGTACCACTATTGGGACACATGGTAGTGCATCCTCTGGTTTAATTACTACTACATGTGGAGGATCAAGAGGAGCAGTTGATCGGGATCGCAAAACCGGTGGATTAGGGATAGAGGTAACACAGGAGGTTTTGATCCGGTGGGCATGGTCCTCACCAACCCCAAAATATTTACATGGAGATGTCACTTCATCTTCCAGAGTATAGGGGAATAGAAGATGTTGTTGAGCATGTGCACATGTGTGAGATATTGTGGCACGTAAAAGGGATCATGGCTTCTGAGTACAAGGCAATTTAGTTTGTAACTACATTGTAGGGATGCGCACATAGTTGGTATAGGAAGTTTGACCCTGATCAGACTTGCATAGATTATACAACGTTATGGGATGCTTTCCTTAAGGAATTTTATATCCCTAAGTTTAAGCAAAAAGAGTATAAGCATGCTCAAGGATATTAAGCAAGGCACTACTTAGAGTGTTCAGGAATATGATGCATATTTCAAAAAACTTTTGTATAAACTTTCATATGATATCCATGCAAGCCAACATGAACAGTGGTTCATCAAAGGGTTGATCACACATATTGGGAGGGTGTTATCACATAATACATATATGGATCCATGTGAAGCACTTAAAGAAGCATTGTGTGTTGAGGTAGTCATAAGTATAGACACTAGAGTGAGCCCATTCCTGGAAGCTCAGATTGTAGCTATGGAAAAGTAGTTGGAGAAACTATCAGCCAAGTCTTTGCACGAGACACACACTAGGATTTGGTGTACAAATTGTGAAGTGGAGGGGCACACTAAGGATAGTTTTCCCCGCATATCAATTGATTCATTATTGTTAGACTATGAGATATGTCATTTAGACCATGATGCAAGTCGCTGCCCATTATTACAACATGTAATAAATAAGAACATATCTTGCTACTACAATATTTGATGGTCCACGACTCATAATATCAAAGATTGTAGGTTGATTGATCAGATCCATGATGACATTGATATTGGTGTATGATAGATAGGAGTATCAGATAACTCTAAAGGTAAAAGTGAGCACTAAGATCATGATCACACTCAAGGGTGATATAATCAAAATCAAGGGTGCTTTGAAGGAGGTCATGGTAGAGGTCAAGGATATCATGGTGGATTCAGGAGCCGAGGCCGTGGTGGTGGATGAGGTGAGTTTCTTCATGGAACATGTTATACGTGTGGATCTCTTGACCACTACAGGTGTGAATGTCCTCATAATATTACTTGTTATTTTTGTGGAAAGAATCATAACTTTAAGGAGTGCCCATACTTATATAAGCATCTTAGCAAGCAAAAAAAAATAGGAGAACAAGGGCACATGGATGGTTAGAATACAGTGCACTATGGAAAACCAATGGATGCCAAAGTTGGCATCGAACTGAGCTATTACTTGTGAAAATTACTACACGTGAAAAGGTTGCGCGCACTGAGAGAGCATTACAAAAAAATCCTACCATTACTAGGGAGGAGGTTTTACATGCAAGATACCCAGTTCTTACACATCATAAGGAGTTTTATCGGAAACCATAGAGGTGCTTAGAAATCTTTAGGGTTAAATACGGTGTTTAAAGGAACAGTCATAGAAGTAGGAGAAAAGAAGGCAAAAATATGGTCGAGTCGGATGTTGATGATCTAAAGAGGTATGTAATATGTTGCACCAAGAGAATATTATTCCATTACTAGGAATTGGTTAAATGGAAACACTCCACGAGCAGGTATTGAGAATGGACGGAAGATTCTACACACTAATCTCCCCCTCATATCTTGGATTAGAACAAGGATATCACCAAAATGTTTTGTGGATAGGTGGATTTTGAGCAATATATTGATTGATAAAGGCATGAAATTTAATGTTCTTATTTTAGATGCATGGGTGCATATGGGCAGACCTCCATTACAACCATCCTCTAATGTATTGTGTATGGAAAATTGAACTAAAACCACTTCAATAGGATTTTTAAAGGATGCATCCATTACTATACAAGGGGCCAAGTTCACTGGGGACTTTGAGGTTTTAGCGATTGCGCGAGCGACAACTTCCCGAGATCTACTTGGGCACCCTTGGTGTTATGCAAATAATGTTGATCTATTGTTCAACAAAGGGTATATAATTTTTTAGAACAAGGAAGAATGAGTTATTATCCCTTTGACAGATGGGAAATATGCACCTTATGTTGAACCTTTGAGTGAGGAAGACTTGAATAGAATTTATGTGTGTGTCATTTGAGATCCACAAGTACTTGAGCCATCTAAGGAAGGAATCATTTGGTGGGAATATGCATAGTCTATTAGTTATACTACAAGTATTGCTTGTGATAATTTGGCATACGGAACCTCTGAGACGGTTGGGTATGAAGTAAGAAGTGCATCTGCATGAGGAGGAAGACCTTGTTGTATTAGGAGATTAGGAAACAACTCGTAGCCTATTAAACTAGAAAAGGAGACCTAAGGTATTCCTACATGCCATAGAGGAATAGTGAAGGTTCAAGTGGATAGAAGAAATATGTTAGTGTATACCCTACGTGAGACAATAGCGTGTTGGTGGATGGTTCAGAGGGATAATCTCATAGAATGGAATGAATTGAGAATTTCTCTAAGAACCTAGTTTCTCAAGAGTAATACACCTACTCAAATCTACACATATCATGGTAATCATCATGTTTAGCACCACATTCAATAGTGTGAGAGACTCTGGAAAGAGGGGTAGGAAGCTTTACCACCTTCACTTTGTGGGTGCACAACCCTTATTTCACCTTGTAAGGTTGCATGCGCTTAGTATGTTTATGTGGAGCTGCGTAGGGAGGCTGGGAATTGGCAAGACTTAATTTCATGAATGAATCATACTTTTGAATACTTCTCCACTAAACCTCTGGTGAAAGAGGCATTATGAATAATAGAGTGTTTGATGATGGAAGAAAGTGAAAGGTTGAAGAAATCATTTAGGAGTTATTTGGTGAGGCAGACCTAAGAAAAATTTTGATGACGTAGATGAGATAGATGTTGAACTACTTGAGTGCACTTTCCTTGAGAAGGAGAAAGGAAAGATGGTCGACATAGTGGATGATGAAGAAGTAGAAATCTTAGACATAGATCATTCAACGGTACATGTGAGGTTTTAGAAAGTGTGGATTAGAAGGTGCACACCTATCATTGGACATTGGTATGGATGTTGAACCTAAGGAGGCCATAATTGGAGATTATTGGTCTGGTTTTTAGTGGCTAAGATAATTGAGTTACTACGTGATTTCCAGGACTTATTTCCTAGGGGCCCTTTATGAGTTAAAGGAGTTCACGAGTCTTTGGGAGAGATGAAGATTAAGCTAAAGGAAGGTGTGTGCCCGATCGGGAATATACCTTACACGATGAACCCTAACCTACGCGTAAGAGTTAAAGAAGAAATTGACAAGATGTTGAAATCCGGCATCATTAAGCCCCTCGAAGAATCAAAGTGGGTTAGCCCCACGGTAAACAATATAAATAAATATGGTTGGATTAGGATTTGTGTGGACTACGGGGGGAATTGAATTTTCCATGTGTGATTGATCCTTTTCCTACACCTTTCACCGAGGAAATATTAGAAGGCGTTGTAGGGCACAAAATTTATTCTTTTATAGATGGATTATTTGGGTATCATCAGGTAATAATTACAAAGGAGGATCAAGAGAAAACAACTTTCACCATTGAATGGGGAATTATTGCATCCACAGTGATGTCCTTTGGACTGAAGAATGCACCTGTAGTATTTTTGTGCATTGTGGTTCAAGCATTCAAGGATTTTATCCACAAATTCTTATAGGTTTACTTGGGTGATTGGATAGTATATGGGCTTTTCAAGGATCGTTGTGAAAATTTGTGATTAATTTTTGAGAGGTGTAGAAAGTTAAGCATCTCTTTAAACATCAAGAAGTGTGTATTTGTTACACCTTTTGGAACTCTGCTAGGGCATATCATCTATGAGGAGGTTTTTAGTAGATCTAGCCAAGTTTGCAGGTCATCTTAGACCAGGAGGAGCATACCAATTAGATTGAGGTGAGTGGATTCTTGGGCCACACAGGGTATTATAGAAAATTTATCAAAGGATATGCTAAGATTACTATACCCTTCGAGGAGTTATTAAAAGGTAAAGGGACATTCTATTGGGAAGAATTGTAGCAGCGTGCATTTGAAGTATTGAAGTATATGCTTACTATAATGCCTATTTTGTGCTTTCCCTCATGGAACAAACCATTTCACATACATGTGGACACCTCTGGCATGGCTATTGGCACAATATTAGCTCATCCTGGAGAAGGTATTATAGATCAACCTATCTGTTTTGCTAGTAGAAAGTTGACTCCTACAAAATAGAATTATACAACTACAAAGCACGAGGCCTTATCAATGATTTACGTGTTGCATAATTGTAGATAGTACTTGCTAGCAACACCTTTTTTATTCTATACAGATCACATGGCATTGAAATACTTAGTAAATAAGCTCATTTTATAGGGGTGCATATGTCGATGGGTTATATTATTCCAAGAGTTTGATTTTACAGTCATGGTAAAGCTAGGAAAAAGCAATTCTGGCCTAGACCACTTATCAAGAATTCAATCAAGAGAGGACGCATAGATAATTGAAGATACAATGCTGGATGCATAGTTGTATAGGTTAAACCATGCATCCTCATAATTTGAGGATTTTTTTTCTTTTACGCACATGTATGGCATTAGAAGGAAAAAAATCCTTGGAAAAGAAACAACTTGCAATTTGTGTTGCACCTTTCATGTTGATCAGTGGTGACTTGTACAAACTAGGACGAGATGAATTATTGTGTCGATGTGTATTGGAGCATGAGCACATGAAAATCATGGAAGAGGCTCATGATGGTATTGTAGGTGGACACTATGTAGGTGATGTCATGACACACAAGATTCTACTCACTGGTTTTTGATGGGAAACCTTGTTCAAGGATTGCAAAGAGTATTGTAAGGTGTGTGATCATTCCAAAGACCTTGGAAAACCTAGGAAAAGAGATGAAATTCCTTTAAGGCCTATAACTAGTATAGAGCCATTTAAAAAATGGGCAATAGACTTTGTAGGTCCTATTTCCCTAACCGCATGCGTAGTATTGGATCGCACTACATTATCATGTGTGCAGATTATCTTACAAGGTGGGTAGAAGAAGCACCTACAAATGATTTCATAAGCATTTCTACAACAGCAAGTTTCTTATGGGAAAATATTTTTACTAGGTATGGATGTCATTTGAATCTAACAAGTGATAGGGGCACACATTTCTTAAATGAGATAATCGGGGATATTATTGGATGAATTTATGTTGTGTACCAAAAAAAAACACACCTTATCACCCTCAATAAAATGGGACTTCTAAGGCCTTCAAAAAGATATTGAGCCGAGGCATTGAAAAAAAAATTGATGTTGGAAGGATAGATTGGGATGATAAATTTTCTCATGTAATTTGGGCATATATAACAACCTCTGACAAAAAGTTGAATAAGGCCACACCCTTTTAGTTGGTGATTGGCACAAAAGTGGTTCTTCCTATAGAATTTATGTTACCTTCTTTGTGAATTGTGTGTGCGGGAGGTATAGGCGATGACAAAGCATTGGAAGAAAGAATTTATAAATTAATACAACTGGATGAGAGGCGTGCCATAGTGCGTTGGAGTCAGAAGTGGGAAAAGGCCAAACAGAAGGCATGGCATGATAGACACATCAAGGACAAAAATCTTGAGGTTGGGTAGATGGTTCTTCTTTATGATTCAAAGTTTCTACGCCACCCAGACAAGCTTAAGGTGCATTGATTGGGATCATATGCTATCACTCACATACTTAAATCGGGGTTTTCCAATTAGAGGTGCTTGATGGAACACGGTTACCCAATTACTTCAATGGGAGTAGGCTGAAGCCCTACTATAAATAATCCTTCTTGGTGTTTTTAATAAGGCATTATTGTCATTTAGTATAGATTTCCCTTACTTTATTTCCTTTAATTTGTTTCCTTCTTCATCTCTATGCTTTGTCAATTTAGTTTAGTGTTTTGTGTAATAAGTGTGTTTGTGTGCCAAAAGATGATTACAATCTGAAGTGTTTTTATGCAAAAATGACTACACATACCCTTGGTGTGTGGTGGTTATCATTCAAACATGGGTACACATAAGAAAATACTTTTGTTGCAAGTGATTCCTTTTGTTTTAAAATTACATATACTATGAAAAGGTGGTCTTTAGAAAGAAAATTACTTCTAAGGAATACAATAGCTAGAAACAATTGAATGAACATTATAATACAAGGAAGTTGCGGCCATAAAAACTACTATATGAAGGTACACTAGCAAGGTACTTTGGCACATGGAAGTGTGTAGAAGTATTACGTAACCAAAAGGTAGGAAGGCATGCTAGAAGCTTATATCTATGGCGCTAGGTGTATCATGTGAAATTGGGAAAAAGGTCAATTAATGAGAGGATTAGTTGTAGGTAAAGGAGTAATAAATGTGTTAAATTTTCCCAACTCTATATAAAGATGTGATGCGAGTTCATTTATACCTTTACGATCACAAGTATTCAAGTGAGCTAGTTGTGACCAAACCGAGTGAAATGTGTTGAGGTGTAGAGAGTTGTGAAACCAGGCAAGGAGAGTATATTTGTGCACATAATTGGCTTACATCCCCATTTGAGAAGGGTTTGAGCGAAGCATAAGTGTGTAGAGAGAAGAAATAAAGTGCCATGGTTGAGAAGGAGCTAGGGCACGTGGTTTTGAGCTAAGGTGTGGGATCTTTCTTAACAAAGGAAAAAGGTGCAAATTTATCTTATCATGGCACTAAGGAAAGCACTTAGAGCAAGAACAAAAGGGGAAAATAAGGTATAAATAAAGGTCGAGGATGCTCCCAAGAGTAATTTTAAGAAATGTAGTATCTAGAAGAAGTAATTATTAGACGGGATTAGGATTCCCATATCTGCAAGTGCAAGGTGTGCAACTACAAACATCACACCATTGAGAACAAGGAGGAATCGAGACACATTGCTGAATAGAAAGACCAATAAACAAATGGTTAATGGCATACCAGTGTATGACAATGCTGGAGAGAAATTGCTAAAGAAGGTAGGGGTGTACCAATTGTATGAACTCCCATACTTTGGAAAACTAGAAAATATATACTAGTGGTTGATGAGAAGAGTCCATGAGGACTTCTTCTACTTTTTTGGGTGGTGGGTAAGGATCATAGAGCCCATAATTGCTACAGACGGGGATTAAAGGGCACAGGTCGAGGTTAGCGATCTAACCGATAAGGCAAGCTGTCGTGGCCACCAACAATGAGTTGGGATATATGAAGGGTCCATGTGGGATGGATATTTATAATCGAGGAGGTACCCTATGATACGAAAGTCATGCATTTACTCACTAAGTTGAATAATTAGGAAATGTGGTCACAAGTGAGCACCATGTGGCTACAAGTTGCTAAGAAGATTTCACAAGGAGAAGTTTACAACTTATCTAGGTACATTGTAGATACAATTGTTGAGGAAGAGCGGATAGGTGAGAAGATAAGTTTTGGTGTTATCCTTTTATCACTTGTGTTTGTAGAGATTGAAGTGTTCGATGAGCCAAACAACAAAATCTAGGAATACCCCATAGAAAATAAGACCCTCACAGAGAGGTTTGAAAATTATTTGTGTGAAGGATCAATGAGTGATCCGTTCAAGAAAAGGATGGAGTTATGGTACAACCGACTTCACTCGGCCTTCAGGAGGAATGGCACAATCCAAAGGAGTTACCCTCGATCATGGGCAAGGTTGTGTAGTTCATGGTATATCAACATTTTTGCATCACTTGGTTCACAATGAAGGATGGGACATGGATCCCTAGTTCAAAATACCATATGCCTTCACAACAAAATTCTTCCAAGAAATAGTGCATAGGTTTTCATACGTGCGATGGTTAATCTACAATGCAGACAAGGTAGATTGTGACTACCATACCTTAAGAAAAACTTATGTTTATCTAGGTCGATCTGCCTATATTAAGAGCCTTATTTCTTATTTCATAAGTATGAAGCCAATAAGTTTGGCTATTGAGACAGTGGGGTCGTACTTATCTATCTCCATATTAAGCCTATGATGGAAAATGGAAAATACGTGGAGAATGATTTCATGCTACCATGCCCACCTAAAGGCAAGCATACAGTTGAAAATTTGGCAGATCTAAATCCTACCTCGACCTTAGAGGAAGATAAGGAAGAAGAAATTAACGAGGATAGTGGAGGATTGCACCATAGAGGCTAGAGATAGCCCACCGATAAAGCAAAAAGTGAGCATGAAAATACTCCTCCACAGCAGCAAGAAGACAAGGAATACTTGGACGTAAACACACTCCATAAGGAACGCCAGTTCAAGAGGGTGTTCACAAGAACCATAACCCAAGGTGTAGGGACATCCCAACCTTTACAAAGGTCACCTCGACTCTCCCCTCAAAAAGAAACACCCGAGAAAAAGAAGATAAGAAATTTGAAGCTTAAATATGACGATAAGGATGATTCGGGGAGAGCATGCCTAGATGCCGAAGAGCCCCAGGATGAAGAGATGAGATATGTAGAGGAATGGGTGAAATAAGTGGAGGAAGCTATGAGTGAGCCACCTAGTGTGCCTATTACTGCTTAGGAAGGAGAAGGGCTAACTCCAGACCTTGGCTCCAAGGTTCCTAAGGGGCGAAGGAAAAAGAGAGAGAGGATAAGTGAATAATATGATGTCCCTAATATGGGTTATGTTGAAGACACGAGAGAAATCATCCACGCCCATTTTCATAGCATTATGGGCCTGAAAGAGTTATATGGGTGGGATCTGATTGATCCAAATATGTCTACTACACACACAAGGAAGTAATTATCCTCATCCATGTAGACTCATATGGATGAACCAGATTTTAATGTGAGAAAAGATTCGTGTGTCTCACACATAGTGAAGAAGGCACCACAGAGTAGGCACATGACAATAAAACCTATTGTAATGTCTGATGAGCAAGTCAGAAATGCCTTGGTCGAGGTATCTACTGAGGTGGCATGGAGGAACATTGATAAGGCCACCATCATTCAAGCGCTACTTGAAGATAACAAGGATAAGACTACAAATATAAAGCACTTAAAAGAAGAGAAGGAACAAGAAGAGGAAAAGAATGAGGCCTTCATTAGCATGGCTGAGGAGCTTGGTGATCACATTCTTAAAACAAGGCCTCATCTAGAATCTCAAGTTCTGAAATAATTTCTTCTTCTATGCATTATTTGCACACTTTGGTCAATTTGGTATTAGATGATGGACCAATTCGAATGCCCACACAAAATATTATAAACAAGAAGTAGCAAGAGAAAGGGCCACTATTGTTAGACAAGTTTCAACTTATGAGGCTTTGCTCCAAACCTTGAAAGATGAGATGAAGAAAGCTAACCAAGCTCTCAATTTATGTGCAGCACCAAAAGCAATAATAAGGATCAGAACTATAGTAGAGGAAAATGAAGTTTTGAAGGAAATGAAAGATGAAACACTTGGGTGCACAAAAATATTAGCACTTGGTAAAAACAAATGTGAGGCCCTCGTAGCAGCCAGGATCTACACAAGGATAGAATTGATGAGATTGGGAAACTCATAGCGTAGAAGATGGATCTCATGGAAGGAATGTTGTTAGGTATGGCCAATGTTGTCTGGGTGCTACAAAATGAGAAAGATAAGATCACACAGGATGAATTGGATGCCATAGCCATAGATATTGTGGAGAAAACAAGGAATGTGCTAAGTGATTGGTAGACCTTAGAGAATGAAATAAAAATTGAATATCTAGAGTTAATCCTTCCAATTGAAGAAGAGGGTACTGTAGAGTAAATTTCATTCTTTTGTACATGGGTTCATTCATTCTTTCATTTCTTATTCTTTATTTTTTGAGACATCAGAGAGAATTCCTGTTACCGGGATGGTAATGTATATAGTGTGGGGTAATGTTGAGTAGACGAAATTTTCTTCTAAGGATAATACACATAAAGGATGTGTATGCAGGAGCAAGGCACATTTGAAGGCACGGGAAGATAGGAAAGGAAACACGCGCCAGAACACATTGGCTCAATACATAGCCATTTTTTTAGATAAAGGATATTTTTAGAGATAAGGTGTGGAGCACACATAGAGATGAAGACTTGTGCTCCACAAAATGGTATTTGGGAATAAGCAGCAGATAAGCACCATGTAAAGTTTAAGCTAATAATAGGATTTATACTTGGAGTTAACTATAGGACATCTATTGTTAGAGCACTTGCATGTTGTGCATACTATTGTAAATTCACATGGCTATTATCAACATGTGACCTATTTTGATAAGTGCATGGGTTGTGAAGGGTAAGTCCCCACCCCTATAAATATGTATTGATTTGTGTAGTTTAGTGGTGGTGAATTATTATAGAGTTGTGATGTTGGTTTTGACGCGCACATGACTCATGGAGATATTGATATAGTGTCAGAAGCTTATGTTTTTTACATTATTTAATGCAATGGAGTATATTGGTTGGATAATGGCATTAGACATAATTGAATTTGGCTCTTGTATGGTTAATCTTATCATAGTTATTATTAATTTTATCATGGTCTTTAGATCTATTTTATGCATAGTGGGTAGTTTACTACTAATTATGAATCTTAATATGTTTAAGTATCATCATGCTAACATTTTGTACAAGAAAATCTAAAGAGGGACCTGGTGCCTTTGCACACTTTGGGTGAGTGCTCAACTTAAGTGTTGAGTGATATGTCGTGCGCCCTGGGTTGTTCACAATAAATTCTAGGCTACATCATATACTGTAATAAAGCCTAAGTAATAACATCTAAGGGATCACAATTAAACCCTCTTAAAACTTCTTAACTTTGAGAAAAAAATGTTTTCTTTTAATATATATTCTTTGAACAAAACAGCCTCATAGCTCTATGTAAATATGATTGAGAAATTTTGATAGAACTTTCTTAAAGAAAAGGATGATAAACCAACCTTCCTAATGGCCATGAATTCCCTAGAAACAACACCACAAGAGTGTTGGTCATGTTGTGAGGAAAATAGATTATGAAATAACACCACTAACTATTACACTTTGTATAATTCTTGGTGAAAAACCCAACAATAGTCTCATAACATAAATGAGATAATTATTTCCACAACAACGGTGTCATTAGAGTTTTGTTTCCCAATCTAACACCCCAAACAAGGATTTGAATGAAATAGGGAGAAAGGAGGAAGGATAGGCCTATTGATGTGTCATTTATAGCTAGGGATGGGTTTATCTCTCTCACTTGACCAAGCATTTTGGGAATGATAGGGAGGCACTTTAATGAGGGTTTCATTTTCCACCTACTACTTTTGCCTCTTCTTGAACTGGGGTGAGAGGACCCACAATGTATCTATTTCACTGATTTCTTAGTTTTTTGAGAAGTACTTGATGAAACAAATAAGGTAAAGGTGGTAAGAGGAATACCTATTTTCGGGATGGTTGAAGGTTGTATGCACGCGTATCTGAATCTTGAATCAAAATGATTATGAGACCTTCCTTTTGGCTAGGAGGAACTACCTGTATAAGAATCAAAACAAGACCACCAAAGAGAGTTAAATGATATATGCAGTGGACTTCCTAGCATGTGCTAGATCTTGGAAGTACGATACTTCCTAGATGGTTGTCAATCCACTATTTAAAACAATTCAATGCTGAAATAAAGTAAATATTTTCCTATTGTAGTTTAATATGATTTAGGCATCTCATACAAAATGCAATAGGCCAGATCTGATTTAATAGGCTAGGCTAGAAGGAGATCCAAAGGTCAAGTAGGTTGGTTATAGGTGAATCTGAGCTAATAGGCTAGGTTAGATATAAATCTAAAGGTCAAATAGGTGTTCAAGTAGGTATATGTCAGAAATAGGTTGTTATTCTAGCAGAGATCAGGTGACACAAAGACCGACCATAGTTTTACTATAACTAATGAAATTTTTACTGTAACCGGCAATGGTCAGAGATAACCGACGGTGGTTAAGTCGGGGCTGGTGGAATCACACAGTCTGGGTTTTTGGAGTTTTGGGGTGAAAATGGAGTGGATATCGGACGAGAATTGATCACGAGAGAAGGTGTAGATATGTTGTGAAGGTCTGAGATTACTGAGGAGGTCAAAATATGAAATTGGGCCAAGTATTAAGATGATTGGGTATGGAAGGTGGTTGCAACTAGAGAAAGGAAATGGATAGAGAGTAAAAGACTAGGTTCCTTTAACACAAAGACCACAACTGATGATAAGAAAATGAAACATATGCAAGGAGGATACTTACTCTTCTATTAGCTATAGGTCTGAAGAATAATGAAGAAGTTGTTGTGTTGGAGAATGTTGGGAAGAAAGTTTCATTGTTGTGCCAATGTATTTGGTTGCCTTTGTTGATCACAAATCTATCTTCGTTACATTGTCATGTCTAAAGAGATAAAATTCGAGATCAGAAGTCTTCCAACAAAACCAACCAAAAACCCATGTTACAAATCTGTAGATGGGGCTAAATAGGCCATTTGGTCCATTCCATTATAACCGGTATCGGTTTAGGGTGAACCGACATCGGTTTAGGGTAAACTTTTTAGGAATGAATGGTGTTCACATTATTATTAATATGTGTAATTATATTATCAATGATAATATAATTATATATGTGTGATGTAATTGTATAATTACTCACGATAAATGAGTAATTAGTTTGTAAGGTTGTTGATATATTGTTATAACAATTATATAACAATATATCAATACGGGTTGTTATTGTTTGTATACTTCCTATTTTATAGGAAGTTGTTCAAACTACATTCTTGGCTATTTAATAGCCATTGTATTAGCATGATTTATGAAGTGAATAATATATTCGGTGTTTCTTTTGTGCAAACTTGTGCATTTTCATGATTTGGTATCAGAGCAATATCTGATCCTTTGTAATGGAATTCTAAGGATAATGAGGGATAGTTGCATTTGTCCCTGTGCATGGCGAAACTATTATAGCGAGCTCTTTAAACCCTAGTTCGCTGAAGGAATTGGTAGCTCCTAGTGCATGCTATATTTTATGTGTCCTGAACATACACACTGAGGAGAAGCAGAAAAGTCCATGGCTCGAGAGAAGCAGCATCAAAACGTGGAGTCTCTCCATCCAGGTCACACTGATATAGATCACGGTCTTACACCTGCGTTTGATCAACTCCAGGCTTTAAATATTTGTTTTTGTGTAATATTTTGCATCCATAATTTGCCTTGATGCCCTCATAAAATAATATTTGTTGAAGTTTTGATCAAATCGCCGGCAACGAATTGGAATCTGTATTAGCGAGTTTATCGGCTCAGTGGCTCCCTCCACGCTCCTGTTTTTAACATATTCATTTTGTTCCTCACTCTTGAAACCATCGTTCAGATCTGAGAACACGTAGGATGCAAAAATATCTACTTATCAGAGCACCACATTCAAGTCTTCCATCATTTCTACCATTTAGGAATGTCACTATCATACATCTGTCATCCACGTTGAAGATATCTTTGGCCACATAATACTTGGCAGAATGCAGAGCTCATTTCAGGATCAACGTCATTTTGCACTGATCAGCAGTCCCAATGCCATGTGAGATCTAATTCATTAAGTTGTAGGCATATGGTAGTGAGTTTCATTGAGGTCAATTTTTGATGAGTTACTTTATTCTATCCTTTTTCATGTTCTATCTAAATTCTTTGTGCGTGTCATCTATACGTTAGAATCTGCATTAGATTTGTCAAAAGTTTAGAGGGTGGACCGTAGGGTTAATATAATTATTTTGTATTTGCTATCTAAAAGGTTTTAAAACCTTTTTACCTTATTTATTTGTACTTTGGGTCTTTAGAACGTTATATGTGTCAATAAAATTATTAGAAATCGATTTGTTAATAGAGTTGGTAACGTTCTTAGTTTTTCTTTTTCAAATCCTCATAAATATTATTGATGTTTATATTAGGTCTGTAAGAATCAATATAGTAGATTATTGTTTGGTTGAAATTTGTAGTGTGGTATTAGTTGTGTTGAGTCAAAAATAACATTTCATTACTTTTTAATAGTCAAATGTTTTTATGTGAATATAGTGTCAAAGTGTCATAAAGTCATCTTTTGTTATGTAGTCCTTGATGTTTTGTCAAAGTCATGTCAAATAGGTGATTTTAGGTGGTGTCAAGAGTCAATGACAAAATTATTGGAAAATAAAAAAATTGCCTCACAGACGCATTTTCGGTGTTACCCGACGTCTGGAAATAAAGTATTTCACATTGCGGGAAGGAAGAAAAGAATAATCTCAATTTGGAAACTGAGCTTCATGATCACATCCGGCTGAACTAGCAGCATGATCTTTGGAGGATGGAGGCACAGGAGGATGGAGGACAAGCAGCGTCCTCTCGTCAGTCGCCAACGACGGGGCCGCATACTGATCTGGTGACATGTGTGCAGTGTGGTTTTTCATTTTTAGTGTTCTTGTTTTGCAGAGTGATGGTTTTCTGAATAAACCCTTTTCAGAACTTTTTGGAGGAGTCATGTTTTTAGAATACTCATTTTGGGGAGCAGGAGAATATTTTGAGGTAGACTCAAGGGATGGTTATCCAACTAGTGTGAAGCTTGTGGATCTTGGAGATTCAAAATTCGGGCACCTAGGGAGGAAGGAAAGTCCCACAGGAACCTAAAGAGGAAGGGAGCATTCCTACATAATTCGGCTTGACACTACGCCTTTACGAGGGTAAAGAGATAATCTATGGAGTTTGTACCTGGTCTAAGAAGTGCTTTCAGGAGGTGGTTAAATTTCTTTGAATATGGTTCTTCTTCGTGTTCACATTAAGGGGGTGAATATTGGGATTTAATAATGTTCACACCAAGGGGGTGAATGTTAGGAATGAATGTTGTTCACATTATTATTAATATGTGCAATTATATATGTGTGATGTAATTGTATAATTACTCACGATAAATGAGTAATTAGTTTGTAAGGTTGTTGATATATTGTTATAACAATTATATAACAATATATCAATACGGGTTTGTTATTGTTTGTATACTTCCTATTTTATAGGAAGTTGTTCAAACTACATTCTTGGCTATTTAATAGCCATTGTATTAACATGATTTATGAAGTGAATAATATATTCGGTGTTTCATTGTGCAAACTTGTGCATTTTCATGAAAACCGACGTCGGTTTGGGTGAGATATCTTAGGTTGTTCAAAAGTTGCCTAGGAAGTTGTTTCACCATTTGATAAGGGTCTCTTCTTTTCCTCGGGGTGAAAACCGACCTTAGGAGGCTTTTAATGTGAGGTGAGGGAATGGGTCTAATGTTAGGTTGTATTTAGGCCATTGGTTTAGGGTTTAGGTTAATGGGTCAAATGATGGGGGTGGTTAGGTGAGGTGTATTTAATAAAGGCAATTATATTAAATAGATGTGTGAGGGTAGTGAATTAATTTAATGTGAATAATTAAATCAATGTGTGTGTGGGTAAAGGTCATTAACTTAATTAAAATAATTAAATTAATATGTATGCAAATAAATGGCATTAATTTAATTAAAGTAATTAAATTAAAATGTGTGGGGTGTAGGAGGTAGATGATAAGGTGTTGAGGATGAGGAAGTGATTATAGGGCTACGAGGGGACCAAGGTGATTACGACATGATTTCGGTGTCTACAGATATCATGAAAGAGGGAGATATTATGCTTCAATCCCTTAAAATTATTAGAAAGGTAAAATGAGACCAATTTTAGCCACTAAATGTAGTGTTTACTTAAAAGAGTGGTCAAACAAGTACTATAAATTCTTGATAAATCATACACAGACTAAATACATATTGGATGTGATCACAAGCATCACTCAAAGGGTATTATTGAAAACTTGGAATGGAATGATGTTTGAGATGGAAATATTATTAATCATGGAAAATACACTTCAAATCTTAGCTAAGGTTGTGTGATTTTCCAACAAATAACATGTTGGGTATGTCATGTTAATGAAATTTGTAGAGGGGTAAGATAAAGGGAATGTGAAAATGAAAGCGGAGATAGAGATGAATGGAAATTGGGAATGGGGGTCTAAAGGGAATAAGTAATTGCCTTAACCATCTTGGTCATATATCTTTGTTTCATCCAAACCTGAAATCAAAAGAAACTCACCCTCCAAATGTTACTTTCCTTTATGGATACCCAAGAAAGGAAAATAATAAAAATAATCCCTCAAAAATTATCATAGACACCGAGAATAAAGTTTCATGTATTGATCATGTCAAATCCCTAAAAAAAGGACACCCTAAGATAATAGATGTTCATTCCTAGAAATTATAGAGAGGAATTTACAACTGAAGCAAATGATGCAAAGTAACACTACAAAACAACATTCCCTCAATACCCACCTCAAACAATCAATTGAAAAATGCTTCTCTGTATTTATTTAACATGATAAACACAAGATTACAAAGGAGAATGAATATTTATTTATTTCATTTCTATTAACAGTATGAAATAACAAAGATGTACATGGAAATTTGATCTTGTGTGTTCATTTTCAAAGGAAACAAGAGATACATATAAAGATGCTCTCAAAGCCTGCTAATGGATGTACATCTACAACCACCTTAGCATAAACCCCAAATGGAACCACAATGAACCAATACTTTGCAGAACTTAACCAAGAAGAGAAAAAACCCAATTCCTGGAGTAGAAAAACCCCAATAACCAGCCAGAGAGAATAAGTGAGGACAAGTTTTCACTTTTATACAATAATAACCAAAACCTAGAAGAATGTTCTTTGCAGATGCCCAATCAATGGTCAATATGGTGATCTATGTGAATTGAGGAAAATCAATGAAGGAACATGTAATCAGGGAGATGAAAGAGGGAAACAATGCCAAATGTCCACTCCATAATGCATAGATCATCCATTCTTCATTTGGTGGGGTCAGGAGGGGCATATTCCATTTCTAGAAGCATTTGGGGTCGAAAGAGAGCATTTCCAATAGCTAAATCTATTATTGCAATCACAAAAATGATGTTTTTCCCACCCAAACTTTTGCAACTAAAATATCCAAAATTATTGTACCATTTTCTCAAAAATTAATCTTTATGGAAATCACCCACCATGACGGTCCCAATGCAAGAATTTTTGTGAAAAACAAATGGCCGAAAAAAAATTATAATCAAAACTATAAATTTTCTTAGATGTTAAATGTTAGTGGTCTCCTTGGACACATGGCAAGATTTGATTAGATGGTTAGGTAAATAAAAATTTGGAGAAATGAAGGAACAAAAGAATAGTTCTTTGAGTGTCACTCAAGTCTGATTTCACTAATCTAATGGTTTTATGGTGGTGAAATCAGGTTTGTGGGGAAGTCAATGAACAAGATAATTTTTCATCGAGTGTCATTCAGGATCAATTTGAATAAAAATCAGGTTTGTGGGGAATTTAAGTAATGGAAGAATGGTTAAAGGATTTCTGCCAAAGTCTATATTTTTCAATTCTATTTCTTTGTGTTAAGGAGTCACAAATGGCAAGAAATTAGTGAACACACGGAACTGCAAAATAGTTCTAAAGGTTTCAACAAACACCGATTATACCAATGCAATATTTTCTTTCCATGGGATCAGATAAGGTGGAAATGTAGAAAACATAAGGAATAATGGAACCATCCACCCGGTTCCCATTTGAACTGATTTCATCAATTTAAACCGCCACATGGGTCAAGTTTGGAAGAAAATTGGAGAACTCACGAAACAAGGGAATTGTTCCTACAAGGCCCACAAAACCTAAATTCACTTATTTCTAAGTGTTATGTTCCCAAATCACGAGATGCGAGGATTAGGTGGAATGGAGGAATAATTCCACCTATTCCTCAAAATGTCAATTCTTCCTAGATTTCCCCAAAAATTACAAAATTCTATTAAGCTGTTTTGATAGCAAGAGGCCTAAAAATATGGATGAAAATCCCCAAAACATTGAAACCTACCCATGAATTGTAAATATTGAAAATTTCACGATTCATGACAACACCATGACTTCTCAAAACACCAAAATAGCATGGAGTTAGTTTTTACAATAGGAACCAAGGAACAAAATAATTGTCATTATGAGGTTCACATAAACATACCAATGAATAATTCTACAAGGCATAGGAATAATTAAGAACAACATGGAAAGGAAGGGTTACATCAAGAAACAATGAAGGATTATGCAAATAGGGTGCCAAAGATACGCGGGATCAAAAATAGGCACCAACACCGCTCTAGCTTAGGGATTGACACTCCTAGTGGGTGTCAAAGAACCACAAAAAAAACACATGCGTAAAGTAGACCAGGTTCCTATCCATTGGGAACCCGAGTCAAATGTGAAAAAACTTGGTATCTTGTAATATCGAGATCACATGAGTTATTGAAACCTACTAGGAAAAGTAAAAAGGAACAAAGGAAACAAGACAACAAGGAAACATAAAAATAAATGAAGGAAACTATACATTATACAAGGATCTCTTTCAATCCATATGATGTAAAAGTTCCATAAAAACCTCCAAGATGGAAAAAATAGTTGAATATTGAATTTTTACATGGAATCCAAGGGAAATCGTGTCAATTTTAGCAATAAAGAAATCCTTACCCAAAATAGCCTATGTTCTAGGATCCTACAATTGTGTTTCCATCGCAAGTTATCGGTTAAAAGGTCACCTTAAGAAACAAAACTCCTCAAATCATCATATAATCCAAACTCCAAATATTCATCAATTCTCAACTCAAAGTTATGACCATGCTAAACATTCTTGGTACTTCTTCACAATTTTGTGTAAGATAGTTTTCATTTTCACTTAATCTTCCACTTAGACACACTTTTTTAAGATCATTGCAAGTATCAAACCTATAATTAGTGCACTCACTTTTCATTGGGTCCAACTTAACCATTGTTTCACTGATAACACAAAGATGACTTTTAAAACCGACATTCCCTATCTGAAATGCATATGATTTTTCCTGAAAAATTTCTTCTTCAAAGAGGGAATTACATCAAGTCTCACTAATCTATTTCTTATTCAAACAAGGTCTCTTATTGTTTCTTGGGAATTTCCACCACAGAACCAATTCAACTAGCAAATAAAATAACACAATAGGTTTATCTTAAATTTTAATTAACTTTGTACTAGAATTTAAAAGGCTTATGACAAAATAAACATCATTCAAGTATGGAGAAGGCGCAATAAAATCATCATCAAACTGTAGTTCACAAGTTAAGGATCTGCTAAAAATTATCATCATCAAATGGCAAATAAGGTGTTGCAATCTCATCTATATCATCACTCGAGTCTCACCATGATCCAATAAAACAAGGTAGAACTAAGAAACTTGTTCAAATTAAAACTATCCCGGGAGCTATAACTTTGCACCCAATTTAAAATAAAATTATTTTGATTCTATTTATAGTGAACAATACAAGAAGGATCATAAACTTAGTAAAATCAAGATCGGGAAAGGGGTCCTTAATGTGTTCTTCCAAATCAAGAGAATAACCATGCATATCAAAACTAGGTGTTTAACCACAAAGTAGAGATAAAACAGATAATAGGTAAGGGTGAGGATGAATACCTATGATAATCAAAGAAGGTGTTGTGTGCTTGTAGAATTTTTCCAAGTTGATTGTAGATATCTTCCCTTTGGCTAGGTGGAACAACTTTGAAATAAAACACAAGACCACAAAATAGAATTAAAACTAACAATTGTTAGACTTCCTAGCGAAAGCTATATCCAAGAAGTAAGGGGCTACCTAGAAGGATTTCAATCCACTTTTATATAAATTTAAGTGTTGATAAAAACATGAAATAAATAGATCTACTTTAGTTGTATAGTTTAAGTATCCTACACAAATCGAGTAAATCAAATCTAGTCTACTAAATGCATGCAACACTAAATCCAAAGAGGGTAGTGGGTGTTCGAAGGTTTATGGGTGTAACGGAGGATGTAAAGGAGGTCTGGACACATTTTGGTGAGATTCTAAACTGTTGTGAAAGAACTATGAACTCGATGGTTTGGGAAATATTACCATTCATAGAGACTGGTATCAGTTGGGAAATCGATGTCGGTACTAGTAAATGACCGACATCGGTTGGGTGACCAGTGTCAGTAGGAGCAATTAGGAAGAAATATTAAAAATAGGTTGATGGGAGCTCTCTATGATTGCATAGAGAGTTGGGAAGGCTTGGATGAGGTTGTGGGATTTTTAAGAAGACTCAGAGGTGATAAAATGGGAGTTTGGGCAAGGTATGAAGGTTCTATGGGAAAATGGTCAGACAGAGGTGTTGTAGGAGAGATCTAGGTATGAGAAGTGATGGAATGAAATAGATAACAAGTAAATAACTAATCTACTGAAACCAATGACAAAGTAGAGATATACTTACTTGTAAAATGGAGATGAATAGTAGGAGGTTGTGGTGGTTGCAGAAGAAGGTGGTCCCGAATGAATGCAATAGTAAGAGGAGGGACGGTGCTTCCCTATGAGTTCCTGGAGCTCTAGATTGATCTGTTGATGAATGGTGTGGTGTATGAATGTTATAAGCACCTCTGCTATGTTTCAAGATTGTTGAAAAGATTAAGAGTCGATGTATGCAAGGTCACAAGAGCTAGAAAAACTAGATTCAAAACCTAAGCAAAGAGTTTGGAAATATTATTTAAGGAAACCGATGGCGGTTAGAAGACTAGTGTCGATTAAGGAGTAATGCGCGTCGGTTAGGAGAAATGGTCCTCCTTGATAAAAAAAAAATCTGGATTCTTCCTAAATTTGGTGTGATTGAGATTTTGGTTCCAGGTCACAAGTGTGGAATGGTGCTAAATGGAGTGGGAGAGTAGTTAGAGGGATAATAGGCCATTAAGATTAGGGTTAGAATAATTCCTAGTTGGTTAAGGGAAATGGGGACTTAGTCTTAGGTAATGAATAGGGTTGGAATAGGTCTAGGATGAGGTGGAGAGGTGAGGTGGCTAAGTGAGGTAGATAATTAACTTAATTTTGGTAATTAAATTAATTAAAATGTGTGCAAGTGGGCATGGTGGGGGAATAGTATTGAATTAATTAATCGAAGGGGGTTTAGAGGGTTGCGACCCAATTTTGGGTGTCTACATTTTCCCCTTTTTGTCACGTAGCTTGTATTGATAAGCGACACTAACAAAAATAAGAGTGGTTTCCCTAGGTATGGGTTGAGGTTAAACTTCCCTAGGTATGGGTGGAGGTGATCCCCATGATGAGATAACAAGAGACACTTTTTAGGAAGGCTCATCCTCCATTACAAGTAAGATCCATAGGCAAAATGTAAAAGGAAAGGTATTCATCAAATTTTTATACCATATGTAGTGTGGGTCAATTTCAATTATTCCCACAAAATTTACATTAGGGAATAGGTAAGAAGGTGACTACAACCATTGTACTATGAAAAATATTTTAGAGTCTAAATTTGAAGCGGGTTTTTTTGAGGTAATGCAAGCCATGGTGTCCATGAATTTATTAGTGGATCACGAAGTGGTTTGAAGTTCGTAATGATAAAATGTAGTCAAAAGCTTGTCAACATGATGATTATACTTTTGAAGTGCCTCATTACGGAACTGGTGCAAACCATTGACTTGGTTTACGACCAGTTGAGAATCATCAAAGATATTAATGGATTTAACATCTAGGGAAATGGTGGTTTGAATACCTAATATGAGTGCCTCGTACTCGGTGATGTTGTTGGTGCATTCAAAATCTAGTTTAAAGGATAGGGGTGTAGGCTTTCCATCAAGAGGAATGAGGATGACTCCCGCACCTCCTCCACACTAACATTTGGATCCATCAAATAATAATGCCATTTGGTAAACAATGTCATCCAAGGAAAGAGTTGCAATGGATTCATTAGGAAAATTGAAGTTAAAAGATTGATTTCCGGAAAGAGGTGCATCTGAAAGATGATATGTAATGGTTTGTCCCTTAACATACTTTTGATGAATGATTTCTAGATCTAGGTATGTAAGGAGCATGAGCCAATGCATAGCACATTGGTGTTGATAAGGCTTAGTGTACATGTAATGTAGGGGGTCGGTGTTGGTGATGATGAAAGTTTTATGGTTAAGTAGGTAGTGGTGAAGTTTTGTGGTGACGAAGACTTGGACTAAGAAAAAAAATTCTGGCATGAGTATATCGAGTCTCATAATCTAAAAGAGTACGACTTGTATAATAAACTTCTTTCTCCTTGTGTTTCTCATCGCGATGAGTGAGCATGGCACCCAAGGAATGGTTAGTGGAAAAAATGTAGAAGTAAAATGGTTTTCATCCTTTGGTGGGATGACTACAGGTGGTTGAAGGATGTATTCCTTCAACGCTTCAAAGGATTTATGGCACTAATCATCCTAATTAAAGGAGACATCCTTTTTAAGAAGTTGCTGAAAAGGGTGATAGAAGTTGGAAAGTTGAGAAAATAATCATCAAATGGATTGCAATTTGCCTTGCAAAATACGAAGTGTCGAAGGATAGAAGGTGGTGGAATCTCAAGAATAGCCTTGATTTTAGCGGGATTGACTTCGATACCCCACAAAGAGACGATGAAAACAAGGAGTTTTCGGAGAGAATGGAAAATATACACTTATTTGGTTGAAGGAAAACACGAGTATTTGATGAGGTAATCAAAGATGACTTTAAGAACTTGTTATCCAAAATAAGCCCCTGCTTATTTTGGCTAACTTGCCTTCTTTCCTTCCTCCCTTGTGCTTCAATATCAAATTTTACACATTTCAAGCACTCAAAATTTCCTAGAGATGGCTTCATCAGATAGGATTTTTCTTCCCCTTTCCAGAAAGGTAAAATTTTCCTCCTAACTCCTTGTAAATTTCGAGTTATGGCTCGGCAGAGTTTTTGGGGAAATTTTCCCAAGGTAGGCCCACAGCCAATGAAAAGGCACCATGTGGCAAGGTGGAGCGGTGGAGGTTAGAGAAATTTTGGTTTTTTGACAAAAGGGTCAAAGGGGTCAATGGAGAAAATATGAGCGGAAGCCCACCAAGCATTGAGGGGACGACACGTGTTACGTAAGTGGCACGTGTGGAGCTACGAAGAACTTTGCAAAAATTTCCAACTAGCTAAAGCGCAAAAGGAAAAGGTTGGCCCACACCTCCACACTGAACCAAAAGCTGACACATGTCACCAGGAGAGCGGAGCGTGGGGAAAGTTTGGGAAATTTTCCCGATGAGAAATCAAAGGAAAAGGGTGAGGTTTGAGCCCGCATTTCATCAGCGAATGGGAAGGCACCATGTGGAAAAAGAGTAGCGGGGCATAGGGATTTTTGGGAATTTTTACCAAACTCAAAAAAGGAAAATTTTCAAATTTCAGCCCGCGAACCCATTTTTGCCCTAATTTTGCCAATTTTTCCCTAAATCTTCAGAGGGCCATATCTTTTAATCCAAGCTCAGATTTTTGTGTTTTTATATCATTGGAAAGATGTTGAATTTCTCCACACAATGGACTATTCAATTTTGTTTTTGGTGGATTTTGGTGGGAGAAAAATGAGAAAACATCTCTGACACGCAAAAAATACATAATTGACATTCAACCACCAAAATTAATGAAGTATGGGTCATTTTTGGATCTACAAAGCAAGGTACTTTGGCGTATGGGTTCCTTAATGAAGCCAATCACTTTGTAGGAAAAATTGAAGGGATTTGATTGGTAGTTGAGCTCATAAACCATTTTTCTCACATTTTTTCTTTCCCTCCTTCTGCTTTGCCATTAAAAGCCAGTTTTGGCTCATTTGTAAAGGGTTGGACATTTTGTTCTTGCAGACTCCCCTCTTCCCCTTGGCACATGAATTCAAGGAGTTTCAGACCTTCCATGGAGCCTGTGACACATTTTTTTCCTTTCTTCCAATGTAATGCATTGTATTAAATTTGGGAATGGTAATGCATGTTTTGTGAATGATCTTCCAATCCTCTCATGCATTTATTATTGTTTTATGGTCTTTCATTACATTCTAGCAATCTGCATGCTTGGTGTTACATCTCTATGATCTGTGTTTATTTGTAAGATAGAAGTTCATCACTCCTTTGGTGTATCACCATTTTTACTTAGTTTTGTTTCCTTTTACATCCTTTATCTCTGTCTCCTTGGAATTTAGAGTAGGATTTAGCATTAAACCTCTGCAAAATTCATGCATACACCTAAACAGAGGAGTAAGAACCAACTTTCTCTAGAGAATTTTCTCATCTAGAAGGTTCCCACACCTTGGAGAAAATTCAATGTTGTGCAATCACACTAAATGACCCCATTCTGAACAGCAGATCTGGAGGTCATTTAGGGGGTGTTGTAGATTTGCACTAATAGTTTTGGCATGCCCGGTGGGACCTTAGAGGTCTTCATCTTCATTACAACAAAGTTGATGTGTAATTGTTGTAAGTTTCTTTCTTAAAAGAGATTTGATTTGTGCATCTAATGACTCCAAAAGGATAAAATCAATTGGTTTTAGTAGTCCAAGCTTGAAGATTCATGAGAAGGATCCAAACAAGGTCAAGGGTCGAGAGAAGAGGGATTTCTTAGTATCTACAATTATCCCTAGAAAGAAGAGAAAGTGGAAAAAGGATTCAAAGGTCTTTGTTAGCCAAAATGTGCCCCTGCTCATTTTGGTGGCTAACTCCTTGTGTTCTTGCCTCTCTTGTGCCTCAGTCTTCATTTTTTTATTTTCAGCACTCAAATCTTTTTGGAAATGGCACCATCAGATAGAGCTCTCTCTCATCTTTCCAGAAAGGTAAAGTTTTCCTCCTAACTCCTCATATTTTTCAAGTTATGGCTCGGCGGAGTTTTTGTGGGAAATTTCCCCTTTGGAAGCCCGCAGCCAATAGGAAGTTGTCTCGTGGCAGAGGAGTTCGGAGGTCGGAGGTGAGTTTAAAAAAATTTCCAAGTGTTTGGCGTAGGTTCAAATGAAAAATTTTGCCAGCGGGGCAAGCGGACCAATCATGGTGTGACACGTGTCATATGGGGAGGCGAGGTAAAAATTGGCTAAGTATATGGCGCAAGGAAATTTCTTGAGGTTTTGGCCCACAGCGAATAGGAGCTCGCCACGTGTCCAGAGGAAGCTCGCAGATGGCAGAGGAGAAATGTGAAATTTGGCTAAGTCTGCAAAAGTTTCAAGTGCAAGTTTTGGTATGGCCCACGGGCCAATGAAACATCGACACGTGTCTCCACCATCGACCCGGTGGAGGAGAGGGTAGAATTTTTACTAAGTGTTTTTGCCGAGTTTTTCAAGGGCAAATTTTGGAGTATTGGCCCGAGCCAATAGAAACATGACAGGTGGCAGAGGTGGCCAGGGGAGTTCGTGGCGTAGGAGGACTTGGGAATTTTTTCCCAATGGAAAAAAAAAGGAAAATTCATGAAGGAAAGCCCGCCCCCCTTTTTTCGTAGCTAATAGGAAGCCGCCATGTGTCCAGCTCACGGGCCCGGTGGAGGTTTTTGGAAAAAATTTCCAAAGGCAAAAATGAAGGGAAAGTGGCCAGGAGGAGCCCACGCCTAATCAAATCATGCCATGTGGCACCTGGGTGGTGGGGCGCGGGGGGTTTTTTGAAAATTTTCCAAGGACCAAAAAAGAGGTAAAATTTTAAAATTTTGCCCGCCGATCTGTTTTTTGGGCCGTTTTTGCCCTAAATCTTCAGACCTCCATAACTTTCGATCAAAGCTCGGATTTGCACGTTCTTTATATCAACGGAAATATTATGAAATTATCTACATGATTTCATGGTCATTTTTATTTTGGTTTAGTATTCAGGAGAAAATTAAAAAACGCTTCTGCATGCGTGGTAATGGCGAAAAGGACGTTTCAACAACCAATTTCAATGCAAAATGGGTCGCTTTTCTCTCCAGCATGGTCAAAAATGTTAGAGCATGGGTTTGTAAGGACCTCCATGTTGTTTTAATGTAGTTTCATTCAATGAGGGATGGCTCCCATGCATTTTGCACATTTTCTCTCTCTTGGGCTCGACCCATGTACTGTAAAAGCCAGATTTGGCTCATTTCTTCATGGTTGAACACTTTTTTGAACATTAGACTTCTTCTTTCACCTGAAAACAAGGGAATTTTGTAAGTATCAGGCCTTTTTCAAGGATTGTAATAGGTTTATACCTCTTTGATGGTGTAATGCAAGGGATTTTTACATGGAAATGACAGTGCAAACTCTGTGAATGCTTTCAGTCCTCTGTTTGTATTGTTTTTACTTCATTTTCAGATCTCTTATTGCATCTTATCAGCTTGTGTATGTTTTTCATGTTGCATTTCATGGATTTTTGCCTATTTGTATGAGCAAAAAATGTTCACCACTCCTTTGGTGCATCACCATCATTAGGCTAGTTTCATTTTCTACATTTCTTATCCCTGTCTACTTGTAATCTAGGGTAAAATTAGGATTTGAACCTCTGCAATTGTGCAAACACTAGATCTAATCAGAGGAGTTTGAGGAACCAGCCTCTAATCTGGAGATTCCTCTCTCATTTTTACAAGTCCCCACACTTGGAGAGAGGTTTCAATGTTGTGTAATCACATTGGATGCCTAAAACATCAATTTAGAAACCTGATTTGCATCCAGGGTGCTGCTGATTTGCAACAACAGTTTTGGCATGCCCGGGGGGACCTTAGAGGTCTCATTTTCATTGCAGTAAAGTTGATGTGCATCTGCTACAATTTTCTTTCTTTAAAAGAGCTATAATTTGCATATCCGGCACTTAGGGAAGAATCAACTGGTTTCAGCATGCAGGGCACGAAAACTCATGAGAAGAGTCACCACAAGGTCAAGAGTGGAGAAGAGGAAGTGTTGTTTGAATACCTGCAGCTTATCTCCAAGAAGAAGGTAAAGAGGAAGAAGGATTCAAAGGTCTCCATCTCCACCAAACAGAACTCTCTCAACTCCTCCACAGTGGGTAGGTCTTTCATTCATCAACAAGGGTTTTAAGACCAATTAGAATGGCACAAAACAACCCCTATGTCAATTTCACAGCAAGCATCCACTTGCCCTCAATGCACAACATCTAATTCCAATTGCAGCCTTGAAGAACATTCCATACTTCACCGGAGAGAATCAAAATACTCCAAGTGATCATGTTAAAGATATTTCCAACCTTTGTGCAATTCATGAAATCAATGAGATGTAAGTGGTCACAAACTGTTGGCATCTTCATTCAAGGGGAAAGCATTGCAATGGTTTAGGAGCCTTGGAGCTGGTTCTATCACAAATTGGAACCAGCTGTGTATTGCACTTCATGAGCAATTTGGAGAGAAGGGAGACAACTTGTCTCTTTTGGAGCAGCTGACAACCATCAAGAGAGCTCCCAATGAGGTGGCCCGATTTTAACTTCAGATTTCAAAAGACTTGGGAGAGAATTCTAGTGGTAGTCAGGCCAATAGCAGAAGGTGCTTTTCTCTACTATCTCAAAGCTCTAAATTCTGATATTTCTATGTTGATTCAGTCCATGGGAGGCATAACTATCCCTATGGCTTATAGCATTGCCATTAGGGCTGAAAATTGTTTGATCCAAGCTGGAAAACTAGCCCCTAGACCTCCCATGCCATTATTTCCAAGTTTAGAGAGCCCAAACACTAATCAAGCACCTAATTTGGCTCCTTCTCCCATTCCTAGAAATCAGAGTTCAAATGAAGCTTCTACTTCATCTCCAAGTGCCCCAAATGAGCTTTAAGAAGTCATGAAGCAATTGCAAAATTTAGGCAATGAGCTGGTTACTCTCAAGAGGCAACAAGCCCAAGGTTTTAGACCTTCTTATCAGCCTCAAGCTCAGCCTAACAGTAGCCATACCAACCATAAAGACCTTCTAATCCAGCTATAAATATAAATCAAGCAAGGCCTCCCGAATAAACCATTTCAGCCCTATAATCCAAATGCTATATCTACCTCTAAGGCATTGGTGCCAACACAAAACAATGTTGCTCGGGAGTATGATTGGTGTTTTCCATGCAATGAACCTCATAACCAATCCATGTGCTTCAATGGTGCTTTGAATCAAGCATTAATGGTGACAACTACTTTGGTGTGGAAGGTGGGGGCAATCAAGGAAACAACTAGCAACAAGAAACATTCCAACAAAGCAATCAGCTCCAAATGACACCACATTGGTAAATTGGCAAGCGCAGGATTTTGTGGCATGAATCAAACAGTCTCTCAAGGTGTGGCAGCCAACACAAGGTCAAAAGAAGGAATTTGGGAGAAGAGCAGCCATTAGCTCCAACCAATCCACAACCTTCCTTGGCTCCACAAATGGTGGGCAAACAAAATCCAATTTCAAATGCACAAGGGCAGCCAAGAACAGCTCCTAGACCAACTCAAATACCAGTTGTTGCTGCCCACATGCAAGGAGTGAATGTGCAAACCAAGGGACAAGAAAAGAGATCCTTCATCACCATTCAATCATTGATCGATCGATGAATAAGACAAATGTGAATATATCAATGTGGGAATCCCTATCTATCCTAGGCCAAAGAGATTTGCTACAAGCTGCATGAAGGATCGCCAACTTCGGATCAACAAGTTCGGATAAAAGAGAAAGTGCTCACAAATGTTTCCCACCTAAAGGGAATCATGGAGGACAAAGAAGGTAAAATGTTGAAGCCCCCTCCTTTCTATGTTTCGTTAATCATTGGAAATCAGCTAGTGCATAATTGCATGATAGATTCCGGGGCAAGTAGCTCAGTGATGCCTAAACAAATAGCTGATCAGCTAGGGCTCTAGTATGAAACCATATCCAAAGGGCTAGTGCAGCTGGATGGGACAGCAGTAACAATGGTCGGAGTGATTAGAAACTTGAATCTTACCTTGCATGCATGTCCAAATGTTGTTGTTTTACAAGATGTATCAGTCATAGACCTTCCACCACTCTTTGATCTATGCTTGTCAAGGGACTTCACAGCCAAGATTGGAGGGTATTTGTCTACTGATTGGTCACACATGTTGTTCAGAATAAGGTATGGAACCAAAGCTACAATCAGGTCTGAACCTATTGCAAACTTTCACATTGAGCCTTACACTCCAAGTCAAATCAATGCCAATTATTCAACATTTGATCAAGAAGATCACCCAAGCATTGATAAAGCTGACACTAAGGTTGGAAGCATCCGGATCTAACTCTTGATGAATGGGCAAACAAAGTACATTCTTTTGATCCTTATCAAGTAGAAGAATCGAGCTAGGGTCTATTGCATACATGAAGAAAATCAGCCCATTCTTAGCATCACCAAACCAAACCACAAGGATGAGAATGAGGTATGGCAGCTATTTTTTTGATGGATCAAGGAGTAGACAAGGTGCAAGAGGTGGAGCTATGCTTGTTTCACCTCAAGGAGTAAGGTACTATTCAGCTTTTAGGTTTCAGTTTGCATGCTCCAATAACACCTTTGCTGAATATGAGGCCTTGGTGCAAGGGATGCATTGGGCAATCAAAAATAAAATAAAGAACTTACAAGTATTTGGTGACAGTGAATTGATTGTAAATCAGGTTAGGGACAGCATGCTACCAAGAATGATCTACTCAAGTGCTAAAAGAACAGGGTGTGGGATCTCATGGAAGACTTTGAGGGTTTTGGCATCAAATCTATTCCTAGGAAGGAGAATCAAGCTGCTGACAGGCTTGCAGCAGTAGGGGCAGCCTTTGACATCATGGAAAGCATTCAACAAGACAAGGTACAGCCAAACATCCACATGATTGTGAGGCCTTCAGTGTCGGATAACAATGTGAGTTGGCAAGTATTTGAGAATGACCAGCAAATCATCCATTTCTTGCAAGAAGAAGTTGAGTTCTCAGCTAAGAATCAAGGAAAATTGGAACAGCAGTATGGTGACCAAGTGGTACAGCTGAGAACTAACAAGCTGCCCAAGGGACTTATCACTTTGGAGTGCATTTTCAATCCCAATGATTAGTTTAGGAAAGAGAAAGCAAACATTCAGGTCAAGAGAGAAGATTCAGTATCCATCTTGGTGGAAGAGAACAAACCATTGCAAATTGGAAAGATGACAACTGAACAAGAAAGGTATGAGTTCATACAACTGTGTCAAGAGTTCCCTGATGTGTTTTCTTGGAGCTACGAAGATTTGAAAGGTTTTAATCCCAACTTAGCTTAGCATACCATTGAATTGGATCCAAATACTAAGCCTGTCAGGTAGAAACAAAGACCAGTCAATCCACACATGGAGCCTCTCATGAGGAAATAATTGAACAAGCTGATTGAGTCAAGGATCATATTCCCAATCAAACATTCTAGTTGGGTTGCCAACTTGGTTCCAGTCAGAAAGAAGAGTGGAGAGATCAGATTGTGTGTTGACTTCAGAGACTTGAATAAAGCATCTCTCAAGGACCATTACCCACTCCCTTCCATGGAGTAAATCTTGCAAGTTATGGCTGGCTCGAGAGGTTTCACTACTTGATGGCTACTCGAGCTACAATCGATTATGGTGAAGGAAGAAGATCAGTTCAAGACAGCTTTTACAACTAAATGGGGAACTTATGCATATAGGAAAATGCCATTTGGGCTGTCCAACGCTGGTGCTACCTTCCAAAGAGCAATGGACATGGCGTTCAAAGGTTTGATTAACAACATGGTGCTGATTTACCTTGATGATATCACTATTTTTTCCAAAAATGCAGCAGACCACCTCTCTCATTTGAGACAAGTCTTCACAAGGTGCAGGAGATTTGGAGTGTCTTTGAATCCTAAGAAGTGTATCTTTCTTGCACATGAAGGAAAGCTCCTTGGCCATATTGTCTCCAAAGAAGGATTAGTGATTGATCCAGAAAGGATTGAAGCCATAAGAGCACTACCATTGCCAAGCCACAAGAAATCCCTTGAGTTTCTTGGGAAGGATAAACTTTGTCCAAAGGTTTGTCCCAAACTTTGCAACCCTTGTCAAACCTATCACCAAAATGTTAAAGAAAAGCATGGCTTTCAAGTGGACAGCAGAAGGCAAGGAGAGTTTTGAAGCAATCAAAGAAGCCATCTCTCAAGCACCAACTCTCATCAACCCGGACTTCTCCAAGGATTTCATCCTCTATGCATTTGGAGATAATGATATTATTTCGCCATTTTGGTACAATGAGAACAAGGACAATGATGAGCAGCCAATTGTTTTCTTCACCCGAGCCTAGATGACTATGAGGTGAGGTATTCTTTTATTGAGAAGCATGTACTTGCAGTAATTAGAAGCTTGAAGAAATTCAAGCATTTAGTCTCAAACAACAAGGTCCAATTGCTGGTCTCTCATGTTGGGGTTAAAGACTTCCTCCTCAACAAGGATTTGAATGAGAAAAGGGCAAGTTGGATCACTCGTGTCATGGAGTATGACATTGAGATCAAGATCACCAAGCTGGTAAGAGGAAAAGGATTATGTGAGCAGCTGATTTTGGGGAAGCAAAAAGAAGTATGCAATGAAGAAGAGGTTGTTTTGATAGTTCAAGACAGCCATGAGCCAAGTGGCACTCAAGAAGAAAATAATGTTGTCCCCACTCCTTGCTGGACCCAAGGTATAATACACTTCCTAAGCACAGGCCTATGCCCATCGGAGATGAACAAGACCCAAATAAGACACTTCAGATTGCAGGCTGTCCCATATGCCATTGTTGATGGAGTTTTGTTCAAGAGAGATGTGAATGGAGTGTTGCTGAGATGCATTAGCACAAATCAGATTCATAGGGTGTTGGAAGAGTTCCATGGTGGACCAGCTGGTGGTCATTTTGCACCGAGAGTGATAGCTCTAAAAATTATGAAGGCTGGTTATTATTGGCCCAAGATTTTCAGTGATTGCTTTGCATGGATCAAGAGGTGTAAGAATTGTGCATTCTTCACAGGAAAAGAAAGACTTGCTGCCCTTCCATTGCATCCAATCTCAGTTGACCAGTCGTTCATGTAATGGGGTTTGGACTTCATTGGAGTCATTAATCCCAATTCAAGTCAAGGGCACAAATGGATTTTGACAGCCACGGACTACTTCACCAAATGGACTGAAGCAGTAGCACTCAAAGAGGCAAATGAGTCCAGCATATTAGACTTCTATGAGGGGATAGTAACTAGATTTGGCATACCTGCTACGATAATCTTAGATAATGCATTAGCATTCATTGGATCCAAGGTGACTGAGTGGGCTGTCAAGAACGGGATCTACCTAAGTACTTCATCAAACTATTACCCTCAAGGTAATGGCCAAGTTGAGTCTACAAACAAGAACTTGTTGAGGATCATTAGGAGGACTCTTGATGAGAATTAGAGGTCTTGGCATACCAAACTAAAATCAGCCTTATGGGCTGATAGGATAACTCCCAAGAGATCCACGGGTAACTCTCCATTCAGGCTTGTTTATGGAAGAGAAGCAATCTTGCCCATGTCACTTGAGTTGCCAACATTGGAACTCATGAAGCAGTTAGAGTTGCTAGAGTTTGGGCCCATGGAGGTGAGATATGCAGAGTTGATGGAGCTTCAAGAGATCAGAGATCAGGCATCCCAAGCAATGGAGAAGGATCAAGCTTTGATCAAGAAGACCTTTGACAGGAAGGCCAAGGATAGATCTTTTCAAGTTGGAGATCTAGTGTTGAAATGGGATGTGGATAGAGCAAAACCGGGAAGGCATTCAAAATTTGATGCCATTTGGAGTGGCCCATACATGGTCACGAAGTGCAAGAACAGCAATGCTTTCCAATTGGCTTCATTGGATGGTGAAGAACTACAGATTCCAGTCAATGGAATCTATCTCAAGCGTTGTTTCTAAAGGGGAATTCTCCATCTTGTAAATATTAGCTTAGGTTTCCATTCCTTCAAGTGCTTGTGCACATTGTTTTGTTGTAGGTTAGTTTTGCTTTCCCTAAGTGCTTTGGCACGCTTTACTCCTGGAGATGTTTTGCGAGTCCTTGCTCCCATCAGGTGATTTTCCATCTTCCTCCTTGCAATATTCTAAGTCAGTTGGGGTTCCAACATAAAATTTGATGACTCCATGCCCAATGGACTACTTCAGGAAACTGGTATTTTCATCTAGTAGGTAGATGACCCCTCTGAGTCACCAAAATTGTTAGCCAAAATGTGCCCCTGCTCATTTTGGTGGCTAACTCCTTGTGTTCTTGCCTCTCTTGTGCCTCAATCTTCATTTTTTTTTTTTTGGCACTCAAATCTTTCTAGAAATGACACCATCGATAGATCTCTCTCTCGGCTTTCCGAGAAGGTAAAGTTTTCCTCCTAACTCCTCGTATTTTTCAAGTTATGGCTCGGCGGAGCTTTTGTGGGAAATTTCCCCTTTGGAAGCCCGCAGCCAATAGGAAGCTACGACGTGGTAGAGGAGTTCGGAGGTCGGAGGTGAGTTTAAAAAATTTTCCAAGTGTTTGGCATAGGTTCAAATGAAAAAAATTTCCCGCGGGGCCCGCGGACCAATCATGGTGTGACACGTGTCATATGGGGAGGCGAGGTAAAAAATTGGCTAAGTATATGGCGCAAGGAAATTTCTTGAGGTTTTGGCCCACAGCGAATAGGAGCTTGCCACGTGTCCAGGGGAAGCTCGCGGACGGCGAGGAGAAATGTGAAATTTGGCTAAGTCTTGCCAAAAGTTTCAAGTGCAAATTTTGGTCTGCATGGCCCGCGGGCTAATGAAACATCGACACGTGTCTCCACCATCGACCGGTGGAGGAGAGGGTAGAATTTTTACTAAGTGTTTTTGCCGAGTTTTTCAAGGGCAAATTTTGGAGTATTGGCCCGAGCCAATAGAAACATGACAGGTGGCAGAGGTGGCAGGGGAGTTCACGGCGCGGGAGGACTTGGGAATTTTTTCCCAATGGAAAAACAAAGGAAAATTCACGGAGGAAAGCCCGCCCCCCCTTTTTCGCAGCTAATAGGAAGCCGCCACGTGTCCAGCTCGCGGGCCCGGCGGAGGTTTTTGGAAAAAAATTCCAAAGGCAAAAATGAAGGGAAAGTGGCCAGGAGGAGCCCGTGCCTAATCAAATCATGCCACATGGCACCTAGGTGGCGGGGCGCGGGGGGTTTTTTGAAAATTTTCCAAAGACCAAAAAAGAGGTAAAATTTTAAAATTTTGCCCGCCGATCCGTTTTTTGGGCCGTTTTTGCCCTAAATCTTCAGACCTCCATAACTTTCGATCCAGAGCTCAGATTTGCACGTTCTTTATATCAACGGAAAGCTTATGAAATTATCTACATGATTCCATGGTAAATTTTGATTTTTGGTTCATTATTTAGGAGAAAATTAAAAAATGCTTCTGGTACGTGGTAATGGCCAGAAAGGACGTTTCAACAACCAAATTCAATGCAAAATGGGTCGCTTTTCTCTCCAGCATGGTCAAAAATGTCAGAGCATGGGTTTGTAAGGACCTCCATGCTATTTTAATGTAGTTTCATTCAATGAGGGATGGCTCCCATGTGTTTTGCACATTTTCTCTCTCTTGGGCTCGACCCATGTACTGTAAAAGCCAGATTTGGCTCATTTCTTCATGGTTGAACACTTTTTTGAACATTAGACTTCTTCTTTCACCTAAAAACAAGGGAATTTTGTAAGTATCAGGCCTTTTTCAAGGATTGTAATAGGTTTATACCTCTTTGATGGTGTAATGCAAGGGATTTTACATGGAAATGACAAAGGTCAAACTCGTGAATGCTTTCAGTCCTTTGTTTGTATTGTTTTTACTTCATTTTCAGATCTCTTATTGCATCTTATTAGCTTGTGTATTTTTTTCATGTTACATTTCATGGATTTGTGCCTATTTGTATGAGCAAAAAATGTTCACCACTCCTTTGGTGCATCACCATCATTAGGCTAGTTTCATTTTCTACATTTCTTATCCCTGTCTACTTGTAATCTAGGGTAAAATTAGGATCTGAACCTCTGCAATTGTGTAAATAATAGATCTAATCATAGGAGTTTGAGGAACTAGCCTCTAATCTAGATATTCCTCTCTCATTTTTACAAGTCCCACACTTGGAGAGAGGTTTCAATGTTGTCTAATCACACTGGATGCCTAAAACATCAATTTAGAAACCGATTTTCATCCGAGTGCTTTCTTGATTTGCAACAACAGTCTCCATCTCCACCAAACATAACTCTATCAACTCCCCACACCTGGTAGACCTTTCACCCAACCAACAAGGGTTCTCATGCCAATCATAATGGCACAACCTAATCCTTATGTCAACTTTACTGGGCGGAGCCCACTTGTTCTCAATACACAAAACCCGGTTCAATTGCAGCATTGAAGAACATCCCATACTTTACTAGGGAAAATTAGACCACTCCCGGTGATCATGTCAAAGACATTGCTAATGTCCATGTAATCCATGAGATTGTTGAGATGCAAATTGCTATCAAATTGCTGGAATCTTCATTCAAAGGGAAAGCCTTGTAATGGTTCAGGAGCCTTGAGGAAGGCTCTATACAAAATTGGAACCAGTTGTGCATAGCTCTCCATAACTAGTTTGGAGAAAAGGGGGACAACTTGTCTCTATTAAAGAAACTGACAACTATCAAGAGAGCTCCCAATGAGTAGCTAACAGACTTCAATTTCATATTTCAAAGAACATGGGATATAATCCCATTGGCAGTGAGGCCAACAGCTCAAGGTTCTTTCTTATACTTTGTCAAGGCTTTAAATTATGACATTTCTATGTTGATACAATCCATGGGAGGTACAACTATACCCGCAGCTTACAAAGATCACCATTAGGGCTGAGAATTATTTGATTCAAGATGGTAAACTTACACCTAGGCCTCATATGCCCTTATATTCGAGACTTGGAAAGCCCAAGTACTAGTCAAGCACCTACTTTAGCTCCTATTCCCACTCCTATAAATCAGATTTCAAACAAAACTTCTACTTCATCCTCTAGTGCTTCAAATGAGCTTTAAGAATTTATGAAACAATTACAAATTTCAGGCAATGAGCTGGTTACGCTCAAGAGGTAGTAATCCCAAAGTTTTAGGCCTTCTTATCAGTCTCAAACTCAGCCTAATAGACAACCATATCAGCTTAATAGGCCACCCAACCCAACTGCAAATCAAAATCAAGTAAGGCCCCTACCAATAGACCATTTCAGCCCTATAACCCCAATGTTGCATCTACCTCTAAAGCCTTAGTGCCAATGTAAAATAATATATCTTAAGAGTATGATTGGTGTTTCACATGCAATGAACCTCACAACCAATCTATGTGCTTCAATGGTGCTTTGAACCAAGATTTGATGGTGACAACAAAGGCGTAGAGAGAGAGGTGAGTCAAGAAACAAACCAACAACAAGGGAAATCTCAACAAGGTATAACTCCAAATGAGACTACACTTGTGAATTGGTAGGTAGAATATTTTTGTGGTATGAATCAAACATCTCGCTCGAATGTAGTAGCTAACACATGGTCAAAGAAGAGGAATATTGGTGAAGGGTAGTCATTAGCTCTAGGTGATCCATAACTTTCCATCACTCCACAAGGTGTTGTCAAGTAAAATGTGATTCCAAATGTGCAAGGATAACCCAAGCCACCTTATAGACTAGCTCAAATACCGGTTGTTGCATCCCATGTACAAGAGAAGAATGTGTAGACTAAGGGGAATTAAAAAGATGTTTCAACCCCATTTAGCATCATTGAACAAATGAATAATAAAAATGTGAACATATCTATGTGGGAGTCACTATCCATCCTAGGCCAAAGGGATCTATTACAAGCTGCCATGAAGAATTGGTCAACTTCAAATCAACAAGCTCATATGTAAGAGAAGGTACTCACAAATGCTACCTAGCCTGAGGGAAATCTTAGAGGACAACAAGGTAAAATTTTGAAGCCCCCTCCATTCTATGTTTCATTGATCATTTGGGATAAACTAGTACATAATTGTATGATTGATTTCCGGGCAAGTAGTTCAATGATGCCTAAAAAAATAGCTGATCATCCGGGCCTTCAATATGAAGTCATATCCAATATGGTGAGATGGGATAGCAAGAAACAACAGGTTGGGGTAATTAAACATTTGAGTCTTACTTTGCATACATGCCCCAATGTCACTATTTTGTAAGATGTGTCGGTGATAGATTTGCACCACTATTTGCTATATGTTTGTCAAGGGATTTCACACTAAAATTGGAGGCTATTTATCCGTGATTGGTCACACTTTTTTTAGGACAAGGTATGGAGCCAAGGCCACAATCAGTCTGAGCCTATTGTAAAATTTCACATTGAGCCTCATACTCCAAGCCCAATCAATGCTAACTGTTCAAAGATTCGATCAAGAGGATTATCCAAGCACACATGAAGTGACACTAAATTTAGAAGAATTCTATATTTTACCCTTGATGAATGGGTAAGCAAGATACATGATTTTTATCCTGCAAGGAAATAGAGGAATCTAAACAAAGAGTCTATTGCATGCATGAAGAAAATCAACCTCTTCCTAGCATCACCAAGCCAGACCATAAAGATAACAATGAGGTATGGCGGTTTTTCTTTGATGGATCAAGAAGTAGACAAGGTGTAGGAGGAGGAGCTATGATTTTTTCACCTCAAGGCATTAAGTATTATTCAGCTTTTAGATTTCAGTTTGCATGTTCTAACAACACTCACCGAATATGAAGCTTTGATACATGGATTGCATTGTTCAAGAAAGAGAGGTATCAAAACTTACAAGTCTTTGGTGATAGTGAGCTGATTGTTAATAAAGCTAAAGGATAGCATACAGCCAAGAATTACCTACTCAATAGTTATAAGAATAGGGTGTGGGACCTCATTGATATTTTGATGGCTTTAGCATCAACTCCATCCCTAGGAAAGAGAACTAAGATGATGATAGGCTTACGGTAGTTGGAGAAACCTTTGATGTTGTGGAGAGTATCAAAAGAGATAAAATGCAGCCAAAGATCCATGTGATGGTGAGGCCATCAGTTCCGGATAATAATGTAAGTTGGCAAGTGTTTGAGAGTGACCAACAAATCATCAATTTCTTGCAAGAAGAAGCTGAGTTCTCAACCAAAAATTAGGAAAAGTTAGAACAAAAATATGGTGATCAAATGGTATAGCTGAGAACCAACAAATTACCAAAGGGACTTATGAATTTAGAGTCTATTTTTAATCCTAATGATCAATTTAGGAAAGAGAAAGAAAATATCCAAGTCAAGGGAGAGGATTCAGAGCCCATCTCAGCTGGAGAAGGAAAGTCACTTCAAATTGGTAATGTGGCAACCGAGCAAGAAAGGTATGAATTCATGCAACTTTTCCAAGATTTCCTGGATGTATTTTCTTGGAGATATGAAGACTTGAGAGGTTTCAATCCTAAGCTATCTCAACACACAATTGAACTAGATCCAAGTGCTAAGCCCATCAGGCAAAAAAAAAGACCGGTCAATCCACACATTGAGCCTCTCATGAAGAAGGAATTGAATAAGTTAATAGACACAAGTATCATATTCCCCATCAAGCATTCAAGCTGGGTTGCAAGCTTGGTTCCAGTCAGAAAGAAGAGTGGAGAAATCAAGTTGTGTGTAGACTTTAGAGATTTGAATAGAGCATCTCTCAAGGATCACTACCCACTTCATTCTATGGAGCAGATTTTACAAGTTGTTGCTAGCTCGAAAGGTTTTCATTTTTAGATGGTTATTCAAGGTATAATCAGATCATGGTAAAGGAAGATGATCAGTTCAATAAATCCTTCACCACCAAATGGGAGCTTATACATATAGAAAAATGTCATTTGGGGTATCCAACACCGGAGCTACTTTAGAAAAGGGAAATGGATATGGCATTCAAGGATTGATTAATGAAATAGTGTTGATATACCTAGATGATATTACTTGTGTTTTCTAAAAATGCAGCAGATCATCTCTTTCATTTGAGACAAGTGTTCCAAAGATGTAGAAGATTTGGGGTATCCTTGAATCCCAAAAATGTATTTTTCTAGCTCATGAAGGCAAACTCCTAGGCCACATCATTTCCAAAGAGGGATTAGCAATTGATCTAGAGAGGATTGAAGCAATAAAATCACTTCCATTGCCAAGACATAAGAAGGCTCTTCAAAGTTTCTTGGGAAGAATCAATTTTTTTCTAAGGTTTGTTCCAAATTTGTAGCCCTTGTCAAGCCAATAAGTCAAGCCAATAACTATTATGTTAAAGAAAAGTATGGCATTCAAATGGATAGCTGAAGGTAAGGAAAGTTTTGAGGCAATCAAATAAGCTATCTCACAAGATCCAACTCTCATTAACCTAGATTTCTCCAAAGATTTCATCCTTTATGCATTTGGCGGTGATGATACAATTTCTACAATTTTAGTACAATAGAATGAAGAAAATGTAGAGTAGCCAATTGCATTCTTTAGCTAAAGCTTGGAGGACTATGAAGTAAGGTATTCCTTTATTAAGAAGCATGTTCTTGCAGTGATTAGGAGCTTGAAGAAATTTAAGCATCTAGTTTCAAACAACAAGGTTCAAATGTTGGTTTCTCATGTGGGAGTTAAAGACTTCCTCCTCAACAAAGATCTAAATGAAAAATGTGCAGGGTGGATTACTCATGTCATGGAGTATGACATTGAGATCAAATTCACCAAGATGGTCTGAGGAAAGGGATTGTGTGAGCAATTGGCCTATATCCAATCATTTGAAGCAAGCAAAGAGAAGAATGTTGTTTTGGTGTTATAAGATAGCCAAGAACAAAGAGATGTTAAAGAAGAAAATGGTGGTATGCTCACTCCTTCCTGCCCAAGATAATGCACTTCTTGGGCCTATGCCCTCCGAGAGATGAACAAAGCCAAAAGAAGGCACTTCAGATTGTAGGCTATTCTGTATGCACTTGTTGATGGTGTCTTGTTCAAAAAGGATATCAATGGAGTGTTACTGAGGTGCATTGAGACAAATCAGATTTAGAGAATATTAGAAGAATTCCATGGTGTATCATCTTGGGTTCATTTTTCTCCAAGAGTGACAAACTCTCTAGATCATGAAGGTTGGCTATTATTGGCCCAAGGTGTTTAGTGATTGTTATGCATGGATCAAGAGGTGCAAGAATTTTGCATTCTTCACAAGCAAAGAGAGATTAATAGCACTTCCATTGCACCCAATCTTAGTTGACCAGCCATTTATGCAATGGGGTTTGGACTTCTTTAGAGTCATTAATCCAAACTTGATCCAAGGGTATAATTGGATTCTAACAACAGCTTGTGTGACTACTTCACTAAATGGACTGAGGTAGTGGTACTCAAAGAGGCAAATGAATCTAGCATCCTAGACTTCTATGAGGGGATAGCAACCAGATTTGGTATACCTACCACTATAATATCAGATAATGCATTGGCATTCATAAGATCAAGGGTCACTGAATGGGCTGTTAGAAATGGGATCTATTTGAGCACTTCCTCAAATTAATACCCTCAAGGTAATGGCCAAGATGAGTCTACAAACAAAAATCTATTAAGGATCATCAAGAAGACTCTTGATGAGAATCGAGGACTTGGCACACTAAGCTCAAATCAACTCTATGGGCTGATAGGATAACTCCCAAGAGATCCATAGGTAACTCTCCATTCGACTTGTTTATGGGAGAGAGGCAATCTTGCCTATGTCACTTTAGTTGCCAACATTGGAACTCATGAAGCAATTGGAATTGTTAGAATTTGAGCCCATAGAGGTTAGATATGCAAAATTGATGGAACTCCAAGAAATCGAGAGCATGCAACCCAAACAATGGAAAAGGACCAAGCTTTGATCAAGAGAATATTTGATAGGAAAGCTAAGGCTAGAACTTTCCAAGTTAGAGATTTAGTGTTGAAATGGGATGCGAGAATGAGAAAATCCCAGAAGGCATTCAAAATTTGATGCCATTTGGAGTGGTCCCTACATGGTCACAAAATGCAAGAATAGCAATGCCTTCTAATTGTCTACATTGGATGGTGAAGGATTGTAGATTCCAATTAATGGAATCCATCTAAAGCATTACTACTAGAAGGAAAATTTTCACCTTGTACATATTAGCTTAGATTTATTTCATTCCTCCAAGTGCTTATGCACATTATTTTGTTGTAACTTAGATTTACTTTTCCCTAAGTGCTTTGGCACAAGTTTTTCTGCCCCAAGGATGCATCTTTTATAGATCATGTTCTAGATCAAGTAATGTTCTACTCTCACAATATTCATTCTAGAGATTTTCTATGAGTTGAGAGTAATAAGAAAGTTAAGTTGATGACTCCATTTCCCAATGGATTGCTTCAGGTAGCTGGTCACTTCATCTAGCAGGTAGATGACCCCTCTGAGTTGCCAAAATTGTTATCGAAAATAAGCTTCCTGCTTATTTTGGCTAATTTGCCTTCTTTCCTTCCTCCCTTGTGCTTCAATATCAAATTTTACACATTTTAGGATCTCAAAAGTTCCTGGAGATGGCTTCATCATATGGTATTTTTCTTCCCTTTCCTGAGGTAAAATTTCCTCCTAACTCCTTGTAAATTTTGAGTTATGGCTCGGCGGAGTTTTTTGGGGAAATTTTCCCAAGGCAGTCCGCAGCCAATGAAAAGGTGCCACATGGCAAGGTGGAGTGGTGGAGGTTAGAGAAATTTTAGGTTTTTGACAAAAGGGTCAAAGGGGTCAATGGAGAAAATCGAGCGAAAGTCCGCCAAGCATTGAGGAGATGACACGTAACTGTAAGCGCACGAATCGGAGTCTGTGGAAGAACTTTGGAAAATTTTCCAAAGTGGCTAAAGCGCAAAGGGGAAAAGGTTGGCCCGCACCTCTGCACTAAACCAGAAGCTGACACATGTCACCGGGAGAGCGGAGCATAGGGAAAGTTTGGGAAATTTTCCCGATGAGAAATCAAATGAAAAGGGTGAGATTTGAGCCCGCATTTCATCATCGAATGGGAAGGCACCACATGGTAGCGAGAAAGATGGGGTATGGGGATTTTTTGGGAATTTTTTCCCAAACTCAAAAAAGGAAAAATTTCAAATTTCGGCCCGCGAACCCATTTTTGCCCTAATTTTGCCAATTTTTCCCTAAATCTTCAGAGGGCCATATCTTTTGATCCAGAGCTCAGATTTTTACATTTTTATATCATTGGAAAGCTGTTGAATTTCTCCACACGATGAACTATTCAATTTTTTTTTTGGTGGATTTTGGTGGGGAAAAATGAGAAAACATCTCTGGCATGCAAAAATACAAAATTGACATTCAACCACCAAAATTAATGAAGTATGGGTCATTTTTGGATCTGCAGAGCAAGGTACTTTAGCGTATGGGTTTTTCCATGAATCCCATCACTTTGCAGGTGAAATTAAAGGGATTTGATTGGTAGTTGAGCTCATAAACCATTTTTCTTGTGTTTTTGCTTTCCCTCCTTTTGCTTCGCCATTAAAAGCCAGTTTTGGCTCATTTGTAAAGGGTTGGACATTTTGTTCTTGCAGACTCCCCTCTTCCCCTTGGCACATGAATTTGAGGAGTTTCAGACCTTCCATGGAACTTGTGACACATTTTTGCCTTTCTACCAGTGTAATGCATTGTATCAAATTTGGGAATGGTAATGCATGTTTTGTGAATGATCTTCCAATCCTCTCATGCATTTATTATTATTTTCTGGTCTTTCATTACATTCTGGCAATCTGTGCATGCTTGGTGTTACATCTCTATGATCTATGTTTATTTGTAAGATAGAATTTCATCACTCCTTTGGTGTATCACCATTTTTACTTAGTTTTGTTTCCTTTTGCATCCTTTATCTCTATCTCCTTGGAATTTAGAGTAGGATTTAGCATTAAACCTCTCAAAAATTCATGCATACACCTAAACAGAGGAGTAAGAACCATGTTTCTCTGGAGAATTTTCTCGTATGGCAAGTTCCCACACCTTGGAGAAAATTCAATGTTGTGTAATCACACTAAATGACCCCATTCTAACAGCAGATCTGGAGGTCATTTAGGGGGTGTTGTAGATTTGCACTAACAAAATTGTGAGGTGTTTGGCATGATGCTTAGACTTGGCAAGAAGGTCATAAACATAATCTTCTAATATGTTACTGCATGATGTCATGGAATATATAGGTCATAGCACCTTTATTGGTGGCACCAGTGTTTTTAAAACCAAAGGGCATGATGTGATAACAAAAATTCCCCCAAGGGGTAATGAAGGTGGTTTTGTGTTGATCTTCTGGCATGAGTAATATTTTATTATAACCCAAGAATTTTTCCATTAGAGATAGCATCTCTTGGATGGCTATAAAATAAATGAGTTAGTCAATGATAGGTAGAAGAAATTCATCCTTAGGGAAAGCAAGGTTAAGGTCATAGAATTTTATGTAAATGTGGAGTCCCCTATCGCTTTAGTAATAAGTAACGATGTTAGAAATCCATTGGGGATATTCAATGGGTAAAATAAAAGAAATAGAAAGGAGACATTAGATTTATTCTTTCACAAGAAGGGTAATGCAAGGACACATTTTCACACTTCCATTTCATAGGTATGGAATCAAGAATAGTTACAATATTGTTGACCATGATATTTGGGTCAATGTCATGCATATTGGCATAAGACCAAACAAAATCATTGTTTTGATCTTGGAGGAAACAGGTGAAAGATTCTTGTTTGATAGAATGTAAATATTCACCTATCTTTAGAATTTTAGGGTTGTCCAAACCGTGAATGTTGATCTCTATGGTGGATTCATTCAATAAGGTTTGTATCTTAGAAGGTAACAATTGGTGAATGTAATAATCCTCCGCACCTAGATAGGTGAGAATGGAATCATCATCCTGACATCGAATGAAATTTATAGAAGGTGTGTCATCATTGATCATGTCAAGATAAAGGAAAGGAATAGAAGAGAACCTCACCTTCATGTTGGTAGGTCAGAGGTCCCAAAGAAATGGTGTTCACAAAAAGAAAAAAAAAAAAAGAAAAATTAGGAGGGATAGATTATGGATCCATGGACTCCATGGGTGAAGGCGGTGTGGTAGGTAAGTGAGGTGGTGAAGGTTTATCTTCCTCGACAAGGTTAATCCAAGCCTTCTTAGAAGAATGTTCCTAAAAAAATCTAAGACCGCTCGATGTTTTTGTTTTCAGGTGGTGTAAGGTATGAGTGTGTGATGACCATTGCTCATAAATACCAAAGCCAAATCCCTTCTAGGCACATCAATGAAGAAAATTGTGGGCGAAGCGGCAATTGGTGAGGTATTAGAAATCAGATGAGAATGGTAGGGTTTTGTTAGGTGGTTCGGGGTATATGAAGAAGCATCAAGTCCCCATACATCAATTTGGTGCAAATGTGCGAGATGGACTGTATGGAAAAAACTCTCCTACATGACGGTCATAACGTGGGTGTTGGTGAAGGTTTCCATAATCCCGAGGAGTAAGGAAAGTATCGATGTTGTAGAGGTGGTACTCCCCCAGGTAAGGCGTTGAAAAACACCTACCAAGGGATACGAGGTAGGTACTTGAGTATCAAGGATGGATGAATCACTCAAAGTTTGAGAAGAAGTAACCTTAGTTACCGTTGAAAAAGGTGGGTTGGTAGATGAGCTAGTTGTGGAAGCTACGACAGCAATGGGAATAGAGGAGTTGGTTATGGAAGATGTAGTGGTAGAAGTGGTGGATGAGGTAGTGGATGAAGAGGAAGTGGTAATGGTGGTAGATGCCTTAACTGGTATAAGGACATCATTAGGTCGATAGAGCATGTTTCAATTTTTAAATGGTGAAGGGTCAGCCCAAATGGTGTAGGAGTTCCCTTCATAGTCAAATTTTAAAAAATGATGAAGATTAGAAGGTACACACCCCACGGTGTGAATCCGAAGTCAGCCAAGCAACATATTATATTGGAACTCCCAATCAATGACATAGAAGAGTTTGGGAATGGTACGAGGAACCATGTGAATGTTGAGGATGATGGTGCCAAGGGTAGAAGTCATGGCATTGTTGAAATAACGTAGCATAACTAGGTTTTTATTCATGTAGTTGGTGGGTATGCACATTTGTGTGTATACATGGGAAGAAATGATATTAATGTTGGCACCACCATTAATCATAATGCATTGAACACATATATCATTAATGTAGGAAGAAATGAAGAGGGTGGGATCGGGATCATCATATTATAGAGTGCAATCCCTTCATCGGAGAAATTGACTACATTAACTGATAAAAGGTAGTGGGGAAAAAGATGGAGGCAACAGCAGTAAGTGTGGCCACATGATGAGGGGTGGTGATAGTGGTAATGGGTGTAGGTTAATTGAGTGGAACCTTAATATATTGGAAGACCTCCATGAGGGCTTGACAATTAGACTTTGAGGTTTGGATGAGGACATACAAAGACATCTTGAGGGTGGATTGGTGAAGTTGTTTTATCATAGTACGATGAGAGACGCATTTGAAACATGATATGTTGGCCCATAGATGGTTACCTTAGGGTAGGTGCAAATGGAATGGTAGGTAGAGGTGTACTGGATGGGTTACCAATCTTCTCTTTTCCTTTGTCTTTCTATGATTGAGTGACAACTTGAACCATATTGATTTCAAAGATCGAGAGGAGGAAAAGAGGGTTGTGGAGGTGGAGGTGAAGGCCATTGAATAGATATAGGATGAGGTTGTGTGGCGGTAGGTGAAGGGGGAATAGAAGTCTCCTCTAATAGGTCATGTTTTTGAAGAGACCATCCGAAGAACAGAGTTGAAGAAGAATTTTTTTAGGGCCTTACACCTTTCGACATCATGCCCTGGTGAGTGATGATATGCATAGATTTTGGAGTTGTCAAACCACCGTTGGTTTAGGTTTGAATGGGTCATAAGGCCTAAGAGGTGGTAGTGATATAGTTGAGGTCTCTAACAATCAAGTGAGGATGTTAGCATAGGACCACCTGCCAGGATCGCAATTAAATTCAAAGTTAGCTTGGGAAAAGGTGTAGGTGACCTTCGTGAAAGAGGTGAAGTTGGGGTGGGGTCGGTTTAACTACCTTTTTGGTAGGTAGTGTGATTTTTGTGTAGGTTGCACCTTCTTGGGTAAAGGTGTTGGGGTAGTGCATGAATAATATGGGGATGCAGAAGGTGTAGGTGTGTGAGTCGAAAACGGTGACAATGGTGATGTGGGTAAGGTCGTGGTCAAGGGTAATACATAAGGCATCGGTGAAAGAGAAGGTAAAGGCGTAGGTGATGAAGAACATTTTGGTAGAGCGAGAAGATAAAATTGAGGGTGTGGGCTATTTCACTTTAAGTTTTCCTTGGGAAGGAGGTTGCTTGACCAAGGTCAATGGATGTGGGCCTAAGATTGATGGAAGAGGCAAAGGTGAAGATGGGGTGCGAGGCCTAGGAGATTGGGTCGGCCTCTTAGGTGTTGGAATAGACTTGGTGGCGGTTTGTGAAGAGGTGTTCAAATCTAGCTTCATGGGGGTGGACTAAACTAGGTATCGGCATGGCCCCTAACATAGTTGTAGGTTTAAGTGTAGGTCAAAGTTTGGGTGCGGATGGATGTTTGGGTGCAATTGAAGGTTGAGATAAAGAAGAGGATGATGAAGAAGAGGATAACATGACTAGCCCATGTGTGATAGATTTGGTTTCCTTGAATATTTTAGGATATCTCATCGAAGTATCAAGAGACAACATTTTCATCTAGGTTGACACTTTGGGATTTGAAGCCGGACTAGAGTGTGGAATAATCAACATACTCAAGGTGATCATCCAAATGAGATAATGGTGTAGAGGTAGAGGAAAATGATGATTCCTTGGTGGTAATCCAAGTGAAGAATTCGATGTCTGTGAGATAGGGGAGTTTTTGGCTTCGACTTGGTAGGTAGAAGTGATTATAGAAGATTCAAAGGACCTTTGAAGGTTGTTGGAGAATAGATGCCAACAGGGAAGAGAAGATGAAATTTTCTCCTCTATGGGTTGAGGAGGGGCAAGTTAGATGGTTAAGACTCTTCTTTAGGTAGAAAAGAGGATAAGGTTGGCTCTTCTGCTTTGGTAGAAGGATGGGTAGTATGGTCTTCTCGATAGTTGGAGGGATAAGTAGGGTACACTTCTTTGTAGATGGAGTAGGTGAGGTGGGCTGATTGGTAGGTAAAATAGGGGGTAAGTTCAGCTCCTCCATGGGTAGAGGATTATGTGAGGTAGGCTACTCTGTGGGTAGAGGAGCTCGTGTAATAATTTCCTCGATAGGTAGGATGGGAGGAAGCGAGCGAGCGAAGGGGCAGTGCGTGTCGAAGATAGCATGAAATTTGTGGGCATGGGTATCATTGTTTAAGTCTCAGTAACCTGGTATGATGAAGAGGTGTGGTTTGGAAAAGGTTTCTTAAATATATGAAGGTTTTTTAATTTTTGGCGCGTTAGGGTTGTCCAAGATGAGATCTCCATTATCTAACATTTCTTAGACAATGTTCTTGAATGTTTTACAATTTCCATCACTATGTCCTCTAACATGGTGATAGTTACAGTAATCATTCTCCTTATACCATATGGAGTACAGGATGGGAAGGGTCAAAACTAGTATGTGGTTTGACAAGTGGTAGGGTGATGGCTCATAATTTTAGAAGATTTTCCAACACCAAGGAGTAAGGTTCTCCTATGGGGGTATATCTTTGTTGTTCATGCTTGTACTGGAAATTCTAAACAAGGGAAATATTAGAAGGAGGTTTCGGTTGGTTTGATGGATGAGATGGGCCAACTTTCAGGACCACCACGTTGGTGGATCCCTTTGCTTTAGAATGATTATTTTGTGGTTTAGAAGAGGAAGAAGAGTCATTCGATTTAAACAGAGCACTCTTGTTGTGCAATTGTAGTTTCTTCTCTTTGATAACATAGATTTATAACTTCTAGACCATTATGAACACCTCATCAAACATTTGTAATGTTTTTACCTGAAGATTTGGTGAGATGTGTCTGGCACAAGCCCTAGTAAACAACTCTATCATCTCAATTTTTGGAATTTGAAAGGCAAGCTGATTAATGAGACCCCGCTAGTGTGTGACAAATTCAATGATAGACTCATCATCATATTGATGAATAGAGTATAAATCATTCATGGAGACCTTCTTGGAGATATTGATGGAGAAGTGGTCAAGGAAGGTCTAGGATAACTGATTGAAGGAGAAGAGTGAGTGCTTAGGTAAAGCATTGTACCAATCCAAAGTAGGTCATGTCAAGGACATGGGAAAATTCCTAAGGAGAAAGGCATCATCATGGGAAATTAGATAACAAACATGTTTGAATGATTGTAGATGTTTTTTTAGATCTTCCTTACTATTAAATTGATTAAACTTAGGAATCTCCCAATGTGTGGGATAAGGATGAATGGGTATAGATGGATGAATAGGCTCATTACATATTTCATCATAAGTCAAGGTATTGCGAGATCTGAAAATAGATGCTTCAAGGGTCTACATCTTATCCATCATCATCTTTATAAGATCATTTGTAGGATTTGATTGAGGGACGCCCCTATAGTATAAGGGAGTAGATAAGGTAGATAAGTCGTAGATGGCACACCAGTATACGGTGGTACCAAATAAGAAAATTGTAATGGGGGTATGTAAGAGGTAACATATGATGAAGGAAGGTACCTAAATAGGTAGAAGAAGAAACAGTAGTTGTCGAGGAAAGGTGTCGGTAGGAGGGATGTGTGTAAAGACCCTCATGGTGATAGGTGGTAGAGTCTAGGGTATGGAAAGGACTAAGTTCTGGAAGGGGGTATGAGAAGCCGAAACCAAGGGTGGTTGGGAGGAAATGGGTATGTGGGATGTTGATGATGTGGGTATCCCTACACTAAGAGTTGTAGATGATGGTGAGGTGGACATTGAAGGGGCGATAGATTTCGAAGGTGTGATAGATGTCATAGGTGCAACAAATATCAAAGATGTAGGGGTGATCTGAGAAATGACGGGTGGTAAGGTGGAATCAGGAAACACTACACTAGTATTGGTCTATACAGAAGTGAGGGAGAGAGTGGGAGGAATGGAGACAGGCATCTCGTATATGAGCTATCCCGATGAGTTACAAGTGGAAGAATGGGTGAGGTAATACTACAAGGTTACGGGATTATGATCAATTTTTTGTGAACTCCTTGTCACTTGCGGGTATAGAGATAGAAGAAGTGGGGTCCATGGGTGAAGAAATAGAAGGTGGTGAAGGGCTAGGAGGTAATGGCTAATGGATGGCGTGAAAAACTAGGGTGTTGGATTTTTGATGAGTCAAAACCATGTGAATGGTGGAAATATATGTAGTTTAAGCTCAAAAATGACACAAAAATAGAAGACATGGAAAATCGGAAAATGAAAGTAGGTTGTTGTTTCTGATAAAAATCAAAAACACAAAGAACCGATGTCAGTTAGGTAACCAAGATACCGGTTGGCGAAAGCGAATCGATGGCGGTCATTGGACCAATGTTGGTTATTGAAGATAATCAAAAGAATTAGAAATATGGAGATGAAAGGGGTAAAATATATGAAACTAGACTTTGTTAATGGTGACAGAGGCTCAAAAATGAGTGTAGTAAATGATTATGAACATAGAAAATGCATGAATATTAATTAAACATTGTTTTAGACAAAATTACCAAAGTAGCATGAAATTGATGTCGGTCGGTTAACCAATGTTGGTATGATGACTGAACCGATGCCGATTGTTGGACCGATAAAAATTCTTGTGAATTTTAAGAAGATGATGAAATTTTGAATTTAAGGTGAATTAAGTCAAAATAAAAACCAACTCAGAAGCTGAGTATGGCAATAAGATGTCCTATCACACTCAGAAAGAACCAAAATACACTAGTTATGATTGTGAAGTGTGAAAGAAAATAAAAAGAGATGAATCATCCTCATAACTCAAAACGTAATCTAAACAAGAAAAAACTAGCAAAACACGTAAATCCTAGGTATCATATTTTAGTGTTAAGTGGTTTATGCCTTTTTAAACTGAATATGAATGAAATAGAGTTTTGGATAATGAAGGTTCCCTATAAGAAATCTATGGTTAGTTTCAAGTTATTTTTGGATAAAGAGGCCCGATATACCTTTCAGTACATGTGGTCTCGAACTCTTATATGAAAAACCGGCGAAACACGGTTGATGCCCACCGTCAACGGGTTGTTAAATCCTTGACGGATTCTTCCTGGAAAGGGAGTGTTTAAGAAATTTTATTTAAGTGGTTTGTCTTGGGAGTGTGTGCACAAATGTGAACTATGCTTAATCCAAATCAAACCACCAAGTGGTCATGACCTCCACCATGTGATTGTTAATTAAATATATGTGATCTAATGCAGCACTCAAAGTATGAAATGCATATATTTTAAACCCAAATCAAAAATGATATTCGATGTAGAAAAAGGAGAACATGAAGAGGAATTCTCTTTCACTAAATGCAGTATAGAAGAAAAGAAGAAGTGTTCCTTTTAAGCACCAAAGGAAAAATTTCTTTTAGACAAATAGAAAGAAGAGAAGATTTACCAGGAGAGATTTAGTGTGAATTTTTAGAAAATAAACAAACACACAAATGCACCCTATATGAAAAATGAAAAGAACCCACAAGATGGGGTCCCACTGGGCGTGCCAAAATGTTTCACTGCAAAGTAGAGATAAAACAGATAATAGGTAAGGGTGAGGAGGAATACCTTTGATAGTTGAAGAAGGTGTTGCATGCATGTACAATGTTGTCCAAGTTGATTGTAAAGAGATTTCCTTTTGGCTAGGAGGAACGACCTGAAATAGAACACAAGACCACAAAATAGAATTAAAACTAACAATTGGTGGACTACCTAGTGAAATCTAGATCCGGGAAGCAAGGGGCTTCCTAGAAGGTTGTCAATCCACTTTTAAAACAATTTAAGTGTTGATAAGAACATGAAATAAATAGATCTACTTTAGTTGTATAGTTTAGGTATCCTACACAAACAGAGTAAATCAAATCTAGTCTAATAAATGCATGTAAGACTAAATACAAAGAGGGTAGTGGGTAGTTAAAGGTCTATGGGTGTGACAAAGGCTATAAAGGAGGTTTGGGCAAGTTTTTTTAGATTAAGGCTATTGGGAAAGAACTATGAACTCACTAGTTTGGGAAATATTACGATCACGAGAGACAGGTATCAGTTAGGTGACCAATATCGATACTAGAAAATGGCTGATGTCGGTTGGGTGACCGGTGTCGGTAGGGGAAATTAGGAAGAAATATTAAAAATAGGTTATGGGAGATCTCTGTGAGTGCACAAAGATTTGGGAATGCTTGGATGAGGTTGTGGTATTTTAAGAAGACTCGGAGATGATAAAATGGGAGTTTAGGGCAAGGTATGAAGGTTCTATGGGAAAATGGTCGGAAGAAGGTGTTGTAAGAGATCCAGGTTTGAGAAGTGATGGAATGAAATAGATAATAATTAAATAACTAATCTCACGAAACCAATGACAAATTAGAGATATACTTGTAAAATGGAGATGGATGGCGGGGAGGTTGTGGTGGTTGCGAAAAGAAGGTGGTCCCAAATGATAAAGCGAATGCAGGGGAGGAGGGCACAGTGCTTCCTATGAGTGGAATGGAGATCTAGATCAATATCTTGATGAATGGTGTGGTGTCTGAATGTTGTAAGGACCTCTAGTATATCGCAAGATCACAGAAAATCTTGAGATTTAGTATGCAAGGTTGTAAGAGTTATAAAAACCAGATTTAGAACCTAAGCAAAGAGTTGGGAAATCTTATTTAATAAAACCGATGATGGTTAGGTGACCGGCATCAGTCGAGGAATAATTGGAATCACTTAGGGATAAATGGTCATACTTGCTAAAAATATCTTGATTCTTCCTAAATTTTGCGTGATTGATATTTTGGTTTGGTCACAAGTGTGGAATGGCATTAAATGGAATGGGAGAGTAGTTAGAGGTACAATAGGCCATTTATATTAGGGTTAGAATAAGTCCTAGTTAGTTAAGGGAAGTGGGGACTTAGTCTTAGGTAATGAATAGGGTTGGAATAGGTCTAGGATGAGGTGGAGAGATGAGGTAGCTAGGTGAGGTAGATAATTAACTTAATTTTGGTAATTAAAATGTTTGCAAGTGGGCATGGTGGTGGAATAGTATTGAATTAATTAATCGAAGGGGGTTTAGAGGGTTGCGACCCAATTTCGGTGTTTACACCAGAACAACAGATGGTGTATCAGTATGCAGGTTTCTCAACCAAAGTTTCATGAGATTGAGTTTTCTTAAGAAAACCCTTGAGATTATTATACAATGCAGACTTCTTAGTCTCAAAAATAAAAACATAATTTATTTTTTGTTCACTTCTCAACCTCTATTCTTTTCATTGATCAACCAATACATTGATTAAAAACCACCTATCTTCCCTTGAAGGAACCATCTAATCATATTTTCCAATCATTACATTTCTTAGGTATCTAAAGTCATGATTAAGAATATTACTAGTTTTATCCAAATCTATTACATCATCACCTTCAAGGGGAAGACAACATACCTTCTTGATAACTATCTAAAAATCATCTGTTGTCTTGGCACATAAAATATCAATTGAGGTAGCACCATTTTCAATGTTCACTTGATCATCAAGCATGAAGGCACCATCAGATTTTGATTCATACTCAACAACTACATTTGTTAAATCAACTTGTTCACAAGGAACATGAGGCATGAAGCACTTATCACACCAATTAATGATGTGATCCTCTTCTTCAACTACTAAAAATCTACCATTTAAAGGGGCAAGAACTCTTCTATCATGCTTAGGTGCATTTTTATTTCCATTTGACCCATATGCCTCTTTACTTTATCATTACCTCTATGATCGAGATCTAAAATGAGCTAATAGAGCATGCACATCTTCAAAGAGTTTGAAACATTGCTCAAACGAGTTATCATGGTATTCCAATTAGTGGTTGACCCAATAGGAAGATGATAAAAACAATCAACACCATTTTCATGTAATGTCTCCACAAAAATCCTAACGAAAAACATCTTCATGTTCAACCCCAAGAATCCCACATGCAAAAATGAAGGCTGCAATGTGTTCATCTGGATGAACCTTCCCATCACCCTATAATTTTTACCCCTAGGTAACTCGTGTAATGGCCGAGGAAGAACAAGAGGCCCAACTGTTGTCCCCAAGGAAAAGGGGCTGCCATCTTTGGAAACATTGATTGAAGGGTAACTAAAACACCATCAAGTATCAAAGCATGAAGATTAGGACTGATTTGTTCTTAAGGAATGCTATTCTTGGAATTTTGGTCTTTAATAGGAGGTATGCTTGTAGAATGATTTCTTTCCTTCCTTCTTGCTGGGAAGAAGAGAAGTTTTGTTGTTCTAGAAGTTGAAAATGGGAATCTTCTATTAAGAGCCTTTTTACCATGAGTATATCTTAGAGTCGCGAGATCAAAAATGATCTTGAAGTTGTTCTTTTAGAAAGGGATCCATTTGAAACAAAATCCACAGTGGATTTGCCAAAAAATGTTGGATTTTTAAATGGTACTTTAACAAACCATAGTCAGGGGACAACAAGTCCCTCCTCTTTAATGGGAGAGGTTCCCTTATTGAAAGCAAGCAGAAAAACTTATATACAAATGTACAACTTTCAAAGTGTGGATTCTGGTACTTTGAAACGTTTCATGCCCGAATGATCATCGATACAAAATAATAGAACTAAGGAGATGAGAGATGAAGAACATAACAATACTTTTAGGAAATATAGATAGTAGAGTATAACCTTATACGTATTGGGCTAGGGAGATGCAGAATAGAATCATTCACTTTCATAACAGATATAATTCCACAGACACAAAGTTCCAGAAATCATATAAACAAGAACACAAAGTTTCTTATCATAAAAGATGGATGATTCGCAAATTCGAACAAGGAAAGAAGGAATAGCAGAGGAAGAAAGGGAAAAACTTCTATTGATTACCTCCAAATCTATTACATCTACAGAGTACCAAGATCCAACCCAAACAATGGCATAGAGAACCCACTAAATAGCTTCCAAAAATGGTTACATTCGGTTACAAAAAAATGATGAAACTGATTCAAGAAACCGACATCTGAACTTCTCTAACACCTCGGTTGTTTCCATACCTAGCGGAAAAACTAGATGCATCATATCACAGTCATTCATTCTGCTTCCACAAACTTTGAATTTGAGTCATCCACATGGGAGAGATTTGCTTTGAAGCGGGCCTAGGGAAAACTTTTATATTTTGTGCCTTTTAGAGAAATGGCACTTCAAAACATTTATCCCACCCATCCACTTCTGATATAGGCCTGACACGTGGCTTTACTTGAGTGGCGACGGAGTCGCGGCTCTCTTTTACAATTTTAACTCTTTTCAACAAAAGCTCAAAAACTCAAAGTGCTCTGCTACCCGCCTCCCCACTTTGACTTTTCAACGTGGGCTCAAGACCCCAGTGGAGTCGTGGATCATTTTATAACTTTTCACTCTCTTTTTGGAAATAAAACCAAAATTCCCAAATTGATCGATGACCCACCTTTGCGCTTTGACTTTCGATGTGGGCTCAATATTTGACTTTATCCCTTGGCATGAGCAAGGTCACGGGTCACTTTATAACTTTACACCCTTTTAGAAACAAAGGTAAAATTCCTAAAGTGTCTCGACAACCCACCTCTCTACTTTTGACTTTTTAAAGCATCAAAACACAAAAAGGGTCCGCCTTTCCACCACCGCTTGAAACATGGCCATGTGTCCCTTTGCGGGCTTGTTCTATATTTTTGTGTTTTGACTAAGTCCCTCTATTTGGAAAAGGCTTTATGTCTGACCCAGGACATGTGGAGGCTTCTTGCTCATTTGGAGACTCTATTTGGACCTAACCTTCGGAGGTGCACCGATTAGACACGTGGAGAGTTGGTGCACGTTTGGGACCTACTTTTAGATTCACCTCCTGAAAGAGTGCCGAAGGGACATGTGGGGCTTTCCACTAGTTCTCCTTTCCTTAGTTGATTCAATGGCTAGTTTTGCCCTTTTGACTTCTATGGGACCCTAGACACGTGGAGAGCTAGCGCTTGTTTGGAAAACCACCTCTAGCTTCGACCTTGAAGGTGCACCGATGAGACACGTGGTGATTTCCGCTAGCCTTAGAATTTTCAATGTCTGATTTAACTTTTTGAGGCTCTAACCATGTGGAGGCTTGGCACTCATTTGGGATCTGTCCCTTGGGTCTCACTTTTGAAGTTACGTCAATGAGGCATGTGGCACCTTTCGTTGACCCTCTTATACTTAGTCGATTAAACGGTCGGCTCTATCCATTTTCCATACCTTGGACACGTGGAGGGTTGGCACAAGTTTGGGGTCTCTCTTTGGGCTGCGCCTTTTGAATTTGCACCGATGAGGCACGTGGTACCTTCCATGGGTCCGTTGCTTTGTGCTAAGCCAACTCGCATGTGAAGTCTGAAAACTTTGATTCCTTTCTTCAATCTTCTCCTTCATCAACCTTACCCATTCATTGTTAGATTTAGAATGTAGGCTCGCATGATTAACCACCCCTTCCAATTTTCTTTTGTGCGGGGTCATGTTTAATCAATTTTTCCGAGGGGCAAAATTGGGATAATAGGAACCAACTCAAAATTTTCAAAACTTGACTTGAAAATGAGGGGAATTTTGAGGGTGAAAACACATATGAAATCAATGGTGATTGGTCCTTGGTTTTGGTAGGATGGTTGAATTCATTCATCGTTAGATGTGATATATATTATTTGTCTTCCTCTCTCTAAAATTTAAAGAAAAATGTAAGTGTGAAAGCTTATTAAAAGGGGTTTTTTTTACAAAATTTGATAGCTCTACCCTTTTGAGCTCAAATATTTTCTCATAGACTTACGTAATATATTTTGAATGCTTCATGCACCTTGACTTTGTTCGAATGTGAATGGATAAGTTCTTGATATTTTTATAAGTGTGATATCTTTCCTTTGAATACATTAGTGTTTAATGTGAATATTTCAATACTTTTTCTCATCTTCAATATTATTTTGTTTATTTTTCCATATTTACATGTGCATTCCTTAGATCTTTACATTTTTAAATCTTCCCCTCAAGCCGAAGTAAACCCTATTCTATTTTGGCACATCACCTCTCTTTATTTCATCATTTCTCTCTCAACCTCGATCTCTTGGAATGCTTGGGATAGGATTAGATAGTAGTAGTGTACTACTTGGTTAATTAGTCATAGTAAGTTAGAATAGAAGGAGTCGAGTCCCCTCTAAAGATTGACCTTAAAAGGAACCATTGTCCCACACTTTGGAGGTATTTTTATGTTTCAATGAGGTTTTGAATCTAGTAGATTCAACAAAGGTGCAATCTCGGGTGACAACAATTTTTGGCACACTTAGTGAGACCATTTGAATCGATTATTGCTCACTTTTGATTTTCCTTCCCTAAAACTAGTGTGTGTCTTAGTGGATCTCATCCTTTGGAGGTATTTTCCACACATCTGGAGACTCTCAAATTAAGATCTATTGGTTTCAAATCAGTCCAACAACCATTTTCAAGAGAGGGATACAAATAAGACAAAGTACAGTGAGAAGAAATTTTTATGAATATCTACACTTTCACCCGGAGAAGAAAAGAAAGATCGGTTCACATGTCTCCATCACCTTCCAAAATAATTCTTTTCACTCCTCCTAGTAGATCCTTTTTCTCTCAAATCAAAAATATAAGAAATTTTCCTTCATGGTGCATCAAACAAATTACCTTTTGTAACCTTTAATGGAGTTAGTCATTTAGCCCTAGCGGCTCATAATGATATTCTAGTGGCTTGTTTAAAAGGTATTCCCTTTTTTATTGGTGAGATTCTTACTACCCCCATAGAACATATCGAAGATGTTTATAATTTATACTCGAGTCTACTTTGTAAATAATGATGACGTGGAAGTTAGAATTTTAGATTCTTCCTTAAAAGGAAAATCACTTCAATGGTATAGAAGTATACGGCTTGCTTTAATCCATTCATGGGAAAAGCTTGGAGAAGCAATTTTCTAGAAGTTTGAAAAAAGGCGAGACAATATTCCCCTCTTAGTGTTATTCAATTTTGCACACATGGCAAGATTGGACAACGGGGTCCTATCACGTTCAAAATGAAATAATAGTCCCAGGAACCCACCTCCAGTTATTATCGAGATACAATAATTAAAAATAATTCCTAAATTACATATGAAGAGATCACCTAGCATCGAAAGGCACCTAGTTGATCTCAACTCAGTGAAGAGTTTGGGGTCGAGTTGATAGAGAACTCGGTGTCAAATTGATAGTCATCTCGAAATCATCTCGGTAGAGTCTCTCAGTTGTAAGAGCTCGATGAGATCTTGTTAATGAAAAATTGAAGAAGGATCTCATCATAGGGAGCTCGGTGTCAAATCTAAAGAGGTCGATATGATGTTTCTTGCAATGAGACCAATGGAGCTCAAGCTTGGACTAATAAACCACCATGCGTAGAGTTGGATAAAATGTGAGAAACGAGATGAAAGTGGAGGTAACATGCCTACTTCACTAGCTTGTAGCTTCATCTATAACCACCATATCAAACCCATGGGTCAGTCTTTGGAATAACTTCCGGACACTACTAGAAAGCATGAGTGAACACAATCTCAAATTTCATTTGCAAAACTTTCCTCAAGATTTGATCAAGCTTCTTCCATGGAAGCGACTTTCCAAAATGAAAAGGTGAGACAACTCAACTAAAACTTTATATCTTTCTTCTACTACAGCGGCAAGATTTTACAACAACTTTAAAACAATCGATCATGGCGTGGTCGCGTGTAACTTGAACATCGGGATCAACACCAAGGGTTCCTTGGGATCACCTTGCATGCGGCTAATCATAATCAACTCTCTCTAGGGCCACTTGATTTTCTGAGATAAGTTTACTTCTCTACCCTGTAGCTGCTTGTGTATAGCCAATTACTTCCTCACGGCACTTTCCTAGGAGAATTTCAGTTCTACGCTCAAAGCTCCCTTTATCTTCCTCACTGTGCTGGTTATCAGATTGTTTACAGTCTCCACAGACTCCATTGTTAGCTTAGAGTTAGGAAGACTACCAAGTCATTGCAGAGTGTTGTTTTAAGGTAACTCGTACATGGGCATTGAGAACTCGGCTCGATAATGGAGATAGTGTCATGGCAAGCCGATATGATATTTCCACGCATGGGAAAATTCCATGATGATTTCCAAGTGGGTTTTTATGAATGGCAGGCCAAGCTGTTAATCCCGCACTAAGGTATGAATAGGGGAACTCAGGGAATACATTCCCAAGTGGAAATATTGGGTTGGTAAACCATGGTGATACTTCCGAGCGTGGGAGAAATTGGATCAAATTGCCAAGTGGAGATCATATGATGGTGATCCGTCATGAGAATTCCATGCAGCTTGGAGCGGTCCGAGTCATTGTGTGAGTCACCAGGAGAATTAAAGTGGCAGTTGCAAATTGGGTGGTGAGTAATCCTCCAAGTGATAAGGGAGGATGATGGTGAGATGGTTGAAGATGGGTTGACGTTGGAAAAAGTATCAAGTTTTAGGCTCACGAGGATCGAGCGATGCATGAGAATCAGAGAAGGATCTTTCCGATGTTGACGCACAAGGTAGAGCTTGGCAACCTGCAGTCATAAAAACATGGCCGACATGAGTGAGTCCATTCTGTTCCAGAGTGAGTAGAGTGCCTAATTAGTCACGGAGTTACTAGCAATCAGGTGGATCTATTTCATATCAGAATATTCATGAAGCACAATTTTCTCTACAATTATATGAGCATCTTCAACGAGTCACTAGGTCATCAGGCAAAAAGGCTTCTCTTGAAATTATCACACCTTGCAAGCTACATCTGAAATGTTTGCACCAAGAGTTTGATGTTGTCCTCAAATCGATGAAAGTAAAGGTTTATATATCAATACGGTAGATGCTTGTCAGGGCCAGGGGCGTGATGTAATCATTATGTCTTGTGTCTGAGCTTCAAATCATGGGGTTGGCTTTGTAGCTGATGTTCGCCACATGAAGGAGGCTCTACACATTCTGCTTACCACACATAACACCCCTGTAAACCCGTCTACATATCTTCAACTATTGCAGACCTACATTTCCAGGAATATGCTTTCACAAGAAAGAGACACCTTCTCATGGAATACCATAATTACAGCTTACAGAAGACATGGGTTTCCTCACGAGGCATTGATATTGTTTCACCGAATGCAACAAACAGATGTCCGACCTGATCAGTTCGCCTTTGCCAGCATACTTCTAGCCTATGCCACAATAAGAGCTTTGGAACAGGGTATGGACATACATCAAGTTGGCTTGTTTCATTGAGTCATGAAGTGAATGAGTCTGTAGATGTTCAGGCTTTGATGGTTTGGTGGTCGCGAGAGAAGCTCCCACGCACCAGGTAGCAGGCATGTTGCAGTATAGTAGAAGCCTTTTTTAGCACTTCCAACAAGCAGGTTGTCCAACTATGTTGTTATCTGTTCAGTATCGAATGCATCCTCAAATTCAGGATTTTCCTTCAAGATATTTTTATCAAAATTGATTAAGTGACAGTGAGAGTGTTACCGGGAGACCTGATGAAATTTATTACAAAGATTCTCTATTGAGACCTTACTTGTTTTACGATGTAACTCATGGAAGTGAATCTCATAGAGGTGGATCTGTTTCATATCAGAATATTCATGAAGCACAATTTTCTTTGCAATTATATGAGCATCTTCAACGAGTCACTCAGAAATTCAAGCATGTTTCTTGGGAGAAAGGAAATAGCTCAGCGTTGAAACATTTGAGCTCACTGAGAGATCAAGCTTATAGCTCAGACTGAAGTTTAGTTAAAATATTAATCCTAGTTAGACCCAAAGGAATTGATGGTCGAGTTTACTGATATCTTGAGTGAAATCACTTATGGCATAGCGGTTCTTAGAGACATGTTGTAGATATGATAAGATGACATGGGAAAATAGGATATGGCTGAACTCAGCCCGACAGATAAAATGATATTTTCATAGCCACGAGTTCAAGGGATCACTTAGATGGACTCTATCCTACAATATCCATGTTTGCAGAAGCTTGAAGCTCAAATGGGTCATGTAAAATCTTTGGGAAAAAATTGTTGCAAGGTATGCATGGAAGGAGATCAGGCATGATCAGACAATGATCTGAAAAGACGTGTTGAGGTTTGGAGTTCGACATGATATAAAGGGATTAAGCATGTATTCGAAGAGAAGCCCTTGAAATACCACATGAATTTCTCAGGGTGATCGCAGGAATCAACATCGAGGAAGAGGCGTGAAAATGTGAACATGATCGAACAAGTCTTAATATTTCCCATAGATACAAAGCATAGAATAGCTCGAGAGATCGACCAAATCAAAGAAGAGCTCAACGCATGAGCTAGTGCTTGAGTTTATAACCAATGAGCATAGACCCATTGTTGTTGAGGGAGTAAGGAACTCAGATGTGCAAGATGGTAAATATGAGCTCGGTACATAGACATGTGAGAGTCCGAGTTGAGCTAACCGGGTGCTCGGTCGACATGCAAAACAAAGCCAGGCCGAGTCAGTTGAAGAGCTCATGGGGACACACTTGGTGGTGATATTGATGCTAGGACAACTCAGTAGATTTCGTGTAGAGCTCGCCGAGTTGGAAATAATTGGCTCAGGAAAGCGTGAATGACAATTCAGGGAGCTCGTGGTGTTGTTTCATGAAGTTTGAATGTGGAATGCATAAATGGCCTCGAGTTAACCAAGGAAAATGATAAGAATCGAGTTTGATAGCTCACCATTCGAAGGACTCAATGCAAAAGAGCTCGATTGCCAAGGCAAGGAAAGAGTTGGTGTGGGGTTCAAAATCGAGTGCAACACCGAGTTAGAGGATTCAAAACTCACCAAGTTGGGCTATGTGCAGACTCTATCCACATGGACCCCCCTCCTCTTCAAGTCAAACAGGTCAACCGGAGGGTCCTCGACATTATGTTAATTAATTTAATATTTTTATTTAAATATTTTAATAATAATATTTTTATTATTATTCAAATATTTTATTTAAATATTTTTTTAATTAATTGAGAAGACTAGGTCATCAAGCAATTAATGACCCATGATGGAACCTTCTCAGGTAGTTCAACTAACTGTAATAAATACATCATGGGCCTTCAATTTAGGAATGTAATTATGACATTTCTTCTTCTTTCTCACATATTCTTCTATAAATGTAAGTTGGAAGCTCATTTCAAAGGGTTCCAACAATTCAGACAAGTTGGATAGTTAGATATCTTAGGTGAGTGTATACTTTTCAAGAGTCCTCTCTCTTCTGCAAGTTGTTCTTGTGTGTTGAGAGAACTTTCAAGCCTCCTCTTTAAGACTATAATGAAACTATTACCTCTTCTAAATGTATGATGCATTGTGCATGTTATTGAAGCAATAAAAGTGTGTTTTTTGTGACTAATCTCAGTCCTTTCATCCTTCTGTGATTTTTTGTGCCTTTCTCGTACTTATAGGTACACTGTGCAAGTTTAGGTTTCTATTACAGGTTCTTGGAGTTTTGTGCTTATCGAGTGGTGGAGTATTGCATGCGGTTGAGTTGTGTTTTCTATTCACCCTTCTTGAGTTCATCCTTCTTCATTGGGAAACTATATTTCTCGGTCGATAAGTTTTAACAAAGGGAATGCATGTCTCTTAGTTTGTGGTATCCTATACCCTCTCTAAGTTACAGTAGGTGAAGTTGACCTATGGTGCACACACCCTCTTCAAATTAACCCTTCCTGAGTCTGGAAACACCCTTTATTTGGTGCATCACCATCCCTAGTATAATTTCATTTATGTAAATCTCTTTCCCTAAAAACCCATGAAGATGTTAGCATAGGATTAGATAATCATTTTTGTTACACTAGGAGTAGTACAACACTTAGTTTAGGAAGAGGAAGCCGGCCTTCTCCAGAGGTTCACTTCGATCCCAAGTCCTATTCACATCCTGGCCATTCAGATGGTGAAGTGATTTGGTGACAACACTTAGAACAACTGACAGCTGTCAAGAAATCTCCTAATGAGCTTATGGTGTATTTCAACGTCATATTCCGAAGACGTAGGGCGGAGATTCCAAAGCACTTTTGAGACCAACTCCACAAGGTGTTTTCTTGTATTTTCTAATAGATCCTCATTTTTATATTGTAGTAATGATTCAATATATTTCAGCTATAACATTACCTAATGCAAATACAATAGCCATTAGGACTGAAAATTATTTAATTCAAGATAGCAAAATAGCTTTTAGATTATCTGCACCTCTTTTCCAAAGTTACCTCGAGATATTCATCTTTTTCTTGATATTTTCTTTGATCCAAATGCTTCATCATATGCCTCCACATCTTATTCCTCTCACAAGAAATATGATAATGATGACCTTATATATTTGGTAAAAAAATATCTAATGAAATTGTCTCCCTCAAAAGGTAATAGGGTTAACACCTATAAATTATCTAGGTTTTGATCAAGGAAATATTCGAGGTCAAATGTTTAATCAAGGCTATCAGCAGAAGATATCTCAACATCCAAACCAAATATATGGCCACAATATTCAAATAAGTAGGTATCGAGCCATAATATGAATTTATCTCTGCAAACAATTGTTCCTACACAACAAATTCCTACCACAAGCACAAGCAAATCCCTTGTACTAGTGTAAAATATTGTAATACAATAATTTTAGTAGTTTTTCCATCAAGCCAACCACATAATCAAGATACTTGTGTAAATGGTGTACAATTTCAAACCATCATGGTGAAAAATTATCCAATCAACAAGAACCATTGATGGAAATGGAAAATTCCAATGTGTAAATGGTGCGAGAAGTCATTTTGCGAATCAAATCTCATGTTACGCACTATTAAAGAATTATGTGTAGTTAATCAAACCCTGGATAACTCAAGTATACCACAACTTCATGAAATTTCAAAGAAGTGACAATTGGGAATATTGATCCATACCCTCCTATGTAAATTCCACCTCTTAAAGAAAATCAATCCATGGACTTAAGAAGAAGCACACTAGTAGCTTTGTATATCATCTTTATCTCTCTGAAAGATAATATGTAGTATAAATAAAGTTCGTCATCCAAACCACAAATTCCACCAGTTGAGAAAACAAGAAGAGAATCCTCCATGCCCTCAACACATAAATCCATGAGTATCCCTTCGAACATTATCGAGAAAATGAAGAACACAAATCTAAATGTGACAATGTGGGATGCCTTGTCCATCCCATCTTAAAAATATCTCCTACAAGAATCTTTGAAGAATTTACCATAATCTATATTGGTTATTCAAAAATCAAATTTTGTATTTAACATGTGTGAACCAAAGATTGGTAGGTAAGTAACGTTAAGAATCATCCACCCTTCTACATGTCTTTGATTGTGGGAAAGCACCTAGTACATAATTGCATGATATATATATAGGTGCTAGTACTTCTTAATTCCCAAGAAAATAGAATAAATTTTAGGCATTGAGTACAACCTAACTTCTAAGGGATTCCTACCTACAACTTGATGGCTCAACTTTAAAAATATTAGGAATGATAAAATATATTGAGTTGACTCTTCATATTTGTCCTAGTTTTACTGATCACTCAAGATGTATCAATCATTGACTTGCCCCCTTTTTTCCATCTAAGTATCAATAGATTTCCCATCCAAAATAGAAGGGTATTTATCTTATGAATTATCTCACATGCTCTTAAGAGCTAGATATGGTACAAGATTTACTATTAGAGATGAGTTAATTTCCTCTTACCATATTGAACCTTATAACCCTTCTCCCCTTAACTATAATTGCATTGTCCAAGAAGAGAAAGAAAATGAATTAGTGTTAGAACAATATTATACTCGTCCTTTTTATTCCCTTATCTTTTATTAAATGAGTGGGCCAAGGAGCATTATGAATTTGACCCTTATGACACAACTAAAGAAACTAGTTTGGGTACTTATTATATCAATGAAGAATTAACATCCCCCCTTTCACATAAAGGATATGATGTTTCTGGTCTATGGAAGATGTATATTGATGGATTTAGAAGCCAAAATGGGGTTGGGACGAGTGTATTTCTAGTTTCTTCAGTGGGAAATAAATTCTTCTTTTCCCATAAGTTACAGTTTGCATGCTCTAACAATGTCACAAAATATGAAGCCTTAATTCATATGTTGTTATTAGTAGAGAAAAGGCATATTAAGGCCTTGTAAGTGTTTGGATATCTTGAGCTAGTTATTCATTAGGTCGGAGGAAGGTGTGCTAAAAAAATAAGTTTCTCAAATCTTATAGACACATATTTTGGGATCTCATGAAAATTTTTGTGATGCTCAACCTACAACTTGTGCCATAAATTTAAATACAAAAGAAGATCGATGGCGACTATTGGATCACAATTCTATCCATCTAAGGACCTTATCCAAGATAATAAAAAACATGTTAAGATGGTAATAAGGCCATCAATTCCAAATAATGAATTCAGTTGGAAGGTTTTTGACAAAGATGAAAAATTTGTCCAATTCATCAAAACAAGGTAGAATTTTTATCTAACATGTATCCCGAATTGAAGAAAGCTATGGTGATCGAGATCATTCAGCGAGGACAAATAAATTTCCTAAAGGACTAGTCACACTTGAATATATATTTAGCATCACTAATGAATTTGGAAAGGAAAAGAATAACATAAAAGCAAATGAAGAAGACTATCATCCAATCACCATTACACAAGGCAACGGATTATTTATTGGGAGGGTATGTGATGAAAATGAGAAATAGGGTTTAATATCCTTGTGTCAAAAGCATAGTGATGATTTTCATAGAGCTATGAAGATCTTAGAGGTTTTGATCCAAATATTTCTCAACATGCTATAGATCTTGACCCCAATGCCAAACCAATTAGACAAAATAAGAGGCCTTTTAATCCTAAAATAGAACCCCTCATGAGAAAAGAATTATCCAAACTCATAGAATCCAAAATCATATTCCTCATCAAGTATTCCTCTTGGGTGGACAATTTGGTCCCTATTAGGAATAAGAATGGATAAAGCATGGCATGAGTGTATTTCATAGATTTGAATAGATTTTCCCTCAATGATCACTATCGGTTGTCTTCTATAGAACAAATTTTGCAAATAGTGGCGGGAGTTGAAAGGTTCTCCCTTTTAGATGGTTATTCCAGCTTTAACCAAATCAAAGTTAAAGAGGAAGATCAACATAAAAAATATTCGCAACTAAATGGAGAACATATGCCTTTAAAAAGATGTCATTTTACCTAACTAACACAGTTCAACTTTCCAAAGAGCCATGGATATTGCATTCAAGGGTAACATAAAAAAATTATCCTTATTTACTTGGATGATATTATAGTTTTCTCAAGAGAAGGTGAAGATCATATGAAATATCTTGAAAAAGTGTTTGAAATATGTAGAGAGTTTGAAGTATCGCTCAACCCAAAGAAGTGCATATTTGTGGTTCTACAGGAAAAATTCTAGGAAATTTTGTCTCAATAGAAGGTATTGTTATCGACCCGAAAGGATCTCAGTCATTCTTTCTCTCTCACTTTCAAATACACAATAAAGCACTACAATATTTTCTAGGAAAGATCAAATCTATTAGGAAGTTCATTCCTAACTTTGTAGGACTTTCCAAGCCCATCATTATGATGCTTAGAAAGGATGTAACTTTTAAATAGACCAAATAAGGAAAGGAAAGATTCACCAAGATCAAACAAATAGTTTCTCAAGCAACTACTCTCATCAACCAAAATTATTCAAAGGATTTTGTTCTATACGCCTATGGAGCGAAGCTACTATTACCACAGTGCTAACACAAAAATTGATGAAGGTTCAAAAACAGTCATTGGCTTTCTTTATTCATACACTAAAATAATACGAGTTGAAATATAGTCATGTGGAGAAATAAGTTTTTTCCATCATGAGATATCTCAAAAATTTCAAGTGTATGCTCACAACTAACCGCATCAAATTATTAATCTCCCATCCCAATGTGATAGACTTCATTATGGGAGCTGAGATCAGTGAAAAGAGAGTTGATTAGGTGACAAAAATCATGAAGTGTGATGTCACTATAAATGCCACAAAGTTGGTTCAAGGTAGAGGATTGTGCGGGAAACTGGGTTTTGATACTAAGAATGATCAAGAAACCTCTTATCTTTTGGAGGAAGAGTAGGAATAACAAGCAACAAATCCACCTAATGACAATATTTGGATAAGAAATATGGCCATATTCTTATCTACTAAATAATATACTTCTAGTTTCATAAGGCTAAAAGGAAGAATTCAAGGTTGTAGTTTATTCCTTATGTGTTAATTAGTGAAGTTCTTTTCGAAAGAACCCGAGATAGAATGTTAATGATATGCATTGAAGGAGAGTAAATGAACAAGGTTTTGGCAGAATTCCATAATGGCTTCTCTGCGAGACATTTCCCGAAAAATACCACAACAATCAAAATCTTGAAACAAGTATACTTTTGGCCCAAGTTGTTTGTGGATTCACATCAATGGGTTAGAAAATTCAAGGAATGTGTTCTTTTCAATGGTAGGAAGAAGATGGTGGCCCTCCCACTTCATCTAATCTAAGAGGAGGACCTTTTTTCTCAATGGGAACTTGATTTTACTTGACATGATCAATCTAGCATCAAGTGTGGGTCATAAATGGGTTTTGACAACAACTAATTACTTACCCTAATGGGCCAAGTTGTATCACTCAAGGAAGCAACTAAGTCAACTATCCTTGGTTTCTTGGAGGATATTGTAACAAGGTTTAGGGTTCCCTAAATATCATTTTTATAATACTAAGACATTTTTGACCTATTAAATTTATCATTAGGCCCTCAAGCATGGTATTTACTTGAAAACTTCTTCCAATTATTACCCTCATGGTAAAGGATTGGTTGCATCTACCAACAAAAAATTAATAAGAATAATGAAGAGAACAATGGAGATCAGCTAAAGGTAGTGGCATACCAAGATCAAAAATTCTCTTTGGGCTGATAGAATCACATCTAAAAGAGCACTATGTAATTCTCCATTCATCCTTGCATATGGAAGAGAGATCGGGGTTTTGTTATCTCTTGAGGAGCCTTCATTGGTGTTAGCGCATCGATTGGAGTTGGAGGGTGAAGATGAAATAACAATATGAATGGTGGATTTGGTTGAACTTGAATAATTGAGGAAATCCACCATGATCCAATTAAAATAACATCAAAATTCAACCAAGTGGTGGTTAGACAAGAAATCCATCACACGGGTTTTCAAAATAGGAGAATTGGTTCTAAAAAGGGATTCGGACAAAGCTAAATCGGGAGGCACTCTAAGTTTGATGCACTTTAGAGTGGGCCATATATCATCACTTCTTGTAAGTAGGCTAACTCTTTTGAGTTTCCTAAACTTTATGGGGAGGAACTTCAAATCCCATAAATGGGAATTATCTCAAAGTTTTCATTGAGTATGTTCATTGCATCTTGTAAATAGTTGTATTTCTTTTTTTTTGTTTTTCCTTGTTGTTGTTGGATGGTCCCTCCTTTTGTTATGGTGATCACTAATTTAGTTTCTTTCTCTCTATCCTTGGGGTGATCTCCTAAATAAGTGATTTTTGCACAAGTGTTGGTTCCATTTACATTCCTCGGGTTTAGAGGTCGTGAAGTAAAATTTGAAGCGTGGCGATAAACAATGTTCCCAGAATGAAGTAATAAGTGATTTTGAAAGTCCACGAGATAAATGGGTATCTTAATATCACATTAAATTTTCAAAGTTATATGCTTACTCCATTCCCAATGGGTATGTCAAGCTATTAATTGACCCATCTAACTAGTATATATTCCTGAAATTTGTCAAGTTGTTATTCAAAATAACCCCCATGTTATTTTAACAACTTCATTTGAGTAATAGAATCATGCGGCTTCAAGAAAGACATCCACGAAATAAAGGAACTTAGTGTTCTTTGGAATTCTAAAATTATAGTGTTCCACGAGTTTGCAAAATCCGCACAACAAAGGAACTTCACCGTGAGGAAATAATCAGAAAATAAAGGTTAAGTACCATACAAAACTATGAATGAATAAAAAAGAAGTGCATAAATGTTAAAACAATTCATTAGTAAATATTGTACAAGTTGGCGATTCTACAAAATGAATAAATCCACATAATAAAGGAACCCTGCAGAACAAATGCTTGGTTCTCCTCGGAACAATGAAAATTGGAAATCCATGGAAAAAGATTCTCGACACAAATGGAATGATACCTAACACATAATATGATGCAAGAGCATCCTTTGCAAGCAAAAGAGTCTATTAGGTGGTCATATGAGTTAGGAGTGATGGAGAATTATTTTCCCTCCATTTCTCATTATGTAAATTCAACTTGTATGTAAAATTTCATAGTAAGAGTGAATATGCTTGTAAGAGAGATTGAATGGGTGGATAAGGGTGAGTAAGTGAGTTTTTATGTTAAATAAGGCTCTTTGAACCATGTCAACAAATAAGATTTGTCATGTACAAGCTGGAAACATGGTTAGTATGAATTTTATCCTATCTTTCTATCTTAGGAGTATTGTTGAGCTATTATAGGGTAGACTAAGTCATTTTAAGAGCTAGTGTAGGAAGTTGATTTGGTCAATGATCCATGATGGAGCAAGAATTTTATGAAGGAGGATTTTTAAGAGGGTATCGGTATGAATGAAGTGTGTGCAATCTTGAGTAACAAGAAAGAGATCTTTGTTTTTTATGTTTTGTATGTTCTTTGGATTGTGTACAAGGGTTCAAAATTGGCGGTGAGCTACAAACCCTACGATTAGGAAAAACATCATAAAATTTCCTCTCACAATGAAGAGGTGGAGGAAGTGACTATAAAATGAAGATAATTTATTATAACTCTTGACGATGCGTTTTAAGGTTTTTACATGTAAAAAGAAGGTCTCGGGATCCGACAAGGGAAAGCTATAGAAATTGTTCTACCAAATCAAATTGGTCAAAACTTGGAGGTTTTCTATGTCCCAGATAGAAGAACAAGTCTACAAAGTTTCGAGTCTCATCTCGCACATGTGTGAGGAGATATAAAGGATAGAAATTCTATAGACAAGAGGATACAAAACAGTGAATAGGGAGTGAAGTAAATGATGCTAACTTGGTAAATTTTCATCTCTCAAGATCTAAGAATTGATGGAATAATGTTTTAATACATTCTTAATGTGATCAAAGGTCTTAAATGCTCAAGAAACATCTTTGAGTCAAGTGTCACAATAAATACACTAAACTAGGCCTAAATAAGGATTGTCCTAATTTAATTTCACTAAATTCTACTAAAGAAATCCTAAGTGAATTTCATACATGTTATAAGGCTCAATAAAGGATATTTAGAAAAGTTGATAATCACATGATCACTTTCCCAAGAAAAGTTAGAGGATAGAAAGTTGAATCCAAGACCTACTAGGCCTAAAAACAACTTAACACTCAAGAACCTTGTTTGACCAAATCGATGCTTTGATCCTCGATCTCTTAACATCAAATTTTGGTTGTGTACATGCTAGGCCCTTTCCATTTGAGGGTGTATGAATTTTCTTTATGTGATAAACCAAGTTCAAGGATTTCGTTTGCTTAGGTTTCATGTTTTAATCCTATGATTAGCATTCTAGACACTATCAAAGCAAGTAACAATGGAAAAGAATTATAACACTCAAAAGCATAGTCATCATTTTGGTTATATCTAAGCTAGGATAGCATCATTTGTGATATCAAATCCTAGAAGAGATATTTGGATAATTATATCCAGTTTACATGTAGATGTAGCAACAAAGAGAAGCTAGTAAGAAAAGGAGACAAAAGTGTATTATGGAAAGAAGAAGATTGTCACAACAAAGCCACGAAGGCCATTGAAGGCTTGAAAGAGAGAAGGAATAGAATGAAGCTCAGATATAGAGATAAAGTGGTAGAGATAACCATGTGCAAGGTACAAGTTAAGAATTTAATGTATCTTGTTGAGATGTTTTATAAAGAAGTGATTAGAGATAAAACCCATTGAGGCATTAAATAAGAGGATTAAGAGACTAGGGTCCAATAGATCTAGGTGAAGATCTAATATTTTCAATAGACTAAGGAAAGGTAGGAATATTGGGTGAGATAACTACAAAGATGCCAAGAGACGAGATTCAGAGGAAGATAGCCTAGGTGATGTGTCTATTCATAAGTGACATGTACATTTAAAGGAGAGATGAAAAGATTGGTAGAAGGAAGTTGTAACAAGATGGTAAAGGAAGATGTCAAAAAGGGTAAGTTGGCTATGGGAAGAGAAACAAAGAATTTAAGAGAGAGATTAGACTACCTGATGAAGTTGCTACAAAACCAAGGAAATGGTTGGAAGATGAAAAAGAGAGTCAAATGGCCTATAGAATAGTTTATTACAAGAAGGATGAGGAATAATATGATTTCCTTCATAAAGGAAGAAGAAAATAAGTTAAGATCTCAAAGAGAAATGGAGAAAGAAGAGGATAGAAGAAGAAAGAGACATGAAAATCAGTTCTTAGAGACAGAGGAAGAAGTATTCATTTGTGAACCAAAAGAAGAAACAATGTTTGGTGAAGAAGAAATGGATTATGGAAAAAATGAAAGTATCATAGAAGACTTAAGTAGTGATGACAAGCATGAAGGAGAAATGAAAAGTTTAAAGGCATCAAGAGAGGAAACCAAGCTTCTACTTTTTCAATCTAACTATTCTTATGGGTGTGTTTACAAGTCTTGGGAACATGGAGGTGATGTTAGGGTTAGCATACTCTTGTTGTGCAGATCTATAATAATAATTAAGCATATAAGCAATAAATACGGAAATAAACCAGAAGAACAATACACAAGATATAACGTGGTTCACCCAGTGTGGGCTACATCCACCAAGAAACAATCAATCTATTAATCTTTTCTTTATAGAGGAAATACAATGAAGATTTGTAATCTTCCACACCTCTCTGGATGTACAGTACTTTTCCTTCACAAGCTTCTCTTTTTCTCTCCAAGAAAATCTTCTCTCAATTATGATTAATCTTATGTTCTAACCCTAGCTTTCTAGCTTATATAAGCATATACAAACTTAGGGCACTTTAGCAATACATTTACAACCCTTAGATCACCTTTTAATCAAAGGTTAGATCTAATCCCATGTCTTAAATAAAAAACATAAACGCACAAGTAACGGATTCCGGCTACCCCAACCGATGTCAGTTAGTCCTAGGTGACTAACACGGGTCAGCCGACCGATGTCGGTTATTGTGTAAACCTGCAAGTTGTAAAACATGTTATTTTTAAGCAATAAAGTGTTGAGTTATGGAGTTTAATCACTTCACTAGCATAATTTTGTAGACTTGCTAGAATACACAATAACCGGTGTCGATTGACGAACCATCGTCGGTCACCCATAGACCAGTATTAGTCAAGCAAGGAGGAACCGACATCATTTAGGGATAATCGACATCGGTTAAGGCTAACCGAAATCAGTTTCCTGTGCGTAACTACTATAATTAAGTTGCGGGAATTAGATCTATCTTTAGATGTAAAGTGAATCTAATGGTTTTAATTGCATAGCTAAAGTTCCCTTCGATTTTAGATGCATATATAAGCATAAAGATAGGGTTTATGAGAGATAATTTAATTGATAATTAAGATAAGTTTCCTTTAGAGAAAAAAAGAGAAATTTGTAGAGAAGAAAGTATAGGACATCCAAGAAGGTGTGGAAGATTGCAAATCTTCATTGTATTTCCTCTATGATAATAAATTGGTTGTTTCTTGGTGGACGTAGCCCACACTGGGTAAACCACATTAAATCTTGTGTATTGTTTCTTCTTGTTTATTTCCATATTGATTTCTTTTATGATTATATCTAATTAATATATATGTACAACCGGTGTGCTAACCCCAACAACTGGTATCAAAGCATCTTTGTTTGAGGTTTGTGTGTGTTAACAAATTTACTCATAGAGGGATTTCTGATTGAGTGGGAGAAAAACAATGGGAGAAGAAGGAAAATTCAGAGTAGATAAATTTGATGGTTATGACTATCTATTATGGAAGATGCAAGTGGAGGATTATCTCAGATCGAAATATTTATACTTACTTGTTGGATGAGAAGGCAAGACACAGTAAAGATGACTGATGAAGAATGGAAAATTCTAGATATAAAGACTCTGGATCTATAAGATTGATTCTCGCAGCATATGTTGCTTCGAATATTACCTAAATAGTATCTACGGTAGAATTGATGAAATTTTTAGAAAAATTATATAAAAATCTAGTACTTCAAATAAAGTTTATTTGATGAAAAATTGTTTAGTTTAAAGATGCAAGAAGGTGGATCTGCATCAAGTCATTTGAATTATTTATGGTCTATTATAAATCAATTAAAATGATTAGTATTCCATTTGAGGATGAAGTGAAAGAAATTTTATTATTATGTTCTTTTCGGATAGTTGGGATAACTTAGTAATGGTTGTTAGTAATACATTATCTGTTATTAATGTTTTAAAGTTTGATGATGTGGTTAGTATCATCCGGATAAAGAAATACGTAGGAAAAGTATATGAGAATCATCATTTGGGAATTATTTGAATGTAGAAAGCAAGGGAAGGTAGAAGGAGATATCCAAGAGCAAGAATAATGGGAAATCAAATTCTAATAATGGTATATCTAAATCCATAGGTAGAGGTATAATCTACTGTAATTGTGGAAATAAAGGTCATGCAAAGAAGGATTGTTGGTTCAAGGAAAACAAAGAGAATGTACTAGAGAAAGGTAAAGAGGAAAATGTTGCTACAAAAGAGGTAATGTAAGATTCCCTAATTCTCTCCTTGGATAATAGAACTGATTCATGGGTTTTAGATTCAGGAGCTTCTTTCCATGCAACCCCTAATAAGGGTTATTTCAAAAATTATGTCCAGGGTAATTTTGGGCATGTTTATTTAGGAGATGATGAACCATGCAATATTATTGGTAGAGGTGAAGTTCATCTTAAATTGTAGAATGGAAATACATGGATATTGAAAGATGTGAGGCATGTTCCAAGACTTAAAAGAAATCTAATTTCTGCAAGACAATTGTGAAACTAGTTGCATGGTTACACTCACAACCAAATCTTGGAAAGTTACCAAGGATCTCTTATTGTAGCAAGAGGTAAGAAGGTAGGATCATTGTATTTATCTACCTATATTACTGATTCCTTTTCTATTCTATCTACTTCAAATTTAGATACAAGCATGTGGCACAATTGGCTAGGCCATATGAGTGAAAAGGGTAATTCATCATATCCGAAACATGTAGATCTTAATTTCTATGAGCATTGTATTTTGGAAAGCTGAAGAGAGTGAGATTTCTCAAAGTTTGGGAAACAAATAAAAACCATAAATTGGAGTTTGTACACTCGGATGTATGGGGAAAATCCTAGGTAGCTTCTCATGGAGGATCCCAATACTATGTTACTTTCATTGATGATGCCACAAGAAAGGTATGGATTTATCGTATTAATCATAAATCTAATGTTTTTGAAACTTTTAAAAGATGAAAATACCTTGTTGAAAATGAATCGAATTCAAAGTTAAAGTGCCTTAGATCTGAAAATGGTGGTGAGTAAGCAAGGCTTTCAATGATTATTGTTCATTAAATGGAATACATAGAGAAATTATGGTTCCTATAACACCATAAGAGAATGGTGTTGTAGAAAGAATGAATAGGACAATCATGGAACGTGCTAGAAGCATGAGGATACATGTTGGATTTCCCTTACAGTTTTGGGTGGAAGTAGTAGACATAGTGGTTTATTTGATTAATTATGGACCTTTAAGTGCATTGAATGGTGGAATACCATAAGAAGCTTGGACTAAAAAAGAGGTAGATCTTTCTTTTCTTAGAGTATTTGGCTTAGAAGCTTTTGTGCATATTGATAAGGAAAATAGAAAGAAATTGGATGTTAAATCAAAAATATGTACTTTCATTGGTTATGGCTCTGGTGATTTCAGATTCTGGTTTTGGGATTTATAAGGTTCTAAGATAATTAGGAGTCGTGACATTGATTGAAATGAAAAGATAATGTACATGGATCAAGTTTTAGTACCCAAAGGTGAACCGATGGAGAAGTTTGTGGATAAAAATGAACTCTCAGATTCAAAATTAACATCTATAGGTTTAGACATGGCGGTATCGGTTTACCCTTGACTAGCATTTTTCCCATGTACCGGTGTCGATTATAGAAGAGAAATACCGATGTCGGTTAGCCGAACTAATGTCGATAGAAGGTGACCAGTGTTGATCGAGTTTTAGAAATAGACACAAATCTACAAGATGAGCAGATTGATCCTATGGCACCCCAAATCTCAGTGAGAAGGTCACAAAGGGTAAGTAGACCTCTAGAAATATTTTCACCTTCCTCATCTTATTTATTATTAGTGAAAGTGGTGAACTAGAAATTTTGAAGAAGTAGTGTAGGATAAAGCCCACAAGCAGTGGGAGCATGGCATGAATGAGGAGATGGAATCCTTATAGAATAACCAGACATGGAATTTGGTTAAGTTTCCAACGGGTAAAAGAGCATTGCGAGAAAGCGGGTTTACGAGGATCAAGGAAGAAGAGAGTGGACATGAAGATATACAAGGAAAGGCTTGTAGTAAAGGGATTTACACAGAAATTAGGTATTGAATTTGGTGAAATATTTTCTCTTGTTGTTAAGATGACTTCTATTCATATTGTATTGATTTTAGTTGTAGTAGAGGATTTGCATTTAGAAACTTGATGTCAAGATGGCATTTCTTCATGGTGATTTAGAGGAAGATATTTATATGAATCGGCTGCTTGGGTATGAAGTCAAGGGTAAGGAGAAACTTGTGTGTAGATTGAAAAATAGCCTATATGGGCTCAAGCAAGATCCAAGGAAATGGTATATGAGGTTTGATAGTTTCATGCATGAGAATGGTTATTTGAGATGTGAATCTGACCATTGTGTTTATTTCAAGATGCTTGGAAATGGGAGCTATATTATTTCGTTATTGTATGTGGATGATATGTTTATTGTAGGATCTAGTATACAGGACATTGGTGAGCTTAAAGAAAATCTAGCTCACACATTTGCAATGAAAGATTTGGAGCTGTAAAGAGAATCCTTGGCACGAAAATTCTCAAAGACAGGAAAAACAACTATTTTTATTTATCTCAGGAGCATTATATCAATAAGGTGTTGGAAAGGTTTAATTTGTAATATTCAAAACCTGTAAGTACACCTATATTTAGACATTTCAAATTGAGTAAAGATCAGTGTCCTACATCACACAAGGAGGTTGATTACATGGCACTAGTTTTATATGCTTCAATAGTTGGGAGCTTGATGTATGCTATGGTTTGTATTAGACCATACATTGCACATGCAATGGGAGTTGTGAGAAAAATTATGGCTAATTCAAGTAAAGAACATTGGATAGTAGTCTAATGGATTCTTGGGTATTTTAGAGGGACATCGGTGTGTAGTTATGTTATGGAGGGTTAGATAATTCTTTACGTGTCTATGTGGATTCAAACATGGATGGTGATTTAGATGGTAGGAGGAGCACCATTGAATATGTTTCACAATAGGTAGCATGGTATTTAGCTGGATTTCTAAATTGCAAAAGTTGTGGCCTCATCTACGATAGAGGTTGAGTATGTTCTGACTACAAAAGGTAGAAAGGAGATGATATGGATGAGAAAGTTCCTAGAAGATTTGGGAAAAGAGTAAGAGGATTGTAGATTTGTACAGGTGATAGTAAAAGTCAAATTCATCTAGAAAAGAACTCAATGTTTCATTCTAGAATGAAACACATTCAATTGAGATATCACTTCATACGGTAGGTATTGGAGGATGGGTAGCTAAAGTTGGAGAAAATTCATACAAAGGAGAACTTACGAATATGCTAACAAATTCATTGGAAAAGGATAAGTTATATCTACACTCCACTTTTATTCATCTTTGAGTTTGAGACTTGAAGAGGGAGAGATATACCAAGGAAAGGATCAGAGGAAGGAGATATATGGTATAGTGTGGTAATTTATCTCTAAGTGGGAGATTGTTGAGTTGTGGAGCTTAATCGCTTCACTAGCATGATTTTGCAGACTTGTTGGAATACACAATAACCGATGTCGGTTGAAAAACTATCATCGGTCACCCATGAACCGATATCGATCGAGAAAGGAGGAATCGACATCGGTTAGGGACAAGCGCATCGATTTCTGTGTGTGACAACTATAATTAAGTTGTGGAAATTAGATCTATCTTTAGTTGTAAAGTGAATCTAATGGTTGTAATTGCATAGCTAAAGCTCCCTAAGATTTTAGATGCATATATAAGCATAAAGCTAGGGATTATGAGAGATAATTTAATTGAGAATTAAGATAAGTTTCCTTTAGAGAGAAAAAGAGAAATTTTAGAGAAGAAAGTACAAGACATCCAAGAAGGTGTGGAAGGTTGCAAATCTTCATTGTATTTCCTCTGTGATAATAAATTGGTTATTTCTTAGTAGAGCGTAGCCCACCTTTGGGTGAACCACGTTAAATATTGTGTATTATTTCTTCTTATTTATTTTTGTATTGATTTGCTTTTACTTAGATATGAATAATATATCTATACAAGTTGGTGTGCTAACCCTAACATTAAGCTCCGCAACTCAACAATCTCCCATTTGGAAATAAATTACTACACTATACCACACAGCTTCCATTCTTGGATCCTTTCCTTGGCTGTTTCTTCCTCTTCAAGTCTCAAAATTGAAGACCAACGAAGTGGATTGTAGCTCCAACATCTCCTTTGCCAACGGCTTTGTTAGCTTATCTCGTAGGGTTCTCATTTGTATGAATTGTCTCGAGTTTCAATTTCCCATCCTCCAACACTTGCCATATGAAGTTATATCTCAACTGAATGTCTTTTGTTCTTTAATGAAATGTTGGGTTATTTTTCGAGATGAATCGCACTTTGAATATCATTGTACAATTTTCAATCATCTTGCTCCTTTCCAAACTCTTCCATGAACCTACTCATCCATATCATCTCTTTTCTAACCTCTATAGCTGCAACATATTAAGCCTCTGTAGTAGACAAGGCCACAACCTTCTGCAATCTCAAAGTCTAGCCAATTATCATCCCACCTATTGTGAATAAATATGCGGTGGTTTTTCTTTTACCAAACAAATCTCTAGCCATATCTAAAAGGAACGATAGCCAAATCATGCAAGACAAGAACACGAATGCTAATCAAACACCATGATCTATAGATGAAAGTAATTTACCAAACTAACTTTACATAAAACCTTTGCAAACAAATGAACAGCAATATCATATATTATTATGGAACTCAATGAAATACAATGAGAATGGGTCTTGCTTATATAGGCAAGGAATAACAATCTAAGAACCAGTCAAGGTTGTAGATCAAGCCATAAATCATGGGAAGAACTAGTCATCAAAGAACTATCCAAACCATAGATTTAGGAAAGAACTAGACATCGAGGATTATTCAATACCATATATCAAGCAAAGAAATAGTCAATACCATAGATCAAGGAAAGAACTATACCTAATAACTAGATAATATCTCCTAATATCTAAATAAGATAAAAGAAATATCCACACACATAAGTGGGTGAGGATAAATACAATAAAGGTAAATAAAGTACCTAGGTGAACATGAGCTAAGGTAAAATACCTACTCTAAAACCCCCTCAAGTTAAGTTAGGGGCCAAAATAGAAGTGGCATGTCCACATAGTATGAGTCCCGACAACTAGGCTGATGAGGTACTCATGTACAATAACTAGGAAAAAGGGACAACACAAGGTACCCAAAACTAGTAACAACAAAGTAAAGAGAGTAAAAACCCGTTGCAAGGCATCCCAAGAAGCTCAACTCAAAAAAATCATACAATGTTGAAGAATTTTGGTGTGCATTATGGTCTGAATCCACTACTCGATCACAAAACTCAAAAACAATTGACATTGGGCTTCACCAAAATAGCTCCATACAAGGAGACTGTCAATGGAGTGATGTCAAAAGTGCAAAAAAAACACCAAACATAATTCGATCAACTACTGCAAATAGGTGTGTCATGATCTAAGAACAATAACTAATTCAATAAGGCAAGGACACAAACTCCAGTGTCATAATCCAATAAAATCCAAGGTAACAAGGTAAGGACATGAAACCCGAAGAAGCAAGATCATCACCACATATCTAAATCTCCTACCATTCAAATCTCTACCCATATCTAAATCAACATAGCCACATAAATAAGTATCTAACCCTCCATAGCATAAGCGCATGTTGGATTTACTGTCTCAAATATCTGAGTATCCATTGGACTACTTTCCAATGCTCTTTACCTGGATTGGCTATAAATCTACTCACAACTCCCACTGCTTGTGCAATGTTTGGTCTAGTACAAACCATTGCATACGTAAGGCTTCTAGCTGTTGAAGCATATGGAACATGTGACATGTACTCAACTCCTCATGTGATGTAGACACTGATCTTTTCTCAATTTAAAGTTTCCATCCATAGGTTTACTTACATGTTTTGAATTTTGCATTTTAAACCTTTCCAACACCTTATTGATATAATATTCCTAAGACATTGGAAGATTTGGTCAAATATTAATGAATTTCAATGGTTTGGATTTTTTGTTTGTTTACTTTTATGTTGTTACTTTATCCTTGAACTTGCTACATATTGTAAATTCTATATAACGGATATCATATATTGGCATCTCTTTTTTTTGAATTTTGGAACAAGTATGGCCTTTTAAGTTTAATACTTTGGCCAATATAGAAGTATACTATAACTCCTTGTAAGGGGGTAGAGTCCCCTCAACCCTAACTTTTACCTCTAATAAAAAAAGATATAATATTCCTAAGACAAATACAATTTCTTGTTCTTCATGTCTCTATGAATTTTCATGCCAAGGATTTTCTTTGCGGTTCTAAATCCTTCATTGCGAATGTGTGAGCTAACTTTTCCTTAAGATCAACAATGTCCTACATATTAGATCCTGCAATAATCATATCATCTACATACAGTAACAAAATAATATAGCTTCCATTTTCAAGCTTCTTGAAATAAACACAATGGTCAGATTCACATCTCATATAACCATGCTCATGCATAAAATTGTCAAACCTCATATACCATTGCCTTAGGGCTTGTTTGAGCCCATACAATCTCTTTTTCAACATGTACACAAGTTTCTCCTTACCCTTGACTTCATAACCAAGCAGGTTGTTGCATATATATCTCTTCCTCTAAATCACCATGAAGGAAATTCGTCTTAACATCAAGTTGTTCTAAGTGCAAATATTCTATTGCAACTAAACTCAAAACAATACGTATGGAAGTCATTTTTACTACAGGAGAAAAAATCTCACCAAAATCAATACCTATTTTTTTTGTAAACCCTTTTACCACAAGTCTTGCTTTGTATCTTTTTGTCCACCCTCTTCTTCCTTGATCATGTAAACCCATTTGTTTTGCAATGTTCTTTTACCTACTAGAAACTTAACCAAATCCCATGTCTGGTTATGTTTCAAGGAGTCTATCTCCTCATCTATGCCATGTTCCCACTTCTTATGGGTTTCATCCTACATTTCTTCTTCAAAAATTTCAGGTTCACCACTATCAATCAATAATAGATAAAATAAGGAAGGTGTAAATATTTTTGGAGGTCTACTTACTCGTTGTGACCTTCTTATATAAATTTGGGGTGTTGGAGGCTCATTTTGTACATCATGTACATTCATATCAACTTATAACGATGACCAATGTCGTTCATCTCATATCCAACGCGTCGGTCTAGGCGGCCGGCGTCGATCGTGTCATACATGTAGCAAGCGTCGATTATGGTATCGGCACCGGTTGCCCTCACGATGTTGGTACCTATAGATGATTGTTTTAAATACGAGAATGTGTTTTCTTCCACAAACTCTTCCACCGGTTCATCCTTGGGTATCAAAATTTAATCCCTATTCATTCTCTTTTCATTCTATTTAATGTCATGTGTAATGCCCCTCTGAGACATCGAAAAATGCACCAAACGTGTCCAAAATTTTAGGGTAAATTTTTTTGAAGTGTTGAATTAATACTAATCTATTTTAGAACCCATTCTCGATACTGACTAACTTTTTTTTATATACTATTTAAATTTACCTAATTAAATTAATTTTCTAGTCTAAACCCGACTTAAATTATTTAATCATATTTTGAGCTTTCTAGGGCCATAAATAATAAGTCTACATTCCCTACTTATTTAATAAAATCATCACCCCTTTTTTTTTTACTCCCATTAAAACCTCATGACTTAAAAGGTGTAGGATTTAATGGTAACCCTTGGATGCTTTTATTTTTAACCCTTGGATCTAGCAACCCTAACATTTTGCCCTAATTTCCTTACCTTATTCTTTCTTGTCATTTGAAGGTTTCCTTCTTATTTTCCTTCTTCTCTTTTCTTTTCTCCTCTCATTTGTTTTGTTTGATCTTTTGCAGGGGGAAGGAGCTATGAGATTTTATTTAAGTTGCCTTGTATTATTGGCAGATTCAAAACCATAAACATTCCTTTATTTTTATTATTTTTTTTTGTGTAAAACCTGTGTATAAATTTATTTTGAAACAAACCCCAAAGGGGTCGGCCGCACATGGGAGGGAGGCGGCGGATCTACAGTGCGGGGTCGTGGTAGGGACAGTGGTGGCGGATGGGGCAGCGTGGGGTGAAGTGGAAGAGGGGGTGCTGCGTAGGGAGGAAGGGAGTGACGGCGGGTTGGGCGCGCAAGGGGCGAGTTAGGCGCGCGCAGCGGCAGGGACAGGTGGGGAGTGGCGCTAGGCGCGAAACAGGGGGTGCCCATGGGGAGTGTACGGGCGCGGGACGGGCCATGGGGAGGCGGCGGAGCAGTCCGCGGCGGTAGAATAGAATAACGAGCGTGGGACGAGTCGATTGGGGGAGGGCCGACCCTCCCCAATGCAATTTATTTAGTTTTTTTTTAAAACAAAACAAAAAAACATGAAACTTAAAACATATGAATATAAATTATTATATATATATATATATTTATATATATATAATTTCATTATAACAAATATATATATATATATATATATGAGATGTAAAATCTTAATTAAATGGTTTATTTAATATAAAATGTACATATATATATTCTTATTTTAGGTAAATAAGAAGCGAAAATTAATAATTGCATTTAACACTTATAAAACTTCATGAGTTTTCTTAAAGCAACAAAATCACATATATATATATATATATATATATGTAAATTTCTTTATTACTCTAAAGCGATATATCTATCTATATTAATTTATTTTTTATTTTTTTCTATTGTGTACACAATAATAAACAATGTGGATTTCAAACTTAAAAATGAATAACCGATTTTAAATCTTACATGGAAAGGAACTAGGACTAGTCATATTTCCAGCAATAATATTACAACAAACAACACAAGAGGGATACTTTCTTTTCAAAGGCAATGCTAAAAGATTATTTCAGATTTTAAAACAAGTAAAATCTTCAACAAATAATATTATTTCCTTTGTAATAACACCTTCTCAATAAACAACCTTTCTTTATCAAATGATATTTAAGACAAAGCATGTGGAAGGAATGTAAATATTTTACAAGATCTCTATTGCAAACACCCACAATATTTCATATTCTTAACATGGGAGGTTCTCAACATGAAATGCATACATATTAACAAGAAGGCATATTTTCAAAAGTGTATTCTTTCATTTCAAAAGGAGATTACATATCATCACATGCTATGTTTTACTCAATGCTCTTTGCATAACTTTCAATACATCTCATTTCAAACCATGCTAAAACACATAAGGAAACAACTTAGCAACTCCTTCCCAAGATTGAAATAAAGCTTTTAAATTACAAAATGGAATACAATTTCTTACAAGTGGGTTCCAATCCACAAGGAAGATACTTTACAAAAAGACTGATCACTCTTCAAATAGCCATAGTTAGAGTCACAAAGAGAGGAATGCCAACAAAATGAAGGAGACAATGAGCACCAAGATGACAAGAGATTCCAAGCTTGAGATACATCCTTCATGCCTTCAAGAGATCCAACAAGGAGAAGGAGCTTGTTTGCCACCCAACCATAGGCATCATCACATGCCTTTCCCAAGGTTGGGATGCATGCTAGCCTCCCCCAAGCCCATGGGAAAGAGGTCAACTACCAAAACTTGCACAAGAAGAAGGGTTCACTAACAATAATACAAGCATACAAAGATAAGACACATACAAACAAGACTCCAAAATTTACAAGGAGGAGAACCCATGTTCATCCTCAAAAATGGGGAAGAGAGGAGAAAGTTCTCCAAAATTATACATCAAAATTATTTGCACAAAATACACTTCTCCATATCCTCCTTATTGCTCCTAATTCAATCCAAGCCCTCCTTATTCCTCCTCCCTTTCTCCAAGTCCTCCTTGGAAGGATTTTCAAACCCCAAAGGGGTTTCCTTACCAAGAATGGGGAAGGAGATTCAAGCCAAATGAATCAACTTCCCCACCTCAACCATTTGAGGGGAAAAATAATAAGACCCTACAAGGCTTGTCCATCAAGCCTTGAGGATTGAGAGGGAAAATTCCCTCTCTCTTCCCCCACACTCCAAAACTCCATCATGCCATATGATGGAGGGAGTAAAACACACAAACAACTACAAGCTACATACAACAATAACAATTTTCAACACCCAAACTAGCATCACAAAGGAAAAAAACACAACATAGACATAAGAGCCTACCTCAAGGAAAGCTCTCCAAAAATCTCTCCAACTTCAAATGTCTTCACACCTTGACTCAAGCCAATCTCCAAGCTCCAAAATTCACAAGCATCCCCAAGCAAGAAGCTCCAAAAAAAAGTCCCTCTTTTCCCATGAATGGGAATTTGAAGAGGTCCAAGCAAGCATCCTCACAAATGAGGGGGTGACATGTGTCACCCCTCTCCCTCATCAAGGTCAAAGATGCCAAAACAAAAGAGAGAAAGGGTAAAATTAACTTTTTGCCTTCTTCTCCCAAATTCCCCTAAATGTTAGCAAGACAAAACTAGTGGAACTTTTGATAAACACACAAATCCATATCCCTTACATGGATGTGACCAAACAAGAGGTAAAAAGGAGGAAAAACTCCCTCTAGCCTTGAAAACAAGCCCCCTACCCATTAGGTAGGGTCCAAGGGCTCATTTTTATGTTAGGGGACTCCCAAGCTGAAAGGGTCCCCAAAATGCCCAAAATACCCTAATTTCGGGTTTTGCATTTTTGGCACAAGGGTAGAGGGTGTGGGGACCACCCAAGGGTCTCACATGTGACCCTAAACCCTTGTGATTAAGTGACACATTAAACATAACCAACAATTTAAATGAAAGAGGAGTTATTAACTCCCAAAACAAGTTTACAACTTCACTAGCAACCCTAAACAAAATTAATAATTCAAAGCACAATACATTACAAGAATTGGGGTCACTCATAGTGCCCAAAATTAATAATCTCCTATACTAAGGCTTCACACAATGAACATGGCTAGGACTCGGCCCGTGGGCTGCTTGTGCAAGATTGAGTAGCTGGCCTGAATCCCACGTTCTCCTGTAAACCTGTCACCTGCACACTCATTGCACACATTAACCGCACATGTCCGATACAATATAATTCAATGACATAGTAAGATATCAATGCATTCTAAACTAACCTAACATCCTACTGAAATCAAGATGCGACAACGTGCACAATTATATTCAATATTCCAAAAGTTAGACAAGATGATAAAGTGACATATAATCCCACCATGCAACAACTATCCATCAATATAATTAGGTTCCAAACACATCATCATATTCTTTAGTTTCCATGACATAACAAGAAAATGCGACAATATAGAAATTAAGCTAAATTGGCGTTATACGCCTAAATGTCCACACCTGTCTAATAAGATCAAATATCTAAATATAATGTCCAAGATATAACCAATCACTGTCAAAACATGTCTATGAGCAAAGAAACAACAAGCTACTGAGCTATAAAAAGTGTGGGCACTACATCATGAGTTCTAACAATCTTAGAATATTTTAAATCCTAAAAACGAAATCCAAAATCACTATAGTCATAACCAATGAAAGTGCATCTCTTGGATTTAGCATCCAACTTTTTCTATTTTCTTTATCAAGATGCACAAAAGCTTCTGAACCAAATACTCTAAGAAAAGAAAGATCTACCTCTTTTCCAGTCCAAGATTCTTCTGGTATTCCACCATCTAGTGCACTTGAAGGCCCACGGTTGATTAAATACATCGTTGTATCTACTGATTCTACCCAAAATTGCAAGGGTAATCTAGCATGTATCCTCATGCTTCTTGCACATTCCATGATAGTCTTGTTCATTCTTTCTGCCACACCATTCTCTTGTGGTGTTCTAGGAACCATTTTTTCTTTGTGTATTCCATTTACTAAACAATAATCATTGAAATTCTTGCTACAGATACTCACCACCATTGTCAAATCTAAGGCATTTTAATTTTAAATTGGATTAATTTTCAACAAGGGCTTTCCATCTTTTAAAATTCTCAAAAATATCAAATTTATGTATAAACCCATACCTTTATTTTGGCATCATCAATGAAATTCACATAGTATGGTGATCCTCCATGAGAAGCTACCTAGGTTAGTCCCCACACATCCGAGTGCACAAACTCCAATTTTGCTTCTTCTTTGTTGCCTCAACTTAGATAAATATCATTCTATTTTGCTTTCTAAATATACATGCTCATAGAAATCAAGATCTACATTTTACAAATCTGATAACTTACCCTTTGCCTTTAATATTTACATTCCTTTTTGACTCATATGGCTTAGCCAATTATGCCACATGCTTGCATCTAAATCTAAAGTAGATAGAACATAAAAGGAATCAGTAATACAGGTAGACAAATACAATGTTCCTACCTTCTTGCCTCTTGCCACAACAAGATCTCCCTTGGTAACTTTTCAAGAGTTGGATGTGAATGTAACCATGCAACTAGATTCACCTAGTTGTCTGCAAAAATTAGATTTCTCCACGAGGCTTGGCACATGCCTCACATCTTTCAATATCCATGTATTTCCATTTTACAATTTAAGATGAACTTCTCATTTACCAGTAATATTTCATGGTTCATCATCTCCTAAATAAACATGCCCAAAATTACCTTGGACATAATTTCTAAAATAACCCTTATTAGGGGTAGCATGGAAAGAAGCTCCTGAATCTAAAACCCATGATTCTATTTTATTATCCAAGGAGAGAATAAGGGCATCTTGCATTACCTCTATTGCAACATTTTCCTCTTTACCTTTATCTGGTATATTCTCTTTATTTTCCTTGAACCAACAATCTTTCTTTGCATGTCCTTTCTTTCCATAATTCCAACAAGTTATTCCTCTACCTCTGGATTTAGATTTTCCATTCTTAGACTTTTATTTCCCATTATTCTTGCTTTTGGATCTCTCCTTCTACCTTCCTCTACTTTCTACATTCAAATCATTTCCAAATGATGACTCTCCTGTACTTTTCATGCATATTTCTTCATTCAAGATTATACTAACCGCATCATCAAAATTTAAAATATTAGTAGTGAACATTATATTATTAACAGTCATAACCAAGTTATCCCAACTATCTAGAAAATATCATAAGAATAAAATTGCTTTCACTTCATCATCAAATGAAATATTAACCAATTTTAATTGATTTACAATGGAACGGAAATCATTTAAATGGTTTGATATAGATCCACCTTCTTGCATTTTAGAATTAAATAATTTATTCATCAAATAAAATTTATTCAAAGCACTTGGTTTTCATATAAATTAACTAAATATTTCATCAAATCTACCGTAGTTGTTTCTTCAGTAATATTCGAAGCTACAAATGTTGTCAGGCTCAATCTTATAGATCACAAAGCCTTTCTGTCAAGAATCTTCCATTCTTCATCAGTCATCTTCGTGGGCTTCACACTCACATTCAATGGTAAATATCAATCTTTCGATACGAGATAATTTTCTTCCTGCATCTTCCATAATTGATAATTATGGCCATCAAATTTCTCCACTTTGTATTTATTATCTTCTGCCATTGTTATGCTCCCACTCAATCAGAAATCCCTCTGTGAGTAAATTTTTCAACACACAAAACCCTCAAACAAATCTACGATACCATTTGTTGGGGTTAGCACACTCTTGTTATACATATCTATAATCATAATTAAGCATACAAGCAATAAATATGGAAATTAACAATAAGAACAATACACAAGATATAACGTGGTTCACCTAGTGTGGGATACTTCCACCAAAAATAGTCAATTTGTTAATCTTTTCTTTACAAAGGAAATACAATGAAGATCTGTAATATTCCACACCTCTCTAGATGTACAGTATTTTTCCTTCACAAGCTTCTCTTTTTCTCTCCAAGAAAATCTTCTCTCAATTATAATTAATCTCACGTTCTAACCTTAGCTTTCTAGCTTATATAAGCATATACAAACTTAGGGCACTTTAGCAATACATTTACAACCCTTAGATCATTTTTTAATCCAAGGTTATATCTAATCTCATGTCTTAAATAAAAACATAAACACACATGTAATCGATTTGAGTTACCCTAACCGATGTCGAGTTTGTTATGCCCTTAACCTATTACTTGTATTAGGATATGAGTAGCTGATTTGTGACTTACCATATCATTTTATTATATCATTTATACTTTCTCATACTCAATAGGTTGTCCTTGGTGATGGCCATAGCATATGAATAGTATATATAGGGGATTGTAGGTAGTATTTCATTATCATTTGAGCATTTGAGTCTTATTATATGGTTTGGAGGTTGCCCCTCGAAGTGGCGAAGCTATTATAATTACATATTGAGATCATTATTCTAAAATATTGTGTTATTTGGTGTTCTATTGTTGTTCATAATCTGAATTATACAAGTAATTTCATTACAAGTGGTATCAAAGTTGCGATCTGGGCCAAAATTAGGGTAAAAACCCTAATTTTTATTTCCGCCATATATTGCGAACCAGAAAAAATTGGTGGGAGATATTTTTACCATAGTTGCAAAACATTTCAAATACAATTTCCTAAAAATTTCAGACTTTTTTTAATTTATTTTACAAAATTTATTACAAATTTAGGGTTTTTCATAAAATCACTCCCTAGGGTACAAATTATGGAATATTTTCAAGTTCCTTACATTTTCGGAAGGTCTCAAAAAAATAGTATTAGTATATTCTATGTGTTTTCCTGTTCATCCAAATTTGTATCGAAACCCTAAACCCTAAGGTTTGACATCATGGTGGGGCCTTCCACAAGAGCAAAAAAGAATCTAGTTACTCCGGGTAAAACCCCAGATAAAGATGGGGTAGTGATTGAAGAGATGGAGTCGAAGGGGTAAATATAGATTCCTCAACACTAGGGTTTACCTCAGTTGATCATAAGGTGAGCCAACTTGAGTATGAGCTACGAAATGTACAATCTGAGATGGCCTCTAAAGGAGACATAGACCAAATCAATCATCGGTTGGATGATATCATGCAACATGTAAAGGGTAAACAATATGGCCCAAATCTGGCCCATATCAACCAAGGAGGATCTTCAATTCAAAATCATGGACAAAATAACCATTTTGGATCACTTTTCCAACCCAATCAGAATCCAACTTATTCGCAACCACGGAACATGATGCCGAAAGTGGATATGCGCAAATTTGATGGTAAGGATCCCTGAATTGGATAAATCAAATGAATAAATTCTTTGAGTCACATCAAACATCATCAAGACAAAAGGTGACATTGGCATCCTGTATCTTGAACCCGACCAATTCATTTGGTATCGATGGTTATGTGCTCGGGAGCGGCGGAAAGAATGGTCCCAGTGTCACTTGGACAATTTTTATCGAGGAGTTACAATTGCACTATAGTTTCAGTGTTTCAGAGAACTACTTTAGTCAATTAGAAAAGTTATGGAAAACAAGATCAGTCAAAGATTATGTGCATCAATTCCAGAACCTATCCTTAAGGGTGGAGAATATTCTAGAAGAGAATCTAAATAACCTGTTTCTTGGGGGTCTTAAGGACCACATCGAGCATGAGGTATGTATGTTTAATCCACTCAAGCTTTTTGATTTTATTATCATGGCACGTCATGCGAGGAAAAAGTTCTTTACTGATAGGATACCACCTTTCATTAACACCAAAGACTGTAGTATCTCTTCCCCTTCATTTTCTAGGCCAATTATACTTTGACTCATCAACAAATGGAAGAAAAGAGAGCAAAAGGATTATGTTTTAAGCTTGTGATAGAAAATATGGATAGGGACATAAATGTGCTTTGAGAAGAATTTTTCTATATTGACGGAGGTAATGAGGATGATGAGGAAGCTGAAATTATAGGAGAGGTTGAGGAACCAGTAGAAGATGAAGTAGAGGATCACCAACCTAAAATTTCTTTCCATGCATTTTCATGTATTAGTACTCCTCAAACACTCAAGGTTATTGGCTATCTCAAAAAACAGAAGGTGACAGTGTTGATTGACTCGGGGAGTACTCATAACTTCATAAATAGTAAATTAGTTGTCTGCCTCAATTTTTTTATTTACCCATCTCCAAAAATGCAAGTTATGATTATGGATGGTGGGACATTCAAGTGCATAGGAAAGTGCCATAGTATCAAGATTTCCATGGGAGACTACATGTTAGACTCACCTATGTTTGTTATTTCTATGGGAGGGTAGATATTGTTTTGGGTGTCTAATGGCTCACAACCTTAGGTACTATAGAGATGAATTTATAAGAATTGTTCATGCGATTTCATTCAGATGGAAGGACAATACAATTAAATGGGATGGTAGCTAAGTCTCCATAGATTATTAGCTCTCATTAGATGCAGAAGGTTCTCAAAAAAGGATTAGATGGATTTGTAGAAAATTTATTTTCCATAGAAGTACAAAATACAGAGTCTTGATGCCACCCAATCTTCAGAATATTGTTGATGCTCACTCATCTATTTTTGATGCAATTCCAAAGGGACTACCACCAGTTAGGAATCATGATCATGTCATTCAATTGATTCCAGGAGCCAAACACCTAACATCATACCATACATATACCCATATTCCCAGAAAAGTGAGATCGAGAAAATGGTTGAGGAAATGTTGAAGGCAGGTATCATCGGGCATAGCAGTGCATATTCTTCACCAAAGTGGTCATGAGTACGTAAGAAGGATGAAACATGGAGGATGTGTCCATATTACCGAGAACTCAACAAGTACAACCATCAAAGATAAGTTTCTTATTCTAGTAATTGATGATTTACTTGATGAATTGCATGGTGTTATTTATTTCACAAAATTAGATCTTCGTTTGGGGTACCATCAAATTAGAATAAAAGAGGAAGATGCTCATAAAACGGCTTTCGGGACTCATGAGGGCCAGTATGAGTTTTTGGTAATGCCTTTTGGTCTTACAAAAGCACCTCTCAACCTTTCAAAGCTTGATGAACATTGTTTTTAGGCCATTTATAAGGAAATTTGAATTAGTTTTCTTTGATGACATATTGATTTACAATAAGACATGGGAAGAACACTTATAACATGTAAATAAAGTGTTGGAAGTTTTGGAGAAACATACTCTCTATGCAAAACAATCCAAATGTTCTTTTGGTGTACAAGAGGTAGAGTACTTGGGTCACATTATATCCCATGAAGGTGTCAAAGTTGATCCTCAGAAGATCAAAGCTATGGTGGAATGGCCAAGTTCCAAAAATCTCAAAAATCTTCATGGGTTCCTATGACTAACAGGGTACTACAAAGATTTGTGTAGGGATATGGTAGAATAGAAACCCCAATCACTACATTGCTAAATAAGTATGCCTTCCATTGGACAAACGTAGCCACAAAATCCTTTGAGCAGCTAAAGGAAGCCATGTGTAGCACCCCAGTTTTGGCTACTCCCAACTTCTCAAAAACCTTCATTGTTGAATATGATGCTTCAAGATCAAGATTGGGAGCAGTTCTAATGCATGAAGGAATGCCAATTGCATTTGAGAGTCACCAATTGAAAGGAAAAGATCTACTCAACTCAGTCTATGAGAAATAAATGATGGCTATTCTTCATGCGGTCAAGAATAGAGGCCCTATCTCATGGGTAGACACTTGAAGGTAAAAGCCATCATGATAGTCTCAAATATTTTTAGAGCAAAGGTTATCATCTTAGGAACAACAAAAGTGGGTAACAAAAATTTTGGGTTATGATTTTGAAATCATATACAAAAAGGGTAAAGAAAATTTAGTAGTTGATGCGTTGTCCAAAAGGGATACATCCAAAGATGCCTTACTATGTGGAATGTCCATGTTGACGGTTGATTGGGTAGATGAAGTAAGATTGGAATGGAATCAAGACAAGGATACACAATATCTTAATACTGAGAATATCAAGCAAGGATCTATGACATCTAACAAATTTAAGTGGAAAGGTAATGCCCTATGGCATAGGGATAGGTTATACTTAAGTAAAGATTCGAGTTAAAGTATAATATTCTTGCAGAGCTACATGCCTCACCTGTTGGAGGACACTCACAGGTTTTTGAAGACATATCATAGAATAAAAAGAGAATTATTTTGGGAAGGACTCAAGGGGGATGTACAAAAATTTATCGAGTGTTTAGTGTACCAACAAAACAAAGGGGAAACAATTAAGACACCGTGTCATGTCAGCAACCCTTACCATTCTTAGCCAAAGATGGGAGGAGGTCTCCATGGATTTCATCACCTGATTGCCTTGTTCAGAGGGTAAGAATGTTATTTTTGTGATTGTGGATAGGCTCACAAAATATGTCCATTTTTTTCCCTATCACATCCATTTACAGCCAGTACAGTCGCATCTATTTTTTGGAGACAATTCAAAGGCTACATGGAACCCCAAAGACAATTGTAAGTGATCATGATCCTATTTTCACAAGTAATTTTTGGACGGAATTATTTTCATGTTTGGGTACTCAGCTAGCTCATAGTTCATCTTATCATCCTCAAACTAATGGGCAAACAAAAGTGGTCGACAAATGCTTAAAGGGGTATCTATGTTGTTTTGCATCGATAAGCGGAAAGGTGGATTAAATGGCTACCACTAGCAAATGGTGGTATAACACATCTTTTCATACCCCTTCTCAAATGACCCCATTTTTAGCATTAACCATCCACCTTCTATCACTTCCTCCTTGAGGGTGTAAACTAAGGTCAAAGATGTTGAGGAACACATTCAACATCAACAACAGTTTTGGCTAGTTTGAGCGAGAATTTAGCATTAGCACAAAACAGGATGAAACAACAAGCATATCAACACCATAGTGAAAGACATTTTGAAATTGGTGACTGATTTTTATACATCTCTAGCCTTACAAACATATGTCCCAAAGCAACGAGAAAAAGGACAACAAACTTGCTCCTAAATATTATGGCCCTTATCGGTTCTCCGGAAAATTAGCAGTGTTTCTTATAAACTAAAGTTGCCTCCATCTTCACACATACACCCAGTATTCCATGTTTCATGCCCAAGAAGATTATTGACGAAATTTGAAGCCCAGACAGAGTTATCGAAACTTGAAGAGGAAGGAAGAATCATATTGGAGCTAGAGAATATTATGTAAACACGTACTAAGAGGTGAGAACCGAGAGACATTAAGGAATGTTTAATCAAGTGAAAGAATCTGAGCATAGAAGATGCAACTGTGAGGATGAAGGTTTTCTGCAGCAACATCCAGGATTATTCAATGTTGAGGACAACGTTGGTTTGAAGGGGAAGGGCATGCTACACTCTTAACCTATTTCTTGTATTAGGATATGAGTAGCCGACTTGTGGCTTACCATATCATTTTATTATATCATTTATACTTTCTCATGCTTAATAGGTCGGCCTTGGTGATGGCCATAGCATATGAATAGTATATATATGGGATTGTAGGTAGTATTTCATTATCATTTGAGCATTTGAGTCTTATTATATGGTTTGGAGGTTACCCCCTCGAAGTGGCGAAGCTATTCTAATTGCATATTGAGATCATTATTCTGAAATATTGTGTTATTTGGTGTTTTATTATTGCTCATAATCTAAATTATACAAGTAATTTCATTACATGGTTGGTCCCAGTGACGTCGACGCGACAATGACCGATGTCGGTTACTGTGTAAACCTACAAGTTGTAAAACATGTTATTTGTGAAGCAATTAAGCCCCTGAACTCAACAGTGAACATGATAAGAAAGAGGAAGGGATAGATTTGTCTCTTGAGAACAAAATAAAAGCAAGTAAGAACCATAAACCCAAAGTAGAAGACGTAGAAGACAAACTCATGAATGAATTCAATGTTCTCCAAGCTAGAGCAAGTGAAAATTGAGGAATCATTCCTAGAGCAAGTCCAAGAGAGACAAAAACTAGCCCACGAGATGGAAAAGTGAAGATTTCAAATGACATGTACACATTGCTCATGGTAGCACCTTAGGAAAATGAATTTTCAGGTCTTAAAGGGAAAAGGATCAAGGATAAGTCATGCATTTGAAGAAGGTATATGTTCATTGTGATGATGTTAACAAGAAGAAGCTAATAACTCAGTACTTTCAATTTACAAGAAAGAAATTTGATAAGAACCTAATAGGAGATCAGCATGGAACATTAGTAGAGATGGTGAATAATCCATTCAAGTATAAAATAGGGGAAGAGATCTTGAATAAGGTACTATATATGTCAGGAACAAAAGTGAGAGAGAATAATAAAGAAAGATAGAGTTTCTATAACGAGGCGATGGCGACATATCTTGAGAAAAATGAAAGTATAGTGAACCATCCAAGGATCATGTGTCAGTTTGAAGGAGGTTTGGAATTCCACCAAAGAGAATAAGATCATTATCTAAGGGATAGAAGAGACTTAGAACAATAAATTAGAGTCCTAGAATGGGATATACAAGCTCAAGTTTTCACTCTAGCATGTCATGGCAATATTGATCCTGCAGTTACAGAGTTTGGAAGTCAAGAATACCTTCATGAGGATATAATGAGGACAAGAGAAGATATATTTCAATCCAACCTATGAGGAGGATGGAACACTAATACTCTCAAGGACTCATGAATTTGAATATTAATTCTAAGATCATAATTATGTAGAGTCTAGTTTATTTGCATTCCATGTTAGTAATGATAAAGTGGAGCACACAAGCATGTGAGTCAAAGGATCAAGTTAAAGGTAAAGAATATTTACCTTACTTTCCCTTATTAAAAATTTATAGGAGTTTAGTAGCTAGGGAAGACAAAAGAGCTTTGAGGAAGATGTTGTGTCAGAGCATATTTCAAATAGATGATAAGTTGATACATTTTAGAAAGAAAAAAGTATTTGAGAACATTTCCAAAGGTTGGAAAGGAAATTTGCATGTACATACCTCAAAAATTCAAGGGAGACAATATGGTGGTTGTAGAAGCTTCTTAATACCTCATCAAGTCAAGAAACCTGGTTTAGAAATATACAAGGTGCATGGAGTTCCAGTTTGAAACATGTTTGTGCTTTAGGATATGGGTGTATGAGAGGACCATGGAAGAATTAATTTTGATTTGTGATAATGATGTCAATTTTTAGTTTGCTAAGAAAATGAGGGATGAGCTTTTGAAACCCATAGGACAAGACAAGAAAGATGGTAAAGTGAAAGTGTGGTCATCACTAAAATTTGGTGAGATTCCAAAGTCTCTATGTGCATGTGTGTTAGGTGATAAATCTCAAGCTATGGAGAGAAAATCCTCCTTGAAGGAGTCCAACCTAAAAATTTGACAAGAGAAGAAGTTGGAAGTGTGCAGGTTGGATGACGAATTTGAGTTGGAAGAGTGTATAATAGACTTAAAGAAGACAAGAGTATACAATAATAGTAAGGAAATGGAAGTCAAAACAAAGAATATGGGGCAAGTTTCAGTTAAAGTTGAGAAATTTTCAATCCTTGAGATAATAAAGAAGTAGAAATCAGGTATCAAGACAAGACAAGAAGAGGAGAACAATCTAGAAATTGTTACTTGGAGTGCTAATAAGGTTAAAACTGTAGAAGGCACTCAAGAATGGATCAAGAATAATAAGAACTCATAATTGAGCAAGGAAAATCAACATTCAAGGCATGTGTTTGCTTCCTTTGAGATTGAAGGTCAAGAATAGAGTAGGGATGGGCCCTCGAAACTTCATAAAATCATCAAGAAAGCATCAATCAAAACAAGGATGGATTGATTTGTTTAGACATGTTCTCAATGGCGAAATACTAGTGCTTGATAAGAAGACTAGAGAGAGCCTTAGCATGTGAAATGGAAAACATAATGAGAATGCTCTTAGGTTGAAGGTACTTGATAAGAAGTCAAGAAATGGTTTTGGCATGAACAATAGGAGAGGCAATGGTGTTTTGAAGGCAAGCAAATATGAAGGAGTGAGTCAAGTGGAGGAAAAGGATGATAATGAAGTCTGTGAGAACACAAAAGACAAGAACCATGCAAAGGAGTGGAGCAAAGAGTATAAAGAAGTGTTTTCTTCTAATATGTTTGTTCCATGTGCATGTATAGTTGAAGAAAGGATGAAGACTAGGAAAGAGAAATATTTCTTATTTGAAGAGCATGGAAAATCAAGACAATTTCTATCATTCAATGAAACCATGGAGTTTACACCAACATTGAGATCAGGAATTTTTGAATACATAAGTGACAGAGATGGAGGAGTCATGAACAACAACAACAAGATCAAGAAGCAAGAAATGATGAGAAGTCATGAGCAGAAGCCCATGAATAGTTTCAAGCTAGGTAATCGATGCAAGAGCATCCTTTGCAAAACGAGAGAGTGTGTATTAGGTTCTCATATGGGTTAGGAGTGATGGATAACTATTTTCCCTCCATTTTCATTATGTAGATTCAACTTGTATGTAAAATTTCATAGTAAGAGTGAATATGCTTGTAAGAGAGATTGACTAGGTGGATAAAGGTGAGTAAGTGAGTTGTTTATGTTAAATAAGGCTCTATGAGCCATGTCAACAAATAAGAGTTGTCATGTACGAGTTGGGAACATGGTTAGGATGAAGTTTATCCTATCTTTCTATGTTAGGAGTATTGTTGAGCTATTATAGGGTAGACTAAGTCATTTTAAGAGCTAGTGTAGGAAGTTGATTTGGTCAATGATCCATGATGGATCAAGAATTTTATGAAGGAGGCTTTTTAAGAGGGTATCAGGTATGAATGAAGTGTGTGCAATCTTGAGTAACAAGAAAGAGATCTTTGTTTTATGTTGTGTATGTTCTTTGGATTGTGTATAAGGGTTCGAAATTGGCGGTGAGCTACAAACCCTACAGTTAGGAAAAACATCATAAAATTCCCTCTTATCATAATGAAAAGGTGGAGGAAGTGACTACAAAGCAAACATAATTTATTAGAGGTCTTGACAATACGTTTTAAGGTTTTTACAGGCAAAAGAAGGGTCTTGGGCTCCGACTAGGGCAAGATCTAGAAATTTTTCTGCATGATCAAATTGGTCAAAACTTGGAGGTTTTCTTTGTCCCAGCTAGAAGAACAAGTCTACCAAGTTTCAATCTCAGCTCACATGTGTGTGAGGATATCTAAAGTACATAAATTCTTCAAACAAGAGGAGACAAATAGTGAACAGGGAGTGAAGTAAATGATGCTAACTTGGTAAATTTTCATGTCTCAAGATCTAAGAATTGATGGAATGATGTTTTAAAGCATTCTTAAGGTGTTCATAAGGTCTTAAAGGTTTGAGAAACACTTTTAAGTCAATCTGTCACAAGAAATACACTAAACTAGGCCTAAATCAGAATGTCCTAAATTAATTTCACTAAATTCTACTAAAGAAATCCTAAGTGAATTTCATACATGTTATAAGGCTCAATAAAGTATATTTATAACAGTTGATAGAATCACATGATCACTTCCCAGGAAAAGTTAGAGGACAGAAAATTGAATCCAAGACCTACTAGGCCTAGAAACAACTTAACACTCAAGAACCTTGCATGACCAAATTGATGCTTTAATCCTATGAGCTCTTGACATCAAATTTTGGTTGTGTACATGTTAGGTCCTTGCCATTTGAGGGTGTATGAAGTGTGTTTAGGTGATAAACCAAGTTCAAGGACTTCATTTGCATATGTTTCATGTTTTAATCCTATGATTAGCATTTTAGACACTATTAAAGCAAGTAACGATGGAAAAGAATTATAACACTCAAAACCCTAGTCATCATTTATGGTTATAGCTAAAGCTAGAGGGCATCGAAGACTCCACGGAATGTAGCATACTTTGTCGGAGGAGGAAAGATCGAGATTCTTTGGTAGTGAAGGTAATTGCGAGTTGAGGGATGTTCACGGATCAAGGCGAGATAAAAATGAACCCCTAGGTTATCTAAAGGTTCACCAAACAAATAGAAAGTTGTGGAAGACAAGATCAAGGTGGTGAACATCAAAAGTCCACAAAACACAACAAATTCATGCCTAATTCAAACCAACCACTCCAACAACCAATTACGAATGACATCATCCTCTTGCAGACCGGCAAATCTAATGTCGTGCGATTAAAGAAAAACGAGGCATCCATACTTGGCCTATGAAATCAATGGCGATTGGTCCTTGGTGTTAACAGGGTGATTGAATTAATTCAATGTTCAATCTAATATTTTCTCTCTTCCTCTCTCTAAAATTATTAAAAAATGAAAGTTTGAAAGCACATAAAAAAGGGTTCATTTTTTCGCTAAGTCCGAGAGCTATGCCCTTTTGAGCTTGAAGCTTTTTCTCAAAGACCTCTGTAACGCACTCACAAAGGTTTCACACACCTCGACTCTGTTAGAATGTGAATGGATAAGTTCTTGATATTTTGTGCAAGTGTGATCTCTTTCCTTTGAATACATTAGTGTTTAATGTGAATATTTCAATCCTCTTGTTTGCCTTCAATCTTATTCTATTTATTTCTTCCAAAATTTTGTGTGCATTCCTTGGATCTTTGCATGTATTTTTATATTTGTCTCCATGGACCGGGCCGAACCCTATTCTAGTTTGGTGCATCACCTCTCTTATTTCAACGTCTCTCTCAACCCTAGTCCCTTGGAATACTTAGGATAGGATTAGATAGTAATGTCTGATGCCGGTTAGTTAGTCGCAATAAGCTAGGATAGGAGTCAACCTTCTCTAGAGATTGACCTCAAAAGACATTATTCTCTCATGCTTTGAAGGTATTTCCATGTTTCATCAAGTGTTGAATCTAATAGATTCAAAAAGGTGCAAATCTCATGCGATAACATTCTCCAAAGGCAAAGCTTGTCTCAAAATTACCATGAAACTCAATTTTTGGATAACAAGGTGTAGGTAACCTTTATATTTCTCTACCAAATCTAAGAGTTTTCACAAGTATGCTAAATATTTGGTGAGTTCTACCCTTTGATGTGACTTTAAAAGGACACTTGAGGCGTAGACTTCTCATCTAAAGCATGTGACCGAGTTTTTAAACCTAATAAAAGTTTCATAAGTAGCCAACTATAACCTAAGGGGAACCTCATTAACAACAATGTGTATAAAAAAATCAAAAACAAAAACAATGTGTCAAACCATGCAATATTGAAAATGACTATTTGAATTGTTGATGAAACCTTAATAAAAGAAACTACGGGGACGTTTTAATTTCTCTTCTTTTGTCTTCTTATGTTAACTATCACAACAATTTTATAATGATATGTAAAGAGATCGAGAGTTGCTTGCTTAAATGCTATTAATTGGAAGTAAATTTGCACTACATTAGGTAGCAAAAGGATCACTTCAAAAAGCTAAATGCAAATATTAGAGAGTGGGTCACTCTAAAGGGTAGAATGGCTATGGATTGCTTATAGATAACATGTAACGCTCAAAATTACTAGAAGCTGGAAAATGGGGATATTTTTTTAAACATACATAAAAATAGATTACGCAGTTGCATTCATCTGATTTATTTAATCAAATTCTTTAAATCAAATTTGTTCTTTTAATCTATCTGATAACATCTGTGTAAGTCATGTGTGGCTGAGAAGGGTGTATCTAGATCTCCATGATCTCCCTTCGCCACTACTTCGAGTGTGATGCTTACTTAGCATTTCGGCTCAACATTTTTTTAAGGTCATGGGAACTATGTGAAAATCCTTGGGTCTACCATAAAGCTAGTTTTCAAACTTCATATTTCGGTATCGACCATTGCCTACCACATGTTCATTTTTAACTTCCCATGATCGAGTTCTTAATGGCAATTTTAGTTTAATTGGAGGACAAAGTGATCGACAATGCACAACCATCAATGCATTACTTTGGCTAAAGTTTTTCACCGTACGGGTTCTGACAAAACTCAAGACAAAGACACTAGTCTTATGAGTTTAAGTCTTACTACCACCTCACAACTATCTCATTTCACATGATTAATTAGATCTTATAGTTTGTATTTACTTTATTTCTAATTTAACCTATCGTGCAAGAGTTTATATCAAGATATATGCCAAATGTCAACTAGGATCATCATGAGATAAGTACACTCGTTACGCTAATATGAATTTATTTCAAAGCATTTCGCATGTACTTATCCTTTAATATGCCTAATGGATTTTTTCATCCATTTATCTTCCCATTTAGTTTCTCTTTTCCAAATGCTTGGTTTCTTTAACCTTAAATTACCTTTTACAACGATACTCTTCCATTCTCTATACAACATGATTTACAATCTTATCATATTAATACCAAGTTTACCGAAAGGCCAAATTAAATATATATTAAAACATATATATTTAATTATTCCTTCATTTAGCTACGCCACTAAATAGCTTATTTAATATAGAAATTAAAGACAATTGATTGTTACAATAATTGCCCAACTATCGGCTTCATACATTGACAAATATCAAATAAATTAATATATCAATTTATGATAAGTAAGATTTCTCACTTCTAATATTTATCATTTACTCATATGGAGATATTCTTTCATACAAGGTAATCACCTCTTTATTAAAATCATAAATTACATATGCCGTTAAGGCAAAATATATAACTATTATGGTAACTCTCACATAATGAGGTTTGAATATTAACAATGGGTCCAAGATCCCAATAAATTTAGTCAAAATTATGGGATATCATCCCTCTATAAATTGAAATCCAAGGATCTCATTAGATCCATGCTACGATTAAACTTCAATAGACATAAGTTTCCACACATCCGAGCGTGACGACTAATCCTCCTACAAGACTGGAGTAGTGATATGTTGTCAGTTCAAAATGAACTTGCATGAATATTAACTCCAATTTCTGATGCAATTATTTAATAAAATAAGAAACGATATACAAGTTATTTTATCAACAAACGCATGATAATACAAAGAGAGAATATATTATTACATGTTCTATATCAAGATACAACTATGAATGTATACCAATAGAACAACCAATTTCTATTTCAACAATTATGTTTCACTCTAATCACAAAGATCAAGACATAATCAAACCATAATCATTCAACATGTAAATTCAGATTAAACCACAAGCAAATCATGTTTCGCATGGTACAAATTCAACTATTATTTTCTTACCTTCCAATCAACAAACGACTTAACAAAAGCAATTGAAATCATCATTTTCAAATACCAATTAGACATATTCCCTCGAAGTAATGAACATCTCTATAAAACATGCAATAACTTTATTTCAAACAATCAAAATACATATATACATATACATATACATATATATATATATATATATACATATATGTTGATATGTCGATTACACTGAAAGAACATGTTAAAATGATTTAATAGAGGTGTTTTTACACTATTTAGTTGGATATATATATATATATATATATATATATATATATATATATATATGTATGTATGTATGTATGTATGTATGTATGTATGTATATACAAAACATATACATATATATATATGTATATACATATATACATATACATATACATATGTTCTATACATATACATATATATATGTATATGTATATATATGTATATATATATATATATATGTATATATATATATGTATATGTATATATATACAACTAAATACACCTCTATTAAATCATTTTAACATGTTCTTTCGAGTAACCCAACAAAACATATTAACCCACATACCACGGGATGATAATTTTGAAGTCTATTTGCATAGAATAACAACCATAAGTTTCTAACCCTTCCATGAATGAAATCCTTTGAGAAAAACCTAAGTCATCTTACATAGATCATTAACACTAATTAATTATTTTTAATCAAGTAATAAAACTACACCTACATGCAAATCAACTTATACATATCCAAATCAGTTCATTCCAAAGCATTAATTTCTTTTCTGTTTAGAAATTATTGAAATCCAAAAGCAAATATATCAGGAAAATGATGAAATACCTAGTAAAAACATTTTTCACACTACCTAGAAATCACTTTGCTCATACAAATAACTTATTGTTGATTGTAATAAAACCACCAGGAAAAATCATTTTGGGTTTCCAGAAATCAAATTTAAATAGAAAATTAAATAAAATAGAAATTGATTAGGAACACCCATTTGCGATTTTTTTCTAGATTTAGCTAAAACCACACAAGAAACTTAGGAGAATACAAAACCCATCAATTTCCTTTTTAAATTTCATTTCCAAACAATTAAATCAGAAGTTGTCCACAAATTCATTTAATTGTCATTTAAAATAGAATGTATATTTCCTCATTATTTACAAATAATGCTGCAGAGAAATGAGAAGATATTCATGTCTAAAGTAAACCCAGAATCAGCAACTTGTTACTCTTTCCGCTCCACCAAGTTGAATCCTTCTTTCCTCCAAAACTCACTCAGGTATTCCAGAAGAGAAAAATGAAAGCAGAAACAAAGGAGAAAAAAAAACAAATCATAATGAAGAAACTATACTATAATGGAGAATTTTCGGGCTTCCAAGTGTTGCTTCATGCGTCAATACATGTCGTGATGCTACATACTTGGTGTCAGATGAAGGCATGTCTCTTTTTAAAACTCTCAAATGTTAAATATTAAAATATTATTATTATTATACTTTTTAACTTTTGATTTACATACCAAATCCTTTTAGGATTTAAATATATAATTTCACAAATTAAAAATACATTTTTTTAATTTTAATTTTAATTGATACCTAACTTCAATAGTAAAATTAATCATCATACTATAAGTCCACATATTGCCAACAATATGTTATCGTAAAAATTATTTGAATTCCCATTTTCCATATAAAATATTCAAACAAATGAAAAAAATCACCAAGTCCGTAAATAATAATAATTTGAATATTCTCGTAAAGCTATGATTAAGGCCTAATCATGTTTTAGGAAGGATCATCAAGGTGGGTGCGGCCCTACGGGGTTATTTTTTCCACAATGTCATGCCCCGCGAAGAAACCGACGAGTCAAATGAATTTTATACCTAATGATGATCTCATATAATCCTATTTAGACTTAACAGTAATTAATTTAACTTACAAAAAAATTGGGATGTTACATAACAGAAGAAGAAAACTGGGAAGGATGAGTTAAATGCCATTCAATACAGAAGTAAAATAGATTTCCTTGATAAACATTAGTCATAAACTTATTTCAACTATTGACCCTGTTCTACTCTAGAATAAAGGCTTAAGAAATGGAGAATATACTGCTATCATTTTACATGTCTATTTGCAGTACATCTATATTGGCACTAACCTTTAAATTGGTCATGTGTAATACTAATAAATGTAAAATTGAGGATCATCAAGCTAACACCGTAACTACAAATTATTTTTAAAATTACATGATAGCTTCGTGGACTCAAGATGTATGAGATTTTGATTGATTGATAGACGAGTGTTGCTATGGATAAAGCAGCAAAACAGACAGCTGCTCAAGCCACTAATAGGATGATATTTGACAAAGCATTCTAATCTAAATGTCAATTGTTTCATAAAATTAGTTTATTAGATGATATTTTAAAGTTTCTTTCAATAAAGTGAGGAGAGACTGGTAAAAAACAAATCATACTGAAAGAGATCTCAGTTGATTACATGTAGGAAAAATGAATTGAATAAAGAAAATGACAGCCTAAACTGTACCCAAACCAGCCAATCATAGCATCATTACAAGCGTTGTTGAATAAAATGCATTCAATGCTTTTTATCAAATAATCTTTTACAATTAAATAGAAATATACCACCCCCGCCTCCCTCGAAAAACCTTTGAGGATATTTTGAATGTTATAATTGAAAAAACCTAAGTTTACAGTTCACATGGATAACGATTAAATTGTGCAAAGAATGAAAAAATGAAGATGCATCAAAACAAAAGGAGCAGTAGTGAATGGTTTAGATATTTCTGTATTTGTACTACTGCTTTAACCAGTTAGACCCTTCGCTTTTTCAGTGCACCCTTGCTTTTGTCTAGTGTCCATTCTCAATAACCCATTTCTCCATCCTGATCGAAGTTGGACACAGTATGTCATCTCCAAAAATCATAGGACCAGACAACAAATTAATGTCCTTATCGAGGTAAGAAAATAGAACAGATTTTGCATTGCCTCTCATTCTTTTCTTCGACTATTAGAATTTTCTCGAGATGGAATTCCTAGAAAAGATTTCATGCCATCATATGCAGCAAACCCTATTGCCACTGTCGGTACAACCTGTCAAATAGCAAATTATTTGCACATTAGACGTCAATCCTGCCAAAACATTTGCTACACACCTTTATAAAGAAAAAACAAATGCATGTAAGATGTATGCCATTATATAACAATAGCCAACTAGCAACTAAATTTTTGTTTTGTAGATCCCTTTACTTCAAAGTTCATTAGTGTGTGCAAGTTACAGGAACAAGTATGTTCACCGTTTTATAATTCTAGCAGAACTACATACACAAGTAAATGTATTTATTTTCTTGCTATTTCTTTCTTCTATCTTTTTAATAGTGGCTTGGTTAAATTCAAAATAGTGGGGACAACTTCTTGGAAGCTATTGTGTTAAAAGTAAATAGAAGCAAATAGCTGAATGATACCGAAATTGGAAACAGATTCAGCATGCAGTGTCCCTGAAGCAAATACTAATATCACTTTACCTTAACATAGTTGATGCTCAGTCCAGAGAACAATTGCTTCCAACCTTGTCTTTGTACAATTGTAATCAGTCCATCCCACGTTCCCTTAAATTCATGTTCCATTGACTGAAGGGAAGAGGCACTATCTTTGGTGGCTGATAATGTTTGTACCTGAAGAGGCAGTCCAACCTTAAAAGTGAATTTCCAGCATCATGGTCTGATTCTTTGATTTTAAATAATAAATTTCCTATGCAAAATCAATAAATAGAAATAAAGATTATTTACTCTCATTACCTAGAAATATACCTGCATCTGTCGTCTAACAACATCCAGAGGATATGTGATTGTCTGACCAACCAAACCAGCCAAGGCTCCACAAGCAAGTTTTGCCGAAACAGATTTTTCATGCTCCTTAGGAATATGTCTCTTCAGCTCCTCAAAGACATAGAACTTTAATCCAGCATATGGAAAAATTCCATAGAGTGACGGCACTATTCATAAACACAAAAAATATTAAGTAATTCAAATGAAAATAGCACAGAAGTTGACTGATACAATTTTAACCATTTATGACATAACATGAGAAGAAAGATAAACAAGAACACTATATAACTAACTAATAGAGTTACTCCAGCACGGAAACATATTCACATTATAAAGGTTACAAGGAAATTATTGAAAAGGGTCTCTCTAAGTAGTAGCATTAACTGTCTGGAAACATATATACATTATAAAGGTCAAAAAGAAATGATTTAAAAGGTCTCTCCAAACAGACTTTAAATGGTAAACCAGATGTGACATTTCCTGTGTGGCTATTTAAAAACTACTCACACCTGCTAATAGCCAAATACCGTTTTCTCCTTGAAATAGGATTCCATTGGGAATAACCCCATCATGGCTTTACATATCATGGCATCACCCTAATCTCAACACAATTCTCATCTGCCCAATACAAACCTTGCCAACTGATCCACACAAAGTTTGGATGTCATAAGCAATCAGCAAACCTGTTGATTGGCCATAACAGAATTCAAAGAGGATAGTGCAGAATAGACCCATCATGATATATCATCTTGTATGATGCATTGTCCTTAATGCTTGGTAGATTTGCTATAAAGTCTAGTATGGTTTCTCATTGCAGATCATCAGAATGATGTGCTTTGGGATAAAACCTGTAAGTGACATTTCTTAACTATTATGTTGGTGTTTTACTGTGTTACCAGGAAACGCCTAGGGCGCCCACGTTTCATCTTAGAAATGTTTCCGGTACGGAAGCTTGGGACGAAACGTCCTGGAAACACTGGGGCGTTTCTGGACATTTCCACCACAATTTTTTAAGCTTTATAACTTGAAAAGAAAAAAAGAAATTACCTACATTTATTATACCTAAACCTAATCTACCTACCCAAACTTGCTAAAGACACTTCCTAAAAGCTATATAATGACATCTTTGGTCCATTCTAAATCACACTCTCTTTTTCTCTTGCTAAATTCAGTTTTCATTAAACTAACATTTAGCATTGTGAAGAGCTAGTGGGATTGGAGTTGTCGATGGTGTTCATGGAGATGATTATGAGGAAAATCTAGATGATATATTCTAGAATCTAGATTATTATCATGTATATGTGAATCATTGAAATTATAACCATGTTGAATAACTTCAAATTTCAATGAATACAAAATATTTTGAGTGCTTTATCAGTTTTCTCTTATGGTCCATGGAGTACAATTTTAAAATGAGTACTATATATATACTATACAGTGTTTCCCATAACGTTTCATACCCAAGGTTTTTTTGAAAATCAGCGTTTCCACATTTCGAACCCGTACCGTACCCGTTTTCGTTTCCTAGCAACAGAGGTGTTTTCAAATATGGAATAAGCAGCACAACATTTGTTCTATAAAATGTTAAACCACCACCTACCATACAATTAAAAAGGAAACTAGTGTAATGTCCCCAAATGAACATATTTGACCCAAGTTGGATTTTGGGCAAATCCAAACCCTAGAAGCAATATAATAAATTACTTATCAAATCAAACACTGCAGATCTGAATTTTATATGAGAAGTGCGACTAGGGTGGAGTGAAATACCACCACAAATCAGCCCCTAAATCTATATCATTTCACGCAAATCTGATACTACTAATTTATAAAGCCCAAATATGTATAAAAATGCAGATTTCTGATATAAACAATGCTGCAATAAATTATTTAAAAACCATGTCTGCAACATAACTTCAAAAATTCATATCTTTTGCTAGAGAAGTCCAAATGAGCTGAAACTTTGGATCTTGGGCCACAAAAATATGAAGAATAATATTCTAAAATTAGTTTTTGCACAACAAACACGAAACCCTAATTTTGCCCTAAAAAGTAGGTCGCCCAGCACATTTAGGGCATCAAATCAGCTCCAAAAATTATGAAATTAATTTATTTTGATTCCCAAAATTCAGTACAATAAGCAACAATAAATTTCAGACCTGGAATGTCTCAAATACACTGCAAACCAGCCAAAAGATGGATCGCTCCAGCTGGTACAATGAACATACAACTGCTGCAATTTTATTCTTCAACAACACTTTGCTGAAAATAGTAGAAATCTGTGAAAGCCCAATAGAATTTCCTGAATGGAAATTTCTCTCAAACTCTTGGGGGTTTTCGTCCACAAGAGGGAAATACTAAAGGTTTTCGTCCTTAGATATTTTTATGCAAAAGCTACAAGCTTAAGACACAAATCAGAAATTATCAAGTGAATATCGAATGCCTCTCAAGCAAGTCTACTTCTCCTTTTAAAGGAAGAAGAGACCCAAAGGAACCTCCAAAATATCCAATCAGCTTGCATGATTCTTTCAATGCATTTTCCACCCTCCATTTCTCTTAGGGAGAATACAAAAGGCATTTAATAATTATTTTCTTCTCCCAAGTCTGGTCGCTTTTTCCCTAGAGGGAATACAAAATAGAAATGTTTTATCCTTTCTAAGTTCCCATTATTCCCCCAAGGCAAGTCGCCATTTTCCCTAGAAAATACAAATTAAATAAGTGTTTTTCTTTTTATGCACTTTTCTAGGTTCTATTTTAATGTTAAGTTTATTAATTTATTATATGTGCTATTATATTTTAATTTTTTTGCACAATATAATAAAATTAATAAAACTTAAGTCACCCTTATATTTTTCCTTTGGCCGTCAGGTTGACAAAATAGGCCAAAGGTCTTCGATTGGGAAGGGGATATTACAGTCCTCCCTTCCCAAAATTGCTTGCCCTCAAGCAATTCTAAATTTGTTTTGTCCAAGTGCCATGCACAATAGACAAAACATGCTGAAGTGATCCATGAAGCTTTTTGTACCTATCAAGTGGGCTAAGACTTGCCTCCATATATCTTCCACGAGATGCTCATATACATGTACTTGGAGAAATGGTTCAACAAACTTCAAAATGAAAACTTCATCTTCTACCATATCATGCATCTCATGATGAAAATAAATTGGAATGGGCAGCAATAAATAAGACACATTATCATTCACCTCATACCTTGGAGTACCCTCATTCTTTGTCTTTATGATGACTTGACTTTGCTGCACCAAATTCTGTGTATCCTTGTACACAAAGGGTTGAGTATCTTCACCAAACAACTTATCATGAGCTGCTGGTTTGGAAATTGTAGCACCCTGCAATTCCACACAAGTGTCTATGTGAGGCTCCTCATGTGCTAGCTGCTCCATAGAGTCTTCTTTCGTGGGTGTAGACTTCCTTGCATCAATTGCCTTCTTATTTTCCTTGAACTCTTGTAAGTGTTATCTTGCTTGAGCGGCTATCAACTTAGCAGCTCTAGCTCGTTATTCCATTCCTCACACTTTTTAAGTGTATCCTTGTACACAAAGGGTTGAGTATCTTCACCAAACAACTTATCATGAGCTACTAGTTTGGAAATTGCAAGGTACTTGACTTTGCTGCACCAAATTCTGTGTATCCTTGTACACAAAGGGTTGAGTATCTTCACCAAACAACTTATCATGAGCTACTGGTTTAGAAATTGCAGCACCTGCAATTCCACATAAGTGTCTATGTGAGGCTCCTCATGTGCTAGTTGTTCCATAGAGTCTTCTTTCATGGGTGTAGACTTCCTTGCATCAATTGCCTTCTTATTTTCCTTGAACTCTTGTAAGTGTTATCTTGCTTGAGCGGCTATCAACCTAGCAGCTCTAGCTCTGCTATTCCATTCCTCACACTTTTAAGTGTATCCTTGTACACAAAGGGTTGAGTATCTTCACCAAACAACTTATCATGAGCTACTGGTTTGGAAATTGCAGCACCCTGCAATTCCACACAAGTGTCTATGTGAGGCTCCTCATGTGCTAGCTGCTCCATAGAGTCTTCTTTCATGGGTGTAGACTTCCTTGCATCAATTGCCTTCTTATTTTCCTTGAACTCTTGTAAGTGTTGTCTTGCTTGAGCGGCTATCAACCTAGCAGCTCTAGCTCTGCTATTCCATTCCTCACACTTTTTAAGAGTTTCCATTCATAAAGACAAAGAATGAGGGTACTCCAAGGTATGAGGTGAATGATAATGTGTCTTATTTATTGCTGCCCATTCCAATTTATTTTCATCATGAGATGCATGATATGGTAGAAGATGAAGTTTTCATTTTGAAGTTTGTTGAACCATTTCTCCAAGTACATGTATATGAGCATCTCGTGGAAGATATATGGAGGCAAGTCTTAGCCCACTTGACAGGTACAGGTGCCAGGCTTGCGGATCACTTCAGCATGTTTTGTCTATTGTGCATGGCACTTGGACAAAACAAATTCAGAATTGCTTGAGGGCAAGCAATTTTGGGAAGGAGAACTGTAATATCCCCTTCCCAATCGAAGACCTTTGGCCTATTTTGTCGACTGACGGCCAAAGGAAAAATATAAGGGTGACTTAAGTTTTATTAATTTTATTATATTGTGCAAAAAAATTAAAATATAATAGCACATATAATAAATTAATAAACTTAACATTAAAATAGAACCTAGAAAAGTGCATAAAAAGAAAAACACTTATTTAATTTGTATTTTCTAGGAAAATGGCAACTTGCCTTGGGGAATAATGGGGAACTTAGAAAGGATAAAACTTTTCTATTTTGTATTCCCTCTAGGAAAAGGCGACCAGATTTGGGAGAAGAAAATAATTATTAAATGTCTTCTCGTATTCTCCTAAGAGAAATGGAGGGTGGAAAATGCATTAAAAGAATCATGCAAGCTGATTGGATATTTTGGAGGTTCCTTTGGGTCTCTTCTTCCTTTAAAAGGAGAAGTAAACTTGCTTGAAAGACATTCGATATTCACTTGATAATTTTTGATTTGTGTCTTAAACTTGTAGCTTTTGCATAAAAATATCTAAGGACGAAAACCTTTAGTATTTCCCTCTTGTGGACGAAAACCCCAAGAGTTTGAGAGGAATTTCCATTCAGGAAATTCTATTGGGCTTTCACAGATTTCTACTATTTTCAGCAATGTTGTTGAAGAATAAAATTGCAGCAGTTGTATGTTCATTGTACCAATTGGAGTGATCCATCTTTTGGCTGGTTTGCAGTGTATTTGAGACATTCCAGGTCTGAAATTTATTGTTGCTTATTGTACTGAATTTTGGGAATCAAAATAAATTAATTTCATAATTTTTGGAGCTGATTTGATGCCCTAAATGTGCTGGGCGACCTACTTTTTAGGGCAAAATTAGGGTTTCGTGTTTGTTGTGCGAAAACTAATTTTAGAATATTATTCTTCATATTTTTGTGGCCCAAGATCCAAAGTTTCAGCTCATTTGGACTTCTCTAGCAAAAGATATGAATTTTTGAAGTTATGTTGCAGACATGGTTTTTAAATAATTTATTGCAGCATTGTTTATATCAGAAATCTGCATTTTTATACATATTTGGGCTTTATAAATTAGTGGTATCAGATTTGCGTGGAATGATATAGATTTAGGGGCTGATTTGTGGTGGTATTTCACTCCACCCTAGTCGCACTTCTCATATAAAATTCAGATCTGCAGTGTTTGATTTGATAAGTAATTTATTATATTGCTTCTGGGGTTTGGATTTGCCCAAAATCCAACTTGGGTCAAATATGTTCATTTGGGGACATTACAACTAGTACCCATGGAAGACATGATCAAGCCAATGGTCAAATTAACACATATCTACAAAACATGGTACCAGCTCGGGTCACATGATTTATTTAGGCTTTGGAAATATCAACAAACAGATTTTATTTTAGTTATAATGGTGCAATAGAAAATGGAACCAAGTCACATCAATTAATTGAACTGACTCTTCACCGATAGGTTGCATTTTAACTAGTAAACCAAAGGAAGAGCACGCAAAACACTTTTTCAGTTTTACTGGTCATATACAAAAGAGAGAGACTAAATCAACAGTCCATACCAACTCCACGGTAGAGACCACGTAAGCCACTCTGCCCATAGACATTTGCAAACACGTCCACCATCCCTCTGTAGGCCGGCTGCAAATGACCGTGCCTTACTTTGTTATGCAAACCTGTGTTGTATGATCCTGTCAACTGCACAAACAATTGCAATGACATAAAAATGGTTATGAGGAAAGTAAAAATTTATATACGCCCATCCATGTTTTCTGCTTTTCTGTTTCATTGCAACCGTAAAATCTTGTAATCCGTACATGCATGTTTGTTTTGAAGCAGCTAACTTATGCTCGAGGTTTTTCTTTAAAAGCATGAAAAGAATAAGCTTATACTAAATACATGACATTTGTTTCTAAAAATTGAATATTCTATATGCCAAGATGAGGCATCTCCTTACACACTTCTACAAGCTCAGTCATATTTCATGAAAAATTCAATCAGTTTACAAAAATTGTCTAAAGCGTTTCTGACATCCATATCCATGCAGTATACAAGATTTGTCACAAACTTTACTAACACACTGAGATACACATATCAATATAAGCCTGCAACACACCATTGGCATTCTAGAACTTTACAATGTTTTCAGAACTAAAGCTCTGACATGACTTGCCTGATATGCCAGCCTGGTACGAGCTAAATCCAGGGGATAGGTGCAAATAACTGCTGTTCCTCCTGACAAGGACCCTGCCAAGAGATCAACAATTGGACCCGTTCCAACACCAGGATAATAGTCAATGATCCAACGACGGTATTGCTCATATGTCATAAAATGAAGAGCTGCATATGGAACAATTCTAGCAACACTAGCCCGTTTCCCCTGAAACAATTAAAAATAACTCAAAAAAATCTGTCAACAAAATACTTACAGATACTGCATGTCAAGTTTGTCACCGAAAACCAAACTGCATCTAATCCTCTGGCATTTTTTCACTTCTAATTTAAGCAATGATTTCCAGTGAAAAGCTGAAGAGTGCCTAACACTGTCCTAAGTGGTGTCAGACAAAGCACTAAGCAGTACAGTAGCTTGACATTGGATGAAAATAACCTCGGGTAACATCCTCGAGCATTTATCATAGATACATCAAGGAAATCTTTAGGGGTGTAAATCTTTCTTAGCATATATTAGTTGGCAAACCTTTCATTTCATTAACTAGAAAAAGCATCCTAGCTCTGTTTCTTCAAAAACAATTAATGACGATTCTCAGAAAATATCTTAACAACAACAAACGAACACTTCCAGCCACTGCATATGCAGTTCGAAACCAAAAACCAAACGAGATCTAGACCTGTGACATTGCTTTAAAGTTTAAATCTCATTTGCTATGACCATTTCCAATTGAAATAGAACAGTGCCTAACATTGTTCTAGGCAGTAGTACACGTGTAATTAGATCTTGGCTCAAAATATCCATGGGTAAAATCCTTGAGCATTGGAGCACAGTGCGGTCACAGAAATCTTTAGGGGTGGAATCTTCATTAATATAAAACAGTGGACCAATCTTTTCATTTCATAGAACAAGCAAAATAATATACAATACATCAATATTTTAGAAAAATCATATATGATGCTTGGTAATTTTAGTAACTTTAGAAAAAATTGGGCAGCATTTTTTTCTCACTAGTTTGGCTATCCAAATTTTGAAGAAAAATTTAAAAGAACAACCAACTGACTAGAAAAATCCATGTAAACAAAAATTTGTCCATAGCCAATACAGAAACTAAAAGAGGGGTCAAATTCTTGCTAAAATGCAACTGTACTGCTTGTAAGAAATCCTACCTGTAAAGGCCACTGACACCCTCAGTCTGAAGTATCCGTACCAATGATCGCCACACACCCATTGATTGAAATTCTCCATGCCTCGTCTGACACAAAATGAAAGTAAGTGATCTGCTGCATCAATTATACACAGGCAATTCAAATTTCAATGCCTATCAAACACATTGTTCCAAATTCAAAGAACCTGAAAACCCAATACATTTTGCAGCAGAATTACAGCACAAATAAAAACGTTTCAAAATGTAAGACTGAGGTGATTTGAAGACAACCACTGCTTATCAAAGATTAATTCAAGCATATAGAGAAAGAGACATCGAGTCAATGTCTCTCACTTGGCAGAAAGGCACATATGATTTTGGAGATGGCATTTTTTTAGAAGTCCACGAAACGCAACCAGCCCTGTTCTAAGATTGATGTAACTTTGACATGACCATTTTTTAAGGAAAAAACCAACAAACCTAACCAAGATATGCGTAAATTTGACACGGGCCTTTCAAACAAGAAATCCATGTAACCCTATAAATGTATTAAATGTGCTACATTTATCCCACTTACATCATAATATCACAGGCATGAGTACATAACAAAATACCAAAGACAATAAATGCAAATGCAAATTGCATGATAAATATAATGCCAATGAAACTGTAAAAACAAAAATCTAATCAGGAACGAAATTGAGAATTGAGAAAAAGTATGATTGAAATTGAACCTGAAACAATATTTTAATGCGCTCGAGGGCGCCACGGCAGTTTTAGCAATCCCACCAGAAGTCCCTCCGGCGATGAGCTCCTTGATGTAAAGTGGCATATCGAGAAAGAAGCCCTGAATTGGTCCCTCATTCCCTGCCATGAAAGAAGCTCCTGTGCAGGCTTTAGCAGCCGTTTGCTTCAAAGTGTGATCGTGCGAGGATCCCATGTTCAGTTGGACTTTAAACACGGTTTCCTTGTTCGATCTGGGGAAGTCATTGGCGGCGGCGGAGGGGAAGGATTGTCTGGGTATTCGGTAGTTTCTTCCTTCCCGGCTCTTCCTCCTCTGCAAGTAAGCATTTTTATTATTTATTCGACCTGTGGACGCACGTGGCCATTCGAAAAAATAATCGATGAGGAGACCGACCACATTTTTAATAACAATAATTTCTATAAAGCTTGTATGATACTAAGTAGAATCAAAATACTTACCAACTCTTAATCGGCTATACTCTATACAAAATGCACCAACCCCATCCGAACTACATAGGAAACACATGCATTGTCATTGAAAACTCGCTCGAAAAGATTTCTGACACGAGTCCGATAGCGATGGGGATAACTTGGATTGTTGATTACATTCCCCTAATATGCATTTTGTATGTAGTTTTATTCCCTAGCTCTACTCATTGTTGATCTCCCCAGAACGATGATGTGGCCATTTAATACACCAACTTCCTCGATTGCAATGTAACATCCAAAGCAAGTAAAATTAATTTGTAGAATATGTTTTGCGGTGAAAACTAAAGGGAACAAAACAGATAAATGTGCACCGAACGTTTATTGAGTAAGGCGTGGATCGACAAGAGAGTCGAAAATAGAAAATCAACCCAAGAGATACAAAAGTGTAGTGTTGTAAGATGGGCGAGACGACCTCTAGGAAAGCGCACAGGCTTTTGAAAAACACAATTGTTGAACCTATTACATACATAGCTTCTTTATGCATCAAAGCAGGATATTAAACACACTAAATGTTTGAAATTACAACTTGTTAATGAGGCTGAGCAAATGTTAGTGAACGTAAGAGGAAGTTGAAAAACACACAAAACTCTAAATCAAAACAATTACTAGAGAAAAGTTGGATACAAAATAGAGTTGTATTGGCTCTAATTAGGTTTATGTAGAAGCTATCAATGCAATAGATTAAACAAGATGATTGTTGCAAATTACAACATCTAAATGAAGTTGAGCATATGGTAGTGAACCTGAGAGGAGATTGAAAAACACACAAACTCTGAATGAGAAGGGTCACTAGAGAAAGGTTGGATACAAATCAGAGTTGGACTCCCTCCAATCGGGTATGTAGAAGTTGTCACCACCAATGAAGTAGTTTAAGCAAGATGATTGTTAGAAATTACAACTTGTTAATGAGGTTGAGCGGATCTTTAGTGAACCTAAGGGGAGGTTGAAAAACACACAAACTCTAAACCAAAATGGTCACTGGAGAAAGGTTAGATACAAAACAAAGTTGCACTTTGGCTCCAATTAAGTTTACGTAGAAGTTATCTCCATCAATGTAGTAGATTAAACAAGATGATTGTTGCAAATTATAGCCTTTGTAAATGAAGCTAAGAATATGGTAGTGAACCTGAAAGGAGATTGAAAAACACACAAACTACGAATCATAACATTCATTATAGAAAGGATGGATACAAATCGAGTTACACTAGCTCTAATTAGGTTTATGTAGTTGAAAAACACAGTGTGTTTTTCAACAATAATATGAGCTTATTTCATGCATAGAGGCTTATACCTTGTCATGTAATTGTCATGATTTTTGCATTCATGATACTTGTCGCAAGCAAGATGACAAATCAGGTTATGACTTCATCATATAACAGATGCTAGTGAGAAGTTCTTTAGCGAATCCAAGCGGAGATTGAAAAATACATAAACTTTGAATTTGAGCGGCCCAGAGAAAGGTTGGTTACAAAACAGAGTCAGACCGGCTTCAATTAGGCTTACGTAGAAGTTATCTACATCAATGGAGTAGATCAAACAAGATTATTGTTGCAAATTACACCTGTAAATGAAACTGAGCATATGGTCGTGAATCGGAGAGGAGACTAAAAACATACAAACTCTAAATCGTAACGATCATTAGAAAAGACTGGATACAAATCAAAGTTGCGTAATCTATATAATTAGGTTTATGTAGTTGAAAAACACGGTGTTTTTCAACAATAATATGAGGTTATTTCATGGATCCTTTTTGTGTACAATCGGAGACTGAAACAGATAAGGGTGTAGGAGGTTTACCTGTTGTTGGGTTGATGGGTGGAATGCGCGTGTGTAGACTTCCGATCTCGGTCGATCGTGTGAACTCCTTTTTGGCTGGGAAGGACTACCCTATATAAGAAAACAAGACCACAAGAGAGAGTTAAACAATATATGTAGTGGACTGCCTAGCGTATGCTAGATCCAGGAAGTGTGATACTCCTTGAGGGTTGTCAATCCATTATTTTATAAATCAATATTAAATGACAAAAGCATGTAAATAAAAGGAATCTAGTGCTAGCACTATGATTTGGGTGCCTCAGGTTGCTATCAGCATCGATTCAATTAAATACTAAACTATGTAGGTAAAAGGTGTTTGGGTCAGGTTCTGGGTAGGTTGGGTAGTCTGCAGGTCATAGACAGGGTTTGGTTGGGGTTGGGTAGGGTATTTTAGGTGGTTTGGGTAAAGAGGTAGGTTTTGGTCTATATTAGTAGACAAACAAGAGACCGACGCGATTGAGGGTATGACCGATGCGGTTAGGGTAGGTCGATGTCGGTCCACCGTAGAAGTGACAGAGGGTCTAGTGGGGTATTTTAGGTTCTCTCGGGTGGGTACAGAGTGTTGAGAGAGGTATGGGTGGGATTAGGTAAATGGTAGGTTTAGGATGGGTGTTGGGGTGCTTGTGAGGTGTTTTGGGTGTGTTTTAGGTAGAGTTGTGGAGCTTGCAGATGACAAGGTGACCAACTGGTCAAAGGTCGGTGTCGACCGACCACCATTACGGTTAGAGTTAACCGATGCGACTCACTAGTATTGGGTCGAGTTTGGAAATGGGGGTTAGGTGCCTTTGTGACTTCCCGAGGATTGATAGAGAGCGAGAATAGGGTGAGAGAAGGGTCCCGGGTGTAGGTGTGAGGTCAATGGATAGGTAAGATCGAAAAGTTTTAGGAGGAAATAGAGAAGCAAAGTACCAAAACACAAGTGAGAGTTCTACTTACTTGGAGTCCATATGCTGTAGAGATGAGCAAATGATGAGAAGAGAGATGGTGAGTGTTGGTGACGGTGGTTGGTTGGTTGGAGAACTCTTGTTCGAGCTCGCCTCTGCTTAAGTTCTTTCAATGGATGTTCTCACAAAGATTTCTTGTGAATGCTTCCACCGATGGTCTCAGCTGGGAGTTCCAATGGCCTTGTTGTTTCAACGAGTTGCTATGAAGATGCCAACACCAATGCCAATCCACCAGAATGCCAATGATAATTGACAAACCCAGAGAATGTCCAATGATCCACCAACCGAAATGATAAACCCTTTGAAAGAGTCGGGATTGGATATTTGCGGTGTGACCGCGCCGGTCCCACCTGACCGACATCGGTCAGAATAACCGACATCGGTTATGTCGGGGGGATTTGTTTTTTGAAAAGTGGGGAATATGCCTTCCCCACTTGATTTTGAGTGGCGGAGCACATGCGTCCTCCACCCTTAGAATGGGTAATAGGACAAAAAAGGGTCCTATGAGTGGAGTGGCCACTATTAGGGTTTTCTAGAAGGGTATGGGCTAGGTATGGGCAAGGTATGGGCAAGGTGGGGAGTGGAATGGTGAGGTGGAGGGGCAAGTGGGGTAGTGGAAGGTGAGGTGGAGGGGCAAGTGGGGTAGTGGAAGAGTGAGGTGGTTGGGTGAGGTGGCTTGATGAGTGGGTAAAGGGGGAATTTAATTAATAGATGTTAATTAAATCCTTGAGTGTGTGAATGAGGGTCATTTGTGATGTGCAAAAGGGGTTGTGAGTGACCGAATTAGGGTTAAATCGATCACCCATGTAGAATGTGGCTATTAGGTTATTTTGAGGAAGATGATGAAATGTGACGTGTTTTTGTGTCTACATTTTGCCCCTTTTTTGGGTAACCTGTAGTGGTAGGCGGCGCGACAAAAACAAAGGTTGGTTTTTGCCCCATGTGAATGTAGGGTGAGAAGGTGGATGTTGGGTGCCCCAAATAGGGGCCTAAGTGATCCCCCCTCAAATCGGGCACCAATGATGAAGAATAGAGAGAGTCGGTGGGTGGTTTGATAAAGTACGGTGAGAGGTGTGAGAGAGATGAGGTGGGTGGGTAGGTGAGGACAAAAGGTAAGGTAGGTGAGTAGGTAGGGCATTCAAACATACGCACACATTGTAAAATGCAATGAGGTACAAGGGTTGCTCAACATAATAAATTTACGTCAGCTAAGGTCGCAAGGGTCATCCAAACACGGGTTATTGAGGTCCAGTATCCAGGGTAAAGGATACGGTCCGGCACTCAATGAGGTAAGATGCAGGAATGCATAGGGTGGTTCCAGTACATCCAAAAGGGTCAAGGTTTGTTTGGAAAGGGTCACGGCCATAGGTAAGGTAAGGTCATAAGGTTGAGCAAAACAGTACCGTCATCACAAGATGCAACAAGTGAGGACATGAAAATATCCACGTAATCAATGGGTGGGGTAGGTAGGCATAGGTAGGTAAGTGGGTGTGGGTAGGGTAGTGTCAATCAAGTGTACGTGCGCACGTAGAGATTGCGACACGGTACCATGGTGAAGAGCTTTCAAACTCTACATCGTCCAAGGTCGATCGGGTTATCCAAACAGGGGTTGTTGAGGTCCGGTATCCATGGTGAAGGATACGGTCCGGGCACTCAATGAGGTAAGATGCGGAACACATAGGGTGGTTCCGGCACATCCAAAAGGTCAAGGGTGTTTGGGTAAAGGTCACGCCGTAGGCAAGGTAAGGTTGGTTGGTAGGCTAACAACATGGTAACAACATCGCAAGGTAGAGCGAGTGCGTAAGGTCGATGGTCACCCCAAGGGGGTAGTGTGGGTAAAAAGGTGAGGTCAAGGGTCAGGGGGGCTCTGGTGAGGTGAAAAAGGTTGCGGGTAGGGTGATAGGGTGAAATTGGTGGTAAAGTGGAGGTCAAGGGTAACCGATGTCGGTCAAGGGTAACCGATGATGGTATGGGTAAACCGACCACGGTAAGGTAGGGCACATGACCGATGATGGTTAAAGTAAACCGACACCAGTTAGGTCGGGGTTTTTTATAAAAGGAAAATTCCATGTTTTTCAGAATCATTTGTCCTATGCAAAATAGAAGAAAATGACAAGAGAGAAGGGAAAGTGTGAAAGCATCTGAATGGAATGGAGAGTTGAGTTGGCGAACCACATAGTGGGTGATTGGCGTAGTCGTTAGGCGGGGTCCACGAGATCGGGTTGAGTATTTGATTGGTTGGTTGGCGAGGTGACCGATTGGTGATGGCAAAGGCCGTGGAGAGGATCATGTGGGGACCACCGGTGCAAAGTGCTCTCGACGTGCCACCACGATGATGGTGTTGATGAGGTAAAAGTCAATCCTTTGTTTGTTTTGGGAGTTGATTGGTTTAGAGGGCGGGTTTAAGAAAAATGGGTTTGGGGGAAATGAAATTTGAATTTTGGGAGGATGAATCAGGTAAAATAGGAACATGGAGAGAGAGGTGGTGGGTGAAAATGAGGGGTGGAGGGAGTTGAGGGAGGTTTAGGTGAGGATGGGTGGGTAGAAGAGAGGGAAAGGGGGTTTTGGAAAATGGAGGGTTTGGGCGTCGCGGTTTTCACTGCGATGAAAGACCGGTCGTCGGTCGAGCTTCACCACGGCATGACGGTGAGGTATGACCGTATCGGTCACAAAATAGGTGACCGATGCCAGTTTAGGGGAGACCAGGGTCGGTTAGAGATAACCGATACTGGTCATGGTTTGGGGAAAAAGGGGCCAAAAGTGCCCCAGGTCGGGTGGGTGAGATGGGTAGGGGTAAAAGAGGGTATGTGGGTGAAAAAGTTAACCTAGGTGGGGGGTTGAAATAGGTATGGGTAAGTGATAATGGGTGAGGTTGGGGGTGGGTAGATAGAATTGATGCGAAGGTAAGTTGGGGAAAAACAAGAGGTAGGGTGCTAGGTATAGTTGAGGTATCGAAGGTGATTTTGGGTATGGGTAAGGTGTATTAATGTGATGTTTGTGTTGATGACGGGAGAGATCAACTACGGATGCGGGATAGGGTACCACCCCTACTTTTGATAGTTTGTGGGGCTGCGACGATCAAGGAGTGGAGACATGTCACCAATGTGGGCCTGATTGGGGTCCGACGCTACCAACATGTAGTCCGATAGCCAAGTTTGATGGTCGCCCTCATCGATAGATGGGATTCGGTGACCAACATGTTCCATTTATCGAATGGGGGAGATGATAGTCACCCTGAGGACGTGTGTATAGATCTTGGTTACCGATATTGGGATGTAGTATATTCGATTACCTCCGAGGCATCTGAGGAGCTGATGTTGCCAGTGTTTGGTGAGGGGTTGGCGGTGATGAGATTCCATAGCTGCCAACATGAGCTATGGAGATATGTATCTAGCCCATCTAGAGGAGATGAGGCTAGTAGTATTATTGATGGAGGTAGTCTGTTGTTTTACACTACCAGATGCAGAGGGTGGGAGATTCCCATGATCATTGATGGGGGTGTTGTATGACATGGTGGTGGATAGGACCTACTTTGCATGGGTGTCCAACATTCCTGGTGTAGTTATATAGAGAGTTGTGGGTGTATGGGTAGCTCCACTGAGTTTAGCCTATGTTGCACATTTGTTCTTCATTGTTGGGCCTATGAGCACATAGTGTGTGTGCATCTGATTGGTATGCCCTGAGTAGATGCATTTGAGCCGAGTTTTGTTCGGGTGGGGTACAGGTGATGGGTGCTTCTGCTATTGAGAGACCGATCGAATAGGGCTACTCATGATGCATACTACATGTGGTTACTAGAGGGATTGTCTGGTGTGGATATCATTTGGAGACCGTATGTGGGTTATCCCTCATACGACATGATATGTCGATGAGCTAGACAGGCAAAGCTAGATAGATGGATAGAGGGGCATTGTGTAGGGGAGCACGAGATGATCCCAATTGACAGGTCGAGGCAGCGATTTAGGCTACCACAGATATACCCCACCCTTCCCATAATACAGAGAGAGATGATGTGAGAGGCCATTACCCCTACCATAGTCGAAAGTGCCTACAGGTAGAGGAGTAGGTGATAGACTAGTGGATTGATGATGCCGGAGTGACAGATGAGATAGTTACAGATAGTGGTGGGTAGCTCATTTACAGCAGCAGTACCACCTGAGGCAGGGGCAACAAATTTAGCCACTATCACGGTGCAGAGAGATGCCCTACAGGGGTAGGTGGCGACCCTGATTACCCAGTTGGGGATGGTACAGGGGCAAGTTGGCGGTTTCGGAGGTGGAGGTGGCCAAGTTGCATGCACAGTGGCTAGTATAGGCCCAGATGGCCTAGGGTGGAGATGTAGATGGTGATGATGATGGTCAGGTGGCCACCCTTGCATGCAGCAGTTTACAGGTTTACAGAGGCCAATTAGCCACTCCAGAAGCACAATATCATCATGGGGGCACTACAGCCCAAATACAGCACATGGGCAGAGGCCAAGGCGATGGCACACAACACAGCACCGGGACAACAGGGGTCCCAATTCATAGGCAAGGGTGGGATAGGGTCCCACAGGACAGGTACAGGGTCATAGAGGCCAATGGGGCCACCATAGAGAGTACTCGTATCTAGATTGTGGGATGCTTTAGGCGAGGCCAGATATTATCAAGATCAGTTGATGGTAGTCGAGATAGATTTCCTATCCTACGGAGAGTACAGGCACACCAGCCTCGAGTGAGAGGGCCTGTCACGCACCCACAATGTGGAGAGCACAGGGGCCATCGAGCCCCGAGACAGATCAGGGTGAGGCCACCAGTTCACGGAGGCCAGTTCCCGTCAATGTACCAGTAGGGACCCAGCCACCACCCATGATGGGTGGGGAGATGTTAGTAGGCCATCGGACAGAGCCGAGGGGGAGGAGGAGACAGGAGAGACTGAGATGGAGGATGTCCGGCAGGATGATGCCTGATGTATGTCCCTTGATTTTGATGTAGTTATGCATTTTTGATATATACCAGCCTGCATGCCGAAGAGAGTGAGGATGTATGAGAGTTTTGTATTTTTGATCATATACCGGCCTACATGCTAAAGATGGTGAGGTTGTATATGAGAGTTTTGAGAGATGGATATTATTTGATATCAGTGTATATTGTATGGATACATAGATTTATATGATGAGATGGATGATTTACTGATGATATATGTGTTGATAGAATGTGATTAATATGCATAGATGGATGTTAAATAGGTGTGTTAGGCATGGTTGAGTTAGGTTGGTGTTAGGCATGATGGAGTCAGGTGTGTTAGGCATGATGGAGTCAAGTCATAGGCATGATGGAGTTAGGTCATAGGCATGATGGAGTCAAGTCATAGGTGTTAGGCATGATGGAGTCGGTCATAGGCATGGTTGAGTTGAGTGTTAGGCATTTGGAGTCGGGTTAGGCATGGCATGGTGGAGTTGATTTCTTAGGTATTTGATATGATGGAAAAGAAATGGTGATGGTATGTATATATTTTGGTTTAATTTTTGTTGTGTATGGTAACATGGATCATGTATGATCATAGGAAATGTATTAATTGTGGTAAATGTGATGAAATGAATGTTGTAAAATGTATTAATTTCCACTTATTTGATGATAAATTGAAACTAACTAGAGTAGAATGTGATAGGAACAGGTAGCCAATGGCGAAAGGTGAGCGGGTGTGGATGAGAAAAGGTGAAGAAGGTGGTGACAATGGTCGAGCTAACCTCAAAGGGCCCCATGCCCTCGGAGTGTTGCCTACATAGCCCCGGTGAAAAAAGGGGCCTCAGACCGATGTAGTTCTCCCTTAAGCTAGGGAGGAAAAGAATAGGTATAGAAGGGTTGGTCGGGTGGAGGTAGGTTGTGTTCATGGGTATGTAGGTAAGGGTAAATAGGTAAGGGTCAAGGGTACGGTTGAGTAGGTATGGGTCATGGGTAGGGGTAGATAGGTAGGGTTAATGGGTATGGGTATGGGTAGGTAGGTAGGTCAATGGGTATGGGTAGATAGATAGGTGAGGTTCAATGGGTATGGGTAGATTAGGTAGGGGGTCATGGGTATGGGTAGATGGTGAGGTAAATAGGTATGGGTAGGTAGGTAAGGTAGGGTATGGGTAAAAGGTATGGTCGGGTAAATAGATAATGCACGTGTGGGTGATTAGGTCAATGGTTATGGGTGTGGGTAGATAGGTGGGGTCAATGGGAATGAGTAAATAGGTGAGGAAAAAGGTATGATCGGGTATGGTAGGGTATGAATATGGGTAAATAGGTGGGTAGGTAGGGTAGGGTAGGGTAGGGACGTAGGTGTGTAGGTAGATAGGTAGGGTCAATGGTTTGGGTGAGTGGGTACAGGTTATGGGTATGGGTAAGTGGGTAAATAGGTAGTGGGGAAAGATGTGATACTTGTGGGTAAGGATAGATGGGTAAGATGCTAGGTCAGAGGTATGGGTGTGGGTGGGTAAGGTGATGAAGATCAGATGTGGTGTGAAATAGAGATTGATAGGTTGAGGTAGGTGTGGGTGAGAGGTAGGTGGGTAAGTGAAACTCTTGGTTTTGGTTTGAAGAAGGTCAATAGTTCAAAAGTAGGGAAACTATAATAGGGTTGATGATGCTGGCCAATTGGGAAGGACCATCGATGCACGTGCACTCACCAAGGTAGGTGTGTGAACCTCAAGCCCCTAAAAGACCTCGCAGGTTGGATGGTTCCAAAGGTGAAGCAATGTGCAGATCATCACGACAGATCGTATTCGTGACATCGTCCCGTGTGGTAGGTGGAAACAGTAAGATAATGTGGGAAGATGGTGATATGGTGAAAGGTTGGAAACGTGAAGGGGAATAAAACACCTCTTGTATAAGATGGCCGATATCCCAGATAGGCGAGTCCATGGAAAAAGGGTGTGTTATGTTTGGAGGATAGACTTGATCGATGCGGGAAGTCTATGTGGGATGATTAGATAATCTCCTTGAGGTCTTCGTGAAGCTGATCGATGCGGAAGCTTCAAATGGGCCTAGTCAAATTTTTTTTTTTTTACTAGGTAGAGTATGGCTAGTGCATTATAGTTGTCCTTCGAGGGAGAAGTCTATTTATGGTGACTAGATACAAATGGTAGATGTCCTTTTGAGGGATTCATCTTTATGTTTGGAAGTTTGACTCAAGGAGGGTGATCCCATTTTTGATAGGTGAATTTGTTTTTTTACCAAATTAAGCCATGGACAAGGCTATAGAGGAATACGAACATAATCAAAAGGTGGAGGGAAGGTGGAGGTGGCGTTGGGTTGTTTTTGAAGGGTATATGGGATGGTATACTGACCATGGGATTCCATCCTCGAGGGAACGAAAAGTATCCATGAGAATCATGCCATGAGTAGAGCCATGGTACTCATATTGAAGACGAGGTTGAAAAAGTGACATGAGAGTCACATGATTCTTGTTTAATCGTAGGTACGGGAGGTGGTGATAAGAGGAGTGAGTGCTCACGGAATGAGCCGGTAATAGTCAATGGGTGATAGAGCATTTGGTTCAACAATAGAATGGTCAAAGATGCAAGATGTTAAGGGGCTCAGGTTCGGGTTTACCATCAAGTGAAGATAAACGATAAGCACTTGATCCATAAGTATGGGTAACGATATAGGGTCCAAGCCAATTAGGAGAAATTTACCCCGTAGATGTTTCTCAGCTTTGGTGACATGTTGATTTTCCTTCAAGACGAGATCACCGACTTAGAAGGTTCGGGGTGGACGCGCTTGTCATAAGTGTGTTTGATACATTTTTGGTATATTTGGAGGTGATCTAAAGCATGTAGACATCGTTATCTAACAACTCTAGTTGTGCCAAACGATCTTGGTGAAAGTCATCATTGGTGAGCATGTCTTTGAGTGATATGCGAGAGATGGGATCTGGACTTCGAGAGGCAAGACAACCTCGGTACCGTAGACCAGAGAGAAAGGTGTAGCAATAGTCGATGTACGAATACTAGTGTGGTATGCCCATAGGGACAAAAGGAATGTGCGTATGCCAATCCTTCCCAGTATCATTGACCACTTTCATGAGGATTTTGTTCAAAGTTTTGTTAGTTGATTCGGCTTGGCCATTGGTTTGAGGGTAGTAAGGTGAAGAAAAACTGAGTTGGATACCAAAGGTGTCACAGAGTTTCTGGAGGGTTTTGTTTTTGAATTGTTTTCCATTATCAGTGATAAGGCGATGAGGAACACCAAAGCGATAGATAATGTGATGGTTGATGAACTCACAAATCTTCTCGGCTTTGGTAGAGATGAGTGGAATGGCTTCTACCCATTTGGTATAGTATTCGGTAGCGGTTATGATCCATTGGTGGCGTTGAGAAGAATGAGGGTTAATCTCACCGATGAGGTCGAGGCCCCATTGAGAAAAGGGCCAAAGGTCTCGTGTGACTTGTAAGGCATGACCAGGGGTATGATGAAGGTTTGAGTGTTGTTGACATTTCACACATCGTTTGACATAGTCACAACAATCACTGTAGTTGAGGGTAGGCCAGTAATAGCCGAGGCGAAGAATACGTTTAGCAATAGCAACTAGGCCACTTATGTGACCCCCACAAATGTCGTGTATTTCTCTGATGGTATAGGGTATTTCGAGCTAGTGAGGCATCGAGAAGGATCCCATCAAAGCCACATTTATAGAGGAGACCTCCCATGATGACATACTAGGAGACTTTTTGGAGGAAGGCACATCGGCCATTACGGGTAAGGTCCAGAGGAAGAATGGAAAGGGAGAGGTAGTCAGAGTATTGTTGGTACCAGAGGTCTGATGGGTCGGTGGTAGGTTTCTCAATGAGATTGACCACATGAGAGAGGTAGGAGGGTGATTGCAATCTCCACACAACAACAAAGATTTGTGAATCGGTAGGTGATGAGGGTATTTGTGAGGCAAGACAAGCCATGGTATCTGCAAACTTGTTCGTAGAGCGGGGAATGGTTTGTAGTTTATAGTGGGTGAAGGTGGTTAACAAGAAGTCTACGTGGTGTTTGTACCATTGTAATTCCTCATTGCGACATTGGTATAGTCCATTGACCTGATTTACTACCAATTGAGAATCACCGAAGATATTAATGGATTTAACATCTAGGGTTCGAGTGGTTTGGAGACCTAGTACGAGTGCTTCATATTCAATGATGTTGTTGGTACACTCAAAGTCAAGTTTGAAAGAAAGGGGTATGGGTTCACTGTCATGTGGAATGAGGATGATTCCATCTCCACCCCCACGTTGACACTTAGATCCATCAAAGAATAAGGTCATTTGATAGTGTAGAGGTTCCTCGGTAGGTCCGTCAAGAGGGAAAGGGTAGCGATGGATTCATCGGGAATTCAAAGTTATGGGTTGGTGGTCAGAGAGTGGGGCATCAGCCAGTTGATCGGTGATAGCCTGACCCTTGATTGATTTTTGGTGAAGAAAGGTGATATCTAGATCAATGAGTAGCATGAGCCATCATGAAATGCATTGGTTTTGGAATGGTTTAGAGTACATGTAATGTAAGGGGTCGGTGTTGGTTATGACGAAGGTGGTGTGGTTAAGTAGGTAGTGGTGAAGTTTGGTGGCCACGAAGACTAAAGCAGGCACAACTTTTTGCGTGTGTGTATATCTAGTCTCGTAATCCACAAGGGTACGGCTGATGTAATAGACCACTTGTTCCCTATGTTGGTCATCATGGTGAGCGAGCATGCGCCCCAAGGAATGGTCGGGTGGTAAAATGTAGAGGTAGAATGGTTGATCATCCTTAGGTGGGGTAAGCACGGGTGGTTGTAATAGATATGCTTTCAAGGCTTCAAAAGCTTTATGACAATCCACGTTCCACTGGAAGGTGATGTCCTTTTTAAGGAGGTGGTGGAAGGGTTCACAACAATCTGATAATTGAGAAATGAAGCAACGGATAGATTGTAGTTTTCCCTGCAAGCTACGAAGTTGGCGGAGGTTAGTGGGTGGAGGCATCTCGAGGATGGCCTTGATTTTGGCCGGTCAACTTCAATGCCTCGCAAGGAAACAATGAAGCCCAAGAGTTTACCTGAGAGGATGGGTGAAAACACACTTCTTAGGTTGAAGGCGTACGCAATATTGGATGAGATGGTCAAGATGATTTTGAGGATGGGTAAATGGTCAACGTGACTTTTGGACTTTCCCAAAAGGTCATCGACGTAGTCTTCCAAGATGTGATGCATGATGTCATGGAAGATATAGGTCATGGCTCATTGGTAGGTGGCGCCTGCATTCTTCAGGCCGAAGGGCATGACACAATAGCAGAAGGTCCCCTAAGGGGTAATGAAGGTGGTTTTGTGTTGATCCTCGGGGTGAGTAATATTTGATTATAGCCCGAGAACCCATCCATGAGAGATAACATCTCATGTCCGGTGGTAAGGTCAACCAATTGGTCGATGCTAGGTAGAGGAAAGTCATCTTTAGGACAAGCTAGGTTGAGGTCTCGGAAGTCGGTGCATATGCGAGTCCCCCATTGCTTTGGTAATGGGTACGATGTTGGAAATCCATTGTGGGTAGTCGATGGGTAGGATGAATGAGACAGAGAGGAGGCATTGGAGCTCTTCTTTGATGAGAAGAGCAATGCGTGGGTGCATCTTACACAACTTTTGTTTGATGGTTTAGAATCGGGTAAGGTGACGATATTGTGGACCACAATGTTGGGGTCAATACCGGGCATATCGGCATATGACCAAGCAAAAAGCGTTGCTTATGGTCACGAAGGAAAGAAGTGTAGGCTTCTTGTTCAGTGGAGTCCAAAGATTGGCCTATCTTTAGAATGTGGGGGTCATCCAATGTGTGGATGTTGATGTCGATAGTGGATTCATTCAACATGTTTTGGGTTTCAGAAGGTAGTGTGCGGTGGAGATAGGAGTCCTCCGCACCCAAGTAGGTGAGAATGGAGTCATCATTATGACACTGTACAACATTGATAGAAGGGGTGTCCTCATCGATCATCTCAGATAGAGGATGGGAAAAGAAGTAGGAGCCTCGCCATCTCATTGAATGGCAAGAGGGCCCAAGGAAATGGTGTTTATGGAAAAAAAGGTAGGAGGAATAGACTCTGGGTCTATAGACTCCGCGGGTGAAGTGGGTGAACTAGGTGGGGGACTGTGAGGTTGAGGCGCCTCCATAATGAGGTCGACATGGGATTGTTTAAGCGTGGGCTCAACAAATCCCACCCCACTATGATCCTTGTGCTTGCGAGTAGTGCAAGGGATAATGGTGTGACGACCTTGTTCATAAAGACCAAAGCCAAAACCCTTCCAAGCACAATGATGTAGGAAGGTATGGGAAAAACGTGGTTGGTTAACGAGGGAAGGGTGGTGGTAAATGGTAAGGTTTGGGTAGGTGGTTCAGGTGTGTAGGTGGGAGTGTCGATACCTCCATAGGTCAGATTGGTGCGGAGGTGTGAGGGTCCATAGGTGAAAAACTTCACCAATGCGGGGTCATAATGGGGATGTTGTTGAAGGTTTCCATATTCTTGTGGGGTACGGAAAGTGTCACGTTGTAGAGGCAATACTCCCCAATGTCAGGCATTGAAAAACACCTTCTAGTGGATTAGTATCTAGGATATGGGTGGCGGGGATGGATGTCTCTATGGGGGTTTGAGATGAGGAGGTTGTGGGTTGTGGCAGCGGATGGTTCTACAGGAGCCATGGTGGTAGTGATAAGAGGTGATGTAGGGGTTGAAGAAGAAGTGGTAGAGGTGGTGGCAGCGGAAGTGGGTGAGAGGTGGGAGTGGTGATAGGTATGAGGACATCATTGGGCCGAGTATAACATGTTATAGGTTTTGAATGGTGAAGGGTCAATGGGAATGGTGTAGTTGTGTCCCTCATGTTCAAATTTGAGACACCGAATGAAGGGTGGAGGGGACACATCCCATGGCACAATCCAGGGTCAGCCAAGCAACATGTTGTATTGGAACTCTCCTTCCAGACATAGAAGAGTTCGGGGATGCTACGGGGACCAACACGAATGTGTAGGATCATTGTCCCCAAGGTAGTGGTTATGGCATCATTAAAAGAACGCAACATAATTGGATCATTATGCATGCAATTGGTGGGAATGCACATTTGGTTGAATGCATGAGAGGAGATGATGTTGATGCTAGCTCCACCATCTATCATAATACATCGAACACGTATATTGTTGATAAAAGGTAGAAATGAATAAGGCAGGATCAAGGTCCTCTATTTGGTGAGGTGCGATCTCATCATCGGAGAAAGTGAGGGCAACCACCTAAGATGAGGCGACAGTGTCGAGGTGGGAGGTGAAGAAATAAGGGAGGCCACGTGGTGTGGTGTGATGATGGATGCAACCGGTGTGGGGTCATTAGGTGGAACCTCAATGGATTGCAGGACCTCAATGAGGGCCTAGCGATGAGACTTAGAAGTTTGGATGAGGTCGTACAAGGACATTTTGAGTGGTGATTGATGGAGTTGTTTGATCATGGCACGATGGGCTTTCCCATTAGAAACAGGGAAGGTAGGTCCTCGGATGGTGATTTTAGGTGCAGGCATGGGTGTGATGTGAGGGATAGTGGAGGCAGTAGGTTCATCTTCCCTGTTTTCCCTTTATCACGTTGAGCCCGAGTGGCTATTCGAACCATATTGATTTTGAATATGGGTGGTGGGTAGGAATGGTATGATATGTGGGATGATGATGGTTGAGCTGGTAATGGTATAGATGGGGTGATTATGGGTGTAGGAGGAGCTACATCTGTGTCCAATAGATCATCCTCAGTGAAGAGTTGTAGAAGGAGTGTTTTGAGAGCTTGGAATCCTCCACGTTATGCCCTGTGCATGATGGTAGGCACAGATCTGGGAGTCGTCAAACCATTTTGGTTTTGGTTTGAGTGGGTCGTAGGGTCGGATGGGTGGTAAGGTGATGTGGGAAGAGGTGAGTAGGTTAGCTAGGACAGTCACATAGGATCCTACCATTGGGTCACATGGTGAAGTGGGTATGGTTTTGGATGAGGAACTCGGTAGTGACTTAGAGGTGGGTGTCCACGGGTCACGGTGTGGGGGTGGTCTAGGTAGTTTGGGTACATTTAGGTTTGGGTTGGGGTGTGGGCCGCACCTTGTTAGGTAAGGGTGTAGTGGATGATTTGGTTTTGGGTTTAGGTGTCGCTTTGGGAGGTGGGGTCAACAATGCATGTAATGATGGTGATGTGAGAAGAGAGGGGCATGCTAAGGTGGGAGAGGATGGGTTACCCAAGGTGAGAGGGGTGACGACTATGGGGGTAGGGGCGATAGGTGGTAGTGGTGATTGTTGGTGTTGCCTAATAGGTAAAGGCAACTTCGTAGGGTTGGGTAGAAGAGGAGGTGGTGATAAGTGGGGCATTTGTCGATTTGTGGTTGTATTGGGTATATGCAATTTTGTGGTTAGGCTGGATGGATGGGGACCCAAGAGGGATGGTAGTGGTGAAGGGGACAAAGAGGTAGTAGGTGGTGCTAGTATCGACATCCGGGGTGGTTGGTGTTTTGGTTTTGGTAGGTGGTGTAATTGTGGTGAGGGGGTGAGAGGGAGTAGTCAGATCAATTTTGATTATTGGATGGGTAAGGTTTGATGTGGGTCATACCCCCAGGATTCGAGAGATGGTGAAGGTTGATGAGGGGTTGGGAAGTGAGGATGTAGATGATGTAGATGATGGAGGTATGTGTATGGTGAGAGGTAATGTGGGAGGTGTTATAGTCACCTTTGAGGGTGGGAGAGGTGTGGATGTTGCCACTATTAGTAGGGTAAATAGTGGGTGAGTCGGTAGGTAAGGTCTACATCTATGTGGATACGGGGATTTGAAGGCATTCCCAAAGCAATGAATGATCAACATACTCCGGAGGGGCCATCGAATGGGGCGATGAAGAGAGGAAGGGGATGAGGGTGGCTTTGGTGGTGATCCCTATAAATGGAATGGATATCTGTGAAATAGGGAAGTCCTCTACATCTGATTCTATAGGAAGAGGGAGATGAGAAGAGATCATTTAATGTTGGAGGAGATGGTAGTAGGGTCATTGTTCTCAGAGTAGGGTCTTTTTCATGGTGAGGTGTGGGTAAGGTAGATGAAGAAGGATCTTCCTCGATGTGGGGTGAGGTGGAGGAAGGGGAAGGTATCGACTCCTCTATGGGTATGGAAGCAAGTGTCAACAGTGATTCATCAAGTATGAGGGTAGGAGGGTCAATGACATGGTCAGTATGGTAGTTATGACGTCCGAAGAAGAGGAATTTGTTTGCATTAGATTAACTTCTGGTGGTAATGGTGAAGAGGGTGAAGATGTTGGTACAGGTAAAGGCATTTCTTCAAGAAGTTCTTCTGGTGTGTGGTTGGGGGGTATGGTGTGCAGCGGTATGGGTAGGATATCAAAGATGGCATGAACCTCCCGGATATTGTCATTGCGACGATGTAGAATGGTTGTGTTGGGTGGGGGTGTATGATTAGGAAATGGTTTTTGGAAGATGTGAAGGTTTTGGTTTGCGGGTGCATTGGGATTGTCCAGAACGAGATCTCCTCTATCTAACATTTCTTGGACAATGGTTTTGAAGGTGATGTAGTTGTTGGTGTTGTGCCCTCGGTATGATGGTAGTCACAGATTTCATTTTCCCTATACCATGAGGGGATCGGGTAAGATCAAACCAGGTGTGTTTGATAGCCGGAAGAGTGATAGCCCCTGCATTCAAGAGTTTTTCCAGAACAACAAGGTATGGTTCAACAATGGGGGTATATTTCTTTTGTTCATTTTTGAAGAGGAATGTTTGCACTGGCGAGAGGTTAGGCGGAGGTTTTGGTAGGTTGGATGGGTGAGGCGGGCCAGCCTTCAGGACTACCGCATGGGCGGAGCCTTTGGCTCTAGGAGGGTTAAGAGGAGCGGTTGGTGGTGTTTTGGTAGTGGAAGAGGGTTCTTGTGGTTTAAAAGGAGCACCTTTGTTGTGCAATTGAATCCTTTTTTCTTCGATGGCTCGATTTTGAGCTTTCGGGCCATGGTGAACGCCTCGTCAAATGTATAAAATGTTTGGATTTGTAAGGTGGATGAGATGTGGCGAGCACAAGCTCGTGTAAACAACTCTATTAGTTCATGTCTGTGGTAAGGGGAATGTGAGTTGATTGATCAAGCCATGCCAACGAGCAACAAAGTCTATGATTGACTCATCATCGTATTGACGTGTGGTATACAAGTCAGTCATGGTGACTTTCTTGGCTACATTGATGGAGAAGTGATCCAAAAAGGCTTGGGCCACTGGTTGAAAGAGAAGATAGAGTGCTTAGGTAGGGCACTATACCAATCGAGAGCAGGTCCATTGAGGGACATGGGAATGTTTGCAATAACAAAGCATCATCATGGGCGATGAGATAACACATGTGTCTAAAAGACCTCAGATTGTGATGTGGGTCTTCTTTGTTGTGGAACCGGTTAAATTTTGGCATTTCCCAATGTGGGGGTATGGATGGATAGGAATGGAGAAATGAATGGGCTCATTACAAATCTCCTCATAGGTCAGAGATGTGTGCAACCGGAAAGAGATGCCTCTAGTGTGTGCATTTTATCCATCATCATTTTGATCAGGTCGGGGTCGGTTGTGATGAAGGTTGACTTCAAGAGGGGGAGGAAGGTAAGAAGAATATGATGTGGAAGGCATCACGTTGTGCGAAGGAGCCCGTATGAGAATTGTGGAGGTATGTGCGAGGAGAAGGATGAGGGAGGGTAATATGTTGAATAGGAGGTAGAGGCCACGGGCGGAGGTTGAAAGTGGGTGTATAGAGGAGGGGTCGGGGTAACCACCCTAGTAGCAATGGAGGAAGTGATTGGGGAATAGACAACACTAAATTCTGGAGGGGGGTATGGTTTGCCAAGACTGGCAGTGGTTGAGATGGAACAGGTATGTAGGTAGTGGTCAGCGTGGGGCTACTTGGACTAATGGCCATGGATGTGGGCATGGTAGGTGCCACGAAGGGTGAAGACGTCAAAGGTGTGGTAAATGTCATATAGGGGGTGGATATCGTCATGGTAGGGTCGAGCTGCGACACCACGGGTGGTAAGGTTGACGTAGATAGAGCCGAGCTAGATGTAGTCAACATGAGAGGTAGGTACGAGAGAGCAGGAGGGATGGACACGGGCATACCATAGATAAGTTGGCCCGAGGAATCCCGAGTGGAAGCATGGGCTAGATAATGTTGTAAAGTAGCCGGGTTCTAGTCCAGAATCAGTGTGAAGTCCACGTCGCCCATACTAACAATGGCGGGGAAACTAGGGTCCATAGGGGATGACACGAAGGGGGTGACAGACTAGGTGGAAGAGGTCGAAGGCTAGCGTGGAACACAAGTGTGTTGGCTTGGTTACGTGTCAACACCATGTGAAAGGGGTGTATATCAGGTAGTATTGTACTCTGCAGATGATACAGAAAGTAGAGGATAAAGAGAATGGGTATTTGTAGGTAGATGGGGTAAATGTGCTAGTTAAGAACCAACACAGGCTAACCGATGCCGGTTAGGGGTGACCGATGCGGTTAGGATTAACCACTACCGGTTACTGAGAGATAAAGAGGGGCTTATCAAACTGAAGCAACAAAATGATGATGATCAGGTGGGAAGGTTCTGATGATAACTTTGTGGGTGAAACAGAGTGTATAAAATATTCCAAGAACTGAGACAACAAAGAAACTGAAAGAGGGGTCTCTTGGGCAAGTTAACCCAAAAGAACAGAGACCGACACTGGTATGGTATGACCGATGTCGGTGAGGAGTAAACCGATGCCGGTTACTGTGAAATTGAAACAACAATGAAGAAAAGGTGGTTGTGAGTTAAAATTAGATATGGAATCAAACCCAGAATTCTGAGAATGATGAAAAATAGGGTCCGGCACACTCAGATGAAGTTGGAATACACCAACTATGATGAGGAGCGTGCCAAGGAAAATAAGAAGATGAAGAATGTGACCTCTCACCTCAAAACGCAAGCCAAGCAGAAACACTAAGAAAAATATGATCCTAAGAGTGCTTTTTCTATTATGTTTGTTCAACTTATGCTATTAAGGACTGACTCATGAACTTTAGAATATAATTTTGGTGAGGATGGCTTCCTACGAAGAAGGAGATCTACAAGGAGAGGTTTCAGGTATGTTATGGCGGGGGGGCCTTCCTCTGAAGTATGACTCGACAGAAGCAACGAGTTGGGTGCCCACTGTGTCGCGATCGTGTGATCACCTACAACTTCTTCCGGTGAGATGTTGTTTAAGAATGATGTGTATTTTGAATTTTTGTGCAATTTGGTAAGACTCAGAGAGAGAGAGAGAGAGAAAGAAAGTGCTTTTCTACTGATTAATTAGTCAACCATCAGTTGGGCATGACTTCCAACGTATAGGTTTCCCTCGATTAATGTGAGCTAATGCAAAAAAGCAGAATGAAATGAAGTTGATTTTAAAACCCAAATCAAAATATTGGATTCGATGACACAAAAAAAGATGAATAGGAGAAGGGATGCTCTTTCACTAATGCGATACTAATGAAAGGAAAGAAATGTTCATTTTAAAGCACCAAAATACGATTGCTTTTAGACAATAGAAGAAGAGAAGATTCCAAGGAAGAAAATTTAATGTGAGAACCTTTTAGAAAGGAAACAAACATACAACTTTCACCTAGGAATGAAGAAATGCAAGGAACCCCGAGATGGGTCCCACCTGCGTGCCAAAATGTTTCGATCCTTTTTGCATACAATCAAAGACTGAAATAGATAAGGGTGTAGGAGGTTTACCTATTGTTGGGTTGATGGGTGGAATGCGCACGTGTAGACTTCCAATCTCGGTCGATCGATGTGAACTCCTTTTTGGCTGGGAAGGACTACCCTAAATAAGAAAACAAGACCACAAGAGAGAGTTAAACAACATATGCAGTGGACTGCCTAGCGTATGCTAGATCCAGGAAGTGTGATACTCCCTAGAGGGCTATCAATCCATTGTTTTATAAATCAATATTAAATGACAAAAGCATGTAAATAAATGGAATCTAGTGCTAGCGTTCTGATTTGGGTGCCTCAGGTTGCTATCAGCGTCGATTCAATTAAATACTAAACTATGCAGGTAAAAGGGTGTTTGGGTCAGGTTTTGGGTAGGTTGGGTAGTTTGCAGGTCACAGACAGGGTCTAGTTGGGTTGGGTAGGGTATTGTAGGTGGTTTGGGTAAAGGTGGGTTTTTGGTCTATATTGTGTTAGTGACACACGAGACCGACGACGTCGGTCGAGAATGACCGATGACGATGACGCTTAATTAGATAGGACCGATGCGGTCACTGTAGAAGTGACAGGGGTCTAGGTAGAAACAGAGGTGTTTTGGGTTCTCTCAGGTGGGTATAGAGAGTTGAAAGTGGTGTTGGTGGGATGAAGGTAAAGGGTAGGTTTAGGATGGGTGTTGGGGTGCTTGTGAGTGGTTTTGGGTGTGTTTTAGGTAGAAGTTGTGGAGCTGGCAGATGGCAGGGTGACCAACGACGATCACGGTAGGCCCGACCATGGTTAGAGTTAACCGTGATGATGGCACCGTATTGGGTCAGAGTTTGGAAATGGGGATTAGGGTGCCTTCTGTGACTGCCGAGGGTTGATAGAGAGCGGAATGGGGTGAGAGAAGGTCCTGGGTGTAGGTGTGGGCTGGATAGGTAAGATCAAAATTTTTACTCTCAGGAGGGAAATAGAGAAACAAAAAGTACCAAAACACAGTAGCGGAGGTAGAGTTCTACTTACTTGGAGTCCAATGCTTGCAGAGGAGAATGAGTAGCATCTGATGGAGAAGAGAGATGATGAGTGTTGATGACACTGGTTGGTTGGTTGGAGAACTCTTATTCGAGCTCAGTCTGGCTCAAGTTCTTTCAATGGCTTCTCTCACCAAGATTCTTGTGAATGCCTCCAATGATGGTCTCTCTAGGCCCTCTCGAATGGCTTGTTGCTTCAATGAGTTGCCATGAAGATGCCGACGCCAATGTCCAATCCACCAAGAAATGCCAATGATAATCAACCAACCAGTGAATGTCCAATGATCCACCAAAAATGATAAACCCTTTAGAAAGAGTCGGGATTGGATATTTGCAGGTGACCGGCGCCGGTCCCACCTGACCGACATCGGTTAGACTGTAACCGACACCGGTTATGTCGGGGATTTGTTTTTTGAAAAGTGGGGAATGCCTTCCCCACTTGATTTTGAGTGGCGGAGCACATGCGTCCTCCGCCCTTAGAATGGGTAATAGGACAGAAAGAGGTCCTATGAGTGGAGTGGCCACTATTAGGGTTTTCTAGAAGGGTATGGGCTAGGTATGGGCAAGGTATGGGCAAGGTGGGGAGTGGAATGGTGAGGTGGAGGGGCAAGTGGGGTAGTGGAAGGTGAGGTGGAGGGGAAAGTGGGGTAGTGGAAGAGTGAGGTGGTTGGGTGAGGTGGCTTGATGAGTGGGTAAAGGGGGAATTTAATTAATTGATGTTAATTAAATCCTTGAGTGTGTGAATGAGGGTCATTTATGATGTGCGAAAGGGGTTGTGAGTGACCGAATTAGGGTTAAATCGATCGCCTGTGTAGAATGTGGTTATTAAGTTATTTTGGAGGAAGATGATGAATTGCAAATTGCGAGTCATAAATGAAGTTTGAGCATATATTAGTCAACCCGAAAGGAGATTGTAAAACACACAAACTATGAAACTAAATGTTCATTGGATAACGGTTGATACAAATCGAGAGTTTCACTTTGGCTCCAATTAGGTTTATATAGAGGTTATCTCCATCGAACCATCAATGAAGTAGATTAGACAAAATGATTGTCAAAAATTACAGCTTGTTAATGAGGGTGAGCGATGCTTTAGTGAACTGAGAGGACATTGAAAAACACGTAAACTCGAATTAGAACGGTGATTGGGGAAAGGATAGATATAAAATAGATTTGAATTCTTTGTAATTAGGTATGTAGAATTTTTCTCCATCAAGGTAGTAGATTAAGCAATATGATGTTATAAATTACAACTTGTTAAGGAGGCTTAATAAATGCTAGTGAACCTAAGAGGACGTTGAAAAACACACAAACTCTAAACATTCTTCCCGTGCTTGTTAATCTTTTTACCATCCATGATGTTCATATCATGTTATCTTTTCTAGGATGGGAAGAAAAAATAAATGGGAGAGCATGTAGTCTCCCCATCCAAGAAATTGATGATGAAAAAATGTCTTTCAATAGTGAACAAATTGAATGGAACCCAATTGGTGGAGGAGGAATGGAATTTTTGCAGCGATCTCAATTGGTAGAGTTGAGGTCTTTGTAAAAGGTGAAGGCGCTCTTGATAGTGCAGAGACTAAATTCAACCGCACCACTCATAGGATCAATGAAACCTTGGATTACATTGGGCATACAACTAAGTCATATTCTTGGTACGTTGCAATCAAGTCAATCTATTCAATAATTTTTATGCCATTTGTTATGAACATGATGAGTATCATTTAAAATAACATATTTTGCATGTTTTCATGCAGCTATTGTGTGTGTTTGGTCCTGGTCTTGGATTCAACATTTTCACGAACAAATATGGCATAAGTTACTTAAATGAATAAGTTGTGAAGATGTGAAGATGTTAGTGAACACAAGAGGAGGTTGAAAAACAAACAAGCTCAATATAAACGACCATTGGAGAAAGATTGATTACAAAACAGAGTTGCATTGGCTCCAATTAGGTTTATGTAGAAGTTATCACCATCAATGTAGTAGATTAAAAAGATGACTATTGCAAATTATAGCATGTAAATGAAGTTGAGCATATGGTAGTGAACTCGAGAGGAGATTGAAATACACACAAACTCGAATCAAAACGGTCACTAGTGAAAGGTTGATACAAGTTAGAGTTGTATTGGCTCCAATTAGGTTCACATTACACTAGCTCCATCAATGCAATAGATTAAACAAGATGACAACTGCCTAGCAAATTACAGTCATAAATGAAGTTGAGCATATATTAGTCAACCCGAAAGAAGATTGCAAAACACACAAACTATGAAACCGAATGTTCATTAGAGAACGGTTGGATACAAATCAAAGTTGCATTGGCTCCAATTAGGTTTATATAGAGGTTATCTCCATCGGACCATCAATGAAATAGATTAGACAAGTGATTGTCAAAAATTACAGACTTGTTAATGAGGCCGAGTAGATGCTTTAGTGAACCCGAGAGGACATTGAAAAACACGTAAACTCCGAATTAGAACGGTCATTGGCGAAAGGATAGATATAAAAACAGAGTTGAATTCTTTCATGCAATTAGGTATGGAGAATTTTTCTCCATCAATGTAGTAGATTAAGCAATATGATGTTATAAATTACAGCTTGTTAAAGAGGCTTAGTAGATGCTAGTGAACCTAAGAGGACGTTGAAAAACACACAAACTCTAAACATTCCACCTGTGCTTGTTAATATTTTTTACCATCCATGATGTTAATATCATGTTATCTTTTCTAGGATGGGAAGAAAAAATAAATGGGAGATCATGTAGTCTCCCCGCCCAAGAAATTAATGATGGAAAAATGTCTTTCAATAGTGAACAAATTGAATGGAACTGATTGGTGGAGGAGGAATGGAATTTTTTTGCAGCGATCTCAATTGGTAGAGTTGAGGTCTTTGTAAAAGGTGAAGGTGCTCTTGATAGTGCAAAGACTAAATTCAACTGCACCATTAAGTCATATTCTTGAAATACGTTGGGATCAATGAAACCTTAGATTACATTGGGCATACAACTAAGTCATATTCTTGATACGTTGCACGCTGCATCAATTCAATCTATTCAATAATTTTTATGCCATTTGTTATGAACGTGATGAGTATCATTTAAAATAACATATTTTGAATGTTTTCATGCAACTATTTGTGTGTGTTTGGTCCTGTCCTGGATTCAACATTTTCCACGAACAAATATGGCGTAAGTTACTTAAATGAATAAGTTGTGAAACATATTTTATGAAATAATGCACATGACTTCATATTTTATAGATTCTAACCTTCATATTTATTTTTAGTACCAACTATACTCTTTGTCAGTATTTGATGAATAAGAGGCGGGCATTCCTTTGGCATGGATCGTTTCATCCCACAATAAGATTGAAGACATTTATGTTTGGTTGGGAGAGGTGCGAAAATGGGGAAAAATTCGTGTCGATTAGAGAATCAATGCATTAATAATGGATGATGCAACTATCGAAATACAAGTTATTAGGCAAGTCAAATTGTCTTGATTGTTAACATGATTTGTTATACAAAAACGCTTTGAGCTCGTTTGTCTAATATAATGATTTATTTAACCCAAGGATGTTTTCAAATGTCGTGTACTCCTTTGTCTTTGGTATGTTCATAGGGCATGGTTAAAGAATGTATACATGTAATTATTTCAATTAAATACTTTAGTATATATTGTTGCATATATGACTTGTGTGATAACAATGTTTGTGTAATAGGTATACGAGTAAAGAAATCGGGATGAAGATATTTGAGAGGCTTATTTCCATCATATTTATGCTACCAATGCTTGGGAAGATATTATTTTACTTTACTTAATGAATTCATGGAAGAATTCAAGGATCAAACATAGTTTATGGACTATTTCAAAAAGATGTGGTGCGATAGCAATGAACATGTTTATAAGTCAAATCAGTTGATCTCAAATTAAATTAACAAACATTTTTTTGGTATATGCTGATTCAATGTCATTGATTTGACATTTTTAATTATTTGCAGCTATGTGGGCAAAGAATTTTAGAAATTTTAAGCATGTAAATCAAGAGACCAATACAACCATAGAGTCATACCATTCATTTTTGAAGTCGAGACTTTTGTCTGACCGCATGATGAAATGTACTAGAAGAATGGATCATGTGTATTATACTCTTGTGTGTAGGGTGAAAGCATATTACAAATAGAAGAGGAGGTTGCAATAATCGGGATTTGTAACAAACTACAAAAGAGAGAGACATGACTTAAGCACCAAAGAGAGGGCTAATGTGATTCCGGCTACTAATGTCATCACAAATCAATTTGGCAAAGGTTTTTTTGTGAGAAGTCAAACATCAAGGGAGATATGGTATCTAGTTAGACGGTGTGGTCCAATCTTTCATGTTTACGAGTATCCATGGGCTATGCGAGGGAACACTTGCAAACATGTTTTGAAGGTTTTGATCTTGCTATGAGAAATGGGTTGGGTCCATGTCAACAACCGTAGATGACCAAAGGTAAAATATGGATTATGTATTTTCAAATTCATGTGAAGAAAATATTTTCTTTCATTTAACTATATTGTGGATTACTAACAAATATTTTTCTATGCAATTGATGTCGCATGTTTCTAGGGACATAACACAATTGACAAAATTAGGGGTGATGGTTCAAGGACCTCTCGCCACACACATCGACAATCAATGGTAGCGAATGTTGTATTAAGTCATATAAACAAGTTTAATAACATTGTGTTTTTCAAATGGTTCTCAGTATTAGTCATATTAGTTGTTGACAATACATGTGTAGTCCATGTTGCATGCTTGGCGACAAACACCGTGATGATAGACACCATAATTTCACTAATTGGAGGAGATGGTTTGAATTCACCTCACGTGGCATCAATGCTTGGTATGTAAGAGTTTTTCTCTAAATCAGAAAATTGGACCTTTGTTGCATGTATAAACAATGTTGCATGATTAATAATAAGTTTTTTCTAATATTCCTTGTTATATGTTGCATGTGTAGTATTTCGAATGAAACAATATTTTCCTAACTACATTTCATCATGAAAATTGGTTGTGTTTTTCAAACTATAACACTCTTAATCATTTTGGCATGTGTAGTTGATGTTACGAGCTTGGAGATGACTTTTTTTTGAGCAGTAGAGATGTTTACGAATCGTTTCAATGGTCGTCAACGGTGGAAGGTAAAACTTTTTGTTAGTCAAAGGAAATAAACTTTTCCTAACTACATTTTGTCATGGAAATTGGTTGTGTTTTTCAAACTATAACATTCTTAATCCTTTTGGCATGTGTAGTTAATGTTCCAAGTTTTGAGATGACTTTTTTGAGCATGAGAGATGCTTAAGAATTGTCTTAGCGATGTCGTTGCCGGGTGGAGTGTTTCCATTATGTCAATTGAAAAGAGATTTGTCACACCATTCTCCAAAGGGTGCATTTCAAAGTGACAACAATACAACTTCTCACTACTACCATGTTGGGTAGATTTTATAATACGTAGTTATCCTGTTATCTTGGTGTCAAGAGACACAGGGCACCCCTAGTGAGTTGGTTAGCTTTACACACTTGCACAAGCACCTAGGAGAACTACATGAGTCTTGATTCCACATCAAGGATATGTAGTGCAACACTGGGATTAGTTCGGCAGCACTGGGAGTTTAAATTATCGAGGTGGTCCAGTATAATCAAACACACACTCACACACACATTTGTTTCTTCTTTAACTTGCTAATGCTTTGATGAAGAGCTTTGCAAGTTTGTAGGGTTTCCACTTTGTTGTAGGTCATCACAAGTCATCCTGAAGTTGTCGAAGAAGAACAACATACGGGAAGCACCATTTCCAAACAAGTGAAGCACACAGAAAGTTTCGTGGCTCAACTGTCTCCTATTCCAAGAACGCACATTCCTTATCCTGGATCGTATAGATCTTACCTAGTTCATACAAATTATGTACAAAGTGATGCACCTACATGTTTTCTAGTTCTAGAACCTTCATGCGAGAATCCAAAGTCCCATATTCTCTTATTCCACTACCCGTCGAATCCAAATCTTTCCAAAAAAGTTGTCTCTCTCTCTCCTCTTGTATTTTGAACAAGTTACTTATCGTTTAGTTTATTTGAAATTGGAATGCATTACTTTGGTCCCATATAATTGATGTTGGAAGTTAATTAGATCCGAGTAATCTAATTGTTGTTAATTTGTATACACTTCTTAGTTATACCCCATAACAACCCCTAGAATCTAACTAAGGTGTTAATAGTTTGGAAGGATACATGGAATATGAGGTGTTAATATCTACCATTGTAGAAAATGTAAAACACGCATAAGAAAATAAGGGTTTTGAGGAAAAAAAAACCCTAGGACTAGTTATAGTGTTGAAAAATTATGTTGAAAATTAGAAACCTAAGGGTGAGGAATGAAACCCTACGTTATCTTAGATTGATAGACAAGTGACTTCACCAAAATTTAATATGAAACTTGGGTTGATGTTCCTAATTAGCTATTACTTAATCATAAATGATAATTTAGAACATCAAAATACAAATCAAACGGTCCTAAATTATGTAGATATATTGGATCACACAATATGCAACATATAGGAGAGTGAAAGTATAATTAGGGTTAGGGTTTAGAAAGAATTCAACATTCTTAGGGCTTAGACTATGTGTAAGTGAGCTAAAGTTGGCTAAGGGAACTACGTAGAGTTTCATCAAGTTGTCTAAAAAATTGGTGGTTGAACTTGTCTAGGGATCTATGAATGTGTCCTTTGTGGCTTTTGCCAATAATTTACCTCTGGAACCTTCTTCGACTGTGTCTTTGGACTTATAATTTGTATCTATAGCTCTGTGAGAATGCTTTTGTGCTGTATAAGCCTTCTCCTCACTTTATACATAAAAGGGGTTACTCGATTTGAGTTGGTGGCCCCACCCCACATTGAATGGGGTAATGAAATCATGTTTCATATAAATACTCCAAATAGGGATCAAGCCACTTGTAGATATCACAACCCTATGTTGAGATGGAGGTCAAAGAAAGTAAACAAGATGGAGTCTTTGATTTGGCCCACAATATTTGGCAATTGATACTTGGCTTAAATATGGTGCATATAGTTGTGATCTAGGGCAACATTAGAGATGCATTCATATTTGAGTAGCTTTGTTGTGGTGTGCTCTAAGGAGAGGTGCTTGAATTTTTGCTCAATTATCTTCTTAGAGTTTGTCTTTGATATCGGATCCTAGATGCCCTTAATGAGTAATGGTACATATGTTTATATAGATTACTTATTGTAATGATTTTTCATTTAGCTAATCCTATGTCAACCAAGGTAACTTGTGCATTTGAAAATATTATTGTTGTAAGTATAAGGGATAAGTTCATTGGCTTGTAAACATATTCATCGGTAGAACTTTTCCAGGCCTACAACCCTATCCAATCTAAAGTTAGAATCATATCAAAGACATGATGTAGTTTGTATATAGTTGGAGGATGTTTTATGTAGAATGTGCAATGATTCTTGAAGTACTAAGTTGAAGAACTAGCTACGACCCAACGGACTCATCGTACGAGATAGAGCAAGAAGCTTTTAAGTTAGTCAATATGTAGATAAATGGGATATTGTCACGATAAATGCCGGAATGATATTGTCAAGTGCATGCAACCAAATTTTGAGTACTACAAATATGAACTAAGTAGTAAGAGGCAAAGCACACATTTTAGTTAATAAAGCCCACCCTATATTTGGCTTACATATAGTTCATCTTCATCTTCATCTTAACTCACGTGAGAGAAAGAAAGAAAGAAAGAAACGGGCTTGTTAATTTGTGTAAACTCTATAAGGACAAGATTGTGGTGGTTTAGGATTCTATGGGAAAGGAAAAAATAGCTATTTACAAATATTTTTGCATTGCTCATGATATGTTTATAACTTAATTTATTGATTTGATTATATTGATCATGTATTGTGTCCTCATAAGTTAGAAAGTATGACAAATCATTCTACATGCTTCCCAAATCTATAGACTCATTTCCGAAAAGTGGCTTCCATGAAAACAACGACTTATATGGATAATAACCATTTGGATGGCCTCACATAAATCATTTTATTAGACATTGTCTAGACTACATAATACATTCACATGCTATGATTATGCTTACACTTTTTACTCTTTGTGGATACAAATGTAATGCAAATTATTGTCTCTTAATGAATCTCATCACTTCAATCAAATGTATTTTAATAGTCATCATGCTTTTTTAAAGAAAATGAGTAAAATGGCTCATGCTAACTCTTCATTATCTCGCATTTCCTTTCTTTAAAATTGGAGATAATCAAGTTTGGATGTATTAACTTGAATTTGTAGTTGCAAAGAAATAGGGAACAAAAATGAATGAAATGGTTGTCCACAATAATATATGAAATAATTACCTTGCTACAAATTCAATTTCTTGCAATGCTTAAGTGTGATTACTTGTTTAGTACCTCATCTAATAATTAGAGCAATCGTTAGAAATACTTCATCTTAGAATTGTTGGATAAATTGTAACAAACAAATCTACTACTAGAACATATTTTGTTAGAGTGCGAGGAAATGACAAACTAGTTAACAACACGCAATCCTTTTATTCTTTTTTAATTTTTGTAACGAAAAATTAATACCTTTTTTCCAATATTTCACATATATTTTGTTGCAAATAGGTAAATAATTTATTTTTTACTACATATTGTTTTTTTCTTTTTAGTTCTTATACTTTGATATGACTATTTTCTTCAATAAAATGTTCTTTATTCAAACAAGAAAATTTTGGGGTAAAAATGTAAAATAATAAGTTATAATATTTATAAATAATTTAGTTAATGTGCCCAAATGTAGTATAATTTCAACATTTAATTCTATTTTATCTCTTTCTTATATTTTGTCAATAGATTTACATTTAGCATTACTTTCCAATATTTAACAAATTTGTGGATGTGTAGGATGTCGTTTTCAGGTTATTGTTGCTCTATATCTTTCTCCATTAATGGCACTAGGAAGTAGCAAAATGCAAAGCTTCCACATACGTTTATCCATTCTTATTTTTGTTTTCTTCTCATAAATATTTTGTTTCTACTTTTCTTGCACAGCATATTGTCCTCCTATCAAGTCTCCATCAAAGATTTGCAGGATCGACTGCCATATGATTTGCTTATACTCACCTCACATCGATTATCTTTATGTCGTTGAGATTTTATTTTTCAAGTTTTGCATCTCTGATGCTTCAAATCGATACATTGTTACAGCAATTTAACCCGATTTGGGCTTTTTTCTTTCCTAGCCATTTTTCTTTAAAATTTTATGTTCAAATCATATAATGTTATATTACGCTTTATTTAAGCTAAATTTCCTTGAAAGAAATCAATGATTCAGTTTTTTTTTAATTGATATCTAAGAACGGGTTTGGAGCATATTCATTTGTGTTATGGTTTTGTTTTGCGATTTTTCAAAGTTTTCTACGCTCCATGCAAACAAATAGACTTTCTTTGTTTTTAAAGCCATACAAAAAGCTTGAAACTAGGTGTGATTAATTTGCACAGTTCGACCTTGTTGCTGCCTTTTTTTTCAGGTTAAGTATGGTGACATAGCCCTACTACCTTTGAAAACTACAATTTTTATATAAATAAACTTTGTATAACTGTCTGAGGGTTTTATCGTGTCTATTTATTTACTCTCAGGCCATGCATTTTTGCTGCTTTGATATTCTTTCATTTGAACACCTAATCTTGTTTTCAGGATCACGTATATTTGCCAAGGTTCTCTTCCTGAAACCCTAAACATTTGCTTGCAAAGAATGGTTCTATTTAAAAAGGGGACGGATTAATTTCCCACTCTGCAAGATAAATACTAGAGGTTTTACTACGTGTATATATTGGGAGTTACAGCTTTATGTTTTGTTTTCCAGTTCAATTGTAGCTTCTGCTATGTAGTTGTGTTATTTATCCATTTCCTGTTCGATCTTGTGTGTTGGTTTTTTGTTTGTGCTCAAAGATTACATTAAAATTTACAGACGTCTTTTTCTGTCCCACATCTGCGGAAACATTTTGCAAATGATGTAATTTGCGATTTGGAGTCTGTCGTTTCTCTACATTCTCCTTGCTTGCCCTGCTCTGATACCAATGTTAGAATATGCAGAGAGAGAGAATAGAATTTACAAAGAACGAATGAAGAGGAAACAGAATGCACACATTATCATTGTGTGTCCATCATTTTATTATGTGAAAGATGGTTACAAAGTGGTTGAAGTAGTTTCAACCATTTATTAGTTAAAATTTAACTAATATTAAACTAACACTAATAAATAAGCCTTATATTCTAATATAAAAGTGGTTTCCCTGTAACCACCCTTTATAAGATTGTCCTCTTATTTTTGACATTTGATGTTCCAAAAATAGATAATCTGACAAGTAAAACAAATGCCAATGCTAGAGCATTAATGCTCACCTTAGGAACTGATGTGCTATATATACCAAAATGGCACATTCTTTCAACTATATATTAGACTCGCGACATATATGACCAACTCGCTGATACAAATTCTTTCATTTGTGCTTTAAAAGATAGAAAATATGGTCCCATCACACCTATTAACCTTTAAAAACAATTGAGTATAAACTTTCATTGGTCAATTATTCAATATGGCATTTAGAATTAAATAGACGCTAAATCCAACTTTATCCCACGCTTACCATCATAAAGATCCTGTCGTATCTCCAATAAATTGATTGAATAAAACAAGAGTGACTGTGCCTGCCTCCCTGTAAACATGACTTTGCTTCCAAGTTTAATCTATAATATGAAGGCAAATTAATATAGGTGAGGCCTTCTCAATGTCCATATTGATGCACGTTTGCATGTATGTGACATTCCCTTAGCTATTAGTGGTTTGATGCCCTTACATAGCGGTAAAAGTCGTGTTGTTCCAAAATCTGACATACAAGTTCTTGTTCTTGAGCATACCTAACTACTCTTCAACAGTCTGAATGTCAATATTAATTTCTGACATTGTCACAACAATTATCCCTTTCTAAACGAGAATCACATCCATTTGGGCAAATATTATGCAATATACATGTTGAGCAAAATCATATAACTGCCACACAAACATCGGATCTTCATGCAGACCATGAATTAAAATATAATGGAGTTCCCTGTAACTATTCACAATTGTTAGTCGTGTTAATCAGTTTTAAAATATTATACATTTTTGAACAGCAGTTAAACCACACAACGGATCAATCTCCATGTTTCAGTGTGTATTCATCTTGCAACGATTGCACCATATTAATTAGTCAAGTGTGATGTCAGAAAAGACAATTTTCTCTGCTCTGCGCACTGGAAATAGAATGTTTTAGTTAAGTTACAATTACCAAAAGGAAGTGAAGATACCAAACTGCAAATGGTACATCATGCCAGAGCAGGTCAAGCATCGAGTTAATATCAATTGCAGAGACAAATTTAAACCTGTATTTTTGAAACTCTCATTATTCATTCTAAGAGCAGGGAAATGGGGCAAAACTTTGTGTCGTATCCACTTTCAAGGATCCTGCATGAAAGGGCAATTGATGGGAACTATGGACATTGCAAACCTTTCAGAAAGCAGTAACATAAAATAGTATTGAATACATGGGACATGGCTGAATAAGAAAGAAATTCTTCTCCAGTTCATGTGAAAGGATAGAAGTTTGAGAAAAGCAGACAGCCAACAAGCAAATAGCTCAAGAAAACAATCCATATAGTGTAGCCCAGCTTGAAACCCATTGGGGAGGATTCTATCAAATACGATGCATACCAATATATTGGAGGACTCACAGACAAGAAGCGTGTTGCAACCTGTCAAAGAACCAAAATAAGGAATAAATTTAAATATGCTACTAAATCAGACTTGAAAAGCATGACAACCTCCATTAAACATATAACATTTCAAACTGAAGATAAAGGTCATTTTGCTTCCTACGAAGGTTGGCTTCATACCTGTACATGCATGACAAAAGATGCTATGAAAACCATGAAAGCTAGCTGTAGTATGAATGGAACCATTAAACATGAAAAGAACCCTTGCTTTATCTGAGAGCTGTAAGAATTGTCATTTAAGTTCTCAAGGCAAGGGACAGACTGCACAGTTGCACGTTTATTCGTTTTTGTTCTCTGTCGGGTTCGCACATCTGCCAAAAGATAAAATTCCAGAATTGGTCATTAACATTAAATGTTGACTGGAAACAAGCAAAAGGTGCAGGAGATATTTTATTTAGACTAGCTGGTTTGTTTTAGGCTCAAATAGGGCAAGGTCCTTCAAAAATGTGAAAACATACATCTATAGAGTTAAATTGTAAGTGACACGATAAATTGTGCACGTGTGGGGGTACACAACACCCGGTGCAAAACCCCAAAACTTGGTTACATGTGTGCAAAGTGTGGGGGACGGAAGGTGCAAGGATGCTGGGCCCTAAAATATGGGTATGCTGTAACATTGAAACTGAAACATCAAATTTTAAAGTTAAAACTTGGGTCAACGTTTTTTTTTTTAATAGAAGCATAACATCGTTTTTAAAACTTAGTAAATGTAATGTCCCCTCTACCTGCGTGAGCTTGGGCGAAGACCTTTGGCCCTTTTTGTCTACCCGACGGCCAAAGGGAAGTTTAGGGTGACTTATCTTTATTATTTTATTATATTGTGCTATTGTTTCAAAAAAATAATAATATCATGAAAAAGCACATATAATAAATAATAAAGTATAATGATAAATTAAAATGTCAAAAATACAATTAAAAATAATTGTATTAGAAAAGAGAAAGTGCGACTTACCTTAGGGAGTCAATTTTTGGAAAATGTGCCAATCAGCCCCAAAAGGAAAATGTGCCCAGCATAGGAGAATGAAACAATTTTTATTGGCTGTTTTGGAGGTGGTGGTTGGCTGATCTCCCTTTAAATAAACAAGTCGACTTGTAGAGAGATCATCCAGATTTTTATTATCATCTTTGCATTGCTAAGAGCTCTGAGCTTTTACCAGAAATTCCAAGGACGAAAACCCTTGTGAATTTATCTCTTGCGGACGAAAACCCCAGGAGATTGAGAGGGGATTTCACTCAGAAATTCCTAGTGTTCTTCATCAGACTTGCAGGGTCAGTTCAGCCGTGTGTGTAAAAGGATTTGAAGGTGTTTTCCAGTGATTTGCAACCAGCAGTTGGATCAGTCCATTGTAAGCAGTTTTGGCAGCATGTTCAGAGGTATTTTTATCCAAGATATTTGTCAAATGTTTGTCATCAGACTGTAGACTAATTGCTGTACATTTTATCATTTCTGAAGTACATTTGAAGGTCTTCTTTAGTCTGAATTTTAACAGATCTCAGATCTGATTTTCTGGGCTATTCCAGTTTGTGATAAGTTCAGTTTTCTGTGTAATTCAGCCCTAAAAATCTGGGCAGTCATTAGAAATCAGAGAATAGTTTTATTGGGCGTGTTTTACATTGACATTTTGCTTTAACCCTAGTCGCACTTTCCAGATCTGCACTAGTAAAGTGATGTAAAATACACAGAAATCTGTATTTGCTGTTTTTGATTGATTAAAAATCAGTATAGTGTAAGGAGGATCCATCTAGGGATCTTTCAGTAAACCTGAAATCAATGATATCTTGTTTCACTTTTTTCTACTAAATCTTAGTTTTTTCTATATGTTAATGTGTTTTCTTCATGAGGTGCATGTGAGAATTAGAATACATGCACTGGGAGGAGAGGGGTGACTTTTGCACCCACACCTGGCCAATTGAAGTTGGTTACACAGACCCCGATAACCTTTTATTACGGAAAATATCAAACATAACTGTGGATAAAGTATAAACCATATTGCTTTTTTCTGTACTTTTAAGGTTTCTAACACAGTTCCCCAACACTTTCCCTTGAAGAGGTCGATCAGTCTTGAGAGTCCCACGAATTCATTAAGGGAACAATGATGACACCATACAATAGGGTAACTGGCAGCATCTAGTTGAAACAAGAATAATGCCAGACAGCAGAAATACATGAGAATGAAATAAGTTATTTGTCACAGATCTACATAGATTAATTTCTAAATAAAGGAGCCTGGACAAGAGATCCAAGAGACCACCCTAATGAAGTACAAAATTTTCCCCATTGTGTTTATTGGCATCCTGCTGCTTAGGAAGGGCATCATTCCTTTCTCCTAATTATTGAAGCGTAAAGGGAGCTGGATGCCTTGCCATAATCTTGTGACAGGATACAATGAAGGCCTGAGGCAAACCTAGGAAGAAATAAGGTCATATCAGTTACCATTTAGCCCAGATGGACACAAAATATATACACTTGGAAGCATAAGCTTTCATACCCAGCATCTCATTGCACTTCCAGAAAAACCTAGTTGTATACACAAGGTACGCCAAACTTTAATGGAACAATTTGAAATTGGCCTAACATTATCCTTGTCGAACATGAACCTGAACTTTATCCATTTATATGGGAAGATTTTGACCAGCTTTTGCATTATTTTCTAAATATGTGTTTTATACACATACCAACTGAAAACCGAGGGCTGAAAGCTCTCTCCAATCTGTCCCTCTGACATATTTATGCATTTATTTATTGATTGAAATTTAAAATGATAAAAAAACCTATTGCTGTAACTTCATGACTTTTTCGAGCTTTATACATTTGCTAACTTGAACCAAACGTTATCCTCTTGAAACTTGAACTCAAACTCAAACTAGCATGGTTGTCTAGTTTCTTCAATGTTGCTCTTAGCTTCACTCACAAGGGGCACGTTTGCTACCAGTTAAGGTCAAAAATGGGTGTTTCCTATCGAATGGACCCACATATAGAAAGAATGCATCCTATACCATTTCAAATAATATAATACACGAGGATGGCTCTCTAAAACTCTCTGAGTACATTTTAATGCCCATCCAATTCATCTCAAGACCAGCTTCAAGCTCAATTCTATAGTTACAAATGCAAATGAAAGCAAAGCAAGACTGGATATCGGTATCTAGCCCTTTGTTCTGCAGAACATTTGACTTGCAAATGAATGCAAAGCAAGACTGGATATCTGTATCTAGCCCTTTGTTCTGCAGAACATTTGGCTTCTAAGAAATTAACTAGATTTAAAATATGGTAGTCCAAAAAAGCCTCATCTTTGCTTTTGTCAATCAAGATATTTAGGTGATCTGACTCCCACTAGATTTAAAATATGGTAGTCCAAAAAAGCCTCATCTTTGCTTTTGTCAATTAAGATATTTACTGGTGATCTGACTCCCACCCATTTCTGTTAGAGAAGATCCCTGCATTTCAGAGGAGTGTAGGAGACCCTCCGCTTGCCTATGATAGTTGTCCACAACCCAAAGTAGCATGACTCTGACTCAGCAAAAACTCGGAAAGCCGAAGGGTCAAGACTTACGATTGACTCAAAGCTTGGTGAAAGCTTGGGCAAATACTTGACACAAACTCATACACCAAAAATACATCATTTACACATTACAATAGACAGGAACATGCTCACTCTAACACTGAAATTGTAAAAAGGCAACAGGAAAATCTCTGTTCTCGGTCTTAACACAATTTTCAAAATAATGAAATCTCAGTACTGAAACATTGGTTGGTGGAAAGAAGTTGGTGTCAAGGCATAAAATGAACAAAGGACTGAAATACCAGAAAAAGAGAGCAAAAAAATGGAAGATGAGACAAGGGCACACTTAGTACTGACATGCAAGTTTATTTAGAGGCAATGAAGAGTCATCCTCCTAAAATATGACCTAAATAATTCAGACAAGATCAAATTGAAAGCTCTTTTGTAATCACCAGGGGCCTTTAGATCTTGAATGCTATGGCCGATGCTAGTAAAAAGCGTATAATGTAAGATGTAAAGCGAGCTTCTATATAGATATTATAACGGGCTCGGCAAACAAATACTACCACAAAGTTACAAATAATGTCATATGGTAAATGCCAAAGGAGTAATAATCATAAACAAGGACATAAGCATATAACAGACATTGCTAATTGTGTGACAACTGACAATCAATCTCATACTGAGAGCATGAATGATAGTTGTAAAGCACTATAATCTGCTTTTACTCTGCAATTGTCTATTTGGTATTATTACTTTCAGACTCGAGATTTATACACATTTGAATATTATAAGGGTATCCTTCTGACATACAAGTACCTGTAAATTTGCATACATCAAAAGATAGAGAATAAATCAATAGATTTTTGTGCATCCAAAACATCTGAATTTTCTCAATTTTAATTTCCAAATAAACAAGTACTACTTACTCTCAGATGCTGATGAAAATGTGGATGCTGAATTAGACAACTCTTCTGTGTGAACAACAATCTGATTCAATTTTTTTCCTCTGTACAAAATAGAGCATAGCAGCTGCTTCCTCTCAGCATAAGAAGCCTGAAATCCCAAAGAGAAAAGAAGTTGAGAATTTCGCATTGCATATTCAATAACTGAGCAAGTCCCGAGCAACAACATTGGTGATGCTAGAAGAAAGTTGGGTAATTGCTTAAGCTGGAAATAGCGCAAGACGCCAACATCCCTGTGAGAAAAAGGAAACAGAGAAAATTGTGAATTGCAGACATATTTAAAGCTTCAATAAATTAAAAAGACATGATAACAAAAGGAGAATATTACCAGTAATGGCTTTGAACAAAACCATATAGATAAGGTACATTTGCCATACACCAAGGCCTGATTCCTTGAGACGATGACCCGCCATGACAAATATTTAAGAATCCGTATAGTTGAAAAAGTACAAATGGAACAAAGACACAAAGTGATTGTAGAATAGCAACAACAAGAACCTGTAACGTAAACTACACAAGAGAATACCTTAGTCAGCTTCTATGTAAAAGGAATTTCCCACCATTTAGGAACCTCAAAATCACTGTTATAGACTTATAGCAATCAAAACAAGCAAAACCAATAATATTCTTAAGAGACTAAAGCATCAAAAAAACAAATTTTATTGCTTGAAATTTGATGCCAGTGTTAGATCAAGTGTTCAATACAGGGGATGCGGCGGCAATTTTCAGGGATATCTAAGAGTTGAGACCCCCCCAAATTTCAGGGGATGGGATATAGGACAAAATGGTACAACAATATATGGGAACTGGGAAACAGTAATATAAAATTAGAGATTACTTTTTTACATATTCACAAAACAATTAATAAACATGATGCACCATCCAACTAGCAATTAGTAATCACAAAGAGATGTAATTAATCACAACCTTGATGGTTACATAGCCAAGGAGAATATGAAATTTTGGAATTGGAAATATACTTATTTTGAAACATCTCACAGTTAGTGCAGTGAATGCTAAACGAAAAAGTTTAGCAGTTTAATCTTGTTAGCCTTCTCTCTTGATATCTGACAGACTTTTGTCACCCAACAAACCAGCTATATGGCATCTTTCTATTTTTTGTTAAAATATAGAGCATTATATAGCATGTAATGCAGTTATGTAGTTGTCACTCAGTTGGTAACTGTTCAACCAATCTGTAAGCACCTCTTCCTATTTATTAAACACTGTCACACTTGTTATGTAGTTGTTATTTGGTTGGTAACTGTTCAATCAATCGCAGATCCTGGAGGCAAAGTCACGGTTCATGTCTGTGCAAAGTTGCAAATAATCAGTCACAAATCCTAAATCCTGAGTCGTGTGGGCAAAAGAGAGGAAACAGTGATGTTTGCAGAGGCAGAGTCGTTTTGGTAGAGGCAAAGTCGTGGCAGAAAGACTCAAAGGCAGAGTCGTTTCCTGTTCTTCCTTTTGAAAGGTCGGTGAATTAATACGCTGAAATAATATTCATTTTTCAACAAAGGTATTCACCTTATATTTGCATAATTAATTTCACACTATTTGCTGGAATAAATAATATATTATTTTATTGGTGTGGGCAAAATATTATTTTATTATTTCCATTATTTTGGAATAATAAAATGGCAAATATTTCACACTTGACTCTGCCGGAGACACAAAAATTAACGGGCACTAATTTCAATGTATGGAGCCATAAGATTTTAACGCTTGCGAATTTCGTGATTGTGATAAAATAATCACGGGTAGTGAAAGTCAACCAATGACAAACTTTGCAGATTATGACAAACGTCATAAGGAAGCGTTATTGCTTCTCAAGTTGTCGGTGTTGGATGATATGATACCGAAGTGCGGAATGCCACTATGGCAAGCACGTTGTGGGCCAGTCTAAGGGATAAATATCAGACGTCAAAAAAGAGTCGGGTGTTATACCTGAAGAATATGCTCTTTTCCGTAAAGTTACAAGAAGGTGGATCGTTGTTTGAGCACCTACTTTGGATGAAAGACCTTCGAGACCAGTTATCTTCCATCAACAAAAAGGTGGACGACAATGATATGGTGGCTCTGGTTCTGAACAACTTACCTTCTTCGTATGAGTCATTTGTGGAGGCACTCCATTTAATGGTTGAAAGTCAAACACTCACGTTTGACAAGGTGAGTTCCTACCTGTTGCAAAAGGAGCGGAGACAAATTCAGGTAAAATCTAATTGTGACCAATCAAAGAGTGCTCTTGTCACACAGTCAAAAGGAAAGTGGAGACGTCATTCTAGTGAGTCTTCCACTCGGTATCAGGTCACATGCTATTACTTGTCACAAGGTTGGGCACCTTAAGAAGGATTGTTGGAAGCGGAAGTATGATCTTTTGCAACAGAACAAAAAGCCATGTGATGAGGAACATGTGGCAGCAAGAAGAACGGGATTCGGATGATAGGCATGCTCTTTATTGTCTTACGACATCATGCTCGCATGACAATGGTACTAGTTGTTGGATCATTGACTCTGGTGCGTCCGACACACTTTTCATGTCGTAGGGATTGGTATGTTTCATTTACTGCAAATATTTGTTTTGAATCAGTAGTACTAGCTGATGGAGAATCACTTGCAGTAGAAGGGATAGGAGATATATGCATTGTATTGAATAATGCTCATAAATTGTTGGTACAAAATGTTAGATATGTACCTTCTTTACAAAATAATCTTCTATCTATTCGTCAATTAACTGAAAAATCCCAATATTTTTGTGGATTTCTGTGGGAAGAAGTGTGTTGTCTCTGATGTGAAACAAAGACGGATAATTGCCCTTGGTATTGGGCAAGGTGGTCAGTATCGGCTTGTTGATCCTGCTACGATCAACATGAATGCACGTGTGGAGGACAACTCCACCATACAGATGTGCGATGTGCGGGAGGAGGTCATTCCTCACAAATCGATGCCTTGGGAGGAAGCCATTCCTCACATATACTGTGACTTGAATATACCAAATGTACGGAAGGCGGACGTGCCTTGGGAGGATGGATTTCCTCATTCTGAAGAACAATTTGTTGTGGATGGAGACTCCACTATTCCAGATGCATTGACGGTGCATGGTGAGATGGCATGCCAAACCACTCACTCAAAGGTACTTGCTCGAAGGACAATAGAGCATGAACAATTTGCTCATTGTGTTGTGAAAGATCTTTCCCAACAGAGGGGGATAAATGAGCAAATAGATGAGTTGGTTCTCACTCCTACTACTACGGAGATGGTTATTTCTCCCACTGCTGAGACGAATGAGATGGAGATGGTTATTTCTCCTACTATTGTGGAGTTGGTTCTAACTCCTACTACACAAATGGTCACATTTCTCTTATTGAGAAAGTTGGATGAGCACTACATGGTGTTGCAAGGACATGATCGAGGTGACTTCGATTGCAAGATAACTGAGACTCTGTACAAACTCCAACAAGCTATACAAGCTTGGAACAAATTTTTCAATCCACCTCTCCGAGGTTCCAATTCCAATACTCTGGAGATGGGGTTGACACTCTCAGCCATTGATGATTCATCACTGGTCAATGAATCACGTAACAAAGAACCAGTGGACCACTTGCCATATCTTTTGTTCACACGACCAGATTTTTGTTTTGTGGTTCTTCTCCATTCGACAACTACAACACAACAATGGACTGCTGATTTTGAAGTACAACATATGGCACAGTCTATAGATCTAATGACTAAACATATGGGCTTTAAGACATTTGTAAAATTTCGGGACAAACTTGGTATTGTTTCCAGTTTAGTCATTAAGAGGGGTGTTAAAATATAGAGCATTATATAGCATGTAATGTGGTTATGTAGTTGTTATTCAGTTGGTAACTGTTCAACCAATCTGTAACCACCTCTTCCTATTTAATAAATGTTGTCACACTTGTTTGAGTTTGAGTGTGCATTCAGCCTTCTCTGAATTCTTTCTTCTCTTTGCATATGCTAACATTTTTAGTCCACTTGAGACAATTTTAGAAGTTTCAATATAAGTCTACTTAAATGAACTAAACAACCTACACAGACAGTTACAATTTGAATGCACATAAAATTAAACTACTTTATCCTAGATATTTATTCTGTGATAGAACATTCACTGGATGACCTCCCACCCCAACTGAATGAACTTTACCGTTATATTATAACTCTCCAGTTAAAGTGCAAATCCTTCTCATGCATCAACAATAAGAGAGCAGAATGAAGTGTTTTTGCATCATGCACTTCATGCTTAGAACAGATTAAATTGCATGTTTAACTTTAAAATCTGTCATAAACATCACATATCTGATAGAGGAAGAATAATTAATTAGTTCTAGTACACATATCTCTGTGATTTTAACATGGAAGACATAATTCCCATTTAGTGATGAAATAATTGTTCTGTTCTTTTGTGACATTTCGTATGGGATGTCTCAGTGTCTCCAGTAGAATGTGATACTGTTAAATGTCCATGTATGTGGGGGCGTGAATATCACATCTCTGAGACAATTCCAAGGTGTCTCCTGCCCCCAAGAAACATCTCAAGAACGTGGAATTTGTCACCCATTTGCATGGAAATGAGGAGCCTTGTTCTTTGCATCCCCTATTTCCAAAACGCAAGGTACACAGTGGGTCTGTGCTCTACCACAAGGGCCATGGCCCCATGTAACACAGGTAAATTTAAAAACTGAAAATACGAAACAAAACATTTGTGCATTAAAATGTTCAACAGAAGAAAGTTTTAATGCTCTGAAATGTCCGTTTAATTGCTACCCGCAATTCAAGCATAACATGGGATGTTTTGAAGTGTGGGAATTATCCTAATACAACAACCTCAGGAGTAGGCGGGTTCATTTCTATTCTAATGCTAAACTAAAACTGCCTTGGGGAAAGGGTAAGAAAAATAAACAACAAAAGAAGCCGATGAGCCAAATTAGTATGAGAATATAAGACTTATTTATAAGGTGCCTAACTACAAGTTGGTTGTAACCGGTTGTAACTACATCAACCGTTTTGTAACTATTTCTTTTATAATAAATAGATGGACACACAGTCTCAAATGTGTGCAATCCACCTTTTCTCTATTCTTTCTCTCTCTGCATATTCTAACATTGGTATCAGAGCGTGGGGCAAGCAAAGAGAGGGAGGAAGAAAGATATTTTCGTGAGTCCCATTAGGGCACGCTGAAGAAGGAAGACATTTTCGTTTTTGAAAGAAATCACGAGAAGATTTTTGAGGGTCGAAGTAAACAGTCTTGTTCGTGAAGATTTGTTGCACAGTCGGAAATCAAGGGCATGCCATTAGGGCACGAAAAGTCACATCGCGATATACAATTAGAAGAATACACACGTTTTTTGTAAAAAAAAGTCACGAAAATACAATCGCGAATGGCACGTTTTTTTCAGAAATTAAAAGTATTTTCGAGCACAAAAAATACGATTGCGAAATGGCACGCTTTTTGTGGAAAATAACAATATTTTTGAGCACAAAGTAAGACGTGAATAGAGTCGTGATTCACAAACATTTGAAGGCCATTACGGTCGATTTGAGCCAAAAACAATCACAAATTGGAAGGGCACAAATGTTTTCCACAGGGTACATAAAGGCGGGTAAGATGTAGAAGCAAAAAGACTACTGCGCTAGTTACCACGTAAGAACCAATTTTATTCTTTATTTATTCATTTCCAAAATACGCAGTTGTATTTATTCTATTTTATTAAAATGGAAATGCCCATAGAAAAATATTCTGGTCTAAATTTTCATACATGGAGAGTGAAAATACAAATGCAACTTATGAATAAAAATTTGTGGGGCATTCTAAACGGAAAGAGACATCACCTACCGATGCATCGAAATTGTTAGAATGGCAAAGCAGAGATGATAGAGCGAAAGCTATTATTGGCCTTGCTCTCTCCGACTCTGAACTTCATCATGTAGACCTAGACAAATCATTAAAGGAAATTTGGGATACTCTAAATAAATTATTTGGAGCGAAAGCAATCAATGCCAAATTTTCCCTAAAACTTCAGTTATATAGGTTCAAAATGGATGGAGTCTCTATGTCAAGCCACATTAATAATCTAAGGTCCCTAATCAGACAACTAGCAAAAGTCAAAGTTGCGATTGAGGATGAGGATGCCAAAGCTATCCTATTAAATAGTCTATCTTCAAAATACAACAATGTAGTTTTTACCCTCAGTCAAATTCAATCTCAATCTCTAGATGATATGATAGCAGCTCTTCTAGCTGAGAAAAAACGAACCACAGAGGATGCAGAAGGTCATTCCCAACAAGAAAGTGCATTCTATTCTAGAACCAGACAATATCGTAGAAGATCAGATAAAGATAAATCGGAGATTGAATGTCATTATTGTAAGAAAAGAGGTCACACAACATGGGATTGTCGTGTTTGAGCCAATGATGTGCTCAAGGGTAAAGTCATATCAAATACAACCAATATAGCCATGGTTGAAGACCCACCGGATGCGAAGGTAACGAGAGGACAGTGACGAATACGCATTATAAAGATGCTCTAAACTTTGAAGGCAAGAAAGGATACAGGGTAGATGAAGCTCGGTATGGATTGTTGCTCAAATAGTTCGGAGGCTGTGGATCTTGGGAATTATACCCTCACAAGGGTCATGATACAACTTGATGGAGCTTGTGAATGGCTCAGTATGGATGGTTGTCCAATAATTCGGGAGATCTGTGATTCGGGAGTTCGGGGAGGTGGAATCCGGAACTCGGGAATTCAGCTCGGGAGCTACACCTTTACGAAGGTCATGAAGCAGCTTGATGGAGCCCTACCTTATCATAGCATTGCTTTCAAAGTGAAAGTGTTTGAAGATAGCGTAGTTCTATTTTGTTAGATTGTTTGTTTTTGCTTTATGTAGAATAAGTCTTAAGAGGGGGTATGAGAATATAAGACTTATTTATAAGGTGCCTAACTACAAGTTGGTTGTAACCGGTTGTAACTACATCAACCGTTTTGTAACTATTTCTTTTATAATAAATAGACGGACACACAGTCTCAAATGTGTGCAATCCACCTTTTCTCTATTCTTTCTCTCTCTGCATATTCTAACAATTAGAATGGTCTGATTCCTTTACCAGATTATAACACAGCTACCTAAAACATACAAGATTTGTAATTTTAAGGGCACAATATGCATAAACAGAACAAAAGGTGAGATCTAACCCAAATTTGGAAATAAGGCTAGATATACACAACAATAAAGTTGAAGAGTGCTAAACACAGCACTTTTTATCAATCATAGAGAAACAGTACACAATTGTCTTTTGTATCTTTATAAGGCACTGAAAATTCTTTGCATGAAATAGAAGCTATGGCCATAGTACTGTGAAAATAGAAACATGGATAAAACAGATCCAAGGAAAAACATCCTTTGCTCGACATGAGCTTATTGTACTTATAGAAATCAGAAGAGAGAGGCAATGAAAAATTGTGCCACGTGCACTAATTACCACTCTCTAACCAAACTAAAACTAAATTCTGCATGTTCTTGTTCTTATCTAAAACCTGAGGTTACAATTCAAGAACACTTAGAAATTCAGAACTACCGCGTGATCAGGAAAACTCTAGCTTCTGCTGCCATGTCATTGCCAAATGTTATAGTGATCTCCAGACCAAGTATGCTAACTTTCACGAATAGGAGTCTTTTACTTATTTGAAAAATAACATCATGCAAGTCCTTCGAGCGCATCTCATTAGTTTTCAGCCACATATGTAATCACTGAAGATCGCTACGATTCGAATTGTTGTGGCTTTGCTTTCCGTCTTTTTCCGCTTGTGCGCGCAGACTGTTTGATCATGCCACTGAGGCACATGGTCAACGACATTAGCTATTTTTCCTTCTTCAATACTGTAAACCTTGGTTCAGAATTCACAATGTTAACTCAATGAAGCTCATTCAATTAATTTACTCTATAAGTGTTTACTTATTAATAGGAGGATCTCCTTAGATTGAGGAGTCCTATATTATCTCTTATAAGTTATAACTTTTCTACTAAAGATGTACGAGTTGTTCTATCTTGTACACAATATCAACATATTATCGCATACTGAATATTATAACTCACATTATTTCACTCATGAGTATATTAACCTAAACAAATATTCACACACACAATAATAACCTAACAATAAACCATGTGATTACTAACTATTCCTAACATTCCCCCTTAGTGCAATCATGGGAGAAACCACTACACTCTGTAAACTATAATGTGCTGCCACAAAGCTTGCTCGTGATCTTGATCCACGTGCGCCACACAGCTTGTGCACAATTCAACAAACATGCAGCATTTGGCTTGCACATAACTCAAACAAAGTTGTATTCTCACAAATGGCTTTCACAGAGATGGATATAGCAACCACCATTGTGTGAGCAGGCATCCACTCATCTATTCATCCTCCACATCTGACAATGGTTTTACATGACAATCAACAACCAACACATACAAGTATCATGATGCTACAATACTCGGATATGAATCTCCACAACATTTTTACATCGGGGATTACATGGGAACAATGTTTTATTTTTCAAACACCACATAACAAAAATTGGAAAACTTTGTCACTAAAGCAGAATGCGGCCCGTCATTAGTGACAACCAAGAGAACGTTGATTGTTTGCCTTCCTCTGTTGCCTCCCGCCTCCAGTGTAGTGCTTCTTACTTCAACAAATTTTGGCTTTGAGGCTCAGTTGGAGAATCTCTGCCCGCCCCCTCCCCCATACACTTGACATACCTATTACAAATATTTAATAGAATAACAATTACCTCAATAATGCATCCAATTCAATTGAGGCATTTTTTATTACTATTTTTGGTCACTTTTGACAACACAACTTGATACGGACAATATATTGACCAAATAATGACTCTATCTTGGCAAATCAATAAACTATTGACAACGACATGATAGTCTCTCCAATTAATATATTTAACTATGATGATGACTTGACTTTAATGAGCAATTTATAAAACTATAAACAAAGACTTATAAAAGTACTTTAAACTCGTATTTTACCTTGACAAAGTGTATTTTCAATGACACGACTAGCAATGACCAATGAACTCTAAAAAGTCTAAATAACCAAACAACTATTACAAAAGTCTATAATAAACAAACTACCTAATGACAAACTATAGTCTAAACAACACACTTTAATCACAATATTTAACATTTTGTATTAAGACGCGACTACTTTATAAGACTATTTAAGAAATTGTAATCTAAACATAGACTTGGCAAGACATAGGACCAGTATTAATAAGTAATCGACTTATTCCTATCTCAATATTAAAGAGGCACATTGAAAGCATGTAACATGTATGGATAATTGAAACAAAGATTATGAGCAGTCAGATGCATGAAGACTGATGCAAACATTGTGGTGTCCGAGGTGGGAGTGAAGCTTGGATGTTTCAAAGACTGAAGTCAAGCTCAGACTCATTATATTCACTTCGTAGGTCTCAAAGAACAAAGCTCAGAAGTCATATGCATGGCATCAAAAAGATGGATACGAGCAATCATACTACACGTAGATACAGAACTATCCACACGAGGCTAGAGATAACAAGATCTAACAAATGTTCTAATCCATTACTTTGATCTGAATAAACACATGCATAGAGAAATATACAACTTGAATTTGTTGACGTTCTCCTTGATGGAAGATCGTGATTATAGGCGCATGTATAAGTGCAGATCATTCAGAGTTGGGTAGTAGTTGCACTATATCTTTTGTGATAGGAATGAACACTCTTGTAGGTTTTAGGGTAAGTAAGGGATAGGTGGAATCAATGCAAGCAATTAATCTTTTCATACATTGCATGTTAACCACATTTTTAGTGTTGTCAAAGGTAAGGTTATAAATGATTTTAATGACGTTGGCTAAAGGAATAGATTTTTGCTTATCATTAGCGGGGCTGATGTGATTTATCAGCCTTGGAAAATTAGGCAAAGGATCAGTTTAGATACCCAATTGGGCGTTAGTCTTATGCATGGCATCATGGCAATCGTGTTTTTCAAATCTATCTTGCCTTGTGATAGCCTCATCATGTCTCTCTTATTATGGCATCATCATCTAAATCATGTCCAAGAAAGGAACTGTAGGCAAGGAATCTAAGCCCTTGACAGCCATCATGAGAATGCTCCCAATTGGTATGCCAACAACAAAACTTCTTTAGTCATACCACAGGGGAAGAGGTCAAGATGTGTCCATAGGCTGTGAGAACGGCCTACGTAGACGCCGCTTTAACTCTTCTCTAGTGAGAAGTTGATGACAGTTCATTTGGTGGGATGGAGGAAAGAAGCCTCCCTTAGGTTGCGGAGTTGCTAAACCTTGAGAGGCATCAATGTTATGAATGGTTCAATTGGAAACATTGCCATGATTGTGAATGGTTGTGCCTCCATCATCAGCGGTGTTGGGGTTCAAAGGTCACATAAGGGCTTGAAGATTTTTTTGTGGTTGTTTAGATTGAGCTTTTTTGAACTCTCTCATGAGATAATTGTCTTTTAGCTTATTCAAGGGATTCCTCCAAAGATGATCGAGAGGACTTAGCCTTGTATTGAAGGTGAGGTTCTAAAGCTGTAAGAAATAGCTGAAAAAGATTGTCATTAGACATATTATGCTTGACTTTGTTAGCCAAGGTTTTCCATCGCTTGATGAAGGCTTGAACCCTTATATGTTTGCATTACTTACAATTGACAGATTTTAATATTGTTTTCAAACATGTTATGATAGTGAAATTCTTCGACTAAGTTCGACAATAGAGCTAGATGGAAAGGTATGGAACGGCCTAGGTAGATGACAAGGACATACAATTAAATTTGATCCAGTCCTTGTAGACGTTGCCCAAAAGTCTTAAGATGAAGAGTGGGAGAACGGCCTAGGTAGATGCCGCTTTAACTCTTCTATAGTGAGAAGTTGATGACAGTTCATTTGGTGGGATGGAGGAAAGAAGCCTCCCTTAGGTTGCGAGTTGCTAAACCTTGAGAGGCATCAATGTTATGAATGGTTCAATTGGAAGCATTGCCATGATTGTGAGTGGTTGTGCCTCCATCATCAGCAAGTGTTGGGGTTGAAAGGTCACATAAGGGCTTGAAGATTTTTGTGGTTGTTTAGATTGAGGGTTTTGAACTCTCTCATGAGATAATCGTCTTTTAGCTCATTCAAGGATTCCTCCAAAGATGATAGAGAGGACTTAGCCTTGTATTGAAGGTGAGGTTCTAAAGCTGTAAGAAATAGCTGAAAAGATTGTCATTAGACATGTTATGCTTGACTTTGTTGGCCAAGGCTTTCCATCGCTTGATAAAGGCTTGAACCCTTATATGTTTGCATTACTTACAATTGACAAAGATTTTAATATTGTTTTCAAGCATGTTATGATAGTGAAATTCTTCAACTAAGTTCAACAATAGAGCTAGATGGAAAGGTATGGAACCAATCTAAAGCATCGGCTATAAGGGTCTTCATTAAGAATTTGGTGGCCACATACAATTAAATTTGATCTAGTCCTCGTAGAGCGTTGCCCAAAAGTCTTAAGATGAAGAGTGGGATTGGTTGATCCATCATAGGTGATGGTTAGAGTGATTCCTCCAATGTTCATTTTGGCAATATCAAGAGATAAAGGCCATCTTTGAATTGATTGAAGAACCTTGTTAGTGATGTGTGTTTTTGGGATTGGATTTTCATTAGAATCAAGGAGGGAGGGGGGATGGCAGTCATTTGGCGCACGCCACTAAATGTTATGTGATCTATTTGTCATTTGAGCCAATTTGCCTTACATTTGAAAGAATTGATTGTTACTAGTTGCTTATTGTTGATTCATTTGATCCAACAGCTTGTAAAAATAAATTGGTTGAATCCATAGGGGGTATTTTGATTAGCATTGTAGGGTTGAGGAGGTGCATTGTTAATGGTAGCACCTGCCATGGTTGAAGAAGATGCACGATGAGTACAGGATGAGAAAAGAGGGCAAATCATGATTTGGCTTGCCCCAAGAGTTGAAAAGATGATGTTAATAGGATTGTGTTGATTGAGAAGCTCATCCATATGTTGGATGGATTCAGAAGCTTCCCTATAAATTCTGGAAATTTTTGGATGAATTTTTGCATGGCGAGTGTGTAGTCAAGATAGATGTTATCCTCTTCTTCACCCTCTTGCTCTAATCCTTCCTCAACTCTAGGTTTGTTTAAATGAGTGGAAACTCTATTAGTAGATGTATTCGTCAAAAGCTTTTTACAATTAAATCCAGCCATGTTACAAGCCTCATAATGGGGTTCTAATGAAAGAAAAGAGACCCAATCGGTATGAGCGCTATAAAGATGCTCCATGGTAGAAGTGGAAACATAACCTTTAGGGTTCTAGTAAAAAAGAAATTTGGCAAACAAGGTATACTTGACAAATTAATTGGAAGCTAAGAAGCTAGTATGAAATATGAGAAGTTACTATAAAAGAAGGTAAAATAGGACATAAAGATAAACGTGAAGATGACTCATTCAATGATGGAGTAAGCTTAGCTAGGATGGTCAATATCATATCCTCTCTCTTCTCAATAATATAGAATTGGACCCAAGTAAAAGCCCATTCTAGGGCCAACACACAAGCCAAGAACAGCACCTAAAGGTGTAATAGTCATGGCTCTAGAAGACAATAATTCACATTGTATTAAAGGCGTACGGTCCAAAGCCGATGTTTAAGATGGGGACGGGGTCATACTAGAACCCTAAGGTCACAAGAGTAATGATAATAAGCAAGAACTAAGATATCTAAGTTAAGGGTCAGTAATGCCATGTGGCAGTAATAAGCAAGGGTTGTAAGAGATAATGCAATAAACAAAGATATATTACTCTACCCTAGTCTAATACATGATACATCAAACGTAATCAATCATACCAACATAAAGGAACAAGTTAGGAAGACTTATATTTGTGAAGACAATGTTAGCGTATTAACCCCTAGGATTAGTAGCACCTCATGATGAGAGAGTTGTTATGGGTGGGTCACAAGGAATATCTAGAATACCTACGTCCAAAGACTTGGTATACCTTGTTGGTGCAGCTCTTATTCATGTTGCTCTTAGTATCACAATGCTCCAAAGTAGACTTCTCGGAGTAATCTCCACTAAACCCTAAACCTCTTAAATCTTTAAGGGCAAATTTACGAGTGAAAGAAGAGCAGACTACGTGATGATGTTATAGAGAAATGACAAGAATGGCGCCTATTTATAAAACATAACCTAGAGTATATGTGATGATGATATAGAGAAATGAAAATGGCGTCTATTTATAGAACATAATCTGAAGTCACAATCTCTTTTAGCTAACGGCATCAGCCACAATCTGCTGGAAATAAGGTTGTACTTAATTGCACCGACCATGGTCGATGTTGTTAGCCAAAAATAGTCTAACTAAAAGGTAAGGAGAGGAGAGATAATGGTGGTAAAAGGGGATACAAAGGTGTTATAGGAAAATGTGAAGGTGATAATACTAAGGATATCAAGTGGCCATAAAGAGATAGTACAAAGGTAGTAAGGAGGCATCTAAGACAATGCCACACATAACGACTCTCACTAGGTACTACCAACCAACCCAACCTCGCTATAAGTGCACCCTTAATGTACGCACTCGAGGAGATTAATATGCCAACATCTTGTAAAGAGAAATTATTAGTAAGAGTGAAAAATAAGGAGTATACACGTATCACAAGCCTCTCGCAATTCATGCAAACCCAAAGAAAGTTACAAAATGATCACCATCGAGTGGTCTACCTACCTACAACAGCTTTCACCTTAATGTTAGGCACAAGAAAGGTAGTTTCAATCGTGGTACAAACCGCTTAAACCACCCTCCAATTGAGCACTAATAATAGTCCTAGATTCATATGGACACAAGAATCCTGAGTGCTAATAATGGCCCATGTTGTATAGCAATGATCTTGAGATTTCGATCATATATCAAGCACTAGATACGGGACAAGTTGTAAACTACCATCTATAGGAAGGGCTTTTGTGTTACTTAGGACATCTATGTGTTCTAATAATAAAACAACAAAGGATGATTTGGGAGGTGTGCTACAATCAAGTCAGCAAGACACTTCGTGGTTGAGAAGACAGTGGCACTGCTCCAAAAATATTCTATTGGCCGAAGCTTCGTCATGATGTGAGCAATTATATCAAGGCATGCGCAACATGTGCGATGTAAAGCGAGAACCATCCAACAAAAATTAGGGGCTATATACACTTTTACCAATTTCTAATCGATCTCGGGAGTCAATCTTCATGGATTTCATGTCAGAGTTGCCCACAACTAGTTGTGGTCATGACTATGTTTTTGTTGTGGTTGACAGGTTTTCCAATATGGCAATGTTGGTACCATGTACATAAGGGATCGAATCTAAAGACTTTGCAAGGCTCTACTTTAAGCATATGTGGGTCCACTTTGACTTACCACAAACCCTTGTGGCATACAAGGAAAACAAGTTTCTTAGCACTTTCTAGTCTACATTATGGTCCATGATGGACACCAAGCTAACCAAGTCCACCTCTTTTCATCCACTGACGATGGGAAAACAAAAATGGTTAACTCGTATGATGGTACATCTAGTTCAGATTTATAGTTCAAACATCCACAAACATAAGATGTTCGTTTACCATGATAGCTATAATCAAGCTCTCCATTTCTCCACAATCCATAGCCCTTTTAAAGTTTTTATAGGGTTTTAGTTATTAGCACCCATTGATGTGGCATTACCTATTGTAGTGGAAGAAGTATCTCCCTATACACAGGAGTCCTGACAAAGCCACCAGATTTCATAAGTGCATCAGGAAAATCCAAAAGTAGGTACATAAAATCTTGTAGAAAACCAACCATAAATACAAGCAACTCCATGACCAATATTATGTCTCTCACCGGTTCAGGTTGGTGATAAGGTATGGCTATATTTGCAAAAGAAGGTTTGAAATTCCAAACAAGAGACTCATAGCTCTTCAATAGGGGCCATACACAATCATTAAGAAAGTAGGCACTCTGTCTTTGAGCTAAACTTGCCACCGATCTTAGGTTGCATCCAATGTGTAATGCGGAACTTCTCTGGCCATATTTTCTACCCCTCTTGAAACTTCTCGTATTGGTGAATAGTTGTAGATCACAAAGTTTAATTCTAACTATTCAATGTCATTCCCTATTGATCGGGTCTTAGATACTTTGGTAAAAGATACCAAGAATTGGCAAATTCCCCATGTTGAGAGATCAAGGTAGGACAATTTGCTCACCAACGAAAGTAGTTAACCAAGAGTCAAATTCATCAAAAGTTTCCACATTTGGTTAAAGACCTAGACAAAATGGGGCCCAATGTTTCTCAAGGGGGACGAACGATCCTAACAAAGACTCACAACCACTACATTACAGTAATGATTTAGTTTTGGAAAATTACAATTTTCGAGAAATTTGAACACAACATAAATGGCAGTTTTGGGAGGCCTTCAAAGCATTTTTGGGGGCTTTGAGAGCTTCATTACCGAGCTTTAATTAAGTGAATGTGTTTCTGGAAAGCCCAGCTTTCCAAAAATATATTATCACAAGAAATTAGAGAAAACCTAGAAAAATTAGCCTAGTAAGATAGCCCAACTAGTTGGCTATTATTACCAATTCTTCTAGTAGATCTCTTACTCTAAAGAGTTGTTCTATTCGCATGCCTTTGCATGTTGAAAGGATATTATTAATTCTGTTTAGCTTTAAATAAAACTTCTATTTGCAAGTTACCCTTGTTTAACTTTAAAGTAGCTTATTATTATTAGTTTTGTTTAGCTATATAAGACAAGGGTTTACCTTACTATAATTCAGAGTGGACAGTTGATATTTTTCCACAACGATTTCTTAGTTTTTAGAAACTTTCTATCTTGCAATCAAGCTTTGGTTATCACTCTTGCAAATCTGTGTCAATCCAGTATAGAAGTGTTTGGCTTTATTATAACACACTAATGACTAGTAATTGGTGTGTTATCCTTCGAATGAATCCTCAACTGGATCACGGGGTCTTACTTATCTCACCCTTGGTTTGTTTACACACCTTGCATTCTGCTACAAATTTATGTATTTCCCTTTTGAGCCCTTCCCAAAAGAAGACTTGCTTGCATCTATGATAAGTCTTCAATAAGCATGGGTGCCAACTTGCTAGAGAAGCATGGAGCTCTGTAAGAACCTTATGCTTAAGGAATGAATTCTTACACTAGTATAGCCTATCCTTGTACCATAGAACGTCCCCCTTACATACAAGCTTGTCTGACATGCTTGGATCCTATTAAAGCTTCTAAATGGGTTCTATGTATTTATGCCATTATCTCATTCCGATCTTGCCTCATCCACCCAATATTCCTGTAATATGGGCATAGCACACAATAGTGCTTCTACGGACTCATCCCTCCTAGATAGTGCATCAACCACTACATTATCCTTTCCTTTCTTGAGCCTCCCCACAACAATCTCTTGTAAGGTGCTACAAGCCAAAGAGGAAGATTAATGCACCGATGATGTCAACTCAAAAGGTGAGTATCTTTATCCATATACTCTTTCCTTTATTTTGTTGATTGATTGTTCATAAATCATGTATTACATAAGATAGTGTAGTATGTCCTTATCTCTTACATTTTAGTTCTTTATAGCTCTTGCTTACTGCCTAATAGCATTTTACACCCTTTGGTCATATAGCTCTTGCTTTGGCCTAGAGGTCACCCCTTTAGGATTAGTTAGGCCCCTATATCTCATGGAGGGTAGGCTACCCCTCTTAGAACTATTTAAAACCCCCATATTCACACCCCTTTGGTTATGTATTTGTATGTGTGTCAACTCTAGTTTGGTCTTCTAAATCCTAATTTAGAGAGGATCCTTATATAGACCATCTTATCTTACATACATTATGATAAACCCAACATGGATCTTACACCACCATTGATTACGTATTTTTAAAAAAAAATCCTCCCTAGCCTCTAAGCTCTTTCATCTCTACTCATGTCCCCTCTAAGGGTTTTTTTAGCTAGTTTCAACCCATTTAGATTCTATATGGGTTAACTCTTTTATCCCTTCCTTACCCGCCATTCAAGGAAACACCTCAAGGTATAATTTTTCTCAATCTCGACCATCCATATTTGACAAAGATACACAAGAATGTCCAAACTATGTTTATGATCTATCCCAATATGAACATGATAGTTTTCATTTTCATACTACCGACGATTTTACATCTTATAACCCTCCCCGTCCTCTCTTAGAAAACACCAATTGGGTAATTCAGCAAATCTCAAACTTCACCTCACATAATCAGTTCAAAAAGCAAGTCAAAACTGACATCATTGACCACATTGATGATGTTCATAAAAATCCAAACTCATCCAACTTCATTGGTCGAACTGATGAAGTCAAAACCAACCCTGAAATAACCAATCTTATCAGCAGGGTCAATGAAAATCAAGAAATTCAGTACCTATTTCCTCAACCTCACACATCACTTTGGATGCTATAATAATAGATGTCAAGCAAATTCATAAAGAAAATCACCATAATGGTCAAAAATACATGGATGTCAAACTCGACATAACCACTAGTTCATTACCTCACCATAGTTCATGCTTTGGGGCATTTTTGATGCTTATTGTTTCATTAAGTCACACTTTGGGCTTCGAGGATGCTTATAATTTCCTAAGATCAGACTTTGGGGCATCTTACGATGCCCACCCTTGCCTTAATTCAAACTTGGGGGCATCTTACGATGTCCATCACCTTATCTCCAATTTTGGGGACTCTTTTAATGTCCTCCCTTTCTTTATTCAAAATTTTGGTTCATATTACGAGGCCCACCATCGTCTTACTCTAATTCTAGGGCATCTTACGATGCCCACCCTTTCCTTGACTCCAACATTGGGTCATCTTACAATATCCACCATCACCTTCACATTTTAGGGCATCTTACGATGTTGACCCTCATGTCACCTCAAACTTGGGGACATTTTACAATGCCTATTCTCATTCTTCCTCAAATTTGAGGGCATTTTGCAATGCCTTCCATCTCCCCGATATCTTACATCCAACAAGAAATAATAACTGAAAATCTTGTAGCCATTCAATCCAAACAAATCTAACTTCAAGAAATCTTCAAATACTTAATGCCTAGTCTCTAATGTTAGGCATGTCATATTTCATGTTATAACTACTTGAATTTTCATTTTACCATATTATTACTTGTACATATCATTTACTTTCATTTCTTGCAGTTAGGTATATATAGCACAATTTACATTTTCTTGCTTATAGTAGGATTATTGCGTTCTAACACTCTGATGTTATCTCCTCTTATGGCTACATTTCTTACTTTTACACACTTCTCAACTTTTACGTCCTATTTTCACCTCTTCTTATTAAATGTTTGTTTGCTTTTACACCCTACTTTACACATCTTGGTTTTATATGTGTATTGGATTTTATCTCTTACTTTACACTTCTTGGTTGCACACTTCTTGGTTGAACACACCTATTGATTTTTACCCCTTATTACACCTCTCAGTTTTATACACCTTTACTTTTGACTCACCTCTTTGACTTATTTATTATTTACCTCTTTAGTACACCTCTAGGCTTCCATCATGTGAGTTGCACTATAAGACCTTCGGGATTCAACCAAGCCTCCTTCACAAGCACCTACCTCCGATGATTACCCATTTGTCACCTTAGGCTCCCAACCATAGCTAGATGTTCTCTTAGAAAGGAAAAGCAATGGTCAAGAAAGTCATTTTGTTTCCTAAAGTCAGTTGTTTACATTGTAGCTCAACTTCTGCAGTCTATCTACATGCTCTCATCCACACTTACCCTCTCTTGTGACAAAAGTCTCAAGTCTATCCATGATTATATCACTCCTTTGGACACATCGACTGGGGCAACCCAGTCAATGTTTATTCTCCTCCCCTCATTTTGCACTCCCTATTGAGCACACCAAGGTAGGATTCAAGATAGCATTATTTTCTAAAGTGCAAGTCTAGGAGTATTTTAGCGTCTATTACGATCCTTCACCCTAACTCACTTCTTTATATTAATTGTTGTCATAAAAGCTTCGGACGCATATGCTTTGTAAGTCGTCCCTTTAGATATTTGTCATTGTAGAGACCTTGTGTAAGAGGAAAGGGCATCTATTGAATATTTGTATTGAGCCGTACTCAAAGGACGTTGCCCCCTCAAAGAGACCCACAATACTTGTAGTGAGCTTCTGTGATTTCAATACAATATATTTCCATCTTCTTTCAATTTTCAATGCATATTTGTTATACTTCCATTGTTAAATTAACTTTTGTGCAAGCTAGTTCCTAACATCTTGTATTGGTGCTCCTTCCAGGGCCGTATTTTACAACAGTAACATCAGTTTAGGGCTCTCCACAATTGTCCACCATATGCTCTCACCTCACCCTAAGTAGTCATTTTCTATTTTTGGTTAAAAATTGTTTTCTGACAGTTTTAAAACTCGCAAAAGTTGTCGTTTTGGGCTAAGCGATTACCAGTTTTACCTGATTCTGTGAAGTGGGGATTTACCCCCAATGCTCAAACCATTAGACAATGTTTGTTCATATCTTGCCTAGATCCTTATCTCAAAACCACACAACAAATTTTTATGACACACCAAGGCCTAGTTTCTCATCATCCTCAAAAAGATCCCAAAGGTCATTTCGATGAGATCCATTATATGTGGAACTAGAGGATGAGAAAATCAATCGAGGATCAGATCCTGAATTATTTAGAATACTACAAAGAGAATAGCACTACCCTATATAAAGGAAGAAGGTGGCCTCCTCATAAAGGATATTGTAAACAAAATGAGGGAAAAGTTTGCTATTTCTCTTACACTTTTCAACCAGCTATCTCAAGAGAAGTTGAACCTTCTTCTGAATTCAACCCAAAGGAATTATGTTGCTAGATACAATTATCATTTCAAGGAGAATTTTGATGATTTGTGCAGAGATCTCCAGACAATAAGAACATCACTTGGTAGCTATTATATCAACTAATGTATAGTGGCTACTATAGTCTATTAAAAATTATGCTGTACAGTTACCTGTTATTGCAGAAAATGTACAGTTTATCAGGTCAGTAGGTAATGAAACCCAGAAGTATGCAGACCGATCCCTCAATATGTTGCACACAGTGGGTTACAAGTTGTCAACCATAGGTAACTCTCTAGTTCATCTCAATGATATAGAAATCCGGTTAATCCATATAGATGAAAAGCTTTCTTACCTGTTATTGCAGAAAATGTACAGTTTATCAGGTCAGTAGGAAATGAAACCCAGAAGTATGCAGACCGATCCCTCAATATGTTGCACACAGTGGGTTACAAGTTGTCAGCCATAGGTAACTCTCTAGTTCATCTCAATGATATAGAAATCCGGTTAATCCATATAGATGAAAAGCTTTCTAATCATGAAACCAGTCTTGACTGGTTAGAAGCAGAAGAAAAATTAAAAAACGACGAAAATGAACAGAAATGCTCTGGAAACAGTCATATTTCAATCCACTTTGGTCCAACTTTCAGACCAGACTCTTCGGATAAAGAAAAGAAAATGAAGGAAAAGCATGCATTGACAAATATGTAGAGAACTCAAATACCACTACAGCCTTGGTATTCAAATATTGACAGCCATTTAAATCCAATTAACAAAATCACTGTGTGGTAAAATTATATGAAGACATTAGGCCTAGTATCCATTTGGATGGAAGAATTAATGCTGCTTTTGCGGTCAGATACTTATGGGGTATCACTCTTAGATGGCGGAATACCATGTCTGAACAGGTTCAAAACACCAGGTTCTTCTCACAAGCTGATCCCAGGCAAACTTTGTTTCTCACACTCATTAATGAGCTTGCACCACCACGAGGTAATAAGCAGGAAGAAGCACATAAATGGTTCACAAAAATGACTCTTGGTGATCTCAAGCAATTTGAAGACTTTGCTTTGCAATTTAGAAGGCTTTCATATGAAGGACAATGCTTTAGCTCTGATGCTATAAAAATGAAATTTCTTGAAGCTTTGCCATATAATCTCATAGATCATGCCATTTCTTATACCAAGCTTAAAGTAATGCAGCTAAGTCTATGTCCCTCATTGATGTTATCGATTTTGCCTGCCAACACGCCATGCAACTAATCTCTCAAGCCAACATCATTAAGAAATTGTCCAAACATTAAGCCGCCAAAATAGCTTTTGCTTGTTCCATTTGGGTGTTGAAATTATGTTTCTAAACCTAAAAATACCGCCAAAAAGTCTCATTTCACCACCACTATTTCCCTAACCACTAAACACCAGCCTCAAGCCATCAATTTCTTTGTCCTTGCCACTTTCCCCGACCACAATCTTAACAAGTCAGTTGCTACATCTGTAACCAGCCCAGACATATTGCTCCCAACTACTAATGCAAAAACAAAGCAGGTACGGCCATTTATTCCATTAATGCAGCAGCGTGGTGGGATATTGTAGACAAATGTGAAGACCTTTACCAGCAAGAAGACATGTTTGAACCTGTAATTGAAGAAGAAGAAGAACATTCAGATGAGGAAAATGATGAATAAGAGCTCAATTCTCTTGCTGATGATCTTGAACAACAGCCTGCTACAATTATGCAGAGGCCATGGAATAGAAAGAATTACTGGCAAGAAAATGATTGTGAATATCAGTGGTCTAGAGAACACCAAGAATCAAGAAACAGCTAACCACCTATAAGAGGAACCAGAGGAGGATATGGTCAAGGTATACAGCCAAATTTCACAAGGCAATCTCCTATTGTAAAAGGCTAGAACACAGGCCAATCCAATTCGACCACTTATAAGGCCAATAGAGAATTGATGAAGAACAAATTCATTTTCCTGCTACCAGAAGAAAGGCAAGTCAAAAATCCAACTCCTAGTAGGTATGAACAAAGAACAGTAAATGAAGTCATTGATGAAAAAGATTCCTGTTTTGTTGATGGCTATGACCAAGAAAATATTCCTAAAGATTGTGATGATTATGATGAAAAAAGCCAAGAATTACAACAAAGATGCATGTAATGTCCCCTTTTCTCAAAATAAGTCACTAGATTAATTTAAGTTGTTATAAAAACAACTCATGTGCATGGGTGAAAAAGTGACTTTATAATAAAGTGATTTCATAATGACAAATTAGAAAGTGACTTTTAAGAAGGCACTTATGTTATTTTATAAAAATAAAGTGACTTTTCCATAAAGTAAGTCAACATTAAAATAGAAAAGGGAAAGTTGTTTTTGGGACTCTTTCATCGTGGAACATGACAAGAAAAGTTATAAAAGAGAGTGAGGTCACTTGGAGAACATCTTTGGACTATCAACATAATTTTCATGAAGAGTTTGAGTTGTTGCTACAACTTTTGCATTAGAGGACAGAAACCCTCTTGTTTTTTTAGCTATTGGGGACGAAAACCCTCATTGGCATTCAAATTTTGAGGACGAAAACCCTCAATTTCTCCTTGGTGATCTCACACAGAGATCACATTTGAGCTAAAGATCAGATTTTCAGAGTTAAAGGCCAGATTTTCAGAGCTAGGGCACAATTTCAGGGTGATTTCAAAGATTGGCAGCTAGGGCATCATATGCAGATCAGATTTTCAGTTTTTCTACAGTGGAGCAGCCACCTATCAACTGGAATCGAATTTGGGAAGGTCTTTGGAGACATTTGCAGCCATTTCTAGGGTTGTCTACACCCTTTGGGGTTTCAAACCTGCGTTTAGGGCATCATCTATGGGCAGATTTCTTCATGCCATCTGGGGTGTCATTTATCAAAAAATTTGTTGTAATCATACACGGGTATTTTTCTTGTTTTGTGGTCTGAAATATAATAGAAATAAATTTAGTTCTTGGTTGTAAAAATTTTTTCCATCATATTCATGTGCTAAGAGGTTTTCTAAGTGCTTTGCCCCTTGTGGGTATTTTTGCTTTGGTGATATTTGATAAATAAATAAAGATTTCAGATTGTTGTATTTTTTGAATAAAAATCAGAATACTGCCATATATTTGACTCTTGAGTAAGGGTTAGTGGGAGTTTACATAATTTCGTATTTATGCACTAAGGGGACATTATAGTGGTATCGCCAGATCTCGCCACTGTGGATCAGACAAAGAAGGAATCCATGACAATGTTTATTCAAGCAAAGTTCTTACAGTGGGAAGAAAATATAGATCCCATTCAAGAGGTGTTGATAAAAATAGAAAAGTACAAACTTGAGGCCCCCAAATCCTTGACCAGTATCAAGGGATGCCTAATTATCTTAAATCTAATAGGAGGGTCACAATTCTAGAAACTATGGCAAAAATCAGATCTTGTGTTCTAATGTTAGATCTTGAATGTGATGATCTTATTCTCCAAATGTTTGAACATTTCTTTGCTACTGTTCATAAGAATCATGCAGAAAATATTATTGCATCAATGCAAACAATTATGTCATTGACTCTGAATGAGAGTGATGATATTTTCTAGCCACTTCTAACAATTTTATTGGCCAATGTGAGAGAGGAGCAGGAAGTTTCACCAGCAGCGAGTGCACTAGCTAAAAGTGTGGTTGATCAATGTAAAGAAAAGTTGAAACCATACTTAACAATAGAAATGATAGCTAAATTGAACAAGAACTCTCAAAAAGAGGACAACAAAGAACAACAAAGAACCTTGGGAGCCAAACCATAGTTGTCTAGGAAAAGGACATGGAAAAGTGTTGTCAAATGAAGAACCAACAAAAGTAATGGATACACCACCACCTCAAGAGGTCAAGGAGGAAATTGTGAAGAAGAAAGCACCATTCGTTGATTGCACAAAGAGTTCAGCAGAAAAGGAGTGCATACATCACATATATGAGGCAGAATTGAATGATCCACCATCAGCAACAAAAGTGGATCTGAGTATTGAAAAGAAACCAGCTACTTTGCAGATGTAATGAGGATCCAGGAAAGGAGTGATGAACAGTTGAGAAGAGCTAAGGAAGCTAAGTTGATAGCTACCCAAGCCAAACAACACCTACAAAAATTTAATGAAGAAGGTAAGCTCTTGAAACATCTCTATGACAGTTCTGAAAATAAAAAGAATGTTTCAATTCAAGAGGTGTATAAGGTAGATTTTCCGATTCAAATTCAAGATTATTTGTGCATTTCGGGCAATAGAACAGCTCAGAATCAAGGAGCAGCAGTATATGTAGGTGGCATAACAGAAAAAACAGCAGCAATTTTCCCTCCTCAAGTTGGGTTTGATTCAGTTGTTAGCATTACTAATTTACCACACAACATTGGCATGGTATCCTTGATAAGTGATGAGCTGTATTTGTGTGGAAATGTTGAATGTTGTCTTAAGAATTTGGGTTTATATTGTGCTTTTAAGGTTGTTCAATTATACCGTGCAAAACACAATAGTTATAGGTTTTGTGATGTAGAGACATCCACAATAACAACCATGAACTATGGCTGTTGCAACCTTGTTCCAGCGTGCAAGCAAGCTGAGTGGAACAAATTCATGAAGGTTTCAACCTGTGGTACGGTGCTTTGCATGGTGTCAGATGGTGCACTCCCAAGGATGATATGGGATCCAGGCTTGGCAGCTTCTAGTTGGATCAAAGTGGTGCAGCAAAAGCATGGTGAAGAGTTCCTAAGATTGGTTTGGGATCCTGGTATTTGAGGACGGTTCAGACATTGCTTAGGTATTTAAGGTGAAACAACTTATGTCATGGGTGAAAATGTGACTTTATAATAAAGTGATGTCATAATAACAAATTCAAAAGTGACTTTTAGGAAGGAACTTATGTTATTTTATATAAATAAAGTGACTTTTCCATAAAGTAAGTCAACATTAAAATAGAAAAGGGGAAAGTTGTTTTTGGGACTCTTTCATCGTGGAACGTGACAGGAAAAGTTATAAAAGAGAGTGAGGGGGCGGGGGTCACTTGGGGAACATCTTTGGTCATTATCATAATTTTCATGAAGAGTTTGAGTTGTTGCTCCAACCTTTGCATTAGAGGACAGAAACCCTCTTGTGTATTCTGCTATTGAGGACGAAAACCCTCATTGGCATTCAGATTTTGGGGACAAACCCTCAATCTCTCCTTGGTGATCTCACACAAAGATCACATTTGAGCTAAAGATCAGATTTTCAGAGTTAAAGGCCATATTTTCAAAGCTAGGGCACAGTTTTAGGGTGATTTCAGAGATTGGCAGCTAGGGCATCATATGCAGATCATATTTTCAGTATTTTCTAAAGTGGAGCAGCACCTATCAGCTAAAATTGATTTTGGAAAGTTCTTTGGAGACATTTGCAGCCATTTCTGGGGTTGTCTACACCCTTTGGGGTTTTAGACCTGCGTTTAGGGCATCATCCATGGGCAGATTTCTTCAATCCCGGGTTGCATACGCGTCATTTGGCCTCTTCATGCCATCTGGGGCGTCATTTATCAGAAAATTTGTTGTAATCATATGTGGGTATTTTTCCTGTTTTGTGGTCTGAAATATAATAGAAATAAATTCAGTTCTTGGTTGTAAAAATCTTTTCCATCATATTCATGTGCCAAGAGGTTTTCTAAATGCTTTGGCCCTTGTGGGTATTCCTATTTTGTTGATTTTACATTTAAAAAAGGAAGAAATCAGACTCTGTACTTTTTATTGATAAGGGTTTGAATAAAAATCAGTTTGTTGCAAATTTGGTATAAGGGTTTGTTGGAAAACCCAAACTGTCTTTATTTGTCCAGGAAAGGGACATTACAATGCAAGATACCTACTCAAAGAGAACTAACAGAACAACAGGAAGTTGAGGCCTACAAACAAGAATTAGCCCATCAAGCTGATGAGGAATTCCTCAACAGACAAGGGGCTAATAAGCAAAAGCAATCAGAGGAAGTCATAATGCATGATCCATCACACTGTAGACTTGTTTGTATGACAGTACCTGCTCCTAAAGAACCAAAACTTGTATATATCACGTAATGGATCCATGGCAGTTATGCATAATTTATAAATGTAGAGATTAATGGTAGAGTATGTGATGCTCAAGTAGACATTGGTGCATTTCTATCTTTTGCGACAGAATCAGTTTTGAGAAATTGGGAAGATTTAGGAGAAAAACAGGCATGAGAATCTCTTGATGTCCAAGGAAATAGTTTTACTTATACAAACACAAACACCAAGAGCCTTTGGTCATCCCAGGAAGCAATTACTTGCGACCCTTGATAAAATGCCTATAGATATACTTCTAGGAGGAGCCTTCATTGACAGATACTCCCCATATGGTAGTACTCTTAAAAGTGCTTTATTCACTATAAATGGAGAAAGAATAAGAACCCCTAGGCTAACTTATGCAACTGAACAATAACCATCTTCCATGATACAACATCCAGAGAATCCAGTCCTAAAGAAAATAAAAGAAATAGGACAACAGATTAAAGATGAGATATATTCAGATGATCCACAGAAGTTCTGACAGAAAAGAATGCCAAAAATGGAAATAAATCTGCAAGTTGGAAACCATAGGAAAATAGGAAAAAGGATTCATATCCCTACCAGTGATTATGGAGATATAATCAAAAAGCTCTAATAAGCCAAATTCATAGAATCCTCTACTTCACATTTTTACTGCTATGTCTTTATGGTAAATAAACATGGTGAGCAGAAAAAGGTAAGAAAACGAATGGTAATAAATTACACGCCTCCCAAGCCGTTACGAACCATTCCCATATCTCATCCTGGATAAATCCTATTTGTTAGATAAGGTGGCAAAATGCAAGTATTTTTCACAATCTGACTGCAAATCTGGTTTTAACCAGATAAGAGTAAAGGAATCGGATAGACACGAAACTGCATTCAGCTGTCCTTTTGGTCACTTTCAATGGACAGTCATGCCATTCGGTTCAATGAATGCTCCAGCATATTATCAATCTCATATTGATGAGATTTTCAAAGGAACTTCTGATTTTCTGTGTGTCTATATAGATGCCACCTTAATTTTCAGTGAAACTCTAGAAGAACATCTAGTACATCTCCAAAAAAACATTATGATATAGCCAAGGATGCAGGCATCGTTTTGTCAAGTACCAAACTTCAATTATGTCAAATAGAATGCAATTTCCTTGGAATGAAGGTAGAAGCTGCGAGTTCAAGCTCATATAAAGGAAAAGGTTGCAGAATTTCCAGACACCATGAACAAACAACAGCTTCAACCCTTCTTAGGCTTGCTAAGTTATATCAATAGTTTCTATCAGAATTCTAGAGATGATCGAGCACCATTACAAGCTAAGTCACCAGGTTCGTGTTCATGTTCGTGTTCGTGTTCGTGTTCGGCGAGGATAAAATTCGATGAAGTTCGTCAACCGATAAAATTCGGATAAAAAATTCGTCAATAAGTTCGAATTATATAAATTTACATTTTTTATTAATTTATTTATGAAAATAAAATATATTAATATTATTAATTTCCGTAAATTATATTTTAAATTTAGAAATATATTTAAAACCTAAATATTAAATAATAAATATAAATTTATATCAATGTTGTTATGAATAAAATTTAAACTATTAATTAAATTATAAAGTTTATTGATTAACTATAATTAAAAATGTTTCTAAAAACATAAAACTTAAACTAAAATTTTCCTAGCTATGAATAAATATAACTTGGAGGCTAAAACTAAACCTAATAAATTAAAATCACTAAAGGCAAAAGCTAAACTAAATAATATTTAGATAAGTCTATGTTAAACCAAATAATATTTATATAAGTCTATGTTATTGTTTTAAAGACTTAAATTAATATTGCGATTTATTTATTCATAATGTATTTACATTTTCTCAAACTTGCAAATACCTTTATTCCTATCTATATTATATTTTAACCTAAATACATTACTACTAAATTACTAAACTAAACCTACGTATTAAATAACATATAGGAATTAATAAATATTAAATATATATTTATATAACACTAAACTAAACCTAAGTCTTAAATAATATATAATCAATAAAATATATTGAATATATAATTATATAACTAAACCTACATAACCAAATAAAAAAAAACATAAACCTGTATTTAAAAGACTAAAGTCGTGGGCCATAAAAAACTTAACCTAAAAAATCTAAAACAAAATTGCTAGCCAAAAGCAAAATTCCACAGATTTCAGAAATAAACAGCGATGCTTTTGCAGAAATCTTTTCTCTTCGGCAGCGACTTCCACAACTTCTTCTACAGGGGACATTTTTTCCAGCAATGGCAGACTGTCAAGAAGTGGCGTCAGTAAACGAATCTTCAAAGGTTCGAATATAGCTCCAAATCGCAAATGGAAGGCAGCAGCGTCAGTAAATGCTTCACAGTTGCAGAAACAAGTATATGTCAAGGTCGCTTTTAAAACAAATTGAAAGCCAACCCTAGCGGATGTCTAAACCCTAATACGGATTTTCAACTTGACTTTTCAACGAATTTTCTCCAAATTTATTCGTCAAAATTCACAGATTTTCTAGGGTTTCATTAAATTCGACCAAAAATCAAATATCCGAATTTTCCTTGCGAATTTTAACGATTTTTTACTAATTCTTTTAAATTCGCCGAATTTCGAATTTCATGGTTGAAATTCGGCGAACTCTGTGACATAGATTACAAGAGTTGCTGAAAAGGGAAAAGGATTTGAATGGACTCCCATTCATACCAAAGCTGTAAAGAAAATCAAAGAAAAGGTCCATTCTTTCCCAACTTTGTACATTCCAAAATATGATAACTATATTCTTTATAAAGATGCTTCAGATGAGCATGGGGTGGTATGTTGTGTTGTAAGAAGATGATAAAGAATATATATGTGAGTTGGCAAGTGAAGTATTTGCAGTTGATGCGAAAAGGTGGATCTACAATGATAAAGAAATCTATGCTGTGAAAAATGTTTAGAAAAATTCTCTCTAAGGTTGATGCATCTCCGTCTTTTGTTATAAGAACTGACTGTACCAGGTTCTTAACCTTCAAAGTAAAGAATTATGGAAGGAAATATGGTCGAGGTAAATATTGTCACCAGCAAGAGTATTTCAATAGGTTTGACTATACTGCAGAACACATCAAAGGAGAAAAGAACATTGTTTCCGATTGGTTAAGTCGTAATCCAGCAACTATTTTAAAGAACCAGCCTCCACCAAGAGGATTCCACCTCATAAGAACAATGGAAGAAAGTTTTGATAATCTACCAGTTCTACTTCAACAACAAATTCTCAGAGAAGAAAGGTATACTAGGTTTTATCGAGAAGCATCTTTTGATTTATAAACTGCAGGTTCCAGTTAAATTACAGTTTATTATAACAGAGGAACTATACAGATTGACAGATTAAATAATAATCTCTACAGCAATCAATATACTGCATTGTCACAAAGACCCAACTAGACCCGGAAATCAAACTGAATATTGTGTATAATGATGTTTAATCAGAACTTTGGGACCACTTGTCATTCATCCCACAGAAAGCCATAGTGAAAGCACCATTATTGATGCAATCGCAGTCAGGGTTCCCAGCAAAGCGATACCTTACATCACACAACTGTTGTTAAAGTTCGACCTCATCAAAGCAAGATCTCAGGCACAACAATTCATTAAGAAAACAACAATGTTTCTTCTATTTCTGCAAGGAAATATTATTGAATTTGGAACATTAGCTTAACACTCCAATCACAGTTTATAACAAGAATCTGCAAGAATCCTTCTAAGGATTCTAATCCTAGACCTATCCCAAGCTTACAGACTATGTTAAGCTTCTACATAACCACACTAGGCTCTCACACACAAGGACGGTCACTTGGTTTCTAAACTTCAAATGTGATCTCTTCTATGAGATCCAGGTTGTTGTACATGTTTGCAGCTCCTTTCTATTAATAGAATATTGCAAATCTCAAGTGGGAGAACATTATACCTTCTGCAAGCAAAGGTTCCCTGTGAAATATTCCTCAGGCTGCCTCTCATAGCCATTGATCAATCCCAAAAACTCTCCTCCGTTGGATCAAGCTCAATTGAATCATTCTATTGGTCCCTGGTCAAATAAACGAATCAAGGACCACGTGTATCCTTTGCTAACTGTCTCAATGTTGAGAAGTGATTGTCTGCCATAGATCTCATCACTGGAGTGAATAGGAGTGGTCCCACAAGAATGCACTATTTCGCAGCATTCTTAGTGTTTGGCAGCTTCCGTATGCAGCTTCAGGTAAGCATGTGTGGTATTGGACAAGCTTGTGTGGCATCTATCATGTTTGTACGGCTTTGAGCACGTTTCCACGGCTCCGATAGTGTTAGACAGGTTTAGATAGGCTTCTGCAACATTCTATAGTGTTGTGTTGTTTGGATAGACTTCCACAACTTCTGCAAAATGACTAAGGCAAAGATTCTTTCTAGGCCTTGGACAAACTTCCACAGCTTCCATAAAATGACTAAGGCAAAGATTATTTGCATGGCTTACTTAGGAGGTATCATTGCACAAATCTTTATTTGCTAACTCTAAATATTTTTGGGTGATGCAAGATTGCTTATTAACCCGATGCTTATGCATCATACACGCCGAGCAAGTAGAAACTTGGGCCCCTGCTCAAGCGGTATTCCGAAGGTCTGATATGGAATGCCCAAACCTTGTGATTTCCACTTCTGTAATCCCAGGTGCATCTTTGACTCCTTTACCTCTCCATTTTCCAAATATTCCTTTCGCTCCTTTTTGTGTGACGTCCTTACAACACAATCCTCCATAATGCATTCAATTTTTGTGCGCCTCTGCTCTAGTAGCTAGTGCCTCCAAACTGCTTCTACACAGTTCTCATCTCCACTTGTTTGCCCCTCATAATACGAGTATAGATTCACTATGTTGAAGATAGGTGAGATGTCTATCCCTTCTCCCAGCTCCAACTCATGCGTTCTCCGTAAATTCCCTCAGACTGCACGGTCCAATCTTCTTCCACTTGAATTTACCACATGATCCTCACAGAAGCTATCTTTGAGAAGGTGTGCAAGAACTAAATCTCCAACCTCAAACTCCAAGTGTCTCCTCTACAAATTTGTGAGTTATTTATATTGCGCGTTGCTCTTCTCCAACTGTTTGCACACTTGTTCATGCACTTCATGTATTGTGCGAAGTCCTCGGCTTTCGCACTCTTCCCTTCTCGCAGCAACTCCTCGATTTTGCAATTCCTCTTGGAATTTTCACATGCACAATCTAGAAAGGTGACTTCCTAGTGCTCCTATTGGCAAAGTTGTTATATGTGAACTCTGCATGCACAATAATTGAATCCCTTGTTCTTGTCTTCTCTCCTACCAAACATCTCAACAAATTGCCAAGGCTCCTATTGACAACTTTTGTTTAGCCATCTGTCTGCGGGTGATACACAAAACTAAACAGCAACCCCGTGTTAACTTTCTTCCATAGCATACACCAAAAAGAGCCCACAAACTTGGTATCTCTCGTTAGATACAATGGTGCACGATAACCCATGCAGTCTCACAAATTCCCTAAAAACAAGTTAGCAACATACATAACATCACTTGCCTTCTTACAAGTAATAAAATAAGCCATTTTCAAGAATCTATCTATGACAACAAAGATAGAATCATGACCCCTCTCCGCATTCTAGGCAATCCTAAAAAAATTGTACTCAAATGCTCCCATGGTTTCCCAAGTACTAGCAATGGTCGATATAATCCTACGTTCGACTCTTCCCTTTTGCCAACTAGTATACTCTCCATTTTTGCAAATATTTGAGCATATTTGTAGCCATCCATGGCCAATAATACCTCTCTCCCAATTGTGTCAAGGTCTTATTTATTCATAAGTTCCCTAACATTCCTTCGCAATGCTTCTCCCGGATCAAGAATTCTCTCATTGATCATTGTGGTACGCACAACTTTGTGCTTTTGAACAACAAGCCTTCCTGTAGGAAGTACTCTAACCATGGCATGCGGACAATGCTCACTAGTTCTGCGCATGCTCTCCATGCTTCGCAAAATCTCAATCTTCTACGTAGAGCTCCTTCATCGCCTCAAACCCTACCACACTCACTTGTATCTCAGTCAATAAGACACATCTCTTACTCGGGCATCTACAACTCAATGGGATTTCCCACTTTTGTATTTCAAAACAAATGAGTAACTCTACAAGAATTCAACCCATTTCCTGCGTCTCTAATCCGACTTCCCCTACATGTTAATGAACTCGTAGTGCTTGGTGGTTCCTATACAACACGAACTCTTTGGGCAATAAATAATGCCTCCACTTCTTCAAAGCATGCACAATGGCATAAAATTCCTAGTCGTAAATTGAATATCTATTCAGCTTCTCACTACAATAAGTGATGGGTCTTCCCTCTTGACTCATCACAACTCCAATTGCAACTCCACTAGCATCGCAATCAACTTGAAATACCTTACTGAAATCAAGCAAAGCCAATATTGGTTGTTATGTGATCTTGTCCTTCACTTCTTGAATGCATACTATACATCCGCGGTCCACAAAAACTACTTATCCTTCGGCATCATCTTTGTGATCGGTCCACAAATCTCACTTGAATCCTCTAATGAACTTTCTATAGAAGCTCACAAGTCCATGGAAGCTTCGAGCCTCCGTGACACTTCTCGGTGACGACCAATCCACTATAGCTCCCACCTTCTTAAGATCCATCTTAAATCCTACTTGAGATATTACAAATCCCAAGTATAGCAACTCCTTATTGCATGAAACTACATTTCTTTACATTTACTAGTAGCTTCTCATCTCATAAACACTCTAACACTTTCGCAAATGGACTAAGTGCTCTTCTTGCATTTTGCTGAAAATCATAATGTCATCCAGATAAACAATGACAAACTTACCTTGAAAGGGTTTCAAAACTTCATTCATCCATCGCACAAACGCGTGCTCGGTCGTTAGTTAGCCCAAATGGCATGACCAACCACTCATACAATCCATCTTGCATTTTGAAAGCAATCTTCCACTCATCTCCTTCCATGATTCTAATCTAGTGATACCCACTCTTGATCGATCTTGATGAGGTACTTCGCTCCACTCAAACATTCCATCAAATTATCCATGTGCGGAAATGGAAATCTATACTTGATAGTAATTTTGTTGATGGCTCTAGAATCGAGTGCACATTCTCCATTCTCCTCCTTTCTTTGGTGCCAATATTGTGGGTATTGTGCACGGGCTCAAAGACTCTTTGATCAACCCTTTGTCAAGCAACTCTTGTACTTACTTCCTCATCTCCTCATTCTTCATAGGCATCAGCCTATACGCGGCTTTGTTTGGTAAACTAACCCTTGGTATCAAGTCCATCTAATGATTGATATTACACGTAGGTGGTAAACCATCCAAAATATCCTTTGTCATGATATTCCCATACTACGCCAAGTATCTGTCATATCTTTCACAGATTTCCTCTATTTGTGCGGCTTAACCTTCCTCTATTTTCTATGGGAGCCTTGGTATGAACACAAAATATTCTTCCTTTGCAATGTTCGGAAAACCTTTGTTGAAACTAACAATATTTGTGGACTCCTCTCAACTCTTACACTTGAGTCTTTTAAGGGCTTGATTGTACTTTTGTCTCCTCTCTCACCAAAGTGTAGGTATTCCACAACCATCATGAACCGCTTATATGTCATACTTTAAAGGTCACCCTAATAACACATGGCATACATCCATGGGCATTACATCACATGGGACTTCATCTTCATGTGTGTCGATCTTGATACTATCTGTACTGCCCAACACACCCCCATTCTTTTAAGAAATAGGGACCCACTGTTTATGAATTGGTTATTGTGACTTTTTGTGGTCTTTGAGGTTAAAATAGAATGCTTTTATGTCTAAAATGTATTTGAGCTTTACCATTGATCAATTAGAGTTTTTTAGGCTTTAAAATATTTATTTTGCTTTGAGGATCACATCTGAAAACATTAATTCAATGATCTTGTGATTTACGAAGCCCCTCTTGAAGTTTTGGATCTCTCTAACTAGGCAAATATATCATTTGAAGGCTCCGTTGTGTTACTTCAGCCTTGTATCCGCCACAATCATGTTTTGAAGTGGTCAAGTATTTTTGATCGGGAGTTTAGTCCCACATTCAAAGAAGAAAGGAGCATGCATGATGTTTATATACAAAAACACGTTATTGTTAACTTGAGTAGATAGACTCGCCTAGACAATACTTCTCTCTTGGAGACATGTTAAGTGGCAAAGGATTAAGCCAAGGGCACTTGAAGTACTAGATTCGCGGATGGCCGCCACATGACAACAATCCATGTATCCGGGTTCCGAGAGAAAAGAAAAGTTAAACAAAGGTTGAAGACTCCTCGAAGCCCAAGATCACAAAGTGTCGACAAGTCACAAGAATTCGTAAACCCATGCATCATAAGAAAATGAAGACATGTTTGACACCGAAACGTTGTGGGAAAAGATTTCACGGATCTTTGACACTTGGCATCTATTTGTATCTTCGTGCTTCAAGAAAACCTTCAAAAGTCCAAAAATGACTAAGGCAAACAATTTGGATGAGCTTTCTACAAATTTGTGACAAGTGTCATCCATCCGTGAATCCAAGTCCTGATAGAAATCAGGGATTGGTTTAAGAAGGTCAAAAACTATAAGGAATACAACTTTACAGATTAGCAACACGTGGCACAATCTAGTGAGCTTGAACTTTGCAGGGAATAGAGATGAAAGGAAGGCCAAAGTAGAAGACTTTCCAAATTTGTGACATTTGGCAGTCATCTATGTATCTAGGCTCCAAAAGAAAACTGAAGTTGGAAGTCAAGGTATAAAACAGCCTAGAGCACAATTGATTTCCACCACATCGCAACAATCCGGAAAGTTGGACTCGACAAAGTTAGGAAAAGGCAAAGGGCGACTAAGGAACCTAAATCATCTAGATTCATTGTTGAGCAACACATGGACCGGAAGAAAAAAGGGGGAAAATTGAGTTGCGAAGGTTAATAATTTCAAAGTGGCATTATTTCCACGTTTTTGCTTCATTTCAGGTGAGAGTATACTCATTGGAGAGTTGTTGATGAGCCCTATCCAATGGGAATAAATTCAAACGCTAAAAGGGACAAATGCCAGGAGCTTTTTCATTCCATGTCATTCTCAAACTTTGTGGGCCTTTGAAATGCAACCAAAACCATGCAAATCTGCCATGTGGAATTTGCTGTCTTGCACTCACAATTTTACCATAAATTTCATCGCCATTGTTTTATTCATTATATTGTAAAGGCAGTGGCCTGCATATATATAGAGAACTCTGTGCATTTGTAAATGGGAGGATAGAGGAAAGTACTTTGTACCTTTATAAGGAGAGAAAATTTCGCTGAATTACAAGGAGTTTCTACACTTTTCTGTAAAACTACATTAATTTAGCCTTCTCTTTCTCATTTTCAAGTGAATGTTGTGATTTACTTAGCTTAGTGATGGTTGTAAGAGGTTTATTTTTTGTTTTATGAGTTGATTAAAATGTGCAATAACTATTTTGGTCGGTTTAGATGCTAACCTCTCTTCTTTTCTTCCTATAGTTGAATGTGCAATAGCTATTTTGTTGCAGGGACTTAGATATTTCACAATTGTTACAGTAGGATGTGTTTTTACTATTTTGTTGTTTCAATTCATTTTACACAGAAGTATTTGTACTAAATATACTCAACTTTTTCCTTAAGACTCTTGCACCATCATTTACACAAGTATTGCATTTAAGTCTTGGAAGAAGTTATTGAATGAAGGTAGATCTCATCATAAGTCTGCTTCTTTTCTGCCCTTCCCTTTCCCTCTTCATTTTAGTTTTTTTGACATGATCCACCCTCTGTACACTAGTACCATTGAAAATATCCATTTAGTCATTTTCTGAAGTAGTTGAATGTTCACTTGTTAATTTGTAGGTCACATGCTTCTATTCCATCACTTGGTTGTCTACAAGACCGCATACCTGCACCTCGTGCCTTGGACATATTCTAGCAAGTCCTAAAACAAGAGGGTGAAAACCCATTGAGTTGTGGTGCTTGGTTTGTGTTCACACCCATGAACACAACTCTCATCAACAAATACGCACTTTGTATTGCTCATTCACAAGCAATTGATGCCCCTTCGACAACCACAACACCTTATATGGGTTCAGGTGCACAATCCTCTTCAAACCAAGCTTCTTAACCATCTCGTCAGAAACAAGATTATCAGTGCTACCACCATCAACAATGACTTTATAGCACTTACTCCAAACTTGCAAATGGTACTAAACAAATTCTTTCTCTGCACAGGCACATTCTCTTCCTTCGCTGGTTTTAGCAACACCTCCTTCATCATGAGCACTTCAACACGTTCTAGTTCTTCTGCACTACTTGTTGACATATGACTTTCTGCGTCCACGCGTAGCAACATGATTATCAGCATTGTTCCTCCTACTACCACTGCTTTGCACGGCATGTGGGCACTCGAATGCACGATGTATAGTCTCTTCACAACAGAAACTAAATCCTCTTCCTCTTCCTCTGAACGGGTTCTACCCCCACCTCTCTGCACAACTCTGCTCATGCAAGGTTTTGTCTCTCCTTCATGCGCAAGAGTTTGCATCACTGTGAAATCTTCCACCTCTATGTGGTAATTTACCTTTACCCCACAGGTTGTTTTGTTGTCTTCAGGATTTCTCTTCTGCCTTCAGCACAAACTTATAGACTTCCTCCACAGATCTCAACCTATTGAGTTCATCTCGAATAAAAATGTGAAATCCATTAACATACCTTGATATTTTCTATGCATCATCCTCCACATGTCCAACTCTGATGTTGAGCCGACAGAACTCCTTGATGTACTTATTTACACTCAGTTCCTTATGATGCAAATTTTGAAACTGATCGAACAAATGGGGTTGGTAATCCATCGACATGATCTTAGCCTTCAATTTTGTCACCATTTGATCTTACTTCTTCAGCTTGTCTTTGCCTCTCTAAACTCTCTCATTTTGCACATGATCCCACCACAAGGATGCATGTCCTTTCAACTTAGTACTCACAAATCTCGCCTTCTTGTTATCTTTTATAACTTGATACTCAAGTATTTCTCCATTTTTGCAATCCAGTCCATTAAGTCTTTTGGATCCAAGTTCCCAAAGTAGCACGGAACTTTTATTCACAGTTTTCTTTCAATCCTCGTGATTGAGTGCAAGAATCAATCCTCTTTCCCGTCTATATGCTTTGTTGTAGCTTCTTGATCTACAGTGTGCTCTCACCTAACTTTCATCCTCGTCCATAGCTACTCCTCTACGTTGCGCAGTCTCCATGGCCTCCAAATGGGCTTGCATTCCTCTAATAATGTCAGCCAAGTCTACAAGTCTTTGTGCTATGTTCACTCTACATGCCATCATTTCCCGCAATCTCTCAAAGACAATAATATTCGGCGACCTCACACGCTCTACCCAACAATCACAAGTGCTAGAGATGTTTGCGCACCACCTTTACCCACATGCCTAGTATCAATAGCAAAAGTCCTAAGGTCACTCACACCATAGTTTGCCTATTCAGCGAGTGCTCTCCGAGTTAGCTAGTACTTGCCAAACATCTACACAAACAAATATTCACGATGAAAACTCTTCATTTTCCATAGGCAAATATTCATGAGTACTCGCGAGAATATTCAACGAATATTCTCCAATATTGAGTGAATTCGTCCCTAAAATTCGCCCATAGGCAGCAAGGACACGGAAAATGGGAAAAACACAAGTTTTACGTTGAAAATGTTAATTTTGTCTTATAAATGCATCATAGTCCACTTATAATCACACAGCTATTGAGCATCCATTGCATGAGTTTAAGAGATTTTATAACGAATTCGAAGAGCAAGTTTGAAGAATTTCATTTGGAGTAACCTTTTTTTGTTTTATTTTTTCCCTTCTTTTCAAGAATGTAAATTCATTCTATATCATGTATATATTGTATCCAAATATGATTTGCAAGTTTGAATGCAGTCGATTCAATTCTAAATGTTTTAATTGTTATTAACTTATTTATGCTTGTTTATCATCACTAATGAACAAATTACCGAATGTATTGTTTTAAATGTTATTTTTTTAAAAATAGGGAATTTATTCTTGTTTGTACGGTTTACAACTAAAAATTTGCAATTGCGGTTACAAACAATCATAAAGCCAAATTTTAATTTTTAAATGGTTTTATAATGTTGTTTTTTAACTACATTTAGTGTTTTTTTAATTTTTTAAATGGTTTTATAAAGTTGTATTTAATTAAATTTATAGTTATTTTATTTTTTAAATGTACATTGCGCTCTGAGAATAGAGCTTAGCAATGGCATCTGGTTCAACATCAAGCTCAAAATCACTAGCAAAAACAATTCCCACTAATGCTCGTATCGTTGCTTGGAAGTAATTTCAATGGGAAAACATTTTCTGGAGATATCAATCGCCTAAAGTATCATCTTGCATGTATTGTTTGCCACGACGTTGTGGTATGTCCCAATGTTACGAAGAGGCAAAACAAGAGATGAGAGCAAAACTAGAGGAGAAAAAACTAGAGAGGGCAAAGGTGCAAGCAGCCATAACAGAACCATTAGACCTAGAATGGCAGAGGAATCACAGGACGATGTGGCAACGATTGTAGGCTCTACTCGCAGTCCACGCATACGAAGCGGAAGAGGCACATCTGCTTCATCGAGTTCAAGAAAAGGGATACATAGTTTTTGGTACCAAGAAACATACCTAGGGCACAACTTTCTGCAAGGTATGAGCTAGAACTAGGACATTCACGAGAAAGCAAATAAGGCATGTATGAATTTTTGGTACTACAACCTTCACTTCAATGTGGCAAAGAGCCCATACTCGAAGTACTTGGTTACAAGGCACCCTCTCTAAAAGACTTGAAATGGGAAATTGGTCAAGTGTGCAATTGCAAATGCAACGTCAATCTTGGAAGATCAAAAGAAGTAATGGCAAAATACGAATGCACCATTCTTTCAGATGGATGGACAAATGGAAGGAACAACATCCTCATCAATTTTTTAGCGGCTTCAAATGATAAGATTGTATTTTTGAAGTTAATTGATGCCTCTAACATAGTAAAAAATGCAGAAAATTTGAGCCTTATGTTAGAGAAGGTTGTCTTAGAGGTGGGTATCTAGAATGTTGTGCAAGTTGTCATAAACAATGCAACATATGTGGTGATTGGGAGACTACTACAGAAGAGACATCCATCACTCTTTTGGACCCTTTGTGCGACCCATTGCTTTGACCTTCTTTTGGAGAACATAGGCAAAATTGATTGGGTGAGGCCGATTATAGAAGATGCAAGAAATATAATAAAATACATATATAATCACCCTTGGATTCTCAACTTGATGAGAGAACACGCCAAGGGAAAAGAACTTGTGCGAGATGGAGTCACAAGGTTTGCAACTAACTTCTTGACGTTAAAAAGTATTTCTAGTTTGTTGTCATCATTGAAGCAAATGTTTGTGAGTTAAGGATGGCTAGACTCACAATATTCAAATAAAGTTGATGGAAAGAGGACTGCAAAGATAGTTTTTGATGATGTCGTTCTAAAAAGAAAGTTATAGAGATCGTCAAGGTAACTTCAAACTTCAATTTAAATTTCAAGTCAATTCCTTTATTTTAATTTTTTAAATGTATTATTATTTACTTTATTTATAAGTTTGTAACTTTAAAGTTTAATTTGTGTGTAGGAGTCAGAGCCGTTGGTGAGGGTTTTGTGCTTAGTTTTTGGGAGTAAAACTCGATGGGATACATTTATAAGGCCATGGATAGGGCCAACGAGGCCATCCAAAACTATTATAGGGGGATATCACCAGATTTGGTCCCTTTTGGGAGATAATTGATTGGAGGTGGAACAATCAACTCCACCAACCTATTCATGTAGTGGGGTACTACCTCAACCCCAAGTTTTTCTTCTCTAATGGCTTCACAGATGTTAACAGGGAGGTTATGGAGGGCCTCTCAACATGCATTGAGAGGATGATACCAGAGGTTGAGATGAGGGACCTCATTATTTTAGAGTTAAATTACAAGCATGCTAGGAGAAGGCTATTTTCTTTGGCATTGGCTATCCAAGAGAGAACCACTCGGTCACCAAGTAACAAAAATTAGAATATTTAGTTTTATGCTACAAGTTACAAATTTAAAATTACTAATTACTTATAAACATTTAATTATCTTGTTTGTAGGTTCTTGGTGGGAGGATTGGGGAGGATATACCCTACATTTTCAAAAGCTAGCCCTCGAATTCTATCTCAACCTTGTAGCAATTTTTGGATGTGAGCACAAGCCGGAGTTTGTTTTAGGTCATTCATACAAAGAAGTGCAACAAGTTGACTCAAAAACACTTCAATGACTTTGTTTTTTTGCAATCAATCTTGATACGCCTGAAAAGGTAGAGACCACATTGCAAGAGCTTATTTATTTGGATGTGAATGATCCATACGATGGATGGGCAAGAAGAAATTCTTGCGATCGCAAAGGACAAGATTTTTTTCTTTCGAGAGGGAAGTTATGAAGGGAGAAGCACAAACAGGAGATATTGGATAGGACGACATCTTCGAAGGTGATGTCAAACATGCAACAGAGGAGCCACCACCATCTACTACCAAGGTGGAGTTGCGGTTGCAGCCTTACGGGAGGAGCGAGCGAGCATGAACCGAGTATGGGGACTAATAGAGCCAATAGACCCTCTCTCGAATATTTCTCTAAAATGGGAAGAGGAAAATGTAAATTATTGTAAATTGTAACTTGCATAGATATGCAATTTATGATGATAATTTCCAATGACAATCATCATAGATTCATAACACTTCTCAGTTGGTTGTTGTATTCGCATGATAATGCGATTTTGTACTATATTTGTATTCAAATCTAATAGAAAAAATTTCCCCAACATTTTAACGACTCATTTCATACGGTTTGTAGCTATATTTTGCATAAAAGTTATGTTTTTAAATAAATTTGTGTATTTTTAAGTTGTCAAATATTCGTTGGGATTTTGCCAAGTCATATTTTTGGGTCTACCGAATATTTGCCAAATAAGAGTATGTGAACTATGACTCACACAACCCAAACTAATATCTATACCAATCTCTTCAACATGACTTTCAAATCCTTGCTCGATACCAAGTTGATGCAATCATGATAAGGGTTCCTAATGAAGGGATATTTTATACCACACACCCTTGTCGAGTTCACCTCGCCAAACAGATTTCAATCACAACACTTTATTAAGAAAATAACAACGTTTCTTCTATTTATGTAAGGAAAGCTTATAGAATTTGGCACGATAGCTAAACACTACAATTGCAGTCTATAACAAGACTCTGCAAGAATCCTTGTAAGGATTCAAGTCCTGACCTATCCTAAGCTTGGAGACTTTCTTTAAGCTTTTGACGAACCACACCGAGCTCACACTCACAAGGACAGTCACCTAGTTCCCGGACTTGGAATTCGATCTCTTCTACAAGATCCAGGCATTGTACATGTTCACAGCTCCCTTTCATTTATATAATTTTGCAAAGCTCGAGTGGGAGAACATGACACCTTCAACAAGTAAAGGTTCCTGTAGAATATTCTTCGAGTCCTCTCATGGCTATTGATCAATCCCAAAACTCGAGCTCAATTGAATCATTTTGTTGGTCCCAAGGTAAAATTGATGGATCAAAGACAACGTGTATCCTCTGCTAACTATCTCAATTTTGATAGGTGATTCTATCTACCATAGATCTCATCATTGGAGCGAATGGGAGTGGTCCTACAAGAATGCAGAATTTCGTGGCACTCTTAGTGTTTGGTGGCTTTCGTTGTGCAACACGGCTTTAGGTAAGCATGTGTGGCATTTGACAAGTTTGTGCTGCGGCGTCTCCAGTGTTTGCTCGGCTTCAAATAAGCTTTCGTTACTACCATAGTGTTATGCAACTTCGGATATGCTTTTGCGGCATTCTATAATGTTGTATGGCATTTGCAATATTCAGCCTGATTGACAGACTTTCGCAGCTTCCGCAAAACAACTAAGGCAAAGATTCTTTGTGCAACTTGCTTAGGAATGGTGCGGCCTCCGCAAATTTTTATTTGTTAACTCTAAATTTTTTGGGTGACGCAAGATTTCTTGTAATGTCCCTCTTTTCGAATAGATCTCATTGAAGACCTTTGGTCCTTTTTGTCTACCCAACGACCAAAGGATGTGTCAAGGGTGACTAAGTTTTATTATTTTATTATATTGTGCAAATATTAAAATAAAATATTATAAGTTGCACATATAATAAATAATAAGCTTATTAATAAAATAAAAGAGTCAAATGTAAAAATACAATTATTTTTAATTGTATTTACCATAGGGAGGTACGACTTGTCCATGTAATGGGAAAATAGGGAAATGTGACATTAGCTTCCTTAGAAAAATGCGACTTGGACAAAGGAGGAAGAATGGAGTTTTGAAAGAATAAAAATTATTACTCCTCCCAAGAAAATGCGACCTAGTCTAAGGAAAATTTGGGGCACATGTCTAGAAGAAATCACTTGTTGTGATTGGTTGAGTTGGAGGTCCCTTTGGGCCAATTTTCCCTTTAAAAGGAAGGGTCGACTTAGAGGAGGGACATCATATGATCATTTTATCAATCCAGATTTTTATTATCAGATTTTGCATTGTTAAGAGCTCTTGCTTTTATCAGAAATTCCAGGACGAAAACCCTTGTGAATTCTACCTCTTGTGGACGAAAACCCCAAGGGATTGAGAGGGGATTTCACTCAGAAATTTCCAGCGTTGTTAATCAGATTTCCAGGTTCATTTCAGCAGTGTTTGTGAAGAGTTTTTAAGGTATTTTCAGTGGTTTTTGAGCAGCAGTTGGATCGATCTATTGTGGGTAGTTGTGGCAGCAATTTCAGAGGTATTTCCCTCAAAAATATTTGTCAAATATTCTCCATAATATGGTAAACCAAATCGCTGTATTTTCATCATTTTCTGAAGTATATTTTGAAGGTTTTCAGGCAGAATATTAAGCAGACTTCAGATCTGATTTCTGGGTTGTTTGGCTGCAATAAATTCAGTTTTTTGCATGATTCAGTTTCTAAATATTTGGGTAATCATCTGAAATCGAAAATATAACTTTTGGGTGTCATTTGCATTAAGATCTATCTTAAACCCTAGTCGCATTTTCTCAAATAAATCCAGATCTGCATTAGGGTAATTGCCATAATTATCATAGATCAATATTTGGTGTTTTTTATTGACCTAGAGTTGTTGGAAAACAAGTGAGACCCATTTAGGGATCTTTCATTTCTTATGAACCCGAGTGCTCCCGCATTAGCTATCCATACTATTATTCAAAGACAACTTGAGTGGGAAGCTACTTATTCAATAAATCTTGTTAAAAGATATGATTATTGGCATGTTTAGCAAATATTCCGTATATGTTGTCTTTTCAATCCCATCAATCTTAATGACTTAGTTATGGCAGTTGAAGCTTTGTTGGAACAGTCCATACACATCATCATCATATCCATGGGTAGCAACTTGTAATAATTCTCTTTATTGTACAGGAACCTAATAGCAAACACCATCAGCTCTAGAACTAACAGGACACCATCCAATTTTCCTATATATAGACTAGTTTAGGAAGGGTCTTAGGCATCAAAATACGAGTCAATCTTTGAGTCTAAGTATTGTAAAAAAAATCGTATGCTTTGCAAACCGGGAATTAGGAAATCTTTCTTGGTTTGTAATAGAGCTTTGTAATATCTAGTTTGATAATATTGAAGTCTTAACCATTTGGCTTGTTGCCTCCGTCACAACTTTTTGTTTATCTCTCTTCGTCTCTTGATGTGACAAAATAGTTATTTTCTATTTTTAGGTTAAATATGTTTTCTTGCAATTGTAAAACTCACAAAAGATTTTCATTCTAGGATAAGTGGTTATCAATTCTACTTGACTTCATGAAGTGAAGGGTCACACCTTAATACTAAAACCATCAAACAATATTCTATACAAACTAGAGCTTCCACGTACCTCTAAGTATAAAGTACGACACCCCCATAAGTTTTTTTCTAAAGCTTAGCCATAGGGATTCATTGGCCATTTGATACTTCTTGTGCACCAATAAGCGATTAGCCCCGGAAGTTACAGCCAACCTCGAAGACAAGATAGTGGGCTAGGGGTATGGTCTACCCTTCATACTTTGTGCTTTGAAACATTGGAAGGACACTATTTAGAAACACATAAGTTTGAATGCAAGCCCACAAACCAAACACGACCTCTAGAAGACTTACCCATCGAAGTATCTTACCATGTCAAACCTTGGTAACTTGGAGTTGGCAAAAACTACCACCGCTTGATCCCTCTTGGTATTTTCCTAGCAAGTTGTAGTACACAAAGTGCAGAAATTAGTGATAGAATCCATACATTAGAACAATCTATAGAGATATCATAAAAGGGAGTTATAAAGCAAATGTAGAATCTTAAGTCGAGTTATTTTCCAAACACCGACAAATACAAAAAAATTGAGCTAATTTTTGCCCATAGAATGTTTTTCCAAAATAAATTTAAAAAAGGTCACGAAAGTTTTTTTCTCTTGGGATAATTATATTGTTGCGATCATCTCGTCGAGTTGATTGTTTTAACATATAACTTCAGTAAGATTTTTTTGAAGCCCCAAGACCTCTCTTGTGCTGACCCGATTTGACACCAAGAACATGGAGCAACAAGTTGATGACTTAAAATTCTCGAACAAACGGTACATGGACTCAATGCACAAAATGCAAAACTCACAAAAAGATTCAATAGTGACAGTGCTCAAAGCACTTCCTCATCGAGTAACATAGTGTGTGGCCCAAAATAGATCGAGGTGGGTTGGCTTGTATCACATCATGGGAGATCTTTGTTCTTTAAATGTCCCCTTTCCAATCGAAGACCTTTGGCCTATTTTGTCAACCCGACGGCCAAAGGAAAAATATAAGGGTGACTTAAGTTATAATAAATTATTATAAAGTGCTATAAAAAAATAAAATAAAATTATTAAAGCACTTATATTAATTTATTTAGCTTAATAAAAATAAATTGTAATCCCTATGGAAAATACGATTTGCCTTAAGGGGCAAAAGTCATTGTAAAGGGATTTATTATATTTTATTCCTCCTAGAAAGGATAATGGCGACTTGGGCCAAAGGGGAGTAATGAAGCCTAGGAAAGATAAAAACATAATTAATTTATGTATTTCCCCTAGAGAAATGCAACTTGCACTAGGAGGGAAATGTTGTTGGGAAAAACATTTAATATGGGAAAATATTAAATGTTTGCATAGGGAAAATCATGTGAGCTCATTGGCTGGTTTGGAGGTTGGTTGTTGGCCCTTTTCCTTTAAAAGGGAAGTCGACTTGCCTCTTCCATAATCCAAAATATTTTATGACAATCCAGATTTTTATATGATATTTCTCTTGCATTTGAGCTCTAAGCTTTTGCATAAAAATTCCAAGGACGAAACCCCTTGTGAATTCTACCTCTTGTGGACGAAAACCCCAAGAGTTTGAGAGGGTTTTTCACTCAGAAATTCCCATTGATTGTAATCAGATTTTCAGTCTATTTCAGGGTTTTTCCAGCAGTGTTATTGAAGACTTTTCGAAGTATTTTGGTGAATAAAATTGCAGCAGTGTTTTCTCTATTGGATCGACTCACTTTGGGACTATTTGGGCATTATTATTGAGGTATTTAGATCTGCAAATCATTGTCTAATATCTCATAATTTTTGTGAATGAAAATACCCAAGTTTCATAATTCTTCTGAGGGTTATTTGTCAGTTTTATGATCAGATTTCAGATCTGATTTATGAGTTGATTTGGCATTCGAAAATTCTGATTTTTATATGAATGAGTTCCTAAAAATATAGGCAAGCATTCGGGATAGAGAAAATAATTTTTGGAGCTCATTTGATGCCCTAAATGTGTGGGCCGAAATAGTAGGAGGGTCAGATCTGCATGTTTGGTAGTTGTTATAATTTGGTTTACATCATCTTGTTCCTTGTATTTTTCCAAGTTCGGGCATATGTCATTTGCCTAGATCGGAGTTGTGTAGAGAAAGTTATGCTATCTTGAAGATTGCAGCAGTTAGGGTTTCAAATATAAATTATTTTCCAGCTGTTGTAAAATCTAATTTTCGCCATAAATTCTCCAGGGTTGTTCCAAGGGTTTGGGAGTAAAAATAATTATTGTATGTTGATTTTGGGTGTGTTTGCATATAAAACCCTAGTTTATTTCCCATAGCTGCCAAAAGTATATTTTATTATTTTATAAAGTGGGAAAAATCTCTTATTTGGGCAAAAGATCTATTGGGGATCTTTCAGTTGCACTTACCCTTCCTATCACTATCGTACCACCATTTATACCACTACATTACCTCGTGATAACACCATCATATCACCTTTCCACTTGTTCCAATTGTCTTCCATTATCTTCTTCCTCCATTTTTCATGGTTTGCTTGTGCCAACTCATTAACTGGTCAATGAAGTCTTACAAAACCATGTCTCTCAAGCCATTGTCATTGGCCACGGTGATAACTTTCGCTAAGAATGAATTATCACTTTAAGGCATGTCTATATATAGGCATCTTTGTCATTTCTCAATATCATTGAACAATCCACTTTTCCTTCACTCACAAATTTTCCCTTAAAGGTCTAAGAGTTTTTAGGGTTTGGTGGAGCATACATTTGGAGATAATCATTGGAACATTGAAACACTAAGAGAGCCAAGAATGGGATCTGAGCCAAGGTCTTCCTTAGTCTTTGGAGTCCCCAACTTTGGTTTACTTAGGTCTTCTTCCTATCTTTCTTGAGCCTCCCCCACAACAATATCCCACAAGGTGCCAACAATGTGCACTCAAATGGTAAGCATCTCTATTTCTTTACTCATTCCTTTATTTGGTTAATTCATTGTTCATATGTATTATGTACTAAATAGAATAGTGTAGCATGTCCTTCTCTCTTACATTATAGTTCTTTATAGATTTTGCTTACCTCTTACGTTATAGCAAGTCCTTATCTCTTACATTATACTTCCTTGGCTCGGTCAATGAAGTCTTGCAAAACCATGTCTTACCTGACGTCATTAGTCAAGTTGATGTCAACCACGGTTGAGTTATGACTTTAGGGTATATGTCTATTTATATAAGAGCCCTTATCATTTCTCAATATCATCGAATAATCTACTCTTCCATCAATCAAAAAATTGCACTTAAAGGTTTAAGAGATTTTACGGTTTAGAGGAGCTTACACTTGAAGATCATCGTTGGAGCATTAGATCACTAAGAGAAACAAGAATAGGAGTTAAGCCAACAAGGTCTTCCTTAGTCTTGAAACCCCAACTTTGGTTTACTTAGGTATTCTTAGCTTACTACACGAGGCACTTTCCATCCGACCATGTCCTTGGTCTTGTGAGGGTCAACTTTACACCTTCATGTGAAACAATGTGATCTGTAGTATTGTACCTTCTCGACTTCAAAAGCACACTCGGAAGGCTTGGCGTAAAGTTGATGTTGTTCAAGAGTTTCCAAAACCCGATTCACATGATCCAAGTGTTCTTTCCATGTTTTGTTGTATATTAAAATGTCCTCAAACAATACCAAGACAAATTTCCACAAAAACGGCTGAAAGACAGTTCATCAAACTCTAAAATGTTAAATGGTGCATTTGTAAGGCCATTGGGCACCTCCTCAAATTCATAGTGGTCGAGAATGGGTTTTGAAAGTTGTCTTATGTATATCCTCATCTATGATTATAGTTTGATGATAACATAAGCAAAGATCAAGTTTAAGTAAAATATACAACACCATGCAACTCATCTAGCAAATCATCAATTATCGCAAATGGGAACTTGTCTTTGATGGAGTAATTGTTGAGTTCTCTATAATCTAGAGACATGCACCAAGTGTCATCCTTCTTATGCACCATCACCGCTGGAGAGTAATAAGCACTCTTACCTTACCGGATAATGCTTGCCTCCAACATCTCTTGTACCATCTTCTTGATCTCACTCGTGTGTACTTACGGGCACCTATAAGATTTGATGTTGGGTGGTTGGATCCCTAGTACCAGTTGAATGGTATGATCATGATCCCTTTGGAGCAGTAGTCCTTTCAACATATCTCCAAAAACTGTTGAATGCCCATTGGCAATTGCCTAGAGATATGGTAGTGTAGGCACCTTTGTTGGTTGTGCTTCTAATGAAAATAGTTGCACCACAAACCCATCCGCTCCCTTTTTAAGAATCTTCTACATATGATGAGAACCAACCAAATGTGGGGACTTTGCACGAAGCCCACGTAGTTCAAATGTCCTGCCCTCTGAATGAAAACAAATGAACTCCTGGCAATTCATCTCAACCATTTCCAAGTTAGTGATCCATTGAACTCCCAACATGTCTGCTCCACCCATGTGAATGGTGAAAATAGAGCAATCTAGAAAGTAGTCCCCAATGGTAAGTTTAATACTATGGCATTTTACCCTCAACAACTGACTCAGCCACCATCTGCAATCATGACCTTAAATTTAAACAAAACAGTTCAAGCATGCAACTGACTCACTATTGATGAAGTTGTGAGTATTTCCCAAGTCAATCAATATTGTCACACTTTTTTTTAAGAAACCCACTACCTTGAGAGTTTGTGAGGTGCTAATGCCTGAAAATGCATGGCAAGATATGGTTGGGTATCTAGTGACCCCTCATTTGGCTCATCAATAACCTCTAATTCTACTACTTCATCTTCTTAAATGTCGTTAATCTAGTCTTCCCCCTCTTCATCCTATCAAATGAATGTGTAAAGGCCCTTCGTTGGGAGAGGAAAATATTCGACCTCCTCAATCTATGCCTTTATGTCAGACGAGGGAAAGTCTCTCCCATGGTCGAGTGCCTCAAAGCACCACCTATCAGTCAAGGGGCATAAATTCCCTCCTCATCTGATATATATCCAAATTAAACATGGTACATATATCACTTGTAGGGCACTAGAGATCACCTCCCGAATGACTCTTGGATGATCTACCTTAATCTTGAGGTCCTCATGTTGTTCCCTACAATTTTTCTACCTATTCTCTTCCTGTTTGAAAGGGCATGCATTACCGCACTAAGCAATATACAAAGGTTGTTTAACCCACAAATGTGAGACCTTAAATTCTTAAGACTCCTAAAAGTGATACCTTAGGGACCATGATGTACTTATTTCCAGCATGTTTTTGGTTGGTGGATTCACAAAGGAAACAGATTGCCCACTGCCATCAGTACAGCATTGTCCTACAATAGATGCAAGCTGTAGCAAAATTTCAGGAAACACAATGCAGATAGTTTTGATGGTTCTTGAAGCTCATCGGATGGACAAACTAGGTGTTCATTTATTTAGCAAATAATGTACTGTAGGATTTTATTTTTATTTTAACACACTAATGTAGGCCAAGTCTTCAAACACAGGAATTCTTAATGTGTGAGAGCAGAAACAATTTAAATCTTCTTCTATTTAATGATAGGTACTAAGATATCATTGAAAGGCAATATTCAGACAGTTAAAGTGAGATATTATCATAGAACTTTGCGGCGATACCTTTATACTTCATTGCCTGAATCTTTCCTCCTTTTTTGTAAGCCCGTGATATTTTAGCAGGGTTCTACCTTGAATACTTAATAGAGTTCAGTTGACACAATACGGAATAACAGAGTTCGAAAGGTTATAAATAGATCTGATTGATCAGTAACTAGACAGGTTTCCTAACTATTAGATATGAGAAAATGTGGTAATGCTTTAGCTTCTCCAAAATCCAGAGTTACAAAATGTTATTCTGATTCAGGCAAATTAACACTGCCATTTTTGTTGCCTTAAAACTTAGGATGGGTTGACCTGTGATGGATTAAGGTAAATTCTATAAATATCTTGCTAGTTAGAACCAAAGTTGTAGATAACAAGGCTTCCCTCATCTGTGTTCACTATAAAGCTGTTTCTTTAATTAGCACCAAGTACGGATTAAAACTCTTACAACAGTACCTTGAAAGCCACAACAAAACTTTTAGACAGGAAAGTCATGATTTTAAGGCAAGAAATTACTCCCCACTTGCTATTTTCATTTGAATTCTTCTTTTTAGGCAAAGGAATAAAAATCTTAGCCAAAAACACACGGCATCTTTGTGCTGAGATTATAGCAAAAAGGCTACCAAGACTAGTGCTACTTTCATGCTTGAAAGTGCTTTGCGATCAACAACTAAAGATAAAATATCATATTTTCCTTTCCCGGGGGTCTTGTGCAGAAGTTAGTGGCAATAACCCGTTCCAGGCTGTACTAAGTTAGGCAATAATGGGGAAGACTATTAAAATATTCCAATGTAACACCCTGAACTATTGTTACTTCCTCCTGAGCATTCAAGTGTTGATATATGATTTCTTCTGTATAAGGATGTGTTCCTTTGATTGTGAAGTCATGCTTGATATGGATTGTATCTTCTTTGCTCTTGAAGATCTTTGGTAGTCGAGGATATGCTTGGACTCTTTTATTTCTTTCATATTTAGCACTGAGTTCAATCTGATTTCGGGATGAATTGTGGATTTATCCATCTTTATGACTCAGCCTTGGATCAGTGGCATTGATCCAAGAGATGTTTTAAGTTTATTCTGGATGAACAAAAATTATAGACCTTACGAAAGTTGCAAGGTCTGAATGTGTTGAATGAGCAATTCAGGAGTTAACTCAGGCTGATCTTGTTAAATGAAAATCGGTTCCAAATACCGTAACATCGGGAAGGCCTAGACCTTAAGCCAGGTAAGATGTTCCTGGGTATTCAGTAAGCTTATTTAGCAATACCTGATAGGATCCTGTACAGGGATGTTTTACCCTGTTTGGTTCCAATACGGATCGGTCCTACTTGGGAGACCTAGACTGGATTTATTAAGGTTAATAACCTAAACCTAAACTATAACCTATTGGTTAGATTATTATTAATCTAACCTAGCCCTAAACTATAAGCTAAATGTTCCTAAGGTTAGCCACCTAGCACTATGGAAGTTAGACTAAAGTATTACCTTATGATCTAACCTATGTTTCTAACCTAACTAATGATCATGGATGAAGAGGGACCTATGAAGGGGTGCGAGCCATGGGCGGTAGTTTCTATGGCATTTATGAGATGGATAAGGATGAAGGACTTGGGATTTGGCGGAGGTTGTAAATATCTATTGAGACCGACGTGGCGGTAGTCGCCAAATCTGGGAATGGTCTTTTGTTTGCATTTGTCAATCACCAACTATGGCGGTCGGTGGCAATGGAGATTGGGCGGGAATCTTGGAGTTAATGTCATTGATGAACTTCGGTTCCCGAGCGCGGATCGCTTGGGAAGGCATGCAAATGGAAAATTGGTTGGTATTTTGGTTTTCCATTCGCTCCGTTTTTCTCTCTGTTTGATCACTGGTTCTTCGAACCAGTCTACTTTGTGTTGCATGGCAACTATGAGATTTTCTAGCTCTTTTCTCTTGTCGGGGAAAGTTTATAAGGCATGAGGGTAACAAATTATTGTTGCTGAATCTATCATGGAAGAAGAGGAGAAGGCTCGAGCTCATTCAGAGGTCTTCTTCGATTTTTAAAGCGACATTACCAGGCATGATAGGCCCTAACTTTTAAAAATCTTGCTTTACTTCAAATGCTTTCATTAAAACAACTCTGTTCAGGTGATTTCAGTTCAGTTGGTTTGAAGCAATGTATTGGTTCTTCTTTTCCTGTGGAATTAGGAATCTCGGGGTTTTAGAAGACCTTGTTGGAATGGTTACTGTATTTATTCTTCCTTTTGGTTTCATTTTGATTACAGACCGGCTGTGCTTTTATTGTTGATTTAATCCTGTTGAATCTTGCTGTGAATTCTTGAAGTTTCTTCTGTTTGGAATCTTGTTGTGATTTCTTGAAGTTTCTTGTTTGGAATCTTGTTGTGGTTATTCTACTTGAATGCGACTATTGTCGAGGTCCTTGCTGAGTTTGCGATTTTGGGTTAGAATCTGTTGAAAGTAGCAAGGATTAAATACGAAAATGACTCAATGTGAGTCTTTGTAATGTTTCGTATGTTTCGACTTCTGTTGAAGTTTTTCAGTGAATACTTTTTAGCATGATATTGTTGGAATTTTTGAAATGTATCTTGTATTTCAACTTCTGTCTAAGCTTAGTTATGAATACTTTGTTGCTTAGTTGCGAATACTTTTGCTCAGTTGTGAATCTGTTGCTTAGTTGTGAATACTTTGTTGCTTAGTTGCGAATATTGTTGCTTAGTTGTGAATACGGTTGGTATTGACTCAGTTGGAGTCCTTGAAATGTAACTAGTGTTTCGACTTCTGTATAAGCTTAGTTGTGAATACTTATTGATATTGATTCTGTTGGAATCCTTAATATGTATCTTGTAATCGACTTCTGTAGAAGTTTAGTTGTGTAGACTGTTGATATTGATTCTGTTGGAATCCTTAATATGTATCTTGTAATCGACTTCTGTAGAAGTTTAGTTGTGTAGACTGTTGATATTGATTCAGTTGGAGTCCTTGAATGTTTTCGTATGAATTCGACTTTAATCTTAACCCGGGCTGTGAGTTCTTGTTGGATACGACTCCGTTGGAGCCCTTGCAGTATTTCCATGTGAACTCGACTCCTGTTGAAGCCCTGATGTGTTTGCGGGATGGCTCTACTTAGGTTAAAACTTTGATGAGCTTATGTAATGGAGGCGACTTCTGTAAAGTCCTTGTTGTACATTCATAGAGATTAGATTCAGTTGAATGAAGCTGTGCATGTTTGTGTTTAGACTTAGTGTGAATATCGTTGTATTTGCATATGGAACGTCATTTGTTTTAAGTGTTATCTAGTCTCGTGGCTGACTGTGATAAAAAGCTCCTAGTTGTGCTCTGTTAAACAATGGCGATGGGTATATTCATGTTGATGAATGATATGAAAAAGAATTGTTGAGTCTGTTATGGTTGGATTACTTACTATTGCTTGTCGCGAGAGCTCTTGTATTGCTTAGTAGCTACAGGTGATTTTTATAATTGGATTTAGATGGAACTGTAGTTCTTCTTGTAATCTCGACTGTTTAGTCGCATGCGTAAATGTATTTGCATTAATCTAAAGGAGTCGGTACAGTCCAGAACATTATGATTTAGGAATCTGATTGACTCTGTTTCTTTCTTCTGGACTGTAATTTATATGTTGATGTATAATAAGTTGAATAGGAAAAAATTCTCTCTCTCTAGTCAGGAAACCTTGTGTGCTTTCTTCTTGCATCCTTTTGCGATCTCTACGGTAAGGGCATAACAAGAATAAACTGTGGTATTGTATGGAGAGACTGGTATAAAATGTGTGTTGCTGTATAAATAGGTATACTTGTCAATACCATTGAAATGTGTTATGATGATAAAAGAATTAAGACAGTGAGCTTGTTGAATGTTTTAACTGCCTTGAGAAATTGTTAGAAACAATCTTGTAGGAGTTTTGTTGTCTTTAGAATGGTTGTATTCATTTGTTCTTAGTCTCTAACATATAAGATGAATAGCCTGATTTATGTTTGGAATTTGAAGAAATGATTTCATTTAAACAGGTTGTTTAATGAGAACAATTGGTGGATTGCAATTGTTTTAAGAATTAGTGCTTATCATGCTCAGTTCACCGAACTGACCCGTGTTGACAATTTTTGCAGATGGTTGCCGTAAGTGGTAAAGGCACGCAGATCTGATATGATGTTCAGATTGTTTAATTTGGTTTTACGATGAAAATTCCAATTTGATTCTCTAAATGTACTACTTGAAGAAAGATGTTCTTTTGCTGTTGAGTATTGTATCAAATATGCTGAATGCATAAAATGTATTTGATTAGCTTAGAAATGAATGAAAAGAGGTATTTGTTACTTATGTGTTTGCATTCGTATCTTGATGGATTGAACTTCTTCGGTTCGAATGATTTTAAGAGCATTGTTATTATTGTATACCTTGGAGACATTTGTGATTATCTAAGTAAGCTTTGCAAGGTTATGTGACTGAATACTTGTGATTGTTTAGTAGTTCTGTTATGTTCTATCTAAAGCTAAATTGGAATTTAGATCACTTTCTTTCGAGAAGCTAAGGTTAAAATAAACCTCAACAGGAAGCTGAACGGGCTGAATAAATTATTACTCCCTAGTCTTGATCTAAGTCAAGACAACGTTTAAATTGGTTCTAAATCACTATATCTTAATACTAATAAGTAAGATATATTTCAGTTATGAGAACTGATATAAACCTAAAAGGGTATGGTTAGCAACCTTATGTGAAGATTTAGGGCTATTGCCCAATTTCGTTGATTTAGATTATTGTTTTTCAAAGAATTCCTTGATGAGACCTCAAATCTTAATAACTTCTCTTTGTGAAATGGGTTTTAATAAGAAAGGCAATTCTAAGGTGAGGAACCCAGGGGTTGGGAAAAGACTACCCTAAAAGGAGCGTCTTAAAGTATAACTTTAACTCAACGTAAGTAACACCTTAAAGTTAAGTAGATCTTTTCGAGGCGGATTTGAAGGTTGATGGCACAAGTCAACTGCAGGGTTGTACCTTCGAGAAGATTAGGATCTTCTCGAAGATACAACAATGCAGGTGACTTATGGCGACACCCTTTGCATTGATCGTTAAGATTTACACCTTAAACTCGAACAAGTTTTACTCTGGGACTGGTTAGGAATGTGGTCATGATATGAGGCTGCCCTGGAGACTCGGGGTACCTTGACACACAGGGTTAACTAGGGTTGACCCAGTATGTCAGCGTATCCCTAGTTCTTGAGAACATCCTTATATCATTGTCATATTATTAATCCGTTCCTGAGTGAATAACTTGGGATGAAAATGGCTGTAGTCGGTGTAAGACATTCTACATAACATAGGAATGGGGTGAAGGACGTATTCAGATTGTGCGAGTATGCCGTCAAGGAATATGAGACATAAGCGATGTTTCAAATCTTTGGCCAAAGTATCGCAAGCTGCTGATTGCGTTGTCCTATGTCACCTAGTCGAGGGACGAGATGCCGATGAATAATGGCAACAATTATTCAGATAGGTTCCTTGACAGAGCAGCATTGAATCCCGGATTAGGGAAGAGAACCGCAAGAGTGATGTGTTAAAATAAAAACGCCAACTCTTTGATACTCATGAATGGATCGGTAGATTACCGAGTCATGGAATGAATAGATCGGAGGTACTCCGAGTCATCACAGCTGCATATGGTTATCTGTTATAAGAATGGTTGTTTGATTTGTGAGTTCTAAATTATGTATTTAGAACTAGGAAGCATTTATCAAAAAAAAAAATTACTTGTTCTAATGTTCTAAAATGGGGATGTTACAATAAAGGGGAAGACTATTAAAATATTCCAATGTAGAAAACTAGGTGAAAGTGTGGGCGCCATATTTCAATGTAGCTCCATGAATATGTAGCAATTATGCACCACTATACCGCTATGGTACACGGGTGGGATTCACATTTGCACCAGCTGTCATGACAAGGCTATTATGCATCAATGCCATTGGTACGTTTGTATTACATATGACATTTTTTTATGAAGAAATGAGGAGGAATATCCTTAAGCACCATTAAATTTTGCATCTTAGGCATAGAAGTGATGTCTGCAGATCTTGGGTTCTTCTAACAAGATGGATTTTCAGCATCCCTGACTTGATTTTAACAACTCTATAAACATCATACCTTTGGTGACAATTATCAGAATGGATTTTGTGTATTTGTACCAGAATGTCTGAGATGGCCGATACCAGTTATTGCAATACTCGCACTGGTGATTGGAAGCTATCCAATCACTACATGAACATTTTCAAGGTTGCTTTCCAAGAGTTTAGGCACATGCAGCTTTTTCAGGTTGCATTGCAAACTTCAAACATTGAAGAACTTCGAGATGTTGTATTTACTCCTTTATGGAGAAATATGTAAACGGTAGTCAGATTTCAAGATCCAATTTAGTAAGACAATACATGAGGATGTTGTGACAGCTGTCGAAAGTCGAGTGCACGTGGAAGAGAAGAAAATAATGTGCATGTGGCTCAGAAAGACGATTCTTAGAAAATAAATGTGGTTCCCAAAAATTCCAAGAAAATTTGGATAATGTAAAAAGTGATGTGGAGGTTGGGGCCCAACATAGAATATCAATAAAGTCAAACATGTAAACTGTAATAGTGCCTGCATCATATGGCTGTCCCGGTCTAAAGATCAATGGAAGAAAACTGAAACATATAAATTTGGAAGAAAATTGAATCATCTGAACAGTCCTATAAATATAAAGAGGGTTGTGATGTGCTAGTCAGGAATAGATTCATCCAAACTAATAGACCCATAAAAATAAAGAGGGTTGTGAGGTGCTAGTCGGGAATTGAATCATCCAAACTAATAGTCCTATAAGATAAAGAGGATTGTGAGGTGCTAGTAGGGAGTGCTGTGATAATCCACACTAACAGTCCTGTAAAATAAAGAGGGTTGTGAGGTGCTAGCTGGGAAAGGAACCAACAAAACTAACAGTGCCATAAAAATAGAATAAAATAGAAGCAACGATAAAACTAGGAAGAGTGAGAGATTCTATACTAGGTAAAGCTAGGAGATGAAATAGTAGATTAAGATAAGATGTGAGACAGAGATGTTATATGAGAAGAGTACAAGTAGTTATGACATGCGAGGTGGCATGCATATTTAAATGCACAAGGAGAACATACCCTTGGTGGGGTATGCTCTCAAAGAGATTTTATTCTTTGAAGATTTCTTGGAGTTGAATTTGTTCAGATTTAACAAGGTTTTTGGTTGGCATGTGAGGTGTTAGAAGATGGAAGGCGTCATAAGATTCCACCAGCTAGAGGATGAGTGAGAATAGGCATCGTAAGATGCCCCAAAGGTAAGAAGATGGTAAAAGTAGGAAGTTATTAATATTAGGAGAAAGCAAATGTAAGCATCAAAGATGCCCCAAAGCATGAAATGAGGGAAGGATAGGCATCAGTAGATGCCCCAAAATGTGAACTATGAGAAGGATGAGCATTGGTAGATGCCCCAAAGTACAATGAAAGAGGAGGATGGGCATCGGGAGATGCCCCAAATTGTGAGAAAATGGAAGATGATGGACCACTGTAGTTGGTATTCAGTCTTTGTTCTATGCATTTCTGATCAGCGTGATAATTTAGTGTAGGAATCTAACCAAAATCAAAGATTGGAGGGTTAGGGATTATGTACGGTGACATAGAGTTAGAAACAACAGACTTTTGTATGGCATCGGCCATGATGTAGAAATCAGGGTGGCCAATGCAGTTATTGGCAACAGGATGAATTAAAATGGTATCAGCCATGATGCAATAAAGGTCACCGATGTAGTCATAATTTTTCAAAACTACATTGTGCTTTTTAGCAAAGTGGTTGATGCAATCAGAAATGTCTAATTTTATGGATTGAGAGAAGAAATTAGAAAATTGCTGAAGCACCTGATTGGTGTTTTCCAACAAAGGGCAGGCTGGCAGGAGGATCAAAAGATGTAAAATCATCACTAATATCATGGCAAAAGTTGATATGTTCATATTGGAATGGTTCATAGATGGGAAAATCGTCATTTGGATCTTCAGCCATGGAAAAGTGGTAAGAAATTGGAAGATACTCTTGTGGATCTTCAGCCATGGTAGGTGATAAGAAATGGGAAGATCCTCTTGTGGATCTTCGGCCATGATAGAGTAGTGAGATATAGGAAAATCCTCTCATGGATATTTGGCCATGATAGATGGTTTAAGAATGATTTCAATATTTCCATCCTTGGTAAGGATATAATTGATGTATTATCTAGGTTTGCAAATGATGTAAGGGTCATCATGGGGAGATCTATGAGAAGACATGATTGTAAATGAAAGGTTCGAAGCCAGTTGTGTGAGAATGAGATTTTTGAAGGTAAGAGGGAAAATTTTGACAAGCAATAGCAAATGGATAATGCTAAGAAGTTAGGATGGAAAATCATGGAGATAAGAAGTTGATCTAAAGTTGATATTGAAAGGAGATAAACAGAAACATGAAGATGACTCACTTAACAATGGCGTAGGATTCACATCGGATTCACCAAAACGTAAAAGCGAGGTGAATATATGAATAAAAAGAAACATGAATATGACTCAATCAGCGGTGGAGTAGGATTCACGTAAGGTTCTCTACAATGTAATGATGGTGAAAACTAGGTGAAGATAAGAATAAAAGGAAACATGAACATGACTCACTCAACCGTGGAGTAAGATTCATGTTGGGGTCACCATAATGTAATGATGGTGAAAACAAGGTGAATATAAGAATGAATGGAAACGTGAATATGATTCACCCAATGGTGGAGAAGATTTGTGTCTGATTCACCAAAATGTAATAATAGTCAAGCTGATGTGATGAGAAATAAAAGGGAAACATGTATATGACTCATTCAATGGTAGAGTAAGATTCACGTCAGCTTCCCCATAATGTATGTGGGTTAGGGTTTAAAGAGTATCCACATTCTCTTCTCTATTATATAGAATGGGATATAAATAGAAGACCATTATAGGGCCTACACACAAACAAATATATAACCAAAGGGATGCAAGAGCCATAGATATAGAAGATGGTAATCCACACTCTATCAAAGGTGTAGAGTTCCAAAGCCTACACTAGGATAGGGGATAGAGTCTTGCTAGGTTACTAAGATTGCAAGAAGATAGATCATAGATATGTTCATACAAAGAGATCTAAACTTAGATAAGGGGTGTGAGCCAAGTGGCAGATATAAGGCAAGGGCGATAAGAATAATGCAATAGGAAAAGAATATGTTATTCTATCCTAGTCTATATGCATGATACATCAATCATAATCAATCAAACTAGAATATAACATAAAGGAAAGTAAGGCTAGAGATACTTACCTTTTTGTAGACACCAATGGCACATTAAACCTTTAGGGTTAGTAGCACCTTATGAGAGAGTTGGTGTGGGGGAGCACAAAACGAATAGAAAGAACACCTAACTAAACTACAGTTGAGGACTCCAAATAGTTAGTGGACTTATTGGTGCAGCTCCTATTCTTGAGTTTCCTAGACCCAATGCTCCAAAGATAGTCCTCCAAGTGTAAGCAAAACTAGTCCTAGACTTTTAAGACCTTAAGAGCAGCTTGGTGTGTGCAAGCAAACTAATAGACGATGATGTGATAATGGCAAAATGTTATTAAAGAACACCTATAAATAGGGAGCATGATTAATCATTGTAGCTGGTCATAGCCGACAACATCGACCACAGTCAACACAGTCAGCCATTGAAAAGTGCAACCAAATGGTATCAACTATGGTCAATGCCGTTGGCTCTAGGAAATGATAAATCATGGGGTCCAAAGGAAAGCATCGCGAGGTGAAACACTTGGAAGCAGATGTGAAGTTGGTCTGACAAAGGTATGAAGGTGTTGTAAGTAGATATGCAATTGATAGCAAGAGTATAAGTTAGTAGATGTCAAAGGAGGTAGTGAAGGGATAACAAGGTGGTATAAAGGATAGGATATTTAAGGTATCAAGGACTGCACATTAAATCTCTCACACAAATACTGCTAACCAACCTAACCATTTCCTGTACACCACGCTCCCGGTAATACCTTGTCAGACATCACTCTGGGTGGTTAATGCACCAAAGATGCCTGTGAAGAGAAAATTCAGTAAAAATGAAAAACAAGTTGTATACCCTTTGTAACCAGCAGAATTTCAAGAGGAAATTATTTAATCGCAGAGGTGAATTACACGGTGCCAATGTGAAAGTCTGGCGATGACAATGTGGAACCGTTGACGTGCATGATTGAACTTGGCACTAAGTTGGCATTGGTGCGAATAGGAACCTTGACACAAGTATGAATTTTGGCACAAGGTGCACAAATCAGAAGATTGGCACAAGGTGCACAAGTTAGAAGATTGGCACAATAAGCACAAGAGTGAGCTTTGGCACAAGGGATCCCATGGGGCACAACCACAATTTGACGAAGGCACCACTCCCAATAAAACCCCAGCTACAATTAATAAATGACTTGCATCACTAAGGGTTGGAGTACAGCTGACAAACCCCAAATTGACAAAGCTAGTGAGGAAGAATTTGCTGTCCTTGGGGACTTAACCAAATTTGTGCTTGAGTAATTATTAATTTATTACCATAGAATCTCCTACCACACATGCATTCCACCACCCCTATTTTTGTTTCACTGGTATGATTCCATGCTAGTTTTGTTACTATAAACCTAAAGGATTTTAAAGTAAATGAGATTTAGTTTTTTCGAGGAGAAAACAAAGGGGTTCGAAAACAGCAGCTTGGGATTTGAGGCTTTGAAAAAGAACAGAAAAATAAAAGGCAAAGAAATACCTTAAGGCACCTTGAAATTTGAATAAGAATTTCAACAAAACAATGAAATGAATCCCAAAGCTTACCCACCAATTCCACACTGGTGAAAATCAGATAAAATACATCGAAGGTTTGTCAAAACCAAGTGCAGATTTGAAATCAAAGTTTTGGAAAAAGAAAGGTGACATCCATTCATCTAAATAAAAATCTGTTAAATATGTGTTTTTTTCCATCAAAAACCTTCCTGGTGAAATCAACCAGTTGGTGCGAAAACAGAAAAACAATGAGTTAGAACAGGCATTCCTTTTGTTTTTCATTTTACTGTGGAAAAGCCAAGCCAAATGTTCAGACAGCAAGGCAGTAAATGACTCGCCATGTCTCAGCAAGTCACTGCACATCTGGATTACCAAGTCTAGACAAAAGAAGTTAATTAATTCCTCTCCGTTTGCATTCTTACTCTTTGTATTCTACAAGCACTGTACAATATGTCCTGGTATACCAACACTTATTTCCATCCTACCATTCGCCTGTAATGCATCCTCAATGGATTTCCATTACAGTTGGGATGCAATTGCACTGTTCTGATTCCTGCTATCCTTGTGAAAGTTGACAAATAAGTTTCCATCCTACCATTCGCCTGTAGTGCATTCTCAATGGATTTCCATTACAGTTGGGATGCAATTGTGTTGTTCTGATTCCCACTATCCTTGTGAAAGGTGGCAAATAAGTTTCCAAGTTATGATTACATTCGGTAAATCATGAGCATAAGGAAGGCACCCTACAGTAATTAGTGAAATTTTGCTTGGAGAAGTTGACTCCACACAGTTAAAGGATTTGTGTGACATCACCACGCTAGTTAAGCCCCCAATACCACATCAAATTAGAGCTCGCCTATGAATTTTGGCATCACCAACCCACTTTGGTAAACAAATTGCGGACCATTTCATGACATTTAATCTATAACCACATGTGGCACTTTGCATCTCTCTTTGAATCTTTCTTCAAGCAATCAACAATAGTTTGTGACATAAACAGCATTGAGCATACATATGTAGCCATTTCCTGCAAAACTGATTTAACCAATTCTATACAACTTCAAAAACCAACCATCAACTTGTCCACCTATAAATCTTCATCAGAAACTGATCTTTAAGAAGATTCAAATGTTCATTCTTAAATTGACTTTCCACAAAAGGTATCCCAAGACACTACAAGAGAAACATGGCTATGCCGAACTCCAATGGTTATCTAGCATTTTTTTGTCTTGTGAAGGCAGTATTATGAAAAAAACCAATTTTTCTTTGTTAATTTCCGAACCCAAAGCCAATTAGTATATAATAATATATCCGAATCATCATGGTGGTCATTTAGCTATTTCAGCAGTGACAACATCATCCAGTATTACTATATTTTTTCAGACAGCTTGCCCAAGTTATGAAGGAGCTATGTCGGTAACGCCAAAGACTCCTGCAACAAATTATCATGTAATTGGAACAATATCTATGCTAAAAAGTATTTGTCTCATTCTCAGCATAAAATGCAGGCAAAATGTTATATTTAGACATTGGATTACTTTCTCTTACTTTTAGGTCAAGTCTTGGAACATGGCAATCTGAAACGTGCTTGAGCACCAAAAATATATTATTCTTCCATTTAAAATAAATATCATGGAGAGGGTAATGTTCAGCCTGTTCAAGTAAAAGGCAAATTAAATTGTATAGCTGAATGATACGATTTGACAGGTTCTATAGACCAATCAGTTTTGAAGGATGTTAAAATTCATCATCATTATCATCAAGATACTAATTATCTTCATAGAAATCTATGGTGATACCTTTATACTACATCTAGTACAGATATCTTAAATAAATCTTTCTGAAAAATTCTGATAGATGTCAATTTCAAGGCTTTTATATTGGATTTTATGTATAGCCTTTGATTATTGACTTCGTTATCTTCTCTAGAAAACTCCTACTGACTGGTGGCAATGTCATCAATCGAGTAGCACCAATGTGTGGGACTCGGAAAAATATTCCCAGGAAAAAAGGGGGACTCCAAACTCTACCGTATTGTCAAAATATTATGATTTTTAGTTGACTTCTCAGCACAAAAAAAAAAAATCTAAGTGACAGTCAAATGGACGCCAAATTTAACGCTGCAAATATCATATTATGGTCAAATGAACTTCAAATTTCATGTCATTATTAATAGTTTATCCACAAACGTTACAGCCTCCCATCACCCTCCCCCAGCTGCCATTGTAGGATGACTATTGGCATAATTACTTTTCAAGCCTGTGATGTTTTAGCTTAGATTTATAGGATTGTTCCTTGATTTCACAATTTTTGCTCAATCTGCATGAAATAGAATGACACGCTTTTAGAGGTTATAAATAACAACAGTTAAGGACTGGTACTCTGATATGTTTCCTACCTTTTAAATATGGAAGCTTGTTGAGGCTCTATAGCTTCTCCGAAATCAAGAGAGGCAAGATGTTATTTTTTATTAAGGCTAGATAATACTCCCATTTTTCTTGCCTCGCAACTTTGGATGGGTTGACCTTGGAATACCTTGCAAATTACAACCAACAATGTAGAGTAACAAGGTTTCCCTCCTGCTCTGCCAGCCATATAGATGTTTTTTTAATAGCACCAAAACAGATTAAAATTCTTCCAGCCATATAACAGTTGAAAGCTACAACCAAGATTTTAGACAGGAAATTTGTGATTTTAAGGCTAGAAGTGACTTCAAACTTACCATTTTCATTTGACTTCTCCATTTAATGCAGAGTAAATAAAAATCAGAGTCAAAAACATGCAGGATCTTTGTCCTGAGATCATAGGAAAGAGCTTACCAAGAACAGCTTTTGCTGGAAAAGGGCTTCATAAGCCTGATGCATTGCCTGAAAAAGAAAGAAGCCCGCATTGATCACACCATTGGATCTCACAGCACTAGACAAGGCAAACAAAAGTGTTGCCTTCCAATTGCTTCCAGAGAGAAGAGAATATATGCCAGCAAATGATAGCAGGGAGAATAAGCTTTCCGAATATCTGCTGAATCATAACAGCAACCTGATGCGGATTATGAGTTAAAAAATTCAAAATTTATATCATCTTTCCCATCACAAGAGAACAAACACCTTTTGCCTATGTGTAAATTGCTTTTGAGGCATACAACGGTGCAATTACAATGGAGTAACAAGTAGGAAGCTTACATTGAAGAATAGAAAATGGAAGCGGGGTTGAAACAGAAAAGAGCTGTTGTTCGTAGGGCTGCCTTTGAATCTTTGAAAACGAGTAGTGTTAGCCTGGAAGAGAACATATTTGGGTGGGCATTAACACCATGTCTGGAATATGCTTGTAAGAAGAATTTTTTAAAGCATGGCACACACAATGTCCATTTCCTTAATTAAGACTTAGAAACAAAATTTAACATGCAAGGCCTCCTTTCACTCATTAATGCCTATGAAATATCATTCCGTTCACCAGGGTCCCATTTCAGATGTGTTTGTGGTACTAGAGTGACGTGAAACAAAGAGATGGAGCAAGGTGCAAGTCTCACTCAACTTTGTTGGAACAGATATGCGTCAGATCAGACATCAGATCTGAAGAATGTTCGTACTCTTGAGCATAGTTCAAAATGTCGTACACATACATTACTCAGCAGCCCAAAATTTTGACTCATATTCGAGACTCGGGAGTTTCTTGGCAACTTTATTGCTACTTAAAAACACATAAATTCAAAAATAAACTTAAATAACATGTAAAACACTGTTAAATGACATGAGAAATGAATGTAGAAAATGCATAAGTATATTTTCTATTAATTTTTACCAAAAAAGAGTACAAAGTACAAACTACAATGCTCATAGAGTCATAGAGTATAGTGACATAGTCATCAATGCACCAAAATATACTAACATGAAATATCAAATCATCATATCAAAAAACAAATAAAGAAAAACGTAAAACAAACCTTTAAAAAGGATAAATACTAAAATGATTATAAAAGAAGTATGCATTGTTCAACCTAAATGTTATTTGACATCTCTATATCCCTAAAGAAACATTATCAAGCAAGTATTCCTCGTCTATTCGACAGCTGCATTTTCTAAATCCATTTACCCTTCCATGGCAACTGCAATTAATATTACCCTTCAATGAATGTGCGATTTTACCAGATAGTGTGTCAAGAACAGCTGCATTTTGACTATTTATAAAAAATGATGTCAAATGAGACACAACTTGCATGAAAACTATTTTCCAGAGTAAGTAAAAAATAAACTGCTGTATTTTAAACAGCTGATAGGTGGAATCTGATGAGAAAAAATGCAATAGTGACTGCTGTTACTGCTGGGTCAATAGCCGTTAACTATAAACACTAGTATTTCATTGACAAGGGTATTTGGTTCTTTTCATCCACAAACATTTCTTACAGGGGTTTATGACAAATTCTGGAGGGGATGATTATTACTAGCTTTTATCATATCCTTCAAAGATCAGCCCATCAATTTCTTCATCAGCTCTGATTTAAAACTCGTTATTTTTCACGGAGAATAGGTTGTACATATTTCTTGACATTCTGGAAAACCCTAGCCGAATGAACCATTGTCAGTGCCAATCAATCACATCCACAGAGTCATTGTATTTGCAGAAGAAAAATGTAGACGCAGCTGTGGTTTTGGGATAAAATACTTTTTTTAACCTGGGTGTTATATTTCTCTGCTAGCTGAGTCGACCCAAGAAACTCGGCAAGTTTCGCCAAGTAATTTCTGCATTACTTGATGAATCTCGCCAAGTTTCTCAGCTCAACTTGGCTCATAAGCTTCCTAATGGTTTCCCATTACAGGTCTGATCCCTTGAGGGCTTCCATGAGGGGGATCTCGAATGCCAAATTGGTGTTTGGCTTGGCCATGACCTAAACACAACCCTTACCATTTTCATATACACCTTATTGTGAGAAGGGGGAGGTACTATCCCAAGTCATTAATTCAACCAAGGGGGTAGGAGATATAAACCATGCTATTGTTACGCAAACGACGTTAATTAAGTTCAATCCAAATATCCTTTGCACGAATAAGGTGTCTCGAGTTTAATTACATTAATTCCAAATCAAGAAACTCACTTGCGGAGCATGATAATGACCGTAGCGTTATTTTCACAATTTAAGGTTGCTAGGTTTAAACCAATTTTCCCCACCAAGGGGTCCAATTAAGCAAGGTGAGAGAATAGCTAACTAAGGATTTAAAACATTAACTTGGATTAACTGAATACCGATCTTATAGCATCTAGTTAAATCTGGTAACCTTCATGGCGCAAATATAACAAGGATGGTTTTTATAATGACCGTCAATTGCATGAATATGACTACGGTGTTTTGTGTCCATGCTTAATACTCCCTAATGAAGTTTATGGAGTTGGAATAATAAGGATTAATGAGATGGGATAACTAATGATTGTACAGTATATCTTGACGGTGATTTGCATACCTCTTGGTGGCGGAGGTCATAATAAACTTAGCTATCCTTATCGCTCGAACAATAGTAATGAGGTGCAAGTATTACTTTAATCAGCTCGGTACATCCTTAGTACAGCTAATTGATTTGGAATAATAATGGTTTAATCTCATTTAAATCTTAACTAATGTAAAAAAAAATGTACCAAATTTTACGGGGTATTTGGATGGTTAATTTGGGTCATGAAATCATGTGCACAACATCTGGTATCAGAGCAGTTCATTCGAAAAGGAAACAACTCATTGATGTCGGGATCATAAGATTTGTCCAAGTTCTTTCAATTGGACAACCTCCCGACATCGTGGCTACTTGTGGTCTAAATATCTTTAAAAGAACCTACGTCTGCAAGCTATTCTCATCCCAATGATGGATCATGGAGTATGAGCCAAAACTTTGCGCGAAAAAAACTTACACGGTTTTCTCCAAAAGCATTTTTTCTAATTCTTATGGACTGGAAATACTACCGATCTTATAAATACCCTTCATCGGAAGGAATTATGCCTAAAGGCTGAGCTTCTTGAGATGCTGATAATCAAGCTCGGGAAAAAACCTTGTACACCTAGCTTTTCTTTGAAGATGTCAAGATCATAAGATTTGTTCAATTCTTTCAGTTGGAATTCTTCCCGAAATCATAGCTACCCATGGTCTAGATATCTATTAAAAGAACACGTCTACAAGCTAGTATCATTCTATTCTCATCCTGATGATGGATCAGGGAATGTGATCCAAAAGGTTGAGCAAAATATATCTTACACAGTTTTCTCCGGAAGCAATTTTTCTAACTCATTGATGTATCAAGTTCAATACTGCCTATTCAGAAAAGTTCATTCAATTAAACCCAAGATAAATGATCATACTAGGGAGAACACGCAGCATAAATTGCCCTCTTTTGTGGGGTTTCAGGAAAATATGAAACAAAAACCATTTTACCATATTACCAAAATGGGATGTAGTGAGCTCACTTGTACAAGAAAAGGGCTGAAAGCACAAAGGCAATGTTGTTGAGGGTATACCCAGAAAAAGCCAATACAGCCCGCTGTCCGAACACAGGAACTAAAGGAGCTAAAACTGCACATTCAAAATAACAATATTGTAAATTTGAATCAATGCCCACAAAAGATATGAATTTAACAAGCACTAAATTTGACAAAATTAAACTTCCAACAATTTAGGTCAATCCCCACAAAGCGCGTGAGTTTGGCAAGGCATCAAATTTCGATAACATAAAATTTCATAGCATTTCAGCCAATCCCTAAAAACCATATGAATTTAACCAAGCATTAAATTTTGATGAAATTGAATTGTATACCTGTTTTGGATAAAAACTGCATGGAGAGAGGAAGAAGAGGTAGAAAAGCATATGTTTGCTCATATTCATACCCACATTGCGCAATTCTGACATAATAAACCGAATCCCACACCACTGTGGCCTGCACGGCCTTGCCCAGCTTGAGGGCAAGACTTGTTTGTTCTTGCTCATGTCTTGTTTCATGGCGATCCGTTATGTTTGATGTTGATAAGCAGGGCGGATCTAAAGAGGCAGATGTGTCATAGGGGCTGGCTATGCTTCTGCATATGATAATAAGACCCAAGACTAAAATCCTTGAAATTACTGCCAGTGATAAAACGTGTTTCATTTCCTGCTGGAAGGATTGAGAACGAGGTGAAGTTTTAGCCATTTTACAATCTCTGCTTGAGGCATATAAACGTGAGTGTAAGCGATGCCACCATGGTTTCAAAAAGATAATTTTCAGGTTTAAAGACTGCTATGAATGAATGAATGAATGACGATTTTAGAGGAATCAAAGTAATTTCAAGAGGCAGATTCAACTTCGGCTGGTACGGCAGTGCATTTAGGGACATTTGAACAGAAATTGTTTTGTTTTTTTTTTTTTTCCCAATCTTTTTTTTCTTCCGATTAAATATAATTAATTAAGAAAAAAGATCGAAACATAAAATGAAATACTTCCAAATTTTCGAATACTTACATAGATATTTTTACTATTGGAATTGCCAATATATTGAAATTAATAAGAGAGAGTTACATTAGTAGGGGCGACCAGCAAAATCCACGGTCCCACAAAATGCCACGTAGGCAACAATAAAACACCGAAAGGGCAACCAACGAGCACTAGAATTACATCAAATCATAAAACACCGAGGGGACACACGGTTTAATGGGAGGAGGAGGGTCATCCTGGAGAGGGATAAACACTCCACTGATCGACTTGGCCAAGGGAGGATCCATTTGCCAACCATGATGGTTAGGGATCTGCATTTGCAATGGAACAATAATGCCCCAACTTGGGGGCGGAGACCTCTAAACTCATCTCGATGAGTCCTTTCCCAAAGCTGCAGGTCGGGCGCGAAGAGCCCCACCGCAGAGAACTAAGAGTAACAATGATCAACGCCCTTCCCCCTCGGAGGAGGGGCTCTGCCCAATGTCCCTAGCAGAGGAGTGTTGAAGGGCAACCCCGAGGAGAGGCAGAGCGATGGCTGTGAGAGCGGCTTTGCGATGCGGTCCTCACAGTGGCGGCGATCATCGAAGGCAAAGATGGCCAAGGTGATAGCAGCAAGGGATCCGGGGCGACCCAACTCATCGTGTAAGGCGCACTCCCCCAGTCTGCGAGCAACTCCTGCAAATGTGCAAACAAGGCAACCTTTTCAACTTGAGCTTGAATTTGTATGCGCACAATATACAAGATAACCACTTTGTCATTAGTGGAAAATGCTTTGTGAGAATGATTATTACATTTAGATGGATATTTTTAACATCTGAAAGGTTAAGAAAAGTTTATGGGATAGTAAATTCTAGTATTTTTTATTTCTAATTTATAGTAGTTTCAAATTGATAATGAAATCTCTCATTTTCTCCATTCTTTTTTTTGGTGAACATGTCTTGTAACGGAGTTGTTCAAATGTGTCATACCAAGATGATGTGAATTTGTCCTTAATTGAACTATGAGAAACTTTACTCTTCAATGTATACTTTCAACCCCTATATAGTCATTTTGTTGATGATCACAGTTGGGAAAGGTAAATAATATAGCATATTTTTCAACAACCAATTAGATTTCATTTCAATGGTTTGGATTATACTTTTAATAAATATAATTACTTGTTGATTTTCAAAAATTATGTGACATGATTGGTGAAGAACTAATTTCCCAACCACGCCAAAATTTTCAGGTTTTAATTAGTTTTAAAAACATTTAAAATGATCTTATAAAAATGTGAAATTTTATTTTGGGTTGTAGGTAAACTATATTTTAATATTTGGCATAAATATAGTGTTTTGGGTTGTAGGTAAACTATATTTTAATATTTGGCATAAATATAGTGTTGTACAACAATAATGGAAAAATATATATATTATTTTCTAATTAAGAGTTATGTACAATTGTAAAGACCTTTGCTTAAGGTCATTTAATACATGTGGGGTTGGCATTAGCGGTGTACTTCTTGTTAAGGTGTCTGTGTTTGTGACATTGTTATCCAAAAGCTTAGTGGAATTATTTTCTTATGGGACACACGTGGTGGAGTTGTGAAGTCGACAAGATACATGTGTAATGGGCATTGATTAGTAAAATCTAACCACTTTTGATCGATAGACTTCCATCTTAAATAATTTAGTATTATGGATAATTTACTCTTTGACACTGTTGGTTTTGACAATACACTCTTGCTAAGATAAACACAACCTTTCTATTCTCGTTTAGTACATTTTGAGGTCTCTTGTCTAGTTTTTATCCTTGCACACTAATATGTTGACACATTCTAAGAATATAATGCACAACCTTCGACATGATGCAAACTTCATTTGACATGTTTTTCATCCCTAGTCAAGGTTGTACAGTTTGGTCAAGAATTTATATTTGGTCCTAACCTATTTGTATGGTTTTACACCAACATATCCTCCATCTTTTCTTTCAATTCCAAATTCTCCGATGGGTCCTTTACTCCCTCTAGGTTGGCCTTTCTTCGATAATTCACCTTCAGAACCCTATATAAGCAAGTTAACACTACCTCATTTGCTAACCTAGAAATCATATGGCACTACATTGATACACTCACTTTTAAAACTTGTAAATAACACCCAAGGTTTTCAATGATGGATATGAGCAATTTCTGATTTCTTATATCTTGCAAATGCACATCCACAATCATAAGGGCAACAATCTATAAGGTTTGAGGCTTCTTACCAAGACAAAACATCAATCTCTCTTATCTACAAGCACTCAAAAATCCCTTCTCTAAGTATTTTAACAAGAGCCAAACTCAACTCAAGCATTATCAAATAAGTTTTAAAATCTAGTTGCATTCATTCAGATATCACATGTTAGGTGGAGAACAACATGCGGTTTGAGGCCTCTTTAGAGTAATGTTAATGTAGGCGGTGTGCATGGAGGTGCCCACAACCTAGCTAATGTTTGTTTTGTAGGATTTCCCATTTACAGTTAGGGTTTGAGATCTTGTTTAGAATGTTCAGAGAGTTTCACAAAGATGACTAACAACTAGGGTTCAACAACGTCGGACATTTCCAGCAGGAGACAATCTTAGGAAGTTGTAGATTCGAAAACCAAGTAGGTCCAATACCATACAGAAGGTTCAAGACCATACAAACGGTCCTAAAAAAGTGTATGGTCTTGCCATCAGCTTCATATCACAATTCTAGAAACGAATCATCATCAAGTTCAAATCCATATGTTTCAAAGCAGTGTATGGTTCCAAAAATTCCCATATCCATTTGTAAATAGCTAAATGCACACATCCTCTTGTGTTTTCAAGTTCATATCTTAGTTACAAGTATTAATGTGTTATTCGATACTACATAATTAATGTTGGAAGCTAATTAATCATAATAACCCCGAGTAGCTCCCCTTTACATCATTTAGTGTACCTAATTCACTAATTCTTAGATTTCACATAATCTAATAAGAGTGTAAACATTTTGGTGAACCCTATAGTTTTGTATATACATTGTATATTCCTAGATCAAACCTAGTTATCACCTATCACGTGCCTTAAATCTAGTTTCCACACTTTTCCCTAAGGTCTCAAGTGGTTGGTTCTACACTTTAGGTCTCTTTTTAGGGCCCCTAATTGCCCAATCACCTTTTGTTGCATTTCTCAAGCAAATGGCTCTGTTTTTAAATTACTTTGAGGTTGTTATTATTTTTATATATTTAATGAAAACCAGCTTTTTTTTTCAAAGACACACTTTTCAAAAAATCAAAACTAATATTTTTAGTAATTAGGGCATAATCTGAAAAATATACACTTGTGGGAAAATTCCTTGAAGGTTTTTCTTCCACATAAGTAGATTCAAAAATACCTCTCTCAATTTCATCAAATTCAATTTCTATTTTCACATATGGTCATTTTATTAATTTAAATACGATCACTTTTTGCTCAACATCACTTTTGGGTCTTATCTCCTACCATATTTTCATTGTCAACCCTCCAAGTGTTGATTCTTATTATTTAATACCTAATTGGAGTTTTTTCATCATTTTTCTTCCATCATGGCCATGATACAAATTTCCAAGTCTCATATATGATTTACTTCAATGTCACCACACACGTAGAGAAACTCTCATAAAACTAGTGCAAGAAACAATGTTCCTTGATAATACGACACCTTCCCATGTGGATTCAATTTTGAATTATATTTTATATCCTTATATTAATAGTAATGATGACACATTTCATAAGGCTATCTTAGAGTCTATTCAAGCTTTACACCATGTTTTTCAAGTTTAATTTTAAGCTATGAATATTGAGATCACATCTCTCAAGTGTGAGCTAGCACATCTAAAGGGTTCTTCTAATGTAAATGTTCATCATGTCTCTACACATCATAATCAATCTAGTTTGAATCCCAATGAGAAGCAATGTGATACACATATTATGCATAATACATGTGTTCATATGAGTGAAGTGCAAGTCCTGAAACATAAAAATTCCTCCGTAGTTTGAAAAACATGCTAGACAACATGATATTATATCTAAGATACTCGATTAATTGTTTAATCACTTTGTTACCTACTCATTACTACCCCCACTATCAGCTTTAAAAATCAAAGGTCAACCATTTTGTAATTATTATGGAATTAATAGACATCATGACAATGATTGTTATGCTCTACAATGATGAATCCAACAACTTGAGTATAAGGGCTTTATATCCTCTGATACACGAAATTCTCCTATGTCATCATCTCAAGTTCCAAAACCTAAATGGGTACCAAAATCTATAACATCTATATCTTATCGAATTCTACAATACTAAATGATACACCTTTGGATATACAACAAGAGTCATCTAATCACAAAGAGGATAAGAATTCAATACCTCATTTGCTAAAGCCACCACTTGTTAGTGAATTACATCATCCTATTAAACAAAAACAATGGCGAAAATACCAATTGAGCATAAAAAATTGCACACCACCTCAAAACACTCAAAGCATACACAAGACCACTGTGGGGTAACACACCATGGTTTCTACCACTATCTTTGCTCCTCCACAAAAGATAGATAGATTCTAATTCATATGCTAATATCGATTGAGATGTTATGTACAAGGCATGCATGAATGATCCCGATTCATTTGTTATGAATAGTTTGATATGTCAGATGAATACTTACGGATGTTGAATTTTAATACAATTGTGGGAATTGAATCTGATTTCAATGCCAATAATGATGAACATATTGATACACCAAGTGAGCCTTCTTTGGATATCTCTACTTCTCAACAAAAAGATATGATAGATCTTAAGGTTGAAGCTCTATATATAGTTAATAGTGGTAAATATTTCTATAACTTTGATGGCCCTAGGCTTTTCACATTGATCAATCTAAAATTCCTACTCATGTCAGCCAACATTTCTCCAATATAACCAAATTTGTAGTCTGTATCAGATCGATTTTCCTTACTAGTTCTACAAGTATAATACTATAACACTTACTTTTGCACCATTGTATGATACCTTCTGCAATACTCAGGGGCATATTTGGATCTCCCTTCTTTTCCAAGAATAGATTTCCTTATGCTATAGATGCCCCTAATTACTTCGGTAAGGTTCACATTGCCAATATGTTTTCTTACAACTACATCATATCTCTTCCATCACAACTGATTTTGCACATCAATCGATTGTAGTCTCTTTTATCATCATACTATAATCACAAATCCTAAATCAAATCATTCTACTCATACTATTTCTAATGGATCTAGTCCATCTTGTCCTCCTTTCAACATTTCTTTGGCACACATAGCCACAATGGTACCACTCATACTTCATATTCTTTAGCATAATTGAGGCCCGAGCCCCATCTTATTCAACACTTGTTCCATCTATTCATGATATTCTCATTGGGTATATTTTGTGTCACCCCTTTTCTTGTACATAGCTATACATTTCAAAAATACAAAAACATTAACATAGTTTTAAAATATAAAAACTACCATATATTTGCAAAACTAAAAATTAGTATTGTACACTTAGCTTGAGTTGTTTGCACTTTACATTAAATATATTGTCATGAACTTTTGTTTGATTGATAACATATTTCTTTACTCTTTACACATGTGCATTCATGTGTTATATTGAGCTTGATGTAGGACATATAGAAAGTGGTGCATGATAACACGTGTTGGCCAACCCTTTACCCAGACTTCCTATACATTTGGGGGATCTATTATACACTACACACATGTGTTATTGTTCTATTATAGTTCCTTTCTACTTCCTCATTACACTTGATTACATGTTATATTTTGAGCTAACAAGACTAACACATGTGTTTTGTGCAACGTTGACACCTCTTGCTTCACATACATCTTTTTATAACAATTGATATATCATTTCATCAAGTTATGACACTTTTTGTTTACATACATATTTGCTTTTCATGTATGTTTCTACTTTCAGATGTATCATTGGTTGTGGCCTCGAGTGCTTTGATTATCTTGTGACACCATGGGTGTCCCATGTTTGTGGCTATAATATTATCTTTCATGTTTTTGTTTGCTAGCCTAAGAGCCTTGATTGTCTTGTGACACCGTGGGTGTCCCATGTTTGTAAGCTCTACGCCTTTTGTGTCATAGTGTTTATTTATTATTAACTCTAACTTCATTATTCTTGCACTCATTTTCCTAAACATGCAACATTACTATAGTTGTTATTATCACTATTGTTTCCATTATTGCTCTTATCGTGCGCCATGATCTCCACTATGTGTAAAAATGTTTCTTTTGTAGGTACAAATTCTCCAAGGTGGCCACCTCTTCAACATCCTACACTCTCCTACAGTTTCTCATACATCTAGTGTATGGGCACACATCTATTCTATTGAGAGACGTGCTCAACATGGTTTTCACACATGCCTCAAAAGTGGGGGATTCAAACAAGTATGTTCTACACCTATAATAAATATAAACATAATTTTGGGGTGAGATACATATACAAATAAGGTACGTGTACTCAAAAACACATTCAAACATAAAAATCTAGAAAATCAAGTGTAAGTTAAAAAATCATACAATTTGGTCAAGACCGTATGGACAATCCTAACCCTTTCACATGATTTTCCCAAGGGTTAGTTGCATTTTCTTTCTTAGCAATTTCATATTTTTACTTACAGGTATAGGTTTTTAACATAGTTTTATATCTACTTCACTTAGTTTAGGTTAGTTATAAGGGGCATGAAATATTTCACTCCTTCACTATGGAACTCAGTTTCTACTACAATTTCAGGAATCTTGGGGTGTGGGTCTCCTTTCTTCATCTACATTTTAGTACATTTCAGTTTCTATGCGGTTGTGCAGGCAACATATGGGAAATCCATGGGGCACTCTTTTTTTCTCTACTGTGTCCTAATTTACAAAATTGGGCCTATATTTTTTTAACGGTGTGGTATGTGGGGTTATGGAAGGTATCAAAGTGGCTAAGTTCTTTGTAGGTAGTCCTTCCTTTCCTCTTACATTTAAAGGGGAAGATATCATAGTCACTAAATGACTTTGATACACAATATTTTTCCTTCATGGGGTGCTTCAGGATTTACTCTCCTCCATTTATATGTTGGTTGTATACACATAACACTTTGATTCTCCTCAACACAATTGGGGACTAATCACCCCAATCCTTCTGCAAGTTCAACAATGCAAATATTCAAGTACAAACATAACACACGAGATTCTCCCTCTATAAAACAAACAAATGTATTCCTTCCTAGTTTACATCTCTTCATTCATTTTTATGCAAATGCAAATCTTTCATATTACACTTTACAATTGAGTTAAAGTTCAATTATTTTCCATGGACATTACTACACTTTTTGTTGCAAGTTTCATTGTGGAGTATGCCAACACCAATGTAACAGGACTCTGCAAAACAAAATCCAAGTGAAAACAAAGTGTGTCTACACACTCAAGTATATTTTCCTTTAATTATGTAATTTTCATTTCATACTTAAAGGCGAGAACAAGTGTAGACACTCAAATTTGGCATTTTACTCTCTAACACCGCTAAATTTGACAATGCACTCTTGCTAAAATAAGCATAACCTTTCTATTCTCACTTAGTATATTATGAAGTCTCTTGTCTATCTTGTTTATGCTTGCACATTGATATAGTGACACATTTTTAGAATACAATGCATAAAATTTGTATACTAAGTCAACTTGACATGATGAAAACTTCATTTGACATGTTTTTCATCCATGGTCAAGGTCGTACAATTTGGTTAAGAATTTATATTTGGTCTTGACCTATCTGCATGGTTTTGCACCAACATATCCTCCATCTTTGCTTTCAATTCTAAATTCTCATATGGATCCTTTACTGTTATGTTTGTGGAGCCTGTTTTCATGTTAGAGTTTGGTACACCTTCCATGTGTTACACTCGGATATTTTTATGGCGGTCCCGCTCGCTAGTGAGCGGGTCAAGGGGGTTCAGGCGAAGCCCCCAAAGCAAATTTTCATGGGTGGTTTATTAACCCATGGGTAATGGGTAATCTGTTATGGGTTGTTTTTGGGCCCATGGTTTTTCGGTACCCATTGTTTTGTAAAACCGCCTCTTCGGCTACCTATTGATGTACTTATAAATAGATGGACATACAATAGGATTGACATGAGTGTGTTTTGTGAAGGTGAATAGTGTGTGTGAATTCAAGTGTGAATTCGGGAGGGTTTGTTGAGCACAGCTCCAAACAAGATCTGATTATTATGTAACTGTGAAGAATGTTGGCTTGTAATAAAATTTGAGCAAGTGTTCTTGGTGGATGTAGCCCACATTGGGTGAACCACGTTAAATATTGTCTTTGTGTTGTGCATTTTTCATTTATGTAATTCTATTCATACTTCTTATTATTGTGATTCTGAGGAATTATTCTGCATTAGATATTATTAATTCCTAACAATTGGTATCAGAGCCTGGTTTGGTTTGCTGAAGTGTTGAATTGCAGGGAAAGTTTTTAGCTTGAGTGGGAGCTATGGCAGATGATGGAAGATCTAGGGTTGATAAATTCAACGAACAAAATTTCAGTCTTTGGAAGATGCAGATGGAAGATTACCTTTATCAGAAGGATCTTTATACTCCATTGTCTGAGAAGGTGAACAAACCCTCGAGTATGACAGATGCGGAATGGATTTGTTGGATCAAAGGCACTTGGAACGATCTGGCCGTGTCTTGTATCTTCGGTATTATTTAATGTTTCAAAAGAAAAGACTACAAAAGATCTAATGGATGCATTAGGGAAGTTGTATGAAAAACCCTCTCGCCTCTACAAGATATTTTTAATGAAAAAGTTGTTTAATATGAAGATGTTTGAGAATAGTTCAAGAGCTAGATCATTTAAATGATTTCAATATGGTTGTGAATATGCTAGCTTCGATTCTGATAGAATTTGATGAAGAAGTTAGGGCTTTATTAATTTTGTGCTCTTTACCTAAAAGTTGGAATAGCACAGTAATGGCGATAAGCAACTCGGTTCCCAAACTTAACTCGAATTTGAAGTTTGAGGATGTTGTAGGGGTGATTCTAAGCTAGGAAATGTGAAGAAAAATCTCGGGGAATCTTTCTACTTCGTGGAATGCTTTGATAAAGGGAAACTTGTAGAGGGAAACAAAAGAATAAAAGAAAGCATGGAAAATCAAAGGATCGGGCAAGGTCAAAATCCAAAAACAAGATAGTATCTTGCACTTGTGGAAAGTCTGGGCACGCAAAGAAGGATTGTTGGGAGCTTCGGGATAAGAAGAAACAATAGGAAGAAAACAAGGAAGCAAATGTGGCATCGGGTAATGTATGCTAGGATGCTTTGATTCTTTCTTTGCATAATATTACTGAATCATGGGTTTTAGATTCAGGGGCTTCTTTTCATGCTACTCCACATAGGCATTATTTTGTTGATTATGTTCAAGGGATTTTGGGCATATTTTTCTTGGTGATGATGAGCCTTGCAGTATAGTTGGAAAAGGTTCTGTTTAGGTTAAGATGCAGAATGGGAATACATGGCTATTGAAGGATGTTAGACATGTGCCTACATTAAGGAGAAATTTGATATTGGCGGGGCAATTGGGAAGTGATGGTTGTACTGTGATATTTACAATTGACTCTTGGAAGGTTACCAAGGGTGCTCTTGTGGTGGCAAGAGGTAAGAAGGTTGGAACCTTGTATTTAACCACTGATAGTACTAATGATTGTAATCTTGTGGCTTCAGATGCAGATACAACATTATGGCACTATAGGCTCGGTCATATGATCCATAAGGGCATGGACATCATAAAGAAGAATTTACCTGGATATATAGAAACAAGTTTAGATTTTTGTGAGAACTACATATATGGGAAACATAAGTGAGTAAGGTTTCTCAAGGTTAGACCTATGAAGAAAGAGAGTAAGTTAGAGCTGGTACATTCTGATGTGTGGGGGCCAACTCGAGTATCATCATCTCTTGGGGTTCAAGTTATTATGTTACTTTTATTGATGATGCAACAAGGAAAGTTTGGGTTTATTGTATTAGAAACAAATCTGATGTATTTGATACTTTTGTTAAATGGAAAGCCTTGGTAGAGAATGAAACATGTCTTAAGTTAAAATGTCTCAGGTCAGATAATGGAGGGGAGTATTGCAGCAATGAATTTGATGATTATTGTTCTAAGAATGGAATCCGTAGGAAAAAGATGGTTCCAGGAACCCCAGCAAAATGGGGTGTCAGAAAGGATGAACAGAACAATAATGGAATGTGTTAGGAGCATGAGGATACATGCAGGACTGCCTCTTTATTTTTGGGCAGAAGCGGTGAGCACAATTGTGTACTTGATAAACAGAGGACCCTCAAGTGCCTTGGATGGAGGCATACCTGAGGAGGCTTGGTATGGTAAGAAATTCGATTACTCATTTCTTAGAGTCTTTGATGTGAGGTGTTTGTTCATATTGACAAGGATGATAGGACCAAGCTAGAGGCTAAATCAGAAAAATGCACTTTTATTGGTTATGGTGGTGATGACTTTGGATTTAAATGTTGGATTATTAAGGACAAGAAAATCATTTGGTCTAGGGATGTGGTCTTTAATGAGAAAGTCATGTATAAGCAACCGTTGTAGGAAAACAGGGAAGAATCCAAGAAAGAATATGCAGTGGTAGAGGATCTTCCGGATGGGATAGTGACCCGTGAATCAGTTTAGGAACCTACTCAACAGAACCCCAAACTCCTATAGTGAGGAGGTCTTCTAGGGTAAGAAAATAACCTAACACGAGCGTTTTCTCCTTCTCTTTATTATTTATTACTCACCGATAGTGGAGAGCCGAGAGAGCTTTGATGAAGCAATGCGGTAGATGCCGGTAAGAAGTGGGAGCAAGCCATGGATGAGGAGCATAAGTCTCTCATGGAGAACCCGGACTTGGGATTTGGTGAAGCTATCGGAAGGCAAAAGAGTATTGCGAGAACAAGTGGGTGTATAAAGTTAAAGATGAAGGAGGAAAGAAAAGATATAAGGCCCGGTTGGTGGTTAAGGGGTTTGCACAAAAACAAGGTATAGATTTTGATGAGATTTTTTCTCCTGTAGTAAAAATGACTTCTATCAGAACTGTTCTTGGAATAGTGGCAGCAGAAGACTTGCACTTAGAACAATTAGATGTAAAGACTGCATTTCTCCATGGTGATTTGGAGGAGGAGCTATATATGCAACAACCAGAAGGATATGAAGTCAAAGGTAAAGAGGAGATGGTGTGCAAACTAAAGAAGAGCTTGTATGGCCTGAAACAAGCTCCATGTCAATGGTATAAGAAGTTTGATAGCTTCATGATGGAGCAAGGTTATATTAGATGTCATTCTGACCATTGCGTGTATACAAAGAAATTTGAGGATGGAAGTTATATTATCTTGTGTTTGTATGTTGATGACATGTTGGTTGTAGGTAAAAACATGCAGGAAATAAAAGTACTCAAGAAATAGCTAAGTGAATCCTTTGATATGAAGGATTTGGGGGTAGCCAGACAAATCCTTGGTATGAGGATAACTCGGGATAGGAAGGAACGGAAGCTGACTTTATCTCAGGAAGAGTACATTAAGAAGGTATTAGATAGGTTTAACATGCAGGATGCTAAACCGGTTGGGACTCCTTTGGTAGGCTATTTTAAGTTATCAAAGGAGTAGTGTCCCAAGACAGAGTAGGAAAAAAACTAGATGTCCAAGGTACCTTACTCATCAGTGGTTGGTAGTTTGATGTATGCTATGGTATGCACTAGGCTTGATATTTCCCATGTAGTGGGAGCTTGTGAGTAGATTTATGAATGATCCGGGTAAAGAGCATTGTGCAAGCAGCAAGTGGATCCTTCGATATTTGAGAGGGACCATGGGGATAGTTTTGTGCTACTGGTGGATCGAGACACCACTTTACGTGGTTATGTAGATTCAGACATGGTTGGAGATGTTGGCAACGGGAGGAGCACGACGAGGTTATATTTACACTTGTAGGTGGGATAGCGGTGAGTGGATTTCATGACTACGAAGTTGGTGGCTTTGTCAACCACGAGAGGTTGAGTATGTTGCTGCCACATAGGCAAGCAAAGAGATGATTTGGTTCAACAATTGCTTGAGGAGTTGGGGCATAGCGGGAGGAATGTAAGCTACATAGTGATAGTCGAGTGCTATACACCTAGTTAAGAACTCTGCTTTCCACTCCGTGACGAAGCATATACGGTTGAGATATCACTTCATCAGACAACTTTGGAGGAAGATAAGTTGAAGTTGGAGAAGATTCATACCGTGTCGAATCCACCTGAGACATGATGACCAAGGTGGTCACAAGGATAAACTAAAGCTATGTTCGGCTTTGGTTGGCCTTCGTGGATGACAGTGAAGAAGGGTTGAGAAGCTTGCTCGGTGGAAATCGAGTCTCAGTGGGAGATTGGTATGTTTGTGGAGCTTGTTTTCATGTTAGAGTTTGGTACACCTTCCATGTGTTACACTCGGATATTTTTATGGCGATCCAGCTTGCCGGTGAGTGGGTCAAAGGGTTGGGCGAAGCCCCAAGCAAATTTTCATGGGTGGTTTATTAACCCATGGGTAATGGGTAACCGTTATGGGCTATTTTTGGGCCCATGGTTTTTTTGGTACCCATTATTTTGTAAAACCACCTCTTCGGCTACCTATTGATGTACTTATAAATATATGGACATACAATAGGATTGATATGAGTGTGTTTTGTGAAGGTGAATAGTGTGTGCGAATTCAAGTGCGAATTCGGGAGGGTTTGTTGAGCGCAACTCCAAACAAGATCTGATTATTGTAATCTATGAAGACTGTTGGCTTGTAATAAAATTTGAGCAAGTGTTCTTGGTGGATGTAGCCCACATTGGGTGAACCATGTTAAATATTGTCTTCGTGTTGTGCATTTTTCATTTCTATAATTCTATTCATACTTCTTATTATTGTGATTCTGAGGAATTATTCCGCATTAGATATAATTAATTCCTAACATTTACTCCTTATAGGTCGATTTTCTTAGATAATTCACCTTTAAAACCCTATATAAGCAAACTAACACCGCCTCATTTACTATGTTGGTTCTTGTTTTGAGCTCGCTCCTTTGATTTAAATATGCCTTCAAAAATTTCATGTCCTGTCTATTAGAACTCAAAATACACATGTCCAGATGATGAACCCATGCTAAACCTAGAAAAATCCCCATGTTTGATTATAAGTCCAGTGTAAATCCTCTTTTTCGGTTGAGGAAATTGTAACCATACTATTTCAAAGAAGTATCCAAGAAAGCATTGTGGAATGATCATGTTAATCCTTGTAAATTCATCCTATATGTTGTTCATGTGGTCTTCAGTGTAAATTACACTTTATTCTCGATGCCCGAAGATACATGGCATAATCTAATTGGTAGCGCTATGGTGGGTTATATCTATACAATTACACTAGTTGCCTAATGACTACAAAGTGCAGGACAAACTCCGAAACCCGATGGAATATTCCAGGGAATATTCAAGTTATATGATGCAAAGTGCGAATAAAACCCCGCTCGGTGAAAGGAACACATGTTAAAATGTGATTAGAGTGGGGAAATGGAGTATCGGTGCACTTTTGCAGCAAAGGCCCAATATAATACAAAATGTAAATATCCCAAAGCTCGATAAAGGACACGTGTTAGCGCTTGAAACAAAGTCAATAGGCGGGTTTCGGGTCAAACGTGTAGTTTCGCACCTATTTGAGGAAAATAGAAAAAGTGTAAATAAACCTCGCGGCTCTCTGCCACTCTTAAAATTGAAACACGTGTTAGCTTCTCAGCCAAATTCATAGAGTGGGTGTTTGGGTCAAAGTTGTAGTTTGACACTTATTCGAAAGAAATATATAGAACTGTAAGTAAACTCCCCAACCTTGAAATGTCTCAGATTAAGCCATGTGGATGGATCACATTCAAATGGATAAACATATCAAAGGGTCAAGATTTAAAAGCATTAATGGCTACCACCATAAATGCATGCATATGGATCAAGGTATGAATTTTAAAATGGTTTTCAATCGTTTCCATTTTCTACCTTGCACACGAGAAATTTAGATGCCCTAACAACAAAAATTCACAAAAGAAAGGAGAAAAAGCAGTGTGAAGCAATTAAATTGAGCCAAAGACTTGAAGTACATGAGTAGAGAAAGAATTTCATAGAGTTTGTGAAGAAATGGGTAAGTCCTTACCTTGTCTTATTGTTCTCGATACTCAAAATTGGAATTAAAAGGAAAGATAAAACTCACAAGATGAGATCTCTGGAATCGGGTTTCCACGTAACTTCCAATATTTCTAGTGATTTAGACAAAGTTGTGGACACAAAATTACTAAATGTTGATCTAGATGATTTCGAAGGAGGTTGCGTGATCCGAATAAGAGCAAATGGATGACGGCCATTGATGCAATCACATCACCTTAGCAGCTACTTTTCCCCCATCAATACACTCTCCTGAGCTTGTATGGTTGTGTGCTGAAAATTATGACCTAGAGAAGAAGGATGTATTGGACGGAAGTGGGGAAAGAGTACTAAATTTAACACCGAAGCTTTTAGGGAAATATTAGGGCTACCAAAGTTGGCTCAACCAATAATTGTTATTGTTGAATCAACACAGACTGATTATGATGCAAGACATGATGAATATGTTAGAATGTTAAATGCCCAATGGTTGAGAGAAAGGAAGCCATCTGTTAAGAGAATCCCCAAGAGATTGATTAGGGCCATGTTTGTTGAAGAGGTTGAGGATCTCATTTCCTGTTAAGTAGAATGGCAGCTAGAAGGGGTTAATGATTTTCAAGAGTGGATGTGCCCTTTCATAATGTTTATCTTGGAAGAACAAGGAAATTTATGTTGGGCAAGCTTTATATCAACATCCATTCATGCCCAACTCATGACAATAGCTATAAAAATCAGGTCAAGCGATCCAGATTGATATCAAATTCTATATGATGTCCTATCTCATTTATAACATTGCATGTTTCAAATCATTTCAGTCTCCCACCACATGAAAGTTTTGAAGACCATAGGGTGTATGATGTATATTCACAATTGAGATTGGACAAATGGAAAGGAAATGTTAGGCTAGTAAATGATGCTTTCATTGCCCCTATAACTTGCCTTTTCAAACCAAATGGGAGCAATACAAATTATCTACTAGTGTTAGGGCTGCAATTTTGGAGTATGGTTGCATCTTTATACAGTACAAATTCTTCACATATTTTAGGGTAAGTGGATTTGAAGGAAAACCTTGTAAATTACCTAGATATGTGAATGATAAGTGGGCTTTAATGGAACTATCAAGACAATTGGCCCCTATACACAAAAATATTGCAAGAAGGCATAAAACAAACATAAAATTCCCTCTCCAAATTAGGAGATATTCTTTCCAAACAATTGTTTCAAGTCGAATTATTGTAGATATGAAACAGATAAGGTAAATAGGTCATGGAGGAATACCTGTTATCACGTTGGTTGAAGGTTGAGTGTGCGTGTTTCTGATTTCCGATCCAATGCTAATTTTGTGAGCTTCCTTTTGGATAGGAGGAACTACATATAATAAAAAACAAGACCACAAGATATAGTTAATAATAAAATTTAGTGGATTATAGTGGACTACCTAGGCGCGTGAGCTAGATCCTGGAATTATGATACTTCCTCGATGATTGTCAATCCAGCGATATATAACTCAATATAAAATAACTAGACATGCAAATAAAAGAATCTAATACTATTGTTATTCTGATTTAGGTATCTCAGACTACTATCTGTGTCAATCTAATTAAATGCTTGATAACTAACTGGGTGAAGGTTAAGGTTAGGTTGTAGGATGTGCGGGTGGTCCGAGGGTAACAAGCGAGGTATGGGCAATATTTGGTGAATTTTGGGTTGATTTTGGGTGATTAGTAAGCTTACTGGTCTAAGGAAATTTTACCAAGCACAAAGACCGACGCTAGTCAAGGTGATCAATGTCGATTCGGGTATGATTGATTACAGTTTAGGATGGCCGATCTGGGATTCTTGTGGGAAATGGCAGAATGTCAAAAATGGTGTCCAAGCTCTCTCTATGTTTGCACAAAGAGTTGGGAAGGTCTATTGTGAGGTTGTAGGTGGGGTATCAAGTTTGGATGAGATTTTGTGAGGTTTGGGGGTTTGAGGATTTGCTGGTTAAGTGAATAAGATAACACAAAGACCGATGTTAGTTAAGTGACCGATCTAGTGAAGAGGAAAAGCGGCGATGGTTAAGATAACTCGACATTGGTAGGGGAAATTTGGTGGTAATTAAATAAAAGGTAGATTTGGACTTCTTTGTGATTACACAGAGGATGAAGGGAGGATGGTTGGGTTTGTAATAATGTCAGGAAGACTCAGGAATGCATAGAGGTCAAGTACGGAGAGCTAGAAGGTCATGGGTGGTTGGATAGGTAGATTGGTAAGAAGGTGGGGATGGAGGAATGTAGGAAAGAACAAGATTTGATAACAAAATATAATGAACCTACACTTTAAGCAAGTACAAAATGATGAAAATCAAATACACTTACTTGTATTTGCAGTGCAGTAGGTGAAGGAAGGCAATGGTTGATCCATGAAGAAATTTATGGTTAGTGTCACGACAATACTCCCAGTGCTCCCATGAATATTCTAATGCCTTTGGATGAGTATCGGTGCTTGCTTGGGCATGTGGTTGAGTGTATTCCATCGTCTGGATGCTGAGAAGTCTCTAGTTCGTGCTTTAGAATGCAATATATCTCTCAAAACTCAAAAATGACCAACCCGGGTTAAAGGTTACAAAATTGTATTTAAGGTAGCGATGATGGTTAGGTAATAGCGATGTCGGTTGAGGGATAACCGATGTCGGTTAAGGTGGGAAATCCTAGGTTTGCCAAAAATAGGCAAATCTTTGCTATTTTTGGTGTGCTTTGATTGTTAGTCTGGGTCTCAAGTGAGGGTTAACACTTAGATAAGTGAGAGTGTTATTCTGAAGGAATAGGAATTTAATTTTAGAGTTTGAGTCCGGTTAAGATAAGTAGAGAATCACTCTTAGTTAATTAATAGACTAAGAATAAGTCCATGGTGAGGTGTCTAGGTGAGGTGTAAATTAACTTAATTAAAGTAATTAAATTAAATAAGAATGTGAGGATAAACATTAATTCAATTGTAAGTAATTAAATTAATATGAATGCGGGGTAAGGGGTCATGGTTAGGTGAATACCTTACGTTAGTTAAATAAAGGAGACCAAGGGAGTGTCACCTAAATTTGGTGTCTACAATAATAACAAAAGCTAGATTGATGGATGAAGAAATGGAGAGGTTTCAAATGGATAAATTCACACTAAGGCCCAATTATGACATTCGATGGGTTGTTAGTACAGGAGAGCATGAACCCCATTTCGAAGATTACTAGATGAATTGCATGGATGAAGAAGAAGTCAGACTGAGGGACTATTCCAGAATGACCTTAAGGAAAATTATTGACTTCAAAATTGTTGTAATTCCCCAAGGAATTGAAGATGATAAAAATGTGGTGGGTCAATATTACCTTGACCAAAAGATTGAGTCAAAATCAATTAGTTCTATAGATTGGAAAGAGACAAAATCAGATGATCCTCATATAAGAATTTCTAATGTAATAAGGAGAACACTTGACTTGGCTGACTGGAAAGGGCCTGGATTTATCCTTGCAAAATACAAAGGTATTAAAGGAGTTTCAAAATTGAAAACTTTGGAGGAAGACCTCCCTCCACTGAAGGAAGGAGCAGAAAAAATAGATCCCTTGAATGGAAAAGCTCCCCAGTTACCTAGTAAGAAGCCTACTACTGAGACTATTGATGAATGGACAGTAGCCACAAGTAGGAATGGAACTTCAAAAGTTACCCTGACTCAGAAGGTAGAAGGGATACTCTTGAAGGCTATGCAAGATGCTCCCATCACTTCAGAGTGCCAATATAAGCCAAGGGGATATGTTTGACTACACCAAAAATTCCCTCAGTGGTATTACTGGGGTCATCTAGTACAGGAGAGGATGAGGGATTTACATCAGGCATTGATCTAGCACCTACAGTGCAAAGTGCTAAAGGAAGGGAGGGCCCCTGAAATTAAATGTTTTGAAAGAACTACAAAAAGGAATAAATTGATATTGCCTTTGGAAAGGGATGTAGGTGGTCATAGTACAAGGAAACACAAAAGAAAGGAGCCTGAAGTAATTGATCCTCCTGTCCTAACTGAAGCTCAAAAAAAAGTTGTTACTTCATTGGCTCATCGACAATGCCATTTCAGACTCATGAAAGTATTCAATCTACTCCAGTTATACCACCACCAAGTGTAACTTCATCTTTATCCCCCACTGAAGTTGTTGTAGGAATAGTTTGTGGTGCTCCTATGTCTAGTCAGCCAGTGATGTTGTGAAAGAACAAGTGCAAGACAAACCAGTGGTTGAACAACCTAAGAGGAATAACCAAAAGGGCCTATTGAGGTAATTGATTTGGAATTACTTAAGGAGATTCCTAAACTTGAAATGGTTGATGTGAAAATTGAAACTTATACAATGAGGGTGCAAATGTCCCCAAACAAGAAATACATATTCAAGATCTTGATCAATCATCAAGTATCAAATTGGGGCTCAACCCCAAAGTATTCAATTTGAAGGCACAACCCCTATTATGGATGTTGAAATGGTGACTCAAACAATTTTGAATGAAACACCTATATCATATGTTGTTTATACTGAAAACCAACCTCCCAAGGATTCAGAGGTAATCAAGGAGAGTGAGGTTTCTCAAGGGACAAGTGTCACAAAAGAAACTGTGACTGAGACTACAAAAGAAATAAACAAACCCATTGAAACCAACATTGAGGAAAATACAAGTAAAAATTAGGAATCAATCCTTGAGTCTCAACCGACAAGGCAAAATGTGGTTGAAGAGCAATCCCAAGAAGACTTATCCACCAAACAACCACTTGCAAAGGATGAAGACACTCCAAAAGACAAGGATCCATTTAAGGTTCCAAGTCTAGATAAAGAGACTCCAAAGGAAGTTACAAATGTGATGGCTACTTCAACAAAAAACTTAAATACAAGTACAATGACCACCCCAGCTAAAAGTCCAAAGGAAGCAATAAGTGAACCTGTAGTTTTGTAGAAAGTAAAGGTCAAGATGAGAAAGTAATGGGTGGAAAAGGGTTAGAAGATATCACTCAGTCTCAGATTCAACACCAAGACAAAGGGCAACCAAAGACAATAATATTGGAAAGTGAAAATCAAATGGTAAAAGTGGAAGGAACATCAAAAGAATTAGTGTTGTATTCTGAGATTCCACACCTCACACCACAAGGAGAAAAGATGGGTAATTCCCCTATGAATGGTTGGTTGGGAGGACTTCTTCAAGAAAGGGAGAAGGAAGTTATTCAAAAGGAAGTTTTAGATATCACCAAAGCATTACATTCCCAAAACCCAAAAAGCTTCAAAGAAAGCCAAGATTCTTACTAAAACACATGTAGACCAGCATGGGTTCAGGACCTTGGAGATTGCAACTCCCCATCAAGGCAAATCAAAGGATGAGATTACATAAGTGATTATGATGTCAAACACATCCAATTGGGGAAGCCTACCAGGGAAGCATTAAAGCAAGAAGTCATAGTGGCAGTTGAAGGCCTATTACAAAAAGGTTGATGAAGATAAAGTATCTAAAAGGAAGCTGAAAGAGTAGATAAAGACATTGACTTCATGCTTACAAAAATTGGTAGGGCCAATAGAAGAAATTCAAGAAGTTTCCACTACTGTTACTCCTAAAATGCTTGGACAAAGTAGAAAAGGCTAGTGAGAAGGCCAAAGTAATGGATAAATAGGTGGAGGATTTATCTCAGAAAGGCAGAAAGGTCATTGAAAAGATAATAAAAAGGTATGTAGAATTGACCAATATGCTCAATGACATAAATGAATTAAATGATCAATGTGAAAATGAATTGTATTATTGGGAAGGGATCCTTCCCAAACTTGATACAATAAACCAACTTGATGAGGATTTGGTAGAAAGGGAGGGAATAATGCTGCTTGAAGAAAAAGGGACTCAATATGCAATGGAAGATCTAGCCAAAATTAGGGTAGAAGTTGTAAATCAGGTCAAAGAAAAGTTGGAAATAGAGAAGGATTGGGTAGGAAAGAGTATTGATACTATAGATAACATAATAGAACAAATGGTATTTGAAAAAAATAAATCTACTTCTAGAGATTTGGAGATTGATATCCTAATTCAATCGTTTGACCAATACATTAAGGATGAACATTTCTCTTATGAAGTCATCAAAAGGCTTATCTATGTGGAAAACAAGATTGTTGAGCTAACTAAAAAGTTGAGAGAGTATAAGCAAAGGATGGAAAAATGTGTTGAAGTTTTGAATAGGCATAACCTAATATTCAAACATCACATGGGACCTGATGAAGAAGAGTTGATACAATTGTTCCAAAGATTTGATGCTTACATGAGCAAACAACCTGACAAGGACAAGGATAATGAAGAAGAAGGTGATGATCATGAACCATGAACAAGCTTAGGCTTGTCTTTCCTAAGAAAATTTCTTTTTCCAGTTATTACTCTCATTCATGACAATTGAATATTGTTTTAAATTATGGTTTTCAATTATGTATGTAATGTGGAACAATGTAGTAGGATTTCATTATGTTTTAATAGAATTCTATATCTATTATTAACATGAAATTCATTGTAACATCTTGAATCTTTTGCATTTGAAAATGAAAGAAACATGGGGTTCTATAGGGGCCCACCCAGAGAAAATTTTTACATACATTCTTGACATTATACCAAAAAGGGACCAAGGAAAAGATACCTAGTCTTCTACTATTAAGAAATCCTCCTTGAAAGAAGGAACTTTCTTTAAAACATATTCTTCCTAGGTAAAAATTCTTCTATTCCAATTTCCATTTGCACAAATAAAATGTCCCCTGCCAAACCACAAGATATGATTAGAGCCATGAGATCATCAACATTTTCCCTAGGACCATCCAACATGCCAATCAATTCCATTTTCTTCTCGTAAGAAGAAACCCACCCCTAGAGATCCAAACCACCCTTGGAAAGTGATTTCTTCCCTGATGCTTTAAAGGTAGAGGGTGGAATGGGAATGTTTGTTGTATCGGGAGTGCAATCACAATGGTTTTTGATTATATTTAGTAGGAGGTTTGGAGCTAGACTCACCCCTACATTTCTTCATAAAGAGTGAAGATGCCCCTGGAGGTTGTGAATGCATAGATTATGTTGGCTTCTTCTCGAACATATAAACACGTTGCTCCAAATCGGTCACCTTGCAAAAAAAGAGTAAGCGCAATGTCTATAGAAACCCTTTCACCGAGCACATAAGATTATGAAGGAATCTCCTTCACAGTGAACTCCTCATTGAAAATGAAAGGGCATGTGTTATCAATTGCACCTTTCACAGTGGGCCTGCTCTTAAGCCAAAATTGCTTCAACACCTCAGGACCCTTTTGATGCTCCCACCTGAAAAGATGAAAGTACATCATTTGGAAAGAAGAAAATACGGGACTAATCCTAATTAGTCTTTGAATCAATGCCACTTGAACAACTTGAGCTATCAATGGCCCATCATAGTCTTCTAGGTCTATAATTCCAAATAGCATTCTTACGAATGCTTCATCTAGGCCTTGATAAATAAAAAACGAGTTTAGATCCTTAGAGGAAAGTTCTTTCAAACTGGATGTTAATGCTACTCCAGCCATATTGCAGAAAAAAAATCTCACTAAGTCTCTTGCACTTAAAAGAAGAGACGTGAATTTGTGGAAGAAATGGTGGAAATTTATAGTAAAAATAAAGTGACGAGTTAAGTTGAGCACAATCATGGTGAGATGATCATTGAGATTATCTGTGATACCCGCACAAAGGAGATAAGTGTGAAGTAGATTGATATCATACAAAAAGGAGGAAATTTGCTTGATGTAACACAACACATGCGAAAACACTCAACTTACGAAATATATGACAATGATTGTGTGTGTTTCGAGGTAAATTCCCAAAAGGCGGGAATGATTACCATCAAATCAAACTATTTGGGGGTCTTAAAAATCATTCAAAAAGGTTTCCCAACTTACCTCGAAGTAGAAATGACCAAGTTGGTGATGTCAAATAAATGACATAAGCATCTCATTCATCATAAGGGAATGAAAAGTACACTGACAACATTTGTAAAGATTCCTCCACATGACACGAAGGGAATAAGATATTTTCAAAGTGATAGAATCGAATATTCCTTAGGAATATTCCTTGAAAGGATTTGAAGTTTTGGGGGAAAATCAAGCAAAGAAAGAATCAAAGATTGTATAGATATGAGAGGCATGTTCTCATATCAAAGGCGGGGGTTAAATTTTCTAAATTTTTAGAAGAAACAACATAAACTGATAAGCATTCTTGAAAACCTGAATCAAATTGAGATACCTATGTTTTGTTTCACCTTTCAAATCTTCTTATGTCAAGATGGTTGTAAGTGTACAACCATTGACAAGAATTGAGATCATAGGTTTTATTTTCCCTTGGTGAGAAATCTAAAAATCTTGAGATAAACTATGTGTATGTTTATGAGCATTGTTATCTTTGTTTCTTGGTGATATAATTTAAATGAATCATTTGTATGTCTTATTGCAATCTTATGTTGATAATTCTTCTAAATTACACTAGATCTTGTCCTTGTGGTGGTGTTGTGACAACTGCAATTATGTTGTGAGAAGAGATTTCCTTTCATAGTATGATAAAAAAATTAAATTCACAATGTATCCATTTTGTTGAGAGGATTTTTGTAAGTCTTTGAGTGAATCTTGGGCGTAATGGATCAAGAATTGTCAATATTTCATTGAGAGGTTAACATGAGCTTTTGTGTTTTGATCTCTTAAAGATTGTGTGAAAGCATGTATTCTTGGGCTTCCATGAGTGCATATCTTCTGGTTAAATGGTTGTTACTAGTTGTTTAATGTATTATTTTTGCCTTGAGCAATTTTCTAATACTGTCAAAGTTTGTTGAGAATTTTGTATAATCAACTTTATCTTGCTTTAATCTCCCACTCCTACACAAATACAATCCTACAATTGTTAAATCCTTTATGAACCACCTCTGTCTATTATGTCTATGAACATTTGTTAAGGGACTTGTTGGTGAGAAAATCATCTTGTGAACAAATTGGTGGGTTTCAAGCCAACGCTATGGGAATCTAAGTCCCTCTACTTGAATGGTGTAACTTCTGTAGGTGCATGAAAAAAAGAAAAAAGTGGATTTCAATGGTGGCCTTTCGAACATAGATCCAGTAGGGGCACTCCACTGACCCTATGGCAAAGCTAGCAATTTCTCACTAGGGAAGAAGCTTTGTCTGAGAATGGGAAAGGTAGTGGGAATGGAGATAGGAGAAACTAATGTTACGAGTAGAATATCAGATGCCCACACACATTAATTATAAATTTCATTTACATGCATTTATAGTTAGAAGAAAAACAAATCCACGAGGAAGCTACTGGATCGAATGAAATTCATTGGTCGTAAGGTACCAATCAATCTCTTAATCAAAAAGGCAAAAATCCCTTCTTTTATTATTGAAGCTAAAGAAGAATTTGTACAGAGATTTGAGAATAGAGGAAAATATGAGGAGAAGGGAAAATAGAAGAAGTATGGTGTTTTTTGTCTCTTGTAGGTATAGAGAACTCTGGTCCTTTTGGAAATCAATCACCGGCCCCTTAGAATGATGTCGAGAAGCCATTATATTCTTCGCAAGAAACCGTTACAACTTCACAAATCCTCAACGCCTTTTCAAATTCCTCTGTTGTGAAGAAAACGCTCATGGTGGGTTAAAAACTAGATCTTGCAAAGCAACCGTTACATTCGATTTGCTAGTTTAAATATAGACCATTTGATTTTCTCCTCTAACTCTGAAATTGGGCCGTCCACGTGGCAGGAAGGGATTGGAGTGGTTACGGGGGAAGCCTTTCACATTTTGTGATTTTTTGTGAGATTTGGCAATTTGGAACAAATTGGCCCATGCAACCTTGCTTTGACTTTTCAACTTAGACACGTGGCACGTTCTTATTGGAAATGGGATCATGACCCTTTTCTCAACATTTTAACCTTTTTTAGAAAAAGGCTCAAAAACTCAAATTCCTCCACCGGCCCACTCTTTTGCTCGACTTTTCAACTTAGACACGTGGCACCCTCTGATTAGAAATGGGGTCGTAGCCCTTTTCTCAACATTTTAACCTTTTTTGGAAAAAGACTCAAAAACTCAAATTCCTCCACTTTGGTCTACTCTAATGTTTTCCCTGCGGGCTCGAGATTTGACTTTTACCTTTATAGCCTAATTGGGGCCACATGGCACTTTTTAAATTTTTGCCTTTTTAGCAAAGAGGCTCAAAAACACAAAGTTCTCTACCGACCCGCTGCTCGATTGAACACTTGACACATGGCATCTTTTGATTGGAAAGCAGTCGCAGACTTTTTTTTGAACATTTTAACCTTTTTTTAAAAAGACTCAATTTCCTCCACCATTCCGCTCCTCCGCTTTGACTTTTTAACGACGGCTGAGACCTTGATGGAGCCACGAAGCATTCTATAACTTTTACTTCACTTTTGGTAATTTGGTTAAATTTCCAAAAGTGCCCCGATGGCCCGCTCGTCCACTTTGACTTTTACTGCGGGCTCAAAATTTGAATTTTACCTTTATAGCTTGATCGGGGCCGTGGGGCAAATTTACCATTTTTGCCAAAAGTGACCAAAAGTGTTAAGTTCACCAAAATCCCATTCCTCCCCATCCAATAGGATCTAACCACGTACCTACATTCATTGGGGTCAAAATTTGATGGGGAAAAGATGTCCATCATCTCGATTGTGGAAAATATGTAGAGGAAGAAAACTTCATCGTTTTGAGTCCAATTTTTGAATTTCCTTCACGAACTAGAGGCATGGAGGCAAAAAAATGATTTGACGACCCAGGCCATAGAACAAGTGAACAATTTTGATAAAAATGGAGGTTGTAAAGAGGATATTACATGCACAGACCAGGAAATGGAGGATTTCTAAAAACAAGCAAAACAGAGGTTTAAACAGCTCTAGGGCACGACTTTTGCTAATTTCTTGAATCTCTAACTTGGATTAAACACCAACGAAGGGCATGAGCTCAAAAAATTTGAATTTGGCTATGAAAATGCAAAGTAGTTTTGGGAGACAACAACTGGCTCTAGCTTGGGGACATGACATGAACTCAGGCATGGCTAGGGCACGACATGAGGATCCAAAATCTCAAGTTTCAAAACATATTACATTGACCAGTTCCTTATCCATTGGGCCTTGTAGATTCATGTACAATTATGAGAAAGAATGGAAGAAGGAGGAAACACACAAGCCAAACCACACACAACAAAACCAAACAAAAAAAAACCAAAACCACACAACGAGAAAGGGAACACACTAGGAAAAAACCTATGGTACAAGGCGGGGACAACCCACTTTCACCGATGATACAGGTTTCAAGTATTGCCCACTTCGAGGCAATTCTAATGGCGTTCCATCCAAGTATGAGAGGAGAAAAACATTTTCACCACAAGTTCCATGAATTTGGAAAGGTACCAGCCATAAGGAATCAAACTTTCCATGACTACCCTTTGGTTCTCTCCTCTTGTCCCATACCAAGCAAAAATCTCCAACTTTGAAATTCCTTGCTTTGGTCTTCTTGTCAAAAAAATTTCTTCACTTTCAATTAATGCTCTTTAATTCTATCCACCACTTGGCATCTGCTTTCTTCCAACTTTTCTAGGAAGAGGATCCTCTTATCAATGGAGTCTTTGTATTGACCGTCTTCTATTTCTTGCAACTTGAGAGTTGACATCTCAATTATGAGGGGAATTTCTGCCTCAACTCCATACAACATTTGGAAAGGTGACATACCTATTGCCTTCTTAGGAGTGATCCTATCAGCCCACAATGCATCATATAACTTCTTGTGTCAGTTCCTTTGATTCTCATCTACCAACTTGTGAAAAATGGTCATAATGTTTTTATTGCTTGACTCTTCTTTCCCATTTCCCTGTGGGTAGTAGTAAGAAGAGTGAGATAAGGAGATTCCAAAGCCATAACAAAACTCTATGAGCTCCTTGGAAGAGAAATAGGTGGCATTGTCTACAACAATTTTATGTGGTGCTCCAAAATGAACAATGATATTCTCCTTGATGAAGTTACAAACTATTTCAGAGCTGGCTTGCTTGGTCGGGATGGCTTCCAGCTAATTAGTGAAGTAATCAGTTGTAGTGAGTACATAGGTATGCCCTGCACTAGAATGAGGATTCAAAACACCAATAAAATCTAGCCCCCATTTCTAAAATGGTTCTTGATCACCACTTGCACGAGTGGCAATGCAGCTAGTTGTGGCTTTCCAACAAATTGTTGGCATGCTTTGCATTTGGAAACCCAATCCTAAGTGTCTACAAAGATGGAGGGCTAATAATATCTCCCTCTGAGGATCTTATGTGCGGTGACCATTGCTGAGAAATGTCCACCACAAGCTTGATCATGATATGCCCTGAGCAACTTTTCTTATTGATCCTTATCTACACACCTGAGGAAATAACCATCTAGGCCTCTCTTGTAAAGTGCATGATTCTAGATCACAAACTTGGCTACCTTTAGCTTGAGTGTCCTTCTTTGTTTATAATCAAGATGAGGATGGCATTCTCCATAAGTGAGGTAGTAAGCAATGTCGGCACACCACTCATCGTGTGGTGACAAAGAGCGCTTATGGACTGTCTCCCTGAGCAGTTGAGAAAACACCATATTTTCTCCTATTGAGCTTTGAGAGCTTCATCTTCAGCAATCAACTTGCACAAACCATTTCCTCATACCAGATTAGAGGGTCTAATCTCCAATTCATACTCTTGGGTCTTTGCAATCTAGCTTCCCCTCTTAGCCCCGGATCTTGTTGAGTAAAAATGGACTTGATTGCACTTCCAGAACCATCACCACTATATGAGAATTGAGAATGTAGAATCTGAAACTTTTAACAGACTTTGACCACTACTTAGGCATGTTTCTCCAATTGGTTATACTTTATCTCATGATTTTTCAACAAACAACTCATGAAAGCAATGGGTGCTTCCAAACCTTCATCATTTTTCTGAACAAGGACAACAGAGAGTGTATGTTCTGATGCATAACAATACATGATGAAATCCTTGTTGAAATCTGGAGATACAAGAGTTGGAGCTTTGGTAATGGCTTTCTTGATCTCCTCAAATGTTGTTTTTCCTTCCTTATTCCACTTGAAACTTGCTTGAGGCTTCATCATGGAAGTTATATTCTTAGTCAGTTCAGAAAAATCAAGCACAAAATGATGAAGGAAGTTTACCTTTCCAAAGAATGAATGAACTCCCTTCTTGTTGGTTGGTAAGGCTAGTGCTTGGATAACTCTGACCCTTTAGATCAATGTGTGCTCCATGTTTGTTCACAATGTGTTCCAAAGAACTTACCTTCTGTGACTCCAAAAATGCACTTCTTTGGATTTAGAGAAATGCCATGTTTCCTACACCTTGCAAGGACTTTCCCAAATGACAAATATGATCTCCCCTCTTCTTTGAAAAAACCGTGAGGTCATCAAGGTAGATGACAATGCAATGTTTCAAATCTTTGAAGGCCAAGTCCATTGCTCTCTGGAAAGTGGCTCTAGCATTGATCGAGCCAAAAGGCATTTTATTGTAGGCAAAAGTTCCCCAAGGTGTTGTGAAGGCTGTTTTGTTGCAATCCTCTTCTGCCACCTTGATTTGGTTGTACCCTGAGAATCCATTAAGCAAAGAGAGCATTTCAGATCCTGTGACTACTTGCAAAATATGATCCATGATTGGAAGAGGGTAGTTGTCCTTGAGAGATGCCTGATTCAGCTTTCGGAAGTCTACACAAATCCTTATTTCCCCATTCTTCTTCCTTACCGACACAATTTTAGCCACCCATGTTGAATGGTGGATGGGGAAGATGATTCTAGCATTGAGCATCTTTTTCACTTCTTCTTTGATAACATTGATAATATTTGGATTGTAGGACATTTGTTTTTGCACAAGGGCTTAGCTCCTTGCTCCAAAGGAATGGAGTGATGTATTTCCTTTGGCTAAAAGATTTGAGTTCATCATAGGAATAGGCCGGGACATCCGAGTACTTTTTCGGTGAGAGCAACAAACTCTCTTCTCTTCGGTGAGTAACATTTACCAATCTTAACCATCCTTGGATTCTCTAAAGTGCCAATGTTTTCTTGATCAAAATCAAATGGATACCAAGAAGACTATTTATCTTTCTCTTGGATGAACTTGTCATGCTTGTCAAAGAGGTCTTCCAAAGAAACTAGGCCTTTGGGGATTTTGTTTCCTTTCATTTTGATTACTCCCTCTTCATCAATTCCCTCAATTCCTTCCTTCTCTTCTTTGGGGATTGATTCATGGTGTGGGTTTTCACTTCCTTCAAAGAAAAGATTATTGAAGTTATCCCTTTGTTCTAAGAAGGCTAGGATCTGATTGTCATCATTGAAGATCTACCAGTGATTTACATTGTCTGGTACGTTGGGTCTGAACACCATCTCAATGGTCACTTTATCCTTTCCAAAAGAAGGATGAGGTGTCACTAAGGAAGCTAACACTACTAGAGAATCAACCTTTTCATTCTACTCCCTAGGGATAGCTTTAATGGAGAATGCATTAAAGGATTCAATGTAGTCCCACACTCTGTTTCTATAGTGCTGAGCCTTGGATTTTTCACCTGATATTGTTGGTGGACCTGCTTCACCACAATATCTCGCATCACCTTTTCATCTCAACTTCTTAATTCCCATGTCCTCTGCTACATTCATGCCTAAGAGAAATGCTTCATACTCTGTAGTATTGTTTGTATTATCAAATTACAACTTGTAGGCAAAAGGATATACCTCATTGGAGGGAGAGTATAATACTACACTAGCTCCTAAACCTGCTCTGGAATGACTACCATCAAACTCCATTGTCTAGATTTGGTCTTCTTCTTCCTCCATGAGAAGTGGAAATTCCTCTTCCTTCTGTGATGTAAGGAGGTAATTTCCAAGCCCACAATCTTGAAAAATGATATCAACTCTTGGATCATCATTCTTCTTCTTGTGAATTTCATTTTCCCGACCGGCGGTAGCTTCTTCATTCATCCTTTCACTAGGATAGTCATAGATGACCAATCAATTTTTATTTCTCCACCTAGATCTCTACAAAAACTTCTACTCAACAGCATACCAAAAGATGCTAGGATGTCTGCCACCAAAATGGTCAAGAGTATCTTCTTATCAGGGTAATTAACTAGTGCAACCTGAGCATCCTTAATCCTTCCTGCCAATGGAAATTGTTTAGATTCCATTGAGTAGCATGTTCCATTTACCCGGTCAAAGTGAGTCCAAGAGCATTTGCAACTTTTGTTGGCATCACATTATCTGAGGCTCCAGAATCTATAATGCAATTGTTCAGCTTGAAACCTTTGATGAGAAGTGACAGTAAAAAGGCTCAACTCTGTTGGTGGTGGAGGCACTAAGAGCTAGCATGTTTTGAGAAGATGGTGTGGATGGTGTGGGAAGTAGCCTTTAGAATTAGAGATTGGGGATATAGAGTTACTACCCAGTTGACTGCCTTGATGAATTTGTCAAATTAGGCAGGATGTGTTTGTAGGTATTCAATTTCAGAGAGCTGAACTTTGGTTTTGCTAGCATGCTCTACAAATCAAATGAAGTTATGGTAGATGGGGACTTAAATGGCAGATGCATCATTTCTTTTGGTGTTGGTTTCTCTTTTCAAATGTATCAATTCACTTGGAAGGAGATGGGGGTGTAACATTTGATTGAAATTTAAATTTTCTTGTAGAATCAACATTTAGAAGAGAATTACTCTTAACATATTTTGAGTTGGGAGAGGAATCGGATAACTTACTTGGCACAGATGTGATCCTTGAAACCGGTGAATTTTATTTCTCTCTAGCTGATTCCATAGAATGTGGTAATGGTGATCCCTGCTTGATGATCTTTTTAGTGGAGGCTTTGAAGAGCTATCTTCTTTGTTCTTCCTACTCTCGGTTCTGTTCTCACGAGGCTCAAACACTATTATTGGATCATACACGAGTGAAAATAGCACATGAAAAACTTGGAGCTTCTTCATCACCTTCCTCCTCATCATCAACATGTTTAATCGTGGCCATTGTGCATGCCAACCTCTTTAATTTCAAGATAGTTTTCATAGTCATCCATGCTTTCTTCAATGTTTATTCCTTCTTGTGATTCCCTAGTATCACGGTGGCATTGACTGGTGGTGCTTCAAGAGCAAGCCTACGAGGAGGTGGAGCAATTCTTGGTCTATCAGGAGGATTTGGTCTCCTTGGAGCATTCCTCATTGTGATTTGTGATAGCGCTTCTTCAAAGCAACTAGGTCATTTGCCATTTTTTGGAACATTGGATCAGTGGTGACTGAATTTGAACTTTGACCTTTTTCTTCCCATTTGGTCCTTTCACTTTGCCAGAAAGAATTAGATCATCATCAGTCTCAATTACAAAGTCTTTAGCTTCCCTCAATGTTCTTGGTTGGGCTCTTCTGAGGAAGAAACCAACTTTTGATGGCAAAGCACTGATGAAGAACCTTTTCAAGTTGTTTTCAGAGGGTACCACATCTTCTGGGATCCTTCTTGTCAACCTATCATACCTTGCTACAAAATCTCTCATTGATTTGGAGGTCTCCTTCTTCATTTGAACCAATTGGACCAAAGATATCCTGACAATCTTCTATGCTCTTGAACCTATGTTCAAAAGCACTTCTTATATCTTCCCAACATGTGACAGATCTTGGGGGCAACATGTAGAACCATTCAAAAATTTTTCTTGGAGTGACTCCATAAAGAGCCTAACTGAAACATCTTCATCTTCAACTCCTAACACTCCAAAAGCAAAGTGATGAATGTGCTACATTTTCTTTGGGGAGGCGAGAACTATCCCTTTTGAATTTTGGGAAGTTCTTTATTGAGCCTCTTGGGAGCTCATGAAGTGGTTGTGGAAGAGCAAGTGGACTGGTATTTCTTCCCCATGGTACATTAGGCCTGCGTACCTCATGCTCATGATCACCCATTCTATTCCTGTTTCTATCCTCCAGTCTTGCTAAGGCTACTTCTGCATTGTTGCTCTTTCTTCCTTCAATTTGGAGTCTTTCTATTTCTTCAAGTTGAGCCCTTATCTCCTCTTCAACAACTACCTCTCTTTCAAGCTCTTCAAATGTGGGATCAATTTTTCCTCCTTGCCTTAGTTTCTAGGTGTATCTTCTATTAGCCAACTTGAAAGTTTATGCTCTTCTTTGAGGTGCTTTGGAATTTGTCTCTTCCTTTCCAATTCAACAACATGTTCCTCTTCCAGGTCCAAAATCCTTATAACAATGAAGTATTGATTGACACTTTGTCTATTATGCCAAATATCTTTACTCGGATCGAAGCAATGTCTTCTTGGATGTGAAAGAGTAAATCAGGTTTCTCAACAGGAGGATTTCCTAGAATAGCCATGATTTACATCCATGTAGTTTGTGTGATTATTCAATCTCTAGAAACTTTTCTTCTAGAATCTTTTTTTTTTATGACCACGAGGTCTATTTTAGGTGCAGATCTTTGCAAAATCTACCCCACGGTGAGTGCCAAAATCACAAGCGAGAAAATTTGTCTTGTGAACAAATTGGTGGGTTTCAAGCCATCTTTATGGGAATATAAGTCCCTCTACTTGAACGGTGCTGACTTTCGTAGGTGCATGCAAAATAGAAAAAAGTGGATTTCAATGGTGGCCTTTCGACCAGAGATCCAACAGGGGCACTCCACTGACCCTGTGGCAAAGCTAGCAATTTCTCACTAGGGAAGAAACTTTGTTTGAGAATGGGAAAGGGAGTGGGAATGGAGATAGGAGAAACTAATGTTGTGAGTAAAATATCGATGCCCACACACATTAATTAGAAATTTCATTTACATGCATTTATAGTTAGAAGAAAAACAAATCCACAGGAGAAGCTACAAGACCGAATGAAATTCATTGGTCGCAAGGTACCAATCAATCTCTCAATAAAAGGAAAAATTCCTTCTTTTATTATTGAAGCTAAAGCAGCATTTGTACAGAGCTTTGAGAATAGAGGAAAATCTGAGGAGAAGGGGAAATAGAAGAAGTATGGTGTTTTCTATCTCTTCTAGGTACAGAGCACTCGGTCCTTTTGGAAATCAATCGTCCGCCCCTTGGAATGACATCGAGAAGCCATTATATTCTTTGCAAAGAAACCATTACAACTTCACAAATCCTCAACACCTTTTCAAATTCCTTTGTTGTGAAGAAAATGCTCATAATGGGTTAAAACCAGATCTTACAAAGCAACCACATTCATTCGATTTGCAGTTTAAATATAGACCATTCGATTTGCTCCTCTAACTCGAAATTGGGTCATCACGTGGTAGGAAGGAATTGGAGTGGTTACGGGGAAGCCTTTCACATTTTGTGATTTTTGTGAGATTTGGCAATTTGGAACAAATTGGCTCGCAACCCCGCCTTGACTTTTCAACTTAGACACATGGCACATTCTTATTGGAAATGGGATCACGACCCTTTTCTCAACATTTTAACCTTTTTTAGAAAAAGGTTCAAAAATCGAGATTCGGCCCGCTCTCTCGCTCTAACTTTTCAACTTAGACACGTGGTACCCTCGATTGAAATGGGGTCGTGGCCCTTTTCTCAACATTTTATCATTTTTTTGGAAAAAGACTCAAAACTCAAATTCCTCTCGCCGACCCACTTTGACTTTTTCCTACTGCGGCTCGAGATTTGACTTTTACCTTTATAGCTTTGATTTGGGCCCACAGGGCACTTTTTAACTTTTCACCTTTTTAGCAAAGAGGCTCAAAAACACAAAGTTCTCTGCTGACCCGCTGCTCCAATTGAGCGCTTGACACGTGGCATCTTCTCGATTGGAAATAGGGTCGCGGATTTTTTCGAACATTTTAACCTTTTTTGAAAAAGGCTCAATTTCCTCCACCATTTTTCTCCTCCGCTTTGACTTTTCAACGGCGGGCCGAGACCTCAATTGTGGAGCTGCCAAGCATTCTAGAACTTTTACTTCACTTTTGGGAATTTGGTTAAATTTTCAAAAGTGCCCCGATGGCCCGCTGCTCGCTTTGAATTTTTTTCGTAGGCTCAAAATTTGACTTTTACCTTTATAGCCTGATCGGGCCGCGGGGAAAATTTACCATTTTTGCCAAAAGTGACAAAAAGTGTTAAGTTCACCAAAAATCCTGTTCCTCCCCATCCAATAGGATCTGACCACGTACCTACATTCATTGGGGTCAAAATTTGACGGGAAAAGACACACGTCATCCCGACTATGGAAAATATGCAGAGGAAGAAAACTTCATCGTTTTGAGTCCAACATTCAATTTTCCTTCACAAACTAGAGGCATGGAGGCAAAAAATGATTTGATGACCTAGGCTATAGAACAAGTGAACAATTTCGATCAAAAATGGAGGTTACAAAGAGGATATTGCGTGCATAGACTGAGAAATGGAGGATTTATGAAAACAAGCAAAACAAAGGTTTAAACAGCTCTAGGGCATGACTTTTGCTAATTTCTTGAATCTCTAACTTGGCTTAAACACCAACGAAGGGCATGAGCTCAAAAATGGCTATGAAAACACAAAGTAGTTTCAAGAGACAACACGACTTTACTAATTTTACCTCCCCTTCTTCATCAATATGCGTGAGAGTTTCGTGACCGAGATTTCCATTATCTAGAGTAATTGGGTCCTATTTGAGTTAAATTTACATTATTTAGTGTGAAAACTTGTGAGAGTTAAATAGTGCATACATTGACCAAGTTCATTCAGATCGAGTTTCAAATTCCAAAGAGAAGGCTAAGAAATTGTTATTCCACCTATTTTTCTTACAAATTTAGGTTATAAAATGGGTTCTCTCACCTTGGTTAAAGGCAGGACCTAAAGTAGCAGGGAAGGTCATCCCCTTTGTACATACCACCCAGTCCCTCCAACGCCTGGTTTTAAAATAATTTTGTCAGACATCTTCCTTGATTGCAAAATGATAAGTCTGTCATACTTAGAGCATCCCACTCTAAGTGCTTATGTTTCTGGCCATAAAGGAGGTGTAAATTTGGGTACCAACATACTAACCTAGAAATATTATGGCACTACATTGATACACTCACTTCCAACACTTGCAAAAGGCACCCAAGGATCCCTAAATCTTGAAATGTATATCCATATTCATTAAAGTAGAAATATTTATAGGTCCGAAGCTTTTTACCAAGTTAAAACATCAATCTCTCTCATCTAAAAGTACCCAAACATCTCTTCTCCAAGTATTTTAGCAAGAGCCAAACTCAACTCAAGCATTATCAAAAAAATTATGTTATTATGATATTACAAAATTAATGTTAGAAGTCATTTAATCAAAATAACCCCCTATATTTTCCCTTTACATCCTTTAGTGTGTACCTAATTCATTAATTATTAAATTTCACACAATCTAATAAGGTTATAAACACATGGAGTGTGTAGACACTAAAATTTGGTAACTTATCCTTTCACAAGGCCAAGTTTGACTATGTTCCCTGTTGTCATAGAGGAATGCACCTTTTGGGGAGTGGTGTGTTGTCTCCCCTTCCAACCGATAAAATGGAAACACTCTTAGCTTATAAGTGACATGTATGTTGTAGTGAATCTTTAGAGAGGGTTGGTTTCCCTAGTGTAACACCTAAGACTAATTCTACTACCAAGACTACTCTACTTTACTGAATCAATAAGGAAAGCATAAATTAAGGTGAAAATTTAAAATATGGTGATAAACTAGAAAGTTTGAGGATTTCAGACTTGTTTGAACCACACAGATGGACCACGGAACCACGCACACCATACACAACCTACAAATGGATATGTCAATGCAAAAGTGTTTCATATAAGGGTTTGAAGTGATAACATAATAAATAAGGGAAATAAATGGCTTTGAGAGGGAAATTTGATGAACTCCATAATCGAATCATGCACAAAACTTGGTTAAACACAATCTATGACCTAAAAATTAACATATAATTACATAAAGACATGGAATTTAGACTGAAAATCAGGGATAAAACAATATCACGAGATAAAATCAGCTTAAAGACACTATATTGCATAATACATGAGACTATTGGAAGGTAAAACAACTATTTTAATCCAGAGGTGAAACCGTACAAAAGATCACTCATGACCTTTGCTTTTCCACTTAGAACTCAAAATAAAATCCAAATTGAATAAAAGGTGTCAAGATCAATTTTACAATGAGTTCCTTTGAGTTTTATAGAGAATCAAGGAAGAGAAGAAGGGGAAAATAACAAACATGCAAGTCTGATCTGTTAAAAATAGAAAAACATGAGAGTGATGCATGCCCAAACCCCCCCTGCTCTAGAAATAGATGAATAATGCAAGGGCATGTGTGGAATTTTTCTTTTTGCTCCAAAATAGTTTTTCCCATGTTCAAAATGAGAAATCTATGTGAAAACATGTATGTAGGCACCTAAATAGTGAATTCACGCTTTAAAATATAATATTCCCAAAATAGATAATTATGCTAGATCATGCATGTAAATGGTCCTCCTCTGCTTAAAAATATACATTAATGCTCCAATTTTAGCAAACTCATGCTCGGGGATAAGTATGCATGTTCGTAAATAGAAATTGCGCCCTCTTGCATGTTCATGTTGTTTTTAGATTCTTATAGATGGTCTCAAAGCTCTTCTTACATGAAAACTACTTCTTTTAGCCTTTGCATGATCAAAATAGAGTCTTGTTTGCATGATCCTTCCAATTATAGCCTCTGCATGATCCAAATTTGCATTCTGTTGAAGTTATTAGCTAATAATAGCTTATTTGGACATTTTCTCGGCTATGTATGCCTTTTATCAGCCTATCAATGTTCAAAGCATGAAAAAAATGGAAGAACTATTCCTCAGTAGGCCTTCAATAACCAATTTTGCTAATCCTTACACTTTTCCTCTATGTTAGGGTTTTAGGCACCGATTGAAAGAAGGCATTATTCTAAAGGTTCCACGTGGGGCTGACTTAACCACCCTCAACTTCTTGGCCCTTATTTCGGCAAATGTGGATATGCAGAAACAACATGAACTTTGGCATTATTCTTCAAGTGTCGTTAATGTCTCGATTTCACCACTTTCCTTACCCACGTTCTTCCCTTACGACATTTACGACCGATCAAGAACCTCGTGGAACACTTGAACTGCTCCATGTGTGCCAATAACCCCCGAGATATCTCGATTCCTTGCCCAATTTCCACTTTTTTCGAGTTTGCGGGTTTGTGGGGAACTAATGAAGCTTGGGAACTATTCCAAGTATTTTATTAGTTGTTGATTTAATAGATTGCTTTGTCATGTCTTCCCTTGTCTACATTTTGGTCTATCAAAGAACCTAGGGATCATTTAAACCGCTCTAGGTGTTCTGTTAAATGCCAATTTATCCATAGGTGTGCCCTTGGATTGGTTATATTAGTTATGCGGTGAAGCGGAAGAATAAAGAAACATGCGAAGTATTTTGTAAGTGTCATTCAAACCCGATATACCTAATTTACTAATGTATTATTTTTGACGTGACAAAGAGGAACTCAGGGAATCATGGAATTGTTCCCTTAGTTCCTCAAAAGGCCGATTTGTCTAGTTTTTACCGCTTTTGACCAAAAATTTACAATTTTTGACTAACTCATGGACTAAAGAGGCTTAACAAGATGGACGAAAATCCGTAAAACAATGAATCTTACCCATTCTTGTAAAATTTTGAAATTCCATCTAGGACATTGTAACTCACTATCCATGACTTTTCAAAACATCAAAATGGCCCCAGGGTTTATTTCGATAACACTCCTTGTCAAGACTAAGACTTAAATTCAAATCTAATCAACATATCTCACTAGCTCTTCTATGATGTTCTTATCTTTTCTCTATCATCTATTTTAGGAATATTATCAAATCAAAGTAGTAAATAACCTTTGTATATCATGTTGTAACTTTCTATTTCACTTTGCATCTTTCAAGTCCATAACTATACAGTCAAGATGTGGTATTTGGTCTTGGACAACTTGTACGGTCCTACCCCTTTACATTATTTGGATTTTTTTCGATGTGAATATATTTATTGTGTTATCTCATCTTCCTAGTGTCAACCTTTTTAGAACACTTCATGTACAAAAGGCTATATAAGAAATGCAATGTCACTTTATAACTCATATAACACTCATACGAGATCTCGTTGTAAATATCATTCCAAAATCACTAGAGGATTTCCTAATTTTTCCTAAATTATCTTCACATCAATTAAAGTGGTCCTTATTATAGGTCTGAAGCACTCAACAAGGTCAAAGAGTGTAGATTCCTCTATTTCCAAGCATGTAAAGGTCATAGATCCATGCCTTAGCAAGAGCAAAGCCACTCCAAACATTGTTAAAGGGTTTTGAGGAATAAATGGTTAGGTCACGTAGTTGAGGCACACTACTATTGCACTAGGTAAATTCTATACTATACACTTATCCCACTATCTTAGTATCCAAAGACATGAGGGCACCCCTAGGAGTTTGGCTAGTTTACAATTACACTTACACAAGAACCGAGGAGATCTACACAAATTTTGATCCCGCAATGAGGGCATGTAGTACAACACTTGGATTGGTTCAACAATTAGGGTTGATCGCCAAGGGTATTCCAACCTCACTACACACACATGTGTTTTCTCCTTTTGGTTTGTTAATGCTTTGATGAAGGTTATGCATGTTTATAGGGTTTCAAATTTGTTGCAGGTAATTACATGTCATCCTGAAGTTATGTGAGCAAGAGCGACATACAATGAAGGTTATTTCTAGGTAAACAAAGTACACATAAATTTTTAGACCTAGATTACTAAAGGGTCCAAGGCCATGTAGATCCAAGTCAAGACCATAGAATAGGTGTACAATCCTACCCTTGGTCAATTCTTAATTCTAGAACTTACACCATAACACTCCTAGTCTCCGATCAAAATTTTCCACTTGTCTACACATCTAGTTCATCTCTATTTTGATCAATACAACTAAGTGTATTTATCCTATTATGCATTTGAGCTATTACTTTTCATTTTATGAGTCATTGCAAGTGTTAATTCATTTTTTTGGTTATGAATGATTATTGTTGAATTTATTAAATTAGAATAATCCTATGTTACAAAACCCTTACATCCTTTTTATTTTTATAGGCATTAAATCACGCACTTTGGGTACATTTCTAGGTCCTAGTCACATACTACTATTCATATGATTCCTAAGTGAGAAAACTAGCAATTGACAACTATCTTTGGCCTTTTGTCTGTGTTTCATGTCTTCTTTCTAGCCTCTTACACCCTACAACCCAGTCAATACTTTATTGTTTTATCTTTTCGACTCGGCACCAAAGCCACCTAACTAGACGCTAACATCTAGCGCCCTCGTCCCCTCCTCGCTACCCCCCGACCTTTTACTTTACTCGCTCCTTTTGGGAATCTTTTATCTTTTGGGCATCTTGTTTTCTTATGGGTCATCCTTCTAGTTGTTAATTGTGAAATTCAACCAAGGGAATCATATAAATATAAAGCTATGTGACCATAATAAAGGACCAAACTCTAAGCATATATTATTATCACCTAAGGTTGCATCTAAAGGCATTTCAAGAGCATAAAAGCATCCATCTATCTTCATTCAAGTCAAGGGACTACATTTTTACATACACACATAGGAGGGGAAGTTCATTTTGTCATCCACACATCTACTTACATTGCTACATCTAGCTATTGCTTGTTATCAAGTGCATCTTGCACAAGATCCACCTAGGGCACAATTCTTGCACACACACATGAGAACTACATGGAGTCTGAAATGTAGTGTAGTGCTCGGTTATAAGCTCACTCAATCAGGTGATCGTCGGGGTCACCCAAATCATCATTTTTATCTTTTTCCTTTTAGGATTTGATGTGTTTTGGGGTTTTACATGAAATCATTTGTTTTTCAAGTTACAGGAGAATACAATGACAAATATTGAAGGTTAGAAACTTTGGTACAACACAAGAAAAATCATTTTCTAAGGTTCTGCGTATGCACAAGTGCCTAGAAGTAGTCTCCAGCCTTCCCAGCACCCCGACTCGGTTTAGGCTCCTTGGTCCAACTTATTCAGAAGTTCCACTATTTTTTTTGTGTGTGTTGGTGACAATTTCCTCCTCCTGTTCATTAGTTTCCCGATTTGGCTTACTTCGGGATCAATTGTAAAATCAACTAATTGTTCTATTCCCTCTCTTGCACCTAGGGTTTTTATTTTTATCTAGCTTATTGATTAGGTCATATCTATACTTCATTATTTATTTATCATATGTTACTCTACAATTAGGGTTTTACAAATTCTATATTTTTTAAATCATTTGGTAAACCCATAGCTTGACTTGCAACCTTCTTTCTAGGATTTTCTTCTTATGCCCATCACCCGTAGTGGTCATTTTGGGTCTTTTGAGCATCTAGAGCTCCCTCCATCTACCCGTAGGGTTTCTAAATCAATGATGAATCTGATAACCCTTTTTCCACCTCTCAAAATGTTCCTCTTCATGACATTGAAACATATGATAGTGAACAATCATATGATGAAGACACCAATGTTGATCAAGAGAAATTAGAAAAGCTTACCAATTTTTGTCAAGCTTTGCATGACAATCCTGCCCATCTTCCACATATTCTCCATGCTTTGATTGCTACTAAAATATATTGAGATGTTGTTTCCACACCCCTGTCGATCTTCTTTGGCTGTCATGGCCTCCACTCAACCCCTTCATATTCCTACTTCCATTCCTACTACTACTGCTCCCATCATTCAACCTAATACTTCTAATACACAACCTAACTCTTCTTCAAACACTCCTGATTTAACTTCTTTATATTAGATTTGCAGACTCAAATTCATCAACTTCAACTAACCACTTCTTGTGCATCTCCATCTCTTGATTCCACTTTACTTCTTCACACTCCTTTTGCACCCGCCATTTACACCTATCCACTTCCTCCAAATTTCATCACCCCTAAGTTGCCCACCTTCAAAGGCCATGGTGATCCTCAAGAGCATCTCCGAGCATTTCATGTGGCATGTCTAGATTATGTGAATGATCATACTTTATTAGCAAAGCTCTTTCCTAAAAGCCTCTAAGATTATGCAATGTGTTGGTTCTACGATCTACTTGTCCATTCGGTAACATCATTTACGCATTTAGCCGATGTTTTTCTCACACATTTTTCAATCAATATTGGCTCTAAGATATCCTATGCTCAACTTGTGTAAATTAAACAAGGATCTAATGAACATCTAGCAGATTATATTTTATGATATAATAAAATCTTAGCTAAGATATCTAATGTACTCAAGAACTCTAAACTTCAATATCTATTTGTCCAAAGTCTCTTGCCTCATTTGCAAGAGTGTGTTATCTTCAAGACACTCCCTCGTTTGATCAACTATGTCATACTCGTAAGTTGCATGAAAGCAAACTAATATCTATGAGAAATATTAAAAATCATGAGTAGGCTTCATCTTCGGATCGATTTCAAATAAAATCAACTTTCAAGCCATCTACTAATCCCATTGAAGAAAAATCTCATCAATGTTGTCTCTACTCCTGAAAATCTTCAATGAAAAGCGGCCTCCAAAACGTACATTTACAAAACTTCCTATCGCTCCACTTCTTTTATTTCCACAACTTATTAAGAAAACCTTATTATACTTCCTCCTCCACTTAATTTGGATCCATCTTGACCTAAAGGACACAATTATAATGAAAATTTCAGATGTGACTATCATTAATGCATTGGGCATTCTACATATCGATGTTTCAAACTCTAACATATTATTCAAGATCTCATCAACAATAATGCAATCAAGATTCATGAGCCTTTGACATCTACGTAGGTCAATGAAAACAAAAATATCTAAATTTTCAATGATCCTCTCCCTAAGTATGAAAAACAAATAGTTGATTACTCAGTAGCTAATCATACATATCACGTTGTGCCTCCTCCTTCATCCAGGAATCCTTGATTTTCTAGTTATACATACTGAGAAATATTTACCATTCATAACATTATATAATCATGATTTTCATGTCACATTTTCTTATGATACATTATCAGTAGACACAAAATCACATACTTTGGGTAATTATATAGTCCTGATTACATACTACTATTCATGTGATTCCTAAGTAAGAAAAGTACTAATTAACCCATGTCTTTGCCACCTTGCTTTGCTTTCTATTGATACTTTTGGTCTTACACCTTTACTTGCTCAATATGCCTTTTTAGTCTTTGAAATTTGTCATCTTGGACACCAAAGTGTGTGCCCTCGTCCCCTTTGGGTGCTCATGTCCCCTTTATACTTTACTCTCACTTTTTGGGTCCTTTCTAGCCGTTTGAGCATCTTATCTTTTTGGTAGTCACCTTTTTGGGGTTAATTAAAAATTCAAGTGAAGGAATCATATAAATATAAAGTTATGTGATCATAATAAAGGACCAAACACTAAGCACTATCTATCACCACCTAAGGTTGCATCTATCAAGGCATCTAAGAGCTCCATTACATCCATCTAGCTCCATCACAAGGGACATAAGGGTTGGTTTTCTACATCACACTTCATAAGAGGGAATTTCATTCTATTTTATGCACACATTTACTACATTTTACATCTAGCTACTTGCTCACTATTCCAAGTGTGACACACACAAGAACAACCTAGGGCACAATTCCACACACACACAAAACTACATTGGGTCTGAGATGTAGTGCAATGCTTAGTTGTAATTCCATCATTGTATGGCTGAGGATAGTCCAACCCCTCATTTTGCATCTTTATTTTTTAGGATTTGATGTCTATTTGAGGGTTTGTAGGTCTATTCTTTGTTGCAGTTTACAAACGACCTTAGCGATCACTGTGTAAATTCATAATGACAAAAGGTGTCTATAAATGAACATCTTACAACACCTCAGAGGAGGTATTCTAAGAATTTACATAGACCTAGGCACCCAAAAACAAGTTTAGGGCGCCCATGGGTGCCCCTATCCCTCTCCAGGTGCCCCAGTCTAGCTTATCTCATTGGATCTACATTTTTCTCGTGCTCCAAAGGTCGATGAGTGGTCATGCTTCACATTTTCTCGGTTTTCTAACTCTATGCACTTTCACAAACTTCACAAATCAGCTAAGGCTGTCCACCCTCTCTTTGTAATTAGGGTTTTCGTTATTCATTGCTTAGTTGTTTTGATTTGTTTTAGTACTTCAGTATTCATTTATTTATTGCAATCTTGCATTTAGATGAGGCATTATAATTTACATTTTAGATTAATCATTTTGGTGAACTGATCTTGAATCTACCTTCTCTCTAGGGTTTCCTTCTTCTTATGCTCATCACCTGTAGTGGTTGTTTTGGGTCTTTTCAATATTGTGAGCTTCCTTCATCTGTCCATAGAATTTCCAAATCAATGGCTAATATCTCCACATCAATGGCTACAACCGAAAATCCATTGATAACTATAGCAATGTTCCTTTAAACTAAATAGTTGCATCGATAGTGAAAATTCATACGCTCAAGATACTAATGTTGACCAAGAAAAATTAGACACACTCATTGATTTTGACAAGCTTTGCAAAGTAATTCCACTCATCTTCCTCATACTCTACATGCTTTGATTGTTCTGCTAAAAACACTTGCGATTCTTCAACACCTCTAGTTACTCACTCATCGACTCCCATGCCCTCCACTAAACCCTTTTATATTTCAGATACCATTCCTACCATTGTCACTCCCATCATTCACCCTAGCACTCCCAATGCACAAGCCGGATCTTCTTCAAATAATCATGGTTTTACTTCTTTATATCAAGATCTGCAGACACAAATCCATGACTCCAACTTGCTACCTCTTACACATCACCATCTTTGAACTCCACTTCGATTTTTCATACTACTTTCTCACCCACCATTTCCTCCTATCCACTACCACCTAACTTCATCCCCCCGATTACCCATCTTTAAAGGCCACGAGTGACCCACAAGAGCATCTCCGAGCTTTTCATGTGGCATGCCTCGACTATGCGGATGACCATACCATATTAGCAAATCTCTTTCCCCATAGTTTACAAGATTATGCGATGCGTTGGTTTTATGACCTACTTGTTCACTTGGTAACATCTTTCATGCATCTGGTTGATGCCTTTCTCACTCACTTCTCTATCAACATCAACTCTAAGATCTCCTATGCTCAACTCGCACAACTTAAACAAGGATCTAGCGAACACTTAACATATTACATTTTGTGATACAAAAACAACTTAGCTAAGATGTCAAATGTGCTTACGGATTCTAAGCTTCAAGAATTATTCATTCGATTCTATTTCCACCTCTCTAAGAGAGTGTTCTCTTTAAAACATCTCCTTCATTCGATCAACTATGTCATACTCTCAAGCTTCATGAAACTAAGTTCTTATTTATAGGTAAGCTTAAATATCAAGAGAAAGTGTCAATTATACACATTTTCAAAATAAGTCAACATTAGAACCATCAATAACTAAACCAACCAATGCCAAAATCACTATCAATGCAGTATCAACCACTAAAGAGCTTTAATCGTAACCACCTAGGCGTACATACACAAAGTTAACGGTCCTTCCACATATTTTTCTTCGACAACTTATTGAAAGAAATCTCATCACACTTCCTCCTCTACTCAAATTAGATCCATATCATCCAAAGTTCATAATTATAATGAAAACTTCCATTGCGACTATCATCAATGTGTGGCATTCTACCAATCATCGCTTTTAAACTTCAAACACTTATTCAAGATCTCATTGACAATAATAAAATTGATCTTCCTGAGCCTATAACTTCCATGCCTATCAATGACAATCATAAGCTAAAGATCTTTAACAATCCACTTCCAAAACATGACAAGAAACTAGATGACTCTTTGGCTAATCATGCATATCACGTAGTGCCTCCTCCTACATTGGGGGCTCTTGATTTCTTAGTTACTAATATAAAGATGTCTCCTCCAATAATTTATTTCTCTGATCATGATTATCATGTGGCATTTTCTTCTAATCACTTACACATTAGTGCCTTTATCGGATATATCCCTATCAATAACACTAAGGTTGATCCATCATGGCCCATCAGTGCGTGTTCTATTCCACTTCTTGTTGCTATTGGCTATCCACTTTCACAAATTTCATATCCAATGAAAAATTCATATGGTGTTGTCAAACTTCATGTTATAGTCAGGTCCTCTAACTCTAATGGTACCCTTCCTCATTAGAAAATAAATCGATGTGTGACATGCTCTTAGGCCTCAATTGGATTCACAAATCTAAGTCTATCATCTCCATGAATCATTTACATCTAAAATTCATTCACAATAATCAATTCATTTCTATAAATGGTGTACCTCCAACTACTCCATGGTTACCATCTCCTCTCGTGGTTACCAATGCATCACCTACTCCATCTAATATGCCACGACCTCTAGAACTTAAAACACAATCTACTCCTAGCTTTCCTATTCACACACGACTTACACAGTCTTATCATTCGCTAGTCCAATACATCAATCTAGGTCCATCGTTAGGATAGTTCCTACATCTAGATACATTTCACCACCTCGTGTCATTCCACGTAGGTGTCCACCATTTCTGCACTCCACTTCACATAGGTCTCCATCACCTACACACTTTGTTACACCAAGGTGCCCACAATATACTCATTTGTCACATGCATATAGAATTCACTCACTGCATAATGTATATCTCATATACCACCACTCTTAGAGCATGGTCACACACCTTCATCACCACCAACATCGGGTAGAGGACCTTCATCCTTTACTTTTATCGAATAGCTCATTCATTAACACACGCTTGGGGGCATTACACTTATTTCTCCTCGCCCTTTAACATCGATATGTGTCTTAGATTCACCTTCTTACACTAACATAGAATTCTTCATCCACACTCTCACATTGTCATTACCTTATGACACACTCTTCTGCTTTGGTTCACACTTGAATGTTGAGGGCATATTATACACATGAACCTCACACACTACACAATAGACATTACACATTACACATATTCACACATCATGCAATTTTGTACATATACATTATCCTCATATTCCATCCATTATGCATCATCCTCACCCTATGATTTATACACCCTTACATTCCACACATTTTACATTATTATACATTTTTACAATCTACACATATTACATTACACATTGCACATTCTCTATCACACATTACATGCTTTACATGTCACATACTTATGACATCTTCTCATGACCACATCCACTACACATATTACACACTTTATTCATCTTCTTCCATGCACTACACTCACTACCCGATGATGCACTCTAGTCCAATGGTTCATACTTGACTGTTGAGGGTCTAAATCAAAATTGAACCTCACCTCATCACACCTACATCATTCTACACTTTAACCTTCACAATCAATCAATCAAAATTATTTTATCATACTATGCGACATTTTTAGCCATCACCTTATTCATACATTTTCATGTGATATACACTTTGTGCTAAATCATCACCCTTTCTAGCATCTTATCCATACATCTCGTGATATACACTTTGTGCTACATCATCACATTTTCTACCATCATCATATTCATCCATTTCATGATATACACTTTGTGCTACATCATCACACTTGCTAGCATCTTATTCACCCATCTAGTGATATATGCTTTAGGCTAAATCATCACACATTCCATAACATCATCCCTATGTCGCATTTAATATCATCACTTCATTCATCACCTCTTTCTACATACAACACATTGCTCAAACCATTTCTCGATGATGCACTTTCGTTTACGGTTCATTCTTGAATACTGAGGGGGCATAAATAAATTAACCTAATTGCATACATACACATTCATTCAGGGGGCATCCTGATCCTATCATTCATACTACATTCCATTCCATCTCATCCACGACATACTGCATATCTTGGTCGCATTTACTCTTGCTTACTTCTGCTTTTACATGTCCATTTTATTACACATGCTAGATAGATATATTATATGTGATTATATTTATCATACACATATGCATGTTCACTTTCCTTTCTAGTTGTGATCATATATTTTACAAATCCATTACACGCAACATGGATGCTTGGTGCAGTGCCTTTTACTAGTCCCACAGAGGCTCCTAGGGGCATCCAATTTTGTACACTATAGGTGTTATCATTTAATTTTGTACTTAGAACTTTAATTTATCAGATTATACATGCCTTGACATACTTTTTATCTTTCTAACATGTTAACGGTGCTTCATGTGTAACATTTATTTTGCAGGACTATTTTCTTCCATGGTTGTCTGATACACTGTTTGCTTTTGCTTGTCATTGTTTGTGGGATTTTCCCTATGTCTTGCTTGTTCTATGATTTCTTGCGGCCACTACAACCTTGATTGTCTTGTGACATCATGAGTGATGTCCCATGTTTGTAACTCACTTTTCACGGTTTACATTGTCTTCTACTTGCATCTTAGCTTACACATTATTTGCGTAGATTACATTTCATCTTTTACATGAATGTTTGTATTTGCTTCTAATAACACTTGTTTTCATAGCCAATTATTTATGTGTGCCTTGGTTTATACCAAGCACATTCCCTTCCCATGCACGGACACAATTTAAGCACAACGGTTGGTCCTCTTTTTGGGCCACATACTCCTTCAACGACATCGTGCGCCTCGCTTTCCCTTACTCCCTTTAAACCCCAAACACGTCAACCTATCACCCAACATTAGATGGGTGCTCACCCGAGGTGTGTGCAAGTGTCGAGCCCTCCTTTATGTGAGCTTTGTAAGAATTTTTGCCATTAATGGAGGAATGGTTGTATAAACATAAAATACACGTATCCATTCTAGAAAAGAAGTAAAAGCACTAAATCTTAGAATAGATGCATCATAATGCAAAAGTATACACTACAACATCATAAAGAGATCATATTTGAACCATGAGAAAAATGAGAGTACTAGGGTTTGAACCCATCAACACAAATATTCAGAATAATCTAACATATTCATTGATTCACAACTATTTACAATAGCCCTATTACATCAAAAGTGTCAGAGCATACCGAATGTATCAAGATAATAACATCGTACATCCATATTCCCTATATTATCCCCTTAGAACCATTACATAATCCTTCCTATAGAAATACACCACCCATATGCACACCCCATATGCACCGACACTCGAATTCTAATCTCTAACACCCAATAATCTCTCTTTGTCTAGATCCAAATGCTTCCTTAAATAGGATAGGAGCTTGCTTGATCATCATTCCAGAAGTAAGCCCGCATGCCAAATATCATCATATCCTATTATACTCAAGTGTCCAAGCCATGCAGATTCCAGCTAGCCATAACAACCTCCACTTTACAACCCATAACCATAATGATTCCCTGGAATATTCTTTTCTTGAGCTCTAAGTCTTCATGTAACAACCTTGTCATCATTACACTTATCTACAACTTCATGTGTTTTACATGTGATACCCTTTAACCGAAATGTGGCTAAGTCCTTAAACCCTTTCTTGCTCCCACATGCAAACCTATCTCTCCTCGTGCTTGTTAAAATACATGATTTTCTCCATAGTGCCTTCCATGCATGCTCATCTTCTGCTTTAGGACTTAGTAAATTTCTGGGCTCAACATCACCCCACACTAAATGTGTTTTCCATCCTTGAAAATAATCTGAGCTCCAATAAAGAATAAAGAATAGAGGGAAAGAATAACCTATACCGACTTGCGCCAAAAAAAAATAATTTTTCTACTATTGTACAAGGATTGGGAAGTCTTTGTTCAAGGTTGCTTCAATCTTAATCCGGTATCCACCTCACTTTTCACTTGTTGAAATAAATCCCTATCAATGTGCTTGACTTCACCAAATGATAATTACTCACCTTTAGCCTTCAAAGTGTATCAACAATATTTTTGCTCAACGTGTCCATCCTTAATGCAACCTAGGGATATAATTCCTTCACTTTATTTTTAATCGAGAACCTTAAGCCTTCAATCGCCTCAAAATTATTCTCGACCTCTCAGCTATGATCTTGTCCCACACTCGCCTCTATTATTCTTGTTATTTTCTCGTAACTCCTTCAGTCTACCTCATGGGTAACAACCAATACGCTTTCCGCCTTGTCCCTATCTCCACGCTTTTCATAGAAAACTTTGGCCTTGTCTTATGTAATTTTTATAGAGGTAAGGAGCTTAGATTCTTGAGTTATGGTCTCTTCAATTTTAAACTTCTCATGTTCTCTTTGTCGTGCCAAAATTCCTCTCGCTAACTCCAACTCTAGTGCAAGAGGTTGTTTCTCCATTGTGATAAGGTGCGTCAAATCCTCTAGGCAAAGGAAATCGATTCATACTTCGCTCAGGGGATGCTAAGTTTAAGCGTGCTAAAATAATGGAGTCTGAGATAATATCTTCTTTCTTGTAGGCTTCGTGCACCCTTGCCTTTTCCTCTCTCAACTCAACCTTTAACTGCGCAATAATAGACTCCTTCCCTTTAATCTCTATGTCTCTCTCTATTATCTCCTTATTCTTTTCCTCCAATTTCTCCTCCAAGGATTTGATTCTATTATTCCTCTCAAATAACCTTGCCTTCACTTCTATTGATACCTCATTGAACGTGTTACAATCTTCTTCATCCGTTAGCCACTGGGTATACACAATAGGATTCACCTCATCGGGGTTCTGCATTTCTATCACCGCATCTTCACCAACTTCAAATTCAAGCTCATCAACATGGGATTCAAAGGTCCATGACAATTTTCCTCATGCATGTGTATGCACTGTCTTTCTCAAATGATGACCAACAAAAGAGTTGGTCTGTGGGCACCATGGTCTGGAAATGTGTGCATAGGACCTTGTTTGGGTCATTGATGTAAGTCATCATGGGTCCTTGTGCCATTATCGTGCCCTTGCCATCAGTATGTGCTGCCTTTGGGAAGCCGACCACTAGAATATTCTCCTTATCCATGGTCTAAGTCATCATCGAGTGACTCTCTCGTGCAGATAAGCTTAGTGTATTTGGAGATCAATTGAGTAGTTAAATGCATTATCCTTCCTGTGAAGTATAAATAATCTTCATGCACACACGACATCAACCACTAGTATAACCTTTTGGGTTTTTCGAAATATGGCAACTCATAGAGTTACAAAAGTCCACCTTCTCCAATGTGGTCTTTACAGAGTCATCATACACAGGTTTATCATCTTGTGTCCTTTATCATGTAGGGAGAAATAGCTCCAATGCCATATATTTCTCAATGGTGCTCATCCTATGGTTATAATCACTTATAGCCATCTTTTGTACGTGAGAGACCCATTAAAACGCCATCCGGGTTCTCGTATCTTTATGTACCACTCCTTGTTAAAACTAGTTGATATAGATGGTTTTCCATTTCCCTTTCCCTTTCCCTTCTTTAGTGAAATGTTTACTCCTTTCCTTGGTGCCATTTTTCTCGTCAAGTATTTGTAAGTTCTTCCTTGCATCTTGCTTCAACACTGCTTAGTCTCTTGGTTCCACTCCTGTGAAATTTCTTCAAAACCTGTGCCCTAGATCTGCAAACCCTAACTTGGAAAACTCTGCTTCCACAAGACATCATAAATACTCATGGGAATCCACCAAAAAATCTCATATGCACATGCCTATGTACTCTGTTCCACTTTGGTTCAAAAATATGTCAAGTTCTCCACTTTGCACACAATTTTCCAAAAATTTCTCGCAAGGATTCCCTAGCTCTGCAAGAGCTCTTCAATAACAAACGTAAGGTAAAATAAATAACTTACCCCACCTTCTATTTATAGCTTTTTACTTTTTCGCATTAATATTTGTGCCACCTACCATTGTACTTCCGTATTAAAGTCAGCTTTTTCCAATGCTTTTCATCTTGTGCGTTGTGTCTAGCACTTTTTCTCTATGCACCAACTTACGCGTATCCTCCTCAACCTTCTAGCACACAAAACTTCATCACCGCATCATTCCTTACATGTGCTTCCAACATCGAAGTACATCTTCCCATGTGTCTTATGATAAGTTCTTGCTGCAACCTACCTCATTTTGTTTTGCATTTTTGTCATTGTATGTGGTTTTTATAAAGATTTTGACACTAATCTCCACCCATAATAACTTCTACAACACGCACTCCTCTCGAACCCACACACTTTTTATTTTCTCAATCAAGATGTCAATCATCATTACTCCCAACACTTGCTTCATACCACACTATTCACTGAAAATCTTCTTTACACTCTCTACCCCACACTAAAAAGATGCGCATTGTTATTTGTATAAAATCCCTTTTAGATAGTAATCGCCACCAATGCGCAAGTGCACCCACAACAAATGAAATGAAAAGACAAAGCATAACGACGATGAAAGGAAACACATATTAAGGAAAATGCATTAAGGGAAATCCTAAGCTAACTGGCAATACTACCTTATTTACAAACACACATAAGACTTATTTATAGTAGGGCTTCAACCTACTCCCGTTAAAATAACCGGAAACTGTGTCCCATCTAACACTTGTAATTGGAAAGTGCTTGAATCAAGTATATAAGATATAACATATGGTCCCAACCAATGCAATTTGAGTTTCCCAGGATGGCGTAGAAACTTTGAATTATACAGAAGAACCATCTAGCCCAACCTCAAACTCCTTATTCCTAATATAGCGATCATGCCATGCCTTATGTCTAGCTTTCTCCATCTTCTAATCCACCTAAGCAATGGCTCGCCTTTCATCTAACATTATAATTTGTTCAATGCTCTCTTCTAATACTTGCTCATCACCCAATCATCCCGCACATGTAATACGTAGGGATGGTAACATGTTTTCAATGGGTAGAACAAATTCCGTGCTAAACACCAATTGAAAGGGTGTGACCTTGTTCAAATGTTTATAATTCATGTGATATGCCCATATCATTGTAGAGACTTTGTCATCCCAGTCCCTCCTTTTGACATCATAAATCTTAGTTAATGTGTAGCTCAATATTTTGTTAAAGGCCTCAACAATCCCATTAGCTTGAGGGTGATAGGGCGTATTTTTGTGATGGGTCACCATAAACTCTACCAATAAGATTCTAATAGTTTCATTCAAAAAGTGAGTACCCCTATCACTTGTTAAAATCAACGGGCATCCATACCACAATGATTATATTCTCCCATAAAAACCTAGCTATTGTAGCCACCGTGAAATCCTTCATAGGTGCCACTTCCAACCATCTTCTAAGATAGTCTATGCACGTGATAATATAACATGAACCTATCCTACATGTGGCTAGGGAAATAGGGTCCGCAAAGTCAATTTCCCATTTTTCAAATGACTTTGCACTAGCAATAGGTCTTAATTACATTTCATCTCTCCACCCTGGCTTACCAAGGTGCTGGAAATGGTCACAGGCCTTGCAATACTCTATATAATCCTTATAAACTATCTCCCACCAAAGGTATGCCAATAGGATCTTGCGCGTAGTCAGATTCCCTACATATTTTCCTCCTGTAATGCCACCATAAGCTTATTCCATGATTGTAGTATGCTCATATTCCAACACACACCTGCACAAAACCTCATCTCGACCTAGCTTGTATAAGTATCCACCAATCAACATATAGGGCGTGATGTATATATCCAACTGATTTTTCTCCAAGGCCTTCATTTCTTCAGGCATCACACCCATTCATAAGAAAATAACAACATCCTCCAAATCAGAGGGGGTGCGCTGTAATCTGAATAACTATGCCTTTGACATTATGTCTTCAATGCTCTGCGCATCCTCTCATGAGTTAATCCGTGATAGATGGTTAGGTCCTAAATTGCTCTTTCTTGGTTTCACGATGACCGAAAAGTCAAACTCTTGAAACAATAAGATCCACCAGCATATGTGCCCTTGTAGAACATGCTTGTTCACCAAGTACTTGAACACCATATGATCTGTATAAAAGATAAACCAATTAGCCAATAAGTATTTCCTAATTTATGCAAAGGTGCATAGATAATGGACAATGCTTCACGCTCTGTTGTTGTATAATTATGCTCATCGACATTAACTTTCTACTTGCAAAACACAAGGGGTGATCAACAATCCCTCTCTCTAGGCTATGCTAACACTACTCCTATGGCCATACCCGATGCATCAACATGTATGTGAAATGGCTTATCCCAAGAGGGAAAGCACAAAATGGGCACAATAGTAAGTTTCTCCTTCAAGGTGTCAAAATCCATCTCTGTGCCTCACCCCAATGGAATTTACTTTTATGTTTCAACAACTCTTCCAATGACGTAGAAATCTTGGCATAGCCTTTGATAAATTTCTGTAATATCTCATGTGCCCTAAGAATCTACGCACGACACTTTGACCGATAGGCTTCTCTTACCCTAAAATAACAACTTTGGCAAGGTCCACCAATAAGCTTTCCTCGCATATAATGTGACCTACTAATGTGCTAAATGGGGTGGTAAAAACAAATTTCTTAATGTTTAGAGAGATACTTAACTATCTTGCATCTCTCAAACATCAACCTAAAATTGTCACAATGATCCCTTACTAACCCATACACCGTCCAATCATCCAGTAGACTTGCAGAAATTTATGGATGAAGTCTTGAAAGGCTTGCACCATGATGCATGAAAATACAACAGGCACATTCTTAAGCCCAAAGGGCATAACCATGTAAGCAAAAATTCCCCACTCAATCATGAAAGTAGTCTTCTCCTAGTCTTCCTTCACAATTCTTACCTAATGATATCCAGAGAATCCATCTATGAAAGAATAGATCTCTCACCCTGTGATACCTTCCAAAATCTCCTCAATAAATGGGGTTGGAAAAGGATCTATCACACATGAAGCATTTAAATATCTGTAATCAACACAAATCCTTATCCTCCCATCCTTCTTGATACTAATTACCATCGGGCTCACCCACTCATATTCTTCAATTGCCTCAATGATACTGATTATTTCATCTTATCAATTTCCTCCTTAACCTTTATGCGTAAATTTGGGTTCATCCTATAAGGTATCTTCCAAACTAGGTGCACACCCTCCTTTAACTTAATCTTCATTTCCCTTAGAGAGTGGTGAACTCCTTTAATTCATGGTACCCATGCAGGGAACAAGTCTTAGAAGTCACGCAATAACTCAAGTATTTTTGAAACCTCATGGTCGACCAATAATATCCAATGACAACTTCCTTCGCCTCTGCTTATGTACCAATGTTAACCTTATTTGTTTTCAAAGGCTCATGGTAGGAACGTGATTTATCATCTACTTTTTCCAACACTTCATGCCTTCTTGTGGTGGTTAACATCTAATTTTTCTACCTCCTCACCATCTATCAAGTATACCAACTTTCCTTTCTCCTTCTCCAAGTAGGCACGCTCAAACTGTATCTCCTCCATCTCCCTTCTTTTGGTTATTTTTATACAAAGCACCCCCAACTCAGGTTCCCCTAACAAATCTAGGATTCGGTCCTCATCCATGACACTATCTCCCAAGGTAAGGCACTTGAATACCTGTAATACCTCATTCACCGATGGCTTAGGAGATTGATACTCAAAATTTTGGATAATATCCATCATTAACTCTTTTCAATTACCCATTTGATGATGGCAACTTTGAATGAATATACCATGCGTGTGCACAACCCTACAAGGTGGAATAGAACTTATGCACCCATAGTGAAGGAGGCAAGGCTTCGGGCCTACTATCTAGGATCTCTCACATTCCTGGACATGGAATGAGGCGAACTCCTTCCCATGATAGTCATGTATTGTAAGGTACATTTCTTTAGAGAAACCTCATAGAGAACATGATTCTCACTTCACGCCACTCTAGAAGATTATCTCGATGGGTTTCACCAACAATGTTGTTGTTCCATGTAAGGTATAAGTAAGCATATTCCTCCTTTCTATCTGACATGTCCACTATACCTCCATCACATGCATAAAGATGTCAAGGTTACCCTCTCTAGTGTAACTGGGTAACTTCTTTCCTCCTAGGTGCCTAATCGAGCATGCCCTAGTGATGCGAGTCACAATGCCCTTCAATTGTCTTCCAACTAACTCATAGGTCCCATGTGCCCAATTGTCACATGCAACACTAGTCATATCACTCATGGACTGAGCATCTTCCCATTAAATGAATCCTTCTCCTCATGGATGGATAACCTTGGGGTCTCTAATGGTGCATACATAGATTCTATCAAGGTCATCTTCTCCCAAAGGCTCTATATATGGTGTTGACTTCCCATCCGTCAGTGGAATAATGATACACTCCTCTTTATTCTCGAAGCTTATGTACCCCTTGTTAAAGCGTAAGTCAACATTATTATTATAGCACTAGGGGAATCCAAGTAATGCTGGAAAGTTATTTTCCTCAAAGTGCTAAGACTTCAAAATCTCCAGTGAAATTTACCCTTTGATGGTTATGGATGCATCCTTTAACACTCCGATGGGCATAGCCTTTTCCTATTTGCCATATACAACACATTTGAAGATGGTTGTAATGGGGGCCTCCCCATCTGATTCCATGCATCTAAAGTGAGAAAATTGACCTTAACACCCATGTCAATCAAAATGTTGCTCAAGATCCATCCATCCACAACTACATTCAATGTGATTTCTTTTCATAATCAATAAAGTGAGGGGCAGATTAACATGCAAGACATGCCTCTCGCACTCACCTCCAACGCGTGTGACACTTTTTCTCTTAGCCACTCTCCTAAGAGGGATAATATTATCCTAGTGTAACATCTTACACACTTCTTTGACCTCATCTATGTCCTTCTGAGGGACCTCAACATTCTTCTTCTACTCCAACTTCTATGATTGCTCCTTCAGACACTAAATATCCCCGTAGGTTTCTAATCACCTCCATGGTTTCTTAGTAGACCTCCTTCTGATGATTTAGATTAGGATATTTCCCATGTAATACCTCTTCTCTTATAATGAGAGGCCTTTGCTTTGGTATTTCCCTGGTGTGTGTGGCTTCTACCCACATAGTTACTAAGACAAGGTTCTAACTCGAGGTCATGCACCACCCTAGGCATCCATTGTGGATCAAATCACTTCACACTCACCATCCCCGCACCCTTTGTCCTTCCTATGGTTTTGGATCATGTGCTCATATAACTCAGGGAACTCCTCATACTTATGTTTCTTCCTGCACCATGAGCATTGTAGAAAATCTAGACACTCGCACTTGTAGTGTTCAGTAGATCCACAATTGTAACAAGTTCCATGGGGAAATTCACTCCTACCTCCTTAACCACTATGACCTCTAAATCCTCCATAGAAAACCTCTTCCTCGACCGCTTCCATCTCCACACCCTTCATACTGATGACCTTCATTCTTAGAATTATCCCCAATGCTGGTTTAGTGCACACACCAATATCAATGACATCATGATTTGGTTTATCAATCGACAATCCTTTGTATCGTGCATCGTAGATGAGAAAATATTACAATAAGAAGACACATTCTTACGGAGTGTATGTTATAACAAAAGGAATCTACTTAGATCATGATCTTCGTGACAAATTTCACAATCCAATGACATGGCATTGCATTGAATTTCATGGGAAACTATCCTTTGTGTGTCCTTCTACCTCACAATCCATGCACCATAGTCCATCGTGAGTCTCATGAGCATTAGTTCAGATAATTTATCAAGTTGTTTTTCTATGGAAGTAATCTATGCCTCCAAAAAGGGACTTATCCTAGTCTCAACACTTCCATGGCCTCAACATGCAAAATAGTCTCCAAGGCTTTGTGCGGATTTGCTGAAAGTCTTATGTGAGAGAACTCACCTGAAGGGTGTTATAAATCCACCATGAACCACTCGAGCATGCTTGAGGGATGGATATCATAAGACAACTTTGATAGAAGAGTCTTAAAGTGCACATCATACTCCCACACACTCTCTGCCATACCTTGTTGAATCTCCTTCAATGCGCTAATGCTCTTTTTCTCAAACTTAGGAATGTGGAATTCCACCAAGAAGTCATCACACAACACAATATAATCCACCACCGTCTGATGTGGGTCATACTTTTGTACCAGCTATGCACACACCCTTGCAATGTAGTTACAAACTGACTTTCCTTTCACTCTAGGGAAATGATCCCCTTAGTGCGCCATAGAAATTCACACTTGTGTACATGCTCCGCAATATCTTCAACACCCTTGTAATTAGGTAAGTGAAGAGACATCTCATAAAACACTGCTGATGGTATTGTTGAGGCCCTTTTCACCAGATCTAAGACCTTTATTCCCTCTATGTTGCCTCCACCACCAAACCACTAGATCCACTAGATCCACTATATCTTATTCCTCCTATCCACCGATCCTCCTCCCATGTAGGTAGTAAGGGGCTAACAGTTGTGCTCTGTGTACCCATACCCACCATCACACTAAATTGTGCACACCAACAAAGTATGTGATGTCGAACCACTTCCAGACGTAATACCAAAACTTTTTGTACCCATAACTTGCCCAAATGATGTGCCAGATATGATACCTCCAAACACAGGAAATGTCTATGTTGCCATAGAATAACTAAATGAAAAATTATATCTACTAGGTGTCGATCAACTACCAATACCAACACCAATCGGTTAACAACACTTATCTCAAGAATTGGAAAAATAAGTGCTATGGTTTGGTCACCAGGTGGGCTAAGATGCATGCCTATGGCTCTCCTTTCTCCATATGACGAGTCTCTCACCAAAAGTCAAGGGGGTTTCTCTCTCGTGCTTTCCAAGATGGGGTAACACAGACTACTCAGGTCCTATGCCCTCCACGTGAACCTTAAATCCTTCCCGTAACATCTACCTCCATAAATCCATCACTCCAACAACTTTGTGTTGTCTCACCAACTCCCTTTCTCACACTTCATTATACTTGAGCCGCCTCTCTTCTCTCTTTGCTTCTGCCGTAAGGTCCGTCATCTTTCACCACACCAGCTTCTATGCCCCATGCCTAGTGGGAAGTTAGCCAACCATAGGAAATGCCTCCATACTTAGAGTGATGATCAGGATCTTAATGGCTAATGACATAACGCATGCAAGAATGATCCTCTTGGCTCCCATAAGAACTCAAACTCAAATATTCTGGGAAATAATTACTATAAATCGCATATTCCAAGGTATAGCTAGTCAACACTCCACTCCACCAATGATCAACAACATGAGTCTAGGTCAAATCAACATCATGCAACCTCTGATACTCTTCTTGGGTCCAAACACAAGGTCTATAATACCAACTCTTCCTCGATGCATATGCTAACAACCATTCATATAAATCTACTGGAAAATAACAAAAGAATGTCTCATAAATCTCATGATATAGGTGCTCCTCTACCCATTTACGTGCATCAAACTTAGATCCAATGTTAAATCATTGAGAAAACTCATCCTCCATGCTTTTAAGCCAAGTCTCGATGCTGTCCAAGGTCAAGCATTCTGTCATCACACACCATTCTTACAAAAACTTCAAAAGAGGTCCCGACAATGGAACCAAAATGTAGTCTCATTTTCCTTACTCCCTTTAAACCCCAAGCACACCAACCTATCACCCAACATTAGCTGGGTGCTCACCTAAGGTGCGCGTAGGCACCAAGCCCCTCCTTTATGTGAGCTTCATAAGAATGTCTTCCATTAATGGAGGAATGAATGTAGAAACAGAAAATAAACGTATCCATTCTAGCAAGCAAGTAAAAGCACTAGATCTAAGCATGGATGTATCATAATGAAAAAGTAAACACTACAACATCACAAAGAGATCAGATCTAAACCATGAGAAAATGAGAGTACTAGGGTTTGAACCCATTAACCCAAATATTCGAACAATCCAACATATTCATTGATTCACAACTATTTACAATAGCCAGATTACATCAACAGGGTCATAACAATGACCAAATGTATCAAGATAATAACATCCTAGACCCGAAACCCTATATTCCCTTAAAACCATTACATAATCCCTTCATGTAAAATATACCACCCATATGCACACCCTATATGCACACACACTGACCTCTAATCTCTAACACCCAATAATCTCTCTTTGTCTAGATCCAAATACTTCCTTTAATAGGATATGAGCTTGCCTAATCACCATCCCGTAAGAACGCCCACATGCCAAATGTCATCATATCCTGTTATACTCGAGTGTCCAAGCCATGTAGATGCCAACTATCCATAAAAACCTCCACTTTACAACCCATAACCATAATGACTCCTGGAATATTCTTTTCTTGAGCTCCAAGTCTTCATGTAACAACCTTGCCATCATTACGCTTATCCACAACTTCACTTGTTTTGCATGCTTCATGTGTTTTATATGTGATGCCCTTTAACCAAAATGTGGCTAAGTCCTTAAACCCTTAAACCCTTTCTTTCTCCCACACAAAACCTATCTCTCCTCGTGTGCGTTCACTTACGTTCTTTTCTCCACAATGCTTTTGTACGCGCTCATCTTCTGCTTTAGGACTTAATCATTTTCTGGGCTCAACACATTGCATACACCCCAAATGAGGGGGGCATCATTTGGGTGAATCAGTCACCCATATAATGTTACACACAACATGGTACCAGTATAACACAATATTTAGTTTTGGACAGGGCTCAGAATCAAACTTGGATCCTTAGCACAACGACCTTTCCTAGATGCCTGAGACTAGGGGCAATACAACGGCCTTTCTTGGATTACCTGAGACTAAGGGGAAATTACATAATGATTGTTAGTACAACATAGTCTACATAACTCCACATACAATGAATTTTACAGGTAGATAGTCCTTAGCACATGCACACCATCTGCAGTGGTGTTTTACACAATGGGAAGTAGTTAAAGGTTGGAAAATGACACCAAACAGCTCTCCCTATGCTTCTTCCATTACACTAGTGTGAGAACACACAAAAAACTCATAAACTAACATCATCTACAAGATCCTTTTACACCCTTTTCTCATTATGGATCAGGTGCACATGTTCCTTTTTCATTTCCAACATTTTTACATACTTTACCTACACACTTTTTACATATACATGCGTAATTGACTAATTTTTGAATTCTCTTTTGCAAGTCCATCCGTATGGGAAATGACAGATCAAAAAACACCAAAAACAAAAAAATTACACACATCGACGTTGACAATAGGTACATCATGACATCTACACATCAATTTTCCACCCTAGGTTCATTTTCATCATCACTTTTTACACTTCCTCCTCCTTAGCATCCACGCTTCACATTTTTATCACTCCACGGTTTGTCTAGTATTTTGGCACACTTTTCTACATCGATCTACATGGTTATCAGGTATGCATCTCTATCTACTTTATGTCATCAATATTTCCACTCACCAACATAAAGTGGGGAAAATGTAGACACATAATCACACACTTTTGGTAGTTATCTAGTCTTGATTACATACTACTATTCATTTTATTCCTAAGTAAGAAAAGTACTAATCAACTCACATGTTTGGCCACCTTGATTTGCTTTCTATTGCTACTTTTTGTCTTATAACTTTACTTGCTTAGTTTGCCTTTTTACTCTTTGGCATTTGCCATCTTGGACACTAGTGCCCACCAAGACTCCAATGCTAGGGGCCCTCATCCCCTCTGGGTTCTCCTATCCCCTTTATACTTTACTCTCACTTTTTGGGTCCTTTCTAGCCATTTGAGCATCTTATATTTTAAGTAATTGTCATTTTCGGGGTTAATTATGAAATTCAAGTGAAGGAATCATATAAATATAAAATTATGTGATCATAAAAGGACCAAACACTAAGCACTATCTATCACCACTTAAGGTTGCATCCATCAAGTCATATAATGTAACACCTTGGACAAACTATTATATTCCTCTTTTGCATTACAAGCATTGGCATGTGATTTTCTTGAATGAGGTGTGTTTCCTTGATTGTTGAAAATCATGCTTGTTATGGATAAATCATTTCTACTCTTGGATTCATTAGACTAAAATGATATGGCTTGCAAGAATCCATTTTTCACTTCTTGTAGGTAAGTTGCAATCTGGTTTTGAGAGTTACAAACTTATCTCTTTTACTGACTCATCCTTGGATCAATTTCAGTGATCCAAGGAATGTTTTAAATCTCCTTAACGGATTGAATGGTAAATTGACATTCATAAGCCTGAGAGACATAGCGGACTGAACTTTTGTATTTTACAAATTCTTTGGTCTTGTATGAACGTGTCTTCATTTGGTTGTATGTTTGTGCTTGGGTCTTTGGGATTGATCTCTTCAGGATATTAATGATGTAAACAAAATGTAGTCTGCTTCATGACTAAGAAGGAAATCAAAATCCTAAAAACTACAGGATTATCCTAATAGTATCTTAAACTAGGTAAAAGAACCTACTTCCTAGCTATGTCTACTTAATTGGTTTCTAATCTAACCTAAGCTTCTTATTCTATTTTGTTTGGATGACGTCCTAACCTAAGCTCTTATGCTAAATGAATAAGGGAGAAAATTACTAAAGTAATGCTAGGCTATTTAACCTAATACCTAATACTATATGGTTGTAAATTTGATCTAACCTAAGGTGGAAATTACCTATGGCAATGTTTTGAGACCTAAGGTAATTTATTGTTAGACTAACCTAAGTTTTGGGCAATCTATCCTAAACTATTAAAAGGGGGCCTAAGGGTCGCATGACACTTTGGCGATGGTTCCAATGGCATTTAATAGAATTGATTGGGTTAAATGTATGGAGGTACAACTAGTTTCGCAAAGGCTAGTAAAATTTAGTGGAGGCATACGTGGAGGCTTCACTAAGGATGGAAATGCATGTTAAAGTAGAAATGGCATTCACTAGTTTTGGGAGGCAGTGGCAAGGAGAGATAAGCGGGAGATTTGGGAGTAATTGCATTAATGGACCTCAATTTTTGTGTGCAAACCGTCTTGGAAACAAGGAAGGCAGATTTTTTGGAGGTTGTTTGATCTTGCATGCATTACGATTTTTGCTCTGCATGGAGCTATCTAGTTCTTCGAACCAATAGTTCGACTTCTACTTTGTGGCTATTTTTGGTTTCTCTGGTTTATTTTCGATCGAGGGAAAGTATATGAGGCATTGGAAGAAAAGATGTTTGGTTGTTGATCTTTCGTGGAGAAGAAAAAGAGTTGGAAGCTCGGTTGAAGTCTCCTTTGAATTGGCAGAAGCACTATCAGGCATGATAGGCTCTATCCATTAAGATTTCTTGCTTTCTTCTAAATGATTCATTAAAAAAATCTACTCTCATGAGATAAATGTTTGCATGATTTGTCTAGTTAATTACTTTCATACTTTTATGAATCTCTGTGGTTTTGGATGTATATCCATTACATAATAATGTTAGCTTTTGGTAACTCTCTCTCAGGCAAGTTCAATGGTGACATGCATGCAAAACTTGTATTTGAAGCTTTGTATTTCATTCTAAACTTGTATTGGAGCTTGTGTGGTTTTGAACTTTTATTGGAGCCTTGTGTTTCATTTGAACTTGTATTGGAGCTTCGTGTTTTGTTCTGAGCTTGTATTGGAGCTTGTGTTGTTTTGAACTTGTGTTTGAAGCTTCATGCTTAACAATGTGATAGACCTGGATCAGATTTATAGAAATGTACAACAACAAATTATACACAAATCAATATCTCTTCTATTCAACACAATAAGCTTCTCTAATATTATTCACGGAATAATAATGTATCTTTCAATTCATTCCGATACATTACATAGAATGCACATACAAATATATAGGCACATATATAGGATTTCCTATTATTATGGAACCTATAATATCTCCTATTTAGTTGTGATTGTTACTCACGTAACAATACACAACTCAAATCATATGAGTTGTTAAAACAACTCCAACCAACATATTATTGTTAATATAACAATAATATAATTACTAACATTTGTATTTAATGAATACATAAATAATGTAAACATTAATATTTAATTTCCTAACATTCCCCCCCTTAATGTTTACATGGTAACATTAGAACTTTCACACTTCCTTTGCAGCCTGCCGCCTTTGTGCGCTCATGATCTTGGCACACACTCGAACTAAAGGTAGAAGAAGGAACACATCAACTTCTTATCGACCAAGCACTGTCGGAACACATCTGACCGACGAGGATGGGAACACGCTTAGGAATCATCTACTTATCAACCAATCACTCTAGGGAACACATCTGACCTAGCAGTGGGAACTCAAGTAGGAACACATTTGAACAACCTTCAATGGTTTTCAGGAGGCTAACCACAAACCTAGGTACGAACAGAACACATCTGACTGTTCTACCTCATCAAGCCTCATGATGTTGCGTTTCACTATGTTATTTGTTTTGCACTATGTTTTTGCATTTGGGGAAATAGGAATAACCACATACTCAACTGAAAAACTGAAAATGGAACATTGGATCATGTTGATCATGTTCCCCCCTCAATGTGAACATTTCACTTATTTAACACAAAACAGGAACTCTGAAAAAGAATCACACCAAGCTGAAATTCACACCACACAACTGAATCTGGAACACTGCAAAACTCAAAAACAAGTACTCACACTGCACACCTGTGCCACCAAATCATTCTGTGCGGCCCCGTCGTTGGTGACTGACGAGAGGTCACTGTCTGACCTCCAGCCTCCGATGCCTCCATCCTCCATTAACACGCTGCTAACTCACCGGATTTGGATATGAAGCTCATTTGTTTCCACATTGATTTTATTCTTTTCTTCCCTTCCACAATGTGAAACACTTTATTTTTTCGGACGTCAGTTAACACCGAAAATTTTACAATGACTTAATTTTTTGACTCATTGACAACAAAATTATTGACACGAAATAATGATACTTTCTACGACATTAAAAATTTGACTAACAAATAATATAGACTTTAAAATCCACGTGATAAGATTTGACAATATTGGCTTTACTTTTAAACACAATGGACATTACTCTTTTAATTAGAGAAATGTGGACCAATTAAATATCTATCTAGACCTAAAACCACCTAAATGACACTTTATGACTTTGACAAATAAGCTAGACATGTGTTTAAATGACAATGAGGAATAACTTTAACAAAACAAAAAAATTAATAACTTTGACTAGCCCGATAAAATGACCATTCTAGACTGATTTAGACTCAACAAAATAACTTTATAGTGACACATATAGAATGGAAGTTGAGACTCCATCTAAGGTCAGAAAAAATGTGAATGGAAGGCTACTAACTAAAACAATAGACATATATATTTAAAAACTAAATACCAATCCTCACGCAATATATTGAATCACCGTGGAAGCTTGTAGTGGAAGCGGTCACATGGTGAAACTTGCCAATATTTGAATGGCCATATTGGCTGTTGGAGGCCGCAATTTTTTGATAAAACCTTCTCTTTAAAAATGCGCTCCCTTCTGATTGAAAACACTTTCCATAGAAATGCTGAGATCTGCAGTAATTTGTAGAAGACGTGGTCATTGGCGGATCTATCCATTGATGGCTATGAATTTGTAAATCCGTTGCATGCCTAAGTATCAGTCTGTATATCAAGCACGTGGACGAATTTGAGGTAATGGCTGAATGCTCAGTTCACCATTTGAATTGTCGATCAGATCAACAAAGGATTAAACAAAATTTCCAGAGATACCATATAGACAGCAAAGATCTTATAATGTGATCCACTAGTTATTGGGTAATAAAAATGAGATAACATTTTTCAAGCGACAGCCAGACTCGGATTCGGGATTCCTCTTTTGACCAAGCAATATTCTTATCAACAATATTCAGGATGCTTCAGAATTTGGGATGCTTGGCAAAAACGTGGCTTCAGAATTCGGGATGCTTCAAGAGATGTCACCACCAGATTAAATGAGAGTGGTTTCAAAATGGTTGAGCACAAATCCATACATAGCATAATTCAAGTACAATGTATGACCCACAATTTTTAAAAGACTTCATAAACCTTACATCGCTCTGATACCAAATGATAGACCTGGATCGATTTATAGAAATGTATAAAGAAAAATTATACACAAATCAATATCTCTTCTATTCAACACAATAAGCTTCTCTAATATTATTCACGGAATAATAATGTATCTTTCAATTCATTCCGGATACATTACATAGAATGCACATACAAATATATAGGCACATATATAGGATTTCCTATTATTATGGAACCTATAATATCTCCTATTTAGTTGTGATTGTTACTCACGTAAAAATACACAACTCAAATCATATGAGTTGTTAAAATAACTCCAACCAACATATTATTGTTAATATAACAATAATATAATTACTAACATTTGTATTTAATGAATACATAAATAATGTAAACATTAATATTTAATTTCCTAACACAATGTACTCGTATTCAATACTTACGTGTTCTGAACTTGTAGTCGAGTCGATGTGTTTGGTTCTGTACTTGTATTATGAGCTTGATTTTTACTCATATTTAAGGATTTGAAATGCTTTGAACTCATTTATGGACTTTCTGCTCAAAAAGGGCTTGAGAGATTAATTTTGGTTTGAAGTTGATTTGGTAATCTCTTTTGAGATCTTCTCCTTGTAGCTTCTTGTTGGAATGGTTGTGGTACTTCTATTTTTGGAGACTATACCGCCTTCTTTGAACTTGTAAAGGCGTGTGAATATGGAGGATAATCTTCTCTCCTTTGCTCTGAGCAAACCCACGTCTTGTGGAAGGCTTGACTGTTTTGTTTGAAGGGTTAATAGACTGGAACTATATCTTGTTGTGGGTTTGGTTTGATATAGAGTTCATTTGGAATAGTTGTTAATAGTTTTTGAGGCTTATGGAAATGCGGTGTGCATACTCCTTGTGATCAATGTTTGAATCGAATACCTTCTTTATCGCAATATTTTTAGATGGAACTTAAGAGTCTTTGTTGTGATTCTGTTTCAGTCACGTTGGAGGTAAGATTGGGACATTACTTGACTTAAACATATATTGGGTTTTCTTACTCTCTTCAGATCTATTTAATTGATTTCTGGGTTTTATTAGAAAGATGAGTTGAATACCCTAGTGTACTTGAATTTTGTATGGAAGGATACATTATCTCTATTTCGATTGTTTTGTATAACTGTTCTTAATTGGATCACAAACTACTTGCTCTTTTGTATTGAGTTGTTGAAGCCTTGTAAATGGGATTACAGTTTTTACTGAGTTCGTGAGTTTTATTGAATCTTGTTTATCTTATATTGTTTTGGGTTTTCTATTCCTTGTTGGATTCATTGAATGAATCTCTGGGTCTTTTAAAGAGAAAGGAATATGTTCTCTTGCATGGCGTATACTATTTTTGGGATCTGATCGGTATTCCTTTTTGGAAATGAATTTGAACTCGTTGTTTAATGGGCTAGTATAGATAAACTAGATTGTAATGATTTGTAAGGGAAACTAGAAGTGTGCTTTCTTCCAACTATGTGTTTGGTTTTGTGTTCTCTCTTGGGAACTAGTAAAAGAACTTCTGATTTTGGAAATAGAAACGGAATTCATTTGATATAGAAATGAAATGAATTATTTATCGGATCTTCTCCTTTTGAGATCCTTTAAATTTTGAAAAGATAAGCTCATTTGATAGAACTTCTCTAAATCCCGATTATCTTCGTGGTTGTAGAATGATTGTTCTCTAGGTCCTGCTTCGACTTCTCGTGTTCAAATTTTTGTCCTTTTGTCTTGTAGGAAATGGTGGGAAACCACTCTTCTGAGATGGAAATTTCTTTGTGGATTGTTTATTCTACTTGTACTAATCATTTGTTGTAATGGTGTGGACAGAGTATATATTGAGTCGATATGTTGAAAAGAAAATAATAACATGCTTAGAATGACTACTTTGTTTGATAGAGTCATACTACATTTCGCTTTTGATATTGGAAGGTTTTCTATTTTTACACTCTGTATTATTTTAAACCCTTATTATGGACTCGAGAAGAGATTAACCTCAGTGTGAGTCTAGCTTTGATTTTGGAACGTCTGGTTTCGATCTTAGAAAGATATCTTCTAACATGTAGAAGTTAGTTAAGACTTACAGGTAGACTGTTTTGACTCTCTACCCCTTCTTGGATTGATTTGGGATTCTTGTTAGATGTTGTATCTTTAATGTTGAATCCTTAAATTGTTAACTTGGAACCAAGCGCTTATGTGTGTTCGAACTCCGTTTATATCTTTCAGATGATTAGTGTATGGGGAATAGTATGTATTGATTATTCTTCTTTTTGCTTAAGTCATTGAATGAATCATCCTAATATGAGCTATACTATAAATAACTTCTTTGCTACATAGTAAAGATAAATGTTGTATTTCTATTCTGATAGAATTATGAAACAATTGGATGACAAGATCTGTTGTTTGTTTAAAAGTAATTGATAGGATCAATTAAACTATATGTTATAATGCAAATGTTGTAGATTATATTATGCTCTTTTCTTAAAAGTGAATTCAGACTCTTTATTTGTACTTATTTTCTGGTTGTTATTACTTATGCTTATTTGTATGATATATTAATTGTTTCATTAAAGCAAAGTTTTTTTAATGGAACAATTAGTGGAATGCACTTCATTTTAATGCTTAGTGCTTATCATGCTCGCCTATCAATCCCGACCCGTGTTAGCAATTTTTGCAGATGGACATCGTAAGTGATAAAAGAAGGAATTTTTTTATGATGCATTGGCTTATTTAATTCTAGATCTTATGTAAATAATTTCGATTCATTCTTGAGTTGTATTGGAAAAGAGAAGTGATATTCTTTTATGATCTTAGTGATGATTGACATGCAGTATGTCTAAAATGCATAGTCTTGTAAATGTATGTTTTATCATGATGAATTGAAAGGTTTGGAGACTGACTCCAATTTGTTGTGTAAATTCTCTTGTACTTTATATGATGGAAATAGTAGTGATATCTTGTCAATATTATTTATATTTGTTTGTATACTATTGTTGTTATCAATTAATAAGTTGGATTAAGGGGATAGTACAATCTCCCTTATTATAATGAAACTTGTTAAATTGCAAAAGATGTTGTTCTCTAACTACACAACTATAGTTTAATAATGAAATATGCATTGGTCATACAATTAAACTATATGAGTAAAGAATGATAAAAAGGTTATGTTAACCCTAACATCTAACCATGTAGAGGAAGAATCTTCCTCTCTCAAAAGAATGAGAAATAAATGGAATAGTGGTTAGGATCTTTAATCCTCGTGCTTCGTTTATAAGAAGTAAATACTTGCTGAATCTAGGTGGATGACACACTTGATTTGGATAGCTAGGTTGCATTAAGAATTAAACGTTTGATGTTTGCTATCCTGTTTTTGGGATAACTACTTGTTATGCCACGATAATAAACATTAATGCAAACATGAGTTAATGAAGTTCTTAATATCAAATCAAGTTAATTATGGATAAAGAACTTAATGAATGTTGGAATTAGGATATGCATGGCTGCTGTAATCTGAATCTTAATCCAATTAAATTATGAATTAATGACCACTAAGGAGGTATGTACATCATGATGAATTAGTTGTAATGGATGTTGGCACATGCCAACCGCAGATCTGCACTTCGAGGAGTCCAGGGACTTCTCAAGGATACAATGTTGTAGTTGACATGTGGCAACACCCTTATGTATTTGTTCATCTAGATCTACACACATCTGGACTTGAACTTAGTTTCTCTCTAGGTCAAGTTAGTAGCATGTTTAGGATAGGGAGTAGCTTTCTATGACTCGAGTACCTTGGCACATTCGGTTGACTTAGGTCGACCGAGTATGCCCATATACCCTAAGTCATCGTGAGCGTCTTCCTATAACAAACCATGTTGCTAATCTGGGCTAGGATCAAACCTTGGGCAAGTGGACCGACGAAGCCAGCAGAAAGACCATTCTAGATAACAAAAGAGTGAGGTGAAGGACGTATTATGACGAGTATGCCATCTAGGAATAATAACATGAAAAATATGTTGAAAATATTTGGCCAAAGTATCGCAAGTTGCTGGTTGCGTTGTCCTATGTCACCTAGTTTAAAGCAATGTGATGTCAAATGAATATTGGTAATAAATATTTAGATAGGTTCTTTAAACAAATCACTCAATACCTGGAATAGGGTAGGAAAACCAAGCATACATAATATACCTAAAGTATTCTATACTTAAAAAAACATGAGAGATCGGTTAATCGAGTCATGGAATGAGAGATCGGAACATATCGAGTCATTACAGTTGTATATGGTTATCTATTATGAGATTGATTGGTATGGGATGTGTGTTCTAAAAGACGTTTTATTGAGAACATTGTGTTTTAATTTTTTTTTTTCCCTTGTTTCTAAAGTCTTAAATGGGAATGTTACATCTAAGAGCTCCATTTCATCCATCTAGCTCCATCACAAGGGACATAAGGGCTGGTTTTCTACATCACACTTCATAGGAGGGAAGTTTATTCTATTCCATGTACACATTTACTACATTCTACATCTAGCTATTTGTTCGCTATTCCAAGTGTGACATGCACAAGAGTAACCTAGGGCACAATTCCGCACACACACATAACTACATGGGGTATGAGATGTAGTGCAACACTCAGTTATAAGTCCATCATTGTGGTGGTTGAGGACAATCCAACCCCTCATTTTGCATATTTATTTTTTAGGATTTGATGTCTATTCAAGGTTTTTGCAGGTTTACATCGATCTTAGTGATCACTTTGTGAATTAATAGCGACAAAAGGTGACTACAAGAGAACATTTGGTGACACCTCAGAGGAGGTTTTATGAGCATTTTTGTAGACCTAGGTGCCCATAAACAGGACTAAGGCACCCATGGGCACCTCTGTCCCTCTCCAGGCACCTCAGTCTAACCCATCTCCTCGGATCTACAATTTTCTATCCTCTAGTGTGACGATATGTGCTTCGTATTTTCCTATTTTCTAACTTTGTGCACTTTTCAGAACTTTGCGAATCAACTAAGGCTCTCTAGCCTCTCATAAAATTAGGGTTTTCATTATTCATTACCTAGTTTCTTAGATTTATTTCAATACTTCAATATTCATTCATTTATTACAATCTTGCATTCATATTATGCATTATAATCTACATTTTAGTTTATCAATTACATATCAATGCTTCTATCAAATATTATGCTATCAACAACACTATGATCAACTCATCATCTTTTGTTTGTGTGTGTTCTATTGCGCTCCTTGTTGCTATCAATTATCCACTTTCACAAATTTCATATCCAGCTCCCAATTCCTATGATTTTATTAAGATTCCAGTCATAGTTGGGCCTCTCATCATGTTTGTACCCCTCAGGCACCTTAAATAAAGGTTGTGACATGCTCCCGGGTCTTCCTTAGCTCCCGGTCGATATCATTTCCATGAACCACTTGTGTCTCAAATTCATTCACAATAAGCAAGTTATCACCATCAAGGGTGTTTCGCCATGCACACCTTGGCCATAGCCTCCTCTCAATTTTGACATTACACTCGCTAGAGCATCTAGGTCGCTTGAACCTCTCAAATATACAACACAATTTGATCCTAACTCTCTTATTCACACACAATCTATTGGATCTCATTGGTCTACTAGTCCATCTCATCACCTTTAGGGCCACTACTTGGATGACTCCTTCACACAGTGCACATCACCTCCTTGGTCTCATTCACACAGGTGCACATCACCTTATCGGTCCTCCTTCACATGGGTGTACATCACCTTTATGTCACCTAAACCTCTCAAATATACAACACAATTTGATCCTAACTCTCTTATTCACACACGATCTATTGGATCTCATTGGTCCACTAGTCCATCTCATCAGCCTAGGGCCACTACTCGATGACTCCTTCACATAGGTGCACATCACCTCCTTGGTCTCATTCACATAGGTGCACATCACCTCCTCGGTATCCTTCACATGGGTGTACATCACTTCGTAGTCTATTTCACATAGGTGTTCATCATTGCCTATGTCTCATGCACATAGGTCTCCTTCACCGATACATCATCTGTCTCATACACCACTAATATCGAGCATGGTCACACACCTTTATCTCCATAAACATCAAGTGAAGGACCCTTTCCCTTCATTTTTATTGGATAGCTTACTCATCATCATATGCGATGGGGGCATCATACTTATTTCTCCCCCTCTTAGCATTATCAAATGTCTCACATTTATACTATTACGCTCCATGCTTTACATCTAGTCTTCCTCATTCATCATACACACATTGATACACCTCTTGTATCATCATTACCCTATGATGCACTCTCATGCTAAGGTTCACACTTGACTATTAAGGGCATACTACATTCATGAACCTCACATCATGCACATGGCACATTTCACACTCAGCGCATTCATGACACATCTCTTTGGCATCACATTCTTGCACATCACACTACCATATGACACACTCTAGTTCCATGGTTCATACTTGATTGTTGAGGGTCTAAATATGAATTAAATCTCACCACATTCACATTCTTCACACTCTATGCTTTATTGATCATATCTTTTTAGCGCACATATTCAAACCATTTCCCGATGACACACTCTTGTTATATGGTTCATTCTTGACTAGCTAAGGGGTCTTTCATAAATGAAACTCCTCTCATACTCACTCATATTCACTTGGGGGAGTACTACTCATATCACATTCAATTTTCATTCCATTCAATTCAAACTCACAACATACTGAATATCTTGGTTGCACATACTCTTGCTTGCTTATACTCATTACATGTACACTTTATTTCACATGTTAGATGGATGCATTATATGTCATTATATTTATAATAAACACATGCATGCTCACTTGTTTTCTAGCTATGAATGCAGACTTTCTACAGATCTTTACATAGAACATGAATGCTTGCACCGTACCTCTTACGAGTCCGATAATAACCCCCGGGGCATCTACTTTCATATACACTATAGGTGTTATTATTTCATTTTATACTACTTCATATTCTTACTAGCACACTACTCTATCAATATATACATGTCTTGACATACTTTTTATCTTTCTAACATGCTAATAGGTGCTTCATGTGCAAAATTTTCTTTGTAGGAACTATTTTCCACCATGGTTGTTTGTCACTTTACTTGCTCTTGTCTTCTATTGTATGCCATTATTTGCGAGCTTTGCCCTATGTCTTGCTTGTTCATTACTTGTATGTTTTGGCTGCTTTGGCCCTGATTGTCTTGCGACATTGTGAGTGATGTACCATGTTTGAAACCCACTTTTCATGGTCTACATTGTCTTTTTGCTTGTTAGATTACACATTATATTCTATATACATTTTCCTTGATTGCACTAACACATGTTTACATCCACTTTGTTTACACGTGCCTTGGTTTCTACCATGCATATTACCCTCTCTGTGGCCTATAGTTTCACACCGCGTTGGTCATCTTCTTTGGGTTGCATCCTCCTAATGATGTTGCATGCACCCCAAATGAGGGGGTATACATTGGGTGAATCAGTCACCCCATACAACAACACAAAGATACAACATAGTATAGTTCATCACAAGAACAAAACATAGTTATAATACAAGAATGGCCCAAATTTTGACTTGGGTCTTCAATTCAACATAGATGTTAGTGCCCAGATATAGACATGAGTACTAGGCACTCCCGACCCTTCTTGGGTGCCTATGAACAGGGGGAAAATTACAAATTTTTCTTAGGGAAATGTAGTTTTTAGCATGTCACAAAGCAATTTCATAGTACATGCACATTCCTCTAGCAATTAGAATGCATTATATCTCCATTTTCTTCTTTTTCTACTTGGATTGAATTGGATCAAACTTGAGAAAATCCTGATCACACCATCTGCAATGGTGTATAAAATTTGGGAAGTAGTTAGGGATGGAGAATAAAACTAGACCTTTCTCCCAACACTTATTTTTCTCGTGGCGTGAGATCACCCAAAAACTCGTTATTGGCATGGGATCTCCTAAAAAAATTGTTCTTCTATAGCATTTTCGGACACTTTCTATCCTTTTCGCTTATCACAAATTAGGTGCACATGTTCCTTTTCACTTTTTACATACTTCTACATACTTTTTACATACTTGGATCAAATTTTTCATATACGCGACTTTGACTACTCTTTTACTCTTCTTTTTGCAGGTTTGTCCTTATAAGAAACAACAATCTCAAGCACAACACAAGCATGAAAATGAAAGTAGGTACAACATGGTACACACATTACACTTTTCACCCCTAGGGTCACTTCCTATTTCCTAGCTTAGGTTCCATGCTTTTTCTTATCTCCTCGACACGCTTTGGTAATCGACCTACATGGTTATTAGGTATGCATCTCTTATCTACTTTATGTTATCAAGTATTCAATTAACAACATAAAGTGGGGGAAAATGTAGACACTAAATCATGCACTTTGGGTATATTTCTAGGTCATAGTCACATACTACTATTCATATGATTCCTAAGTGAGAAAACTAGTAATTGACAACTATCTTTGGCCTTTTATCTGTGTTTCATGTCTTCTTTTTGGCCTCTTACACCCTACAACCCAGTCGATACTTTACTACTTTATATTTTATGACTTTGGACACCAACGCCTAGCTAGGATGCTAGCGCCTAAGCACCCTTGTCCCCTATGGGCACCCCGACCTCTTTTTACTTTACTTACTCCTTTTGGGCATCTTTTATCTTTTAGGCATCTTATTTTCTTATGGATCAGCCTTCTAATTGTTAATTACAAAATTCAACCAAGGGAATCATATAAATATAAAGCTATGTGACCATAATAAAGGACCAAACTCTAAACATCTATTACTATCACCTAAGGTTGCATCCAAAGGCATTTTAAGAGAATCAAAGCATCCATATAGCTTCATTCAAGGGACAAAGGACTACATTTTTGCATACACGCATAGGAGGGGAAGTTCATTTTTCCATCTACACATCTACTTACATTGATACATCTAGCTATTGCTTACTATCAAGTGCATCTTACAAAAGATCTACCTAGGGCATGATTCTTGCACACACACACACGAGAACTACATGGAGTTTGAAATGTAGTGTAGTGCTCAGTTGTAAGCTCACTCGGTGAGGTGAATGCCAAAGTAAGTATGATTCCCCATTTACATCTTTTTATTTTTAGGATTTGATGGGTTTTGGTGTTTTACTGAGTTACAGGGAAAATATAATGATCATCTAACAACATATAAGTGACAAACAATGAAGGTTAGTGACATTAATGCGGCACAAGAAAAATCATTTTCTGAAGTTCTACACAAACACAAGTGCCCGTAAGTAGTCTCCAGTGCCCACGCGTCCTTAACCCAGCCTGTGCACTCCCGGTCCAGTTTTATTCTGGCAAGCTCCATAATTTTCTCGTGTGTGTTAGTGACAATTTTCTCCTCATGGTCATCAATTTTCTAGTCTAGCATACTTCACGATCAATTGTAAAATCAATTAAGTCTTTTATTCCCTCTCTTGCACATAGAGTTTCATTTTTATCTAGCTTATGGCTTATGTCATATGTGTACTTCATTATTTATTTATCATATGTGATTCTCAGTAATAAGGGTTTTACAAATTCCAAATATTTCTTAAATCAAATTTTTGTCTACTTTCCATAACATATATTTGATTAGGTTGTAAATATTTGGTGAACCCGACTCTCGAATAAAATCTATTACTCAAACCCCAACGGACATATGGTTTTATTGATCTTAGTTTCACATATCTATACCCTTTCATTGTAATAATAATCTTAATCAACAACATATTGAGCATATTAACCTATCTCCTCTTATACGCAAATGATGTATCCTCATGACCTATTCTCTACCTCAGGTTTTGGGGCATATTCTCTATTAGATCATAATTCCCATGAGGTCCCCTTGAATGATATGGAAATAAAGTAAACATTATTTTGATTATCACCCTAATGAAGATGACAATGTAGACTAAGAATAAATTTAAATGGTATCAAATTTTTGTACTCAAATCTACATAAATCCTCATCAAATTGAACCTATCATATGCATTGTTTTTGTTGCTAAAATTGATCCTAATCAAGAATCTAATGAGTAGTCCCTTTTTGGACCACCTACTCCTTCATCATCTAGTGTGCATACATCTACTATTTCCACATCTGCAGTACCTATTTCATTGGGGGCATTTAATCATCCACTTTGCAAAGATTGCTATCTTTATCCCTATGACCACTATTATTCCTACGTCTCCTATCTATAATCATAGTCTTCATATGTTTCTTCTTCCAACACACAAGGTTTAGAATCCCTTTTTCATACTTTATAAGATCAAATTTTACAATTTCAATAAGGTGGATCTACTTCTTCTCTTGCTATAGATTCTACTCAATTGCTTCAAAACCCACTTGCACCCGAAGTAGCCACCTACCATCTTCTTATCAATTTTATTGTCCCCAATATTCCTATATATGGATGTAAGGGTGATCCTAAAGAACACCTCTATACATTTCATGTTGTTTGCTTGGACTATTCTTCAAATGATACATTTATCACCAAGATCTTCCTTGAAGTCTCAAAGATTTTTCCTTACAATGGTTTTACGATCTATCCATGCATTCTATGCAGAATTTCACTCCTTTAGAAAATCAATTTCTTGTACAATTTCCATCAATATTCAAGACAAGGTATCTTCGCTCAAATGGATAAAATGTGACAAGGTTCTAATGATCCCATTAGTGATTATGTCATATATTATAAGACCATGCTTACTAAGATGAACAATATTTTGGATGATAGTGAATTACAAGATATTTTACATAGATTCTTCTTATCCCTTTACAAGAATCAATTATTTTTGACAAGTTCAATTCATTTGATCATCTATGTCATACTCTAAAAGAATGTGAAGCTAAGCTTCTCAACATGAAAAAATTAAGTATGTTGCTAATCCTTCTAACACATCTAATCACAAGTTTTAAAGTGAGAATACATTCAAGAACAAAACTATAGGTGAAAAATATGAATTATAATCCATTTTCAATGTTGTATCTTAGCCTATAAAACTACAATTACAACCATCTCGATGACATTTCACTTGTTTACCTTACACACCACATAAAGTGTTAAAACAATTACTTTAGTGTAGTTTTTAATCTCTCCATCCACCGATTGAGGTTAGTACAAGTGCACCTCATGGTAAGAGATTTGATGTTAATGCCCATTTTGATTACCATCGATGTGTTGGTCACTCCACTAATAGTTATATTAAGATTTGTCACATTATATAAGATCTTCTTGATGCTAGTGTTATTGAATATGATGCCCCACCTCAACCTAAGCCTACTAATGATAATACAAAGCTTAAAATATTTAGTGATCCACTTCTAGAACATGATATTGCTAAACATACCTTGAAGGTCCACATTGCTTAGTGCATTGTCCCACCTTTACATTCTTATGATCACACATTTTATGCTATGATGGGTATTACTACTGCCACACCTCCTTACCAATTATTAATTTTGATAATACTGATATGGAACACCTAATACAATTTATATTCCTACTTTTGTAGATCAATTCAATGTAGTAATGTTTTGGTTGATTACTACTCCCATAATATTCAAGTATTGTGTTTTCTTGGGTATACTAAGAAGCACATTGTACATAAGAAAATTAGCAATAAAAATGAAATGAAATAAAAAAAAAATAAAAATGAAATATAAAAGCTTATTTCATAAGTGACCTCCGATTAGGCTATGAAGCGTATTTTCCCAATGATTTTGGATATGCAGGTGATCCCAAAGTAGGATACTTCACACAAGACAAATTCAATAACTTGTAATTATAAGGTGTGATGGGGGTTATGGGCTTGATAACTTAGGGATGGATATCTCTAGAAGATATTGGGCATGGTAATCCTAGGCTTGTGAGATCATATCATGTTAAGTAAGTAACACCTTTTCAAAGAAAGTAGACAAAGGAAACAAATGAAAAGAGATGCCCCTAGTGGCAGGGCTAATAAAATAAGTAAGGACTTGGAAATTTTGATCGATGAATCACTTCAAAAGATTGTGTGAAGGGATCGATGGACTAATTTCACAAGATCCATGATACATGGAAATGTCAACCGATGGGCCACTTCAAAGGGTTTTATGAAGGGATTGATAGAATTATTTTAAAAAGGATGAATATTTAAAATATTATGCCCCTAGTGGCATGATTGTGGGATGATTGAGTGAGGAAAAAGTCTTCTCAAAGTAAAAAGTTGAAAAAAATTTGCATTTGAGAAAAAAAAGTGATTGATGATGGTCTCCTCAAAAAAAAAAAAATTTGATGGAGTAATTGAGGGTGAATATGATGATTCCCCTCAAGAGGGTTAGAGTGGATGAAAGATACGATGGATTTCTCGATAAAAAGAGAAAAAGTGAAGATGAAGCTAGAAGATTGGATATGGAATGGTTATTGGGAAGATGTATTTAGGGATAAAGATGTATACATGTACTATGAAGGTGAGGTGAATAAACTTAATTGACGAAGAAGAAAATGAAATGGTGATGAAAGGGCTAGGTTAGATAATCAAGAGGGAGATGGTGACAATCAACCTTGATGTTAGATGAGAAAAAGATGAGGATGATGGAGATAGAATTAATATTTTAATGATGTATTAAGGTATAAAATGGATGTGTTGAGTTGAATAGACTTGGTTTATTGAATGGGTGAGGTGGGTGAATGCATGGTGAGGTGGAAAAGATTGTACTTTATGGTAGGTGAAAAAAATGAAGATGGAAGTTTGGATAAAAGAGAAGAAGGTGATAAAACAAATCTCTGGATAAGACATAAACATTAAGATGCAAGAAAGAGGGGTGTTAATGTTGTATGTAAGTGAGTATGGAATATACCACATGGAGATGCATGTGAAATCTAGTGGTTGCACCCAATTAGATGATTAAAGGAAAGAGAAAGGGTTCGTGTCAAGATATGGGTAGAAAATGATGAGGACAATAAGGTAAATATCAAGATGTGAGGTGATGATGAAAACATGAACTAAGAAATAAAAAGGTAAAATATGGTGAATCAAATGTAAGATGGGAAGGTGGTTTGGAATAAAAATTGGAATAAAAGATGAGCTAGGTGGGAGTGGTGAGAACATGATTGACCAAATGAATATGGAGAAGGGAGTTTGGTGTGAGTAGAAGTAGATGTGAGAGAATGTCAATCGACCAAAGGTTTATGAAGGAGTATGTGTCCATGGTAGTGGTAGGAGTAGGTAATGAGGAAGAATAGAGAAATATGATGAAGATATTACATGGGAATGAATTTGGAGAGGGTGGGAGTGTTATGCCCCTAACATATATCATTTATATGTCTAAGTGTGGGATAACCTATGACTTATATATTATTTATGCTTATATTAATTAGTTAGTTAGTCATTAGGTATAAACTAATAATAATGAAGGGGTATGACCTTTCACAATCATTCATTCATACATAAATACATACATACATACATACATACATACATACATACATACATACGGTGAGTAAATCTCCCCACAAGTGTGAAGAGTGTGAGTTATTGTCTTATTGGAAGACTTAGGAGGTTGCCCCCTCGAAGTGGCTTAATAATATCTAATATATTCTTATATATTTACATTTATATTAAAGTAATTCCTTTATAGGAGTGATTGATTAAGCTAAAATGTAAAATATAAGCCTAATTTGAATGATATACTAGTAGTAAATGAATAACAATTAAGTACAAAAATTACACCCAAACAACTAACCAATAAATTATGAAACCCTAATTGCAAGGAGGATAAAAAGGTACTTAGCTAATTTGTAATGAAATATGGAGTGTACTGAGGTGCTAACCAGGTGAACAAAGAAGCGAAGCATCATACGAGGCCCGAAAAAATGTAGATCTCGGAGAAATAAGCTAGATTGGGGCAATAGAGAGGGACAGGGGTGCTGTAGGTGCACTAGACCTGATTTTGGGCACTCAGTCCACATAAAATATTGGAGAACCTCCTCTAAGGTGTCACAAGCTATTCATTTTTTTGCCTTTGGTCGTTAGGTGGTCGCACCAAAATTGCTTGAGGTCAATGTAAATATGTAATAAAATATGAACCCGCAAAACCCTCAAATAGACATCGATCCTAAAAAAGAAATATGTAAAATGATGGGTTAGAATTTCCTTAGCTATTAAAATGGAAAACTTACGACCGAGCACTTCACTACATCTCATACCCAATGTAGTTCTATGTGTGTGTGTGTAGAATCATGCCCTAGGTGGCTCTTGTGTATGTCGTACTTGATAGCAAGCAAATAGGTTAGATGTAAAGAAATGTAATAGATGTGTGCATGAAATAGAATGAACTCCTCCTATGAAGTGTATGCAAAATAACTAGCCCTTATGTCCCTTGGATGGTGCTAGATGGATGCAATGAAGCTCTTAGATGCTTGATGGATGCAACCTTAGGTGGTGATAGCTAATGCTTAGTGCTTGGTCCTTTATTATGATCACATAACTTTATATTTATATGATTTATTTTCTTGAATTTCATAATTAACCTCGAAAAGGATGAATACCAAAAAGATAAGATTCTCAAATGACTAGAAATGACCCAAAAAGTGTGAGTAAAGTACAAAGGGATAGGGGTGCCCAAACGGGATGAGGGCACTGGCATTGGCGTCTTGGTTGGGTGTTGGTGTCAAGGATGATAAAAGTCAGAGTAAAAGGAAGATTGAGAAAATAAAGGTGTAAGACTAAAAGTGGCAATAGAATGCAAAGAAAGGTGGCCAAAGACATGGGTTAATCAATACTTTTCTTACTTAGGAATCATATGAATAGTAGTATGTAATCAAGACTAGATAATTACCCAAAGTGTGTGATTTAGTGTTTACATTTGCCCCCACTTTATGTTGGTGAGTAGAAATATTGGTAACATAAAGTAGATAGAGATGCGTACCTGATAACCATGTAGATTGATGAAAAAAGTGTGTCGAGGGACTAGACAAAGCGTGGAGTGATAAAGCATGGATGCTAAGGAGGAGAAAGTGTAAAAAGTGATGATGAAAATGAACCTAGGGCGGAAATGCATGTGTAGATGTCACAATGTACCTGTTGTTGATGTCGATGTTATTGTTGGTGTTGTGAATGATGTTGACTATTGCTTCTCATATGGACGGACTTGTAAAGAGAAGAATGAACAAGTAGTCAAATACACATGTATATGTGTAAAAGTATGTAAAAATGCTAAAAATGTGAAAAAGGAACATGTGCACTTGATTTGTGATGAGGAAAGAGTGTAGAAATGATCCCAAAGATTTCGTAGAAGACCAAGTTTTTTGGGTGATATCACACCATTACTTGCACTGACCACGAGTTTTTGGGGTGATCTCATGCCATGTCATGGAAGAAGTGTAGGAGAAAATTTTGGTGTTATCCTCAAACCTTTAATCGCTTCTCGCAATAAATTTCAAAAGAAGGAAATGAGCATGGGAATCACTCACTCCAATAGAGGGTCGATGGAGATTTAGCCCAAGGAAAACAAGGATAAGGATGGGGTGGTGAGCACGTGGGTGGAACGTTTGGTCGGTAAAATTTGGACAAGGGGATTTTGGAGGGCCTGGAACCATCTAAAGAGAAAGGTAATTTATCCCTTAAAGTTCTTGAGATTCTTATGGCTAGAACCAAAGCCTCCATGGAAGGTGCTCTATTTGCAAAGTGCCTAGGCTCTAGACCAAATATTGACTATTTTAGAGGATGGGTCAAGAGGCGTTGGGTGACTAATGGTGTTGTTGAAGTTTCAACATATGCAAATGGTTTTTTCTTAGTCTCTTTGCCTAGTAAAGACCATGTGGCGAAGATTCTAGCTGGAGGTCCTTGGTTTATTGGAAAATCTCATGTGGTTGTTTAGAAATGGGAACCAACTTTTAACCCTTATGTGACGTTTGTTTCTGAGTTCCCTATCTGGGTCAACCTTCCAGGCTTACCCCTAGAGTTTTGGGAGCCGGAAGTCCTTATTGGCATTGCGAAAATCTTGGGTAAGCTGATTTCTCTAGATCCAGTCACTAAGGCTAAATCTAGACTTACTCATGCCAGATTTTGTGTCAATATGGGTCAAGATGCTATTCTGGAGAGTAATATCAAACTCTTGACTTCTGAGGGAGTCTGGGTGCAGAGATTTGACTATGATCCGTCTCCCTTTGCTTGTAGAAAATGTAAGATGGTAGGTCATGATCATAGAAATTGTCCTCTTCATAAGAAAAAATATTGATCCCATTGTTGGTCCTCAAAGGACAACTAATAAGGAGGCTAAGGAATGGAGGCTGATTGGGAAAAATGGAAGAGTTGTAGAAGAAAAGGATCATCTTATCATCCAGAGGTTGTAAAAGAAGTGGAACCCTCGGTTCATCTTAATACCCCTTGCAAGGAATTGGTTGTTTCTAGTTTTCATGAAAATGTTAATGAATTTGAAGATGAAAATGAAAATGAAGATCTAGTTTTGGAAGAGGTGGTTCTAGAAATAGAGGAAGGGGCTAGCCATGATTCGAAGGAAATGCTTTTTCTCTACAAGTGGCTTGGACCTTCACTGGATGAGGTTTCTTCTATTGGTCAGAGTTCCTTTGGCAGAGACAAGAAGAAGTCCTACCCATGTCTAATGTCTTTGGGATTCTTGCGGACTATGTTGTTGATACGTATGATTTGGCAGCCTCTCCCAAGACTCCAGTAAGTAAATCTAAACTTGTCACTCATAGTAACTCTAGAGCTGATATTGGTAAGGACTCAACTCTTAAGGGTAGGAAAAGTAATAAGGAATTAAGGGAGACTAACTCTAGGAGGGAAGTGGATGCTGGTATTCAGAGTACTTTGGGGAAGTTGTTTCCTCAAAATAAGAAATGTTAAATGATCCTCCTCTCTTGGAACATTAGGGGATTGAATAATCCCAGTAAACAAAATTCTAAGGATCTCAGAGTTAAAAACAAACCGGATATTTTCATGCTTCAAGAGACCAAAATGAATATGGACAGATTTAAAGAGGTGGGTAGGTTTATTTGGAAAGAAAGTTTTGGGAGGGGTGTAGTTCCTCGGGAGCCTCGGGAGGTGTTGTCACTTTGTGGGATCCTAGAATTGTGCAAGGTGTTCTGATCCTTTCTTCCCCTGGTCATGTGGTTATGAGTTTCACGAAATTGTCTCTAAAAAATCTTGGTATGTTTCTAATATTTATGTTCCAAATAAACTCAGTGAAAGAAGGAAGTTCTGGAAGGATCTCTCTGAGTTTTAGACAACTATTTAAAGATAAAGATTGGATTGTTGGAGGTGATTTCAATACCCCCTTTCCCCTGGTGAAAAGAAAGGGGGCTCGATCTCTTATTCTGAGAGTATGGAGGATTTAGCTGATTTCTTGGCCAGTAATGGTCTGTTTGATTTAGAATTGGAAGGTTCCAAGTTTACTTGGGAAAATAGGAGGATGGGACCTTGAGCTCATTCAGATTAGATTGATATATTTTGGTGAGTCATCTTTGTATGATCAATCAACTATATTCTCTAAAAACTCTCCCCATAATCGGATCGGATCATAATCCCATTCTTCTTGATTTGGGGATGAATCAATCAAAAAAAGCTAGACCTTTCATATTTGAAAAGATGTGGTTAGATCACCCTGATATTTTCAATAGAATTCAAGAATGGTGGGATATTCAGTTTCGGGGTTGCTAGTTTTAGATTGTGTTTTAAACTGAAGCATATTAAAAGTAACCTTAAAAGATGGAATAAGGAGACTTTTGGAAATATTTTCTAGGAAAAAAGTAGAATTGCTTGAGGATTTAAGAAATATTGAGGAACTTATGGAGAACGATGGTCTTAATACAGTTCTCAAGGATCAAGAACAAAAACTCATGTCTGAGTACCATGAGATCCTGGCTAAAGAAGAGGTTTATTGGAGACAAAAATCTAGGGTAAAATGGCTTAAGGAGGGTGATAGGAATACTAAATTCTTCCATTTCTCTACCACTTCCAGAGCTAATCTCCTAAAGATTAATGAGATAAGAAGTGAGAATGGTGAGATCTACTCGAAAGTAAGGATATCAATGTTACTATAATAAATTACTTCAAGGAGATTTTTAAGCAGGGGTAGAGGGTGGAGGAGCTGGTTCAGAATAAAGTCCTGGATCTTTTCCAGAATGTTATCACCCCTCTTGAAAATAGAGATCTCTTAAGGAGTCCCTCGAGGAGGAAATTCATTTTGTGGTCTTTGATATGGAACCGGATAAATCTCTGGGCCCGGATGGTTTCCCTGCCTTTTTCTTTCAAAAATTATGGGAGGTGATAAAGCATGAGGTCATTGAAATGGTCCAAGAATTTTTTCAACAATGGTCATCTTTTGAGGCAAATGAATAACACTTTCCTAGTCCTAGTGCCAAAATTTTGGAGCTAAAGAAGTTAAGGATTTCAGACCTATAAGTCTTTGTAACACCAGTTATAAATTACTGACTAAAATCATAGCTGGGAGGATTAGAATGGTTCTTCCAAACTTCATTTCTAGAAATCAAGGGGCTTTTGTTCTAGGAAGGAAAATTACAGACAACATTATTGTGATTCAAGAAGCCATACATTCCATTGAAAGCTCTAGTAGATCGAAATGTTTCTTAAGTTGGATATGCATAAAGCCTATGATAGGATAACGTGGTCCTTCCTCCAGGCTATCTTGTTAAAGGTTGGTTTTGATAACTTTTTGGTAAATATGATAATGACCTGCATATCCACTACTAGTTATTCAGTTTTGGTTAATGGAAAACCGAAAGGTTTTTTCCAAGCAAGGTAGAGGGTTGAGACAAGGTGATCCTCTTTCACCTTTCCTTTATGTTATAATGGCTGAATCTTTGAGTAGAATCTATCAACAAGCTATGCTTTCAAACTATATCCAGGGTATAAAAATCTCTAATGGTCTTCCCTCTATCTACCTCAATCAGTTTTTGGATGATGATAACTTTATGATGGGTAAGGCCTCTGTCCATGAAGCCTCCAATTTTAAGGTGGTTCTTAATGATTATGAATTGGTTTCGGGACAGATGGTTAATTTCCATAAAAGTGTTTTTTTTCATTAATGTGGAGAATCAGTTCAAGCCAGATTAGCATGCATCCTGGGGTGTAGGATTAAGCATTTTCTAGATTCTTATTTGGGTATGCCCCTGATCCAAAAGAAGCCTGACATCTCGGTTTGGAATGCTCTGCTGGAAAGAGTAAATAGTAAAATTTCATCTTGGAAGGGTCTCTTGCTTTCTCAGGATGGTAAGATTCAATTGCTCCAAAGCTCCCTTCAAGGTATTCCCATTTATGTGATGTCACTTTTCAAGCTCCCTACTAAAATTATTGGGTCCTTGGAGAAAATCCATAGAAGAGATTCCTTTGGATGGGAGTTGTGGAGAAGTTTAAATTCCCTCTTGTGGCTTGGGAAAAAGTCACTAAACCAAAGCTTTGTGGGGGTTTGGGGTTAAAAAATATTTCTCTTATGAATGAGGCCTTGATTTCCAAAGTTGGTTGGAGGATTGCTAGAGAGGAAGGTCTTTGGGTGGAAATCATAAAGATGAAATATTTGTGGAATATAGGTAGAATGGAATCCTTTTTTAATCAAGACAATCTTCCAAGAGGGTCTTCTTTTTGGAACTCTTTTGTGGCCTCCAAAGAAATCTTAACCAAAGGTACAATGTGGGAGATAGGAAAAGGTACTAGAATCAGTTTCTGGTATGATAGTTGGATCGAGGATTTCCCTTAGCTAACCTAGAAATCTGGAAAAGGGTTGCTCAGTTCTATGAGGAAAAAGGAAAATTTTGGATAAGAGACTTCTGGATCCAGGAGGATACTGTCAGGTGGGAAACCATTGATCCTCCTCCGTAATTTTGATGGAGATATCCAACCCTTTCGGGCTCTCAACAAGAAATTAAGGGATTTCCATATCCCCATTTTCCAGACCAAGGAGGATTCCATTAAATGGAAAGAGGAAGATTCAGGAATTTTCTCGGTAAAATCTGCCTATATGTTAAATTTCAAGGATGATATGCAAAAAGGATTATTGGGGTAAGCTTTGGGTGAAGGATCTTATCCCAAAGGTTAATATCTTTTACTGGTTGGCTGTCCAAAATAGAATTTTGACTGTGGATAATCTCAGGAAAAGGGGAATGAAGCTTCCCAATAGATGTTCTCTTTGTAGGAAAGAGGAGGAAAATGTCAACCATCTCCTCCTTCATTGCTCCTTTTCCCATGATGTTTTTTCTTCCATTCTGATCTGTTCAATATCCAATGGATTTTTCCTTGACTATTGAGGACTATTGTTTTCAATGGGAGAGTCCCTTCTATTTTCCCATCTTGGTCTGGGCCTGGAATATTTCCCTCCCTCATTTTTTTGGGGGTTTATGGAAGGCTAGGAATGATTGTATATTCCAGGACTAGAAATCTCTTCTCTTGAAAGTTAGAAAAAAAATTTTTGGCTGCCATCAAGGAAAATATCAAACTCTTTAAAGGTAAGGAAAAGAAACCCTACCCAAAAAGGGAGCAAAAAGTTCTTGATAAGTTTTCCCTTGGACCGGTGGAATTACACAAACCAAAAAGAACTCCATTTGGATAAGGCCTGAGGAAAATGTTGTTAAGTTAAATTTTGATGGGGCATCAAAAGGGAATCTAGGTCTAGCTGGGGGAGGTGGAATTTTAAGAAACAATGAAGGTGATTGGTTGTTTGTTTATGCTGGTCCATTAGGTTGGCAAACAAACAATATGGTGAAGCTAGAGCTCTCCTTTGGGGGTTTTGTTGGCAAAAGAAAAAGGTTTCAAGGACATCCAGATTGAGGGTGATTCACTCATCATTATTAATGCTCTTAACAATCAAGGGTTCCATTAATTGGCCCTTAAGAAATATCCTCAATGATGTTAAGGAAACTTTAAAATATTTTGTAAAGGTTTCTTATAATCATACTTTGCATCAAGGGAACAAGTGTGTGGATAAGATGGCTAATTACGGAGCTCTTAGTAATGATTATAAGATCTAGTGTAAAGGAGATGATTTACCCATGGACATTAATGAAACCATTATTAGAGATAGAGGGCACTAAGTTTGATGATGTTGGCATGAGTGAGCTCTGGTCTGTGACAACTTACTTAATAAGTTGTATTCCTCGGTTTTTGTTGGTGTGAAAGGGGGTCTAATTTGAGAAGTGTTAGAAAATAGGGGAAGTTTGGTTTCATGAAGATGGGTGGTGATAGAATCAGGGTTGAACCAGCTAGCTAGAACATTGAAGCTTTTAATCAACATTTGTGGAACAAGCTTAAGATTGGGGGTTTCAGTAATTTCATTGCTAAATTACATGGTCACGACCCTTCCCTATCAAAGGATTTTGGAAAATCTTGGAAAGAGGGAAAGTTCAAGGTCAGAGGAATGGAAATTGAGGTTTTAGAGTCCACCATTTCCCTTACGATGGAGATGAAAATGGACGGGCTCAAAATATTTAAGGATAGAACCCAGAGAGCATGAAATTGAGTTGTTCTTCATGGGTAAGGAAAGGTGCTCTTTCTTTACTGATGGTATTTCCAGGTCATGTATCCCAGGAATATGGAGAGATGTTTTCCTTCAAATCATGAAGTATATCACTCTGGAAGGAAAATACCAAAAATATATACTCATCATATGACCCTTCTGAATATGTTTCACCATAAGGTCATGGTGAGCATTCCTTTCTTTCTGTTTATGTCTTTGAAAAATTATTTGATGGCATTCCAACAGGAGAAGGTAGAGATGCCTTTGCATGAAGGGCTCATCCTTCTATTGTTTGAAAATGGGAAACCTATTCTAATTCTTCTCTGAAAGATAAGGTGGAAGAGGATGATCTCACTCTTGCGGAATGCCTTACTAAGATGAAGGTTGGGAAATGTAAAAATGTGGGGGAGGATTCTAAAAAGAGAAGAGTGAGGAAGGTCATGGTGAAGCAAGCACCTCGAGAAAGAGGGGTTGGGATGGTAATTTTAAGGGTTTCGAGGATTGGAGTAGAAAGGTTTAGTATTTAGAGGGGGTGCTTCAGGATGGAGGAAACCAATGTTGGTCAAAGGGAAACCATGTTGGATGTCATTAATGTTTCTAAGAAAATTGTCTCTACCTAGGTGAAGTCCAAACAAAAGGTTCTGAGCTGGAGTATCAGGTCAAAAAGTTGAGTGATAGGTTGGAAGGGATGGAGGAAGGCACTAAAAGGAGGAATTTCAATTTGTGCATCAGTAGTTCCGAGGATGAGCTGGAGGAAGACATGAATGTCAAGGGTGTTGAGGGTGCTTGAGATCAAAGGTAAGTCATGTTGGTAGTAGTGAAGTTTCTCCTAAAAATTAGCTTGGGTTTTCTAGACTGTTGGCAGAATTTTGGTGAACTTCTGCATAGTTTTGATGGTTTAGGGCGGTTTTTTCTCTATTTTACTCTCTTTGGTTAAAGTCTTGATCTTCATTATAAGAGTTAAGCATGTTTAACTCCTTTTGTGGAATTTTCTATTTCTTTCTTGCTCATTGGTTTTTGTTCCTCCTTTTGTAAGGCCCCTAGGAGCCGATCCCTATTTTTACCTTATCTAATACTCCTCCGAGGTGTCACAAGTTGTTCGTTATTATTCACCTTTGGTCGTTAGGTGGTTACATCAAGATTTCCGAGGTCAATGGAAACTTGCAATAAAATATGAACTTGTAAACCCTCAAATAGACATCAAATCCTAAAAAGAAAGATGCAAAATGAGGGTTCGGACTGTCCTTAGTTGTCATAATGGTGAACTTATGATCTGAGCGCTACACTACATCTCAAACCCAATGTATTTCTATGTGTGTGTGTGTGTGTGTGTGTGTGTGTGTGTGTGTGTGTGTGTGTGTGTGTGTGTGTGTGTGTGTGTGTGTGTGTGTGAAATCATGCCCTAGGTGGCTCTTGTGCATGTTGCACTTGATAGCGAGCAAGTAAGTTAGATGTAAAGAAATGTAATAGATGTGTGCATGGAATAGAATGAACTTCCCTCCTATGAAGTGTATGTAGAATAACCATCCCTTGTGTCCCTTGGATGGTGCTAGATGGATGTAATGAAGCTCTTAGATGCTTGATGGATGCAACCTTAGGTGGTGATAGCTAATGCTTAGTGTTTGGTCCTTTATTATGATCACATAACTTTATATTTATATGATTCCTTTTCTTGAATTTCGTAATTAACCCCAAAATTCCAATTATAGACATAAAATCACGCACTTAACACTATTATTTATACCGCTAAGTTTGTTGTTTTATATATAGATCTTGTGTAAGGAAAGTATTCACTGATGACCCATCCCATTGTCCATATGTTGGTCATGTTGGTCTTCATTACTTTTTGTCTTGCACATTCATCACTCATACATAGTTTTGGTTAGGTCTCAGGGATCCATGTTTGTCAGTTATCACTCATTTGTTGTCTCATATCTCTCGAAAATAGCACCTGGGGATGGATGGGAGCATCATGTGCTCCTATCCATCTTAGGTGACCTTGTCCTCTTTATGTTTGATATTATTTTTGACATTTGAGGTTGGTATTTTTGGTTTTCCTCTCATCTCCCGAGGTACTAGTTGACATGTCAGTCATTAGTGTTGAAATTTGAACAAGAGATCCCTATATAAACACAACATACATACCATTATATGGGAAGACTATTCTTATCAAGGGCTAGCTATCTACATAGAGAAAGGGACTACATTTGGGCTATTACTTTGCATACACACTTTGCATAGGAAGGGGAGTTCATTCTATTCCATCCACCATTTTGCATTTTTATCTAGTTATTGCCCCTTATTGTGGCATCATTTGTGCTAGGGAAACCTAGGAGCACTATCACACACACAAACACACAAAACTACATTAGGTCTGAGATGTAGTGCAACACTCAGCTGTAAGACCACCATTGTGGCATCTGAGGACAGTCCAAACCCTTCATTTGCATCTTTATTTTTTTAGGGTTTGATGTGTTGTGTGGGGTTTTTCAGGTGATTCCTCATTACAGGTTTACGATGACAACAACAAACCAAGTGTGACACTCACGCGACCAATGATGAATAATTACAAAGACCTAGTTACCATATCATAATCAAATTTTGACCTTTTTCGTGAGACTAGGGAACCCGTGATTAAAGACCGAGAGTGCCCTAGAGCCCTCATCCTTCTCCAGGTGCCCTAATCTGCTGATCTACCTCCGCTACAATTTTCTGAGCTCCTTGTGACATTCTATTCCACTGTTCCATTATATTGCTCAGTCCTAGATCACTGTGAGGTAAGTCAAATTCAGGTGAGTACCTTATCCTTCCTATTTGATTTCATTTGTAAAAATCCAATAAATTATAGAGTACTTATATTTTAGTATATTTTATTTATGGCATTTCGTAAATTTAGATTCATATATAAATTTCAGATTTTATTGAATCATTTTGGTGAACCCTAGATTAGAACTATTTACCCTAGGATCCACTAAAACCGTAATGGCTAAGGATAACTCTTCTCCTTCTCAGATAATCATGCCTCACATTAGTGTTAATCCCATCTATGATGAGGCAACCATATTTGAACTTACTACCCTATATTGTGATATTACTATGCCAAATAATAGTCAACAAATCTTAGCTAAGGAATGCAATGTGCCTACTAGATTTGATAATTCTACCATTGGCATTGTTTTTGATCTAATGAGCTTCACTCATTGTACACCATGTTATACCGTTAGCCATGATCCTCCTAAAATTTCCAAAGAAAATCTAGATGATACTCTCATTAATTTCATACTTGGCCTTGACAATAATACACATGTGCATATTGATTCTCATACTAGTAAGGACACTACTCTAGATACATCTCATGTTGCTTCTATTTCTGACAATGCTTCTCATGATACATCACATACTAGTTCGAATTATCCTTCATACTATGTTGATGCCACACTTAATGAAATTCTTTTATCCGAGTCTCTCTTTGATTTCTTATGAAATAATTGATAGTCATGATTCTACTTCTTTGCATACTACTAAGTGTGAATCCCTTACTCTATTATCATCTTCTTCTAAGGTTGTATCTAATAACATGCATGAGCCATCTTTGTCTATTAGTTCATCTCTTCATGTCACTTCTATTACTTCGTCTCCTCCTACCGCATCTCCATTTGATGATTTCTCTCCTAGGGATGTTTCTGATGCTAGTCCTACTTCTTCTATGGATGCTCCATATCCTTCGTCACCTATTACTCCTTTGGCACCACCTTCTAGTGTGCCCTTAGCATCGAAATCTCGTATGTCTCCTCTTGATATCCATATGATTACTCATAATGGAAAATTACAACCGCTTAACACATTATTGCCATCCTCTACTATTCCTTCACAAGATATCTTGTCCCTCATGCATGTTTTCGGTCACTTACAATCTCAGGTCTAATCTCTTACATTAGAAAGCAAGGCCTATTATGCTTCCATTGACAATAATTCATTGCATGACAATCCTATTCCCAAAAGATCCATAACTCAACATTTCCTAAGGATTTTTATGGCTACATTTTCATGTTTCGATGGCATTGAAATCCATACTTATATTTCAAACATTACCATATGGATATGGATTCATATTCTAATGATTGATTATTACTTAAAGCCTTTTGCCAAAGTCTCACATATGTTGCTCTCTAATGGTACACACATCTTCCCTTTAGATCTATTAGTACCTATTGCGAGATGGAAGAAGATTTTCTTCATTGCTTCATAGTTAACAATGACCCTAGAGTTACATATGATCATTTACGTACTTTACATCAAGGTAAAACAAAACCTATCATTGATTACATTCTACGATTTAATTCTTGCATGCACCAACTAGTTTTTCAACCTATTGACCTAGAGAAGAAATTCATCTTCTGTCACGGTTTGATTCCTACCTTGAAACAATGATTGCAATATGATACATGTGAATCATTCATGCTTTTATGCTATAAGGTCATTGACTTAGAACAAGATCTCCTTGCTGCACATGTTATAGATCCTCCTCCTATTACTACTATTACTACATCATCTAGTTCTTCTCCACTCCCATCTGTTGAGCATCATGTGTGGTCTCCATCTCCTCCACCTCGCAAATAATTTCCATCTAATCCATCACATAATCATCCACCATATCATACTCCACGTCAGGTTACACCTCAAAATTCTACACATGCTTTACGAGGACCTTTACATTTATATAATCATGCTAGACCTCATGATGTGCTATGTACATTGCTTAATAGGCACTTGATTTTCCTCCCTTCTAACTAGCACCATCCACCACATCACTTGCAACACCAATATGATATACCTTACTGTAACTATCATCGTATTAATGGCCATAGGGACGACAAATGTTATGCCCTTTATGATCACTTGAAACAATTAGAAGATAATGGCATCATTTCTTTTGGTTCTTGCTCACGTGAGTAGTCTATATCTCCTCTCCTCTTGGGTGTTACTCTAGTTGAGTTATCTCCTTCTTCTAGTTCTAAGGTCATTGTTCATCCACCGCCGTATGTTATTAATCATGCATGCTATCCATCGCATCCATCTATCACCGCATCGTCTCATTCACCACATCATGTTACCGCTACACACATTGGATTCCAAAACCCTCAAAGCATTTGTTCTCCCCACCACCTCTTCACCCATTATTAGCACTACTCCACATGACATTCAGTTTGGCTCCTACACTCATGTTGCTTCCATTCCACATGATTCCACCGCCACACCGGCTTAGTCTTTGGTAGGTGATTTCTATCACCTTACCCCCCCGATGATGCACTCATGTTCTTATGGTTCTTACATGACTGTTGAGGGATCTATTACAATAAGAACCTCTCTTCACACACTTTCTCGATTCATCTAGCACACATTATCCAATCATTTCCCGATGACACACTCTTGCTTTATGGTTCATTCTTGATTGTTGAGGGGTCTTATCTAAATGAACCTCATCATTTATATGTTGGGGGCATCGCTAATCTCCCCATCTATCCTCATCATACTAACATGTGATCATCTTCTACTCTTACACATTATTCATTTTAATCACAACTTTATTCATACATACAATTCAACTTTGCACAATCACATTACATACATCATCTATCATCATACATGCTATATCATCACCACATTATTCCACATCAACATTTACCCATTGCAAATCAATTCAAAAATTCAAAAATATCAAACAATATCAAACACACCAAACATTATATTTAAATAACATCAATGAAATAAACCATACATCATCATCACAACAATATACATCGAATGCGATGATTGTATGATAACAAACCCATATATATATATATATATATATCATTTACAATCATAGTTATAAAACATCTCAATACATGGGGGCAAATCCCCTACATCAATACTTCAATACAACTCATATATCATCATCACTATCACTCTCTAGAACTGCCAAAGCTCTAGAACTAGAAGCCTCGCCACTAACTTTGCGCCGCTGATCACGACCTCTATATCTCTCTACCTGCCTATACAATAGTGTGTTCATAGTAGATCCGCTTTGCAAAGTGACTCTACAACTCCACAAACCATACAAATACATACCGAGATAAAGGACCTACACCGACAACTTCTATAGATTTATGTGTATTCTCTTGTGCCTTGTCTCACTTGCTAACACTATACATGTCATTCTTCTATCGTAATCGACTCAAACTAATGGGCATGCTCACTTGTAATATCATCTACATGCTCTAGCATGCCTCCACCCATGAGTATGTCTCAGCCAGGAACATTCACGTGTCAATATGTGGATGGGTGTGTCCATAATCAATGACATCCATATATCTATGTGTTAGACAACAATAAAAATTGACAAACCATATAACAACTAACATAATAACACCATACAAATACTTATGCTCTGCTATCTCCACTACTACACTATCAGGGCCATGTTCTTGCCCCTCTACTCCTCATCTTACTAGTAACCCCGTAGCATCTCGCCAACACCTGGATACAAAAACTCACAGATGTGATGCCCACTATGCATGCTAGGCCTCTGTACACCCCGTGCCATCCATCTATATCAGATCTATCACCACATCTACCTCATTTGGCCTTGGAGTTACTAGCTTCTCTCTCGTCGGCCCTGGTCTAGCTCCCACCCTCCTTGGTTCCCTAATAACTCTCAACCATATATATGACTCTAGGGGCATGTCCTAGGTCAAGCAAACTATCATGAAACTTTTTCAACCTAAAATAACTTGGTCACCCCAAGAAAACTAATATTTTAACCACATTGTCTACCGTATGCATTATAACTCTACGACATCCTCTGTGCCATCCTCCAATGTCTTGGTATGGCCTCCATACTATGACCTCTGGCCCCATGCAATCTATCATCACTCTTTAGGAATCAATATCCATCCTACTTGTCACACATACACCCACCCATCACCCAATCTCTAGGATCCCCACCAACCGGCATTAATATCACATAATATTCTCATAGACCCATACATGTAGTAACATCGTAGTTCTCTAATACCACCACCATGCTTCTCTTGTGTAAATCTATACAAATAAGCTTGTAAAGGTGGGCTAACACATATCATGCCTAAACATACTTAGTACTCTCCTCCGGTATCCGACATCACATATCATGTATCTTATATAAGATGCCTATGCCCCCAACCTCCATTTTAATCGATGACACTATCACTATGGCAATAAACTTCTACAATTACGAAACCCTTGATCTCGAGAATAGCATATAGGCTAGTATGGGCCTTAGGTAACTAAAATCCCCACAAAATACTTCATAACAGCCTTCATATGTCTCTACGTATCATCCACTACCATAACATGTACCATATAACTAAAAACTACTAATCACATTATGTGATACACATCCTTTAGTGTAACTATCATCCTGACTGTAGGTAACCAAAAGGTGCAAGTATTTACACACCACCTCTCGCACAAAGTTTGTAAGGATAGGAATATTATGGGGCACATACCCCATCCTCTCTATATAGCAAAAAGGCCAACATGGTCCAAAACATCCCAATCCTCATCTGATAACCCTAATTTGAGCAACGTACTCAAGTGGCATCCACCTCGAAACTCTCTCAAATGGATATCCCTCTACACACCACAAAACAATAAAAAATAACACGTTAGAACATCATACATATACAACACTACACACTTGCAACATCAACACACATATACTTTCACATTTACAACACTCAAGACTCAACATAATGCTTTCTATACATAAGTGCCCATGCATATGGCTGGGCACCCGGGAGCGAGGACACACCATTAGGTGCCTGGTCCAGGCACTCCTATCCGAAAAGGTCATTAGCACCTTCACAGGCTCTTGTCTAGGTCCACAATGTTGAGAAATTAAAATTATAGATTTCACAAAAATTCATTCAAAATGACTAATATCAACACATTTTAAGACAAAATCACACTTACCAACTCCATCATATGTGACGCCACAACTATCACCACCATCTTGAATCGACTTGGTCGCATTGCCTTCCCTCAAAATGACTTTCTCTAACTTACACATCCTCACACACTCGAGATAACTACCACACTCACACAAATGAAAAATGAGTTTCTTATTCACTTTTTCCACTACTATTTATAGTACCTTTCCATTATTAACTTTACTATGGTCATTCATTGCATTCATTCTCTCAACTAATTCACATCACATAATTTCCATCATATCTTGAGCATACCTACTCTCGATTTTTATCTCGTTTACAAAATTCTCTTCAAAATTCCACATCATACCATAACATATACGCCTCACACACATTTTTTTCATATTCACTATCATTTACACTCAATATACACAACCTTTTGTGATATCCATCCAATACTCATCATTACATCTTTACGCGATTACTTTTGACTCAATGTTCATTCTCGATCATCGCTCCCCCTTTAAGTAAAAGGGGCGAATATAAGTGGGGTCATCCTATAATTCCCCTAAAATCACTACACAATTAGTTTACATTCATAATTCACCATTATAAAAATTGGATCATACATCGTATGACATTCCACATCATTTTATAGTAAATCCACCTAATGACCTAACCTAGGGCAAAAATCATAAAATATCTCTATGAGTAACCTATCAATCAATCACATATAGTTAAATCTCTACAATAATCAAAACCACATCAACCAATCAACATGAATACAACACATTTATCCTCCAAGATGACCTAACTTGGGAGTTATATCACAACTTTCCCCCAGATGAGCTAACTTGGGTGTTATATCACCACTTTCCCGATGACCTAACTTGGGAAGGTATTCTACATTTCACAATTGCTTCCAAATGACCTAACATGGAATCCACCACATACACATTGACACCATTGGAGTGGGGAAATGAGACGTTATTGCCTTTCTTATACTACTCCTATATGGGTCAACACGCTTGATCGAAAAATATGATCCAAAAAACCAAAATTTTATCTATGTCTATCTCGCAATGGCTAGATATTTTGAGGATGTAGTTAAAGGTTGGAGAGACACTAGAATTCTCTCCCTCTAATATTCCTCGATAAAAGGACACCCAAATCCCTAGTTTCTCACACATACACACACACACAAGTGGGTTGAGAGTTGATCACTCCATTCCCTCACATATTCATTGATGAAAAATTGAAATCTATAATTAATCAACATCACAATCATCAATCACATTTAGTTCTCCTCATAATGGTCTCATGTCACTCATTATGCCACATGGATCGACACACAAATCCATAGTTTGTCACGCTATATGTTATTACTTGGCACACACTTCTACTACACTCTTCACATACTTCAATGACATGGGATTCTCTAGAATTCTCAGGTATGTATCTCTATCTACTTTATGTTACCAAGATTTTTCTCACCAACATAAAGTGGGGAAAATGTAGACACAAAATCACACACTTAACACTATTATTATACTGCTAAGTATGTTATTTTATATATGGATCTTACGTAAGGAAAGTATTCATTGATGACCCATCCCATTGTCCATCCATTGGACTTTTTGTTCTTCATTACTTTTTGTCTTGCATATTCATCACTCATACATAGTTTTGGTCTTGGTTTGAAGTCTCATGGATCCCTGTCTGTTAGTTATCACTCATATGTCATCATCTATCTTTAGACAATAGCACCTATGGATGGATGGGAGTGCCGGCGCTCTTGTCCATCTTGGGCACCCTTTTCCTCTTTGTGTTTTATCTTATTTTTGACATTTGAGGTTAGTCTTTTCTTTTGACATTTAGGCATTTTCCCTCTCATCTCTCGAGGTACTAGTCGACATGTCGGGTCATTAGTGTTGAAATTCGAACAAGAGATTTCTATGTAAACATAACATACATACCATTATATGGGTGGACTATTCTTATCGAGGGATAACTATCTACATAGAGCAAGGGACTTTGCATTTGGGTTATTATTCTACATACAAACCGCATAGGAAGGGGAGTTCATTCTATTCCATCCACTAATTATGAAAGGACATGCATTTGGTGGACATGTTTACTTGTTCAAGGTAAATTCTAATATGTTGATCTTGCATTTTTGAAATGATAATGCATTTTTATCTAGTTATTTCCCCTATCTTGGTATCATTGGCACAAGGGCGACCTAGGAGAAATATTTCACACACAAACACACAAAAATATGTTGGGTATGAGATGTAGTGCAATGCTCAGTTGTAATACCACCATTATGGCATTTGAGGATAGTTTGAACCCTTCATTTGCATCTTTCTTTTTTAGGGTTTGATGCATTGTGTGGGGTTTTGTAGGTGATTCCTCATTGCATGTTCTTATTTAATTTAAACTACGGCTTGATTTTTGTTATTAGTGATCTTTTCCACAAAGTACAAAACTCACATGACCAAAGGTGAATAATTATTAAGACCTAACAATCATATCAAAATCAGATTCGACCTTCTTCGTAAACCAGGCACCCAAATTATAGACTAGAGCACCCCATGTGCCCATCATTACTTCTCCGGGTGACCTAGTCTAGCTAGAATGTTGGGCCTTGAATATTGGATAAGTATCGAAAGGCATGCATGCATGCGGGACCAATAAAGAGAAGGGTGAAGCCCAAATAAGAGAACTGATCAAAATGAGGATTTTCATGCAAATGAAGGTAGGCTATGTCTACTTGTTTCCATTTAATGGTGCCGATTCTAATGACTTGATCGATGGGAACCAATATCTCATAACGCAATGGGTTTTACAGAGGAGGGTCGTCTTAAGAATCCAGGATTTGGGAAAGGCTAACGGAAAAGTCTTGTAATTTAAACTTCAGCAGGAGAAGCACTTAGGATAGAGGTTTAAGAAGGGTTTTGAAGAACCATAGTGTGCGTGGAAGGAAGAACATGAGGTTCAAAAGACTTAGCCATATTTGGCATTTTGAGGCACTTGAGGAAAAATGTGACCTAACTAAGCGTAGCTAAGTCGATAAGGTGCCAACTTGGAACCTTGGAGGTCTAGAAAATAATATTCCACGCATGGAATATTCTTAGAAGAAATCATTACAAAAGTGGAGGGTTCGTAAGGAGATAAGCATGCACCATTAGAGGAAACATTGACACTTGGCATGTATGTTACAGATTCGACCTTCTTCGTAAACCAAGGCACCCAAAGAGAGGCAGGCATGGCCCTCATCCTTCTCGGTGGGTGTTGAACCTATATATAGAGATGCTTGGGAGCAAGGGAAGAGGGACCTGAAGGAGATAGGAGATAGATAGAAGGGGATGCATCAAGAGTATGATACTATAGTCATGCTAGGGTTTAGAGCACTTAGTGCTCATGGTTTTAAAGGATGTAACAAACATTTGCATAACATTAGGGTCTATAATAAGGGATGAATTGGGAGGGCATAGCTAGAATACCATACCGAGAAGATCTGTAAGGGATGAGTCCTAGTATTTTGATATGTATGGTCTATGATGACCTCTTTTGATTATAATGTGGCTACCAAGATCACTCTAAATGAATATATATCTAAGGGTTTGTTCTGTATATCATGTTTAAGGGTGTAAACCCTCTTGTTGTGTGACTATCATGACTTAGATCTGATTCATCATGCTTATTACATAGATGCTTAGCTCATTTAATATGTTAATATGTGGATCTGTAAGCTTCCCTTCCACTTTTCTTTTAACTAAGTAAATGTATTCTCATTCTGCAAACCATCCCCATCAATGGCAAGACCTTCTCACAATGCTCACATAAAGGAGGGCTTGGCACCCGTGTATGCCTTGGGTGAGTTCCTTAACACTTTCTTTGGGTGATAGGCCAGCATGCATAGGATTAGAAAGTTGTACTAAGGGTACATGGAAAATGACTACATCTTGGTTTTGTTGCGAGACCTATTTTTGAAGTTGTTTTCAGAATTATGCGTGATGACAGAGCGCTTGACCTTGGACAATGTCGAAGCATGGTTTAAGAGCACAGAGGATGAATTTTCTTAGAGATTTAGTACTGGACCTAAGTTTGATGCATGTAAATGGGTAGAAGAACACTTGTATCATGAGCTATATGAGACCTTCTTTTACTGCTTTCTAGTAGAGTTGTATGAATGGTTTTGACGTATGCATCTAGATCAAGATGGTACTATAGATCTCACATGTGGACCCAAGATGAGTATCAGAGGCTACAAGATGCTGATCTAACTTGGACATGTGTTGTTGATCATTGGTGGAAAAGAGTGCTTGACCAGTTATACCTTGGAATACATTATTTCTACGTATTCTTGTCTTGAGGTTACTTGAGTTTGAGTTCTTAAAGGAGCCTAGAGGATCATTTTTATGTGCTATCCCCTTAGCCATAAATATCCTTATCATTACACTAAGTTTGGAAGTGTTTACCATGTCTAGCTAAGATTCTTCTAAGTCTGGGTGAGGAAGCTAGGGTGGAGGAAGATAACGTACCTTATGGTGGAAAAGGAGAGGGAAGAGAGATGACTCAAGTATAGTGAAACATGGTAAAGGGAGTTGGATAGACAAAATGAGGTTGTAGGAGTGATGGATCTATGGAGGCGAGACGTTGCGGAAAGAAATTGAGGTTCACATAGATGACTTGGAGCATGAGAAGTCTGTGTTACCCCATCTTGGCAAGCGCAGGAGAGATACCCCTTTAGCTTCTAATGAGAGTTCATCACTTAGAGAAAGGAGAGCTATAGGCATGCATCTAAATCTACTTGGTGACCAACCCCTAGCGCTTATTCTTCCAAATTAAGAAGTAAGTATTGCTAACCTAGTTGGTATTGGTGAGTGACCGATCTACACCTAGGAGATATAATTTCTCATTTGGTACATCTATGGATGCACAATCATTCCATGTATTTGGAGGAATACTGTCTAGAATAACATTTGGGCAAAGTATATGTACATAAAGTTTGGGTATCTCTTCTAAAAGTGGCATGAGACACACATCTGGTAGTGGTGTAATATCACAAACCATTGACACACAGTTCATTGGGATGTTGGGGACACTAGGCATGATAACTTCAAGCCCTTTACCAGCTACGGGGAGGTGGATCGGGTGGTATAGGACTGGAGGACATGGTGGACTGTTGGATCAAGTGGATCTGGTGGTGGAGGTAACACCGGAGGAAATAAAGGTTCTAGATCAAAGGCGGGCAAGGTCCTCAACAACCTCAACAAGTGTTTTTGAAATGTCTTTACACCTACAAGACTACAAAGGTGTTGAGGATGCTACAGAACATGTACACAAGTGTGAGATACTATGGAACACAAAGGGGATCACCACCCCAGAGTAGAAGGCAAGTCATTTTACAAAAACATTGTAAGAGCGCACACATAGTTAGTACCTAAAGTATGACACCCATCAAACAAGGGTAGATTAGACTACACTACGTAATGCCTTCCTGGATAAATTTCATATCCCTGAGTTTGAACAGAAGAGCATTAGTGCGTCTGAAGGAGATTCAACAAGGTATGACAGAGAGTGTGTGGGAGTATGACACACGTTTCAAAACTCTCTTATCAAAACTATCTTATGATATTCATCCTTCTCAGCATGCTTAGTGGTTTGTTGGAGGGTTGATAACACCATTTAGGAGAGCACTTTCACACAAGACTTTCATAGACCCATGCGAGGCCTTGGAGGCTACCCTGCACACTGAGGATGTTGGAAGCATGGATAATAGTGTTAGCCCTTTTCTTGAGGCTCACATTTCTATAATGGCCAAGCGGTTGGAAAATATTTTTGCAAACATAGCGCATGAGACTCACAGTGGCCTATGGTGCATGGATTGTGAGGTAGAGGGGCATATAAAGGACAGTTGTCCCCGGAGATCGGTACACACCACACAACATGGTGAAATGTGAGATTTTCCATAGAGATCATGATACAAGTAGGTGCCCACTCGCAGTGCATGATCTGTAAAAATGTTTCTTACTATTGCAATATTTTCACCTTAACTACTCATGACACAAAGGATTGTAGGTTGATTGACTAGATACATGAAGCCATTGATATTGGTGTTCACCGAACCATTCTCACAAACATTTCCAAGGATGATGATCATCACTATGAAGGGCACACAGATGGAGGGGCATGTGGAAGAGGTTTCAGAGGGAGGCTTTTGTGATCATGGTAACCATGGAGGATGAAGAAGTGAGTTCCCATGTGGAACATGTTACAACTGTGGTCTATGGAGCACTATAAGTGTAAATGCTCCGATTTGTTACAATTCTCTTAGTATGGAAAGAAGCATACGTATGAGGAGTTCCTAGAGCTATTTGAACATATGATCTAGCAACACCATAAAGACAAAGGTGTCGAATGGTAAGCATAAAGAAATCCGATTCAAAATGGATGCCAAGGGTGGTGCGCGAGTCGGAACTATAGCCTCTACTAGTTACAACGGAGTTGAGGTGCGCATGCAATGAAAGTACCAAGGAAAATATTTCTGATTATTAGAGAAGAGGTGGTACATGGAAAGTATCTGAACCCTACTCATTAGAAGGAGGTGTATCAAGAGACCATGGATGTAATTTAAAGCCTATAAGGAGAGATCCAGTGCCTAAAGTAGAACTCAAGATAGTTAGAGAAAAGGAAGAGTCTTTGAGGCTCCATAGAAGGATCTGGATGAGGTTAGGAAGTATGAAAGATGTTAAGGTAAGAGAATATAATCCCTTTGCTAGGGGAATGGTTACATGAAAAGGTACCACGTGTTGGAGAAGAGTGCGAAAGGTAGGTTCTGCATGCTAACCTTACTCCCGAAAACCTTGACTATGATAAGGAGATTACCTTGAATGCTATTGTAGATGGGTGGCTTCTGAGTAATATTTTGATTGACATGGGTGTGGAGGTCAATGTTCTCACTCTAGATGCATGACATTAAATGGGAAGGCCCCATTACAACCATCCTTGAATGTGATGTATATGGCTAATAAGACAAAGACAATGCCCATTGGTGTCTTGAAGGACACTATTATCACTATCCAAAGGGCAAAGTTCATTGGTGATTTTGAAGTCTTGGTGCTAACCGAGGAAGATAAATTTCTAGCATTACTTAGGCACCCTTGGTATTATAAGAACAATGTTGACCTATGGTTCAACAAGGGGTACATAAGTTTTGAAAACAAGGAAGAACAAGTTATCATCCCCTTGACCAATGGGAAGTCAACACCCTATACTGAGCCCTTGGGAGAATAAGTTCTTGACATAATCTATGTGCACTCTATTAGGGACCCTGAGGTGATTCACCCTACGAAGGAGTTATTCAATTTGAAGATGCTCAGTCCATGAGTGATACAACTAGTGTGGCATGTGACAATTGGGTGTGCGAGACTTATGAGTTAATTGGGTGAAATTTAAGAGGCTCTGTTATGAGAGTGATAAAGGCATGCCTAGTCAAGCACTTGGGAGGAAATAAATTTCCAAATTACACTTTGGAGGGGCCAACCCTACTGATTTCTTACGAGAAATGGAGGCTCAGTGGAAAAACGAGATTGAAAGAAGAGGGATGCTCAACTATAACTTGCTTGGGACCACAACACGTTTATGGGCAACACATCGCAATAGCCTTCTAGAGTGGCACAAAGTGAGAATCATGTTCTCTATTAGGTTTTCCCAAAGTAATGCACCCACTATCATACAAGACTATCATGGGAAGGAACCCACCTCATTCCATGTCTAAGCATGTGAGAAATCCTGGATGGAAGGTGCAAACGCCTTGCCACCTTCTTTATGGGTGCATAAGGTATACTCCACTTTACAAGGCTATGCACGTGCATGGTATATTCACTCCAAGATGACCCGTCAGACAAGAAATTTCTAGGAGTTGATGGCTGACCTCCTTCAAGCTTTCGAATATCAGATTACTAAACCATCGGTGGATAAGGCGTTGCAGGTTGTTAAGCACCTAACGATGGGATATAGTGCCATGGCAGAAGATAGAATATTGGAGTTATTAGGTGAACCTTGTTTAGAACCACGCTTTGATGATGAAGAGCAAAAAAGGTGCAACTTGAATGCACATGCATGAAGAAAGAGAAGGGAAATATGGTCTATGTGATAGATGGCGAAGAGATGGAGATTTTTGATGCTAACCATAGTGAAGGTACACAAAAATTTATTAACGCATCTGATGAGTAAGAAATTGCCTACCATGAACCCCGTAAAACAAACAAGGTTAACATTGGTTTAGAGGCCAAACCTAAGGAGGCTACCATCGAGACACTATTGGTTAGAGAAGGAGGTTTCAAATATCATTGATCTCTTACACGAGTTTTAGGAATTATTTCCACATGGATATCATGAGCTTAAAGGCATCCACCACTCCTTGGGGAAATGAAAATCAAGTTAAAGGAGGGTGCGCACCCGATTCGAAGAGGCCTTATCGAATGAATCTGAATCTTCATGTCAAAGTCAAGGAGGAGATAGAAAAAATGATCGCTTTAGGCATCATTGAAGTATGGAGGAATTAGAATGGGTAAGCCCCATGGTCATCAACATTAAAAAGGATGGAAGGATAAGGATCTGTGTTGACTACATGGACTTGAATGCAGTATGTGTCATTGACCCTTTTCCAACCCCTTTCACTAAAGAAATCCTGGAAGGAGTAGTTGGGCACAAAATCTATTCCTTCATGGATGGATTCTCAGGATATCATCAAGTTAGAATTGCGAAGGAAGACTAGGAAAAGACAACTTTTTCAACTGAATGGGGAAGATTTTCCTACATGGTCATGCCTTTTGGAATAAAGAACGCTACTGCTATTTTTTACGTATTGTGGTCTAGGTATTTCAGGATTTTATCCATAAGTTCCTTCAGGTCTACCTTGATGACTGGACAATATATGGACTAGTAAAGGACCATCGTGAAAATTTGAGGTTGGTATTTGAAAGATGTCAATAGTTGAGGATATCCATCAACATTAAGAAATGTGTTTTTCCTACTCCCTTTGGGACCCTATTGGGGCATATCATATGCAAGGAAGGTTTCTTTGGTGGATCCCGCAAAAGTTGCTTTATTATTGTGGGGTCGGGAGCTTACCAATCAAAGTGTAGTGTGTGGATTCCTTAGGCATATGTGATACTAAAGAAAGTTTATCAAGGGGTATTCCAAGATTGCCGTGTCATTAGAGAAGTTACTAAAACACAAAAGTGCATTTTACGGGAGAGGCGCATCAAAAATGTTTGATATATTGAAGAATAGGCTTATCAACGTGCCCATATTACGTTTTCCTTCTTGGGATAAGCCATTCCATATACATGTTAATTTTTTGGGGATGTAAATTGAGCAGTTTTAACACAACCTAGAGAAAAATTGTTGACCATCCCTTATGTTTTGCTAGCGGGAAGCTAACACCAAGCAGAGTAGAACTACATTACTATTGAGCGTGAGGCACTATCAATGATCTACATGTTGTAAAAATTCAGGCAATATCTTTTGGCAACACCCTTCATATTATACAAAAACCATATGACATTGAAGTAATTAGTGAATAAGCCCATTTTGTAAGGGCACATATGTCGGTGGGTCTTATTGTTTCAAGAATTTGAGTTTACAATTGTTGTGAAACCAAGAAAGAGTAACTCAAGGCTTGACCATTTGTCAAGGATTGACTTAAGAGAGGATGCACAGAGAATTAAGGATGCTATGCTAGACGTGTAACTGTTTAGGTTACAACGTGTGCCCTCTGACTTAGAAGATATTGTTATGTTTCTCAAAACAGGTGTGGCACTAGAAAGAATGTAGAATCTGAAAAAATAGTTAGCATGTGTGTCGCACCCTACATCTTAACTAGTGGTGACTTATACAAACTAAGCCATGATGAGGTTTTACACCGGTGTGTGTTGGAGCATGAGCACATTGCAATCATGGATGAAGCACACGATGTGATCATAGGAGGACACTATGCGGGAATGCCATCACGCCAAAGATCCCACTGGCGGGCTTTGGTGGGAAGGCATCTACTAGGATTTCATTGTGTTTTTCAAGGCTTGTGACCATTACCGTACCTTAGAAAAAGCTAGGAAGAAGGGGTGATATGCCTTTGAGACTAATAACTAGCGCATAACCATTTGAAAATTGGGCCATTGATTTTGTAGGACCAATTTCACTTGCTGCACAAAAGACTAATTCACGCTATATCATCAGTTTCACCGACTACTTAACAAGATGGGTAGAGGTAGCACCTCTGACAAAGGAGTGCACAACAACAACAATAGATAGGTTCTTGTGGGAAATATAATCAACATATATGGATGTCTGCTAAGCTTAATGAGTGATAGGGGTACTCATTTCTTAAATGAGACAGTTAGGATCTTGTTGGCAGAATTCATGGTAGCCCACCATAAGACTACCCCATATCACCCATAAGCTAATGGAATTGCTTGAGGTATTTAACAAAATTTTGAGTTACATGCTAAAATTTTTTTGATGTGGGAAGACAAGATTGGGATGAAAAATTTTCAGCTTTACTATGGGCATATAGGACTACCTATAATAAATTGAACAAGGCCACACCATTCCAATTGGTATTTTGCGAGGCTGTGTTACAAAAGTATAATTAATGCTACCATCCGTATTGTGCACAGGAGGATTAGCTGATGAACAAAAACTACAAGAGTACATGGAGAAATTAATGCATTTATACGAAAGAAATCACTTGTTAGGTGGATTTAAAGACTGAAAAATCATGACAAAAAGCATGACAAAAGCATGACAAAAGCATGGCATGATCGCCATATTAAAAATAAACAATTCAAGGTTGGGTAGATGGTCTTGCGTTATGACTCCAAATTTTTGCGCCATCCTCAGGAAACTAAAAATCCATTGGTTAGGGCCATATATCATCACGTACATCTTTGAGTTAGGCATGTGTCGATTCTGAGCACTAGATGGGACAAGATTACTGTGGCCATTTTAATGGGAGTAGGCTGAGCCCTACTATAAATAAGGCTTATGTGTAATCATATATAATGTAGTATTACTATTTAGCCTAGGGTTTCCTTTAATGCATTTTCCTTTCTTTGTGTTTCCCCTTATCATTTCTTGTTCCTTTATTTTTTTTTGTTGTTGTGTGCATGTTGTGTCTTTGGTACCACTTATTATTTTAAAAAGTTTTCTATGCATGAGGACCACACACCTATTTTTATATGGGCTAGAGCGATGCGATATATAATGGAAGTTGGTAGTGAAAGATGTGTTTTGATGGCCCGAGAGTGAAGGATAAAAAGTGCATGAGCTTGAATGAATGTGCGTAGAAATGGTGGACATAAGGAATTTGGTGTCAGGATAAATTTATAAAGACCACATACAAAGGATGAGAAGCACAACAACAACATGAGGTAGGTGAGGGAAAACATCAGGTTAAGGACATAAGAAGTGCCTTCATTGCTGCAAGCACGCACGTGAGGATCTTCGGTTAGTAAGGATTTTGCGCACCAAAAGGTTGTAGAGATTTTCACGTAGGATTGGGCGTGGGGGTAAGAGCGCTTAAGGTTGGCTTTAGTGGAAAAATCCACCTTTATTGCAAAATTTTGTTGGTACGTGGAATAACATTTATTGCAGGAGATGAGAAAAAAATATATAAGTAAAAGGTCGAGATACATTGTTATTACCTTGAATTTGTGATATTGAAGAGCTCTTGTGAACTAGGGCATCCTTGTGAAAGTTTGTGTGAAGGATAGTTGTGAAGATTTGAGTGCATAGCTAGTTTGAGAAGCGAGACAGTTGGGGAAAAAAATACATAGACGTGAAAGGAAAGGGTTGTTGAAATTTTCAAAACCCGTAAGTGAATACACCATCTTGTGGAAGGAAGGGTTTTCCAGGTTAGGGTTCCAAAGCTAGGGCACATGATTGAAGGGATCTTCGCGTAAGAGTAGAGTCGTAGAGTTGAGAAAAGTCAAGATCAGAAGGAAGAGGATTTTTAATAACCTGATAGGAGAGATGGCACCAAGGAAAGTAACCACCATTTCACCAAAGAAGGGCAAGGGAAAAGGGAAACAAGTTATTTCCACTAGCTTCAATGAGGAATGGTACGTAAAAATGCAATACCCAGATGGCATATTACTAGGAAAAGAGTGGGTGTCTCATGTGAGAAAAATGGATGTAAGTGACTACAACCATCGAACAAGCACCATAGAGAAAGAGATGGTGTTAGAAATGGTTATACCTATAGACAAGAGGACACCTGACAGAATGCCCATCTATGATGATGAAGTCAAGGTGAAAATGGAGAAGGTTGGATTATTACAACTATATGAGTTTCCCTATTTTGGTAAACTCAAGTGGTTGTACCAATGACTGATGTCATGTGTACATGAAGACCATTTCTACTTTGTGGGGAAAAGGATACAAATAAATCCCTAACTAATCTCTAAATTTAGCGGTCTTACCTACGAAGGAGATTCATTTGATGATGACTTGGAGGACAAGGAGGCCATAAAGAAAACTATGGAGGCCTATGAATACAAGAAGGGGTCACGATACTTTGACATATCAGCAATTTTTGACCATGTGATGAGGATGGCCATGCGCTTAGTAACCAAGCTGAATGGACAAGAGAGGTGGACACAAATCAACAAGTCTTGGTTAAACGTTTACCAAAAATCTCGAAGGAACCATCTACAACCTCTTAGCATTCATAGTGGAGGAGATCATCAATGCCACGTGTGATGGGGAGAAGATCATGTTTGGTAATGTCCTCCTTACCATCATGTTTTCAGAAATTGGAGTTCTGATGGGCCAAACAAATTTATATGGGAGTACTTAGATGAGAACCCCTCCCCTGACCAAGAGATTTGAGAAATACACTTGTGACACCATGAAAGCCACCCATAAGGCATGCACGGAGAAATGGTACAAGTGAATACACAACACATTCAAGGCTGAGTGGAGGATACCTAAACAATTTCCAGTGCTAGTGCAAGGAGAAGTTGAGTTTTCTATATACCAACACTTTTGCATTGGCAGGTTCACTCTTGTCGAAGGGACCAAGAGCCCATGGTGTAAACTATTGTTCTCCTTCACTACACAATATTTCCAATCCGGGGTCAATCGCTTCAAGGAGGCCAAAAGACTAAGGTTTGACCTCAGCAAGGTGGACCAAGACCACCACGAGCTGCGCAGAAAGCTAGTATACCCCAAAAATGCACTTATGTGGAGAAGTATGTCTCCCATGAGGTGCATATGATAAAATCTGATGCTTTCCAATTTCTGGAAGAACCAAATGAGGGTATATTTGTGCATTAGGCCCAAGTATGAGAAAGGTGCACCTATGTGGAGAATGATGTCTCCATCCTAGAATACCCACTAGGAGGAAGAAGGCCGCGTCGAGGAAGAGGGAGAGAGAGGAGACCCTTGAGAAAAAGGCATTGAGTGCACAAAAACACAATCTATTGGTGCACAAAAGTCAGGTGCAAAGATGAACACATGCTTGAAGGAAGAAGTCCCTTATTAAGGAAAAAAAAAGACACCTAAGGAAGAGGTTTCGAGTAAGAAGAACCCCTATGAGAGAATATTTTCTGAGGAAGGATTCACTTGTTGAAGAAGATGAGAAGGAAGAATCCCTATACTAGAGTCACCAGTTAGGAAGAAGTAAAAGGTAGTAGAGGAGGTGGACTTAGAAGGAACAAAGAGCTTGGAAGCCTACGAGAGGCAAAAAGAATGATGATGAGCATGGATATGCTCGGGACCATCCTGTGTATGATGTACACAACTCGGAGGAGGAAGGAGATGCTCATGGCAAGGGGGAAGTGAGGAGGTAAACACTAAGGATCAAAGGACCCCAAGCCTCACCAAGGAGTAGGTAGAAGAGGCTATGGAAAGGGAAGTAGTGGGCATAATAAAGGACTTAGTGGAGCAGGAGGTGGAGTGTAGCGCTGAAAAAGTGCTCAAAGAGATAGAGGAGGAGAGTGTAGGGAAGGAGTATGGGAGCATGGGTGGAGATCCCAACTTAGCGGTAAGCTTTCCAAAGGAAGTGCACATAGGAGGGAAGAGTGTGGTAGCAACGTAGGAGTAAGGAATGAGTTACATCAATGATCTAAGTAAGGTACTGTGCACGCACTTCCAAAGTACGTGCTTACAGACCAAATCCTTGCATGGTCTTCATTCAAAGAAGAAGGCACGTACCCATGTATGAGGAAGATGCTATCTTGGGATTTTGAGTCCCATGTTGATTAGCTTGAGTTTGAGGTCATTGATGAAGATACCAAAGACCTAGGAGTGAACCCTCTGATAAAATCTCAACAATTATCTGATGAGAAAATATGCAACACACTCAATAAGGTATCGGTGGAGGTTGAGGTGAGACTCTTTGGAAGGAATGATAGGGTAAGGTTCTGGAGAGGAAGATATGGAGAAGAAGAATGAAGAGATCATTGAGAAGAGCAAGGATCTAAAGCAGGAGGAGTTGATCAGTGCATAGTTAAGGTGTGAACTAAGGGAGGAAAAGGTGAAGGTGCGCGAGGTCTACAAAAATATAGAGATGATTACAGATGCCATTATCTTGAAGCATCTAGACTTGGCCCCGCCTGAGCAGAAATACGAGTCAACCTTGTAATTCTTGGAAGACTTAACCCGCATCCTTACCATGTAAAGGTAGTTGCCTACACTGGAATCAGCGAAGAGGCATTAGCACACTAAAAGAAGGAAGAAAGGCTAAAAATTGGGGAGACATTCACTCATATTCCAAGTTCCTTTTTGTTGTAAAGACCATCGCGTGAATGGTTGAGGCCTTATATGATAATTGTGTTGATAAAGACATGGTAAAAATTATACTAGTTGCTTTACACATGAGGCAGATCTAAAATAATTCCAAGAAAATAACAAAGGAAACATGGTGGAGTGGGATAAAATCCTAGCTGAAGTTGAGAAGAAAATGGAAGCAATCAAACCTTACGAGGTTTGGTTAAAAATCAGCTTAAGGAACTGTACTCCCTAGGTCACTCACGAACGGATGCAATTGGATGGCCTTAGCAAGAATTTGGAAGGGATTATAGATACGTTGAATGCTAAGGGTGATGAATTGAGCTTTGAAGAGGTGAGCACTCTAGTGGGTGACCTACTCTAGTAGGCGCAGGGTGAAGTGGATTCTTGGGAGAAGATTGAGGCAACAATGAGGAAGGAGTTCCCACTCCTCTTGCAGCAATAACATATTTTCCATTCTTCCATTCTTAATTCCTCCATTCTTCCATTCTTTCATTCTTCATTCAAATTATCCAAGTCCCACCATTCTTTATTCTTTGGGGAAGCAAGATGTTTCTAAGGATGAAGAACAAGATTAGTGTGGGGTGATGTTGGGCCTTGAATATTGGCTAAGTACCAAAAGGTGCATATGTGTGCGAGACCAATAAAGATAAGGGCATGTAGAGAGAAGCACACATGACAAAGGTTTTATAAGGTCTTTGTAGAAACTAGGGCGCGTGTAGAAGGAAGAACATGAGGTTCAAAGGACTTAGCCATATTCGGCATTCTGGAGGCACTTGAGGAAAAATGTGACCTGACTAGGCATGCTGAGTGGATAAGGTGCCAACTTGGAACCTTGGAGGTCAAGAAAAGAATATTCCACGCATGGAATATTCTTAGAAGACATCATTATAGAAGGTGGAGGGTTTGTAAGGAGATAAACATGCACCATTGAGGACCACATTGACACTTGGCATGTGATCTATTCAAAAGAGGAGGCATGGCAGTGGGTGCTGAACCTATATATAGAGATGCTCAAGAGTAAGGAAGAGGGACCTGAAAGAGATAGGAGATAAACAAAAGGGATGCATCAAGAGTATGATACTACAGTCATGCTAGGGTTTAGAGAACTTAGTGCTCAGGGTTTTAAAGGATGTAACAAGCATTTGCATAGCATTAGGGTCTGATAATAAGGGATGAACTGGGAGGGCATAACTAGAATACCATACTAGAGAAGATCTATAAGGGATGAGTCCTAGTATTTTGATATGTATGGTTTGTGATGACCTCTTTTGATTGTAATGTGGCTACCAGGATCACTCTAAATGAATATATATAATGGTTTGTTCTATATATCATGCTTAAGGGTGTAAACCCTCTTGTTGTGTGTCATGACTCGAGACTTTCATGTTTATTACTAGATCTTATTCATCATATTTATATGTGGATTTATAAGCATAGATGCTTAGCTCATTTAATATATTAATATGTGGATTTATAAGCCTCCCTTACACTTTTATTTTAACTAAGTAAATGTATTCACATGCTGCAAACCATCCCCCATCAATGGAAAAAACTTCTCATAATGATCACATTAAGGAGGGGCTCGGTGCCCATGCATGCCTCGGTGAGTGCCCAACCCACTGGGTGATAGTCCGATGCACATGGGATTAGAAAGTTTTACTAAGGGTACATGAAAAATGACTACATAGATCTACCTCCACCGCATTTTTTCGGGTTCATTGCGACATTCTATTCCGTTGTCCCATTATATTGCTCAGTCTCAAATCACCACGAGGTAAGTACCTTATCATTCTTATTTCCTTTCACTTACAAAAATCCAATAAATTATATAACACTTATATTTTATTTATGGAATTTTTGTACTTTTAGATTCATATATAAAATTCAGATTTTATTGAATCACCGACTACTAAAAATATAAGATGCTCAAAAAAGTGTGAGTAAAGTACAAAGGGGACAGGGGGCACCCCGGAGGGGATGAGGGCACGATGCTTTGGCATTTTGGTGGGCACCGGTGTCAAGGTTGATAAAATCCGAGTGTAAAAGGAAGATTTAGAAAATAAAGGTGTAATACCAAAAGTGGCAATAAAAAGAAAGAAAGGTGGCCAAAGACATGGGTTAATAAGTACTTTTCTTACTTAGGAATCGCATGAATAATAGTATGTAATCATGACTAGATAATTACCCAAATTGCATGATTTAGTGTCTATAATGATGATACATGTGGGAGGAAGCATAAGGAATATGAAAAGGCCCATGGTTATGATGGGGAAGCATTTATTATGAGGTGTAATGGATGTATGGTGAGGAAGAGATTTATAAGTTAAAGATGAGAACACAAGAATGAGTCAAAAGATGTGGATGATGATGATGTTAGATAAAAGAGAAAGTGAAGTAGAGAAGGATGAAAAATGATATGATTAGGGAGGATTATGACAAATAAAAAGGAAGATAATGAATATTGTAGAGATACTACAGGGGGAATGGAGTCTTAAGATATAATGATGTGGGAAGAAAGGATAAAGTCTATGATGGGTTACAAAGAAAGGTTTTGTAAGCCAGGAAATCTAGGAGTGGAGGTGAGTAGGGAAGGGAAAATGGGGAAAAATATGAATCCAAATATGGGGATGAAAGGATTTTGGTTCAAGAAAGGGGTGAAGTAAATAAGGAAAATAATGAGGAGAATGGGAGAATGGTACAAGTTTTGGACATGTTTACATGGGGTGTTTCTTTAACATGGAATGAGAAATAGAGAAATAAGTGATGGTGAAGAGGATGAGTATGGGCTCATATGATATTAAAGGAGATGATATGAGAGGAATTATAGTCAAATGGGTGAAGAAAGAGAGGTTGTAATTGAGGATATGGTAAAAAAACTAGTTAATATGATGATGGTTAAGTAATATTTCTAAGTTGGGTTGGTGTTGGAAAGGTGAAATGAATGGTGAGGAATATTCAAAGAGACTAAATAATGGTTAAGGTTATGATAGTAGATATGGTGAGGAATGTGGTAATTTTAGAAGTGGTTAGGGGAAGATCATGGGGAAGGAATGGTTAAATGGAGTGATGAATGTAGTAATGGATGTAGATATTTAGAAGGTCAATCTTGACTTAAGAAAGATCCTTACGTAAGATTACCATCTTTCATGGGTGATTAAGTAAGATTACAAAGTTGAATTTATAATTGGTAATGAAATATAGGATGATGAGAGTAGGGTTATGGATGAGTGTGGAGTGAGTTTTGGAAAAAGGGGGAATAAATGATAGGGGATGTGATGGAGGATAATATGAATTTGGTAGTGGTTTTAAGTATGGTTTAAGGGACAATTATAAAGGAGAAATGGATAAAGGAATAAATGAAAATGGTGGTGGATGAGGATATACATGTTTTGAAGGAGGATATATAAGTTGTGGATTAATTAAGATTTCTATGTTGAATAGGGTTGGGAGATGGTGAGATTGAGTTCATGGGTAAGTATGGGTAGATAGGTGATAAGTGAAATAAAAATTATATAAAACAAATTGATTATTTTACTTTAATATCCCTACTCCATTTATGTATCTTTATTATAATGTAACATATGAAAAGATGTGATATGATATAAAAGATCATGTAACTCATCTAAAATCATGGTATATTCATCTGGAAACTCCATGTTCGAGGTTTTGTACCAGGTATTGGTGTTTTGGAAAGATGATTGGAAATTACTTGTCCTTTAATAGCTCTTTGATTCACATATTCAATGTCAAATTCACTTAACAAGACTACCCATATAATTCTCGCTTGTGAGATATGGTTTGGATATAAGATAATTTAACAAATAAACTTTGGCTATGAGATTTTTTTGTGATTAAGTAGGAAATGTCAAACTTATGAAAGGAAAATGAAACTACTAAGCATGCCTTTTCAATTTGAGTTTAGTTGAGATCATATGAAATTAGAGTTTTACCGAGATAATATATAACTCATTATATGCCCTAAGTAGTATGTTTAGATAGGAGGGATCCTATTACAAATTATGTGGCTAAGATGTATAGTATAAAAGTATCTCCCGATTACGAAGAACTAAAACTAGTGGATTTGTAAGATATTACTTAAGCGATCGAAAGCTTTATAAAAATAATCATATCGTGATATAATACAATATCCTTCTTGAGTAGGAGTTTAAATGGATGAAATTTATTGGATAGTTGTGATATTAACCTCTAGATTGCTTATATATTTCCTTAGAGGTTGTGAAGTTGTGTGAGATTCATAAGTGGATGCATTTATATGATTGGAATGAATTTAGATGGATCTATTTTAATGCCTCATTTAGATACAATGAAACCAAAAAGTTTTTCAGATGTGATACTAAAGACATAATTTTTAGGATTGAGACGCACCTTGTACTCTCTTAACAATTGAATGAGTTTACACATAATGAAAATATGATCTTCCCTAGTTTATTATTTTTTCAAAATATGTCATCCACTTAGTCTTCAACCATGTCTTGGAACATATCATGAAAAATGATGGTCACAATTCTATGATATGTTACACCAACATTCTTGAGACTAGATGACATGACCGGATAACAAAGGTTCCCCATAGTGTGGTAAAGGTAGTTTTGTGTTGAGATTTAGGTGTAATTTTAATTTGATTTTATCCTGAAAATCCATCCATAAGGGATGATATCTCAAGCCCTATTGTTGAATCAACCATCATGACAATATTAGGTGGGGAAGTCATCCTTTGGGAAAGGTTTATTTATATATTTGAAATCTATGAAAATTTTGATTCTTATTTTCTTAGTTTTATTAAAGACAATATTAAAAATCCAATCAGGGTAGTCATTTGGATAAATGAAACCTATGTATAAGATCTTCTAAAACTTCTCTTTGACTATAAGGGCCATTTTTAGGTGTATTTTTTTGAGTTTTTGCTTGACTGATTTAGTATCTTTATGCACAACTAGATGGTGTATCAAAATTGATGGGTCCAACCTAGGCATGTTGACATAGCTCCAAACAAAGACATCTAAGGATTCTCAAAGAAATGCAATAAAGTTTTTTTATTCCTAGATGCTAAGCGTAGCCCTAAGTTGGATGATCTTTGGATTGTTTTCTAATTTTATGTTCACATCAATGATTTCTTCTATGAGGAGTTTGGATTCATCCTCCATGTGAGAAAAAATTAAGGGATATTGAGATCATCCTCTATTAGATTATTGAGAAGGTTTTCACTAACAAACACATATTTTTTTGTGTCCGATAATGCATTAGAGAGGTTTATACTATGAGATATTGATTTATTTTTTCACTTTATTATGATAGAGGATGTCAACCTCTTCCCCAAATAGGCCAAAACATATAATTTGATCTTAAATGCTCTCTTGTGGTACCTTGGGGATGTAATCTTTGACTTGCATGAATTCAGTAATGGTTTCATCATTTTGGAAGAAGTCAATTGGTAAATATTCTTGTTGGTCCCACTAGATGCGTTAAGGGTGTTGAAGGTAAATATTAATGACTAGGATAACAATTTTGTGGAAGAGGTTTGTGATGGAAATATTATCATAAAGACTACAAAGAGACCCTAGTTCAGGTGTGTGAAGAGGAATCATCATGCATATTATTGGATGGTTTGTATCATACGCTAGAGTGGTCGATATTTTTAGGAATGAAGGTAAATTCTAGTACACATTACTCTTTAGTTCATAGTCATATACCTTTATAGCCCATAGTTTCCAAAATTTTATCACTAATAGGATATTTAATTTATTTGTAACATGAAGAGAAGTTGTTTTTATGTGAACAATATCTCGAAGGAAATTTGGATTTTATTGTGAAGCAAGAAGTCCACCTCGGAAAAGTAGAGTTAGTGACCGGATAGGGAACTACTTTATTTTACTTGCACATGTTAGGCATACCATGGCTACATGGTGATAGTAGAAGGTTGGCAATATGAAAGGAATTTTAAATTTCATATCCCTTAATCCTTTATTAATGAAATTGACACGAGTATTAGGTGGATTTGTTGGAGGTTGATAAAATTTCATTGGGATGGATGTGGGATGATAATGCTTTTGATCATTTATATTCAAAGGTGTTGGCATCTTTAGTGAGTAGACAAGAGATAGATTTTTGGTGTTGAGCTTGCAACATGCCACAATATTGGAAAGAATTGGGATTTCCTGCCACTCTTGTGACTTCCCTTCTCTCATGTATGAATTTAATGTTTTAATGATAAGTGGTTAGTGTTATTGCCAAATCACCGCACCCTCCAAATGGCTAGAATGTGATCATGACGTCCGGTGATTGGGTAACATGGGATCACCTCTCAAGCTATGGGACTTGGGCTTGAGGTGAACCTCCTGGAGAAGGCCAACTTCCTATTCCTAAACTAAGTGCTATACTACTCTTAGTGCAATACAATTGTTATCTAGACCTATGCTAACATTCTCATGGGATTTAGGGAGACATATTTGCAAGAAACAAAACTATACTAGGGATGGTGATTCACCAAATAAAGGGTGTTGCTATAATCGGAAGGGTTAATTTGAAGAGGGTGTTGTGCACCACAAGACAACTTCACCTACTACAACTTGGAAAGGGTAAACATAATACCACAAACCAAAGAGCATGCGTTCCCTTTGTTAAAATTCAATCAGAAATGGTATATCAGTCTTCCAGTGAAGAAGGATGAAATTAAGAAGGGTGAATAAACACCACAACTCGACTGCATGTAGAACTCCACCACTTGATAAGCACAGAACTCCAAGAACCTGTAATAGAAACTTAAACTTGCACAATGTATCTGTAAGCACGAGAAAGACACAAAGAAGTATAGAATGATGAAAGGACTAAGAATAGTCACAAAACACACATTTTATTTCTTCAACAACATGCATAATGTATCATTACATTCATAAGAGGAAATGGTTGCCATTACAATCTTGGAAAGGAGGCTTGAAAGTTACCCAATCCACAAATATAACTTTGCAAGAGAGAGGATTCTTGAAAAATATGCACTTGTCTAAGATGTCTAACTTGTCCAACTTGTGTCACACATCTAAGTTCTGCAACCAATGTGTAACCCCTTGGAATGAACTTCCAACTTACATTTATAGAATAATTCCATGAGAGAAAAGATGAGAAGTCATAAATTCCTTCCTAAAATGAAGGCACATGATGGTCAAAATTAATTACAAAGTTGGTTGAACCACTTAAGAACCTTCCATCATGTGTCATTAATAAAAGGTTTAAACTTATCTTCTCATTTAATTAAAAGAACATTTAAATAAAATATTTTAATAATAATAAAAATATCATTATTAAAATATTTTAATAAAAATATTAATTTAATAAAATTACAGGTGGGACCCCCAAGGTTGGTTTACATTAAGGGGGAATCACTTAAAAGAAGGGCCAACTCGGTGGTTGGCTCACCTTCCAACTCACCGAGTTGGTCAACGAGCTCCCCCTAGTAATCTCCTCCAACCACCAAGCTTTGCGAGCTCATCTCAATGACTGAGTTAATTTCCATGAGCCATCTTGTTAACTGACTTGTTTCTAGCTCGACGAGCCATCTCCACTTTGAGCCATTATGACTCACTTATTTCGTGAGTCAAACTCTTTGTGCATAGCCATGCTTTGAATCTTTGTGCCAACCGAGCTATGTTTCTTTAGTGAGCACCTCACTTGTGAGCTTCATATTTCATTCTCCTTGAGCAACTCGGCCATCGTTCTATCACATTGATGTACATGAGCTCACCGTGCATTGACCAATCCATCCTATGTGTCAATATCCTTCAATTGACTCAACCTCAACCCATGCTTGGATGACTGGTCTCCCGATGAGTTCCCTCACACAAATTGGTGAGTTCTACATCCATGTCATATTGGCTTGCCTTGGTGAACCCACCTTGTCGATTCCATAGACCCCCAAGTTCGTGAGCTCATCATTTCACTGATCTCAACTCGATTGACTTAGCCATTGCAATATTTGGTACAATATCTCCTTCACAAATCTACCGAGCTCCACCACAACCTCACCATCGAGAAAATTGGATTCATCTCGGCTCATCCTTAGAGATGCATTGAGCCAACATCCAAATTTTACCATCAAGTTCATCTTCCTCACCAAATTTCCACTCCTCATTAAATTGAAAACCATAAGAATGACTTGGTCAATACCTCACCATTCGTCGACATAGCTCGCCATTCGAACTATTCTCATGAGCCCATTAAGCTAATGTGCATCGTCTTATTCTCCTCAGCCGGATATCTTGGGCTTGCTTTCATTACTAGACCAAGCTATTTGTCTCATCATGTTCACATACCCATGTTTGGCCATTCCAAGATATTCTAATTTACACATCTCTTACCAATCGACCATGATAGCTCAGTCCTAGTTCCTTATTTCTATGAACCCAACCCTATGACCGAGCCATTGCATCGAGCTCACCGAATCCGAGCCATTCCTTTTGTAACCGACCTCTCTGCTTGATTCGAGTTTTCATTACGTGTCGATTTAGTCTTGAAAGCTTGACTGATCTCTTCTTCATGTCCATATGCCAAGAATTTCATTGAGTTATTGATGAATGGCTCACCGATTCATAAAATAGCTCGATCAATCATTTCTCCCTCTCTTTACTGATCGAGCTCACCACTTCCATTGGCTTATTTCAACATTTTTGATTCAAATCATACCGAGCTTTCCTAGCTCACTTCTGTAGGCTCCATTTTGCATGCTACACATATCCTTCTTGAGCTCACCATTGGGCTCATGATAACTCAATCTTGTCGATGCCAATCCTATCAAACCAATGCACCATTTTCTCCAATGTCACCATGTTTCCCGGTCTCATTAAAAACCACCGCATAACTTGGTGAATGAATTTCCATCTTTTCCATGACTATTTAACACTCAAACATACCTTAATTCCCTCAACAACCTACCTAGTTTTTATAAACCATCTTGACCTCTTCTCTGCGTGGAACTATCACGACAACTTGCCATTATGAAATCCCCACCTAGAAATTGGTTTGAATTTCTCCCAACTCATGAAAATCCCATCATGGTTTTCCATGGCATTATGTCCACCATGGTGATTTTTCCCAAATTCCCAACATTGAATTACGACTTGACTTGCTAATACATTATCTCCACCTGACAAAAAGAATGAACTTCTCCCAAGTCAATGCCTTAGCTCGATTTAAAACCTGAATTTTCCTTCTCAACTAGAAAATGACCCAAAAACTCAATGCTCACAACCTTGTCCGACTTGGTTGAGTGAGCCAATGCTCCCAAGTTGCATTTGATTTAAGTCTCACCGAAGTTCATCCCGATGTGGCCCATTCATATTTGGTTGGAGACCCACCCTTCACTGCATGAGCCCAAATCAGCAATCTTCCATCAAATGTGCACAACTCACCCAAGCCATCACCACTAGAGCTTGATCTATGTCACTAACCTATGTATTGGCTGGGTACATTATTTTATGAGCTTACTCACCTTTCGAGTGACTCACTCATCAAGCCATTGAGCCATTCCATTATGCATCAATTTGTGCTAGAAATGGCTTAGCCCGAGCTCACCAACACTAAATTTGAACTCATTTTCTTACATGCCTTTCCATGACTCGGTCAATACAATCCCTATGAATCTGAGTTCTTCTATTGTGCCATGTACAGACACTGACTCGGCTCCCCTAAATCGAGCCATAGCTCGAATCTTTTGAAAATACCCCACTCGACTATCGTCCATTCTTTGATGCATGGCTCACTGAGCCATTTCCTATGGAGTACTCGAATACCAGGCCCAAGCTCTCACGTTGCTCAACTTCATGAGCTTCTTCCAAATGCTAAATCTTGTTGTGACCCCGACTTCACATTACCTTGATCCGACGCGACATGAAAAAAATCTTGAGAACTTGAGTTCATTCACTAGTCGACTCACTTATTCTCCATGTGATATGTGTGTCAATTTTCATGTCTATACAGGTGAATCCACCCGAGCTTTCCATTCGTTAGTTTCATTTAGATTGACCAAGCTAAAAACATTTCAAGGCCCACCCAATTGCTTGGAGAACCCGTTATTGAACTCGATGTGCCTGCAATATTGCCCCGAGCTCCTCTATTTTCTCGATCCATCGAGATGCTTCCTAACTCATTTCTCCTTGACTGATATGGTATGCTCAGAGTGAAATCCCATTGAGCTATCTTCAGGTAGAATTTTTAATGCATTACGAGCTCAATTTTTGTATGTTATTCTTTTGGTGGATCAAGCCCAAACTTCACCGTTACTCACTGTCATGACCTAATGTAAAGATCATTATTTATGATTTGGCCTCCTGAGCCATATAATGAGCTATCAACAATTCAAATGCCGATCTCCCACATTGTGCCAATTATCTGCCATTAACTCGACCCTCAAGACCCTCAAGACTCTCATAAATCGATGAGATATGTTTAGCTCACCACAAACTCGACTCCACCGACTTCGGTTCAAGCTCCTCATCCCATGCATTAAGTTCATAACACCTCTCTAGATAATGAAATGAGCTCATATCAAGCTATCAACATAACATGACCAAGTTATATTAGTCTTATAACCTTACTCAATGATGTAGCCTATCAATGTCTTCATACTAGCTCAATGTTTAGCTCGCTGAGCTGAACTAACTCAACACTTCCTTAAGTCTACCTTTAACATTTTCTGCCCAAATTTTGATCTATTTAGGATTTCTCACAAAACCAGAGGGTAATAGAAACATGATAAGATCCATAAAATATGATTTATTGATTTTGACCATTTTTTCCTGTGTTGACCAGGAGTGGGCCCTGTTGGGGCGTTGTCCAATTTTTCATTAAGGGTAAAATTGGATAATAGTTAGTATATCCCGCATGACATGAATCCATAGGTGTCCAAGGAGTAGGTTGTAGAGGAGATTAATATTGATAATATGGAATAGGTTTGGTGGGTGACAGGGCCAATTAGAAGTGGTAGGGAGATAATTCTTACAAATAATTTTTACATTATCATACACCATGATGGTTATGATATTACATGTCAATGATTCTTCAAGATGCCCCAAACATTTGATAACCTTTAACTTGTATATAATAATATTAGACCCATTCTCTGAAGCACCCTTTTAATTTTGGAGTTGTAATAACAAATTCAATCTACAATGGGAATTTTTCAATGGATTGGAATTTGGGACATCATTTTGGTGGAAGGTGATTTGTTTGCATGGGAAAAATGGTTGATCAAGACTTGATATTGCGAGGAATCAATGTCATGCGGGAATTTGAAATATTGTAGGACCTACTGCAATATATGCTTATAAACATTAGAGGTTTTAAGAGAATCTAGGATAAATATTTTTGTGGGAGTATTTTCAAGTTGTTTGATAAGGTCACAAGTGACCTTCAAAGGTAGGAAAAGTAGTTGGTTTGATACTTATTTGATTGTGTTGGGTTTTAATGGCACAATTTGGAGTTTTGATTTTAATGGTGGTAACGTGGTTTTGGGAAGGATGAATGTAACTAATAAAATTGTTGAAGGTAAAGTAATCAAAGATGGGATTTTTGGTGTGGTAAATTCAACCCTTATCAAGTTGTAACTTAGCTTGATTATGCTTAGGGAAAGGGTCTTGGTATATCCTTAACTTCCTATTTAGTGATTTTGGGGATCTAATTCCATAAATATCAATGTCCTAATGATTGATTCAGTCTTGAATATAATTTTTCAATCTTAAGTAGTGATGTTTTGAGTGTCCCTTGATATGATGTAATACACAATATTCATTTTCTTTATACCAAGAGGGAATACAATCATGATTTCTTGCTTTAGATGACTAAACATAGATGAAAAAGACTCTTAAAAGGGGTATATTGTAATCATTTGAAGTTGTGTTTAGGAGGTCCAATCGGGACAATGATCTAGGTGGTGTTTATATAACTTGAACATGTATGAAAGCAATGCCACCATCTCTAATTATGTTCTTATTTTTATTGAAATTTGTTGTATTTTTTGGTAGTTTTTGCTCTTAGTTATCTTTATTGTATGGCTTAATCATGCCTTGAAATAAGGGCTTTCAAAAACTATGTCCCTTTTTATATCATTTCCTTCAAGGATTTCACACATTGCATTTGTAGGTGAAAATCTATTTCTGGATACGGATAGGGATAAAAACGCTAATAAGTTATCTATCAAAGATTGTGTATGGGAAGTGGCTTGCTATACCTCTCTAACTTTACAAGAATGTGGAGAAGATTTCATTTTTCCTTTTATTTGTGTTTCAAAAGTCCATCATAATGAATTCTTAATCAACATTGAAGGAGAAATGTTATACAAACCTTTTACACAAATCAAGGAAGTTTGTGATAGAGTCCTTACGTAGGTGTAAGAGCCATTCAAAATCTTGTCTACCTAGGCTTAGTGGGAATATGTGAGTTAATAATTGTTATTATAGGATACCTCTTAACAAACCATGTAAAAAGTGGTAACATGTTCCCATGAATCACCTTTTACCTTGTATTTTTCAAATTTTAGGAATTTGAAGTAAGGTGGGTGGAAAGGAACCCATAACATATACAAATCAAGAGGGTATGGTTATAGTTCTTCAAAATTTCCATGATTATCATGGCTAATTATTTCATCTTGTAATCCTTGAAGGGAATCCTTCATGGCTTACCACTCTTGGGAAAATGACATGCCATGAGTTGATGATAAAGGGGTGATGTAGGAGCATCATCTTGTATAAAGGAAAATTTTGGTTTGAACTAGGTGTTAGGGGTCATTTTAGGTATCTTAGATTGTCTTTTGTCCATTTGGACATCTTTTTTAACATGATAATGAAGTTTTGGAGTTTCCCTTTAAAAGTCCCTTTTCAAATATTCAAATTCTTTATTGTATTTAATGACTTAAGAGCTAGGTTAAGTCTCGTGTCATGATTCTAAACGGTGTAAAAGCACTTAGGTAACCTAGTTATATGTTCTCCACCCATGAGGGTGAGGTTAATCACTTATAACCTAGTTGTAACTATGGTTTGAATCCCTAACTAAGTGATTAACTAATTAATTTTGGACAAAAAGGAAGGATTCAAATAGAGAAGGGTAGTGTGATAGGGAAAATAGGTGGTAGAGGGCAGGGAAGGTGGTAACAGAGCTAGAAAGATCAGAAATTCTGAGATGTAAATTGGAAACCATTTAATAAAAGAGTTTCTTGAGAAAATTGGTGCAATATATGAGTTTGAGTGTGAATGAAAAATGTAATATGTAATATATGTTATTTTGAATGATATTATATAGGAATAATGGAATTATGAAAGTTATGAGAAGGATTTGAATGAAGTTTAAATTGGTCAAGACAAACTAAGGGGTTAAGATTCCTTAGAAAACAAAGATCTTGCATGAAACAAGGTATGTAAGTTGCATTGTGGTTTATGTATGACTTTGAATGATTGAGAGACTTAGGGAAAAATTCAACCCATTACTAGAATATCCTCTTTGTGTGAATAAGAGTGTAATAAGGATAAAAAAGAAATTAGAAAACCATTGAAAACAAGATCTGTGATAAGTTTTAGTATACAAATTTGTTTGTGAGTTATATTTATAGGGAATCAAGAGTTAGAGTTCACGTAAGAAAGTTGAAGGGTGATAAGAAAAAGCTGAAAAAGTAAGTTATAGAGTTTTGAAATCTTGAATGAAGGAAAATATGCATTTATTTCCCCCCAGATCCTGGTAAAAATCATCTACGGTTTGAAGGAGAGATTTATACGTAAAACCATTTTAAACCATTGAAAAATTCTCAAACTTTGTGAGGATGACTAAATCATGCCAAAGGTGTATATAAATTTTAAAGGTGATTTGAGTTAATTAAGAGGGTTAAATGTGGAAACATACCCTATTTGAGGGTTTTTAAACACAAAATTTGATTAAAGGTCAAGTGTTATGTTATTATACTTTATGAAATTGGTACTGTAGAGGGAATACGGTAAGGAGAGGGTGTTCAAATATTTTGAAAGAAAAAATAAAGGATCTAGGAGAAAGGAAACTCAAAACACAGATGTAACCCCATTCTTGCATAATTTTGAGCAAGTTTTGGTCTATAATCTCTAAAAAGTTACAAAGACAATGATGTAAGATTTATTAAAAATTATTAGGAGATGAGATAAGGCATGTTGAAGGTAAGAAAAAATTCAGAAAGTGACAATTCATGAGAAAAACACAAGATTAAACTTTGTATCACCAAGGAAATCAATTTAGACATTCAATATATATAAATGAATAAATTTGAATGCATTGCAATCTTAATTCATGATAGCTAGACCTAGAGGAATATGATAGAGAGGATAATAAGTGGAGCTTATGTAGTTTATGGAACAAAACCAAGGGAGGAAAATCATACCCTATTTAGGGCTTTAGTCAAGAAAGAGAGTAAGTTGTATTTGAAAGCAAAGTTGAGTGAGGGATCAAAGTGGAAGAATTGAGATTTGAGAAGAGTGTTGGGGTTAGCAAACCGGTTGTATAGATAATATATCAGATCTAAACATACATACAATGAAAGAGGATATTCTACTAGAAGAATTATACAAAACAAGAGATATAAATCAACACCAGATTTAACATTGTTCACCCAGTGTGGGCTACGTCCACCAAGAAACAAGCCAATCTATTATCCAAAGCTTTGACAAGATATACAATGAAGATTTACAATCTTCCACACCTCTTAGATGTACAATACTTTATTTCACTCAAGATTTTTTCTCTTCCAAGAATTCTCTCTCATAAATATTCTCACAATAATCATCAACTTTTACAAGTTATTCTTAATTCTAATTCTAAACCCTAGATTTCATGCTTATATAGGCGTATACAAACTTAGGGCACTTAGCCATGTAATTACAATCAATATATATAATTTAATACTAAAAATAGATCTAATTCCCGAGAGTTAAATAAAATACTCCCGCACAGTACTTGACGCCTTGGTTAGCTCTAACCGATGCTGGTTCCTCCTTTCCCGAAATGATGCTGGTCCCTCCATAACCGATGTCGCCATCTTGTGTTTTCCATCAAGTTTTATATTACATGCTGATTCAAGTAATTGAGATCTATAACTCAACAATCTCCCACTTGGAGATTAATTACTACACCATACTTATACATCGTCATTCTTGGATCCTTCCTTAGCTTGGTTTCTTCCTCTTCAAGTCTCAAAATAGAAGACAAACAGAAGTGGAGTGTAGCTCTAACTTCTCCTTTGCTAATGGCTTCATTAGCATATCCACAGGGTTCTCACTCATATGAATATTTTCCAGATTCAACTTCCCATCCTCCAATACCTACCGTATGAAGTGATACCTCAACTGAATGTGTTTCATTCTTGAATGAAATGCTGAGTTCTTTGCCAAATGAATTACACTTGTGATCATCACTAAATATTTTTCAATCATGTTGCCCCTTTCCCAACTCTTTCATGAACCTAATCATCCATATCATCTTGTTGTTAGCCTCTGTAGGTTGCAACATACTCTGCCTCTATAGTAGACAAAGCCACAACCTTCTGCAATCTTGAAATCTAGCTAACTTCATCCCACCTACTGTGAAAATATATCCAGTAGTGCTCCTCCTACCATCCAGATCTCCAGCCATATCCGAATCAACATAGCCACATAATGAAATATATGATTCTCCATAGCATAACTACATTCTAGACATCCCTTTCAAATACATGAGTATCCATTGGATTGCTTTCTAATGCTCTTTACCTAGATTAACAATATATCTACTCACAACTCCCACTTCCTGTGTAATGTCTAGTCTAGTACAAACCATAACATACATGAGACTCCCAATTTCTGAAGCATATGGCACTTGTGTCATGTATTTGACCTCCTCATGTGATGAAGGACACTGATCTTTGCTCAATTTGAAGTGTCCAGCCATAGGTGTACTAATATGTTTTACATTTTGCATCTTGAACCTTTCTAACACCATGTAGATATAATCCTCTTGAGACAAATACAATTTCTTATTCTTCCTATCTTTGTGTATTTACATGCCAAGGATTCTTTTTGCAGCTCCTAAATCCTTCATAGAAAATGTGTGAGCTAGCTTTCCCTTAAGCTCACCAATGTCTTGCATACTAGATCTTGCAATAAGCATATCATCCACATATAATAACAAAATAATATAGCTCCCATTTTCAAGCTTCTTGAAATAAACACAATGGTCAGATTCACATCTTAAATAACCATGCTCATGCATAAAACTATCAAACCTCATGTACCATTTCCTTAGAGCTTGCTTGAGCCCATATAGGATTTTTCTCAACCTTTGTACTTTAATTTATCCTTACGCTTGACTTCATACCCAAGCAAATTTCTTTGCATATAAATATCTTCATCCAAATCACCATGAAGGAAAGCCATATTCACATCTAGTTTCTCTAAATGAAAATCATCTATTACAACTAAAATCAATACATTAGGAATAGAAGTCATCTTAACAACATGAGAAAATATTATACCAAAATCAATACCGCTTTATGTGTAAATCCCTTTACTACAAGCCTTGCCTTATACCTTTTCTATCCACCCTCTTCTTCCTTGATCCTGTAAACTCACTTGTTATGTAATTTCCTCTTACTGCTAGCAACTTAACCAAATCCCAAGTTTGGTTATGTTCCAAGGGGTCCATCTCTTCATCCGTGTCATGCTTCCATTGGACGTGGGTCTCATTCTACATTGCTTATTGAAAAATTTCTTGTTCATCATTATCAATCAATAATAAATAAAATAGAGAAGGTGTAAATATTTCGGAGGTTTACTTACCTTTGTGACCTTTTACAGATTTTAGGGGTGCCAAAGGCTTATTTTGGACCTCCTGGACATTTGTATCCAAATCTATTAGTGACCGACACCGGTCACCTGTAACCAATGTTGGTTCTACTAATCAATGCCAGTTTAGTTCTTCTGTAACCGATATGGGTTCTGCTGATCGATGTTGGTTAGGGGTCAACCGACACCGATTACTATGTAACCCTGTCAGTATTACTTTTAAATCTAAGAGTTCATTTTCATTTACAAAATTCTCAACCGATTCATCCTTGGGTACCAAAATTTGATCCTTGTACATTCTCTTTTCATTCCATTCAATATCACGACTCCTAATAATTTTAGAATTCTCTAAATCCTAAAAATGGAATCCGAAATCACTAAATCAATAACCAATGAAAGTGCATCTCTTGGATTTTGCATCCAACTTTTTCCTATTTTCCTTATCAATATACACAAAAGCATCTAAACCAAAAATTTAAGAAAAGACAGATCTACCTCTTTTCCGGTCCAAGCTTCCTCTGGTATTCCTCTATCTAGTGAACTTGAAGGCCCACGGTTAATCAAATAAACCGTTGTATCAACTACTTCTACCCAAAACTGCAAAGGTAATCTAGAATGTATCCTCATACTTCTAGCACATTCCATGATTGTCTTGTTCATTCTTTCTGCAACACCATTCTCCTGGTGTATTAGGAACCGTTCTTTCTCTATGTATCCCATTCACTGAATAATAATCATTGAAAGCCTTGCTACAATATTCACCACCATTGTCAGATCTAAGGCACTTTAACTTTGAATTTGATTCATTCTCAACAAGGGCTTTCCATCTTTTAAAAGTCTCAAAAACATTAGATTTATATTTAATACAATAAACCCATACCTTTCTTGTAGCATCATCAATGAAAGTAACATAATACTGGGATCCTCCATGAGAAGCTACCTAAGCTGGTCCCCACACATATGAGTGTACAAGCTCCAATTTTTGCTCCTTCTTAGTTGCCCTAACTTTGAAAAATCTCACTCTCTTTTACTTTCCAAAGACACAATGCTCACAAAAATCAAGATCTAAATCTTTCAAATTTGATAACTTACCCTTAGCCTTTAAGATTTGCATTCCTTTTTGACTCATATGGCCCAACCGATTATGCCACATGCATGCATCTGAATCTAAAGTGGATAATGTAAAAAATGAATCAAGAACACAAGTAGATAAATATGACATTTGTACCTTCTTACCTCTTATCACAACAAAAACACCCTTAGTGACTTTCCAAGAGTCTCCTGTAAAGTAACCATGCAACCGCTTCACTTAGTTGCCCTGTAGAAATAAGATTTCTCTCGAGGCTTGACACACGCCTCACATATTTCAATATCCATGTATTTCTATTCTGTAATTTTAGATGAACTTCCCCTTTACTAGTAATACGACAAGGTTCATCATCACCCAAATAAACATGTCCAAAATTACCGTTGACATAATTTATGAAATAACCCTTATTAGGGGTTACATGGAAAGAAGCTCCTGAATCTAAAACCCATGATTCAATTCTATTATCTAAAGAAAGAATAAGAGCATATTGCATTACCTCTACTACAGCAAGATTTGCTTCTTTACCTTTGTTTGGTTGTTGGTTCTCTTTATCCTTTGACCAACAATATTTCTTTACATGTCCTTTCTTTCCACATTTCCAACAAGTAATTCCCTTACCTCTGGATTTAGATCTGCTATCCCTTGACTTTGATTTCCCATTACTCTTACTCTTGGATATCTCCTTTTGCCTACCCCTGCTTTCTACATTCAAAGCATTCCTAGATGATGATTCCTCTATACTCTTCCTGTGAATTTCTTTATTCAAGATTCTACTAACCACATCATCGAACTTCAAAATATTATTAGCAGATCTTGTATTACTAACAAACATTACCAAGTTATCCCAACTATCAGGCAAAGAACATAAGAATAAAAGTGCTTTCACTTCATCATCAAACGATATATCAATCGATTTTAACTGATTTACAATAGATTTGAAATCATTCAAATGACTAGATGTAGATCCACCTTCATGCATCTTAGAACTAAATAGTTTCTTCATCAAATAAACTTTATTTAAAGCACTAGGTTTTTCATATAAATTAGCAAGAGATTTCATTAACCCTACTGTAGAAGTCACTTCTATAATATTGGAAGCCACGGATGCTGCCAGGCTCAATCTTATAGATCCCAAAGCCTTTCTATCAAGAATCTTCCATTCTTCATCAATCATCTTCATAGGTCTAGACTTCTCATCTAATGGTAAATACAAATCTCTTTAATACAAATAATCCTCAATTTGCATCTTCCATAATTAATAATTTCGTAGTCAAACTTCTCTACCTTGTATTTGTTTTCTTCTCGCCATTCTTTGTAGCTACCACTCAATAAGAAAAACCCTATGTGAGTAAATCTGTCAACACGTAAAACCCTCAAAAAAATCTGATACCAGGTTGTTGGGGATAGCACACCGACTGTACAAATAATATATCAGATCTAAACATACATGTAATGAAATTAGATATTCTACCCAAAGAATTATACAAAAAAAAGAGATATAAATCAACTCCACATTTAATGTGGTTCACCTAGTGTGGGCTACGTCCACCAAGAAACAAGCCAATCTATTATCCAAAGCTTTGACAAGATATACAATGAAGATTTACAATCTTCCACCTCTCAGATGTACAATACTTTCTTTCACTCAAGCTTTTGCTTCTTCTCCAGAATTCTCTCTCACAATTATTCTCACAATAATCATCAAATTTTGTAATTTCTTCTTAATTCTTACTTCTAAACCCTAGCTTTCATGCTTATATAGGTGTATACAAACTTAGGGCACTTAGCCATGCAATTACAATCAATAGATTTTCTTTAATACTAAAAATATATTTGATTCCTGAGAGTTAAATAAAACACTCCCACACAGTAACCAATGCCGATCATAGGTGATCTGATGCCATCCCTCCATATTGCATGCTAATTCAAAGTAATTGAGCTCCATAACTCAATAAAGAGTTTGTATGGAATGTTTAGAGATGGTTTCAGGTGATTGAGGAATTAATTAATCTAGGTAAGGGCATATAAACTTGAAAAACTCAGTCTTAAACCAATAAGAGACCTAAATCGACAAGGTGATTGGTATGTTAAGGGGTATAGGTTTGGAGTTATCTTATGAAATTTGGTGGAGAGCTATAAATAGTTAAAGGGTACTTGAATATGTTTTTACATTCAAACAAAACTTTTAGGTTACAATAAGCAAGATGATTTTCATCAAGACAAGGGCACAAGGAAACGAGACCTAATTGGGAAGAAAATTTGTAGTTTGAAGGATACATACTAAACCTCAGAGTCTAAAACTTGGATATAAGTTGTAAGGTCCAAATGGGTGTCCAAAAATGTGTTTAGTTTTGTTTGAAACCTAGTGATGCATTCTAGACCATAAGGTTGTAGTTTAAGAGGGTTAGAAGAGCTAATTCAAGTCTTAAAAGGTGAAAGAGTTGAGATAGGGTTTTGCTTCCTTGTGAATGGATTAATCATGATGGTGGGTGTTCTAAGTAGGCTTAAGAAGATTATAGTATTTATGACAGTTTGAGGTGAACTTTGGTATTTTGATGGTTTTGAAGTTCTTAAGTATTGAGCATATTGGCAAGTTTGATGAAGTTACTCTTGTATCTAACAAAGTTGTATTTTGAAGTTGCCAATCATTCATACTTGTCATCAATGGGGTAGATAAAAGTTTGATTTTTTCAACTCATGGGTTAAATAAGAGGTTTTTGGTTGTGATCGTGGTAAATTTTAATATCCCTTACCAAAATCCCCTTGGATTTTTGGTGAATCTGTAAAAATGTGTTTTGATTTAATCGTGACTAGGAGAAAAAATCGTATGGTCATGTAGGTGAATTAAAATTTTGGATCATAAAATGACAACATATCATGGTGAATTTTTGCATAGTATTGGTAGGTGACTATACAAATACACACAAACATTTGTATGGTCATAAATGTAGATGATTGTACATACAGTCACATATAGGAATTGACAACATGTATGAATGCTTGGAAAAATATTTGAAGATATGTGTTGGGTAGTTGTAAATTATTCAATTGTAAATGCAACTATATACGTACCCAAAATTGTATGTCTTGTCTTCGCCAAAAAGAGGTTATAGAAACCCCAATGATGATTCAGATCTCTTTACAAGGTGTTCAAAAGCCAGAAATCACGATGAGTATACATTTACATCCTAAAATGCCTTATCCAGCCTTCACATGCTTTGTTCGACCCGTTCCTCTCTTTTCTTGCATTTTGGTCTTTAGTTACAAGACCGCCGCCCTGCCTAGGCGACAGTCTCGTGACCGCCACCTGGACAAGGCAAATGTCTCAGAATCGCCGCCTGCGCAGGCACCGGTCTTGTGTGCATTTTCCAAAACTTTTTGACACTTTTTTCAATGTAAAAATCAAGTGGCACTCGTATTTCTCAACCACTCTTGCTTGCATTTAAGTTTTAGCCACTTGGTAAATAGTAATTCCTCTTTGTTTATAATAGAAGAGTTCAATTCAATCTTACCCTCTGGTAAATCAAAGTGCTATAAATACCAAGCTTGTTTACAAGAAAATGGCCCCTCTCCCTCTATGAATTATTATTCAGTGTGTTTTGAAATTTCTTTAATAAGTCTCAATAGGTTTAGATTTTGTAAAGCTTTCAGCCTCTTAGTTCAAGGCTCCACAGTTTTGGTTTAGAGATCACTGGATCTCCCTAGTATCATCTTGCTCCATTGTTGTTCTCCAAATAACTGGTTTAGCATAAACAGTTCTAGTTCTAGATTATGTTCATTTGAATTTTGATTATGTTTAGAGTTATAGGTTGTTGTTTTGTCACAGAAGCATAGGTCCTAGAGATTTTGGTGTGCTTGTATCGTATCCCTGTAACAATCCCGCTAGGAATTACATAGTCAAGCTCTGTTCTCTTGCACTATCCCTCTCCTACTTGCATTCTATTCGGCTTACATCCAAGCTGCCACTATTTGAACATCTTCTCTTACTATTGCTATCACATTCCCACTTTTTTGGATTCACGAGAACACAAAGGAATGAAGAGATCACACTGAGGGGATAAGTCACAATACAACTAGATTTTCCATTGTTATGTAAACTCCAGGTTTGAATTGTCAAAGTTGTAGTTACAATATATCAAATAGAATAGCAAATCATTTTATTTCAGTTAAGCTTGCTTTCAATATTACCAGGAAGATGTGATTTATTCCTCACTTCTGAGGTAAGAGTGAAGGCCTTTCAATTAAATTAGTTAGTTATTTATATTTAGGATAAATTCACAAATGCACAGCAAATAGCTACATCTAGCTACCTTGCTTATTTTAATTCCATTATTAGATTAATTGTTCATTATCTTAATATTGTAGAATAGTCACTCTTTAAATTTCGTATTCAAATTCATATCTTTGAAAATACAAAAAGGAATATAAGCATGATGTAGATATATCTTTCATAACTAGTTTACTTCTTTTAGTTAAGTCCGGTTGTCTCTCGCATGACAATTACGGAACCCGAGAGGTCCTGGGATTACATATTCAAACCGGTAATACCTCAGCCAAATCTCTTCACAACATTAATGATATAGATCAAGGTCTTAGAATTCACGTCTTTCAAACAACAACAAACCCACAAGCAGTTAGTCAAGTTGAGAGAATTGAATATTGAAGACGACAAAGCACACACATTCTGGTCAAATCAACCCAACTATAGATTGCTCTGATAGCATATCCACATGACCATACAAGAACCTGAAAGAGAGCAAATATTTGGTTGTGATTCATTAGTTCCGCAGCCAAACGCAAGAGACCTTCTCATTGACATAGACACAAGATTACGTATACAAGTTGTTAGAACACCCATAAGGTATTATGAGAAAATCACACAACTCCTGGTATTAAACATAGAAGCTGAAAAAGGTTATGGCTATTGGAAAGTTGGAAGAAGAGATTGATTCTTCACATGACCATAACAGTCCACAACCACGAGCTCATCATTTTGATCCCCAAGTCCCACAACCCAATATGCCTGTTAATCAGTTAAACATTGACACTAGTTTACGTACGTTGGTATTTAGATCCTCACCACTCCCACCAGATATCATAACACAATTTTCCGTATTAAACATAGAAGCCAATCAAGTTAACATTTTTTGGGCTAGACCAGAAAACCGCCCATAGTTTCCTACAAATCCACTACACCTCTCACTTTCATGATCTTGTCTGGAAATATACATGAAGCACCTACATGTCACTTTCCACGCATCCAACAACCAATAGATAGGATCTCGATAGAGCTTAACATTGATTGGAACCTCAGAGAAGCTATTATATCTGAACAATCCATTACACCAATTCAGGTTAGGAGATATTTCTTTGCCTTAGACTCGTAGATCTCATTATTGCGTGTTGAGGATATAAGATTGCCCAACTAGTTTGTCTACATTTGCATATATTTTATTTCCATCGGCTGTCTCGGCACAACCTTGGGAGGTCAGGTACGAAGAAAGGCTACTTGTTGATTCTCATGCTCGCCTGTCACTTTTCTATCATACAAAAACCAAACAAATGCAAGTGTAATTGACTAGTTACATTTTCATCCACCGGTTGTATTTAAAACTGGGTCGATGTAAGTGAAAACAACCAAAAGTGTAATTGGCTAGATGTAAATGTAACCAACTAGATGGAAACTCACCGTCTAGATGCATATGTAACCAATAAGATGTAATTGAAACCAACTGATGTAAATACAACCATATGATAACATGTCGATGTGTTAGCTACTCATCTAACCAAATGTCACCACACTTCCTCAAAAGTTTATAAATATAAACAAAGATTGTTATTTGTTACTTTTCTCAACTTTATTTCTTGCGTATTTGTACTTCTCTCGACCTATGCAAACCGTAAACCCATCCTTCACAAATTCTATTTTCCTCCAAGAAAGGGTTGCTCTATCTCCAATCTCACAACCAAAAATATAATTTAAAAACTTATGTGCCCATAAATAATCAACTTGCTAGAACTCAAGGAAATATTTAGTGTCCTGGATGGAAAAATTTAGTTCAAACATGCTTTAATATGATACAAAGACTAGTTTTCTGAGTTATCTATTAACCAACTATGACAATGTAGAGTCAAAGTTCAACATCCCACTCTTGTTATGGAAATTTGCATTTAGAACAATTCCAAAAGACATCCACCACTTAATTGGGCTTCTACATACAAATGTGAATTGTATCACAACCAAAGTGTCGCTTTTAGATCAAGATAACAAGTAGTTGGAGTTCTACTACCACTTATAGATTGATGGCAATATTTTTATTTATAATTCTTATTCTAGATTTTTCTTTCCTTTTATAGACACTAAATTTTGTACAAAATCATTATTATAGCATTGTTTTGACAAACTTTATGTATGTGGATCTTGAATAGTAGAATTAAGTCTTAATGGTGTAAGTTATTGTCATTTCATTTTTATATTGATTGATATTTCTTTTGATTTGGATTTTGGAATGTTTTATTATGCTTTTATGTTGTGTCACAAAGATATTTGTTCTGTTTTATTGTTTATTTTCCTTTTTCTAATGTTGGGTCAAAATCAGAGAGATTGGTCAAGATCGTACTATAGTCCCGAATGATATATACAATCTTGCCAATTTTGCACACATGGCAAGATTGGACAATGGGGTCCTATCACGTTCAAAATGAAATAATAGTCCCAGGAACCCACCTTCGGTTATTAACAAGATGCAATAATTAAAAATAATTCCTAAATTACATATGAAGAGATCACCTAGCATCGAAAGGCACCCAGTTGATCTCAACTCAGTAGAGAGTTCAGGGTCGAGTTGATAAAGAACCCGGTGTCAAATTGATAGTCATCTCGGTAGAGACTCTCAGTTGTAAGAGCTCGATGAGGTCTTGTTAATGCAAAATATAGCTCATTGAAAATTGACGAATGAAGGGAACTCTATAAGGATCTCGGTAGAGATCGATGCAGGCGGAAGTTAAGGCCGAGTCAGGGAGAGTCAAAGTTTGAGCTATCAATAAAGTCTCAATGAATTGGAAAGGTTCAAGCCACAGGCGGAAGTGAAGGCAGAAATAAGGAATTTGACTCATCTTAGTGACTTGTTCATTTTGGAGATCATGTGGTGAGCTTCTTTTAGGACACGTTCTGCAGAGCTAGGGTGATTCAAACACAAGCCAAGGCATCAAGAGTGCCATAAAATGAATGGAGATCGTTGCGTAAACAAAGATACGTGATGGAGCCCTATCGATGGGACTCATCGAGCATGATGGATAATTCAATGCAACTCGTTTCATGTGGATGCATTAAAGATGGTTTCTAGGAAAAGTCAACTCACTCAAAGTTGGCATGTAACAAGCTATCAAGGAAGTCAGTGAGTTTAGCGCACCTGCTCAAGCTAAACAATGTCGTGGAGCCTTGGGATCTCTCGGGAATATTTTTGTTTCTTACTGGTCGAATTGGCCAAATGATGTCTAGGTTCCGTGGGTCAGTCTTCAACATGGGATATTCAAATGAGTTTTCCAAGGTAAATGTTGAAATGAAAAACCAAGACAAGGTTTCCACGATAAGAGGGAGTTTCAGGCCTTTGAAGCCACGATGGAGATAATGTTGTGGCAAACCAATATGATATTTCCACACATGGGAAAAGTTCATGATGATTTCCAAGCGGGTTTCAGTTAATGGAAAACCAACACAAGGTCTCCGCGCAAAGGGGGCCCCGAGTTTCATCTTGCCAAGAACGTGGAAATTTTAGAAAACATTGCCAAGTGTGATAAAACCGTGGCAAACCATAATCAGATTTCCATGAGTTGGAGAAATGAACACCAATTCTAGGTGGAAGTGCTATGGTGGAGCGCCAACATGAAAGTTCTGCTCGTGGGATATTTTCAGCTCTTTGCCTAGTCGGATAAATAAATAAATAAATAATGCCTCAACCCCGCACTAAGGTATTCATGAGTTATTTGCTTAAAATGGGAATCCAGAAGCCTAATGCCAAGTGGGTTTTCGTGGATGGAAAGCCAAAGAAGAAATTCCACGCGGGGAGATTTGGGGCGGTATGACCAAGTCAAGAAGCGGAAATTGGGAACCGACTTGCCAAGGCAATGTATGGAAAATTGGATTCATAAGTCCGAGATCCCCACACATATCCTACGGACTTCCTTGATACAAACGCCATGCCAATTTGACTTGGCAAAAGGAGGATTTGGCATGGAATGGGGATATTCAAGTCGGTTGAACCAAGGTAATTCAAACTACTTTTTCCACGCAGAACCTGTCAACTCGGCTATGTGGCTGAGCCGTTACACGGGGATTTGAAGCTGGTATGCCGAGGTCAGAGATTTGACGATGGCAGTCCAAGCTGTTCACTCCACGTAGGGGAGATTCAGGAAAACACTGCCAAGCGTGGAAATATTGGGATGGAAAACCATAATCAGACTTCCGCACGGGCCGTGTAAACAGGATCCGAGTCTTTGTGCGAGTCACTCGGAAGGTAAGTCGGGAACGTGGGAATGAGACAGTTGAAGTGTTTAATAGGATTGGATGTGGTGGTCTAGCCTGGCCAAAATTGAGTATGACACGGAGATAGGTGAAGGAGGCTCCACACATTCTGCTTACCACACATAACATCCCTGTAAACCCGTCTACATATCTTCAACTATTGCAGACCTGCATTTCCAGGAATATGCTTTCACAAGAAAGAGACGCCTTCTCATGGAATACCATAATTGCAGCTTACAGAAGACACGGGTTTCCTCACGAAGCGTTGATACTGTTTCACCAAATGCAACAAATAGATGTCCGACCTGATCAGTTCACCTTTGCCAGCATACTTCTCCCAACTCCCGTTCGGGCTCTGAGCATTCGGTGGTCGCGAGGCAAACTCCCACGCACCAGGAAGTTGATATGTTGCAGTATGGTAGAAGCCTTTTGAATGCTTCTAAAAACATGTTGTCCAACTATGTTGTTATCTGTTCAGTATCGAATGCATCCTCAAATTCGGATTTTCCTTCAAGATATTTTTATCAAAATCGATTAAGTGACAGTGAGAGTGTTACCAAGAGACTTGATGAAATTTATTACAAAGATTCTCTATTGAGACCTTACTTGTTTTACGATGTAACTCATGGAAGTGAATCTCATAGAGGTGGATCTGTTTCATATCAGAATATTCATGAAGCAAAAATTGCTTTGCAATTATATGAGCATCTTCAACGAGTCACTAAGTTGGCAGGCATAAAGGTTTCTGTTGGAATTATCACACCTTACAAGCTACAGCTGAAATGTTTGCACCGAGAGTTTGATGTTGTCCTCAAATTTGATGAAGGAAAAGGTTTATATATCAATACGGTAGATGCCTTTCAGGGCCAGGAGCGTGATATAATCATTATGTCTTGTGTCCGAGCTGCAAATCATGGGGTTGGTTTTGTAGCTGATGTTCGCCACATGAATGTGACATTAACACGAGCTCGCAGAGCACTTTGGGTTATGGGAAACACAGCTGCATTGAAGCAATCTAGTGACTGAGTTCACCGAGGCAGATCTGATCGATGCGTAGAGCTTGGTAAAACTCATGAGAAGCTCACCGATTCAGAGGAAATGGAGCCCGGTAAGGATAAACAAGGCTCGGTGGGAGTTATTCAGCGATGAAAACACTCGGGGCTCGTAGAGATGAGTCGCAAGCTTCATGCGAGGGGAGGGACATGACGACAAGTGTGGTGCAGAGAGAAAATGAGCTCAGACGTCGATAGAATGAAAAAGTGGGGTTCAAAACGAGTATCCCGGTCTATTAATAAAGACGATTCTGGAGTTTCAATGTGGAATTCAATACATTTGAGTTCATGTTCGATCAGTAAGACACGAGCGAAGGTGAACCAAATCACATGGAGCGATTCGGTCAATTAGGTGATAAGTACGAGTCGGCCGGGCTACGATGGAAATAACTCGGCACTGAAAGAGTTTCAAATGGAATTCACTGAGTCAAAAATCCTGTGACAATAAGGAGCTCATCGGTAAAAGAACTTGAGGGCTCATCAGAACATGTTTGTTTTAGTTCACCTCACATGGAGTGAAGAGGAACAGACGAGATGTTCTACAGTAACACCAAAACGATGAGGCTTAGGAGAAGTTGGCAGTCATAGCAAGTCGAATGGAGTCAGGCTTAGCTTGCTTTAAGAGTGTAGTAGGTGGATAGCCTAGTCTGAATCAAGAAGAATCGTGATCGAGCCACGCTGAATGAAGATCTCATTCAGGAATTGACAAGAAAACTAATCTTGTGGTGAAGTATTCACGGATTAAATGCCAAGTCTGAATCAAGAAGAATCATTGCAGAGCCAATTGAAAAATAAAGTGTGCAAGTGAGGTCGAAGAATTTATAGAAAATGGTTTGCATGGATACATCACAGAAAACGGTAAAGGCTCGAGAATAAAAATGCTAGTTGAGCACACAAACGTGTAAGGACGACTCTAAGAATGAAGGCAGTGGAGCTCGGTACTTTACGCACGGTGAGGTATCCATAGCAAGCAAGAGGTTCAAATTGGAATGGCTCGAGGAACCGATCTAGGTGTCAAGTGCCTCGAGGAAAGAATTCACCGCATAAGCCATCTGCATAAGCCTAAGACATGGTTCACGTCAAAAATGAGTTCGGGAGAAAGCTCGCATGAAAGATTCAGATAACCGAGTTGAGCCATTCGCCATTCACCGAGTGAGTCAGTCGGGAACGCTTGGATGGGAACCAAGTCGAGTGAATAGCTCGAGCATACAACTACTCAGTAATTCATTCTAATTAACTTTGTTTATTTCATCAAGCATTAATGCCAAACTGAAAATTCAAAGAGAGCTCGACAAGCTAAACTCGTGCCGAGTCACTGGTCGATAGAGATGCAAGCTCGGTTGTCAGGGAAATAAGTGACTTAGGATGAGCCAAGTTGCAGTCTGAGTGACCCGATGATGAGCATTAGAAGAGGTGAGAAGAGCTCGATGCAGATTGGGAGCTCGGTGAGTTCGGTATGTTGCTCGAAGCTCGTCAAGTTGGGATATGTCCAGACTCTATTCACATGGACCCCCCTCCTCTTCAAGTCAAACGGGTCAACAGGGGGTCCCGACATTATGTTAATTAATTTAATATTTCTATTAAAATATTTTAATAATAATATTTATTATTATTATTTAAACATTTTATTTAAATATTCTTTTAATTAATTGAGAAGACTTGGTCATCAGGAAATTAATGACCCATGATGGAACCTTCTCAGGTAGTTCAACTAACTGTAATAAATACATCATGGACCTTCAATTTAGGAATGTAATTATGACATTTCCTCTTCTTTCTCACATATTCTTCTATAAATGTAAGTTGGAAGCTCATTTCAAAGGGTTCCAATAGTTCGCATAAGTTGACAGCTAGATATCTCAGCAGTGTATACTTTTCAAGAATCCTCTCTTCTCGCAAGTTGTTCTTGTGTGTTGAGAGAAACTTTCAAGCCTCCTCTTCAAGACCGTAATGGCAACTATTGCCTCTTCTCGAATGTATGATGCATTGTGCATGTTATTGAAGCAATAAAAGTGTGTGTTTTGTGACTAATCTCGGTCCTTTCATCCTTCTATGCTTCTTTGTGCCTTTCTCGTACTTGCAGGTACACTGTGCAAGTTTAAGTTTCTATTATAGGTTCTTGGAGTTCTGTGCTTATCGAGTGGTGGAGTATTGCATGCAGTTGAGTTGTGGTGTCTGTTCACCCTTCTTGAGTTCATCCTTCTTCACTGGGAAACTGTATATTTCTCGGTCTGATAAAGTTTAACAAAGGGAACGCGTGTCTCTTAGTTTGTGGTATCCTATACCCTCTCTAAGTTGCAGTAGGTGAAGTTGACCTGTGGTGCACACACCCTCTTCAAATTAACCCTTCCTGAGTCTGGAAACACCCTTTATTTGGTGCATCACCATCCCTAGTATAGTTTCATTTCTGTAAATCTCTTTCCCTAAAACCCCATGAAAATGTTAGCATAGGACTAGATAATCATTTTTGTTACACTAGGAGTAGTACAACACTTAGTTTAGGAAGAGGAAGCCGGCCTTCTCCGGAGGTTCACCTCGAGCCCAAGTCCCATAGCTTGAGAGGTGATCCCATGTGTCCCAATCACACCAAACGTCCTATTCACATCCTGGCCATTCAGAGGGTGCAGTGATTTGGCGACAATAGTTTTTGGCACGCCTGGTGGGACAGAGTTGGTACTTCTCTTCTCACTTACACAAGTCAAAGTACCTGGCGACTCTATATCTCTGGATTCCAAATTCCAAATCTCAAAGCAGTAACTTATGCGAAGAATTCATACAAGAGCTTCTTCAAAGAAAGGAAAGTATCAACATATCCAAACTTTCCTTGTCTCCTCCAAAGAGAAGAAGAAGAGGCATTTCCACATCCCCAGTTGCAGATTTACCTAGTAGGGGTCATTCAACTCCTCCTTACGGAAGGTTTCCTCCACCCAGGAACAATCAACCTTTCGTTGCTATGGCAGGAACCAAGTTTTTCCCCCTTTCAATGCAAGCAGTCCTCTCATGTTGGCTCAACGTGACCCGATACTGCTATGGCACTCAAAAGTTTACCCTTCTACACCGGGGAAACTCACGTTACTCTAGTGGAGCATATCTTTGATGTAGCCAGCATCTGTGCAGTACATAATATCACCGAAGACAACGTTGCAGTTAGACTTCTTGCTACCTCTTTCAAGGGAAAAGCACTTCAATGGTTTCACGGGTTAGGTGTTGGCACTATAACCACTTGGGACGAGTTGGGAGAAAAGCTATGTAAACAATTTGAAGACAAAAGTGATCACCTATCACTTTTGGAACAACTTACTACCATAAAGAGAGCTTCCCAAGAATACATGAGTGATTTCAACTTCCGATTCCACAGACTTGGAATAGGATTCCGGCGCTTGTAAAGCCTTCTGCACATAATGCATTCTTGTACTATTTGCGAGCCTTGAATAGTGATGTAGCAGTTATGATCCAGTCCATGGGAGGGACTACACTTCCTGATGCTTACGAAGTTGCCATAAGTGCAGAGAATTCTTTGATTCAGGCTGGAAAGATAGCTCCACGACCACCAATGCCCTTTTCTCCAGATCTTACGAATCATCAGCCTATCATTGCTCCTATTCCAAAGAGACTCCAAGCAACCATCTCAATCTTCCCCTGCCTCTTCAAATGACCTATTTGAAGTCAAGTCACTACTACAATATTTTGAAAATGAGCTCGTTGCACTCAAAAGGCAATAATTTCAATACAATCATCCAGTATTGCCACAAAATCAGCAAGATCAAAGCTAACCATTCTCCTTTTCAAGGGAACAATCAGCCTCAAAATCAAACTACAAGTCAAGTTGCAAATGTCAGCCCTTGAACTTTCGTAACCCTCTTGCAGCAGCTAGCTCATCTAGAGCTATAGTACTGCTTCAAAATAATCTAGTTCAAGACTACGAATGGTGTTATCCTTGCTCTCAACCTCACAATCAAAATATTTGTCCCAATGGGGTTCTTAGCTAGCCCTTATGGTTCAAAGTGTATCTCCCCTTCGTAGTTAACAAACAATTCATCTACACAAGAAGCAAAGAGATCAACCGCAGCACTCAAGAATCCACGCTGCTAAATCGGCAAGCGTAAGATTTTTGTGGGTTAAATATAGATTCTTCATCAGTGGCAACAAACACTCATTCCAAAAAGAGAGAAATGGAGCCTCAACCTCCCAAAGCTGATCTAGCATCCACTTCTCAACCTGGGTTACAAATGGCAGTTGATAAAAATGCGGGAAAGAAATCACCAGAAACACCGGCTAGCCACGCCGCAGGGAAAGATGGTTCTCTAGGCATCACGGTACCCAACAAACATTTTCCAAAGGAGGACCCCAATGCCCAAAAAAGTGTCATCAAAGTTGGAGCAATTCCCTTCAGCATAGTAGAACAAATGAAGAAAACCAACTCGAGCGCTACCATGTGGGACGACTCTCGATCCCTTCCCAAAGAAACCTCGTCATGAGAAGCTCAAACAGCTTTTAGTACAACCAATGGATCACCAAGCCATGGAGTGACAAATGCTACAAATTTGTGTCAACCGGAAGGGAAAATCATTCCTACGGCAAACAAACCACCGCCATTCTACATTTCCCTGATCATTGGCGACCACCTGGTACATAATTGCATGATCGATTCTGGTGCCAGTAGCTCTGTCATGCCGAAACAAATTGCAGATGTACTAGGCATACAATATGCGCCAGTTGCAAGAGGGGTTGTTCAACTAGATGGCACAGCTGTTAAGACTATTGGGGTTATCAAAGGACTTCAACTTACCATTCATGCATGCCCAAGTTTGTCATTCACCCAAGACATATCGGTCATTGATCTCCTCCCTCTTTGCCATCTGCCTATCACGGGATTTCACTGCCAAGATGGGTGGTTACCTATCAGCCGATTGGTCGCATATGATTCTCAGGACTCGATACGGAACCAAAGTAACTATAAGGGCAGAACCAATCTGCCATAATCATGTAGAACCCTACACTGCTAGTCCCATAAATGGAAATTACACCATCGGCGATCCCGAAGAGGAAGATGCCGATCATGAACCAACCACCCTTGTTGAAGAAGTTCCTGATACTTTGCTGGATGAAGTAAGTAGAGATCATCAATATGATCCCTACGCTGATGTATTGGCAGAAGAAGAAGTTGGTTTGCTGGTTTTGGAAGAAACAGGATTAGGTACTTACTGTATCCATGAAGAAGATACGATCATACCACAACTTGTCAAAACACCAAGTGATTCTAAAGGACTGTGGCAATTGTTCTTCGATGGCTCAAGAAGTAAGAATGGATCCGTGCTGGTGTTATGTTAATTTCTCCAGAGGGAGATAAGTACTTCTCATCTTTCCGGTTGCAGTTTAATTGCACTAACAATGTTGTTGAATACGAGGCTCTTGTGCAAGGAATTCAACTAGCCCAAAGGAAGGGAATCAAGGCCCTAACTATTTTTGGAGATAGTGAGTTAGTTGTTCATCAAGTTTCGGCACGTAGTGCATCCAAAAATGATCTTTTAAGATCATACAAGAACCGAGTCTGGGACCTGATTGAAGATTTCGAAGCTTTTGGAATCCATGCAATCCCTAGAGATCAAAATCAAGATGCAGATAGGCTTGCTACAATTGGTTCACAATACAACATACCAATTGATATCATGAAAGAAGGGCAGCAATTTGTTAAAATGGTGGTTCACCAAGTCCCCGATAATGTGAGTAGTTGGCAAGTGTTTGATAGTGACAACAAATTGTCCTCTTCCTACAAGAAGAGGCGAGTTTGCTACAAAGAATCAAGATAAGTTGCAGGAGTCATATGGTGAGAAAATTATCCAATTGAAAAGCAACAAGTTACCAAAAGGTTTAGTCACTTTGGAATCCATTTTCAATTCAGATGACCAAGCCACAAGACAAAGCCCTAACATGGTGGTCAGAGAAGAATATTTTGAGGAAGTCGAAGTATCAAATGCAAAGTTTCTCAAGATCGGAAAAGTGTGTACTTCTAAGGAGAAAGAAGCTTTCATCAAACTTTTCAAGAGTATCATGACATCTTTGCATGGAGCTATAAAGATCTGCGTGGTTTTGATCCAGGTCTAGCTCAACATACCATCGAACTAGATCCGAATGCTAAGCCAGTTCATCAAAAACAGAGACCAATTAATCCCAAAATTGAGCCACTAATGAGAAAGGAGCTAACCAAGCTCATCGAGGCCTGTATAATTTTTCCCATCAAGCATTCCTCATGGGTAGCCAATTTGGTGCCCGTGAGGAAGAAGAACGGAGAGATCCGGTTATGCGTAGATTTCAGGGATTTGAATCGTGCATCATTAAAAGACCATTATCCTCTTCCATCGATGGAGCAGATCCTTCAAACGGTGGTAGGAGCTCAAATATTTTCTTTGCTTGATGGATATTCAGGTTACAATCAAATCCTAGTCCAAGAATCCGACCAATTCAAAACGGCTTTCACTACCAAGTGGGGCACGTATGCCTACAATAAAATGCCATTCGATTGTCCAATGCCGGGGCTACTTTCCAAAGAGCCATGGACATGGCATTTAAGGGACTAATCAATGATATTATTTTAGTTTACCTTGATGATATAACTATATACTCTAAGCATGCAGAAGATCACATCACGCATCTAAGGAAAGTTTTCCAAAGGTGTAGGGAATTTGGGATTTCACTTAACCCCAAGAAATGTATTTTCACAAAGACACGAGGGAAAATTGTTGGGCATGTGGTCAGCAGTAAGGATTATCAATCGATCCAGCTAGGATTCATTCAATTATGTCCTTATCTCTCCCAAGTCACAAGAAGGGCCTCCAGTTTTCTCGGGAACCATAAATTTCATGTGCGAGATTCATCCTCAAATTCGCGACATTGGCTAAAACCACCGACAGCCATGCTAAAGAAAAACATGCCATTCTCATGGACAAAGGAAGGACGAGAAAGCTTTGAAGCCATCAAAACAGCCATTTCTCAAGCTCCCACGCTGGTGAACCCTAGGTTTGACAAAGATTTTATCCTTTATGCTTTTGCAGGTCAAGAGAGCATTTCAGGGATCCTCACCCAACAAAACAACAACCTGATGGAGCAACCAATCACTTTCTTCAGTCAATCCCTCAAAGACTACGAGTTCAAATACTCATTCATTGAAAAGCAAGTCTTTGCGGTTATTCAGCTTTGAAGAAATTCAAGCACATGTTGTCCAACAACAAGATTCATCTGATGGTGTCTCATCCAGGTGTCAAGGAGTTTTTGCTGAACAAAGAAATGAATGAAAAGCATGCTGGATGGATCACGAAGGTAATGGAGTATGACGTGCACATCAAAGTCACTAAACTTGTCAGAGGTAAGGGTTTATGTCAAAAACTTGCTGTAGACATGGAATCAAAAGGTAATGAGGACGTGACACTCCTAAATACTGATGAGAATGTTGATCAAGCTGACTGGTTATCCAAAATGAAGAGTTTCCTCTTCTCGAGCATACCCGAAAACATGGATAAAAACCAAAGATGAACTTTCCATCTTCAATCTATCCCATATGTTTTGGTAGATAGCATTCTCTTTCGAAAAGATTTGAATGGCGTCCTCCTTCGGTGCATAGGACCGCAATATGTCAAGTAAGATACTAGAAGAATTTCATAATGGCCTATCTGGAGGACATTATTCCGCATGAACAACAACTACCAAGATCATGCGAGCCGGCTACTATTGGCCGATTTATTCAAGGATGCCCATCTCTGGGTAAGGAAATGTAAGGAATGTGCCTTTTTCACAAAGTAGAAGTTGGCAGCTCTTCCACTACATCCAATTCAAGTGGATCAACCCTTTGTTCAATGGGGGTTGACTTCATCGAATGATTAATCCTCCATCCAATGATGGACATAAGTGGGTCCTTACTGCAACAGACTATTTTACTCGATGGACAGAGGTGGTAGCATTAAAAGAGAGCAATGAAAAGGTAGTTCTAGATTTTTTGGAGGGTATAATGACGAGGTTCGGTGTTCCATTTACAGTCATTTCAGACAATGCGTTGGCTTTTCTTGGTATGAAATTGAGTGAATGGGCTGTTAAAAATGGGGTATACCTCAAAACTTCATCCAATTACTATCCTCAAGGAAACGGATTGGCTGAGTCTAGCAACAAAAACCTCATAAGGATTATTAAGCGCACAATGGAGACTAACAAGAGGACTTGGCATACACAACTTAAGACTGCCTTATGGGCAGATCGGATCACACCTAAAAGGGCCATCGGAAATTCTCCTTTCGTTTTGATATGGAAGAGAGGAAAACTCCCACTCATCGAGTTACCTTCTTTGGAGTTAGCTCATCAACTTGAAGTTATAGAGAGTGATCCTCTGACAATAAGGTTTGCTGAACTCATGGAGTTAGAGGAAGTACGAGACAAGGCTATGAAAACTTTGGAGCAGCATCAGGCTCAAGTTAAGAAATATTTTGATAAGAAGGCATCCAACCGGTGTTTTCAAGAGGGAGATTTAGTTCTCAAATGGGATGAAGACAGGGCCAAACCAGGCAGGCATGCCAAGTTTGATGCTCTCTGGAGTGGGCCATACATCATCACAAGTTACAAAGAGGCAAATTCATTTCCGTCTATCTAGGCTCAATGGAGAAGAACTACCCATTCATGTGAATGGGATACATCTCAAAGCTTGTTTTTGAGAAGCATTCCACCCCTTGTATAGTTAAATTAGGTGTTTTCCTCCAAGTGCTTATGCACATTGTTGTGTGTTGTTGTTTTGCTTTCCTTGTTGTTGTGTTTTGTGTTGTTGCACATTGTTTCATCATTGGAAGGTGTCAAGGAGAGGAAAGGTTCAAGGTTTCCATAAGAGTTCAAAATTTGCTTCATTCAAATTTTTGCAGTGTTCCATGGATGTCAAGCATTCAATAGATTCAATATACTTCATGCTTAGCATTCCAGGGAGGTCCAGGATATCGGCAATGCTCAAAGAAATTCTGGGATGTGTCAAAGAAAATCATACTACTTTCAGGATTCCAACACAGACTCCATGCCCAATGGATGACTTAAGGCTACTGGAATCATGCTTAGCAGAAATCATCCCCGAGAGGTCGCCAAAAATGTTATCCAATTTTGCACACATGGCAAGATTGGACAATGGGGTCCTATCACGTTCAAAATGAAATAATAGTCCCAGGAACCCACCTTCGGTTATTATCGAGATGCAATAATTAAAAATAATTCCTAAATTGCATATGAAGAGATCACCTAGCATCGAAAGGCACCCAGTTGATCTCAACTCAGTAAAGAGTTCGGGGTCGAGTTGATAGAGAACCCGGTGTCAAATTGATAGTCATCTCGGTAGAGACTCTCAGTTGTAAGAGCTCGATGAGGTCTTGTTAATGCAAAATATAGCTCGTTGAAAATTGACGAATGAAGGGAACTCTATAAGGATCTCGGTAGAGATCGATGCAGTGGAAGTTAAGGCCGAGTCAGGGAGAGTCAAAGTTTGAGCTATCAATAAAGTCTCAATGAATTGGAAAGGTTCAAGCCACAGGTGGAAGCGAAGGCAGAAATAAGGAATTTGACTCATCTTAGCGACTTGTTCATTTTGGAGATCATGTGGTGAGCTTCTTTTAGGACACGTTCTGTAGAGCTAGGGTGATTCAAACACAAGCCAAGGCATCAAGAGTGCCATAAAATGAATGGAGATCATTGCATAAACAAAGATACGTGATGGAGCCCTATCGATGGGACTCATCGAGCATGATGGATAATTCAAGGCAACTCATTTCGTGTGGATGCATTAAAGACAGTTTCTAGGAAAAGTCAACTCACTCAAAGTTGGCATGTAACAAGCTATCAAGGAAGTCAGTGAGTTTAGCGCACTGCTCAAGCTAAACAATGTCATGGAGCCTTGGGATCTCTCAGAATATTTTTGTTTCTTACTGGTCGAATTGGCCAAATGATGTCTAGGTTCCGCGGGTCAGTCTTCAACATGGGATATTCAAATGAGTTTTCCAAGGTAAATGTTGAAATGAAAACCAAGACAAGGTTTCCGCGATAAGAGGGAGTTTCATGCCTTTGAAGCCATGATGGAGATAATGTTGTGGCAAACCAATATGATATTTCCACACATGGGAAAAGTTCATGATGATTTCCAAGTGGGTTTCAGTTGATGGAAAACCAACACAAGGTCTCCATGCAAAGGGGGCCCCGAGTTTCATCTTGCCAAGGACGTGGAAATTTGAGAAAACATCGCCAAGCATGATAAAACCGTGGCAAACCATAATCGGATTTCCGTGAGTTGGAGAAATGAACACCAATTTCAGTGGAAGTGCTATGGTGGAGTGCCAACATGAAAGTTCTGCTCATGGGATATTTTCAGCTCTTTTCCTAGTTGGATAAATAAATAAATAAATAATGCCTCAACCCCGCACTAAGGTATTCATGAGTTATTTGCTTAAAATGGGAATCCAGAAGCCTAATGCCAAGTGGGTTTTCATGGATGGCAAGCCAAAGAAGAAATTCCACGCGGGGGAGATTTGGGGCGGTATGACCAAGTCAAGAAGTGAAATTGGGAACCGACTTGCCAAGGCAATGTATGGAAAATTGGATTCATAAGTCCGAGATCCCCACACATATCCTGCGGACTTCCTTGATACAAACGCCATGCCAATTTGACTTGGAAAAAGGAGGATTTGGCATGGAACGGGGATATTCAAGTCGGTTGAACCAAGGCAATTCAAACTACTTTTTCCACGCAGAACCTGTCAACTCGGCTATGTGGCTGAGCCGTTATGCGGGATTTGAAGCTGGTATGCCGAGGTCGAGATTTGACGATGGCAGTCCAAGCTGTTCACTCCGCGTAGGGGAGATTCAGGCAAACACTGCCAAGCATGGAAATATTGGGATGGAAAACCATAATCGACTTCCGCACGGGTAAACAGGAAACAGGATCCGAGTCTTTGTGCGAGTCACTCGGTAAGTCGGGAACGTGGGAATGAGACAGTTGAAGTGTTTAATAGGATTGGACGTGGTGGTCTAGCCTGGCCAAAATCGAGTATGACATGGAGATAGGTGAAGGAGGCTCCACACATTCTTCTTACCACGCATAACATCCCTGTAAACCCATCTACATATCTTCAACTATTGTAGACCTGCATTTCCAGGAATATGCTTTCACAAGAAAGAGACGCCTTCTCATGGAATACCATAATTGCAGCTTACAGAAGACACGGGTTTCCTCACGAAGCGTTGATACTGTTTCACCGAATGCAACAAATAGATGTCCGACTCCGATCGGGCCTTTGCCAAAGATACTTCTCCCAACTCCCATTCGGGCTCTGAGCATTCGGTGGTCGCGAGGCAAACTCCCACGCACCAGGCAGTTGATATGTTGCAGTATGGTAGAAGCCTTTTGAACGCTTCCAAAAATAGTTGTCCAACTGTGTTGTTATCTGTTCAGTATCGAATGCATCCTCAAATTCGGGATTTTCCTTCAAGATATTTTTATCAAAATCGATTAAGTGACAGTGAGAGTGTTACCAAGAGACCTGATGAAATTTATTACAAAGATTCTCTATTGAGACCTTACTTGTTTTACGATGTAACTCATGGAAGTGAATCTCATAGAGGTGGATCTGTTTCATATCAGAATATTCATGAAGCACAAATTGCTTTGCAATTATATGAGCATCTTCAACGAGTCACTAAGTTGGCAGGCATAAAGGTTTCTGTTGGAATTATCACACCTTACAAGCTACAGCTGAAATGTTTGCACCGAGAGTTTGATGTTGTCCTCAAATTTGATGAAGGAAAAGGTTTATATATCAATACGGTAGATGCCTTTCAGGCCAGGAGCGTGATATAATCATTATGTCTTGTGTCCGAGCTGCAAATCATGGGGTTGGTTTTATAGCTGATGTTCGCCACATGAATGTGACATTAACACGAGCTCGCAGAGCGCTTTGGGTTATGGGCAACACAGCTGCATTGAAGCAATCTAGTGACTGAGTTCAGTCGAGGGCAGATCTGCTCGATGCGTAGAGCTTGGTAAAACTCATGAGAAGCTCACCGATTCAGAGGAAATGGAGCCCGGTAAGGATAAACAAGGCTCGGTGGGAGTTATTCAGTGATGAAAACACTCGGGGCTCATAGAGACGAGTCGCAAGCTTCATGCGAGGGGAGGGACATGACGACAAGCGTGGTGCAGAGAGAAAATGAGCTCAGACGTCGATAGAATGAAAAGTGGGGTTCAAAACGAGTATCCCGGTCTATTAATAAAGACGATTCCGGAGTTTCAATGTGGAATTCAATACATTTGAGTTCATGTTCGATCAGTAAGACACGAGCGAAGGCGAACCAAATCACATGGAGCGATTCGGTCAATTAGGTGATAAGTACGAGTCGGTCGGGCTACGATGGAAATAACTCGGCACTGAAAGAGTTTCAAATGGAATTCACTGAGTCAAAAATCCTGTGACAATAAGGAGCTCATCGGTAAAAGAACTTGAGGGCTCATCAGAACATGTTTGTTTTAGTTCACCTCACATGGAGTGAAGAGGAATAGATGAGATGTTCTACAGTAACACCAAAACGATGAGGCTTAGGAGAAGTCAAAAACATAGCAAGTCGAATGGAGGCAGGCTTAGCTTGCTTTAAGAGTAGTAGGTGGATAGCCTAGTCTGAATCAAGAAGAATCATGATCGAGCCACGCTGAATGAAGATCTCATTCAGGAATTGACAAGAAAACTAATCTTGTGGTGAAGTATTCACGGATTAAATGCCAAGTCCGAATCAAGAAGAATCATTACAGAGCCAATTGAAAAATAAAGTGTGCAAGTGAGGTCGAAGAATTTGTAGAAAATGGTTTGCATGGATACATCACAGAAAATGGTAAAGGCTCGAGAATAAAAATGCTAGTTGAGCACACAAACGTGTAAGGACGACTCTAAGAATGAAGGCAGTGGAGCTCGGTACTTTACGCACGGTGAGGTATCCATAGCAAGCAAGAGGTTCAAATTGGAATGGCTCGAGGAACCGATCTAGGTGTCAAGTGCCTCGGAGGAAAGAATTCACCGCATAAGCCATCTGCATAAGCCTAAGACATGGTTCACGTCAAAAATGAGTTCGGGAGAAAGCTCGCATGAAAGATTCAGATAACCGAGTTGAGCCATTCGCCATTCACCGAGTGAGTCAGTCGGGGAACGCTTGGATGGGAACCAAGTCGAGTGAATAGCTCGAGCATACAACTGCTCAGTAATTCATTCTAATTAACTTTGTTTATTTCATCAAGCATTAATGCCAAACTGAAAATTCAAAGAGAGCTCGACAAGCTAAACTCGTGCCGAGTCACTGGTCGATAGAGATGCAAGCTCGGTTGTCAGCGAAATAAGTGACTTAGGATGAGCCGAGTTGTAGTCTGAGTGACCCGATGATGAGCATTAGAAGAGGTGAGAAGAGCTCGATGCAGATTGGGAGCTCGGTGAGTTCGGTATGTTGCTCGAAGCTCGTCAAGTTGGGATATGTCCAGACTCTATTCACATGGACCCCCCTCCTCTTCAAGTCAAACGGGTCAACAGGGGGTCCCGACATTATGTTAATTAATTTAATATTTCTATTAAAATATTTTAATAATAATATTTATTATTATTATTTAAACATTTTATTTAAATATTCTTTTAATTAATTGAGAAGACTTGGTCATCAGGCAATTAATGACCCATGATGGAACCTTCTCAGGTAGTTCAACTAACTATAATAAATACATCATGGACCTTCAATTTAGGAATGTAATTATGACATTTCCTCTTCTTTCTCACATATTCTTCTATAAATGTAGGTTGAAGCTCATTTCAAAGGGTTCCAATAGTTCTGCATAAGTTGACAGCTTAGATATCTCAGCGAGTGTATACTTTTCAAGAATCCTCTCTCTTCGCAAGTTGTTCTTGTGTGTTGAGAGAACTTTCAAGCCTCCTCTTCAAGACTCGTAATGGCAACTATTGCCTCTTCTAATGTATGATGCATTGTGCATGTTATCAAGCAATAAAAGTGTGTGTTTTGTGACTAATCTCGGTCCTTTCATCCTTCTATGCTTCTTTGTGCCTTTCTCATACTTGCAGTACACTCGTGCAAGTTTAAGTTCTATCATGCAGTTTCTTGGAGTTCTGTGGCTTATCGAGTGGTGGAGTATCGCATGCGCTTGAGTTGTGGTGTCTGTTCACCCTTCTTGAGTTCATCCTTCTTCACTGGGAAACTGGTATATTTCTCACCGATAAATTTAACAAAGGGAACACGTGTCTCTTAGTTTGTGGTATCCTATACCCTCTCTAAGTCAGCAGAGGTGAAGTTGACCTGTGGTGCACACACCCTCTTCAAATTAACCCTTCCTGAGTTTGGAAACACCCTTTATTTGGTGCATCACCATCCCTAGTATAGTTTCATTTCTATAAATCTCTTTCCCTAAAACCCCATGAAAATGTTAGCATAGGACTAGATAATCATTTTTGTTACACTAGGAGTAGTACAACACTTAGTTTAGGAAGAGGAAGCCGCCTTCTCCAGAGGTTCACCTCGAGCCCAAGTCCCATAGCTTGAGAGGTGATCCCATGTGTCCCAATCACACCGAACGTCCTATTCACATCCCGGGTGGTTGATGAGGCTAGTACAACTGAAGCATTTGCATTTTTTATTTTAGATATAATGAGTGCTTAAGATTCTTGTAGGAAGCTAGGTTTTTTTACAAGTGAAAGTGTAAAATATAGGGTTACATGAAAATATGAGCATACAAAAGTGTGACACAAGTGATAATGAAGGAACCTTGAGAAAGTTAGATCCTAATGAGCTAATGGTCAAAGATGGTACAAAAGGAAAATTTGTGGGATTCAATATTTACCTTCTGCATGGTCATGCCTCTGGGTGAAATTTGTGAAGAAAAATTTATATTGATTCAAAATACTTCATAAATTTCAGATTTAGGAGGAGTATAACTTAAAACTGACCCGAGATAACTATGTCATCTCTTTAACTCTTCTTTTGTTTTTTAATTTCTATATCAATTTGACATGTTTGCAAATAGCCTAGTTTCCATTACAAATATGTAAGTGACTGTATTATTCTATACCCTATAACATATAGTATCTAATCTTAATTAAATAAATTAAATCAATAACTTGAAACTAATTTAGGGCTGATACATTTTGGTGAATATGTCCTTTTCAAAACCTTTACCTAGATTAGGGTTTATATTGTCTTTTCTATAATTAGGCCTTGTGATATAAAAACTATAGTTCATTTAGGGTTTATTCTTGAAATTATATATGTGTTATTATAGTTCTTTGAAAAAACATAAGGGTTATTATCCCATTAATCAAGTCCAAGCTACTTATGGGTTTAAAATGTAAGATCTCTCTATATCATGCCCTAATATGTTTTATTCTACTTGTGATGTGGATTATGGTTATGCTAATACATCCTTCCCTTTCCTAACTGATATGGATTATGAGTACGAAGAATCATCATATGATCCTCATCATAGGCTATAAAATCCACCTCAATTTTTCAATCATATCGATCCACATATTGTTAGTATACCTTCTACCAAAGTCTCTTTACCTATCTCCTTACCCATCTTATAGGCACCACACGAGTTCATTTCTTTGCATGATTTATTTTAATCTTCACAATAGATGCCAATAACACTAATGAATTATTTGAAACTATTTGTGATGATGAACTTAGTTTTGAATGTGCCTTTAGTGACGATGAATGGCTTGATAGGTATGAAGCTCATTTTTTCATATTCTTATTAAGTAGCCTAATTTCCCTAGTCATGCATTCTATCCTAATATAGGATATCATGAGGATATAGATAAATACATTTTAAATAATGATGAATTTATAGGTACATGGGAATGTACCGCATAGTTTCTTAAAGATACTTTTAGTACCTTCCTTCCCGATATTGATATATAGTCGATCTTTGGTAATAATGGAAATTCTTCTACTATAGATAGTCATGCAAATAGTTATGGTGATATTATAGGTGGTAATAAGCTTACTAGTTTTGATGATTTTCATATTTTTCATAATGATCATGATAATTCTCCCACTTTTAACAATGTTTCTATTCATGATGATGAATTTACTATAGTTCAATTGTTATTCCTAATCACGTTTCTTTTTACAAGAATGTTGATACTCATAATGATGTTTCTCCACATGATGATGTTCTTATTTATACTTATGAAAATGTTAATATTACTACTTGTGTATTTAATCTTATCTCCTGAATGTACAAATGATGTTAGTAGTAGTTATTTTTTTCCTTCTCTTGTACATGTAGCTACTACCAATGCTAATATACCTTCTATAGGTATTAATGATAGTACTCATGACCCTCCCTCATGAATTTATTATAGTGTTATCATTTCTTCCAAGATTACTACCAATCCTTTTAATGTACATAATAATAAGGTTCCATTAGATCTTATAGATCCAAGCAAACCTCTAGCTCTTAATGTTCTCAAACATGACGACATCCCTTTTAAACAAAATAGTGTTCCCATAGATATTATACATGGCAAGTTATAACCATTGAATGATCCTTTAAATGTTTATGCAATACCTCCTTATGAGGTCCTTTCTCTCATCCATGAAATAAGTGATTTAAAATGGTGAGTACATTGACCCTAGAAAGAAAATATTACTATGCTTTTTGCCATTGATTCTAATACTATATGTGGAAATCCCATATGGCGTAAAATATTTCACTCATCCTTCCCTCTTCATTTTTTCATGCCTAAATTCAATTTTTGATGGGAATTATGACCCTTACCTACATATTACGTACCATTTATCTACTATGGATTATTACAACAATGATAGATTTATTTTAAAGGATTTCCCATAGTGTTTAATTGGAGATGCCATGTAGTGGTTTACTTATCTTTCTAGTGGATATATAAGAATTTTTAGAACTTTAAGAAGCTTTTATCATTTAATTCATTGATAAAAAGACCCTAAAATTACTTATGAGTGTTTACCCTCTTTACATCTAGGCAAAATTGAGCCAATTACTGATTATACTTATGCTTTAAAGCTAGTATGAAACAATTAAAATACAATCCTACGTATTTAGAAATGTATTACATATTTTGTCAAGGAATAATCTTCTTTCTTAAGAAAAAGTTACTTTATGACATATGTTATTCATTCACAATCATTTTTGCATGTTATTGACTAAGAGAGTGATATTTTCCACACAATGCACTTCCACACATTCCACATCTACCAATCCACAAGATTCACATTCTATTTCAGATATGGTTAATGTTTTACACAATAGTGATGCTTCCTATCATGTTACACTAAATCTTATGACTGCTTTGAAGTCTCTCCTGCTTCCTAAATGTAACCATTATGTTTTGATAAGACCATTGATTGTTCACAAGATATTTTTCTTGATCTTCTTAATCAAATATTGATTCATATACCCCTATGACACATCCTCATCCCCATAAATTGGAATATGGTATTTTTGAGATTTCTATAACTTCCATCATATTAATGGGCACCGTGATAATGATAGTTATGCATTAAATCAAAAACTCAAGTATCTTGAAGATAGATGAATTATCTCTTTTAATACATGACATAAAAGTAGATATATTTTTCCTTCTCCACAACATTTTCCTCTAAAGAAAGTAATCTTGGATGATGGACCTTCCATGGGCATGCCAATTTCACAACCTCTTAAAAAATTTGTGACTTAAAAGGAAGTTGTTAAATGTAAAAATATAAATTTAAATAGTTGTAAAGGAACAATGCTTTGTCATGTAATTGTTATGTCAAAAAAGTAGCACCTAGGATTTACACACTATAAAACCCTACTTTTGACTAACATGGGATTATATCAAGGTGTGGGACCCTCACAATTGAGATAAACCTCCAGAGAAGGTTGGTTCCTCTACCTATTCTAATGCTAAAACTACTCCTAGAAAGGAAAATGCAACTATCCTAACACTAACCTAGATTTCCAAGGGACCAGGGAAGAGAGATATGCATAAAATGAAATTCCTAAACTAAGGAGGTGATAACACCAAGAAAATGGGTTGGAGATATCCTAAGTGAGTGAAAATGGAAGAAAATGAGGTAGAAGAGGGCAGAAAAAAGTGCCATAGTTCAAAGAACACATTCAAACCTCCAATTTCGTGGAGCACAATGAATTTAAATCTTGCAAAGGATACACATGCACAATATACCTAAAAATGCAATGAAAGGAAAATGATGCAACACAAGTCAAGCTAGGAAATAAAATTCAAAAACACAAACTTTATTGCTTAAAATTATGCATAATCTATTACAATATAGGCACAAGGTGAAATTACTTTACAAAATGCATAAATTCGAGGCCTATGGCTCACAAGAGTGTTGGAAAATTTTGGTAGAGTTCCCTTACATTCCAGAATGTCTCCTCCTCACAAATGAGGTGAAATTTCATATATATAGAGAAGGGGAGCTACCAATCGACAAATTTCATTAATTTCTTGTACAGAGGTATGGGCGACCATACCTGTTCACTTTCCAATGGTACTTTTCTTGCATGAAAAACATGGGTGCCATACCTGATCAAACCGGTTGTTGAGATACCTTATAAAAAGTAATTAATTCCTAGTCCATAGCTGAAATTCCTTGCTGATGCCCTACAAGAACCACTAACTAACGCCTGACAAGAATGAGAGGAATCGCCACGACAAGGGAATGAGTTGTCGCATGACAAGAAGAAATTATGTCACGCAAAAGTGAGGGATGGTTGATGCGTGTCAAAATGGAATGTTATTGTGTAACAGAGGAAGGTGGTGATGCACATCAAGAAGGAATGGTTGATGTGCATCGGTGATGGTTTTCAAATTAGGACTTTAATGAAAGCAAAAGTCAGGGGATAGAAAGTCCCTCCTCTTTAATGGGAGAGGTGCCCTTATTAAAAGCAAGCAACAAAACTATTTACAAATGTACAACTTTCTATAATGAGGAACTCGATATCATGAAAGTGTTTTAATGCAAAAGTAGATCATCAATACAAAAGAAATAGAACTAAAGGAGGGAAAATGTAGAATATAGTAGCATCCCTGAAGTATATATAGAAAAATATTTCCTTATAAATGCTATGCAAGGATGATATATAGAAAAAAATCATTCATATTAAACCACCCGATATTATTTCATAGACAAAAAGTTCCAGAAAGGACATCCTTAAGAATAAAAAGCTTCTTAATGCAATAGATTAATGATTCACAAACTTGAGACAATCAAGAGAGAGTAAATTGATGCGAGATAGAAACAAGAAGGAAATCTTACGTATTGATAGCTTTTAGTTCCTTTACACTTTCAAAAATTATTAGAGTTCCACCCTTTAGAATGGTGTGGAGAGCCCAATATATAGTTTACAAGGTGGTTACATTTGGTAACCATTTCTTTTAACTAAAAGATTAATTAAGGAAATACACAACATAAAGTCCTTAATTAAATTACAATGAGATCGAACCAAAAATAGAAAAAGAGAGTGAAGAGCTAGAAGTAGAGACATCTGATTTTGGTGAGGGGGCCCACTATTTTGAGGATATGGTTCTTGAATCTCTTCAATTCTTCCACTATCTCCATGCCCCTAGGAATCGTTGTGTTGGAAGTAGCGTGAGTCCACGTACTTAGGAATTTCTCCATATATTTTTCGAACTGAGTGTGACCTAGATATTCCTTATTAACCTCGACTATAGCTGAATGGAGAGAAGAAATGTCCTTCATTTTCTCTTTAGTGATTGAATATTCCTTGACCAAATCATTCTTGACAAAGGCTTTAAACCGAGCCTTGATTTCTTGGAGAGAGAAATATACACCCGTGGTTTCATCTTAAACATGGCGGTGGATATTTTTGAAGGTGGATACGACACAAGTTTTAAAAGACTCCCCTTTTTGCCATATATTCCTCAATTCCGCTGGTGCTTCTTCTAAACCTTTATTTCCACTCGACGCTAAAAATCCATGTCTTTGACAAGTTATTCTTGACATCATCAAACCCATTGTTTTCCAACGAGGATTTTATCATCGCTTTGACCCATCGAGACGAAGATATGAGATACACCCACTCCAAAATTTCAACTCCTTGTCCATAGCCTTGATTGAAGAAGTGAATTTATGCTACAACTTGATCACCTTCTCATTGGCTTTGAAGGCTTCCTCAATAAAGTTTAAACTTGTTACAGTCATATCATCCACCATAGCCTCAATAGCCTTCCCATAAGTAGAATAATTATGAATGTCTTTGATGGTTTGGACCTCATCTTGACTAAGAATGGTCAATGGGGTTGGATCTAAAATTTTATCCTTTGCTAATAATGATGTGATAAAGTTGGAAAGAACTTGGTTCTGTTCTTCCAACCGCTCCATGGTTTTCTTACCTATCTCTACCCGTTCAATGACCTTAGTGATGGTTTCTCGAAGGTTATGAACCTCACCCTCAGGTGTGAATTCTCCCATTGGAATCTTGGAAAGCTCCAAGTCAGAGATCAAAATATATTTCTCCTCTTTATCCACTTTAGGTTTTGCAACCTCTAGAAACTGCTGGCCTTAAGCATCAGTTACCAACCTTGAAGTGGTATTTTCTTTCTTTGCTTTGAAGGGGAGGGGTTGTTCTAAGCGGAGCCTGCTACAACATCAAAGTCAAGCTCAATTAATCGAGAGAAATATTTCCTTTTTCTTCTTTGTCGACTAAGGGCTACACCCAGGCAAAGGAAGAAGAAGAAATAGAAGAATCAAGGGATCTGAGTGCAAGTGAACTCATAGCACTCGGAGTATGAACACATGTTGTTTATAGTGGGGAAATGAATGCAACCCTAGGAATTTACCTTACGGAGGAGTTTGTTAAACTTGGAGGTTCATGTTAGTGTAGTTATTATTTATCCTTTTATTTATCTATCGGGATAATTATTACACTTGTGTTATCCCTACACTTGTTGGGTTAGCTTGCTTAGGTGTACTAGTTGTGTGGAGTTAGCTTATTAGTTGTGTTGAGTTATCTTCTCAGTTATGTGGAGTTAGCTTACTAGTCTTTTGGAGTTAACTTAACTACCAGTATCAGTTAGTGGGATTTCTTCACCACTGATTTAGGTAGTAGTTGCACTTCCTTCCTCCTATATGTACATCTTTCTTATTGAATAATTCAAGTCATTGTATTGTAATGTATTGAACATTATGGATTATGATGGATTTCCATATATGGTATTTTAACTCTTCTGCTTTACAAATATAATGTGGTGTGTTATTATCATCTGAGATCATGGCTTGGAACAATATTATTATAATTCCTTTCAAGGTATCAGAGAGATAGATGATGTAGACATCCATCTGTAATTTTTCTTTGCAAACAAGGGTTTATTATTTTCATGTATTTGGAATTTGTTAGCAATTTTATGCAACATGCATTTTTATGAAAAACAGAGTGCGACATTGGATTTGGAAGGTGCCAAAACCCTAGAATCGACTATAAACTTAACCAAGTTTTGAGACAGTCAAATCGGATGCGATCATGCCCCTATGGGTGCATTCTTTTATCCATTAGATATAAGTGTGTACCTTCCGGATGTAATCTTTTACCCTCTGGGTATTTCAGTTTTGGATGCAGTATTTTATCCACTAGACACAGATTGGTACCCTCTTGGTGCATTATTTTATCCATTAGATATAAGCGTGTACCTTTCAGATGCATTCTTTTATCCTCTGGATATTTCGGTTTTGGATGCGATCTTTTATCCATTGGACACGAGATCGTAGCCTCTGGGTGTATTCTTTTATCCATTGGATATAAGCGTGTACCTTTTGGATGCATTCTTTTACCCTCTGAATATTTTAGTTTTAGATGTAGTCTTTTATCCATTGGACACAGATCTGTACCCTCTAGGTGCATTCTTTTATCCATTGGATATAAGCGTGTACCCTCTAGATGCAATGATTTACCCTCTGGGAATTTTAGGTTTTAGGTGCAGGATTTTATCCTTTGGTCACAAGCATATATCGTGTCGATGCACTCTTTTACCCTTTGGACATTTGGGTCTCTCATGTACCTTTTAAAAAAAGATCAACATTAAAATATTATTTTAATAACAAAACCTTCTAGAGCTCATAACTTTTGATCTGTAACTTTCAGATTAAGGTGATTTTTTTTTGAAATTGTGTATTTTTTCGAGATCTATGCATTGGTGAAATTTTTATACACATATTTCAAATGTAAAATGTATTGTTACTCATTGTAATATTTACATGCACTCAATTATAAAGTTCCAAATTCGGGAGGGTGTTGTGATCACTTGTGGATGCAATTTCGGTTGAGCCCGACGTCCTAAAATTTTGGGTATTGCATTCTTGTATCTATGGGTGTATACATTTATATCTCTCTTGTTTGTTGAGATATTTTGGATTTGTATTTTTGACACTTTTTTTTGGCATGTTGACAATCTCTCTTATGGGGGAGCTATTCTGGTGGAGCCTAGTGTTAGTTTGTCAGTGTTCGAGTAGTTGATTTTGAAAACTCATACAGATCTATGGTGTCACTCTACCCATTCTGCAGTATGGGAGGGTGTGGTGTTGATCTTTGGGTTTTGTTGAAAATGACACGCTTCTTTAGGTTTCATGTCCTTACCTTGTTACCTTGGCTTTTCTTGGATCGTGGCACTCCTATTTATTTGGATCTCGTGTCGCCTTGTTGCCTTGGTTATTCTTGGATCATGGCACACCTATTTGTAGCAGTTGATCAAATTATGTTTGGTGTTTGTTTTTCACTTTCAACATCACTCCATTGACAGTCTCCTTGCATGGAGCTATTCTAGTGAAGCCCAATGTTAGTTGTTTTTGAGTTCTATGATTGAGCAGTGGATTCAGACCATAGTGTGCACCACACTTCTTCAACATTGTACAAGTTTTTAGAGCCGAGCTTCTGAGGATATCTTGCAGCAGGATTTTTCCCTCTCTACTTTGTTATTACTGGTTTTGGGTACCTTACGGTGTCTAATTTTCCCAGTTGTTGTATGTGGGTACCTCATCAGGCCTTGTTTCGGACCCACCTTCTTTTTTCCCACCTAAGATATGCTTACGGGAGGGTGCTAGTGTAGGTTATTATTTATCCTTTTATTTATTTATCAGGATAATTCTTACACTTGTGTTATCCCTACACTTTTTGGGTTAGCTTGCTTAGGTGTACTAGTTGTGTGGAGTTAGCTTACTAGTTGTGTTGAGTTAGCCTCTCAGTTATGTGGAGTTAGCTTCCTAGTCTTTTGGAGTTAACTTAACTACTAGTATCAGTTAGTGGGAGTTCTTCACCACTGATTTAGTAAGTAGTTTCACTTCCTTCCTCATATATGTACATCTTTCTTATTGAATAATTCAAGTCATTGTATTGTAATGTATTGAACATTATGGATTATGATGGATTTCCATATATGATATTTTAACTCTTCTCGCTTTGTAAATCTAATGTGGTGTGCTATTATCATCTAAGATCGTGGCTTGGAACAATATTCATATCGTTCCTTTCGGTTTAGTCCATGGTCATTCCTTCTCCATTTCAACAAGTGACTTCGGGGGTTTCTTCCGGGTCTTTCATCTCATCATCGTCATTTTCACTTAGAACAATAATGTTCTCTGGCCCAGAAGGCAATTTTGACTGCTCCAGAAAAGTCTCTTCCTCGATCAGTTCTTGCTTAACTTCTTTGACCTTTTTATGATACACTTTAGTGGAAGAGGAAGGAGTAGACAACTCAGGTTCTTTCATCAAAGAAGGAGGATTTTTCACATGTGCTTCAGTGCTTGGCGTATGTACTTCCTTCCTGGATGTGGAAGTATCTCTTGAAGAGGATCTACCTCTGTTCATCCTGAGTTCATGTACTTTCCTGTCAAACCAAATCTTAGTTCTGACGATAACAGGGTTGATCACCTCATTCAAGTCATCTCTTTCCTTCACATACCAATCTAGGGTTTCCAGAGGAGTGTGCTTGATTGATATTTCATACTCAAAGGATTGAAAATCTTCATCATCATCCTCAAAACCTTGGGCACCTAGTAGAGGTTGAATTTTATGATCTCATTGTAGAGAAAATCTTACAAAATGCCTCCTCCCGGCTTCAAAATCATCAACATAATCAGCTTAACAATCCTCAATGTCAAGATGATGATGATAAGTTATTATGAGATTTTGATCAATGTATCTCTTAAGATCGAAACAAGTCCTGGGATTGAAGAAATGAACTGTAAGAGGAGCAATAGCCCTTTCTATATTTTGGGCATCTAGAGTTGTTTTGCATGTATAATTCCCCAAGGTGATAGGGAAATGAAGACTAGTAATCTTCTTATCTTGGTAGGTTCTATGAAGTTTATCTAGCTACCTCGCACACCTCAACTAAAGCCATTTTGTTATTTTAGAACATGGGAAGCTTGAGAGGTTTTCTTTCAAAACAAGTTAGCCTGATGTATGAGAACTTTTGGAATTGAGTGAAGAAATCCCCATACTTGGTTATCAAAGCCTTAGCCTCATCGATAACCTTCTAGTAGTGTCACCCTCTAAAAGCCTCACAATGTACATGATAAAGGAATCATTTACCCTTCTAAAATTATGATTATTGTCCTTGAGGGTAAACTGAGGGAAATATGCATAGATGGGCTCATTCTTCTTGCCTTCAATGAAAGTGAAGCCAAACCACTCATGAGATGCTGCCAAGGTGTACATGAGATAGGAAGTCATGTAGAACTTTTTGGTTTGCTGAACATTTGACAATTGTTCGAATTAGGTTTCCACGATAATCTCATTTCAATTTAGGTTTTTCTTACCTCGTAGATGATATTTATGAAAGGGCACATCCAAAAATGGAATTCATTGGTAGAGGGCATTCCCATAATCTGGGCGATCAAGGTGATGCAATATGATAGCTCTTCATTGAAGTCAACCCTAAACAATGCTTTAGAGAGTCGGGACACTCCCTTCTTAGGGAAATTCAACCATGATTTCACTACTCAAGCCTTATACTTCTCACTGTTTTGATCAAACACATCCCGAGCTTGGGTGAGAGTGAGAACAATGTACTCCTCTGTTTCGGGAATGTGTAGGGTAGCGACGATGGTGGTAGCGTACAATTTTTCTATCAAATTACCATGCACATTGACAACCTCCTTGGTGTCTAGATTGAAATTAGCTCCGCAAGTGAGCATGGTGTCGACACATTGCATAGAGAGAGGAAACCATCAGCGTACGTGATTCCAATGTCACTTATCATTTGAGCCATGGGAGTAGGGTTCTTTGCATGTTAATCTGCGCCCTGAAATTGTCAAAATCCAAATGCCAAACTTTGCTATCTCCAATATTGGGTACAAGAGTTTCCAAAGGGGACATATGCTCATGCCCTTGAAATTTTATCTTCATTTTGATGGAGAACAGAGGAATAGCTTGTAAGGAACAAACTCATGACAATTTTTTGCAAGGGGATATAGGGAGGCGGACAAATGACTTGATTTACAAAAACGAGGGCAAGAGATAATGAGCAAGTAATGTGATAAATGCATAGGTAGTCACTTCCTTAAATAGCCATTCAGAGAGAGAAAATCATAAATGTGCATTAAATATACCTTATACCGATTCAAAAAGGAAAAATGTGGGAAAAGTGGAAAAAAATGGCCCAAATAGTCCAAAGAACATTGGGACACGAGGGATGCGAAGACCCAATGCGATCGATGCGGGAAGCGGGCCAAAATAGCACGGGCAGCCCGAGGGACATGAAAAGGTGAGGGACGTGAAGACCCAATTAGGCCAATGTGGGGAATCGGTGAACAGAAGGCCCAGGCGCACTTTGGGACGGATGGGCCGAAAAGTCCAAAAAAGGCGATGGATAAGGACTTGTAGGGAAATCGGCCAATCGGTGAACAAGAGGCCCATTGGTACTTGGAACATGAGGGAAAAAAATCCAACAAACCCATGAAGACACTAAAATGACCCCAAGAAATGGAATTTTCACTATATTTGTTTTGCACAAAATGTTTCACTTTTTGGAATAGAGTTACTTCTATACTTTCATTCCTTTGAGAAACAGAGATAAGGGTTAGGGCTAGGAGGAATACCGTTGAATGTCGAGAGGGGTGTGCACGTACCATAGAGAAAGATCGATTAATTGAAGAACTCCTTTTTGTCTTGGAAGGACTACCTACAAGTAAGAATACAAGACCACCAGATTTTAATTAGACAATAAATGAGGGAGCTGCCTTAGGCCCAGGAAATATAAAACTTCCTTTCGAAGGTGGTCAGTTCCCCTGCTAATATGAATTAACACAAATGATTGTAAAATCACAATTTAATTGCCTCGTTGAAACAAGTAGAGGAAAGGCTGGTTTTTGGTTTTGAATCACGGTGACCGATGCCGGTCAGTGTCACCGGTACCGGTTGATGATAACCGATATCGGTAGGGGTAGTGATTTAAGGGGTTGGGTGAAGGTTGGCTATAAGATGGCTATATGATAGCTATGGTGTTTATAAGGCTGGTAAAATGACTGGGGATAGGTAATGAGGTGATGGAGAAGACTCAGAGAGTATGGGGGCTGTTCTTGGGGCAAAGTAGGGGTAGAGGAATGTAAGTTAGGTGGAGAGTGTTACCGGGTAGTGGATCTGAGGGTAGACTTGTAATTACTGTGATTCAGAAATCCAAGAAATATTATTAAAAGAACGTATAAGACTTACTTACTAGTTCCTGATGGAAAATGCAGGTTCTGGGACTGTGATGATGAAGACAGGGCTCAAGTAGGATGATCTGACAATCCAAGATGAGCTATCTCCTCTCCTGATGCTCGGATGAGTGTCACTGGACTCTGGTTATTCAGTTGCAGTCTTGGGCTTGATGTCCTTCTCTGCAAACTTCTCTCTTTCCTTCACTTGTCTCTGCTCAGCCAAGTAAATTCCAGATCCTTCCAATGACTTCTCCTCTAGATCAAATGAAAATCCAACCCCTTGTTTTTGGTTGGGAGAGGTCATTTACAGGGAACCGATGGCGGTTACGTAACCGACGGTGGTCGAGTAGGAACCGGTATCGGTCAGGTCAAAGTGGGCTATTTTTAGTAAAATAGCCAACTTTCCCTCCTTTTCTCCCGAGGGATTAGTTGCGGGCTTGGTCAAGTCATTATGAGGTTGGTTTTAGGTGTGGGTGAGGAGTCATTAGTCATAGGTGTGGATGTAGACCAAGTTATAGGTCTTAATTAGGTTAGTTTAGGGTTAAGACTAGGTCATGATGAGGTGGCAGGTATGGCGATGTGGATTTATTAATTATAAGGTAATTAATAAATAATTGTGTAAGGTTTAGGTGATGAGGTTAGGTTGAGAAATGAGATACGGGGCACGGGGGTCGTAAGACACAAATTTGGTGTCTACAATATCCTCAAATTTCATACTTCACTAAAACACTTACGAAGGGTGCCAACTCAAATTTTTCAAATTTTTCACTTTCAAAAGAGGAGAATTTTGAGGGGACAACAATCGGAAGATGATGATGATGCACAATAGGAAGACATGGTGCTGATGCTCAATAAGGGGGAGGTGGCTGACGTGAGTCAGCAAAGGGTGGTTAGCATGTGACAAGAAAAGTGGTTGGCGCACATGAAAAAGGAAAGTTGACATTTGACAGTGAATGGTTGTTGATGCGTGACTAGGAAATGGTTGACACACGTCAAAAATTAATGGTTCTTGTGTGATAAGAAGAAGCATTTGACATGTGGTTGACACACAACAAGAAGGTATGACTCCAAACCTTTTCCATGGCTCTCTAACTCACTGCGAGTTAATACCAATTCTTGATCAAGAATTACAAGGCCTTTGCTTGACCAATCAACTGCCAACACCTTGAATTTTTTTGTTGTCCATTTTGTAGAGGTGTAAAATATGGATAACATTAATATAGTAAATTAAATCACTTATTTTATATGGTCATGACACAACCACTACCTTCTCAACCAATTAGTATCTCATGTGTAATCCTTGACAGTGCATCTTGGTGATCCATACTAACCACCCTCACTTTATTTAGTCGGACTATCATGAATTAGCAAGAAGTGACTCATCACCCTTAATAGTAATATTAGATATACACAAGTGTCTCTTCTAAAAAACCTAGGGGCATATGAGGACTATTATTCCTTATTTCTTAAGAATAGGTTTCCTCACCACTTACTATGCTCCCACATACTTTTATGATGAGGCTACAATCACTACCTTTAACTATGATATAACATCAACATGCATTTCCATAACCTCAAATCCTACTCAATTTCACAAAATTTGTAACATTCTCATTTTAATACTTTAGAACAAGGAATTTTTTTATTAATGTTCTCTTGTTCTAAATACATAATTTAGAACACACATATCATAACAATCATTCTTATAACAGATAACCATATGCAGCTGTAATGACTCGGTGTACCACCGATCTATTCATTCCATGACTCGGTGAACTACCGATCTATTCATGCATAACTAGAGATTGAAGTCTTCAACTAAACACTTCATTTTCATGGTTCTCTTCCCTATTCTAGGTTCTGAGTGCTCTGTCCAAGGAACCTATCTGAACAATTGTTACTATTATTCATCGGCATCACGATCCTTAGACTAGGTGACATAGGACAACGCAATCAGCAGCTTGCGATACTTTGGCCAAAGGTTTGAAACATATTGTTCGTATTACTTATTCCTTGACGACATACTCGTCAATCCGGAATATGTCCTTCACCCCACTCTAAAGTTATATAGAATATCTTATACTGACCATGTCAGTCCCCTTGTCCCAAATTTTCGCTCTGGATCGGATTAAAATCATAACTCATGTTATAAAGATGTTCTTGAAGACTAGGGCAAGTTGACATACTGGGTCAACCACTGTTAACCCTGTGTGTCAAGGTACCCTGAGTCTCCAAGGGCTACCTCATAACTTGTCTATGGTCCTAACCAGACCGGAGGGAAATCTTGATCGAGTCTCAGGTGTGTAAATCTTAACGATCGATGCAGAAGGGTGTTGCCATATGTCATCTGCATTGTTGTATCCTCAAGAAGACCCTAATCTTCTTGAAGGTACAACCTTGCAGTTGACGTGTGTCAACATCCTACGAAATAGCCTCGGAAATATGTACATACCTCCAAGAATTTACTTATGTCAAGTTATATTTGGATTACAGGTCCACCTTATTAGGTAGCCTTCCCCAACCCTGAGTTCAACACTCTTTGAGTTACCTTTTGTAATTAGGTTCAGTTTCACAAAAGGGTTTTAATTATATTTAAGATTTTTTCTAGGTTGCCGGTTGGTACCTAACAACCTTGTATTCACAGAATAGGACAATAACCATTTAAGTTTTCCCCATTAGGAAAATAACTAATCCAACAAGGGTATGTAACAACCTTATAGAATGAAACATATCGGACTTAATACCATTAAGTCATTGTGGTTTAAAACCATCTATATATTGCTTTTGAATTAGAGCATTATGAGAGTATTAAAATTTTCTTCCAGTTATAGTTACATTTTAGGGCATAGTTCACTCTCAACTTTCCCTAATAATGCAGTGGTCTTATTTACAATTTAACCACAATCATAAGATATAAGAATTACTAACCAGAAATATGTAGTATTCAGCCATATAATTAAATAAGGCTTACTTAGGGAATCCATCTGGACTCCATTGCATAGAACAATAAGAATGCACACTCATTCATACAGGTAATAGGAAGATCAATCCAACAAATAAGTAACACAATCCACATAAGTAATATCTCTCCATTTCGTTTATTTCCAAATCTATACAATTACAATCTATGCACTTTGGCATACTTTAAGACAATAGCCTTCAACAAAAGAAGTAACTTTCTTCCATAATACAATTTGAAAAACAAGTCGAATTCTTCATAAGAACTAGATTAAAACAGTCATTGCATCATATCAAATTTTGTCTGCCTTTACCACTTATGATGACCATCTACAAAAATTGCTAGACGGTTCGATTCAAGTGAACCGAGCATGATAAGCACTAATCCTTAAAAAATTACATTCCAAGTAATTGTTTTCATTAAACAATCCTATTTAAATGACATCGATTCCATTAAATCCCAAATCATGATTCACACTAGTTTTCTTTCTACCCATTATAATACAACTCTATATCATAACTCAAGTTACAATTTATTCTATTTCGATGATTCATCTTATACAAGAAAATAAGAAGGAACAATCTAATCTTAAGTACCTAGCCATCCAAAACCGAGAACAATAGAAATTCATGTTTTTAATCAACTCCTAATTAAAAACTTAACCATTCTAAAGTATACATCCAACAGGTTCATATACAAGAAATTTGTGCAAAGGAATGGATTACTGCAACTTGCAAGTCCTCCTAACAAACTTCCCATAACCTTATTATACTAATTATCAGTCAACGACAGGTATGCAAGCAATAGCTACTGGATTACCCCTTTTTTTCTTTGCAAGGAGATAACAGCTGAGTTCTCAATAAGACCTAACACAACTACAAAATGAAAGGAGTCTTCCAAGATAAGATCTCACCACTTACTATTTCTCTACACTTACTTTTTAATAGTCCTGTCATCCCATAACCCTACTGTAGAGTTCCTTATAGGATTCTAAAGAAGAGAACACTATTATTCCAAAAGAGAGTATAAACACTTTCATATTTTGAAACCCTTTAACAATTTTCCCTTCTCAACTTAGAGGAAGAAAATAGAGAAGATTTAAACTCTATTGTAATCAAGTTCGGAACTAATTAACTTCCAAAAAGTAATATACATCTCAAGTTCCATCAAGGAAGGAAAAGATGAGTAATCCAAACATCTAAGTTTAATCAATAACATAGGTCAGGTAGAGTCACCTTTAGAGTTTGCCAATGGATCCCTACGGTTTACGACTATACATTAAACAATAGTCAATAACATTTTATTTACATAAAACGTTGTAAACGGTAAAAACTCAGACCACAACCATGATCTAAAACAATAGTCTACATCTCATCCACCACTTGAACCAATTGAGTTTAAGGTCTAAAATAGGGTAACTTCCCATTACCATCCTTTGCCAATGGATCGAAACTGAATCATTCCAATCATCGCACTATTAGGTTGATATATAATTTCAAGACACCAAACCAAAAATGCATGTACAAAATTAATAATTGAATTCTAAATACAAACTCAACAATGCCCCAAAAGTCACCCTACTCATACCATAGTAGTGATTAGTGTTTTATCTGTCCAAAATAAATAGATCATTCAGTTGCATATAAAACATTTCAACCCAAATTTCAATTACAAAAGGGGATGCATTAGCTGAACATAGATAAACTTATCGACATTGAATTCGTTGTTTTTCTTCCAAAGTAGAATTTCCGACATTGTGTAATGTGGAAGTAGATTTCACAATCACCTCTGGGTAAAATAAAACACAGTCTTATCTCAACCACACATTAAACATAATTTATATTAAGGCAGATCCAAGATTAACCACGAATTTTCCAGGAAACATAGAGCTTATCCAAATACATTTCCTCCAGAGCATAACCATGTTCATAATACCCTTGTTTAATCGCAAAAACAACCATACTCATAGCTTAAACCATGTACTTCCATACTCACAAAACATTTCTGCAATGCATCTAAGAATATACTAACATTCTAACCACAAAAATTAATTACCCATTTCCTTGAACATGGAACAATAACAGCCAGAGTTCTTACGGCGAAGAAAACAATCAGTTGATCCAATCTTACACGAAACAACAAATAATTACCATGGTGTTTTCAAACACGTAATCATTTAGTACACATCCTTTCATGGAGCCAGTTCTTAATCAAATACATCAGTCAGATAAAGAAAACTTACAACACCTCCAAACAGATAGCAAAACTCCATATTTGATTCATAGCATGGGAACAAGAATAATGAAGCAGGTTTCATCCAGGATCCAAATTTTTATGTTCAACCCAGAACCCCAAATCAACATAAAACCCAAATCATTGTTACCAGCTAAGTCAAAATATGCATATATCATAAGAACAGAGTTGTTATAATGAAAACATTTAAAGGAAAGCAAGATTTTAATAGTTAGGGCCTATCATGCCTGATAGTGTCGCTAAAAAGTCGAAGAAGATCTCTGAATGCAATCGCCCCTTCTCTTCTTCTTCCATGAAAGATTAAACAAAAAAATATTGTTACCTCCATGCCTTATATATTCCCATGACATAGAAGTAAATTTGAAACTTTCAAAATTGCCATGCAACAAAGAGTAGACGGCTGGTTCGAAAAACCAGTGCTCAAGCAAAGAAAAAAATGGAATGCATGAAAAATAAGATAACCAAGCAAAACTCCACTTACATGCCTTCCCAAGCAATCCGCGCTCGAGACCCTATGTAAATTAATTGCATTAATTTTCATTCTCCCACCTATTTTCCATTGCCACCGACTGCCAAAGTTGGCGAACTCTAAACCAAAATAAACAAAAATTCCCATTCTTAGAGATGCTACCACGTGAGACTCTTCTTAACAATTTAACCTCCGCTAACCCTAATAGCAATCCCTGTCCTTCATCCTTATCTTTTCCTTAAATGCCATGGAAACCACCACCCAAGACTTGCGACCCTCCTTAGGTCCCCTTTCATAGCATTAGTTTAGGATAGTTTAGTGACTTAGGTTAGACTTAGTCTTAATGTCATAGGATATAACCTTAGTCACCCACCTTAGTGTTAGGTTTAGATAACCCTTAGAGTATCAAGAACATAGTTTAGGGATAGGTTAGATTAACTAACCTTGGAACATTAGGTTAAAAACTAATAACCTTACTGATTCTAGTCTAGGTCCATTATATGGGATTAATCAGTAAATAGAATTCAAATAGAATAAAACATTCCCGGATCAGATTCTGATTTTGCATTAGTAATTAAGCTTTAGATAAAAAAACTTACACCTCTTTCCTGGCTTAAGGTCCAGGTCCTTTCTGATGCTATGATGACTGAAACTAGATTCTGATTGCAATGATCAGCCAGAGTTAACCTCCGGAATCCAACAAAACTATCCTCTACGGACATATTTTTTTATACGAAGGAGTTTTAAAAGAACTTGAACATTCAAAGTTCAGTCAGACTTAGTAACTCACAAAAATGTTAATACAAATTTTTCATCCTGCATAAAATTAAAACATTCCTTGGATCAATGCAACTGATCCAAGGTTGAGTCATAATGGTGGATAAATCCACAATCTTCCAGAAATCAGATTGTACTCATATGCGAAGGATGAAAGAAAAAGAGTCCAAGCATATTCCGGTTAAATCAAAGATCTTAAGAGCAGAAAAGACATAACCAAATCAAGCATGAATTCCTGAAACCAAAGGAACATGTCCTAATATAGGAGAAATCACATATCAACACTTTAATTATTAGGAGAAAGTAACAACATTCGGGTGTTACAAAATTTAATCAATACTTTTTGCTAGCATTAACCATCATAAGTCAACACATGTTTCACACAAAATTCTAAATTATTCAACCACATCAAGACAATATAAGTGACAAAGTAAAGCTAATAAGTAATCAAAAATCTCATCACGTAATTAAACCATATGAACTCAATACAAGAATATGTACACACGCAAACACACTCATACATACATACATACATACATACATACATACATACATACATACATACATCGGTTAAAAATAAGAATACAATGAGGGCCATGCCCTTATCAAAAATATATATCCATCATCACTATCCCGATAATCCTCACTCAACACCTTGATAGGAGCTTGAGAACTCAAGGCTCTCCCTATATCTTTATGACCATGCAAACATGAATATGATTCATATTATTGTAGTATCTTGTATAAGATCCCTATCTATTCCCCTGAACTCTTCATACCATGCATGTATACTTATCAATCTAGATGAGACATTTTGTGCAAGATTTATCCTAGGTGGAGGATTAGGTCTCTATGATAGCTTTACTTTGTACTCCCATCCATCTCACTCTATAATACAATACAAGTGTCAAGTGTCACGATATTGGATCTAAAAATATGCATGCTTACTAGGTTACATCATCTATGAGCTCTCACATTCCATTGCTTATTACATTGATGAGGACATTCCTTTCCAATGTCCTCACAAAGGTATTACATATATTTATCTCCCGAATACAATACAAACACACCTACACATTAATAAATACTCACTCAATATTTTTCAACCCTTTCACATCAAATGTTATAAACTACTATCTACAAAATTACAAAATACTTACACTAAACAATTATCATTTCTACGAGATCATCCGTAGGGTATGACCCTTGCCTACACCATCTCCTCCCATATCTGGGGAATCACTAGTCCATTCCCTCCTCCCATGAGTGGGTAATACATTCTCTATCACTTCCTATCAATGGTTCTCTACCTTTTGGGGTTCCTACGATCACTTTAAATAATGGTATCCATAATGACTCTACCCACCATCACACATACATTGCAATGGACCCTGTTTCATCTATAACATCCAATAAAACCACTAGTTTAACCTTATTAGATAGTGGGGGAAATAATTATGCTTTGGTACATTCATGATTGAATATCATCTCTTAAAGATGCATATGTAGACCTCTTCCACACATATGGTATTACAAACACATCTTGAACTAACTCAAACCGACACCTCATATGCTCCCACTAATACAACTCTCTTATCCTAGAATTTCGATCCTCTAATCACATAATATGCCATAGTTTGTGCAGTTCCAAAAAATATTCTAGCCATCATTTGAAATCCCTATATGGCCTCATATAATACCATAAGGGGTCAACCTGTCTAATATGGATCAATAAGATGTTGTTCTTAGACCTCGCCTCCTTGGTATCACCCACCATGATCTAAATATTATTGGATGGGCCCAATTGGCCATAGAACCTCAAACTAGCCACATAAATACTATGTTCTCATATGCCCATATATGTAAAAAGGCATTGGATGCCACCCAACCTCTTGGCTCTTTAAAGTGAAAATGTACAAACCTCAGAGTAAGTGGGTGACCATACTATGGCCCCAAGCATATCTCACTCCATCATACTCTATATATTAGCATATCTACCACATATGATATGAAATGGAAACCCCATCACCAATACTACTATCAATAATATCAATAACATTGTAATGAATTTATACAATAAAAAACCCATGTTATCACAATCAAACTCAAGCAAATAGTTGGCTCTCTGACAAGGCTGAATGTGGTGAACCAAAATCCATATCCTTTGTGCATATGAAAAACATAATAATTATTACAACTAATTTACAATATAAGATATGAAATTAAAAATATAGGAGGATGAGTGCACCTAGATGATTGTATATGTGTCTTCATGCAAAATTCTTCTCCCACATTTGGAAATCCCTCTCCCGGTTAATGTGAATCTATCCTTTGGCCAACTCATTTATTATGTTACCCTCATAATGGATAGGAAGAATGTGATAATGTTATTTTAAAGTTTTTTTCATGCGCAGGAAGGTGATTCATGAATTCATTTAGAACCATTCAAAAGGAATTGCTCCTAGAGGCTGACACCACTTGGAAGTTGGTTGTTGAGACACAACCCACCTGTGAGTTGTGTAGAGAATATATAGGATGAAATGAAGTGATTTAGGAAATTTAGGAAAGATTTGGAACCTCAGGAAAATATTCTTCAAAACCGGGGCTATTTTTAGCCGGTGATGGGGATTATTTTTTCCTAAAAAGTAGTTTTCAGGTTTCAGATGGTTCAGGAGCCTCAAGAGGAGTTGGAAAAAAATTATATACTCATTGGAATTATAATAGTTTCTAATTAATTATGCAAAAGGTTTCAAGATATTATGAGGATTAGATTTGAAAATATTGGTCTAAAAGTGTAGATAAAGATCTTCGATCCTGGTGAAGATTCAACTGAGGATTCTGAGAGTTGCAGGGAGAGTTAGAATCTGATTCAAAGGAAAATGTGGCATATATGAGGATCCCTTCACATCTAAGGTGTTGGTTCATATTTTTATCACCATGAACTTTGGTGATAGTTTCTTTCACTAGCACACAAGCTTGGGTAGAATTGATAAAGGGAATTTTTTTCAAATTACAAGAAGAATTGGATCCTAAAAATGGATTAATGTTCTCGAATCCATTTTGGAGTCAAAATAATGTAATATTTTCCTTGGAAGTCTAATCCTAGCTTCGGTGGTGAGAAAATGGGCTTAGGTAGCTATTTCGTAATGTTCGGTGAAGGCAAGAATTTATTATAAGAAAATGTGCACTTAGAGACCCTTGATGTCCCTTTTTACCTTTTACCAAATTCAAAAGGGACACAAGGACAAAAAAGTACACCCTACATGAGAAATATAAATTGCGTCACTTAAAAGACAACTTGGTGGTTAGAAAAGGTTATCAACTCACCTAACCCCACCTACCCCCTCTCCATGATGAGCTGAACCTATGCATGTTTATGATGGTGTGATTTACATTTTTCCCCATGTCTAAGGGGACATGGGGGGAAAAAAAGTGTGCCACTAAGAAGGAGGAAGTGCTATGTCACTTAAATTTCACAACATGAGGTGTTAGACAAGTGTTTTCAACTCACCTTCATAACAAGTTTTGGCCCCTTCTTCATGATGCTCCTACCCTATGCACATTTTTACACCCCTGATGTCCCTTTTTACCTTAATAAATGTGGTAAGGTACATGAGGAGGTCTGAGACCCATTTATAAAGTCTTAACCCCATCCTTGAGTCTCATCCTAACCCGGGTTAAGCGGTGAGTAAAAACATGAGTTACCTAGGTTTATGAAAGGGGTAAGTATAAAACTCATCCTTAGTCATTTTAAAATAATTTTTCATTTTTTAACTCCCCCATTGCATTATACCTTGCTTTTATGTTGCTAAAATTTCACCAAAACCCTCATGCTCCATAATTTTTTTCTCATTGCTTTCAAACCCATGCTCGATTGCCATGAAATATAGACTCGTAGAATCCTTAAAAATATGCCTTTAAAGGGAGTATCTACATGCATCCATTGATGCTTTCTTCCATTTTATACAACAGCCATATGATTTTTTAAAGCTAAAAATATCCATTTTCAGATCTACACAAACCTCGGTGTAGACACCACTTTTTCACCCTTAGGTGACCCAACACACATTAATCATATTATAACTATTATAATTCCTAATTACGTTATAAAATAACATAATTAAAATCCTCAAATACCTGCATAAGTCTCATTTACCCTACCCTACCACTTAAAACCAACCTAACCTAATTTACCCTACCCATCATAAGCCCTTAACCTTTTCATACCGCATCCCTAACCTCCCACTATTTTCCAAACAACCTAAAACCTCGGATGGTAAGTGGTTTCAACCATTTTCCATATTTTCCTTTATTGGTTTGTAACCTCTGTAGATAAATTGATGGTGACCTATGATCAATGACGATAATTGCAAATGCTATCAATTTAATTTATCCAACCTCTTCATTCATTTCCTGTTGATCGAATCTACATGCTAGAACAGCATCGCTACACCTACAAATAATGTCATCACACTTGAGATCACCAATATCCTACTTCCAAATCCCAAGGAAATTCATCGATTTCCAAATAACCTTTTGAGAGATTTATCACCTTCAGAACAATTATCAAGGTTAGTACAACACCATTTACCTTTATCAAACTTGTTTTTACATCCATTATGATCTCTTATCAGTCGTATACATCGCTCTACACATATCCCTCTCAAGCTCTATCTCTCATTTAGTCATCTGAAAACCTTTAGAATATCTCTAGTTTAAATTGTGATCACCATCGATCGATCCTCAACCTTTGTTTCCTTCATTAGTCTCTTAAACACTCTTGAATCTCTTTTTACTAAATTTTAGATGTTTCAAGAATCCTTATAGTCTATCTCAACATTGTCAATTCTATTTGGAATTAAAATTTTTATGTTTTATCATCCTTTTATCAAAGTTTAGTATTTTGTCCCCGATTGTTGTCGATCCTTATATTTTTTAATCATTTATAATATCTATCACGTTTTCAACTATCTATTTTGATCTAATCGCTTTTTACAAGATGTATGTCATGTAGATGATTTTTCTAGGTCCTTCACACCAAATCACCAACATAAATGATCTTTCGATTGTCCAAGTATTTTCTTGTGTGGGAACAATTTTAAATTGTCCATGAAATTAGCTTGTGTGCCATCACACTCACACTAGAAATTGAATATATAAAAGACCAACTAGAGATCATTCAAGAAGAGCGAGAAGCCATCAAAGAGTTTTGGTATGACTAATTCAAGGATTTCGAGCTTTCCACTACCCTTGCCTAGGGAACTTACAATTATGAACATGATATTTCCATCCCCTTGAGTTATAAATCATTATTTTCATTTATCTTATCATTATCAAATTACTTAATTATATCAAGTGAGTTGAAACCCTTCGAGGAAGTCGCTCATGTTATTGGGATCGACATTTGGTGAGAAACTCATTATGATCTTTTATCTAACATCTCTTTATTCAAATTGTCTTTATACACGGGTCTTCACACTTGGCATAGGAGGATCCTCATTCATTGCTCACATATTCAATCATATCAACATTTTGATTGTCGGTGCAGGTATAGCTAAACCCTTATTTGATTTTTGGTAATTTCAACATTTTTTTATTAAAGGCAAAGGTTTTTTGGCTAGGATCCTACCCAGACATTACAAGAGGCATAAGCCCAAATATTTAAAGTCAATCAATACAAAATACAATGCATATCACTATGAAGGAGAATCATGATAAAAGAGAAACAAGGGGAATTGAAGAACCACAACAAAAGAGCAGAAAAAATCCAACAAGTACCATAGTGAAAGCACAACAAAATAAAGACATCTACAATTTGCCACTAAAGAGCTAAATGAGCTAGAGCATATCTAACCATTGTCTCGGTGGTATTTGATAGATTTTTTTGAGACTTTTTAGGTTGTCCTTGATGTCCTTTACTAAGGTACCATCCTTATATTTTTCCTTCCCTTTTCTACTTTCCAACACTGTGGTGATGTTGGACAAAATATCCATATTTCCTTTAAGGATAGAGAGGATGTCACATTGCCTATTTTTTATTTTTTCATGCTCCTCTTCAAGGGATTTTATTCTCTTGTTCATCTCATCATCAATTTTTCATCTTTGCTCCCACTTTCTATAGAAATATTACACCCCCTAAATTTTTCATTCAAAACCTTGCATTCTTTCCTATTACACTTGAGCATATCAGTATGCATGTCCAGTTTTGTCCCGATGCTCCTGTTTTGGGTCTATTAATAATTTTTTTCTCCCATTTCCAGAAGGCCAAGAGAAACATACCCTTCACCAGTAAGAGAAGAGGGAAAGGTGGTAGATGTAGTAGAGTCAAATATGGATTTCTTTGCTATATAGGATATAACCAAATGGGGGAAGAATAATGACAACGTGGGGTATTTTTAGGAGGAGTAGGGTGATGGAGAGGAGAGGAAACATGGGCGTTCACAATGATGAGGTTGAAGTGTTTGTAGAGGAAGATAATGATGGAATAATGGGAGGTTTGGGCTTGTTTACCCTGTTTTACTAGGTTTAACAAGTGATCAAGGGGTTGAAGGAGGTAGAAAGATAAATTAACCGCCACATCTCTTCTGAAATGATTTAAAAAAACCAAATGAAAGTAGGGGGTTACTTTGAACTGAATCTCCACAATAAGGTACTTCATGATAACAAAACTTACCTGGTCATAGGGTTTTGGAAATGACTCCCTGAGAAACCCACTTTTAGCTTCCAAAAGTTTCTCATCACCTTCCAGAAATTTGGCCTCTTCCTCTTTTCTATCATAATTATTCTTGAAAAATAACATACCCTTTAGATGGAGACCAGGTGATAGAAGAAATTATCTCCTCAATGGTAAGAAAATCCCTTTTTGGTACCTTACCTTACACCCATTCCAATTTCGGACCAAGCTATTTGTGAGAGGTGGAAATCATGCCCCTTAACCACATTCATAAAGTGATTGAAGCCACCATTTTTGAGAATCTCCTAGACCTCTATGTCCTTCCTCCATTGATTTTTGTTGATTGGTTCAAGCCTACATATATCTCCCCCAAGGTCATCAAGAAAAACCTAGGAGCACCGAGAGCTAAATTCTAAGTCTGAGGTGAATGAAGGCAATGTAGACAATGATAATAAAATCCCTCCAATTTACAACGTTCACCTCATGATACTTACCTTCTCTCCTTATTAATGATTGATTGGACATTAGTGCGGTAATAAGGAGGCTTGGCTCCAAGATTTGAATTCATTATCAAGGACACCCAAGTTGGCTAAGGGGTCCGTTAAATGATTACCCTCCCTATAGGTGTGAGTGATGATACAAATAGGAAAGGATTTAGTTAAATGATTGGCCTCATTGATGAAATTTTTAATGGTCTAACTAGCTTGTGCTGAGCCTTTGAGATAATTAATAATGTTCATTAAGTCACCCTCTATTATGATGTTATACAATTTAAGGGAACAAGCTAGTATGATTCCCCAAAGAGTAGCTAGGGCTTCCAAATAATGGTTTTTATGAATTCCAATGGGCCTTGAAAATGCAAAAATCAACAGGACCTTCATCACATTTGATACAGCCCCCACCTCTAGATTTCCTAGGATTACCCTTACATGTACCATTGAAATCAAGATTAAAAATCCATTAGGGGAGGGATCCAAGACACTAAAGACCTGTTAATCTTGAGAGGGGATATACCACTGATAACACTAGAAATTATCCACTTCTTAAGTAATTCAAATTCCTTATCATTCGGTTAAAGTTTTCTTGGGCTGAATCTAGATATGTCTTACTTGATGCCTTCAAGGAGCTGATTAAACAACCTCGCAAATGGAGGGTTTTTTGTTGCTGAAGATGTTATTGTTCCTGTCTTTCTAGATGAGCTAGATGATATGGGGAAAGGAAAACAACCAAATCCTTTTGAAAATCATGTGTTTGAAAGGTGGATGTTATTGTTTCCAGTGCTAAAAGAAGATTGTCCAGTATCTAATGAACTCCCATGAACTTAATTTTTTTCAAAACCTCAACATCGTACTTGCAATGAAGAAAATGATGATTTAATGATTCCTTAGTGTTCTTACATATATTTTACATGTTGGGGATATGTTAACCTTTTTTTTATCTAGTTATCGCTTATAAGGACTCTATTTTGAATGAACAGGTTATAGAAAAATGTTGATTTTGGGAGTCAAATCTTTGAACCAAACCTTGCTCCAGTCAATTATAACATTTATAACACTAACTAAAAACACCATAAACATCCTAGCACACTCGGTGGGACACTCTTAGTCCCTTTTTTATTTAGATTTCATATCTTTTATTTATTTTGTTGTCAATTTCATCTAACTTTTCAACTAGGAGCATCTTGTTGTTGCTATTTCTTAAAACAATCAAAATAAAAAATTAAAAAAGAAAAAGTGATTACAGTATGCTCTTTTCTTTCATCATTTTATTTTAGCATTGCATTTTGTGTGTCTTGTTCTCATCAAATTAAAATTTTCCTTTGGATCTTAAAACAAACATTCATTTCTACTTGCTCACATAACTTAATTAGGAGTTTAACAAATTGTATTCATAAAAAAACTTTCACACAAAACCAAACCACATAGAACTTAATTTACATCCACAAAATACTTCCTAGGTGGACCTACTTAGATTTCACCACCAAGAGGATAAAACAACTCAATGTTCTAGCTAAGTATAAAAAATTTGGTGGGTGGTATATCGGCTAAGCACTTTACAACCTTATCATTGCGAGACCATGAAGTGAGGGGTAGGCCCCAATACCATGCCTCATACTAACACCAAAATAGATTCAGCCTCACGTATATTCAATTATATAAAGGACTCCATATTTAAACTTACCTAAAACCAACCTTAGATTTCCTTCCTTAGTACATGTTTAGCCATTTTTCATGTTTCACATCTTTCTTAATTTAATTAAGATAAGTAAAAATTCCATGTGTGACTTGTTTGCATAGCTTATTGAGAATCAACCACTTTGCTTTTTCTTTTTCTTCAGTAATTGTTTTTTATTTCATGGTTCTAATCAAACAACATTCCCATCTATAAAACAATGATAATATGTCTAACCCTCTTCATCAAGCCCTAAACTCTATTGAGACTTGTATTTAAAAAAATCCAAGCATAATTGACCAATTTCACTCACCTTCAACACCCAATCAAGAACCCCAAATTCTCTTAGTATATAATCAGCCACATCAAAATCCCAGATCTCTCCAATGCATGTTTCTCTGAATAGTGGTGATCTAGTCTTTACAAATATTCTGGATTCTAACCCAATGGTATTTAATGCCTACCTTTCTTCCCGAGGTATTTTTCTCCAACAACCAACATTTGAACAAAGAAATCCCATCACTTTTGTCACATTCAAAACTTCCCAACTCATCAACCCTAATCATGAGCCGATTATCCAACAAGTTCATCCCTAATCCACTATTGGTAAAACAAGAGCATCAATACCCACTTCATTAGTCCCGGTCATTAATTTTGTCCTTAATGGTGTTTCATCGTAAGACACGTTTAATCAAAATCCATCCTCATCATCAAATCCATCATCGCTCATCATCTTCATAAAATAATTCTAATATGTATTCTTCAAGATCTAGTCCCGTAGCCTCTAGTGCTTCTCCTCTACCTCTAGTAAGCTTAGTTGCTATTCCTAATACAACCCCTCTTATCCCCTCAAAAACCCACATCCTCTATCTAGAATTAAGTCATGTCCATCCCCACATCTTTACCTCTCATTAAAACTAGTTCCATTGCTAGTATTCACCCCTCTTCAAAACAGGCATCGACTTCCCGTGTCTCACAAATCCATTCTCACTATATACCGCAATCATCCTAACCACTTATAAACACTTTTATCCCTTCTTTTTATATACCAAAATGGTCTCACCTTTTTATCAACATGTCCATTCCTATTCCCTATTAGTATATACAACCTTCATAACCTTTGGTTTCACAATGTACCTATAAAATTCCCATGAGTGTTCCTCTTCAGCACAATGTCTCATTACCCTATCACATATACCAACAATAAAATCCATATGTCTATAATAAACCTAGCACATCATCATTTAACCCCCAAAAATCCTCACAAAAAAATCCTTTACAAGGACTAATGAATAGGATTTCCAGTCTTGAAGCCACCATCATGGGTCCTAAAAGCATCATGTCATACAAAAAAATTGTAACAAACCTATTAATCCATCAATACCTTTCAAATCCTATCCCCACACTGGGAACTCTCAAAGTTTAATAAATTCTATAGTAAGGAGGACCCTCAACAATACATCTAAGATTTCCAATGTATGTTATTTCATCTTACATGATCAAGACCTTATGTTGAGGACATTCCCTATGTCTTTAGGAGGGCCTACACTTGAATGGTATAATAGTATCCCATAGTATAACCTCTTTTCCTTCACACAACATGCACAACTATACTTAGAACACTTTTCCATCAACATCACCCATAATATTTATATTATATATCTCTATGCTATCAAAAATTTAAAGAGACAAATATGTTATAAATTTTGTTGCCCGATAGGGTATCATCAATTAACTATCCTTCTTCCTCTCACAAACCAAATTGATCAAGTTATTTTCTTGATCTTGCGCTAAAACATATCATCAACACTTCGATACAATCTTTCCAAATATTTGATGAAGCCTTTACCATGGCCCACAAACTAGAACTCCACACCCTCGAAGATGGTAAAGTCAAACTATGATCAAAGAAACCAAAGACTCGAGTCTCCATTCAAACCCTCTTCCAATAATGATAAATCCAAAGGCTCTACAAATTCAATCATCGTAAAAGCCACATCTAAAATTCATTTAGATTCTAAACATACCAACCCAACACAACTATACACCCATTAGAGAATCCTATAGCACGGTCTTCAAATATCTCCTAGCCGCATGTATGATCATGCTCCTCCTATTTCCCTAATGAAAATCCATTAAAAACCCTCATGGTATTGAGAAAATGAATATTGTAAATACCATCGAGTTTGAGGCCACGACATTGAAAAATGTCATTCATTTAGAAATGTCCTCCTAGGATCTTATCGATCGAGGTGACCTACAAATTTAAAATCCGAATGCACCTCTAATCAGATCTTAGAAATCTTCAAACAATCCTTTCTAAATCATGCCCCATCCACTAATCAACCCTAGTCCAATGTCATCAACTCTTATCACACCATCAACACTATTAAAGTCCTCACACCTACACCTCCAACACCTAGTAATTTTACTATGGAAGCACCAACTAAATCACCTGACTCCTCTAGTAATGCCATTGAAAAAACCATAAACCCTTCCACATTTATGACATCTATTTTAAACTCCGCTCATGGTCTCTTTGAAAGTCTCAGAAAATAAACCCATCGTGGAAATCACAAAAAATTTTTTTTCAATAATCACGTCACCCTACATCACATGCAGAACCTCAATAAATCCACTATACAACACACTAACCACTTATCAAGAAAAATATAATTTGTATCACAAAGTTGTCAAATAACCTCATCACAAGATACAAAGTCCTTTCCCTATATCTTAGGGCCTCACCCTTCATCTAAATTCATAGTCACTATTACAGAATCAAACGTTCATTCCTCGACCAAAACCTAAACATGTCACACAAAAAATAACCTCATCAACCACAACCTCCAGGTCATCAAACGAAACAAAAATCCTCTCAACCTTAGCTTTGATAGGGTATTATACTAGAAACCTTGAAAATATCATCCAACTATGTATCATAACATTACCTCCTCTCAAATCATCTAACTCTCGAGGGTGGAAACCCTCATGGTAATTTTTGAAGCATTCTTTTACATACCATCACACTTTAGGACATTTGACAAAGGGAATGTAAAGCCCTTAACACTACTATTTGAAGCCTTGATATCAAAGAGATTCTCCCCAAAATCTTGAAAATCTAAAGCAAATTAAACAAACCCATCCAACTCTAAAGCCACACCTTCCAAACCATCATCCAACATCACATCCACATCCAACAAGGGCGAGGCCTCATCCAATAAGACCCCACTCCATAAAATCAAGGTTGTTCGTATAACTATCAAAGCCCATGCACAAGACCCTAAGGGTTCAGATCAAAACACCCAAATTGTTTGTTTCACTTTCTCTTGAATCACCTAATCCTCCATCCTCTAAGACTAAGGTATCTATCCTTTTCACTTCACACAACCAATCCATCACGCTTGTAAAAAACACCATCATTAAACAAATTCATCAAGCCCCAGTAAATATGTCCCTTTACGAGCTTATGCAAACCTCTCCATAAAATTGAAAAATAATTATTAAGGCCCTCTAATCTATATCAGTACCATCAGATGATCCTCAGCCATTCACTCGTGAATTTGGTTGGCACCCTCAAAATGTCTACCAATATTTCTTTTGATGATTCTAAAATCCCATCTTTACAACCCAAGATCATGATCTCCCACTCTTTTTCACCACCCAAATCGACGATACTCTCATTAAGAGAGTTATGATCAACAATGGTGCTAACATTAATATCATATCATCTCATGACTTTAACCATATCCAACTACCTAACATTATCATCACCATTCACCTACGTGTAATATAGTGTACCTTTAACGATACCTTTGCCCTTATATTAGGCATGGTTATCTTACCTATAAAAGTGGGTGTTAAAAGCCTTCACAAACTCTTATATCTTGTGGAATAATATTTTCAATAAAATATGCTATTAGGTCATCCTTGATATGCACTATGCACTATATTCTATCCACCTTACATCATTATATAAAATAAAAACATGAAGGTAAAATCTTCGCTATTCTTGTTGACCTAAATCCTTTTAAAGCAAGTCATATGACTTAGAACAAAACAACGTGCTCATTTTAAAGAAAAATTGGGATCCTATCACAAATACTATACCAGTTCTTCTATTGTTGCATATAAATTACTAGATGATAGCTCATTCAAAGATGTCATGTAACATCCTTCACTAGGGGAGTATCTCTTTATAACCCTTCACTCACTTCCTACTCCAAAAATACATGGGAGGCTAATAAACAATTGATGTATGAAACCAATGTTATATATATTATCTCATTCATCCCTCCCCATCTTAAAATTAACCTCGTTTATGGAGGGACCTATCATCCTTCCCCACATCATGACAATCAACACCATACTAAACCATATGTATCTAATTTCTCATTTCTATATAACCAATCCTTTACACAAATGTATCTTCATCACTGTTCTTGGAAAGGTTTTGTCTTGGATGTTATGAACAAGGAATACATGACTTGGTATTTGACTAGTCCCGTAAACCTTATGAGAAATATGAACTAGATATCAACAAACCTTCTTCGAACACCTCCGCGATCACCGTATTTAGACCCGTAGTAGAACTAGATTCATCCTCTTCATCTAACCACTCTATTGACATGGATGATACCATTTAAAACCAATATAATTTTTTTAATCAATATGATTACCTTAAGACCGATCACTTATCATAATAATGATGACACTAAGAATATTCCACTAGTATTACCTGAAATGGTTGAGGAAGACTCCCTACCATCAATATTCTTCAATGTCACGATGACAATCCATTTTATCCTATATGGGGTTAGAGGATCATTACCTTCAAAATACTCTACCACTTGACACATCTACACTTCTAAATGAATCCACTATGATGTGAACATATGGACTTCACAAAACCTCACATAGTCAAATTTGGCTAGTCTTTATTCAAAAGTGTTAAAAGACTTTACCACTTTCCTTTCAAAACATAGTCAAGCCTTCACATGGTCATATAGTGACATGTCATGTATTGACCCTAACATCATCATTCACAACATCATCACAATCCATAATGCTAAGCCTATCAAACAAAAACTATATACAACGCACCCTCGCATAACCCTCCTCATCTAAAAAATTATAATGTCTTATTTTAACTAAATTCATATTATCCATTGACTATCGATAATGGGTTTCTAATATTGTACCCATAACCAAAGCCTCTTGAAAGTTACACATTTTCACAGACTTCTAAGATCTCAATATCACCTACCCTAAAGATGACTTCCCCTTCCTAACATTGACCAACTTGTTGACCTCATCGTAGGCTATGAGATGTTATCTCTTATGGATGGATTATATGGATACAATAAAATCCTTATCATGACAAAAACCAACATAAAAACTCCTTCATTACTCCTTGGGGACCTTTTGCTACCGTGTTATGACCTTCGGACTTAAAATCATAGGGGCCACTTATTAGCGTGCTATGACATACATCTTCCATGATCTCATTCATAAGACCATAGAAGTGTACGTTGATGACCTCTTAGGTAAGTCTAAACAACACAGAGACCATATCGTCATCCTTGATGTCATCTTTACCCATATTATTCAATACTTTTTACGCCTTAACTCGACCAAGTGTGTAGGGTTCATCATTTCTATCATCATTCTATCAGGACATTAAAGTGGACCCTGCCAAAATCAAAGCCATCATCAAGATGCCTCTTCCTTCTAACATCAAAAAAAATCCATAATATCTAAGGTAGACTCTAATCAATCTCGCTATTTTGTTTCCCAAATTTTAGATCACTCACATTTTTTCACCATCTCCTTCAAAAATACGTCCATTTCAAATGGGATCACAATTGTCAAAAGGCCTTTGAGGAACTCAAAAATATCTTCTATCACCACCCATGCTTACACCTCCATATAAGGGGGATCTGTTTTATCTATATATATCTGATATTGACCATGCCTTGGGTGCTATGCTAACACATAAAGATGAAAAGGTAGAGAACACGTTGTTTACTACATAAGCCACACACTTCATGACTATGAAACCCATAATAATCAAGTAAAGAAGCTTTTGGTTGTGCATTGTACTTGGAAACTTCCAAACTTTTGCATTATCTCTCAAATCATAAAACTTACAGTGTCACCAGTTTCAATCCTCTCAAAGCTATGGAATCCAAACCATACCAAAATGATCGTATCATTTGATGGATTATGCTCATGATTGAGTTTGATATGGAATTCATGTCATTGAAATCTATTAAGGGAAAAGCCATCACTTATCAAATTTTAGAAGTTCCTCTTCTTGATATTCAACTACCTCACAAATAGTTTCCCAATGAATCCATCAACACTATTGATCAAGAATACACTCCTCTCAAAATGAAACTTTTCTTCGACGGTTCTAAGTGTTGGTAGGGGGGAGGTTCTAGTATCATCATCATAGCTCCCTGAGGGACTATGTATGATAGAAAATCAACACGTGACCTTCTTCGTATCTGAACTCTTGAGGTCATGTCGAGAAACCGGTGTAGAATGGAAGTGGATGTGAGTGTGGTGATGGAGATCAAGGTAATTGAGAAATCTTATGTCCTTAACACGTAATATCAGGATATATGAGTCTAAGGAAAAGAATGATCTCATACCCGAAGCGGTGTGATGGCTCTGCTCTTATAATAGCTTTTGAGACTCCAATCATTATCGAGCTCTGTCGAGATTATGTTTATTGGTTGTTGAACATGTGGAAAGTGACCTGTGGGCACCTCATATGGATTTTCAAATAAGGTCATGGAAGTGAGAGTGAGAGACGTAGTGGAGGCACAAGGACTATGAGATATTTTCTGGTCTATTCCGTAAAGTATTAGCCTAATCGGTTGTTATGTTTACTAAAGAAAGTTGTGTAATAATGTCTGGTGGAAGTGGTGAAGATATGAATACTAATGTACACAAACTAGTGTCAATGTTTAATCGGGTCATGGGCCCATTGGGTTGTGGGACTTGGGGATCACAACCAAAGACTCGTGAAGGCTATAGCCCTTATATGGTCATGTGCGTAATCAAGCCCTGTTGTTAGGATCAATCCAATAATCATAGGCTTGATTAGCAATGATGTTTAGTGTGTTTAGTTTTTCTATTTTCTTATGGAATGTCTCAAAATTTGAATTGCTCTTATAAGCAGGTGTGCGTAAGAATATCAAACATAAACTTGTATTAATGTCGATATCAATTCCAGTTGTTGGGTTGTGGGACCAAGGGATCACAACTGTACGTAATTTCTTGTTGTGGACCATTGATGGTCATACAGAATGAAATTGAAATGATCCTGATAAACAAACTATCTATAAAAGGAAATATAATCTATGTTTTTGGTATTTTCACAATATATTAGAGCAAAACAATGAAAGAAAACTAATATAATAAAGTAAATGTTTTTGATCTTTTATAGTTTTCAAATGATGTGTCTAATATAATAAATAAACTAAAGACAAGTAATCAGCCAGATGTAGCTAGTTACTTGTGTGAATATGTGAATCTAATCTAAAACAAATAACCTAATTTAATCAAAACCTTTCAAACCCTACCTTAGAGATGAAGAATAAATCATGACCCTGTAAGAGATATTGTTCCCCACAACTTCCCTAACAATTTCGTAGATAAAACTTTCTGATGATTTGATCTATTTGTAATTTCCTAATCAATTGAAATGAATAAATTTTCTACTATATTTGATATGCAATTGAAATTAGTGATTTGAAATTGACAATTTAACAAATAAAGCAAACAATACACAATTCCAACCTATATAAGAAAGAGTTTTGGAAAATATGGTTGTATTTGTATATTTCCCTTAGTTTATTCATTTCATTTCTCTGCGAGTGTTCATATGAGTCCAAGGGATTAGGAATGTAAGAACAACGACATGAGGATGACACTTGAGAAATGGCAGAAGGCAACTGGATGCAATGCAATTAAAAGAGAGATAACATAAGAGATATGATCTTGGCTATGAAATTCCTATCAATATTGTGGTAGAAATACAATGCAAGATACACAAAATTCTTCGACCTTTTTCTTGAATACAAGCATGGAATATATAAGAATTTGGGCTAGGATGTGCCTTCATGCACAAGGAAAGAAGAGGCGCTTCAAACTAACTAAAGCACATGAATGAAAAATAGAAGAGGGAATACGAACCAAACAATCAAAAATATTTTTAGAAAATTTGGCCCATGGATGCATGCTAAAAGTGAAGTTAAGTGATTCTTCGTATGTTAAAAACATGCATGACAAAATCTAGAAAAACTGGTTAGGACCGCCGCCTGTAGTGAAATGGGATCTTGACACTAAAGGCCAAAACATGCACAGAAAGAAGCAAGAAACTGGAAAAAGTGTGGGAAGGCTAAGGAAGGATGTCTAAGCTAAAAATATACACTGCGAATGGGTTTTGGAGCTCAAACTCCTTCTTGAAAGGACTTGAATCATCATTAGGGATTTTGGTAACTGTTTTCCGACAATGTAGCACATGTAATTTTGGGTGTGTACAAAATCCTATCCCTCTATCCTTAAAATTAAATTTTGAATGTATTATTAACATGGTCAAGTACGAAGCTCTCATCATAGGTATCCAAACAACAATCATGATTGGTGTTCAAATTCTTGACATCTATAGAGAGTCTCAACTCATCATCAATCAAATAAAATGAATTAATCAATTCAAGAACAAAAATTTATAAAAATATAAAAGCATTGGTGAATTCCTCTTAGAATCCTTTGATCAAAATGACATGATCCAAAAGTTCCTTGATTATAAAATAAGTTCACTTATACCATGGATTCTCTTGCTTCACTCATTCCATTATCAACCAATGATTCCAAATTGTTTGTTGTTGTGCATAGACTTGATCAACCATCTCACACCAACGAACTCCCATCTATTAATCTTATTGAAGATAATAAAATAGATCTTTGGCAAACTTGGTTGTCAATACCTTTCTCAATAAAAATACCATCTGATCTATCTAAAAATGATAAACAATCTTTTCTTCAATGCGCTGCTCAATACGTCATCAGTAGCGGTGTTCACTACAAACATGGATTTTATGGGCTCTATCTTTGCGATGCCTCAAATCTCATGAATATACTAAAGCTATCCAATAATTCCATGATGACATATGTGTGGAAACTTTAGCAAGACATGGTTGTTGTTAAACGTGTCCTATAGATGGGATATTACTGGCCTACCCTCAATCAAGATTGTTGCACATACGTCAACAAATGCGTTAAATGCTAGTAACATTCCAATCTCACTCACATCCCAAGTTAGGCCCTACAACCCGCTCAAGATTTATGACCTTTTCACAATGGGGATTGACCTCATTGGCCTCATCAACCATCATTCATCACAATGACACCATTCTATCATCAATGCTATCAATACTTTACAAAATGGGTGGAATCCATTCCCCGGTCTCTAATAAAGAACATAAAATAATTGATTTCATATATCAACATATCATTTGTCACTTTGGCATCCCCCACAAGCTTATCACAGATAATGGAAAGTATTTCATAAATAAAGAAGTGAAGAAATCATGTGACACTTTCAAAATCAAGATAATTTTTTCATCTTCTTACTATCCACAAGCAAATGATCAAGCAAAATATTATAATGAAACACTCAACAAAATCCTCATGAAAATTATTGACAAAACATGTAGGAATTGACATCTTCAATTTTTTTTTTCTATGGGACTATCAACTAAAATCCATACTCATATATGTACTACACCCTTCTCCTCGCCTCTATGGATCTGAGGTGGTTATACCCCTTGAAGTTAAAATTCCATCTCTCCATGTATCCCTCCAAGATTTTATCTCTGATGAGGATTATCATCAAAACACCTAGCACAACTTTAATTTTTAGATGAAAACTTCCTAACAACCTTTAAACATCATCATGTTTATCAAGAATTCATCAAATGAGCATATAATAAACATGTCAAATAACGTGACTTCAACATTGGTGATTTTTCTTTAAAGAGAATCAAAATGTTACTACTCGGAAAAGTAAACATGGAATGTTTTCCCATAATTGGATTGGTCCATATGTCATCACTCACAAGTATGGATTGGGAGCCTATTGCTTAGCCTCCCTCGATGGTAAACCTAAAAAGGATCCTCTAAATTCCATACACTTGCGGCCTTTGTATTATTAACACACCTACTTTCATGACATTAGTCACATCAAATATCTCATTCCATCACTATCTTGTCATTAACTATTGTAATGATTTGAATTATGTGGTATGCCATAAATATTTTATAATAATGACCATAAATATGAACACCGTGGCTCTATTAATCGCATCTTTTACATCGAAAGTTCCTACTTAGTAGGAACCCCACAATAATTACTCCCATTTTTTCCTTATCTACCAATCAAAAAAATTCTAATGGGTCACATGCGTAGTTTGTACACACCTTCTTCCCCTCCTCAAATGGTCTACTAGGACTATCCTTAGCTTAAAAATAAAAATTCAAAAATATACATTTGGATGCACACTATTAAAAGTATGTAGACCGATCCTCTAACGACAACCGTTTAAAATATAGACCAATCCTGCAAAAATGATGACTATCTCTCAAAATAAAACTCAAAATTATAGACCACTCCATGGAAGGATGGCTACCCATATCATTACAAAAATGCTTCCTACATCAATCAACCTTCATATCAAAGTCAAAAATATCAAAAGAATCCTAGGAATGCCTCCAATATCGATCAAATTTCCCATCAATAAATAAAAATTCCTACATTGATCAATTTGTGAAATAAAAATATAGTTGGGGCATAGACTACAAAGCCATGAAAAGAGAAACTATTCCTACCATACAAACTACATGTCGACCCTTCCCATGTTGTAAGAACTTTATATTCTCATTTCCATCTATATCCAAGACCCTATATGTGACTAATTATTATTAGTTGTATGTTAACATCTGTTACAAGGCCTCAAGTGCACTTTCATACATATTTAATTTACCATTAGATCACATATGTATCAAATCAAGTTCAAAAGGAAAACATTTCACATTTATTCTCAACCATGATTAAAGTAAATTTTGAAACATACATCAAGATCATCACGTCATATCAACATCAAATATCACATCTAAACATCTACACATCTAAAATCATATTAAATACTTCAAAACTATTCAATATTTCAACACCTTATCACAAACCCATATACAACATCAACATCAAAATAAATCAACAACACATGAATCGAAAATTAGAATCATCTATATATATCTCATCAATAATGTTTATAAAAAGATTCATATACAAAATCATCTATATCTAAGTCACGTACAAAACCCACATACTATGTGGTAAAATCAAAATCTAATACTTTCTCACCACCCTAGCCTTATACATCTCCTCCATCTTGCCTTGATCTCTCTCGTGGTTGTGCAACACTCCCGGTGTTCACCAATGTAGTTTGACGAGCTGATCTATGTTTGATCATTCAAAATCTACATAACGTGGCACACTAGGAAGATGCTATGTCACTAAGTGCTCATAGTATCTCATTTCCTCATTGAGTTCTCAATACTAATCAATAATTAAAAACCAGGTGACCCTATCTCGCCATCTTCTTTGCTAGCACCACACCTATAGTACTACTAATTTTCTTTCAATAAGACCTACTCCCTAGGTGACACTCTTGAAAACATATGAAGTTTTCCTTACCTCCCTATACTTCACCCGTAATGCCTCCCGATACTAGCGATATATATCTCATTACTACCGATAAGTATCACGCTCTAAGTGTGTTTTGTCTCTCTCATACTATAGTGCATATCACTCATGGTAAGTGGTGTCACACTTTACCACAAGCATATCCCTCTTTAATCGTAAGACATTAAAAGATGCCTACAATTGGTCCAAATTGTCCACACCATCACCCTCCTCCTATACCTCTCTCCTCCCTCTCCCTCCACCTCCTCCCCCCACCCTATCTCCACAGTGGCCCATTGCTATTTCCACCAGTCACCAAAACCCTCCACCACCCCAACATCATATACATCCACCACCTCTCGGCTCCACTTCCTCCTCCTCTTGCCTTACCTCATCTCCTACAAGCACAAGCAAGTACCTCTTTGAATCATCACATCGATAGATAATCAACTCACTTATTATATGTTGTAGAAACAAAAACTACCTCCACACCCAAGGAAATGATACTTCCTCTATCATCTCTACCCTCCTCCCTTAAATCCACCACACTTGCCTTAGCCTTGCCAAATCTGCATCCATCACAGCCATGCAGGGTATCTCACATATTCTCTCTAGGCTACATCATCTATGGTTAAACTCTATAGTCAATCAATATAGTAGGTCTGGTATCTCTCCACTCTATCATCTCTCATCAAATCGAATCTCCATCTCATGAACCCCATCACATACTTTGTTAGGTCTCATACTCTCTAAGGTAGGCTTACTCGGCCTCACAAAAATATATGCTCATATGCCCAATAATGTAATAAGAACCCCACATCCAACCCATACCTCCGACTTGTAACAAACATCCACAACTCATGATAAACCATAAAACCAACAATGCACAACCCCAAAATATACAATTTGATTCTCCATGATAGAAAAAATGACACCAACAAGTATCCATGAAAACCTTCCACCCTCAACTGGCATAAAGTATATAACAAGATATAACCAACATCACCACCGACATCAACTAGTTACCTCGAAACCTATACATCATTGTAAGTCTCAATATGGAAGCCCATGTTGTGTATCCAATATTTGGGGCATCATCTCCATATAACTATCTCATTTTCTCAAGACGGGCCTCCTAAGTGATAGGTATTATCTTCTCACCCTAGATAGGAAATCTCGGATCCTCACACATCCTCCGAGTGATGGTCATCTTGCCAATACAGAACCAAAATGTACATGTTCTCGGCTCCCATATATCTATCAAAGATAACATCAACCCCGTATCTCGAGGAATTGGGCCGGTAGTGGTGGAATCCTTCTAAGACAATGACCATCAAATGTGCCCACTATCCATCTATCACATCTTCTCTAATCCTTTCCAACATATCTAGGACTTTTTCACAAAGATTAATCATGTCTCTTGCCTAAAAACAAAAAAACACATAACAGCTTAATAACTTTAGGAAAAATCAAACCAATCACCACCGATTTCTAATCGTTGACTTTTGCATTAAATTAATTGACAACCATCCATTCAATCACTTCCAATTATACGATTAAGTGTTATCACCCTAAATTTTAAAAAACACAATAAAAAAATAACAAAATTAAACCTACTTACCCCTCTCTTGGTCTGCTACCTCTTCCTATCACTTGCCACTTGCCTCCATCTCTAAAAAACACTAAAAATAACTACTTAGAGCTCTCAAATCACACAAAGACACATTACAAATGAGCCATTTGCATGCCCATCTTGGATTATATATTTTTCATTTTTAGAATCATTGGTGATCCATAATATCTATCAATTTGTGTTCCCAAACACCGAGGATCCATAATCACCACCGAGTTCAACCCTTTTTACACATCTTATCTATTTTAGTCACCTAGACCTCTTTTATCACACTATAACTTCATCAAAAGCTTCATACTCTTGCTTTGATGCTCAAAACCTTCTAAAATATCTATTTTTTACTATACATAAAGTTTTTCACACCTTGTAGATGTTTCCTTTGACCCTTTGGTCCCATGGCTTCACATCCTCATGAAAGTGTTATTATGAGAGCCTCTCCATGTAGCAGTCTTCCCAAAAACATGCATTTGTAGGTGGTCCACATTATCTTCACCCTCCGAGGCCGTATAATGTCCCCTACCAAGTGTTTCCAAGATTACTACCATCTCTATAAACCCCTCCAACATGGTCATTTTAGACTACAATAAAATCCTGGAGCATCTTAAAGCAAACCTATCCAAACAAACTAACTCTCTTCAATCTAATGACCAAAACAGTTGGCCATTGGCTTGAGGGGGAACCATATATTTATCACAAAACTAGAGAATCCTTTTGCTATTTTTTGTCTCGTAACATGTACATACAAACAGTAACTCAACAAAAAGGGAAAATGTAGACATCACTTTTTCACCCCTAGGTGACCCGACACACATTATTCGTATTATCACTATTATCAATACCATCCTTATCCTAAGTACCTTATAAAATTCCATCGTAAAATCCTCAACTACCCACAAAAGTATCATTTACCCTAAATTAACCACTTAAAACCAACCTATCATAATTTACCCTATCCACCCTAACCCCCTAACCTCTTCCTACCCAAATCCCTAACCTCCCATCATTTACCAAACAACCTAAAACCTCGATGGAAATTGGTTTCAACCATTTACCATCTTTTCCTTTGTTGGTTTGTAACCTCTCGCAGATAAATCGATGTTAATCCATGATCAACGATGATCATTGTGGAAACAATTGATTCTATTTAGCCAACCTCTTCCTCCATTTCCCAGTTAGTCAAAATTTGGATGTGAGAACAGATCGCCGCACTTGAAAATAATGTCATCATGCTCGAGATCACCAACATGCTGCTATAAAAATCTTGAGGAAATTCATTAAATTACCTATCAACCTTTTGAGATCTATCACCTTTAGAACAATTATCAAATTTAGTAAAACACCCTTTACCTTTATCAAGATTGTTTTTTCATCCATTATAATCTCTTATTTGTCATCTACATCATTCTACATAACCCTCTCAAGCCATATCTCTTATTTAGTAATTTAGCCAACCTTTGGAATATCTCTAGTTTAAATTGTGATCACCGCCGATCAATCCCTTAACCTCTCTTTTCCTTCATTAGCCTCCTAAACACCCTTGAATATTTGTTTTCTAAATTTTAGAGGTTTCTAGAATCCTTATAGTCCATATCAACACTATCAATTCTTTCTAACATCAAACATTTTCTGGTTTATTATCCTTTTTCAAAAGTTAGTATTTTATCCTTGATCTCCATTGATCCCTATCTTTTAAATCATTTCTAGCATCTATCACATTTTCAGCTATCTATTTTGATCTAATCAGTTGTTTACAAGATGTCTCTGTTACTATAGATTACTATTCCAAGTCCTTCACACCCAATCACCAACATATATGATCTTATGATTTTCTAAGTAGCCATTTATGTGTGAAAATTTGACATTATCCATGAACTCAACTTGTGTGCCATTGCACTCACACCATAAATTGAAGATAACAAATACCAGCTAGAGATTATTCAATAAGAGTGAGAAGCCACATAAGAGTTCTTGTATGAATACTTTGAGGATTTCAAGCTTGCCATTGCCCTTTCATGGGCTACTTACAACGCTGAACAAGATATTTCCTCCCCCTTGAGTTCTAAATCATTGTTGTCATTTATCTTATTATTATCAAAATAATTAATTATATCAAGTGAGTTGACACCATTTAAGGAATTCCTTCAGTTCCTACGATTGGTATTTTCTCGAGAAACTCATTATCATATTTTATTTGATATCTCTTTGTTTCGATTGTCTTTATATGCAAGTCTTCTCACTTGATGATAAAAGGAGTATCTTTCATTGCTCATGTATTTGATCATCGCAATATTGTGATTGTTGGCACGGTGTTTTGGTAAACCCCGATTTATTTGAGTTTTTGGTACTTTTATCATTTATATCACTAACCAAAAAACACCATAAACACGCAGCTTATTAGAATCCTCTGAAAATTGGAGCAAAGGCCCAGAATGCAAAATATAAACTTATACAATTGATTTCATTCGAATCCGACAACGGGAAGATCATTTTCTATTTTTATTAAATCTCCATTAGAGAATTTACTAATAATAGTAAGTCTAAGAAAAATTTGAATCTAGATACCTCATTTCATTCCCCCATGTTTGAGACACTCAAAATTGGCAAGATTGGCAAAAAATTGCTAAAATTGGACAATCATGATGAATATGATAAAAATAGTAAATGGATGAAATGAACTCAAAATGATCACATATCATTTCTTCATGCATTTTATAATGATCTTGGCATGATTCTTTCTCTTAATTCTAAAGTAAATTCCTGCATTCCCCGATGCGGTGAGCATAAAGTGCCTAAATGGGAAACTACCAATTTTGTTCGAGAACCATTTCACTTCATCTCACATGGAGTGCATGATCATAAGATGGATGGAATCAACTTTGGTTCCTTTCTCCTTCCCTTAGTCTGGTATTAAAATGAATTAGCTTTATTCTTCATTCACCACTAGTGCCCTCATGGTGACAGAATCATGATCCTGGTTATGTGAGAAAAATGCACCAAATTCTTCCCATGAGAATGATTATTTATACGATTATAGAAATGTCTCAAGAAGTAGAAGGATTTTATCAATGAGGGAATTCATATTTCAATAATCTCGGTGGTATACCTTTCAAACATTTTCACCATCGATCTGTGTCTTTTTTAATCATTTCTAGCATCTATCACATTTTCAGCTATCTATTTTCATCTAATCGGGCAGTTTTTCGCAAGATGTATGTTCTGTAGATGACTATTCTAGGTCCTTCACACCTAATCACCAACATATAAAATCTTCCGATTTTCTAGTAGCCATTTATGTGTGAAAAATTTGACATTATCCATGAACTCAACTTACGTGCCATCGCACTCACACCAAACCAAAGCTATCAAATACTAGCTAGAGATCATTCAAGAAGAGTGAGAAGCCACTAAAGAGTTCTAGTATGACTACTTTGAGGATTTAAATCTTGCCACCGTGCCCTTTCTGGGCTACTTACAACGTTGAACAAGATCTTTCCATCCCCCTTGAGTTCTAAATCATTGTTATCATTTATCTTATTATTATCAAATTACTTAATTGTATCAAATGAGTTGACACCCTTCAAGGAATTCCTTCGGGTTCTGGGATTGGTTTTTTTGATTAACTCATTATCATATTTTATCGATATCTCTTTATTCATTGTCTTTATACATAGGTATTCTCACTTGGTGATAGGAGGAGTATCTTTCATTGCTCGTGTATTTGATCATCCCAACATTGTGATTATCGACGCAGTTTTGGTAAACCCTGACTTATTTGAGTTTTTGGTACTTTTAGTATTTATATCACTAACAAAAACACCATAAACACACAATGATTAGAATCCTCCAAAAGTTGGAGCAAAGGCCCCTAATACAAAATATAAACTTATACAATTGATTTCATTCGAATCCGACACCGGAAGATCAATTTCTATTTTTAGTAAGTCTCCATTAGAGAACTTACTAATAATATTAAGTCTAAGAAAATTTGAATCTGGATACCTCATTTCATTCCCCCATGTTCAAGACACTCAAAATTGGCAAGATTGGCAAAAATTGCTAAAATTGACAATCATGATGAATATGCTAAAAATAATAAATGGATGAAATGAGCTCAAAATGATCACATATCATTCCTTCATGAATTTTATAATGATCTTGGCATAGGATTCTTTCTCTTAATTCTTAAGTAAATTCCTGCATTCCCGATGCAAAGGAGCATAAAGTGCCTAAATGGGAAACTACTAGTTTTTTCCCGAGAACCATTTCACTTCATCTCACATGGAGTGCATGATCATAAGATATGGATGGAATTGATTTTGGTTCCTTTCTCCTTCCCTTACTCTAGTATCAAAATGAATTTGCTTTATTCTTCATTCACCACTAGTGCCCTCATGTTAACAGAATCATGATCATGGTTGTGGGATAAAAATGCACCAAATTCTCCCCATGAGAATGATTATTTATATAGTTATGTAAATGTATCAAGAAGTAGAAGGATTTTATCAATGAGGGAATTCATATTTCAATAATCTTGGTGGTATACCTTTCAAGTGTTCATCACTCCTCTTCTCGGTGTGTCAAACAATGTTGCAAAGGTTCATCATTTTAAGAGTTTTCAAAGGGGAAAATTTTTAGAAAGGATATTCATTGGAGTTGATCTTCATCAAGGATGGAGGAAAATTCATCCATGCATGGGAATATATTTTCTCTCCTCTCTTCATTCTTTCTCCTTTCCCCCACTTTTCTAATTCTTCATTGTGTATGATCATGGTATTTTATCTTATTCACTTAAGCGACTCTCTAATGTTGCATTGTAAAAGTCCTGTTTAATTTATAAAAAGGGAAATTATTTTCTCACTCCTAAGGAAGATGAAAAGTCACAAGTGGAATAATAACATGAAAGGTCATGTGGGGGTAGATGAGAAGACAATTTTCTATGCTATAAATTGGAATGACTCCATTCCAAAGAAGTTTAAGTTATAGAGTTTTGAAGTTTTAGTTTTTGGCTAGAAATTATGGATTGTTGTATGTTGTTGAGCTTTTTATCACCACTACACAAGAAATAAGAGTTACATTTCTTCCATTTATTTGTTTATGCTTTCCTCTATTCTCTCTCTATTTCCTAGCTTTGCAAGCATAATGATCTTGAACAACCAAGAAAAGGATTTATACTTTTGAGGAACAAATTAATGGAACTTTGTGTATTTAGTTTGTTGATATCATTGTTGTTTGCATAAGTTATATTATTATAATTGAATTTGAATCCACTATGGTTGATGTATGTGGGTTCTGATTTCCTAACCAAAACATTAACTCTCTCTCCTAATTTCCCCAACTCCCCTTTCCCACTCATCACTGTAAATTCCTCCCTTGTACTCATACAATAATTTTCCATACGTTTAGTGGAGTGTTACTATGTGATCTGCAACCTATTGGCAACCTCATAGACTTAGGATAGTTTACATTTAATAATGGGAGCCTCCCATACCCAAGAAGGAGGGGCTTAGCCCCGTGGCCTTTGGTGGAAACACATAATTTGTAACGAAAAATTATTTCACTAATTTTTTTTTGAGACTCCACTAGGGATATATCTTCCCTCGTGCACATGTAAAGATCACTAAAAATACAAAAAAACCAGATATTTAAAATCCATAAAAACCAAAAAATTTAAAAATACCAAAAATACCATCCGAATGTTCAAAAGACTTCTTGCATCCTTTCTACACTTTTCTAGTTTCTTTCCTCTCTAATGCTCTAAAAATTTGACAAAAAGAAGGTACACCCAAGATGATTGTGCAGGTGTGAATTGTTGATCCAAAATTTGAAGAACAATTACAATTTGATTTTAGACTTCCTATCATATACGTAAAAAGACAATTTCTTGAAAATCCTCTTGAAGGACATACTCAAAAACCGGTTTAGAACCACTAGTATTCATTCCAAAAGAAAAAGAAAGAGAAGAGGAAGAAATGAAAACAAAAGAAAGCACATGTGTACCATGGGGAAAAACACAATAGTCCATTGGATTTGACTCCACCACTTCATGAAATTCTAAAAGATTCAAAAAGAACTTTCCAAAATTATATGGAGATGAAAAACAATGACCAAATGATCATATCAAAACTTTCATCATAGTCGATGGCATTCTTGGGGTAAAACATGAAGATGTTGTAGTACATATATTCATGAAAACATTACAAGATACTATTGTAGACTAGTTTTACTATTTTTCATCATGCTCAATTCTCGATGATTGGGTAATATGAAAGGTTTTGAAGCAATATTCAAGACTACAAAATATTCTCATGCCCTCCTTTCTTAATTAACTCAAATGAAGAAAGAACTGCAAGATTCCATGAGAGACTTCATGGAAAAATTTAATAAGTTGATCAACAATATTCCCACCATTTCTCGTCCTACTACATATAATCTGAAAAGTTTCATCATAAATTCCTAGATGCCTAAAGTTAGTTTCATACTACAAAGAGTTCAACCAAGAGATTTGGACAACGCTCAAGAAATTTCCATTGAAGTGGAAGATGACCTTGTCTTGTAAGAAAGATCAATAACCATTCAATGAAGGATAAGGCCTAGAGTTCCAAAGATGAGAGAGTTAATCCATTGTTACAAAAGTTGGCTAATGACTTGACAATGTTGAAAAAGGAAGTTTCTCAACGAGCATCCCACCCAAACTGGAATAGGAATCAGATTATAGGAGCACCCCAAAGGCTTGCCTTGGAAGCTCCACCAATCAATGCAATATGTGGAACTAAGGAAGATGAAGGAGAAGAAATTTTTGAATCAAAAATTGAAGAAGAAGAAGATGAATGTGCCAGATTAAATATTTTGAATTCACACCGGATGAAGAGTTTAAGGAACCTACATATATAGCTACTCCTATGAAATTTTAACTTGATAACAAATAGATAAAAAAACCTCTTCTTTGGCTAACCAAGCTAAACAAGTAAATAATTTAATGACAACTTTACGAAAAAAAAAGAGGATCATTAATGTCCTTCCACAGGTAAGCTAAGAATAAACACAAGAATACTTCAATAAGAATCCTTCTACCTCTTTGGGTAAGTCTCATTCAAGATCTCTTGAAAAATCAGTTTTTGTTGATCCTAAGAATACCCATGTCAAGGCTGCCATAACTCTTGATATGCTTACATCTTCTCCACCTTTTGATATCATTGACCATTGCAAAAATAAAAATCATAATTTCTAAGTATGAGTACTTGAAAACCCATCCCAAGAAATTTGATAGGATTGTTTAGTTTATCAAAGGAAGTAGTTCAATTTCATGTTCTAAAAATTCCACTACCAAAGAACTACCTCATGCCTCTCATTCCACTTCTCTGAATTGTATCACTTCCACACCCTCCACCTCTAGGAAGGTAGAACCTTTCTATATAGCCTTGTTGGTCAATGGGTACAAACTAAATAATTACATCATTGAATCTGGTGCTTTAGACAATGTCATGCCTGTAAAAGTTGCTAAAGCTCTTAGTCTCTCTCTCTCTACCACTGGTCATCTCTATTCCATGGAAAAAAGAAGGTGCCTCTCATTGGATAGGTAAAGGATTCTTATGTATAATTGGAATATTTACTTGATAAGAAGATCATGATGAGAATACTTGTAGCAGACATGCCCACCTCATATGGTATGTTGTTGGGCTGAAGCTTCTATCAAGATGTTGGTAGAGATATACAAATGGATTGGTTACATGCCACCATCTCGGTCAATGATAAAGTGAATAAAATTATTCCATTAGGAAAATTAAATACACCATTCAAAGTTTAGATGACCCAATGGCGGATATCCCGTTTCAAGATTCAAGGTCTTAACTTTTTTCATGAATTTTGAGGAAGATCTTGAGCTGCCCATGTTGTGGAAAGAGTATCCAAGCATCACGGATCTAGTTAGAGAGCATCATGGTGACTTGATGGAATCTAAATTTGAAAGTATGTAATTCCCATGGCATGTGAAGAATGAATGAAATTTCTCCACTAGATGTTGATGATGGTCATGAGAGTCTTGAATTATAATAAAGAAATCTCAAAATGATGAGAAATGTAGATCGGGAAGGAGTGATACCCGGAAAATTCTTGTCAAAGTGAGATCAATGTTTTAAACCATGTTCTCAATGTTTGGCATGAAGTTCCATTTAATAAATGTGTTCATGAATATGAAGATTTATCTTTCCCATTGGGAGAGGATGAAAAGGGATGCAAATGACAAATTTTTTTAGCCTCTTGAATCTAAACCTACTCAAGGAGATGATGATTTCATCACAAAAATGGACTCCTAGTTCTTGGTGGTCAAGATTGGGAAGATGACAATATAAATATTTCAGCTCCAATGTTGTGCTCATTCCCCTTTCATGAATATGGAGACATTCTCAATGAAAAATGGATAGATGAAATGGTGCTTGATCCCAAGGCTAATTTTGTTTAAAATGAAAATCTTCTCAATGGAATGTATGAAAGAATATTTCTTGTTCAATCTTGACTCACCTCGAGAATGATGCTTTTAGCATGAATATGAATTTATAGCTTCAAAATGTCCAAGTTGAACAAGGTGATGGTTTTCAATCTTCACATATGACCTTGTTCTCATTTCTTTTCGAGATAATAAAACACTATGCACATCACATCATAATGGGCAACATGTTAAGATTGAGCCAATAAGTGTGAAAGAAGACAATTTGGAACAACTTGCAAACATAGAACATCAAGAGGCTAGTGATAATGATGAAAATCAACTCATGAAGAAATTGGTCATAAAGCAAAGTGAATATAACATGTCTAATGTAATCAAGACTCATCTTCACAGCAGTGATGGAAAATTAGCAATTGGAATGAACTTGGTCATCAATGAGAAAATAGAAAGAATGTGTTAAAGCAATAAGGGGAATGAGCTGAATAAATGGGTCATTGGTTGTAATAACAACCATGATAAATTTCTTAAGCAATTGAGGAAAGGATCATATTTTAGTGAGCCTGTCAATGGATTTATGGAAGAAAGGATTTTAGTGATACTCGTATACGAGTAAACACTTAGTTTGAGTTAGCACTTCAATGAAAATGGGTTTCCCCCACATGTAAATAGGTGTTTTATGATGTTTCCATTTCTATTTAGTGTTTCCTTCTTGTTTTGTGCTTCCTTTCCATTTCGTGTGTTCAATCTGGTTGTTTTTGTTTGTGTAACTTACTTTTGTTAGTAGTGAAGATATGACTCTATATAAGCCCAATAGATAAGGCACTTATCCATGTAGTGTCTTGAGATTCTGGAGTTCCCTTATCCTTTTCTCATTGTGTTAGATCCAGAACAAGTCCCCAAGATAGAGCCAATTGTTGTCATACAAAAATGCTTAACATGATATCTTTATTTTATTTTCCATGACAACCTAACCCACATTTGGAAATCCCTCTCTCGGTCAATGTGAACCTATCCTCCGGCCAAATCAGTTACTATGTTACCCTCATAATTTCCAGGAGGAATGTGATAATGTGATTTTCAAGTGTGTTTCATGTGCAGGAGGTGATTCATGGATTCATTTAGAAGGAATTTCTCTCGGAGGCTCAAAAATCCTATTTTCGGCTTTTTCACATTGGTGGACACCCTCGAAAGTTGAATATTGAGACAAAACCCACCTAGGAGTTGTTTATAGAGCTACAAAATGAAATAAATTGATTTAGGAAAATTTAGGAAAGATTTGGAACCTCGGGAAAATATTCTTCAAAATCGGCTATTTTTAGCCGGTGATGGGGATTACTTTTCCTAAAAAGCATCTTTTAAGGTTTCATATGGTTCAGAGCCTCGAGAGGAGTTGTAAAACAATTAGATACTCATTGGAAATATAAGAGCATAAAATTCATTGTGTAAAATGTTTCAAGGGATTATGAGGAACAAATTTACGGATATTAGCCCGTCAGGTGTAGATAAAAATAGTCTATCCGTGAAGATTCAATCGAGGATTATGAGATTTATAGGGAGATTCATAAACTTATTCAAATGAAAATTTACATATGTGATTCCCCCTTCACATCCAAGGTGTTGGTTCTTCTTTTGATCATCATAAATTTTGGTGAAAATTTCTTTCACTTACACATAGGCTTGGAAAAATTGAAAAAGGGACAAAATTTAGAAAGTTAGGAAGAATTGGATCTTGCAAATGGTGTGAATGTTCTCATCATCCCTTTTAGATTCAAAATAATATATTTTTTCCCTTATAAGTCTACTCCTAGCTCCGGTGGCGAGAAAATGGGCTCAAGTAGTTATTTCGGTAGTGTTTGGCAAAGGTAGGTGTCTATTTTTGGAAAATGCGCACTTAGCTACCCCTGATGTCCTTTTGTCCCTTTTAAAAATTAAAAAGAGACATGTGGGACAAAAAGTGCACCCACACATGAGAAATATAAGTTGCATCACTTAAAAGATAACTTGGTGGTTAGAAAAGGTTATCAACTCACCTAAGCCCACCTACCCCTCTTAGTGATGAGATGACCCTATGAGCACTTATGAGGGGGTGATTTACATTTTCACTCATATAAAAGGGGACATGGGGGAAAAAAAGTGTGCCACTAAGGAGGAGGAAGATCCACACCACTTAAAGTTCACAACATGGTGTGTCAGACAAGTGTTTTCAACTCACCTTCATAACAAGTTTTGGCCCCTTCTTCATGATGCTCATACCCTATGCACACTTTTACACCATGATGTCCATTTTTTCCTTAATAAATTTATCAAGGGAAATGATGATGTATGAGACCCATTTAGAAAGTATGAACCCCATCCTTGAGTCTCAATCTAACCTAGGTTAAGCAGGGTGAGTCAAAACATGAGTTAGCTAGGTTTATGAAAGGGGGCAAGTATAAAACTCATCATTAGTCATTTTTAAATCCATTTTATGTTTTTAAATCTCCAATTTAATTATCCCTTGCTATTATTTTACCAAAATTTCACCAAAACCCTCATGCTCCAAAACACAAATTTGCTCATTACTCCCAAACCCCTACTCCGATTGCCATGAAATTTAGACTGTAGAATCCTTGCAAAAACGCCTTTAAGGGGAGTATATACATGCCTCCATTGATTATATCTTCCATTTTCTATAGCCATATGAAATTTTCAGCTAAAAATATCCATTTTTCAGATCTACACAAACCTGGTGATTGGAATCCTCCGAAAATTGGAGCAAAGGCCCAAAATGTAAAATAGAAACTTCTACAATCGGTTTTGTTTGAATCTGAAACTAGGAAGAACACTTTATATTTTTAGTAAGTATACATTGTATCACTTACATATAATAGTAAGTATAGTAAAAATGTGAACCCAAACATCTCATTTCATTCTCCCATGTTTGAGACACTCAAAATTGGAAAAATTGGCAAGATTCAAAAAATTTACTATAGTCATTTTTACTCCCATCACAAAAGGAAGGAATCCCATGTGTAATCGGCCTATCACCCAGAAAAAGATGAGTGCTCACCTGAGGCACGCGCGGGTACCGAGTCTCTCTTTTATGTGAGTTTAGTGGGAAGCATCATCTAGGATTAGTGTAAGAGTTTTCATGAGGGAGGTTGAAACATACAAGAACCATAGGGCTCAGAACGGCCTCTAGATTCTTGCAGTCACCTCAGACTGAGTGTTTTAACAGGATCTAGAACATGCATTATGATAGAAAGAATTATATAAGAATTCATTCATAGCATGAAAGGAAAGAGAACTTATAAGAGAGAAATATGCATTAGAACCATTGATATTCCCATATATATTATATCAAGTAACCTCATTACATTCATTAATTCATTACAGAGAGTCATGTAGAGAAGACCACAAATCCATGCATATTAATGGACTTGTGTAACTAAGATTTCAAAAAGAAAAATTACAACTCCATACCCAAGAAATTCTCTCTTGGATGCAATTATCCATTAACAGAGTCCTCGCAGCATCTCTACAGAGCTCCGCTCACTCTCTAGATCTATTTTCCAATTCCTACTCTCTCTAACCTACTATATGTCAAAATTGTATATATTTTACTCTACAGAACTTGTATTTATAATTCTCCTACACTTCCAACTCACCTTCTAGTGCCCTCAGATCTGGTGCCAAGTGTCGAATGTGGTCCATGTGAGCATGCTTCTCCAGGCCTGAGCTTTCCACTTGATCTCATGATGTTCTTCTAGAAGATTCCATCCAAGGCATGCTCTTTCCTGGGCCAGCCTATCACTAGGCTAACACCTTATCCACGTGCAACCGATCGAGCTTTCCACGTGTTCTGCCCTAGGTGCTCAAATTGACTAAGTCCCGAGCCTCCTTTAGCACCTCACGTGTGCTATGTGCTTCCTTAAACCTTTCTCTCATGCACTTTAACCTTGCACACCTTTTCATAACTGAGACCTTGCATGCCTATGTGCCTTCATACTTGGTTAAGATTATAGGGGTCCAACATTTAATAAAATTGGACAATCATGATGAACATGCTAAAAATACTAAAAGGATGAAATAAACTCAAAATTTTCAAATATAATTCGTTCATGCATTTTATAATTATCTCGACACTCAAAAGAGTATTTCTTAATTCTTAAGTAGATTCCCACATTCCCTAATGTGGTGAGCATAATGTGCCTAAATGAGAAACTACAAATTTTGTCTCAAGAACCATTTCACTTCATCTCACATGGAGTGAATGATAATAATTTGTATGGTATTGATTTTGGTTCCTTTATCCTTCTCTTACTCTAGTATCGTATGGATTTGGCTTCATTATTCATTCACATCGGTGCCTCTTAAGGTGATAGAATCATGATCATGGTTGTGTGAGAAAAATGCACCACATTCTCCCCATGAGAATGATCGTCATAGAGATATGGAAATTTATAAATAAGTAGAAGGATTTTCTCAATGAGGGAACTGATATTTCAATACTCTCAGTGGTCTATCTTTCAAGTTTTCATCACTCTTCTTCTTGGTGTGTCCAAAAATTATTGCAGAGGTTCATCATTTCAAGAGTTTTCAAATGGGGAAAATGTTTCAAAGGATCTTCATCGGAGATGATCTCAATCAAGGGAGGAGTGTTGGTGAAAAGAAATGGCTAAGTGTTAGCTATGCAAGGAAGTTGGAGATTGCGCGTAGAAGGGCACATACAAGTCCAAAGAGGTATAGAATATTGGGAAAACATGAAAAGTATGCACGTGAGAGTTGTTAAAGAAAAACAATGTGAAAAGGTGCATGTAACACAAAGGAACAAGCTACCATGCAAGGGTTTGTGCATAGACATAGATTCAAGACTTAGCCATTTTTGAAGAAGTCTAAAAATAGGAAAGAAAGTAAGATGGCGTGATACGCAAACAAAGTCTAGAAATAGGCAAATAAAGAGTTAAAAGCACATGCAAGAATGTGATATAATTATGGAAATTAAAGCATGTTAAATCCACTCTATTTATGCCTCAAAATAAAAATAAAAAAGTTGTAAAGTCATAAATCTATAGTTAACACAATTATTATTAGGAAAAGTGCATGTAGGTGGTGAATGACAAGCTCCCACCATGTATAAATAGGAATATCACTATTGTATTTAGTATCCTTTTTGATGTAGGTATAAGAGAAGGGTAGAAGATGGAGTCTCAGTAAGTGAGTAATGTATGCATACATGGGTCCAGTGCATGGATGTTATGGAACTGTGAATGTAATCAACATAGTTTTTATGTAATGCAATGTGTTTATGATGGATAATTGTGTATGGATTGCAAGGATTAACAGGTTTGAGAATGGTATTATGGGAATTCAAATACTCTTACTGATTATCTATGTTGAATAATTTCTATAGTAGATATGTGTTACCATTATTTTTCGGTTATTATGTTGTATCTTCATTATGTTATGGTGATGTATGCTCTAGCCATATCTTGTTAAGTAGCTAAAGAGTGACATGATGGTTGCACACGCTTCGAGTGAGAATTCAAACCTTATCTAGATGAAGTGATAGTGCATACAAATAAACATTGGTAAATATAAAGAATACATTTTGGCTCCATTTCTAGGACCTCTTTTCTTTCTTCTCATCACGATGTGGCACACATATGGCGTTCAAAATATCTTTGGAGAATATTGAGCTTTAGGTGCATGATGGCCGTGATGTGTTTGCTCGTAGATACAACATTGAACTAAATTTAATGCACATAAGTGGGTGGAGGAAAACCTCCATGATTGCTTATATGATATTTTCTTCAGCTTCTTTCCAAAGAGAATTGTAATAGTGGATAGCAGATTACGCGTAGAACATGGGTGTTCGAATAGGAAAAAAGTAAGTGTGGAGCTAATATGATTATCAAAAACTCTTTAATTTGGACGTGCCATGGAATAGAGCTATATATCATTGGTGGGAAGGTGTGTTACATAGTTATACCTTAAATTACATAATTTCAATAGACTCTTGCCATGAGGAAGTAGAGTTTTGGTTTTTACGTGAGCCAAGGGGATCATATTTGTGCACGTCACCTTAAGCTATCAAGATCTTGATGATTGATCTCGGGATGGAAAACCTACCTATGGCAGGCTAAAACCCCACCATGTGTAGGGGTAGGAAGAAATTTTAAGAAGGATGGCATTGGTATAAGAGGAAGAAAGGGAAAGAGAAGAAATGATGCAAAGGTATAACGATACATGAGGAAGGGTAGTTGAATAGGCATTGAGATTGAGGTGAATGATGATGGGTGGTAGTGATGAGAAACCTACAAAAGGTGAGGGACCATAGGATAATGTCTTTCCAGTGTTGGGGAAGTGTAGTAGAAGGACCCTTCAAGATCTCGATGAGAGTGAGTCTAAGGAGAGAATGATAACCGTTGGCATGCATATTACCCAACCTAGCCACCTAGCATTTGCACATGGTGTTTGGAATCTGAAGTTGTTGTAGAAGATCATCATAGTGAAGGTGAGAAGGAAGGTAATCAAGTATCACCATGTTAGGTTAGAGATATAGGTAGGAACATATTAGTATCAACTCAATAGGCACAATAGATTAAGAATGTGCATATGACAAAGGTAATAGGTGTATGTGTTTGGACAAAGTTTGTTTGGAACCATTTTGGTAGGTGCGTCATCAAGACACAAAAGTGGCATGATACCCGTTGGAAGTAGTATTATTAGTGGAACTTTAGGATAGATGGTTGGTGTGTAGTTTAACACTACCACTGGGACATAAGGTAGTACGTTTACCAGCTTATTAGGTCATGGTGGGAGGCTTTAGAGTTTAGGACCTCCACCGCGCGTAAGGCATCCTCGTGTAGGATTAGGTTCAAGATATGGTCCCACTCTAAGACAAGGGCTACAATAACCATTACAAAAACCTCAACAACCTCAGTAGAAAACCCCACAGGTATTCTTTGAGATTTCCCTTCATTTTCTAGGAATATAGAGGTGTGGAAGATGCAGTTGAACATGTGCATAAGTGTGAGTTATTATGGAGAGAAAAAGGAATAAAAGATCCCGATTGTAAGGAAAGTACATTTTCCACCATAGTACAAGGGAACTCACACAAATGGTACAAGAAATATGACCCACATCAAACAATAATGGATTATGATGCATTGTGCACAACCTTTTTAGATGAATTCCACATACCAGAGTTTGAGCAACAAAGCATTAGCACACTAAAGGATATTAAGTAGGGCCTATCTAAAAGTGTTAAAGAATATGATATGTGTTTTAAGACCTTGTTGTAAAATATTTCCTATGAAGTCCATCGATCAAACATGCATTGTGGTTTATAGGAGGCTTACCGACATCATTCTAGAGAGCACTATCACACAAAACCTTCATAGATCCACGTGAAGAATTGGCAACAACATTACATGCATAAGAAGTAGGAAGTGTTAACACGGGGGTAATTCCATTCCTTGAATCTCATATTACAGCAATGGCTACTTAGTTGGAGAAATTATCTACCAATTCAGCACATGAGATGCACAATAGACTATTGTGTACTGATTATGAGGTGGAAGGACATACAAAGGATAACTTCCTACACAAAAATGTTCCCACGTTGTTGAAATCTTATGAGATTTGTCATAAGAATCTTGATGTTTTTAATTATCCACTTTATAGTGTGTGACGTAGAATAATGTATCCATGTATTGTACAATTTGTGATGCACATACCCATGACACAATCGATTACCATTTGATTGATCATATCCATGAGGCATGTGAAACATGGTTACACTAGACCATTGTGGCAAGTAGCTCACAGGTGCAAGAGGGGTAGAACAATGAAGAGCCCAATAATGGAAATGGAGGTTTTAGAGGTGGATTTTGAAGCAAATTCTATGGCGGCCATGGAATTTTTATGCGAGGAACATGCTATACTTATGGGTTACCTGATCATTATCAGTGTGAGTGTCTAAAGAATCAGGTTTGCACATATTATGGAAAGGTGCACAAGGTTAAATATTGTCTAGATTTGTATGCCCACATATGTAAGAATAATAAGAAGGATAAAGGTGTGGCTATGATCAAGGTGGGACATGGTAAGTAGGAGAAATGGGCACTTAAGAAGATGGTCAAGCCTAAAATTTTACCTATATTGGTCACTACACGTAGAGAAGTGTGAAATTGAGTAAGGAAAGGAAATACCTCTCATTAAAAGGGAAGAGGTGGTACATGTGAAGTATCCGTAGCATCCCAAGAGAAGGAAGTTTTAAAGAAACTATGGGTGTTATCGGAACCGCAAGGAAAGATACAATTTTTGAAAGATAAAGTGTGCGAGAGGGAATGCATGAGGAGTACTTGAGCTGCCATAAAAGAATGTTGATGATATTAGGGAAGTGTCTAAATTTCTCGAGATAGAGAACATAATACCTATTTTGGGAGAATGGTTGCGAGATAAGATGTCACACGCTGGTGTAGAAAGGGAGCTCCAAATTATTCATGCTAATTTACCACCACAAGACCATGAGTATGACAAGGAGATCACGCTGGATACAATGATAAATGGATGGTTGGTAAGTAGTATTCTCATTGAAACATGCATGGAAGTCAACGTCCTAACCCTTATGCTTAGAACAAATGGGAAGGTTGCTATTGTAACCATATTCAAATGTATTGTATATGGTTAACAAGATAAGAGTCATGCACGTAGGGTATTGAAGGATGACACTATCACTATTCAAGGAGAAAAGTTCACATGCAACTTTGAGGTATTGAGCTCGTGGAAGAAGATAATTTCCTATGCTACTGTGACTTTCTTGGTGCTATGATAATAATGCAAACTTACATTTCAAAAAGAGATATATTAGTTTTGTGAATAAGGATGAGAACATCGTAATACCATTGAATGATGTGAAGGTTGCACCTTAAATAGAACATATCAATAAAGAGGATGTCAATATAATCTACGCGCATATGGTGCACAACCCTGAGAACATGGAGCCATCAAAGGATGGTGTGCTTCATTGAGAAGCTACTTAGTCCATCAGTGATACTACTAGCATGGTTTGGTTTGTGAAAATTGGGCCCATGAAACATATGAAATGGTCAACCATGAGGTGTGTAGAAGGGTAATAAGGATGGTTAGGCCGAGACACATTAGGCAATTGGCTAAAACCAACCTACCGAAGTATACTAGAGAGGAGAAACCTGAATCATTATTTCACATGATGAAATAACAATGGCACAATGAAGGGGACATGAGAGATATGATGGTATACATCTTGCATGGGAAAAAAATGCACTGGTGGGAAACACATAAAGATACTTTTCTCGGTTGGCATGAGATCAAAGTGATATTATCGATAAGGTTTTTCTCGTAGTAATATTCCTTCATTGATATAAGAGTATGATGGGAAGAATTTTCCCATGTTACACATTAAAATTTGTGAAAGGAATTGGGTGTGTGGGAAATATAATTTTCCACCATCTATATGGGTACAAAAGTTTTACTCTACTTTACATGTATGCACACGTGTTTGACGACATGTACATACCGAGTTGAAGCGTAAGACAATGAGTTGGCATGACTCGAATGAAGGTATTATTCATAATTTTGATTATTTTTATTCTAAGCCACCAATTAATGAAGCCTTGTAGATTATGAGGTGCATCACATTGGGGATAACACAAAGGATGAAGAGCTTATGATTCAACTATTTGGTGAGGCTGATCTTGAGAAGTACGTGAGGACCTAGTAAAAATAATAGAGACATAGTCGGGCACACTTGGAAGGAAAAGGAGAAGGGAAATATTATATACCTCACAAATGATGAGGAGGTTTAAGATATGGAAATTAAGCACATATAAGGTGTGTGCAAGGTGTTGGAATATGTAGATGAGTAAGCGTGCACCTACCATGTGTCATTAAAGACTAAGAAAGTGAACATTGGGATGAAGATGCACCAAAGGAGACTATATTTGGTGATTACTGGTTTGAACCTAAAGTTGCAAATATTATTGAGTTCTTGCGTGAATTTATTCATATTTTTCCTAGAGAGTGTCATGAATTCAAAGGTGTACATCCATTACTAGAGGAAATGAAAATCAATCTTAAGGAGGGTGCATGACTAGTTTGGAAGAGGCCTTACCAGATGAATCCTAACTTGCATGTCAAGGTGAAAGAGGAAATTGATAAGATGCTCAAGTTAGGAATTATCGAGCCTATCGAGGAGTTTAAATGGATAATTCGAATGGTGATTAGCATTATGTAGACACAAAATTTGGGTCACACGCCTTTAGTCCCCTTCAATTAATTAACGTAACACATTTAACCAATTATGACCTCTTCATCCCATATTAATATTCATCCTCACATTATTAATTGATTTAATTATTTTAATTAAGTTAATTTCATCATCACACCTCCACCTCATCATTACACCTCACTCTAGACCCATTCAAGGGGAATTTAACTCACAGTGACCAAGTCTCCACTCTCAGCATTTAGTCATCACTCTTAGTACCGAGTCACCACTTAACTAAATAAGAATTCTTCTCAAACCATCTTGGACTTATTCTATGACCTTCCTACCTTTTCTAATGAGAACTCCACTTCCCTAAGTAGACTTAACTTGGAAAACATACCAAATCTAGGAAGATCTACCTATTTTTCGTAAACCTAGACTTACCTACCTTAATCGATGCCGCTTATCCCTCGACCGATGTCACCACCTAACCAACTTCCGTTACTTTATATACAATTTTACAAACTTTTACCTAGGTTGGTAATTTTCAGATTCGGGAGAAATATTGCATTCGAGTGAGAATCAAAAGCCTCTAAGCAAACCGACGACTCAAAATACTCAACCAAAGGCCCAAGAAAGCATCCATTTCTCCTTCCATAGGATTGGAATACTCACTGAACACTACGAGTATCGCCGAGGCACTCGACTCTAGAATATCTTCACAGATAAAATACCATCCTCCTTCACATACCAGATCTGTAAAAGGCAAGTAAGTATTCATGATTTCGATCATATTGTGTTTGCTTAAAGTATATATTCCTTACCTCTTTCATTATACTTTATTTCTTCCTTTATTCCTTTATCTCCACCTCCTCACCAATCTACCAACCCAACCACCTATAGCCTTTTTTCCTTCCGTGACTTCCCCCTCTATATCCCCAAGTCTTCTCAGTAATATTACAAACATAACCACACCCTTCTTAATCTATGTGAAATCATAGAAGCCCAAAACAATCTTTATCAAATTATCACAATTTCCCCTCGACACCAACCAATTAATTAATCGCCATCGCCACATCTATACTAACAATGGTAACCTGACCGATATTAATTTCTATGTCATTTCATCCCTTTTAACCACAAAGCCTCTTGATCAAACAAAAATAACCTAGACCTTACTTGATCAATCCTGCACTGTCAAACTTGCAAAACCTAGAATAACCTACCAAACCTACAAATCTAATCATAACATTACCTATTAGATAAGATTTTCTTATTGTATTTGCATGAGACACCTAAATCATATAACTACAATAATATTTCCTTACTTAATGATATTTGCAATATTAATTTACATCTGAAATTGGATTGAAAACCTTCTTGGAAGCACCTCATTTCCTGTATCTAGTACTCGCTAGGAAGTCCACTAACCTATATTATTAATAATATTTGGTGGTATTGTTGTGTTTCTTATATAGGTCGTTCCTCCTAGCCAAAGGGATGTTCTTCATGATAAGCTTGGATCAAAAAGTAAGTAATGTGCGCATTCAACCTTCAACCTACATATCATAGGTATTCCTCCTAACCTATTTCTTATTCCGTTTTAACCAAATCAAAAATTAGGTGAAACATCTTGGCATGCCTAGCCAGATCCATCGGGGTTCTTTGCATTGTTCATTCCTATGCAAATTTTTGTGTGTGTCTATTTTCATATGAAATGAGTTCACATTACGCCTCTTCTATAGAAATATTATTTTCTTTTGATTGTCTCAGTGACACTTGTTTTTAGGGATTAAAAAGAAATCTTCTTTCTTTTCTTGCATTGCATTTAGTGAAAGTCATACCCTTAACTTGTTCATAATTTATTCTCATCGAATATAATTTGTGGATTTGGGTTTTAAAACTTGTGCACTTGCATTGTTGAGTTTGTTGCATTATAGCTAATCTAAATTGTGGGAAACCTATATTCTGGAAGTCATGCCCAATTGATGGTTAAAAATTGAATCGTAGCTCACATTTTACACACTCTCTATACCAAATCACTAAAAACAAACTACACACTTCTTAAACAACACCTTTCTCGGAAGAAGTTGTCAACGATCACACGATTAGAGGATTGATAGTGGGCTCTAGCTGGTTTCTTTTTCTAGTCATCATCTCATAAAAGGATCTCCCATGCCAAAAATACCGAAACTAGGCATAGTTCTTAGATTTTATAGAAACATTTGTTAACAAAAATTCTATCCTCGCTTACAGTTAGTATTAAATGGCATAAGCCACAACATAAAATCTACAACTTAGGATTTCATGTTTGTTAGCTTTTTGTCTGCTTGCATTTTGAGGTGTGAGTTATGTTTCTTCATTCTTTCTTATCCTTTTACGCCCCACATCATGAATGGTGTATTACGGTTTTGTTCTCGGGTTTATTAGGACTCCTTATAGCCATACTTCATCTATGAAGTGGCCCTTTTATTTGATCTAAATCACCAAAACTAAATTTTTCTTCTCTTCCCAGATTTTACAAAGAATCGATATCGGTCCAACGATCGCCATCAACAGTATAATCTTACCGACATCGGTTAATTGGTCGACGTCGGTTTATATGATTTTTGGTTCTTTTTTCTAGAATAGTCCTTCTGTTCTTTTGGTGGCTTGTTCCACCATTTTTATCCCACTCTTGAGTCTCTGATATCATTTTTAGGATCCATGTGGACCCATTTTCACCTTTCATTGCCAAATATTTGAATCTCTTATCTTTCATAGAAGCTGACATTGGTCTTATCTAACTAGTGGTGGTTACCCTCATACCGACATCGGTTACCCCAACTGACGTCGGTCTCTATATTCTGACTTTCCAATCAGAACAATGATATAATCACTCTTTTAGACTAATTTTACCCAAAAATTATATGTTTCTACATCATCAACGAAGTTCAAAATACCTGTTTTATTAGAAGCCACATGGTTTTGACTCGTAAAAAATCTAACACTCTTGTGTTTCATGCTAGCTACTAGCTGGTCCCACCTAGCCCATCACCCCATTCAATCTCATAACCCATGGACCCAATCAGGCTCTCGCCATACCCATTGGTGATGAGAAGTTCACGAGACTCCTTGATCACAACCCTTCCACTCTTCAATACTATCTCACTCATTCATATACCCAAGATTTGTTAGGACAACTAGTATATGACATGCTTGTGTCCATTCCTCCTACCCTCACACCCACTTCTGCATCATCTACTACTAGCCCGACCTTACCCTCTTGCACTTTACCACTGTGGTTTCCTGAAATTGACCCTACATCATCGATATCGGATGCACCTATGACATTTGTCACACCTTTTACATATGTCTCTCTTACGATGTCAACCATGACTTTATAAATCACCTTGAGTGTAGGTCTATCTACATCCACCACATCTCATATACCTATTACATCTTAGCCACTAATGGTGTCAGCGCCCATACTCCCTTCCAAAACATTTTCCTCTCCATCCTGCAGTCTCTTCCTCTGATTGCTACGAGAGTCTTTACATCCACTCCACCTACCTACACTTATCACGAACATCCCCTATTTCATCAATTACTTATTTAGGATACTTGTCATCTACATCTATTCTGGCCTATATTCCTTCCTCACAATTTTTGTAGTCAGCACCACCACATACTAGGATGCTTCCCATGTCATACCCTCCTCATCTATGCCTTTATACTATAGGGGGTACCCAATCATCACAACCTACCAGTGATCTTATAAAAATGATGATGGACAAGATGCAGACATTAGAAGCCTCTAGCTCTGGCTCACGTAATGCTCTAACTTACGATGAGATCTATAACGAGCCTATTCACTTTTCTGTATCGATTCATCCATACCCTATGCATTGAGAAATGCCTAAATTCAACCGATTTAATAAAAAAGAAGACCCACAAAAACACTTTTGATCTTTTAAACACATGTGTTATCTAATCGCTTAGATGACGCATTACTCCTATAAACATTTCCAATGTCGTTGACATGACCTACTTTAGATTGGTATAGTGCTCTACCTAGGCACTCCATTTTCTCATTCAACCAAGTAGCTCAAGATTTCCTAGACCAATTTTCTATCAACATTTTCAAGAAGGTCACCATGACCGACTTGTATGTGACACGCCAATATGAAGATGAATCTATCATAGATTTTTTTCGCTCATTGGTGAGCCGAGCCTCGATCAACCAGCTCACATTTCAACTACTTAGATTTTTTTACCAGGATTGTGCTAGACACATTTCACCAACTCTCCAAGTTAAAAATTCTACGTGTTTGATGAGGCATTCAAAATGGCCTAGAAATTTGAAAGTCACGCCATTAAAGAGAAGAAAATACAATTGCGTAACAAGAACGATGTGTTTAAATAAAACAATACCTCTTATTCTTCCAAACCGTGAAATAATTACTCTAAAGAAAAAGGATCTGCCAACATAGTAGTTTTGAAATCTGACCCATCTCACCCATCTAAATAATCAAAGTCTTCTTCCAATCTTTCTCTTGTTCAGGATTTTCAGTTCAAGCGGGAGCAACAAAAATATACACCCATAGGAGAACCCTACTCTTCAATTTTAGAAAAACTTCAAAAACTAGAGCAGTCACTCTTTCACCCATCAAACCACATACTAGTTTTGACCCCTCTCGTCTTGTGCTTGTATGGTACAAAGAAAATGATTACTACAACTATCATCGCATTAGAGTTCATAACAATGGTAATTGTATAAATTTAAAAATATTGTCCAAGAAATGTTAGATAATGGAGATCTCATCTTGGATAATCCTAATGTACCAACTAATTAGAACCTTCACATCTTCAAGAAGCTATTCCCAAATCACATCCTATCGTCTAAAAAACTAGAAAAAACTCAACTAATGACAGTAACATTCATGAGTTTCATGCTATTTTTGACATCATACTAGCTCTTCCTCAATTTCCTCCTACTCCATCTATCGAGGATATTCTTGCATGATCTCCTTCATCCATGGAGGGACTTATTTCATCTGCTCCTTTACCCATAGAGGAGTCTCCCTTATCTCCTCCTTCACCCACAGAGGAGTCCACCATATCTGCCGATGCAATTTCCCCACTCACCTCTCAACTTGACGAATAACCCGTAGTACTTACTCTTCTACCCACAAGAGAGTCATGCTTACCTTCTTCTTTGCCAAAATATGAACTTACCTCATCCAACTTGTCATCTCCCCTACCCATAGGGGATCCATTAGTAGTATCCCTTCCTATTGGTGAAAATTCTCCATTAGCTTTCAAGGATCCTGTTGATTTTCTCTCGTCTCTTTTACCCATAAAGTCTGAAGCCAACCATTTCCATATCTCACAGACATTCTTTACAGGATTACTACCAAATCAACATCATCTCCCCCTATAGCGGTGTCATTTTCATGTTTGGCTGATCGCTTGGATTATGTTGACAATTCCATGCTTTGGGGATGTCTTCGGCTTCCTTTCTCAACTCAGATGCAAATGTTGTCTGCTAATACTTCCACGATCTATCCAAAGGTGTTTCGCATAACTGAATCCACCATGCCCATATGAGTTGTAGTGAATCCTTCTTCATCACCATCACCCAAACCTAAAAATTTACCATTAAATGAACTTTTTCCAATGCCTAAAACTTTACCTACACCTATATCTTCCTCCACATCTAGACCCATTGTAACATTGGGAGTCATGCCAACATCAATCCTAGTCCATCCTCCTATCAAACTAGATTTAGCCACATCCTTAAAATCCATTGCAAATATTATTCCTCCACCTAAGAGGAAGACGCAACCTTTTAGGCTGCATACACCAACTTTTCCCACTACCCCTTTGTCACCTTCACCACTTCCATCTATCCTAGGTCCCCACCCATCAACCTTGGCCAAATAGCCTCCTACCTAGAGTAAACCAAAAGCATAGCAATGTACCTCATCATGATCCTTTGTTGCACCCAAATTACCTACACAACTTATGCCTTTGCTGTCACCTACATCCTTTCTACCTCCTATACCTACACCACTTCCAATATCCTCATCATTACCTATGCCATTCCCTTCTCTTCAACTAGTACCTTCCACATTTCCTCTTACTACAACCTTCACCGCACCTCTGTTGTCACCTCACCTTGTCTAACTTGGCCTCTTCCACCATCTGCCTTCCCTTCTACATCACACACTTATTCTTCACCTTTACCCAAGAAGGTGTAACTAAAGCCTAAGAACCAACTACCCTCAAAAGAGGTAGTTAAACCTACACCAACTTCAATAACTAGTTCACCTGCTACATCTTTACCCAAGAAGGTACAATCCAAACCTAAAACCGTACTATCTACCAAACAGGTGGTCAAACTTACTCAACCTCCGATTCCACCTCCAATGGTGCCTCTCCCACCAAAGTCACCCACACTTCCATCTAGACCCACACTTACTTCACATTGTGATCCATTGGGAAGGTCTTACGTCAACATCCTAGCTAACCTTTTGGAAACTTCATATCACATTACCACCACTTAGACCTTACGATCCACTAAAACCTAAACTAGAAGGGTTTGACGATACCAATTTTTTTTTCTTTCTATCGTATGCCAGGGCACGATGTGGAAAGTTGTAAGGCTCTTAAGACTATTCTTCTCCAACTATGTCCTCTCGAAGAAAACTTTGACGATGATGATATTTTAGATGAGGACCCTCTTCCACCTTGCACTTATCACCCCACATCCTCATCCCATACCTATTCAATGACCTTCATCTCTCCCTCCATAACCCTTTTATCCTCCTCTAACATTTGAGATCAATATGGTCCGTATAAGAGAGCTAGCCAAACCTTTGCCAAAATGCCAATGTGCTACATTATTTTCACAAAACCAATATATGCCCTCACCATATTTTTTCCTATCCTATCATTACACCTATCACAATGCACTTTCTCATTTACCGCTGATCAATATGGTTCAAATTTCGACTTGAGCCCGTATGACACAAAGGAAAGGAGAAAATAACCAGCTAATCTACTACTCTTTTACCAAATATTCCATTTACACTTGCATCAAAAATCACCATCCTTGAGCCACATACCCTATTTATGATGGGGTTTCCCATCATACAATGCTTAAAAAATTACACCAATATCCTCTCAAAATGTCTTTGTAAAACCTTTTCTAAACCTCTGAGTATCATTGACATGCCCTCATTGAGGTTATAGAATCTATTGAGGTTATACCTAATGACCTTGCTCCTGTTGTATCCATTATCACTCATCACCATGTGGCCTCTCTCACTACTTCACCCCCTTCCTCTGCTCCCTACTACCACTCATCAAGTAGCCACTCTCAGTTTCTCTAACGACAAAATTTTACCTCTCCAATCAGATGATCCTAATCCTACCCTATTTATTTCCTTCTACATTGATAATTTACGCATTCAAAATGTTATGATTGATGGTAGTGCTAGTATTAACATAATTTATTCCCATGTGTACAACCAAATGTGCATCCCTTCCAATTACATGCATAATAACCTAGTTATGTTGCGTTCATTCAATGATGCCATGACTTCCACCCTTGGCACCATCATTCTCCACATTCGTGTAGGCCCTTGTGCTATTCTTGAATTATTCTATGTCTTAGAGGGGGAATTCTAGTACAACATGCTACTTGGCTGACCTTGGATTCACGCCATGGGTTGTGTTCCTTCAACCTTACACCACTTTGTTTAAAATTCAAACATGAAGGGCATAACTATACCATTCTAGCCAACCCTTCACCATTCAAGACATGTTATATGTTATATCGACCAAATGATATCCTTATACCAGTTAAGGCATCTAAAAATCGCTTTCAACTTATTCTTCACCACTACCTCATCCACCAATGTTTTCACTACCTCTTCCATAAATAACTTCTCTATTCCCAATACTTCTGTAGATTCTGTAGCTGAACCATTATCCAACCCATCTACTTCTCAAACAACTAATTCTTCTTCCTCCCAACTGACTAGTGATTCATCCATTCCCGCTACCCACATACCCACTACTGATCTCTTAGAAGGTATTTTTCAATGCCTCACTTTGGGGGAGTACCACCTTTATAACATTTACACATTCCTTACTCCTCAAGAGTATGGTAACCTTCACTAACATCCCTGCTATGATCATCACGTAGGTGAGGTTTTCCCCTATGGTCCTCCCCATCTTCACACTAACTTAACGTATGGGAGACTTGATGCTTCTTCCTACTCACCCAAGCCACCTTCCCAAACTCTACCATTTTCCTAAGAACTTCAATCTCTCACCAACCACACTTCACCCACACCTTCCTCCATCACTATGCTTGGAAGGGATTTAGATTTGGTTTCTATGAAAAAGGCCACCATACTATCATTACTTACATTATTTGTCAAATAAAGACCACAAAGTGGTATTGGATTTACTTGAGCCAACTCCCAAGAAGGCCCGAGTTGAACTCATTGAGGATGATAAACATTCCCCACCCCATTCACCAACTTCACCACCTTCACCTACAAAGTCTATGGATCCAGAATCCATTCCTCCTAACTTTTTTTTTTCATGAAAACCATTTCCCTGGGACCTTTAACTTATGAACATGAGGGTGAGGCTCCTCTTCTCTTCCTTCCTATCCTAACATGATCAATGACGACACCCCTTCTATTAACGTCTTTCAATATCAATACGATGAGTCTATTTTCACCTACCTTAGTGTGTAATATTATTATATTCACCAGTCATTACCTTCGAGACAAAAAAACATGTGAATGAATTGACCATCAAAATCAATATTCACACTTAGGATGACCCACACATTCTAAAAATAGGCCAATCTTTAGATGTTGCTAAACAAGTGTTGGTCGTCAAAAAGACTTCAAGAAGAAAAATGTCGGGGGACAAGAAGTCCCTCCTCTTTAGTGGGAGAGGTTCCCTTATTCAAAAGAAAAACTTATTTACATATGTACAGAGCATAGTTTTACTGCGGAACTTGGATATCATGAAAGTGTTTTTAATAGATCATCAATCACAAAAGTACAGAGGAATGAAGATGTGGAAATGAGCAGAAAAGCATTCTCCAGAATTATAGATGACAAAATAATTCCTTATGCGTGCCAGAATATAATGAATTGGAATGAGACCATTTGTACTCGAATTAATGAGATGCAATTTGAAAAGACACACAGTTCCATAAATAACATCTACAAGAATACAAAGCTTCTTAGCATAATGCAGACAAATGATCTAACAATATTCAACAGATAGCTTGCGAATAAAAGAATCAGATGGACAAAGAAAGAAGATCCTTTTGTATTGATTGCTTTACTATTTCTTACACTTTCAAAAATAAGCCAAGTTCCCCCTTCAAAATGGTGAAGAGAGACCATTATATAGTTTTACAAATCAGTTACCCTTGGTAACTACTTCTTTTAATTAATGTTTAGTTAAAGGGTTGCTTAACGCAAAACCTCAACTAATTACAATAAATCTAAGATGAGGAAAGAAAGAAGGGAGAAAATTCAGGAGGAGAAGACAAGTGTTCATGATTGAGAAGGGCCCACTGATTTGAGGATCCATTGTCTAAACCTTTTTAATGCCTCTACTATGTCTCTGCCACGTGGGACTGATGTGTTGGCAGTGGAATGGGTCAAAAATTTGAGACACTTCTCCATCTCTTTTTGAATTCGACGTGTGTATGATAATCCTTACTTGCTTCTTCAATAGCATAGACCGAGAGAGTATATTTCTTTCATCTTCTCCTTGGTGATGGATTCCTCCTTGAACAGATTTCCTTTGACAAAAGCTCTGAATTGAGCTTTAATTTCCTGCAAGGAGAGAGGCACACCTGAGGTCTCATCATGGAGGTGGCAATGGATGTCTTTAAAAGTAGATACCACCAAAGTCTTGAAGGCCTCACCCTTCTGCAAGCTATTTCTCAATTCTTCCAAAGCCTCCTCCAAAGACCTCCTTTCGCTTGCCATTAAAATATTTTCATTAGCCTAGCCTCATGAGGTGAAGGTCTACTATACAGCTGCTCCAGAGTTTGAGCTCTTTATCTATATTTCCAATGGTGGAGGAGAGTTTCTGTTGTAGATTAGTTACCTTCTCATTGAGTTTGAAGGCTTCACCAATGAAATTCAATCCTGCGACAAGCATATCATCCACCATGGCCTCCATAGCCCTTCCATAGATGGAATATCTGTGTATATATTTGATACTCTGGACTTCTTCTTGGCTGAGGATCACAGGTGGTGGAAGAGTAGTCAATGGGGTGGGGTCTAAAACTTTATCTTTGGACAACAGTGACTTGATGAAACCTGCAAGAACCTGAGCTTGCTCTTCCAACTGCTCTATTGTTTGTTGCCCTTTTTCCACTCTTCCAATGACTCTGGTGATTGTTTCTTGAAGATTGTGAATCTCACCTTCAGGGGTGGATTCTCCCATGGGGATCCTTGAGAGCTCTAGATCAGATGCTTGTAAATCCTATTCTGGCTTGTCAACCTTGGGCTTGGCTATCTCTAGGAATTGCTGGCCCTAAGCATCGATACTATTCGTGAGGTGGTCTTGGCTTTCTTGGCAGGAGTAGGAGGGGTAGTACCCAATAAGGCTACCACAACATCAAAGTTGGGTCCCGAGATCGAGAGGAAGACTTTCTCTTCCTACTATCAACGAAAGGTCAGTACCCATGAAAAAGAGGAGGAGGAAGAAGAAGGTGGGGCAAGAGGACCGAGAGAAAGAGAACTCATTGCACTCAAAGTGTGCACTGTTGTTGCCTCTAGTTGAGATATGAGTGGGGCACTTGAGGTTTTTGGTATAAAGGAGTCAACAGTGCTCGGATCTCGGTGCTTTGAACTTCCTTCTCTTTATCCATAGGGGCTTCTGGAACACCTACGAGACTGGCACTTCACTCTCTTCACTTTCACTAAGAACAATAATGTTCTCTGGTCTTGAGGGAAATTCTGAATGCTTCATCAGGGGATCTTCTTCAACAGGATCCTTCTTGACTTCCTTGATTTTCTTCTGATATACTTGGGTGGATGAGGAAGGAGTGGAGGATGTAGGACCTTTAGTTGATGAGGTAGGAGGGGTCTATACAGGTGCTTCCAAACTGGGTGTCAATGCCTCCTTCCTTGGTGTTGAAGTATCCTTGGAGGAGGATTCACCTGAATGCCTTCTAAGCTCATGAACTCTCCTGTCAAACCAGATTTTGGTTCTTACTAGGATAGGGGCTAAGATTTCAGCTAGATCATCCTTCTCCTTTTTGAACCAATCCAAATCCTCCAAGGGAGTGTGTTTGACCAAGTTGTCATATTCATATGAAAACAGGTCAGAATTATCATCCTGAAGCCCTTCAGGAACTTGGTACAAGTTAAGCTCTTGAATCAGTTGGAGAGAAAACCTGCCATAGTGTCTCCTCCTTGCCTCAAAATCATCAGCACAGTCAGCCCAATAGTCTTTTGTGTCTACCATATGATGGTAATTGATTCTGAGGTTCTGCTCAATAAATTTCTTCAAGTCAAAACAAGTTCTTGGCCTGAAGAAATGGACAGTGATGGGAGCTAGGGCTCTCTCTATGTTTTGTGCATCTAGAGTCATCTTGTAGGTGTAGTTTCCCAAAGATATAGGGAAGTGTAGGCTAGTGATTTTCTTATCCCTATAGGTTCTGTGTAACTTGTCCAATTTCTTACATATCTCTATCAAGGCCATTTTATCATTACAGAACATAGGGAGCTTGAGAGGGGTGCTCTCATAGCCTACTAGCCTGATATAGGAGAACTTTCTAAACTGGATGAAGTAGGCACCGTACTTCGATATTAGGCTCATGTATTTTTCAGAGAACCTCCTTGCGGTGTCGCTCTCCAGTAGTCTTACAATGTACATGGTGAAAGCATCATTCACCCTCCTAAAGTTGTGATTGCTAGTGTCTAGGGTGAATTGAGGGCAGTAAGCATATATAGGGTCACCTTTATGAGCATCAATGTATGTGAATCCAAACCATTTCCTTGATGCTGCTAGCGTATACATCAGATATGAAGTCATCTAAAACTTCTTGGTTTTCTCGTACATTAGGCAAATTGCTTCTGCTAAGTTCATGTTGAATATTTCTACCCAGTTAATATTCTGAGTTCCCTCGCACACCATGTTGATAAGTGGGCACATCCAGAAATGGAACTCGTTGGTAGAGGGTAAGCCCATGACCCAAGCTAATAAAATTATAAAATATGACAGCTCCTCATTGAAATCGGTAGGAAACAAAGCTTTAGATAGACGGGATGCCCCCTTTTTAGGTTTTTTAAGCCAAGACTTTGCCACCCTTGCCTTGTATTTTTCACTATCCTGGTCAAAGAGTTCCTACACTGCTTCCGAGAGATTACTATAGAATTGTCTATTTCAGGAATCCTTAGGCAGTGCCAATGGTGGTAGCATCGAGCTTGGCAATGAGTTCCCCATGCACATTTGTTAGTTCTCTTATGTTGGGATTGAAATGAGCACCGCAAGCAAGTACCATGTCTGCACACTGCACTGAGATTTGGAAACTAGCGGCAAAATGCCAAGCCACTATCGTGAATCATTTGTGCCATAGGAGAGGGGTTTGGGTCTGTCATCCTAGTCTAGAAATCTCCAAAGTCCAGGTGACAAACTTCACTATCCCCGATATCGGGAACGACAGACTCGAGTGGTGAAACTTGCTCCTGACCTTGGAATTTGATCTTCATGTTGATAGCAATCTGAAAAACAAAGTCACAATCTAAACTCTTGATGAAATTGGAGGGAATGGGTATGCGCATAGAAATTTTGATTTCAAGGGTATGAGCAATTGATAACAAGAAAGCAGTGTGCAAAAATGTGTAGGGGGCAACTTATTAAATAGTCGTTAGGAGAGAGAAATATAATAAATGTGCATTAAATACGCATCTACCAACTTAAAAAGCAAGATATTCGGGAAGAGCGGGAAAAATTAGCCCAGATGGCCTTTGGTTCATTTGGGACACATGGGACGCGAAAGAGCGATTCGGCCGATGTGGGTGACATGGGGACAAGATGCACAAATGTTTTTGGGACATGAGGGACGAAAGTATGTGAAGTGCGCGATGCGGCCGAAGTGGGCGAAAGGTGAACAACGAGTCCTGAGTGAACTTGGGACATTTGGAACAAAAAGTTCCGACGGGCCCGCAAGAGAACAAATTTTTGGGTAAAGTGGCCGATCGGCGAACAGGGAGCCCAAATGAACTTGGGACACATGGGACAAAAATGTCCGATAGACCCACAAATCACACAAAATGACTCAAAAATGTAGTTTTTTTGACTTCTTGACTTTTCCCTTTACCAGAACAACAGAAAAGGCATTAACTCAAAAATTTTCAATTTTGAACTTCTCAAAAGAGGGGGAATTTTGAGAGGACAACAACTGGCTCCTTCTGGGGATGACTTGGCTAAAGTCCAAAAGAATGAGACAAGGTAAGAACTCTTAGAAAATCTAGGGGAAGTAGACCAATACCTTATCCATTGGGCCACGGAGTCAAAAGAAAACCAATACAGAAGACAACACCCCAAACGAACAACACACCAAAACAAGGAAAAGGAAGGGGAAACACACATGCTATACAGAATATACAAAGGACTTCCTAATCACCTATGACTTAAACAATTTCAGGTACTACCCACTATAAGGAAGTGGGAGGGAAGAACCATCCATATAATCAAGGTAAAAATAATTCTCACCAGCAAAGTGCCTGATCTTGAAAGGTCCGAGCCAAAGAGAATCAAACTTGCCATGGCTACCACGAGGTTCATGCCTTTTATCCCACAACAAAACAATGTCCCCAACTTTGAAATCCCTGGACCTGGCCTTTTTATCAAATAAGGCCTTTACCTTCTGTTGATGAGAAAATATTCTATCAGTAACCCACAACCTGTCCTCATTCAATTTATGAAGGTACATGATCCTTTTATCCAAAGAATCATTGAAACTGGTGTCTTCAATGGCCTTCATTAAATGCAAAGCTGGTAGTTCCACTGTTACTAGCAATTGAGCTTCCACTCCATATACTACCTAAAAAGGGGACATCCCAATGGCTCTTTTAGGTGTGATCCTATCTAGCCCAAAGAGCATCATAAAGTTTCTTGTGCCAGTTCCTCTGAGATTCATTAACTAGCTTCCTTATTATAGCCACCAGATTTTTGTTTGTTGATTCTGCTTGTCCATTCCCCTGAGGATAATAATCTAAGGAGTGAGCCAGGGAGATGCCATATCCATAACAAAAATCCATCATCTCAGTTGAAGAAAAATTTGAAGCATTATCTGTCACTATCTTGTTTGGTACACCAAACCTCACCAAGATGTTTTCTTTGATAAAACTGCATACTACTTCTGAAGTAGTACTCTTCACTGGAATGGCTTCTACCCACTTAGTAAAATAATCTGTGGCAGTTAATACGTGGGTGTGACCAGCACTAGAAGAGGGATTAAGTGTTCCAATGAAATCTAAACCCCATTGTTGAAAAGGATCTTCAATCACAACTGGTTTAAGGGGCAAAGAAGCCAACTTGGGTCTACCCACGAAGGTCTGACAAGCTTCACATTTATCAATCCACTTTGATGCATCTTTGAACAAGGTAGGCTAGTAATATCCTACACAAAGAATCTTATGAGTAGTGATAGTTGATGAGTAGTTCCCTCCACATGCTTGATTATGAAAAGCCGAAAGTAACTTCCTCTGTGCTGTTCCTTGTCCACACATTTTAGAAATCTTCCATCCAACCCACGCTTAAACAAGGCATTTTCCCACAACACATATTGGGCTGATCTTAGCTTAACATACTCTCCTCTCTTTGGCAGTCAAATGAGAGGGACATTCTCCATATGTGAGAAAGTGTGTGATATCAACATACCATTCATCAATTGAGCCAAGAAACAGAATGGTAGGGAGATCAACTTTATCCTCTGGTAACTCATGTCTAGCTCCCTCAGCGATGAGTTCACACAGGCCTTTTCCACGGATGAGCTTGGTTGGTCTGATGTCAATGTCATATTCTTGAACCTTGGCCACCCAGTTCCCTCTCTTGGATCCAAACTCCTGTTGTGTGAGAATGGACTTGATGGTCGTGTCAGGTACAAATATTGTGGAGTGAGAGTTAAGAATGTAAAAACGAAACTGCTTGACAACTTTAACCACTGTGAAAGCATGTTTCTCCATTATGGTGTATTTTAACTCATGATTTTTTAGAATGTAGCTCATAAATGCAATTGGGAGTTCATGATCATTAGAATCTTCTTGAGTCAAAACAACAACTAGGGTGTTATCTGTGGCATAACAATAGATAATAAAATCTTTGCTGAAATCTGGACATGCTAAGATGGGAGTTCTAGCAATAGCCTTTTTAATACCTTCAAAGGCTTCTTTACCTTCAAGAGACCAGCCAAAAGTCTATTTTCCCTTCATCATTTGGGAGATATTCAAGGTTAGCTCTGTGAAATCAGGGATGAATCTTCTTAGAAAGTTAATCTTACCAAAGAAAGAATGCACTCCCTTCTTGTTGGTTGGAAGGGGAATCTTGCTGAATAGCTTGAACTCGCTCAGGATCAATTTTTATACCGTCTTTAGAGACAACATGCCCTAAAAATTTTCCCTCTGTGACACAAAAGACAGATTTCTTAGGATTTAAAGAGATCCCATGCTCCCTACATTTCAAAAGAACTATTTCTAGATGCTGAAAATGATCCACTCTTGCTTTGGAAAATATGGTCAAGTCATCAAGGTATACAACAATACACTTCCCTTTTAAAATTCCAAAGGCCAAGTCCATAGCTCTCTGGAAAGTGGCACTAGCATTAATGAGCCCAAAAGGCATCCTTTTGTAGGAAAAGGTACCCCAAGGGGTAGTGAAGGTCATCTTGTGTTGATCTACGGTATTAACTTCTACCTGATTATATCCTGAGAAGCCATCAAGCATAGACAACATTTCAGATCCCGTTACAACTTGTAAGACTTGATCCATCATGGGCAAAGGATAGTTGTCCTTTAAAGAAGCTTGATTCAGATTTTTGAAGTCAACATAGATACAAATCTCACCATTTTTCTTTCTAACAGGCACAATATTGGCAATCCATGTTGAATGGTGGATAGGAAAAATGATTTTGGCTTTTAATAATTTCTGTATTTCCTGAAAAATAGTGTCAGCTATCTTAGGATTGTATTGCCTTTGTTTCTACCTGAAAGGCTTAATCCCAGGTTTGAGAGGGATGAAATGTTGCATCTCCTTGGGTTGAAAAGCTTTTAAATCCTCATAAGAATAAGCAAGAACATCTTTATACTCCCTTAAAAGATTAATTACTTTCTTCTTTTCTTCTGGTGTGCAACATTTTCCAATGTTCACGAGTTTAGGGTCAATAGAACTCCCAATATTAGTTTTATCATACTCAGCTGATTGTTGTGATCTAGTAGAAGCTTTAAACTTCACATACCTATCATGTTTGTAAAAAAATCTTCTAAACTCACCAGTCCCTTTGGAATCTTGTTCCCTTTGAGTTTGATACATCCATCTTGATCTGTCTCTTCTTCTTTGACATCTTCTTTATTGGAAGGCACACTCTCACGAGGCAAATTGTCACTTCCTCAAAGTACAACTATTCAAAGTTATCCCTGAGTTCTAAGAAAGAAAGCAAATGCTGATCATCATTGAAAACTTGCTAGTTACTTGCATTATCAGGTACACTGGGCCTATGGATCATTTCAATGGTAAACTTATCTTGAGAAAATTCAGGATGAGGTATCAAGCAATGATCCTGAGACTGCTAGTGAATCAGCCCTAGTATTCTCCTCCCTAGGCACTGCCTCAATGGAGAAGGTGTCAAGAAATTCGATGGAGTCCCACACCTGATTCCTGTAATGTTTCAACCTTCTATTCTTTACCTAGAAAAGGTTTCTAACTTGCTTGACAATCAGCTCTGCATCTCCATGAGCTAGAAGATTCTTCACACCTTTTTCTTTTGCCACATGAAGCCCAAGAATGAGAGCTTCATACTCTTGTATTATTAGTATTTTCAAATTGTAACTTGAATGAGAGAGGACAAACCTTTCCCTTAGGAGACGCTAATACTACACCAGCTCCAGAACCAGCTGAGGAACAACTTCCATCAAACTCTAATATCCAAACACCATTAGGATCCCCAAGTGATCTTTTGGGAAGTTGGATCTCCTCTGAGACATAATCATATAGTTTCCATGCCCCATATCCTCATAAAGTATTTGTGCTTTGGGATCATCTATTTTTTGTACAATATACTCAGATTGCTTCTCAAGCAACAACTTCTTCATTTGCCCATTAATAGGTATGAGGGCATGTGACCAATCCATTTGAATTTCTCCACCCACATCCTTACAGAAGTTCCTACTTAGCAACATCCCATATGAAGGAGGAATGTCTACTACTAGGATAGTAGCCAAAACCTTCTTCTCAGGCAAGGTAGCAAAAGCTACTTGTGCATCTTTAATTCTTCTGACTAGGGGCACTTCCTTACTCTCCATAGAATAACAAGACCCATAAGTGCGTGTGAGAGTTAGGCCTAAGGCATGGGCTACTTTGGCAGGCATTACATTATCTGATGCCCCTGAGTCTATGATGCAATTGCTGAGTCTATGGCCTGCTATAAGGAGGGTCACATAGAATGGTTTGATCTTGTCATTAGGTGAGGTGACAACGGCTACCAGATTGGGTTGTGGTGCAGAAGATGGAGTGGGTAAAAGGCCTTTAGAGGTAGTTTTGGAATGAGAATTGACAAAGTGAACCATTTTAGCAAAAGCCTTGGGATGGGTTTGATAATACTCAGCCTCTGAGATTTGAACCTTGGTCTTTTTCAGGTGATCAATGATATCGAAAGACCCAGAAGTGGATGGGCTATCATTGCTCTAACCTTAGGTTTATCAGTTTTAGGAGTTGAAGAAGAAGTAATTTTAGTATTAGAATTGACAGGACTCACCTTTGATGTGGATGTAATGGGGATAGGAGATCCTCTTTTTGTAATTACAGGGATAGTCATCGGATGCTCCTTGGATCTTTTGGTAGGCTGCATCACTTTCTCCTTGTTGTTTGTCTACTCTCGAGTCATGACAGCGTATGATTCACTATTCATGTCTGCTACTACTTTGTCATAATCATCTTCTTCATCAACACCTTCAGTAGTGAAGAAATTAACTCAAGATCCCTCAAGTTCATCTGCTTCTTCATCGACCTCTTCAACAAATTATTCACAATCTTCACTAACCTCTTCATCCTCCAGCTCTTCAACTTCACAGGTTGCGTTAACAGGGACTTTAATAGGAGGTCCTTCAAGTGCTAGCCTTGTTTGAGAAGCAGGAAAATGATTTTGGGCTGAAAATTCCTCCTTGGAACATCTGCATAGGGACGTCTTTGGGCCAATTGTTTCTTAATGGTGATGAGATCATTTGCAAGTTTTTGTACTAATGGATCAGTATTAGGCCCAACAGTGGAAGAGGAGGAAGAAGAAGACCTAGATTTAGAAGGATCTCTTCTCAACTTCCCTGACATGATTAAATCATCTTCGACACTAACAACAAGAGTTTGATCTTTGGCCAATGTTGCAAGATTAGCTCTTCTCAATGCATAACTAACTTCCAGCAATTGGGCATTCAGGAAGAAGCATTTTTGAATTTGATCTACAGGTTGAGTGTCTGGTGGGATTTTGTTAATCAACTTGTTGAATCAGGCTACAAATTCTCTCATGGGCTCTTGTGGTTCCTTCTTTATTTGAGAAATTTGGGCCAGCAAAGCATGCACATCTTCCGCCGGTTTGAAATGATTCTCAAACCTTGCTCTCATTGTGTTCCAGCTAGTGATAGCTCCGGCTGGAAGGTGATAGAACCAATCAACCACATTATCTTGTAAAGTTTCAACAAAAATCCTTACTGAGACATCTTCATGTTCAACTCCCAGAACTCCACATGCAACTATAAAGGCCACAATATGCTCATCAGGATGTACCTTACCATCACCTCTAAATTTGGGAAAGTTCTTCCAGTTACCTCTGGGTAACTCATGCAAAGGCTAAGGAAGGGCAAGAGGCCCAACATGATGGCCCCAAGGAAATGGTACCACCATTCTTGGAAAAATGGCTTGAAGGGGAACTGAAACACTAACAAGAATCAGAGCTTGGAGATTAGAGCTGAGTTGCTCTGAAGGAATACCACCCGTAGGGGTTCTATTTTTGACAGGAGGAGTGCTTGTTGAATGAGCTCTTCTATTTCTTCCTATTGAAGGGAAAGGAAAACCCTGCTATTCCAAAAGCTGAAATTGAGAATCTTCAATACCAAGGGCCCTTCTCCCGTGAGTAAAACATGGAGTCACCAGATCAAAGGATGATCAATAAATGGTTATGGAACTAGAATACCTCAAGAAACGATTCCCTAGCGGAGTCACCAAAAACTATTGGTCGTCAAAAAGGACTTCAAGAAGAACAACAGTCAGGGGACAAGAAGTCCCTCCTCTTTAGTGGGAGAGGTTCCCTTATTCAAAAGAAAACTTATTTACATATGTATAAAGCATAGTTTTACTGTGGAACTTGGATATCATGAAAGCATTTTTAATAGATCATCAATCACAAAAGTACAGAGGAATGAAGACGTGGAAATGAGCAGAAAAGCATTCTCTAGAATTATAGATGACAAAATAATTCCTTATGCGTGCCAGAATATAATGAATTGGAATGCACCATTTGTACTCGAATTAATGAGATGAAATTTGAAAAGACACACAGTTCCATAAATAACATCTACAAGAATACAAAGATTCTTAGCATAATGCAGAAAAATGATCTAACAATATTCAACAGATAGCTTGTAAATAAAAAGAATCAGATGGAAAAAGAAAGAAGATCCTTTTGTATTGATTGCTTTACTATTTCTTACACTTTCAAAAATAAGCCAAGTTCCCCCTTCAAAATGGTGAAGAGAGACCATTATATAGTTTTACAAATCAGTTACCCTTGGTAACTACTTCTTTTAATTAATGTTTAGTTAAAGGGATGCTTAATGCAAAACCCCAACTAATTACAATAAATCTGAGATGAGGAAAGAAAGAAGGGAGAAAAGTCAGGAGGAGAAGACAAGTGTTCATGATTGAGAAGGGCCCACTGATTTGAGGATCCGTTGTCTAAACCTTTTTAATGCCTCTGCTATGTCTCTGCCACGTGGGACTGATGTGTTGGCAGTGGACTGGGTCCAAAATCCAAGACACTTCTCCATCTCTTTGTCGAATTTGACGTGTGTGTATGATAATCCTTACTTGCTTCTTCAATAGCAGACTGGAGAGAGTAGATTTCTTTCATCTTCTCCTTGGTGATGGATTCCTCCTTGAACATATTTCCTTTGACAAAAGCTCTGAATTGAGCTTTAATTTCCTACAAGGAGAGAGGCACACCTGAGGTCTCATTGTGGAGGTGGCAATGGATGTCTTTAAAAGCAGATACCACCAAAGTCTTGAAGGCCTCACCCTTCTGCCAACTATTTCTCAATTCTCCCAAAGCCTCCTCCAGCACCTTGATTTTCCATTCCACACTGTACACCCATGATTTCGACAAGTTATCCTTTGCATCATCAAAGAACTTGCTTACAATTAAAATATTTTCATCATCCTACCCCATGAGGTGAAGGTCTACTATACAACTGCTCTAGAGTTTGAGCTCTTTATCTATATTTCCAATGGTGGAGGAGAGTTTCTGTTGCAGATTAGTTACCTTCTCATTGAGTTTGAAGGCTTCACCAATGAAATTCAATCTTGCGATGAGCATATCATCCACCATGGCCTCCATATCCCTTCCATAGATGGAATATCTGTGTATTATTTTATACTCTGGACTTCTTCTCGGCTGAGGATCACAGGTGGTGGAAGAGTAGTCAATGGGGTGGGGTCTAAAACTTTATCTTTGGACAATAGTGACTTGATGAAACCTGCAAGAACCTGAGCCTACTCTTCCAACTGCTCTATTGTTTGTTGCCCTTTTTCCACTCTCCCAATGACTCTGGTGACTGTTTCTTGAAGATTGTGAATCTCACCTTCAGGGGTGGATTCTCCCATGGGGATCCTCGAGAGCTCTAGATCAGATGCTTGTAAATCCTATTCTAGCTTGTCAACCTTGGGCTTGGCTATCTCCAGGAATTGCTGGCCCTGAGCATCGGATACTATTCATGAGGTGGTCCTGGCTTTCTTGGCAGGAGTAGGAGGGGTAGTACCCAATAAGGCCACCACAACATCAAAGTTGGGTCCCGAGATCCGAGAGGAAGACTTTCTCTTCCTACTATCAACGAAAGGCTGTACCCATGCAAAAGAGGAGGAGGAAGAAGAAGGTGGGGCAAGAGGACCAGAGAAAGAGAACTCATTGCACTCAAAGTGTGCACTGCCGTTGCCTCTAGTTGAGATATGAGTGGGGCACTCGGGGTTTCTGGTACAGAGGAGTCAATAGTGCTCGGGAGCTCGGTGCTTTGAACTTCCTTCTCTTTATCCATAGGGGCTTCTGGAACACCTACGGAGACTGGCACTTCACTCTCTTCACTTTCACTAAGAACAATAATGTTCTCTGGTCCTGAGGGAAATTCTGAACGCTTCATCAGGGGATCTTCTTCAACAGGTCCCTTCTCAACTTCCTTGATTTTCTTCTGATATACTTGGGTGGATGAGGAAGGAGTGGAGGATGTAGGACCTTTAGTTGATGAGGTAGGAGGGGTATGCATGGTGCTTCTAAACTAGGTGTCAATGCCTCCTTCCTTGGTGTTGAAGTATCCTTGGAGGAGGATTCACCTGAATGCCTTCTAAGCTCACGAACTCTCCTGTCAAACCAGATTTTGGTTCTTACTAGGACAGGGGCTAAGATTTCAGCTAGATCATCCTTCTCCTTTTTGAACCAATCCAAATCCTCCAAGGGAGTGTGTTTGACCAAGTTGTCATATTCATATGAAAATAGGTCAGAATTATCATCCTGAAGCCCTTCAGGAACTTGGTACAAGTTAAGCTCTTGAATCAGTTGGAGAGAAAACCTGCCATAATGTCTCCTCCTTGCCTCAAAATCATCAGCACAGTCAGCCCAATAGTCTTCTATGTCTGCCATATGATGGTAATTGATTCTGAGGTTCTGTTCAATAAATTTCTTCAAGTCAAAACAAGTTCTTGGCCTGAAGAAATGGATAGTGATGGGAGCTAGGGCTCTCTCTATGTTTTGTGCATCTAGAGTCGTCTTGCAGGTGTAGTTTCCCAAAGATATAGGGAAGTGTAGGCCAATGATTTTCTTATCCCTACAGGTTCTGTGTAACTTGTCCAATTTCCTGCATATCTCTATCAAGGCCATTTTATCATTACAGAACATAGGGAGCTTGAGAGGGGTGCTCTCATAGCCTGCTAGCCTGATATAGGAGAACTTTCTGAACTAGATGAAGTAGGCACCGTACTTTGATATTAGGCTCATGGATTCATCAGAGAACCTCCTTGCGGTGTTTCTCTCCAGTAGTCTTACAATGTACATGGTGAAAGCATCATTCACCCTCCTGAAGTTGTGATTGCTAGTGTCCAGGGTGAATTGAGGGTAGTAAGCATATATAGGGTCACCTTTATGAGCATCAATGTATGTGAATCCAAACCATTTCCTTGATGCTGCTAGGGTATACATCAGATATGAAGTCATGTAAAACTTCTTGGTTTGTTGTACATTGGACAACTACTCTGCTAAGTTCATGCTGATGATTTCTACCCAGTTGATATTCTGAGTTCCCTCACACACCATGTTGATAAGTGGGCACATCCAGAAATGGAACTCGTTGGTAGAGGGTAAGCCCATGACCCGAGCTAATAAGATTATAAAATTTGATAGCTCCTCATTGAAATCGGCATGAAACAGAGCTTTGGATAGACGGGACGCCCCCTTTTTAGGGTTTTTAAGCCAAGACTTCACCACCCTTGCCTTGTATTTTCACTGTCCTGGTCAAAGAGTGCTTGCGCCTGGTTCTAAGAGATTACTATAGAATTGTCCATTTTAGGAATCCTTAGGCAAGCTGCCAATGGTGATAAAGATCGATATTAGAAATGAGTTCCCCATGCACATTTGTTAGTTCGCTCGAGTCGGGATTGAAATGAGCACCACAGTGAGTACCATGTCTTGCACACTGCACTGAGATTGGGAAACCAGCGGCAAATGCCAAGCCACTATTGTGAATCATTTGCACCATAGGAGAGGGGTTTGGGTCTATCATCCTAGTCCAGAAATCTCCAAAGTCCAGGTGATGAACTTCACTGTCCCAGATATCGGGAATGGTAGACTCGAGTGGTGAAACTTGCTCCTGACCTTGGAATTTGATCTTCATGTTGATAGCAATCCGAAAAACAAAGTCACAATCTGAACTCTTGATGAAATTGCAGGGGGAATGGGTATGCGCACAGAAATTTCAATTGCGAGGGTATGAGAAATTGATAACAAGAAAGTAGTGTGCAAAAATGCATAGGGGGAAGCTTATTAAATAGTTGTTTGAGAGAGAAATATAATAAATGTGCATTAAATACACATCTACCAACTTAAAAAGCAAGATATTCGGGAAGAGCGGGAAAAATTAGCCTAGATGGCCTTTGGTTCATTTGGGACACGTGGGACGTGAAAGAGCGATTCGGCCGATGCGGGTGACATGGGGACAAGATGCACAAATTTTTCGGGACATGAGGGATGAAATTACGCAAAGTGCGTGATGCGGCCAAAGCGGGTGAAAGGTGAACAACGAGTCTTGAGTGAACTTGGGACATTTGGAACAAATAGTTCTGACGGAACCTGCAAGAGAATAGATTTTCGGAAAAGCGGCTGATCAGTGAATAGGGAGCCCGAATGAACTTGGGACACATGGGACAAAAATGTCTGATAGACCCACAAATCACACAAAATGACTCAAAAATGTAGTTTTTTCAACTTCTCGACTTTTCCCTTTACTAGAATAGCAGAAAAGGCATTAACTCAAAATTTTCAATTTTGAACTTCTCAAAAGAGGGGGAATTTTGAGTGGACAACAACAAGAAGCTTTCACTTCTTTTCTCTGAGATCATAGAAATGCTTTTTCTTGGTCCTATAATGATATGCCCGATATTGACCCAAACATTGTGGTCCATAATATCTTAACCATTCCCGATGCCATGCACATGAAACATAAGTCGTGAAAATGCATCCTCACATTGCCCTTCTTGTCAAAGAAGAATTCCAAGTGCCTTCTTTCAGTTTCCTTCATCCTACCCATTGATTATATCCAATGGATCTCTAAAATTGTTCTTGTCACAAAAATGAAAAGGGGACTAAAATTTCCATGGATTTCCACGACCTTAACTTAGCTTTCCCCAAAGATGACTTTTCTCTACCTAGTATTGACCAACTAGTTGATCTCACCACCAGCCATGAGATGCTATCACTCATGGATGGTTTCTTGGGTTATAACCAAATATTATTCGCCCTAAAAGATCAATAAAAACCACCTTCATAACTCCTTTGGGGACCTTTTTGTTATCATGTCATGCCATTTTCCCTTAAAAAAATTGGTCCTACATATCAACGGGCTATGACTTATATTTTTCATGACATCATGCATAGCATATTGGAAGATTAAATGGAATATTTTCTTTCCAAATCTAAACATTGGGTCAAGCACCTTAATTTCCTTAAAGTGGTCTTTGACCATCTCATCAAATATTGTGTTTACCTTCAACCTAAGAAGTGTGTCTTCACTGTTCTCTCTAGAAAGATCCTTTGTTTTATCATTTATTTGTGTGGCATTTAAGTTGATCTCACTAAAATCAAGGCTATTCTTGAAATTCCTCCACCTACTAACCTTCATCAACTTCATAGTTTTCAAGGCAAGTTGCAATCTATTTGTCACTTTATTTCTTAGCTTTCCGACCACTGCCATACATTTCATCATCTTCTCAAAAAGGATGTCTCCTTGAAATGGGATGATGAATGCCAAAAATCCTTTGATGCCTTGAAACAATAACTCCTCCAACCACATGTTCTCAGTCCCCCTAAGGATGACCAATCATTTTACCTTTATATTTCTGCTAGTGATCATTCCCTAAGTGTCATGATCACTCATCGTGATGAGAAACATAGGGAGCAAGTGGTTTATTATATAAGCCGTATGCTTTTAGACTATGAAACTAGATATACTCATGCCAAAAAATCTGCTTAGCCTTAGTTTTTGTCACCACTAAACTTCAAATTATCTGCCCAACCACAACACCTTTGTTGTCACCAATACTGACCCCTTACATTACATGTATGCTAAGCCATACCAACATCAATGTGTTACACATTGGCTCATGCTTATTACAGACCTAGATATCAAATTCATCCATCAAAAATCTATCAAAGGACAAACAATTGCTGACCAACTCACAGACGCACCTCTCTCTAGAAACCAATCTTCTAACTTTGATTTCCTTGATGAATACATCACTACCCTATCTTTGGATGATACCGTTTACAAGATGAACTTATTATTCGATGGTTCTAAATGTCAGCGTGAGGGTGGTGCCGAGTTATCCTCATTCCTATTGATGGTGAGCCTATTCCATTATCTTTCAAACTAGATTTTTATTGTACTAACAATATCGCCGAATATGAAGCACTCATGTTAGGTCTTCAAACCTCCATAGCCTTAAACGTTAAATCAATTAATATATTTGACGAATCTCAACTAGTTATGAACCAAGTTAATGGTATATACCAGTGTCATAATGAGATACTTCAAAAGTATAAGCATCATGTTGACATGCTTTTGACTACCTTTGACCATTATGAACTTCAAACCACCCCACGTTCCACTAATAAATTTGCAGACACCATGGCCTATATTATTTCTCAAATACCCGCTTCACCTTCCGACTCAAAAATATTTTCATAGTACAAACATTAAAATCACCTTCTTATCTAATCTGAGATATCAAACTCATAGGAAACATTGAAATTGACCCACGCAACCTTTGGGATAAGTAGTTTGATGACTATCGCTCCCTTTCAATTATGCCTATAGATCTTACTCGCAATGGAAAATGAGCCTTTCTCAAAATTGTCCTCGCTATATAATCATGGGTGGTCTTCTATAAACGTGGATTTGATGCTATCCTCTTATGATTCCTTTTGAGTTCGAAATTCCACACACCATTAAGGAAGTTCACGATGGGATTTATGGGGGTCAATTAAGTGGCTTAGCAATCAGCTTAGTGTATTCTTCGCCTAGGCTATTACTTCGACAACCCAAAACCGTGATTGTTGTGACTATGTCAAGCATTGTGTGAAGTATCAACAACATGCTAATCTTCATCACACCCCTAGTCATGCCTTACAGTAACAAGAGACCTTTTCCCTTTCTCTCAATGGGGTTTGATCTTGTAGAGAGCCTCATTCTTCCCAACGTCATCAATGGATTATTACCACTACCAAATATTACACTAAATGGGTGGAATCCATACCTCTTATTTCTACAAAATACAAGAAAATATGTGAATTCATCAATCATCACATCATTTGTTACTTTGGTGTTCCTCACCGCCTCATCACTGATAATGGAAAACAATTCAAAAATAAAACCCTACGAAAAATCTGTGATGACTGTGTCATTCAACTCATTTTTCTTCACCTTATTATCCTCAAATAAATGGCCAAGCTGAATCAACCAACAAAACCTTAAACAAAATTCTTATGAAAGTGGTTGACGATACTAGCAAGGATTGGCATACGCACATTCCTTTCACCTTATGGGCTTATCACACTAGTATTCACACCACAACCGCTGCACATCTTTCTCTTTGGTCTAAGGTACAGAGGATTTCTTTCCTCTCAAAGTCCAAATTCCATCGCTTCATATCTTGCTCAAAGATATGCTCAATGATGATGATTTTCACCAAGATCATTTGGCACAACTTGAGTTATTAGATGAACATCGTCTAAATGCTCTTGATCACCTCCAAATCTACCAAAAATGTATTAAACATGCCTATGATAAACGTGTCCAAGAATGAACCTTTAACGTTGGTGACCTCATTCTAAAGGAAAATAAACATGTAACAAAAGTGGAAAAAATTAAATAGGGAAAGTTCACCCCTAATTGTCTTGGACCTTATATCGTTACTCATGCCTATGGATTGGGTGCTTATCATTTATCTTATCTCGAAGGAAACCCAAACTTGAGCCCCTCAATGCCTTGCATATTTGACCATTCTATTATTGAATCAAGTCCTGTATCATCTTTTGTCTATTAAACACTTGTCCCTTGAGAAACATCCACCTTCCACTTACTTATTTTAAGGATCAACGACTAAATAAGAATCATGTGATTACCCGTTACCTTTCAGCCTTACCTTCACCTTCATATGAGTACCAAAATATACTCATGGCATGATTCTCATCGATAATTTTCATCCTTTTTAGGATGGAATCCCATGGTCATTCATCCCTTAAAACCTCCCTTTCACAAATAACTCCTATGTGCTATGGTTTTGTATTCATAAAAGAAGCCTATACTTCTCTATAGTCTTGTCCATAACCAAAAAGTCCAAAAAAATAATTAAAACGTAATATACAAGACCTTAAAATTCAAACTCCTTGAGTCAAACTTCTAGAAAATAGATGACTCCTTAAAAATGACAGCTACCTTTCTATCTTGCTGTTATAAATAGACTGCTCCCCCGAGGGACAACTATACAAAGCTAGCCATATTGAACATAGTCTATCAACAAAAGAAAAATACTCCTACAAAAATAAAATAAAAACATTCTAAAGCTTCCCGCATCGATCAACTTCACGAAGACCTCAAGGATATATTCTATTCATCCCACATAGACTTCATGCATTGATTAGTCTATAAAACAAAAACATAAAGAAAAAGATAACTTTTTCGTCATGGACTTGCCTATTTTGCTTTTGGGTACCTTGCAAAAGAGGCATGTTGTCTCACAACTAGGTTACGCTACACAACCATTTCACCTCACCTTGTTTCATTTCTAATCTTCTACCTACTCAAGGGGCGCACCAAAAATGTGACATTTCATGGTCATGTGACTTTCTTCACCCTTAGAATAGTCAATTATGCAACGCATTTAGGGTCTTACGTTCATAAGCCAATCTTTGGTATGATAGACTCGTAATGGTTCTTACCAATTAGGAGTTTTTTTGTCTCCTCTTATCATTCACCTCTTTTCTTACTTATTGATCCTCCTTCACAGTACTAGACCCTCGAAACCTACATCCTAGGAATTCCTCTTCCACAAAAATCACCCATATATATTCACCATAGACAACAACCATGCCTATTTGACCTAAACTCAACCATGCCTATTCAACCTAAACTCAACCATGCCTAAATGACCTAAAATCAACCATGCCTAAATGACCTAGACTCAATCATGCCTAAAACCTACTTGACCCATTCATCTCCCTTATCATATTCTTCCCTAGCTTATGGGAGAACTATATTGGCTTGAGGCCCATTTTTTCACCGGGGCTATGTAGGCAGCACTCTGAGGGCATGGGGCCCTTGGAGGTTAGCTCAACCACTTTTTCCCTTAACCAAAATTTTCCTTTTTATATTCACATTTTACCCTAGTTAGTTTCCATTTTACACAAAACTGGGAAATTAATCAATCATAAAAACATACATACCTACCATTTTATAACATCAACCATATCATACATCAATCATTTAGCATTTCCATGATATCAAATACTTGTAAATTAAACCACAACATACATATACATTATCATTTATTTTTTATAATAGCAATAACTTAGAAATTAAATAAAACATAAAAATCTTGACTCAACCATGCTTATACCTAACTCCATCATGCCTATGACCTTGACTCAACCATGCCTATACCTGACTCCATCATGCCTATGACCTTGAATCAACCATTCCTATACCTAAATCCATCATGCCTATACCTGAATCCACCATACCTATACCTAAATCCACCATGCATATATGACCTTAACTCAATCATGCCTAACTCAACTAGTTTCCATGATACACAATAATAATGAAAATTAAAGCAAGTACATCATCCATCTAGTAAACATCATAAAATATATAATGGGAGTGTCTGTGTATCAATACATATATACACAAATATAAATAAATATCAATATCTCAAAACTCTCATGTACAATCTCACATATTCAAAGACATAAGCCAATATATATATATCAAAAATCAAAATAATGGTACAATATCACATATGGATATCAATCATCTCCCCACCTGATACCCTCCTCTCCGGTCTCACCTATATCCTCCTCCCTACAAGTCATGCACCCTACCAAAATATCACTACTCTCTTCTAGTCCCCGCCAGCCTCTATCTCCTCCTCCTTGCCCTCTCTGGGGCCTAGTCTCCAAGAACTAGTGACCTCACCATGACCCTATCTTTGGGGTCAATGACCCCCTGTGCTACCAGAAATGTGAGTCCTAGATCTAGTCTGCTTAATAGATACTTGCTGAGCTTGTCACTCAAAGATATGAAGGCACATACATCCCCGTGTGGTGGTTAAATGATCATGATAATAGCCACCTCATTCACGAATCCATGAACTTCACCATGGATATGGTTTGGGGTGGTGCCATCGATGAAATTCTCTCTGTGAACTCTTCCCGAATAAGAGTGTAACTCTATCTTCGTGCAGTGTTTGCATTGTACTATGTGACCCTATCCCTATACTGTGTTGGTACGTGTGTGGCTACCTGGGCATGTAGGGTCACAACCTATGCTTTTGTTATGGCCAATCGACCCTATAATCTAACCACTTGTTCCTGTAAGGTGGATACCTTCCCTCCATCCCCATCTCCACCCTTGCTTCACGAACCCGAGATTATACTACCTGGGCCTGTAGGGCCGTCACCTATGCCTATGACCCTGTGAGTTGTCCCTATAACCCTATAATCTGTGGTGTGGTAGGGTAGCCACCTTTCCCGTAATGTATCCTCTCGCACTATCAATGTAGCTAAATAAGGCTGCCATGTCCTCAAAGGTGTCATCCGTAGCTATGCCACCCACCACTACCTATATCCATTGGTGATGCCTACATCATCAATCAGTTGAACTGACACCTACTCCTCCTACCCTATGGGAACACTCAAATGTGGTGGAGACATGGGTCTCTCCACGTCATCTCTATGGTACTATGGGAAAGGTGGGGAACGTCCTACCATAGTCCAAATTGATGTCCACCCTATCCATGGGTATCATCTCGTGCTCACCGACACACCGCCCCTATATCCATATCAATAACTGAAGCTCCTCTAAATCCTCATCCATGCCTCTATATGATGAAAAATCAACATATGGCCACCACACGATATCCACCACTGATAGGCCCTCCAACAACCACCTAGTAGTATATAACATCATATGTGGCCCTATCCACCCTTGGTTGCACTAATGACCGGTACGCATATTCCTAGTAACCTATTCTATACAAACCACCCACAAAAAAAATCTTGTCATGGTAACCCAACTAGATGCACACACACAATGTGCTCATATGCCCAACAATGTAACAAGAATGTACAACACATACCAAACCTCCTCAACCTACCATATGACATAGCTCCCTATATAGATGGATTAGAAAAGTTGGTGCCCATGCAAAGCATACGTGATCCTTGATCATGTTTTGTAACACCCCATAAGTGCTCATGGAAATCTCCCACCCTTGGAATATGGGAGAGAAAAACAACCTACTACCACCATCATTAGAATAGATAGCCTAGTCTCCTGTGGATATGCCACATACATATCCCCATAACTCAAACTCGCATTGTGATAACTCAACATGCCCATCACCTCACCAAATACCACCACTATCGGCTCCACCAACACCTCACTCAAAATTGAATACACTAGCTCCCCAACAATAGGAAGTCGCAGATCCTATACACGTCCTCCAATGTGAAGGTCATCTCACCAGTCAGTAAATGGAAGGTATTGGTTATGAGTCCCATCTATCGATGAGAGCGACCATCAAGCTAGGATCTCAGCCTATACACCTATAGTACCTAATCGAACTAAGTCCCACATCGATATGTGCTCCCACTCCTCATCTATCATGCTAGGCTACATCTGTACCAATAGAGGTGGTACTCTTGTCTCTCATAGTCAAACCGATATCTCACCCGCATCAACCAAACCAACAATGTCAAGTCAAGACCTTCTCACATCACCTATTCCTTAAAACCTCAACTAACCTCATACTTAGCCATTTTTTACCAAATCATACCTAAAACCATCAATCATACCTACCCTTCACCTAGTTTCCATACCTACCCTTTACCTATTTCACCTAAAACCCTACTATCTCCATTTTGATACTTACCCACTATCATCAATCATTTCACCTACTTACCTATCACACACCTGTACAATCATGCCCTACCTACACTCACTTTTCCCTCTTCCACCAACATTAGTCTTCACCTACCCCTACCTCACTTTTTTTTCACTTTCCCAAATAATGTTTTTTTAACCTTGTTACTTTTTACATTGACAAATTGGTCACCATGAATGATACCAATCACCCTTTAACCGACCAATGATGGAAAACCAAACCGATGTCACCAACCTTGACCGATGTCAGTCACTATTTCAGCGATAAACTGAAACCCCACACCCTCCCATTTCAAAAATGACCAAACCCCACTAAAAACCTATCCTACCCCACCCAAATTCAACCTACATTCATTTCCCAACCTATTTAACCTATATTTTCCCCTCCCCACCTTAATTTCACCCATTTTTTTCAAAAAAACTTTCCCCCAAATTCATTCATTTTACCCAAATTAAATAAATCTTATCAATCTTAAACATGGATTGAGGATTGATTCCTACCTCTACTTGGTGCCATCTCCTCGCCGGTACCTCGTCTCTGTATGTGTGGTCCCCCGCTCCCTTTCCCCAGCTCCTCCATGGACATGAATCCACTCCTCCACACACAACCAATCAAATGGACCCACTCGATCTCGTGGGCCTATTACTAGATTCCAATCACCTCCTTGCAAATTACTAACTCGTTCACGACTTATACTTTCATTTTCCACTTTCACACCTCTCTCTAGTCATTTTCTATAACTGATAATCAACAAATGAATCCACAAAAATGGATTTTCCCTTTTAACGCCAAATCTATAGGACCAATGTTGGTCAAGTCGTGCCTCTAGTCAACCAATATCAGTTAACCCCTAACTGACATCGGTTACCTCAATTAACCATATGGCCTCAAAAATGCCTGTTTTTCCCAAAAAAGATGTCGTTCTTGCACCATTTCCCCTTAGCATCACCTATTAAAAACTCACCCACAAGCCTACATTACCTATACATTTCCTTAATTGTGCTTAGGGACATGTTATTTACCTATACCTCGGCCTTACCTATGCCCTGACCTACATACCCTGACTTGAACCTCCTTTTGTGACATTTAAATTCATGTATTCACTATAACTTGCGATGATGTTACTTGTGTGGTTTAGCCTAATGACCTTACCTTTCCTAATGTTGTGATGTTTATCCCGACCAAACCTTTGGTGCCCTGAACAAAACCTATTACCCATTCCTACACCTTTCCTAGTTGTGATTCAGACCATATCCTATACCTTGGATACCTAAACCACTTCAACCTCATTTGGATAAACCTATCAACCTTTGACGAAGTAGAGTTTGTAAGCTCTTCAACTTGGTACCTTATCACAATATATGTGTGTGTGTGCATTTTATTTCCATTACCTATTACCTGACCCGACCATTACCCTTACCTACAACCCATCCACCCTTATTTTTATTAACAACCTATTTATCAAACCATTCACCGACTCCATTTCCTACCTCATCAGTTCCTGGATTGAGGGGATCACCTCCACCCACACTTGGGAAACCTAACCCTCACTCATACATGGAGCATTTGAATTCTGTTTTTATCAAGTATCACTTATCAATATAAGATATGAAACAAAAAGAGAAAATGTAGACATCAAATTTGGGTCACACGCCCTTTAGTCCCCTTCAATTAATTAACGTAACACATTTAACCAATCATGACCCCTTAATCCCACATATATATTCATCCTCACATTATTAATTGATTTAATTATTTTAATTAAGTTAATTTCATCCTCACACCTCCACCTCATCACTACACCTCACCCTGGACCCATTCCAGGGGCATTTAACTCACAGTGACCAAGTTATCACTCTCAACATTGAGTCATCACTCTCAGTGTTGAGTCACCACTTGACCTAACTAACTAAGAATTCTTCCTAAACCTAATTGGAATTCTTCTATGACCTTCCTACCTTTTCTAATGAGAACTCCACTTCCCTAAGTTGATTAAACTTGGAAAATATGCCAAATATGGGAAGATCTACCTATTTTTGGTAAACCGAGACTTACCCACCTTAATCGATGTTGATTATCCCTTGACCGACACCAGTCACCTAACTGCCATCGGTTACTTTATATACAATTTTAAAACCTTTTACCAGAGGTTGGTCATTTTTATTTTTGGGAGAACTATTGCATTTAAGCATGAATCAAAATCCTCTCAACATCTAGACAACACAAAATACTCAACCACAGGCCCAAGAAAGCATCCGTTTCTCCTTCCAGAGCATTGGAATACTCATGGGAACACTACGGGAGTACTACCATGGAAATGACTCCAGAATCTCTTCACGGATCAACTACCATCCACCTTCACCTACTAGATATATAAAAGGAAAGTAAGTATTCATGATTTTGATCATATTGTGTTTTCTTAAAGTATAGATTCCTTACCTCTTTCATTATAATTTATTTCTACCTATATTCCTTTATCTCCACCTCCTCACAAATCTACCAACCCAACCACCTACAACCTTTTTTCCTTTTATGAATTCCCCTATGTTCCTTGAGTCTTTTCAATAATATTAGGAACCTAACCACACCCTTATTACTCTATGTGCAATCACAGAGAAGCCCAAAACCATTTTTATCAAATTATTGTCAATTTCCCCCCTAATCACTCGATTTGTTAAATTGGTCATTAGTTTCACCTCTATACCGACATCGGTCACTTGACTGATATTGATCTCTATGTCATTTCATTCCTTTTGACGAGCAAGCCTCTTGATCAACCAAAACTAACCTAGACCTTACCCAATCAATACCATCCCCTGTCGACCTATAAAACTCAAAATAACCTACCAAACCTCTAGATCTAATCATAACATTTCTTGTTAGATTAGATTTACTCATCAATTCGAGATACCTAAATCGTATACCCATATAGTAAGATTTCCTTACTTCATGATATTTTCAATATTAATTTATATCTGAAAGTGGATTGACAACCTTCTAGGAAGCACCTCGATTCCCGGATCTAACAGTTGCTAGGTAGTCCACTAACCTATATTATTAATACTATTTTGTGGTCTTATTGTGTTTCTTATACGAGATCGTTCCTCCTAGCCAAAGATAATTTATTCATGACTAGCTTGGATTAAAAACTCAAGAATGCGCGCACATTCAACCTTCAACCTACATATCATAGGTATTCCTCCTAACCCATTTCCTATCCAGCTTTTAACCAATCAACAAATTAGGTGAAGCACATTAAGAAGGATGGCTAGATAAGGATATGTGTTGACTAAAAAGTTCTCAATGCATCATGTGTCAATGATCCTTTTCCTATGCCATTCATTGAAGAGATCTTGGAAGGAGTGGAAGGGAATGAGATCTAGTCATTTACGATGGATTTTAGGTTACCATCGCACAAATTGGGCATGAAGATTAAGAGAAGACCACCTTCACAACCGAATGGGGGAAACTTTACATACACTGTCATGCCATTTGGATCAAGAATGCACCAACAAAGTGTTTTCGGACATAGTTGTTCAAGCATTTTGAGATTTTATTCAATTTTTTTCTAATTTTACCTAGATGATTAGAATGCTTATGGGATGGTGATAGATCACCGTGTTTGAAACATGTAGGTGACTTAACATCTCTTTTAACATCAATAAGTGAATTTTTCCAACTCATTTTGGCACTTTACTTATACATATCATTTGTAAGAAAGGTTTGTTGGTGGAACCAACCAAGATTGTAGTTATTTTGGGGCTAGAAGAGACAACTAATCGAGTGAAGTGTAAGGTTTCCATGGGCACACTATTTTCTACAAAATTTTTAGTAAGGGTTATGCCAAGATTACCATGCCATTTGAAGAATTGTTAAAGTCCATAGGAATATTATACTTTGGGGTGACACACAATAACAAGATTTTGAGACCTTCAAGGAAAATATAACCAATGTGCCTACCTTACACTTCCCTTATTGGAATAAGAAACTTCATGTGCATGTAGATGATTCTAGTATAACTATAGGAGTAGTGTTATCACAACCAGGAGAAGTAATGTTGATCATCCCATATATTTTATGATCAAGAAAATAACACTCGAATGAACATAATTACACAAATACAGAGTGTAAATATTTTTCAATAATCTATGTGCTTCATAAGTTCAAGAAATACTTGTTGGCCACACAATTTATATTCTATACTAATAATATGGTGTTGAAATAATTGGTGAATAAGCTGGTTTTGTTGGGGCACATATGATGTCAATCCTTCTCTTCCAGGAGTTTGATATAGTGAAGTATGGAATAAGTAACTTGGGACTTTATCACTTGTCAAGGGTTAATTTCAGTGAAGATGTGCAAATAATAGAACATACTATAATTGATTCCTATTTATTCGACTAAAACGCATGCCAATAGAATTGGAAGATATTGTAATATTCCCGTACACTCGGGTTATATTTAATGGTATGAAAACATTAGAAAAGAAGTATCTTACTATTCGTGTGACACCTTACCAACTCATTGAAGTAGGCCTATACAAGATGGGTAGAGATGAGGTCTTGCGTAGATGTGTTCTGGAGCATAAGCATGAAGCTATCATGGAGGAAATAGATGGGGGAATAACTGGAGGAAACTATGCAGAGAAGCAACTATGTGTAAGATTTTACTTACATGTTTATGGTTGGAAGCGTTGTATAAGGATACTAAGGAATTTTTCAAGGCTTGTGACCATTTTTAGAGGATAGGTAAGCCTAGAAATATGGATGAGATGCCACTGCGACCCATAACAAGTACACATCCATTTGAGAAGTGGGAAATTAGATTTATAGGCCCTATTACACCACCTATTTGTAGGAAAGGTGCACACTACATCATTACATGCATATATTACTTGACAAGATGGGTAAAGGCTATACCTACAAAGGATTGTACTATAACAATAACCAATAGATTTTTATGGGAAAACATCATAAACAAATATGACTATCCATTGATCCTTACAAGTGATAGAGGAAATCACTTTCTAAATGAGATAATAAGGATATTATTGATAGAGTTTATGGTGGCACACCATAAAACTACACCCTATCACCCACAAGCCAATGGAAGTATTGAGGCCTTCAATAAGATTCTAGGACAAAAGTTGACAAAGATTTATGATGTTGGAAGGAAGGATTGGGATGACATAGTATCGGTTGTGTTATGAGTATATAAATTTTTTATAAAAGGTTGAATAAGGCCACACCTTTTTCAGTTGGTGTTTGGCACAGAGGAAGTTTTTCCATTGAGTTTATGGTGTCCTCCCCAGGTATTGCACACACATGAGGACCGGATGACAAGAAATTAGTAGAGGAGTGCATTTATAAAATGATGTAACTAGATGAGTGACGATCCATTGTAATATGGATTCAAAAATAGAGAAATCTAGGAAAAAAGTTTGGCATGAAAAACATATTAAGAACAAGTCCTTTCTATGGGGAAGAAAGTGCTCTTGTATGACTCCAAGTTTGCATGACATCTTGAAAATCGAAAGTGCATTGGTTGGGACCAATTATAGTAAATAAGATATTGGAATCGGGAACATGTCAATTGCAGGGCGTTGGATGCCACTATGTTTCTGGTTACTTCAATGGGAGTAGGCTAAATCCCTATTATAAAAAATAGTCTTTTGTGTTTGTAATAAGACAATATTTTCATTTAATTTAGATTTCCATTTCTGTATTATTTTTCCTTTTTTTGTTGTAATAAGCACATTCACACGTATGAGCTAATTACTCTATGTTATACTGATGCATAGAGGGCCACACATAATTTTAGTGTGGGGTGAAGCCAATGTAAGTGTACACAAGAGGAGATGTGACACCGACACTTCTGAGAAGTTGGTCGCTGTGCACGTGATCGTGTGAGATAATGACACATGATGGAAATATATATTGGTGTGTGGAAGATGGTAATGTGAATGGATGGATATGATGCAAGGTTATCAAGGATGATGGTGCTTGAAGGAATTTCTTAGATTGGAAACCCCATGAATAGAGAGCTACCCAAAGGTAACGCGAGGGAGGAAACAAAAATTATACTACTTGGCAAGTGATGTAGAGGAAGGATGTTTGTGGTGCGAGAGGATGTATGTAAAAGGGTCTCGCATCCTAGGAAGTAGTAGTGCACTAGAAGGTTATGACTACCGTGGTACAGGAGAACAATCAAAAAGTTTATATAAAACAAAAATAGATGATATGTGTGGAGTAATTAATGCAAATATAAAATTAGGAAATCTATAAATAGTGCATGAGAAAAGTCACTCTTACCTTGCCTTTAAGAACTTGTGGGATCGAATAACTATTGCGACTAGGCACAAGATAAAAGAGCGAAGTTCAAAGAATGAAGATTGAGAAGTTTCAGACATGTGAAACAATGCTAAGTAGGATCACATGACCTTGTGTTTGGAGATCTCCTTCAATGGAAGTGGAAGATAGGAAAGAAGGTGTGGAAGCGGGAACAAGATAGGGTTCATAGGAGAGGACACAATAGGGTTTGTAGAGCTAGGGCACAAGATTGTGAAAAATGAATTAGGGCATGAAGTTGGAAGTAAAAAGAGAAATGGTTTGAGAAAGTGATAAGTACTTGTAGGATCAACACATGATGATGCTGATAAGGAACTCAAGGGTTTGAAGGATTTATAAAACATAATAAACATGGAATTTCCATATCTCCTTCCACCACCAAAGGCCTAAGTTTTAAGCATGCGTGCATATACCTTAATTCATTGGGTAAAGGCCCACATTATTTATTCTTTAGATTATTTCATTATTTTAGTCATTGTTTTGGGAAGGCATTCTTTGGTTCAATTATTTCCGAGGACGGAAAATACTCCTAGTGTGGGGTAATGTTGGTTGGAAGAAATGGATAAGTGTTAAACATGCATGGAAGTTGGAGATTACCCGTAAAAGGGTATGCATAGGTATAAATAGGTATAGAAGATTAGGAAAAATTATGAAAGCATGTACACGAGAGTAGTGGTTAAAGACAAAACAATACACAAAGGTGCACAAAACACAAAGGAATAGATTAGCGCACAAGGGTTTTCCCATAAACACAACTTCAAGACTTAGCCATTTTTGGAGAAAGGATAAAAATAGGAAAGAAAACAAGATGGCGTGATACACAAACAAATCACGAAATAAGAGAACAAAGATTTGAAAGCACATATAAGATGGTGATCTAATTATAGGAATTAAAGCATGTTAAAGCTGAGCTATTTATAGCTTGAACTAAAGATAAAACAAATTTGTAAAGGCATGCAACGTATAATTAACATAGTTAATATAATGAAAAGTGCATGTAGAGAACAAAGGGAAATATCTCATCGTGTATAAATAGGAGTAGAACTCTTGTATTTATTATCCTTTTTATGTAGATGTAAGATAAGGGTAAAATTTAGAGTCTTTAAATGAGTTGTGTATGCATATATGGGCCAACACATGGATGTAATAGAAATGTGAATGTAATAAACATAGTTTTTATATAATTCAATGTGTTTATGACGGATGATTATGTATGGGTTACAACACTTAAGAGGTTTGAGCATGATATTATGGGAATTAAAATACTCTCACTGATTATCTATGTTGAATGAATTCCTTATTATATGTGTTGCCATTATTTTTGGTTATTATGTTGTAGATTTATTCTTATGGTGATGTATGCTCTAACCACATCTTGTTGAGTAACTAAAGAGGGACCTAGTGTTGGGTTGGAAAAATTGACTAAGTGTTAGAAGTGTACGCAGAACAATAGGATGTGTAAATAGGGTGCATGAACGCGTGCATGATCTAGAAAAGTGGCAAATCAAGGATTGAACTTGAGAAAGACAAGTTCCAGAACTTAGCCGATTTCGCATATCAAGGGATAAAAATAGGAAAAATGGTTGGAGCATGGACCAAATAAAGATAAAAGTAAGAAGACTTCGTGACTAAGCAAGAGCTATTTTGGGACTAAAGTGGAGATTAAAGGTCATGCATAGTTTGAGCTAATGATAATATTAAAGTATAGTTTATTTATAGATTAATCTATTATTAGGATTGATAGAAAAACATGCACTTATTTATTGATGTATGCATGGATATTTTGAGCATGCAATCATATTTTGAGATGCATAGGTGGTAAAGGGAAAGTCCCCACCCATATATAATTGTATTAATCTACATTGTTTTGGGGCCATGTATGAGACCCATGATGTAATAGAGCTATGCTACTCTGAATTTATGGCGTGCATGACTCTCTGGTGATTATTGTTATATATTCATCTTCTAATATGTAATTATTTTGGTTATTAATGGATTATGATAATTGATGTATATGAGTATGGTGATCTGTTGGTGTAAATGGTATTACTTATGATCTGATCTATATGTTTCCTTATTATGTGTGTTTCTAATTGAATGCATGCAATGAGTTGTTGTGGTTGAATATGGATATGCTTAATTATCTTTCGGTCAAACATGTTAACATATTGTCAAGACAATACTAAAGAGGGACCTAGTAGCTTTGCACACTTCGGGTGAGAATTCAGATCTATTTGGATGAAGTGTCAATGTGCCTAAGCGTTTGGGTATAAAAAATGAGACTACATTTTGGTTCGTTTTCTAGGACCTCTTTTCAAACCTGCTATCTGTTAGGATGTTGCATGTAGATAGTGCATCGATTGACTCTTGAATGCATTAAAATCTAGGTAGAAGATGGACAAGATAAGTTTGCGCAGAGATATAACACTGGACCTAGTTTCAATGGAAACATATGGGTGGAAGATAACCTTTATGATGCACTCTATGAGATGTTCTTAAGCTTCTTTCCAATAGAATTGTATGAGTGGTTGAAAACGTATGTAGTAGGGAAGTGTTGGAGTTATAGGTGAGACATTTAACACGTATGGATTACCAAACTCTTATTGATGCTTGATGTGGAGTGGAATAGAGATATAGATTGTTGGTGGGATGGAGTATTACATAGTTATATTTTGGAGTATGCTATTTCTACGTATCTGTGTCATGAAGAGGCTGAGTTTTAGTTCTTTCCCGAGCCTAAAGGATCTTACTTGTGCACTATACCATTATCGATCAAGATTTTAATGGTAGAATGGGATTTAGAACATCTACTTATGGCTAGCTAAACTCCCACTACATGGTGAAGTAGGAGAAGGTGTGGAGAGGGATGGAAAACCTAGCAGAAACAAGGTAGAGAGAGGAAAGAAGGCTCAAGTTTAATGAATCATGAGATAGGGAAATGGAGGAACAGAGGGAGATTGAGGAGCCCACCGGATTTAAGGAGAGAGGTGACTTGTGAAGGGTTCAAAGCTCTCATGGAATATGAGGAGACACAAAATATAGTTCTACCAACATTGGGTAAGTGCAACAGATAATACCCTTTGGATTTATATGAGAGTTCATTAGAGGAGAGCATGAGGACTATAGGAACGTATCTAATCCCACCCAAAACCTAGCCCCCGTGCTTAGTGTTCCAAATTCAAGTAGAAGTAGGATAGTGCAAGTAAGCAAGAAGAGATGAGTACATATCACTTTGTGTTGAATTTAGGAGATAAAGTTAGTAGTATACCCATGGAATCATAGTCAGTACACCACTATTTGGAAGAATTATGGCATGATTATTCCCATACGTGTCATCAAGAAAAAAATTTGGCACACAGTTTGTTGGAAGTACTACAGAGTGAGTAGGCTGTGGCCACACAAACAATTGGTATTCGATATAATACAACAACCTGGGATGAAAGGAAGTATGTTGAACTAGTCTCGTAGCTTTGCCACATGGGGCACAAAGATTCAAGAGGATTAGGAGGAGGAAATACTGGTGTAGGTTCTAGTTTTGGATCTAGTGGACAAGGCCCACATCCCCACCAACCCCCACATAAACCTCAACAGGTTTACTATGAGATGTCACTCCATTTTACAAAATATAGAGGTATTGAGGATGCATAGAACATGTTCATTAGTGTGAACTAATATGTCATGCTAAGGGGTTTACAACCTCAACTAAGAAGGCTAGTCAGTTTGATACCATGCTTCAAGGGTGCACACATAACTAGTATAGGAAGTATGACCCACATCAGATCAGTAGTAGTTGATTATAATGCTTTGCATTCTACGTTTCTAAAAAAATCACATTAAAAAATTTAAGAAACAAAGTATCAATCTGCTAAAGGATATCAAGAAGGGATGAGATGAAAGTGTGAGGGAGTATGCCACGCATTTTAAGACTCTGTTGTCCAAATTGTCTTATGACATTTATCTTAATCAACACATATAATTGTTTTTTGGAGGATTGTTGACTCCATTCCATAGAGCACTCTCTCAAAATACATATGTGGATCTACATAAGGATTTGGAAGAAAATATGCACACCGAAGCGATTGGGATAATTGATACCGAGTAAGCCCATTTTTGTAAGCACATATTACAACTATGGAAAATTAGTTGGAAAATATTTCTACCAAATCAACGTATGAGACATGAAGTGGAATCTAATGAATTTTTTTGAAGTGGAGGGACATACTAAAGATAATTTCCCACACAATTTGATGCACGCATTACTATTAGATTTTAAGGTTTATCACTTGAATCATGATGTTTGATATTTCCCTCTTTTACGCAATGCATGCTCATGAAGAAGGTGTCTATGTATTGTAATATTTGCAAGTCCCACACTCATGACACCGCTAACTATAAATTGATTAATCACATTCACGAAGCTATTGAGACAGAAGTGTGCTAGACTAGTGTGGCAAGTGGATCAAAGGAACAAGAAGGCCATACTCATGAGGGGAACAACCATGGAGATAATAGGAATAAAGGCTTCCATGGAGGATATAGAGGATAAGGTCATAGATTTAGCAGGGAGGATTTTCTAGAGGAACTTGTTATACTTGTGGATCTCCTGATAATTATCAACGTGAGTGCCCTTAGAATATTATTTGTTCATGATTCGGGAATCCACATAAGTTAGAGGAATTCCTAGAATTATATGAGCACATGAGTAAGAATAAGAATAAGGAAAAGGGTGGGAATGATTAAAGTGTAGCGTGTTGTTGCTAATTAGTGGATGCCAAAAAAGATACCTGATCTTGAGTTACAACCAATGACAGTTATTATGCATGAGGCTTTGAGGCAATGTGAAACAATGAGATGTTGAATCTCGAGCCAATCATTTTGAGGGAATAAGTGATACATGGTAAGTATAAAGATGCTTCGCACCAAAATAAATTATATCAAGATTCCATGGAAGTCGTCATAACATTATAGGAGAACTACAATGTTTAAAGGAATAGGCACACGATAGGGATCATCCAAGGAAATTTGAACTCTCACAAATAGATGTTGATTACTTGAAAGAGGTGTGTAGGATGTTACACCAAGAGAACATCATCCCTTTACTAGAGGAATGTATTTCGAGAAGGTACCACACGTTGGATTTTAGCGTGAGAGAAAATACTTTATGTGAATCTACCAACTCAATACCATGAATTTGACAAGGATATCACACTAGATGTAATAATTAATGGTTGATGGTAAGTAATATCTTGATAGATACATACGCTGAGGTAAATGTACTCACTCTTGAGGCATGGAATCAAATGGGAAGGCCCATATTGTGGCCATATTTGAATTTTTGTACATGGTAAACAAGATTAAGGAAATTCCTATTGTGGTACTTCAAGGAGGCACATATTATCATTCATGGAGCTACATTTATTTGGGACTTTGAGGTATTGGAGCTTGTAAACTAGAAAAACTTCCATTATTACTTGTGTAGCCCCGGTGCTATGAAAATAATGTTGATTTGTGCTTCAAAAAAGATACATCAGTTTTGAGAACAAGGAAGAGTGCATGATCATACCCCTATTTGAAAAGAAGGTGGAGCCTTATGTTGAGCCTTTGAGTGAGGAGGAGCTTAATAAAATTTATGCGCAATGGTGCATGATCTAGAAAATCTTGAACCATAAAAAAAAGGTGTTCTATTATGGGAGGATGTACAATTTGTAAGTGAAACTACTAGTGTTGCTTGTGATAATTGGGCTCATGGAACATATGAAATGGTTAGGCGCAAGGTAAAAGGAAGAGTCACTAGAATGATTAGGCCACACATGGTGAGGTAGTTAGGATATAACCGTGCACCGGGTATACCTTGGTGAAGAGAACCTTGATGCATTTTTATGTGCCATGGAGACTCAATGGAAGAATGAAGGAGATAGAAGAAATATGATGGTCTATACTCTGTGTGGGACAATAACACATTGGTGGGAAACACATAGAGATGGCCTTTTGGAGTGGTGAGAAGTGAGAATCACTTTCTCCACTAGGTTTACTCGGAGTAATGTACCTACACAAATATGCAAATTTCATGGGAAGTCTTTTGCCTCTCATCACATCCAAGAGTGTGAGAGATATTGGGAATAGAGTAAGGATGCATTACTGCCATCACTCTAGGTGCATAATTTCTACTCCATCTTACGTGGTTGTGCGTGCTTATGATATGTCTATGTTGAGTTAAAAGGAAATAAGAAATTGGCGGGGAGCCGACATCGTGTATGATCCAAACTTTTGATTAATTTTTTACTAAGCCTCTAATCCATGAAGCATTGCAGATAATGAAGTACATCACTTTGGGAGATAGCGTGAAGGCTGAAGAGATAATGTTATAAATGTTTAGAGAACCTAACCTTAAGGCACACCATAACCTTTATGAAATAGATGAAGAAGAGATGATCCTTTCCTAGAAATAAAAAGAAAAGGGAAAATTGGTCTACATGATAGATGATGAGGAAGCTTATAACTTAGATGTCAACCAAACTAAAGGTATGTCTAAGGTAATGGGCACTGCAGATGCAAAGGCACACACGTATCATGCTCCTATGAAGATAAAGAAGGTTAACATTGGTACAAAGGTAGAACCTAAAGAGGCCATTATTGGTGATTACTAGTAAAAATAGGAATTCGCTAAGATTATTGATCTCTTACAAATTTCCAAGACTTATTCCCGCAAGGTTACCATGAATTGAAAGGTGTGCATTATTCTCTAGGTGAGATGAAAATAAAATTTACATAACGTGCATGCCCGGTTAGGAAGAGGCCTTACAGGATGAATCCTAATTTTTTCATGAAGATAAAGGAAGAAATTGACAAGATGCTCAAGTCTGGAATCATTGAGCCTATTGAAGAATTTGAGTGGTTAGCCCCATGGTAATAAGTATTAAGAAGGCTAGGAGGATAAGGATTTATGTGGACTACAAAGAAATTAATGATTCATGTGTTATAGATCCCTTTCCCACCCTAATCATAGAAGATATTATTGAGGGAGTTATCAAGCGTAAGATATATTCCTTTACAGATGGATTTTTAGGTTATCACTAGGTTTGCATCGCGAAGGAAGATAAAGAAAACACTACTTTCACCACTGAATGGGGAAGTTTTGCATATATAGTTATGTCCTTTGGGTTGAAGAATGTGCCAAAAATGTTCTCACATATTGGATTACGAGCATTTTAGGACTTTATTCATAAATTATTGCACATTTATTTAGATTATTGGATAGTAAATGATCTAGGAAAGAATTATTGTGATAATATGAGGCTCATTTTTGAGAGGTGTAGGAAGTTGAGCATATCTCTCAATATTAAGAAATATATCTTTACTGCAACACCTTTTCACACTTTACTATGGCATATAATTTGTAAGGTGTTTGAAACACTCAAGGAAAGGATGACTACTGCACCTATCTTGTGTTTTCCTTCATGGGACAAACCCTTTCAAATTTATGTTGAATCCTCTGTCATGACAATTAGTGATGTATTGGAACAACTAGGAGAAGGGATTACTGCCCATCCTATTCAATTTACAAGTAGTAAATTGACACCCGTGGAGCAGAATTACACAACTACTAAGTGAAAATATTTATCTATGATCTATGCAATGAACAATTTCATACACTACTTGTTGGATACACCGTTTATTTTCTATAAAAATCACATGGAAGTTAATTATTTAGTCAAAAAAGTTATTTTGAAAGGGTGCATTAGCATGTGGATACTTTTTTTTAGGAGTTTGATTTCACATTCGTTGTAAAAATATGAAGATTAATTCAGGGCCTCAACATTTATCAAGGATCAATTATGGTGAGGATGCGTAGAACATTGAGGACACAATTCTAGATGCACAATTTTTTTGGTTAAACCGTGCGCCCACATAATTAGAAGATATTTCTATCTTTTTCACACTGACAAACAACTTAAGGAATGAAGACCTTCGAGAAGAAGCAACTTTTAATACATGTGACACCTTACTAGTTGATTGGTGGATACTTGTACGAGTTAGGCCATGATGAATTTTTGCACCATTGTGTTTTGGAGCATGAGCGCGAAGCCATTATGGAAGAGGCTTATGGTGGGATTGTAGGAGGACATTATGCAAGTGATAATACTGTGTGCAAGATTATAATGGATGGAATTTGGTGGGATACTTTGTACAATGATACCAAGGAATAAGTGAAGGCATATGATCATTTTCAGCACCTTGGAAAACCTAGACACAGAGATGAGATGTCATTTCAGCCTATTTGTAACATCCCCATTTTAAGAATTTAGAAACAAGGGTTTTTTAAATCTTACATAATGTTCTCTTTTCTAAATTAATACAATTTATAACACACATTCCAATGCCAATCCATCTCATAATAGAAAACCATATGCAGATTGTAAATGACTCGGTGAAACACCGATCTCTCATTCCATGACTCAATATTAACCGATCTCTCATGTTAACTTAATAATGTGTATACTATGTATACTTGGTTCCTTTACCATTTTAGGGGTACCCAAGTGTTCTATCTAAGAATCCTATCTGAATATTTGTTACCGATATTCATATGAAATCCTACATCTTAGACTAGGTGACATAAGACAACACAACTAGTAGCTTGCGATACTTTGGCCAAAGTTTTTAAACATGATTAACATGTTTACATTCCTAGATGACATACTCATCGAAATGAATATGTCCCTCACCAAACTTGTTCTGTTATCTAGAATGGTCTTTCCCGACTTATATCAGCTTCAACTCGATTCAAGGTATCACACTAGAAAAGCACAACAACATGCACTAGTGTGGAAGATTACTCGTGGTGACTAAGGATGTTAGAGTAGGTATTTACCTTAGCTCATGTTCACCTATGTACTTTATTTACCTTTATTGTATTTATCCTCACCCACTTATGTGTGTGGATATTTATTTTATCTTATTTAGATATTAGGAGATATTATCTAGTTGTTAGGTATAGTTCTTTCCTTGATCTATGGTATTGACTAGTTCTTTCCTTGATCTATAGTATTGACTAGATCCTTGATGTCTAGTTCTCTCCTAAATCTATGGTCTTGACTAGTTCTTTGATGACTAGTTCTTTGATGACTATTATTCTTTGATTTATGGCTTGATCTATGACCTTGAATGGTTCTTAGATTGTTATTCCTTGCCTATTTAAGCAAGGCCCATTCTTAATGTATTGTATTGAGTTCCATAATAATATATGATACTACTTCTCATTTATTTGCAAAGGTTTTATGTAAAGTTATTTTGGTGAATTTCTTTCATCTTATTGATCATGGTGTTTGATTAACATCTGTGTTCTTGGCTTGGTATGATCTGGTTATCGCTCCCTTCAAAGGATACATAAAAAAACTCAATCGACTTACGTTGATTGGGTGTGTCTAGTTACCCTATGTCAACACGAGTTAACATCAACACTAGATCATGTTTCTATTCCTGTTTAGGGTGGGACCATGATCCAGTCTTTCAATTATGTTAATCGAAATAAGTAGGGTTTTAAGGAATAACATGTTGCATCATAGTATTCTCGTAATGACCCCTATCATTATGAAGTTACTATGTCACAACTGCTATGTTCCAACATCCAAATGAGTTTCCTCAACTAGACTAACATACTTAAGATTATAATTTTATTAACCCATTTAATCATTATCTTAAAGATTAATGATAACAACGCTTTAAGAGTCAACTAAGCATCATTTAACCTAAAAAGGTTACAAGGTGTAAATTACATGAGAGGTAGGTATGCAGATAAAATCTTCTTTCCTAACCATTCCAATTACATGTTTAAGTTTATCTTAAATGTATCAACTTATATCATATAACAACATGATTGATCTCAATGTTATGAAGGTGTGTTCATTAGATCTTTTCTTACTTCATTTTAGCTTAAACAAGATTATTTAAAACTTTTACTTTAGACTTCATAATGATGAAGTCTAAATCCTTTTAGTTCTCTTTTTTAAGCATCCATATTTGATTAAAGAAATTTTCCTAAGAAATAACAAAGTCAACCATATTTATAATCTATTCATAACACTTAACAAGATCTCAAATAAATCCCTTTGATTAATTTCAAGGAAAATATCCTTTTTCCTTAACAAGGACTAATGTCCTAATTATGAAACAGATCACATATGTTTTAATACAACAAATAATTCATACACATATATAATTCAATCATATTCCCTTTCTACTATTTAAGGATCTACTCAAGAGTATCAACTATTAGTTGTGCTCTTTTATGTGTAAATAAATCAACTAATATTTCAGATCCTTAATCCAAGAGTCTTATATATTATAATAAATATTAAGTTTATTAATCCCATATCTCATAAATATCTATATTTCTTCCCCCTTCATGAATGATATTACCTAATAATATATCACAATTTATGCCAATGAAAGTATCACAAGTAAAGCAATAATCAACAATCATCAAGCCATTCATTTATCAAAAAGGGAGTGATCCACTCACTGAATACAAAAATATTTCAAAGTATTACAAAATTTCATTTCATCAATATAAAACTATTTTTAATACATCTTCTTTTTCCAAAAAGTACATTTCAAGTAATTTCGCTACATAATCATCATAATAAAGAGATAATTTCTTTAGTAAAATAGATGTAACTTTCTATATGTCTTTCTCCTTTCATCTTTTATGAAATCCATCTACAAAATTGTTAGCACGAGTCAGTTCATATGAATTGAGCATGATAAATGCTATAACATTAAAACATTGTGCTTTTATCTAATTGTTTCATAAAAAGAACCCTGTTGTTTATGAAATAGTTCCAAAATCACAAAATAAGATTAACAAAAAGACTTTCCCAAAATATTACAAACCAAGAAGGAGAGAGAAAGATTATGGAATCTATAAGTAATGTATAAACAAGAACTAATTAAATCATCATAATTAATCCTATCTCCACATCCATATGAACTCATTACAACATGCTAGAAATAAAAAAATAGTATTAAAGAAGGGAGAATTTCATATTTCCAATCCTAATCTTATCTTCTCATTAAAAGTTTCCCACTTAAGTTCCTCAACTCAACCTATTCTAAATTTTCAAGAAGAAGAAGTACAAAGATATAAAAACTACCTTTTTGTAATAAGTATACTATTTTGTTATTCAAAAGTTAACAACCTGAATAATAAATGAAAGATCAACCAAAAATATAAATACATTTCATCAAACAATCATAACTATATCAGGCTCAACACAAAGTCTAAAAATTAGATTGATCAAGAACAAGTCTCAACATTCTAGGTAAGGAAGGTTTATCCAACTAAAGATTAAAAACAAGGCCAACATAAATCATCAAAATTTCCTGGCAGACCTAAATTCATTTCGAGTTAGTATCTAAGTGGTCAATACATAACAAATATTCAAGCCTCCCCAAAACATCAACATCTGAAAAGGTTCCCTAAAGGATTTCATTCCAACCCAAGTTTAGAACTCAATACTACAGTCATAGATAACGCTAAGTAGTCCCTTATATATTATTAACAACATAATTATATTCCAATGCTAATGTCAAAGACATAATAGTCAATTCTGAGCTTTATAACAGATCACAGTCTTATCCAAATGATGGAACTCATCTTAATGAAAGGATCCAAATAAATAATGGAACGACAAATGATATACAACACAAAACTCCAACCATCCCAAAGAAGGTCATACACCCACATATTTCCAAGTTCCACAAACTCAAAAGTTGGAAACAACTTTTAAAAGAGAATCACTTAAGAGGAACAATACTTCCCTCACAGGAAGAAGACATAGCTTATCCAGATCACACCACAACACTAAACCTTTGATAAGATATAATAAATCTTAGAACAATCAACCAACATTTCCTCCTTTGGCAGGGTAACCCAAAAATGTTTGAGTTCTCGGTAGACTTGGCAAAAAAGGAAAGAGAACAATATCAGTCTCAATTCAAAACTGGTTGCCAAAAGAAGTTACTGATCATCTAAACAAGAAGGGAGAGATATTTTTGAATAACCTCCCTCCAAAAAGATCTCATCAATAGTCAACAATCTATACATGCCTTCCATAGTTCACACAAGATCTAATAAAGGAAACCAAAATCCCAGAGTGGGTTTACAAACACGATTTAAATGCAAAAGAACAAAACCAAAACATTCACAGGCATACTTTCCTATTTGACTTCCATCGAGAAAAGGTTCTACAAAAGAATAAAATATTTGAAACAGTTCCCATTTGGGGAATAACCCAAAATAAGTATATCTCATAAAAAAATGAACTGTATACTCCTTAAAAATATAGTCACAAAACAAGTTAAACAAAATAGTGGGTCCTCACTACCATCAACAAGCCAACAGACCAAACGCAGAGCACAAATATTTTCCTAAGTCACAGATATAAATCTTAACTGCCAAACGAAGTCTCCTACAAGTTAGTCTCCAACAAAAACAATAAGGAGAGCATTTGAAGTGAGAATATATAGATTTCAACAAAACCAAGTCACTTATTAATGCATACACAATACCCAATTCTAGGTATCCATTCAACAGAGAAACAACACAGATTCATTTCAATGCCAAGAAGGTTCAACTACAAATAAGCTAATCACAACTACAATAATAAAACATAGATTTCATATTCCACATAACAAGCACATAATCATATTGCATCAAAAGAATCAAGTCGAACGCCATTGAAGTAAGGAAAGAAAAACACAAAAATAGAACTAGAAATTTTCCAAAATAACAGAGTTATTTTAATGAATACATTTAAATAAAAGCATAAGACTTAAAGAGATAGGGCCTATCATGCCTGATAGAGCTCCTATCTTCTATTCCTTATTGCAAATCTTCAAGCAAAGCCTCAATATAAATATTTCCACGAAAACACTAACAAACAATTATGAAACTTTCTTTTCCTTCTTCTTATAACCTCCCAACCTTATTTCCATTACCATCCCACCATGTAAGGAGAAATAATCATGCAAAGATTCAAACTGGGGGTTTAAAAATGAAAAACCACATGCAGAGCTACAATCTGCCAAAAACCAAATGAACAATGCAAAACCGAAAACCATTCTTTCTTCCAACTTCCCCTACTTCCTAGGTAATTTTTGCAATTTCCAAGAACAATTAATGAAAATAGGACTGATAGTCCTTCCTTATCTCCCACCACTACCAACTCATATTTGGATATGACCAAGTTTAAAATTTCATGCATCTAAAACTTTAGTAGAGGTTCCAACTCACCTCCTACTAACCTTCATGCACTCGCCAAAATTGGCGGCAACCAAGAGTTTAAATCCCATTAAATCCTCATAAATACTTAGAGGTTGGTGTCACTAACATCCCATAGTATGTCATCCATGTCATCTTTTAGGTTAGTCCAAGTATTAGGTTAGGTTCATAACATTAGGTTAGAAACCAACTTAGGTCCTTAGGTTAAAGTCTATTAGTTTAGTCTTAGGTTTCCCTTTTTAATAAACAATCCTCATTAATAAAAGAACCTAGTCACTTAGGATAAGCTTTCAATATTAGGAACTTAGATTTAAATAGGTTCCCTTATCAATTGATAAAATTATAAATTAAATCTTATCAAAAGAAGAATCAAAATGACATTCAAGGATCACATAAGAAGGACGTGAGCAACAAAGGTTACCAGTGATCCCAAGACAACCTGGGTTTAAAAATCCAATATTCTACCTAACTCGGTCAAAATGACCTCAATGTCATGAAATTGAAAGCATGCCTTAGATCACTGAAATTGATCCAAGGTATAGTTATCCTACATCATAGATCATGAAGATTGAAGCACAAGTTCAAGTGCAATAAAGACTATGAATGAGTTTAAGTTGAATCAATTTCTTCTATCCACATGCAAGTGAATCATTCAACATAAGAAGGAATGAAATACTTCATTTTAAATTCAACATAGACATGGTTGTATCTATTTCAAAAGATAACATATTATCTATAAAAAACATGATTACTTAGTTCACAAGAGTACACCATCTTCAGACAAGAATCACATATCAACGTTTGTAACTTTGAGTACAAAAGTCATCATAGATATCAACCATGTTAGAGACATTGCACTATTGCAAACACCGAGGCTTTTGAGAAGTGGGATATTGACTTTGTAGGTCTTATTTCACCACCCAAATGTAGGAATGAAGAACACTACATCATTACTTGTCACCGATTATCCGAAAAGGTGGGAAAAAGTAAGCACCCACAAAGGATTGTATTTCCACCACAACAATAAGATTTTTAAGGAAAAATTATTAGTAGGTATGGTTGTCCACTAATCTTAACCAGTGATAGAGGGACTCATTTCTTGAATGAGACAATCATAATTTTATTGGAATATTTTATGGTGGCACCCCATAAGACTACTTGTCACCCACATGCTAACGATACTACATAAGCTTTTAATAAAATTTTGGTACAAACATTGACAAAAATATATGATTGGGAGAAAATATTGGGATGATAAAGTATCGACAGTACTTTGGGCATATAGGACCACTTATAAGAGGTTGAATAAGGCCACACATTTTTAGTTGGTGTTTGGCGCAGAGGCTATATTTCCTATTGAATTCATGTTACCATCCATGCATATTGTGCATGTAGGAGGACTAGATAATGAACAAGATATGGAAGAGTGCATTTACCAACTAATGCAATTAAATGAGTTATACACCATTACATGTTAGAGCTAGAATATTGGGAAGGAAAGATAGAAAGCATGACATGATAGGCACATCAAGAATAAGACATTTGAGGTTGGAAATATGGTCATTCTCTATGACTCCAAGTTTTTGTGCCATCTAGGGGAGTTGAAGGTGCATTGTTTGGGACCTTTTGTAGTAACCATGATAATTTAATTAGGCACCTTTCAATTATAGGTGTTGGATGACACCATGTTACCTAGTTACTTCAATGGGAGTAGGCTAAAGCCCTACTATAAATAAAGCTTCCGGTGTTTGTATAAGGAATTATTACAACTTAGATTAGATTTCCTTTCCACATGTTTCTTTTTAATAATTTCTATGCTTTTTTAGTTTAGTTATTTATTTTTTGTAATAAGCGTGCTTGCACGTAGGAAGGTAATTACTATCTATTGAGTTCATGTAGATGAAGGTTTTATTGGGGTGGACTTCTGAAGCACACAAAAATGATCCTATTGAGTTCAAATGGAAAATGTGAGAAGAATGATAATAAGCATGAAGACCATGCGTGAGAAGAGGTTTTAGTGTAATGTGGGTAGGCGGGTAAGTGCACCAAGCACACAAAAGTGGACATCAAATGATACATTAAAAAAAGCAAAACATCAAATTTAGATACTTGAACCATGCCAAAAATTAAAAATGGAAAATTTTGTACCATTATGTAGGGGAGACTATTAGCTTTGTAGAAATATGATTTTAAAGTGAATAGAAGGATAAAATGGTGATAATAAGGTCTTTAAATTTATCGTGTATAAAGACCACTTATTAGCGTGAGAAGAGGTTCCATCATGGTGTTATATACATGTTCAAAAAAAAAAAATTTATTTGATTTCAATATTTTTGCCACAACATAGTGAACTGCTTGGTGTTTGCTTTAATGTTTTCATGTACTTTCACGGAAAAAAAGACACATCTAAAATATTATTAGAAAAAAATGGAATGATATCCATCCTAAGATGATTCATTCCTTATAAAATTTCAAACAAAATTTCAAATTATTCATCCAAAATCAAACGGACAAATTTATCACTTATCCAATGATTAATGTGTTTAATATAGCACACCATCAAATATCAAATATTAAAACTAGATTCGGATGCTACAATTCATATTAATATAATTTTGTCTAATTTTGAGTGTATGTATTGCTAATAATCCCTAAAAGTTGATATTATGTTGTTATTTGCAATATGATGTCCACGGATGACCCCATATTCATTCCAAACTTCCCGCACTTACATAGTGAACTCAACAGGCGCAAAAAAAGACACATCTAAGAAGGTATTATTAGAAGAAAAATGGAATATAAGTGGGAAAACCTCAAGGGAAAAAAAACACACTGAAATTAATGTGTGCACACCATCAAATATCAAATATGCAAACAACCATAAACATTTTCAACATGAACACAAGATATGTTTCTTATTTCAGGGAATCACCAAACATAATATTTTTATTGATATGTTTCTTATTTAGAAAGTCACCAACCCCACACCGACCCCTAGTTTAGTAGAGCACCAACCTTATAAGGAGAACCAACCCCTAATTTTGTGAAGCACCAACTCCATAAGGAGGGTATATCCCCCAAATATGACCAAGCACCAAATCAACCACCTTATGTAGATATTATCTATGATTTTTTTCCATAACTCGATGGAGACAAGTATTCGGCTCGCACTTCTTCAATCCTTCACAAAAATCACTATCTTCACTTCTCAAGAATTCATACTCATGAAAAAATGATTTATGATCTTCCTCAACCTGAAACACACTTTATTCAAACTCAATTCATGGTTCAAAACCTGAAAATATCTCACACCTAGGTCGCACACCTTGCACACACACAACTAGCTTGTAAAAACACCAAAAATATGCTTTTATAAGCTCCTCTTGATTTCAAATTCAAACAATTTTTTCCCTACTTTGTATTGAACCTTACATCAAGGAAAAATCCTAAATTTTAATTACAACATTCAAAAGTGACCCAAGTAGGTTGGCCTAGCTAAAAACTCATTACATGTGCCAAAAATGGCTCAAAACCCCATGGGCACAAAGATAAAAATGCCCTTACATAAAAACCATACTTAGTAATGACCCATAAACCATTAAAAATTATTAAAATATCATTTAACATTCATACATGGTCACAATTTAGCTCAACCAATCAAATTATTTCATTTAATGGGCTTAGTACCCTTTATATTTCTTAAAACTACTATTTCCTAAACCCTTTAACACCCAATAAACTTCACTATGCCACCAAATAACTTCAAATAAACCAAAAAAATCCATGTGACCACTTTATGGAAATTATAGAACATGTAGAAAACTTATAATTAATTTATAATCATTGATTCAACCACCTGCTCAAACCACATCCACTTTTGTCTTCACCAAATTAACCTACCCAAAAGTTATTTTCAAATAATAGCTCATAATTTTTTTAGAAACATTAAAGACTTATAAATGGATTAATTATATTACAAATTAATTACTATTCACATTTAAGGTGATAGAAAGCATCACCGAATCCCTCTCATTCTTCAATCAACTTAAAACTTTAAGCAAAACACATACTGTCCGACACTGGTAATAACCTTCTTATCCAAAGATAGATCTGGAAACATTATAAAAACTCATCATTATGAAAAAAACTCATATAACTAGAAATATATCTAAATACTCTTTCCAATTTTTTTCAATCATCTCAAAATTCCACTTGTAGCTCCAATTATGCCCATTTTACTGAACACTACTTTTTTAGGGCCTCAAAACTACCCTTTTACCAGTCAACCTAAATGGAGATAATTTGACCATGTACCTGCATCAACATGTACTATAACCTCTATTGAAATTAGTATCATCTCACATAATTCCATAACATCAATTTAACTTGCAACTCTTTTGGACAACCTTGTCCCAAAACATTCTTCTTCAGAAACTAACCTGTTTGAGTGGGGCCCACTCATCACCATGACCTCTACCATAAATTTATGGAAATATAAAATAGTAATATACATAATAAAATAGTTAATTTTTATTAATAAATCAAAATATGCTCACTGTACCTCTTCTTCTACAAGCTACTCCTAGCTAGGGTTTAACTAGAGTTTTAAACCACTTTATCTTCTTAACATTCGTTCATAAAAACATGAATATGAAATGACATAATTATTTTTGGAAAAAATTATATAATCAATATAGAAACATCCATGAAAGTTACAAGTTCCCATGTAAAGTACACACTTCAGGGTGAGCATCAGAAATGGCAACTCGAGCTAGAATTTCACTAGACTTTGACCCCGTCTCATAAAAACTGACATAACTTACAAAATAAAGCTCATGGAAACCTGAAATGTTTCTCAAATAACCATGACACATCACAATAACATATCCAATCATAATAATGTAATAACCATACCTAAAACTTGCTAGACACCGAGACTTGGATAACAACTCTTTAAGGTTTCTCATTGTAGAAGCTAGGGTCAATTGAAAGAATGCTATAAATCATCATAAAACCACTAAAAATGACCCAAAAAACCTAATAAACCTTTATATACTTTAATACATGCATCCATGAGCTCATATAGTTCTAAATATCAATCTCATACCTCCTAGCAACCATACTTGCTCCAAATGAGCACCTGTAACATAGCTAGTCATTTGTACCCTGCATCATGCTTCTATTGTGAGTTCCTAAAAATCTCAAAAATTATATCCACCATGCCAAAATGATTCTCAAGAATATAAGAAGCTTCTACCTCCATGCAATATTACCTAGGCACCTGAATAGGCTTGTAAGAGCAAACAATCCTCATTGAATCTCACTGTATCATTAAGTACACATCTCGAATCATCATGAAGAAATAACATACAACATCATATGACCCTAATCCATCATCAAATTTGTCATTAATGTGGTTTTTCATAAATTACAACACCTAATAGGACCTCATGCTAATATTTACGTGGTCAAGAAGTAGTAGGTGCGCTAGAAGGTAATGAATGAGGCATAGAAGAAAGAAACAAAAGCACGAAAAAAGTAGAAAAACATAATTAAACCTAAAGTATGGTGGTAGGTGAGGAGAAATTAATGCAAAAGAATTAGAAAAATCTATAAAAGGGGTGCATGTGATTTTATTCTTACCTTGCACATTTGAGTTTTCAAGCTGTGAAGAGTGAGTTAAAGAGCAACAAAGCACAAAGTGTGATTACAGTTGAGTAGAGCATCAAACTAGTTGATATTGTTCATGACCGTGGTTAAGCCCCTGCATAGGCAATTTGAGAATGAAAAAAAGTGTGTGAAGAGAAGTGTTTGAGAGGCTAGGGTTTGAATCGTAGCTAGGGCATGCATAATCAAAGATTACTGAAGCAAAAATGGCAAGGGTAAGGAGGTGAGAATTTAAATTGACACCGAAGAGAGCACCTACACCAACTACGAGAGGAAAGAAAAAGAATGAACTAGAAGTAGAGATTGAAGACACACCGAGAAGGAAGATTTTTTGAGATGTAGTATTTGGTAGGTGTGATCATGGGGATTGACCGGTAATCCCATGTCATAAAGAGAAAGGTGAGTGATTACAACCATCACACCAGTGTGAATAAATACCAAATCGAGAAGGAACTAGTGAAAAAGAAAAAATTGTGCATATAGGATGACAAACGAATTTATGATGACGAAGGGTAGAAGACTTTGGAGAAGGCCGAGTCTTGCAGATATATGAGAAAACCTAAAAAAATCTACTAATGGCTAATGTACATAGTCCACAAGGATTTATTTTACTTTATAGGTAGGTGAGTGTGCATCACCGTGCCTTTAATTGGGAAGCTCACATGATTAAGAAGCTTGGGAATTGAAATTATCAAAGACCTAGATGATGAAGTAGGTGTGGAAGCTATTGCTGTGGAGATGGATTACCAGAAATAAGGGTGCATGATGCACATATCTAAGGTAACTAACCCTATGGTAAAAATTGGTGCACATATTTTGACAAAGCTCAATGGTCGGTCAGAGCACCTTTGGGGCCAGGTGAATAAGAAATGGATCCATATTGCAAAGAAGATGGTGGAATGTACTGTTTATAACCTTTCTACATTTATAGCAGAAAGGTATAATTAAGGAAGTGCACATGGAATACAAGATTATCTGGGGCACCATCCTTCTAGCTATTGTGTTCATAGAGATTGGGGTGTTGGATAGCCCAAGGAACAAAATTTGGTAGTACCCAGAAGAAAATAAGTCACTTTACTGAGAAATTTGCAAAGTATATCTGTGATGGACCATGGGGGGTGCATATAAGCTTATCTTGGAGTTATGGCACTGAATGATGCATGAGGCCTTCGAACATGACTGATGCATACCAATAGACTTACCTGCAATGGTTAAATGATTGTAAACACCTAAAATCTACTTCCGCAGCTTTTAATGCTAATGTGGTACTCATTATCCTCTATCTCATCATTTCTATTATAATTAATGTTTTCCGCTAATTAACTATCCTTTCCCTCCATTTTTGTTAATTAATGACACTTCGTTAATTAACTAGCCTTCTATCACATTCTAGATACCAATTAATGACACTTCATTAGTTATAATCACCTTCCAATCAATCAATTAGATAATAATAGTTTAACTAAGTCTTTTTAACATGCATTTAACCAATAAACCCTCTTATTGGCTAAGTCCAACTTTCAAATGCTTCTAGTCTTATCAAATTCCTCTTAAATCACCTCCAAATAGTCTAAATTTTTTATTCTAGCCTATTAATCAATCTCATTTGATTAATTAAAGTACCTTTTAACTCCCATGAGTTATTAACCCACTAGTTAAATCATCTAATCATGGTTAACTAGTCTAAGGTTACTTTATCATTTATCTTTTGTCACACATTCATTGGGATTCAAGCTTCTCTCCAAATAGAAAGCTATAAAAGGACCAAGCTCCTACCTTCACACCTTACACCATACTTTGAATAGTATCTCATATAAAACATATGATCTAGATCCTTACTCCATTGTTAGAATAGCTTGCATCCCCATTTGCATCCATTTATTCAAGCTTGGTTAGTAAAGGAAGATCTAACTTGGACTTGTAGCCATTGTTTAGAGAGATCCTTTCACCTTCTTGAAGAAATATCTAATTTGATTGCTCTTAGATCTAATTAGGTCCATTTATTTAGCATTCATTCATTCTAGTAGGAATAGTTGGCAATTAGATGATGTTCTCCATTTATTAGCTAGATTCCATTAAGCTTTAATCATGATGGTTCATTGATGAATTTATTAGCTTAGCTCTAGAATACTTGGAGTTATTTTAGGTTTAAATCTATTTTATTAAGTTTAACATGTTCACAATTGGCACTCTTGGTGGGACAGATCCTTAGTCCTTTTTCTTTCAATTTCAAGATTTTTTAGATTAGTTTCAATTTTTTGTTTTACCAACCCTATTTTGCATTGTTAGATAAATATGAAGTTTCTTAACTAGTTTTTAAGGATTTCTTTGTTTTTGTGCTCTTTACAGGATCAAATGAGGTGAGGTGTTGTCAAATTTGGACCAAATTAACAAACTTTTGATCTTTTTGAGATTTTTTCAAAAAATTCTCGTGTTTTGATCATCTACGGAAGGGATGCATTGGTGTTATTATTTCACATGTTGGTGTTAAAAAGGGGCATGTAGGTGTCTCTTTGGATGTGATGGTGTTAAACTATCTATGTTTTTTTGTCAAGGGTGTGTTGATGTTAAAAGGGGTGTGTTGGTGTCAAAATGTGTGCATAATCAATCTTACGAGAGGCCATAAATTTTTCTCTAGACCTTGAAACGACTCCTTTTTTTGTATTGGAAAGGTATTGAAGAAAATTATGCAATAGAAACATAAATTTGGGGTTTAGAGTTATAAAAATTTAGGGTTTTCATTTTTTAGAAAACTAGTCATTTTCTAACATGTCTAATGCTTTGATGAATGTTGTTTTTCCATGCTTTACTTGATGTAGACCAAAGCTTGTGTATGGTCTTCTCTTGTACCTTTTGGTGATCTTGAGAATCAAAAAGTACTCTTATCTCAATATTTTTAATATTTAGATTAACTTTGAAGTTTCATTATTCATTTTTCTTAAGGGAATGAACCTTTTCAAAGCATTTTTATGGTCCTTTGATTTGAAGCTTTCCATTTCTATATAAATGGGCTAAAGTTTGTGCATGCTCTTCTCTTACACCTTTTGGTGATCTTGAGAATCAAACACAAATTTGGTGTTCTTTTGTAACATTTGGTTAAATTGGAAACTTCATCTTTCTTTTTTTTGCTTAAAGGAATGAATAGATTATTAAACATTGGTTAAAGTTCATTTGGTTTAAATTTTTCCTTTGCATTTATCTAGTTGAATCAAATCATCCAATTGAGAATCAAAAGCAAATTTGGTTCACTTTATATTGAAAATTACTAAAATCATTTACACGTAGGACCTACACACTTGCCGAGAGAATCATGATATAAAAAAACTCTAATTACACATGTGTTGTAGGTTGCACAACGATGTTCTAAACCTCATTTATTAATATGAAAGATGAAAAAACACCACATTATTCAACATACCGTTTGTACTTGTAGGTTTTGGTTAAGATCTACATGTAGTTCACTTTTAAATGGGAGAAATGCCTTAGCATAAGCCCGAAAAACCCATGAGGATGCTCCTGGAACCCCAAAATAGTTCACACCTAGAGAGAACTCGGTGAGCGAAACGGAAGTAATCCACTACTTGACTAAATCGCCTTTGTGAGATTAGCATAAAAATATCTTCACATGACCCCACTGAAAATATAACTAAATGAAATTTATTGCTCATTATATTAAAGGGGGTAAATTAAAGCCGAGATACTCCAAGATTTAGTCAGTGTGACTTTCTTGGAAAACCACGCTTGCAGAGATAGTTTGTGACACCTAGAGAGTGAAATAATAGGAATATTGTCAGTTGGATGCAAATATACTTAATTTATAATGTTATATAGATATATCACGAAGAATGTTTTTTGGAGTCATAACCTTGTTATTCAAACAAGGGGAGAGTCCATTGAAGTTGGAGCCTAGTGTTACTCATCACGAAATTTATGAAGTGTTACTTTTTCCTAGTTTTCACTTTTCCTAAGACAAGGAGAAACTTTGCCAAAGTTACAAGTATTTTCATCACCACTTGGTCTACTCCTTTGTTTTCTTATTTCCCATTTGGGAAAAAAAGAAAACATACATACATAGTGCTATTAATTGATTATGTCCACCACTTTTGTACCCGTTTACATTCATCCTTGCTTGAGATTGGATGGTAAACATTGAAAATGTGTTGGTATGTCTTTTTATCTTGATAGCCATTTAATCTTGATACCCATGTCAATATTTTCATTGTAGTTAGGTTATCTCATCATTGAATTCCTTTGAGTTGTTACAATGCCTGGATTATAGCCATAAAATTTTGATACTTACATCTTTTCATTGTTGTTACAATTTTGATCTAAGTTTCTAAGTTGTATTGTTACATAACGCTCTCTTAACTAACAACTTATTGATATACTTATACTTATTTTGGATCCCAACATTGTCTTGAGTTTTGGAAAGTGTTTTCATTATGCTGCTCACATTTTGGTGACATCATTTTGATACTAAAATCTTGATTTTTCCACAAAGCTTGATTCATGTGTCTAAATAGTGTTGTTGTGCTACTCACATTTATAGCCTCCATTTCCAAGGACTTAGAATTTGTTTGTATTTAAATTTTTTTAGTATACCTTGTTGGGAGATCACGTGTAGTCATTTTTACACCCCCAAAGAACAAGGAAACCCCATGCATGCCGGCCTATCACCCAGTGGTCCCTAGGTGATCACCCAAGGCACGCGCGGGACACCGAGTCTCTCTTTTATGTGATTTGAGTGGGAAAACATCATCTATGATCCAAACTTTAAAGAAAGTGAGTGGAAATGAGACATGTAAACATCATAGAGCTTAGAATGGATCTAGACCATTGCAGTCATTACAGACAGAGATACTTTAACGACTTAAAGAATTGAATCAAAATAGAAAGGAAAATGCATAGGGATTCATATTCATCTTATAAACATACATGAAAAATAACTATGAAGAATCATGTATGAATCCAAACCAAGAAGGATCATATTCAAATAACTTGGTAACCTCATTACATTCATTAGACTCACTACAAAACACCACATTATGGCAAAATGAAGTCATACATCATAACTAGATCCATATCCTTTAGCTCTCAAAAAAAAATTCACAACCCCAAGCCCTTGATACATCCATCTCCTATAGTTTATCTACCCAACCCAACAGAATCCTTGCAGCCATTTCTCGTAGAGCTCCGCTCTCTTTTAATCTATATTCTTAACCAACTCTATCAACACCCACACACACACACACCTTTTCCTTCTACGGGCACTTGTATTTATAGGCACCCCGAAGTGCCAACTCATCCTTTTTCGGCCTCAAATCCGGGAAAAGTTTCGAATGTGGTCCTCCATGGGCACATGCTCCTCTAATTCGATATCTCCACTCTTTTCCATGATGGCCTTCTAGAAGCCTCCATCGCAGGGCATATTCCTTCCTAGGCCAGCTGTCGCCAAGCTGACACCTTATCCACTCCGCATGTATAATCGGGTCATGATTTTCTCATGTTCTACCCAAAATTCCAAATATGGCTAAGTCTCGAGACCTTGTTCTACCGGTGCGTAACATGATCCTTCTAAAACCCTCCTAGAACCCTACCTTGTGCACTTTCTTCTTACGCACCCACCCTTCAACTTAGGCCTTGCGCGCCCATGCACCTTTTTGTACTTAGTCAATATTTTAGGGGCCTAACATCACTCCATACTTTACCTGTTCTCAATATTTTAGGGGTCAAACATCACTCCACACTTTACTTGTTCTCCACCCATGGGAACATTTCTTTAAAGAAATAATTACAATAGACTTAACGTATTGGAAAAAGAATAAGGGAATGAAGAATTGGGAAAAATGAAAGAATGGGGAAGTGTTGTCATTATTGCAACAAGATGGGAAAATCTCTTTACAAGTTAGCCTCCAACTTGTTCTAGGCATCAAATTCATTTTCTCTCTCTGGAAGAGGTCACCAACTAGGGCACTTACCTCCTCAAAACCCAGTCCATTTCCTCGAGTGTTCAATGTTTCAACCATTCCTTCTAATTCCTTTCCCATGTCCTCAAGCGCATCCATCCTTCTTGTAATATGTGGGTACAACTCCTTCAGCTGGTTTTTAATTGAACCTCATAAGGTTTTAATAGCTTCTAAATTTTTCTTGACCTTGACCAGGATCCTTTCCCGCTCTACTTTGTTCCCTTTTTTCTTCTCTTGGAATTCCTTGAGCTCTACCTCATGAGTGATGAATAGAATACTCACCACTTTATCTCTGTCTTCTGCAATGTCATATGTCACCTCGGTAGTATGGGTAGTATTATCACATCGCAAGTACCTTGTTGTACTCTGCAATGATTTCTACAACCTTTAATTTTTCCTCCTTCCCCAGGCGCATTGTTATTTCTTCTATGGATTCTAAGGCCAATGATTCTAAGACAAACGTGCACAGGGGGACACCAAATTGGATAACCAATTTTAGGTGTCTACATTTTTCCCCTTTTTGTCAAGTAACTTGCGATAAGCAAAGTTGCGAGACAAAAACAAGGAGTTGGAAGAAAGGAAGAAAAAGTGATGATGTGATCCCCCTCAAACTAGGGATGGGATGGGCCCCAAAAGAGCAACCGATCCCAAGTTTGAAAAAGGTAGATGAAAATGTAGGATGCCCCAGCTAGATGCCTTGGAGTAGATCTGATCATTAATGATGCACAAAAATAAACATTAAGGCAGCAACCTAAGGAACTCACATTGGTAGGGCAGACTAGACGGTCTCCGCATGAGACGATGTTAGTACCTACAGACCCATGAGTGTAAGGAGGGATGCAAAATAGTCAGCACCTAAAAAGAGACACATTGGTAGGGACAACCAGATGGTCTACAAAGCAGATGACGTTAGTGCCTACAGACCCGTTAACTCTAAGGTGCCAAAATGTGAGTGCCCCATGGATAGGGAACATGCTCAAAATGGATGATAATATCGAAAGTATGTGCCAAAAGGCAACACTCAGGGCACAATAATGACCAGATAAATAAGCCAAGCATCAACACTATGGCAAGAAGATTAGGAGATGGAAGAAAGTGATGTGGAGAAGCCAAATTGCAACCCATCGGCAACAATGGGCCCAAATCGGCGTCGATAAAAAAAATTGGCGCCGACCATAAAAATTAGCGCCGACATTGCCAATCGGTGCCGACCGTATTGAGCACATATAAATATGTGAATGGAAAACGTGAACGATTTATTTACACCACGATGATTGATTTAGAGAGAGTTAAAAATTGATTTTGAACAACATGGAAGCCTCTGGAGCAGAAGTCGGCGGAAGAGGACACGACCTGGGGTAAGTGGTTCTACCCGAACTTGTCATATAGTATAATAATTTTATTATTATTATTATTTTTTGAAAAAATGGAATCGGTGGGAGGCCAGAGTGTTTTTGACCTGCTTGCCTCCCAATCGGCGTCGATTGGAAAAATTGATGCCAATTAGATTAAATCGGCACCGATTCACTTCAATCGACGTTGACTATATATTGATCGACACCGACTGAAATAAATCGATGCCGATTGGACCGAATGAACTGATAAGATGATAAAATGTGTTTTGGATGTTTTGATTTGGATAAATAGGAAGCTAACATTGCTCTTGATGTTATGGATGCAGGCACGAGAGGTGTTACACATGTAGGATGCTATTCCCGAGCTACTAGAGACCATTCTCCCTGATGTCACTGACACAGATTGGTGCCACTTAGAGCTAGCCGAGGCTCGGGGGCTTCGGTACTACCGATGAGTGCCTCGAGATGTAGAGTTGATGCGAGCACTAGTGCGACGATGGGATAGCTGAACCTTCACTTTTTGGTTCAGGACGAGTGAGATGACCATCACCCACGAGGACATATACAGGATCCTGAGGCTGCCAATCACCGGGACCCGATAGAGATTACTCCACGAGAGCAGCAGCAGAGGGCCCTAGGATGATTGTATGGAGACAAGGTAGATGATTAAGAGATAGTGTCCGAGGTGGTGAGGATAGCCTCTCAGTACAGATAGGATGATGCTAGGAGCAGACAGATAGTGTTGATTCAGATGGCTATCTCCTATTTTTCTCTACTAGATTCAGGAGGTGGGAGATTCCCATTGCTATTACTAGATTGTGTTTGTGACATCCTACAGTTTAGATAGGTGTTCATGTTTTTCGATGCCCTGATAGCTTAGATATATTATGAGTTATGGATGTATACCACCGGCAGGAGGACATGCATTGATGTTAGTTTTGTGCTCCATTTGGGCATATGAGCACATAGTAGTGATCAGGCCATCCGGGCTTCCATGGATGCCAGCAGTAGTGGGGGCCATTGATTATGGATTTGGTGATGGCAGGCCGACATGGCCCGGAGATACAGGGAGATATGAAAATTGGTATGCCAGCGCTTGGGATGCTAACACTAGAGCAGGTCATTTGGAGACCATATCGGTCTCCCGACATGGGCCGGTCAGGAGGCTCACCTGGTGGGGTTGAGATGGAGCAGGGTGGTTAGGGGCCACAAGCTGGATATGTGGGAGCGCGTCCCATTTATACGGGTATTGAGATAGTTTAGCCTAGTGCAGACAGTGTCGACCACCTACAAGCCATACAGGCGAGACAACAGAGAGACTGATCTACCAATTTTGATCTCAGGTAGATCCATTGAGGGAGGCCCCACCTTCCGTAGATAGTGATGATGATGCCAGAGTGGATGATAGGCTATGTCGGCATGGTATTCAACAGAGCTACCATGACACTTGCAACATCCATAGATGCCGATGAGGAGGATATAGCCACAATGCTAGAGAGGCTGGAGGAGAGCATTTTACCTTGATGCAGACACACCAGGTGGCCCTCGACGAGATCAGCTCGGCAGAGGAGAGGATACCCGATCTTTGAGAGAGACACAACTCGCCAGAGTGAGATACAATGATCCAGCAGAGGGATCACTACCATTGGCATAGAGGCCCTCAGGGCCAAATATGGTGATACAGGTACTATGTCAGAGTCCAGGACACAGGGTACGATGTAGGAGGGCCACCACCAGTAGCACCAGTAGTGACATTACGAGCACCTGGTATGGTGAGCTTGAGTACTTATCAGTCTCTCCTCACTAAGGTGAGATACTATGAGGATGCCCTAGCAACATGCCCCTGAGGTGCCTCATTATGGTGCGAGGAGGAGATCAGCGACAGCCACACCTAGTGGTGCATCAGAGGGAGGGAGCACCAAGAGAGAGTGAGGTGGCGGCAGGCCCCCAGTAGTAGGTGCTTCTAGTTCGATAGGTGGTGGCCAGGAGAGACAACCTAGTCCAGAGGAGGGTGGAGGAGATAGTGTCTTCCACTTATCAGATTTTACGATATAGAGATTGGTGTATTTTGATATCGATATATTGATGTAGCCTTGATTTGAAGAATTTTTGATGTATGATATAGAGGGATTGATTGAAATCCATCCATTCTTTGTTGTACAGATACTCATGTATATATATATATATTCATCATTTTCTTTGTCATATGATTGTACTCATGCTTTTAATTTCGATATACATGGATAGATGTAGCGTAATTGTGATGGATATAGACATATGCTGATAGATGATAAATAGATGTGATTGGATGGACATAGACATAGAGGATAGATAGACGTGATGTGATTTGATGTGATTGATATGTGGATTTAATTTTGATGAAAAATAGATATAGATAGATGTAGTGTAACTTGGATGTACACATTTTTAGATGTTTTGATGGATAGATGTGATTGATAGATTTGATATGTTTGAGATGTTAATTTAATTTTGATGAAAATAGATAGGTAGATCCACATGTGTTGACAATACATGCTTTGATATGTGTTTTGGACAAAGTAGATAAGATGAAATTAGATAGATGATAGATTTTGATTAAATTAACATGTTAAATGTCAATTTAATTGGATGAATAACAAATAATAATGGGAAATACTCTCTGTGAGAGCCAAGGATGTAATGAAATAACCTTGATTAGAAATAAAGGAAATACACCTAGATAAGAAAAAGAATGATAAGCTAGGCCCCTAACCGACCATAAATAGAGACTTTGATAGGAAACCAAAAGACCATGCATACAAGGCCATATATGAGGTTAAAATAAACCTGACACTAGCTAGTCGCCAACTAGATCTAGAAGGTAAATGGAAGGAGAAGTAAGTATTTTATCTTGTCAAAATTTACAAAGGACAGAATACATGCTCACGTTGGGAAAATAGGGTTCTCCATATGATCGACAAAAGGTCTTATGTCTCAGCTTCATGATTTTTGTTTTGACAGAAGAGCAAACTGATCAATGTGGGAAATTTGCTAGATATAGAAAGACTGATTGATACGGGAAGTCTTTCAATGATGCTAAGAAGCAAAAAAATAGCCGTCCTTTAAGGGAACAGTCTGTATTTTGAATGTAGCCATCCTTCAAGGGCATGGTCTATATTTCAAATGTAGCCATCCTTCAAGGGTATGGTCTATATCTTTTGATTCATTTTGAAAATGCATAGATAGTTGTCCTTCGAGGGATCAGTCTATCTTTTTGGGGTTTTTTTTTTTTGAGCTTTTGGAGCTTGTTTTGAAAGAAGCTGAGTGTAGACCAGATAGATCAGATAGAGGGGAAGAAAATGTATAAAAGCACGTACTCATGCCCCAAGTAGATTCGATTAAGATAGATACTTGGGACAGATGAAGAAGTGATTAAGGTGTCCCTACTAGGAGGAGGAACATATCCATAAGAAAAATGCTATGAGTAGAGCCGATACTCATATTTAAGGTGGAAAAGACATAACGCGGAGAACCACATAGTTCGAATCACTATGAAAATATATGACTGGTTGTTAGATGGATGAAAGATCTGTTTTGTGACTAAGATCATGTAAGATAGATTTTAACAGTAGAAGGGCCTTAGATGCAAGGCATTAAGAGGTTCCATTTCAGGTACACCATCCATGGAGGATAGATGATAAGCCCCAGACCCATATTTATGAGTGACTACGTATGGACCCATCCAGTTAGGAGCAAACTTACCACACTGACTCTGTTCTAGCGTAGTGACATTTTGGTTTTCTTTAAGAACAAGATCACCAATTTTGAAGTCACGGTGTTGCAAGTTCTTGTTATAAGCATGTTTGACACGCTCAAGATAGATTTGATGATGCTCAAGAGCATTGAGACACCACTCATCTAGCAACTCAAGCTGCGCTAGATGATTTTGATGATAGTCCTCATCAGAGACAAATTCTCTGAGAGAAACACGAAGAGATGGGATCTGGACTTCCAAAGGAAGAACAACCTCTGACCCATAGACTAGAGAGAAGGGAGTAGCACCCATAGGAGTACGAATGCTAGTCCAATAAGCCCAAAGAGAAAAAGGGATATGTAAATGCCAATCCCTACCAGCTTGACTAGTTACCTTTGCGAGGATATTACGTAAAGTTTTATTGGAAGCCTCGGCCTGGCCGTTAGCTTGGGGATAGTATGGAGAAGAAAAGCTGAGTTTGATATTGAAAGCATCATAGAGGTTCTACAAATCAACATTTTTGAAAGATTTACCATTATCTGTGATGAGTTTGTGTGGAACACCAAAGCGACAAATGATGTGTTGATAGACAAAATCAACAATCGGTTTAGCTTTGGTCGATGAAAGAGGAATAGCTTCCACCCACTTAGTAAAGTATTATGTGGCAGTAATGATAGAATGATGATCGCTGTGAAGAGCGGGATTGATAAGACCGATGAGATCAAGACCCCATTGTGAAAAAGGCCACAAATTTGTTGCAGGTTGCAAAGCCTGACTAGGGATATGTGTAAGATTGGAATGTTGTTGACACTTGACACATTTCTTAGTGTATTCACAACAATCTCGATTAAGAGAAGGCCAATAATAGCCTAAACGTAAGATGCATTTAGCTACAGCCAAGCCACTAAAATGTCCACCACAGATACCATCATGGACTTCCTGGATGGCTTTAGATGATTCAGGGGTTTTGAGGCACCGAAGCAAAATACCATCAAAACCACGTTTGTAGAGGATTCGCCTAGAATAGTATAGCGATTAGCGCGTAGGATAAAATATCTTCTACCATTGGAAGTTAGATCTGGAGGAAGCACTGAATGAGATAGATAATCAACAATGTGTTGATACCACTCATCTTGAGTATTGGTTGTGACAACATTGATTGAAGTTAGTTGCCTAAGATGAGATGGTTGATCTAATCACTTGCACAACCACATAAAGTTGTGAGTCTTCGATAAAAGGTGGAATAAGCAAGGCTAACGAAGCCATTGTATCTACGAATTGATTCACAATGTGAGGAATAGCTAGGATAGTGAATTTATGAAAATATTGGAGTTGAAAGAGAATGATATCATGATATTTTTGAAGGATATCATTCTTGCATTGATAGACACCCATGACTTGATTAACGATGAGTTCAGAGTCACCAAAGATGTCGATATGGTGGGCACCAAGATTAATAGCATTTTGAAGACCTAAAACAAGAGCTTCATATTCAGCCATATTATTGGTACACTCAAAGTTAAGTTTGTGTGCGACTGGGATAGGTGCACCCCAAGGAGGAATCATAACGAAACCTGCACCTCCCCCTTGCTGGCATTTGGATCCATCAAAGAAGAGTTTTAATTTAAATGGAGAAAGAATGAAATCAATTTTTTGGATATACTCATCGGGGAATTGAGAAAGGGGGACTTGAGTGTTCGAAGAGGAGCATCAGCTAATTGATCTGCAATGACCTGACCCTTGATAGATTTTTGTGAGATAAACTCGAGATCAAATTCTGTCATGAGCATGAGCCAACGAGTGATACGATCATTGTGATAAGGCTTCACATGCATTGTCTTGAGTGGATTGACACTTGTGACAATGTAAGTTTTGTGATTGAGGAGGTAGTGACGAAGCTTAGAAGTTGCAAAGAAGAGAGCACAACACAGCTTTTCAGCTTCGGAATAACGTGTTTCATACTCATGGAGAGTGCAAATGATGTAATAGATGGTCATTATTTACCATTAGCATCTCGATGTGAGATCATGGCTCCTAAAGCATGGTCAGTCACAAAAATATAAAGATAGAATGGCTCCCCCTCGCGTGGAGGTGTAAGCATAGGTGGGGAAAGAAGATAAGCTTTGAGATCATCAAAGGCCTTTTGGCAATGCTCATCCCATTCAAAATGAACATTCTTACGGAGGAGATGATGAAAAGGTTGACAACGGTCTAACAGTTGCGAGATAAAATGATGTATTGATTGAAGGCATCCTTGAAGACCACGGAGTTGCTTTAAGTTAGAAGGGGGAGGCATCTCAAGGATAGATTTTATTTTTGCGGGGTCCACTTCAATACCCCTAATAGAAATGATAAAGCCTAAGAGTTTACCAGTGAGAACACCAAACACGCACTTGGATGGATTTAGGTGAAGACAAAAGTGAATGAGCCTCTCAAAGAGAGGTGCAAGAGTGAAAAGATGATCCTGATGGTGTTTGGATTTACCGAGGAGATCATCGATGTAATCTTCCATAGTTTTGTGTAAGAGATCATGGAAGATGTAGGTCATGGCTCGTTGATAGGTTGCTCCTGCATTCTTAAGACCGAAAGGCATGACACGATAACAAAAATTCCCCCAAGGAGTTATAAAGGAAGTCTTATGTTGGTCCTCAGTGCAATGAGAATTTGATTATACCCAGAGAAACCATCCATAAGAGAAAGCATCTCATGACCTACCATTAAATCCACGAGTTGGTCGATATTAGGTAGAGGAAAATCATCTTTTGGACAAGCAAGATTAAGATCCCGAAGTCGGTACAAATTTGAATTTTCCTAGTAGCTTTGGTTACTAGTACTACATTTGAAACCCATTGTGGATAATCGATGGGTTGGATGAAGTTAGCAGAAAGAAAACATTGCAACTCTTCTTTAACAAGAAGGGCTACTCGAGGGTGCATTTTATGCAATTTTTGTTTAACTGGTTTGATGTCGGGAAGAGTAACGATATTGTGGACCACGATATCGGGATCGAGTCTTGGCATATCCTCATATGACCAAGTGAAGGCTTGACGATGGTTGGAAAGAAAAGTGGTAAAGTCTCCTAACTCCTGTGGATTAAGAGATTGGCTGACCTTAATGATGCGAGGGTCTTTAGAAGTCCCTATATTAAGATCAACAGTGGCTTCGTTAAGAAGCGTAGATGTGTCAGAAGGAATGGTTTTAGGAAGATAGGAATCCTCTACCCCTAGATAGGTGAGGACAGAATCATCATCCGCACAGTGGATAGTGTTGATAGTAGGAGAGTCATCTCCAACTATTTTAGGGAAGACTAATGGTATGGAAGTGGATTTGTTATTAGTTTTATAGGTCAGTGGCCCTAAGGAAATGGTATTGACTAAAAAAAAAAGTTAGATGGGATGGAAATGGTGTCATCCACATCAAATGATGCTTCTGACCTAGCGGGAGAAGATGGTTCCTCAATGGGAAGAGGCTCATCGAGAATAGTGATGGTGGCTTTTGAAAGAGGTTTAAATCCTAAACCAAATTTTTGATGTGGTTTGAGAGTTGGAATGGACATGAGGTCATGCACACCCTGTTCATACTTTCCCAGGCCAAAACCCTTCCACGCGCATCGATATAAATAAGTTTTTACAAACGTGGGATTTTGTAGACAATCAAACCCTGTTGAATAGGGTTTGGCCCTAGGAGGAGAATCCAGGTGATAGTGAGGTGTATCAAGACCACCGTAAATGAAGTTAGTCTATTGATTGGGCAGACCAATGGTGATGACATGACCGAGACCTAGCTGATATTCAGGTTGTTTGTCTAGTCTACCATACTCATTAGGTTTGAGATGGGCATCAAAAGAAAGAAGAGGAAGCTCTCCTAGTGAGAAACACTTGTAATGTCTCTTCTAGATTTTGTAAATCTGGTAGTTTTGTTGTAGGTATGGAAGAGGATGAAGCCTCGTCAAGAGAACAAGCATTCTCCTTTAGAGGGGCAGACCCTTTGGTTATGTCACATTGTGCAGAAGGAAAAGGATCTCCTGGATGAGTATAGATTTTTCCCTCATACTGATATTTTAAGCATCAATGGAGGGTTGATGGGATGCAATGCATTGTATGAATCCAGGAGCATCCGAGGATCATATTGTAGTGGAATTTCCCTTCAACAATGTAAAAGAGTTCGTGAAGCAGCTTCTTACCTACTCGAATGGGTAGGACCACAGTTCCTAAAGTAACTGCCAACTGATCGTTAAATGATCGAAGGGTGAAAGGCAGGGGTGACACTACGTTCTTTGGTAACTTAAGTTGCTCGAATGTGTGTGAGGAAATGATGTTAAGTGCAGCACCACTGTATCAATCATAGTGTGTTTTAACATAGTGTTGTTGATTTGAACTATGATAAAGAGGGGAGCCTCCAAATCCTCGGAAGAAAGGGAAGGAATTTTTGAATCTTCAAAAGAAATGGTGGTTGACGGTTTATTCAATCCAACAATCATCTCGAAAGGTTGGGGCTCATCTGAATTCACTGTGATATGGCACAGATTATCAATCAAAGCCTGGCGATGCTGTGGAGATGATTGAATGAGGTCAAAAAGAGACATTTTGACCGGAGCATGAGTAAGTTGTTTCATAACACTCTCCTCTACTGACACGGGAATCTGAGCCTGAGGTGAAGCATGAATAGAGACCCTAGGTCTTGAGGCTGATGTGGAAGGAGGAATGCCTTCAGGGGCTGCAGAAATGACAACCCATGGCCGAGATGATGATAGATTATCATATTGTTGTGTTCTAGTGGCGATATGAATCGTGTCAATTTGGGAAGGTGGAAGACCATCCGTGTGGAATTAGTAGAACTAGAGGCTTGAGTAGATTGTTGAGGCTCAGATGTGGTTGAGATGATAGGAGATACTTGTTCCTCCTCTTCTTCCAGCAGAAGATCACTTTCTTCCAAAAGACTGTTAATGATAGATTGAAGGGCCTTACATCCCTCGGTGTCATGTCCTAGGGTGTGATGGTAAGCACAAATCAAATCAGAGTTGAACCAGGAAGGTTTTACTCCTTTAGGATTATAGGGTTTGATCGGAGGAAGGGATATGGATGAAGACTGGATAAGTTGGTGAAGAATCTTGGTATAGAACCCGGTAGACAAAGATGAGGACAGAGATGACGGAGGTGCCTCTCTTACCTCCATGGACTGCCGAGGTAAAAGAACCTGCATATCTGGTTTGACAAGTATCTTTTTAGGGATCATTTTACTTTTTCGGACATCGAAGAAGTAGCCTTGGACACTTGAGATGGAAGCAAGTGAGGCATGATTGATTTCTACGGAGGAGGAGCTCCTAAGATAGATTTTGAAGAAGATGAAGATGTGACAAGTGTTGTGGTCTTCAGAGATAGGGAAGGCTGCTTGATCGAAATAGATGACGATTTAGATAATGCTGATTTAGATGAGGGAGGAGCTCCTAAAATAGGTCTGATCAGAGGAACATAGGGTGCCTTGGATTTTGGTGATGAAGATGATGGTCCTGATAAAAGAGGTGATGCCTCTCTAGTCTGTGAATTCACTTTACAAGGCACCAACGAAGAAGGTGTTGTAGAAGAAGAGGATGATGGTTCTGATGGTATTGTAGAAGAAGACACCTTCCTAGTTGATAAATCTAATATTTTATGAGGCGTAGAAAGATATTTTTGAGGGAAAGCACCAAGAGTCTTAATAGTCTAAAATATGGGTTTTCCTTTTTTAGGGATGGTGACAACTTCAACCGCATAAGGTGATTGTAGCCTTTTCGGGGAAGGAGATGAGGAGGTGCTGATGATGTAACGTTAGACTTTAGTTGTCTTGGTTTAAGTCCAGGAACCGAGAGTGTAGGTGCGATGCTATTTCTTTAGATTTTCCCTTAATAGGAAAAATAGTATCGGTGATGGAAGAAGTGGATGATGAAGGAGTAGTTCCTTGCGAGGGAGGTACTTCTGGTATAGTAATTGTGGGTGTAACTACTGTGGGAAAGGAAATGGGAAGAGTCAAAATCGAAGACGCTTCCATTGAAGTTGGTACAACTATAGGTATGTTTACCAATGGCATAGTCACAACAAAAATGGGAGAAACAGAAGTAGATGTATTCGTGGTGGAAACTCGAAGAGATGTAATTACCTCGAGCATCGAAAGAATATCTAACGATGAGAGACAGATGAGGATGACACTGTCTCGGTATAGACGGAAGATCAGATAAAGAGGTAGAGGGAGATGAATCCGTCTCTAACAATGTGGGAATATTCAAAGATGAGGTGTCTGAAGATGATGGAATCCCAGCGATTAGTGGAGCGGTAGGAGGTTCTGATTCAGTCGATGTGTTCGTAGATGGCTTAGTTTTAGAAGAAGATTCTTCAGTAGAAATGAAGTTGATAGTATGAGTGTTTGGTTTTTGAGACTCTGAAGCATCATGGTTTAGGGAATGATTAGGAAAAGGTTGTTTAAAAACATCAAGCGCCTGATTTGGGGGAGCATTTGGGTTATCCAGAATGAGCTCACCTTTATCAATGAATTTCTGGACAAGATTTTTGAAGGTTTGACATTGCTCAATGTCATGGCCTTTGGTTCTATGATAATGATAGAAGTCATTTTCCCTATACCAGAATGGACGTTCTTGGTTTTCATCAAAATTTCTAATAGGGGGAAGTTTGATCATGTGAACTTCCAACATTTTTTCTAAGATAGAAGCATATGATTCCCCCAACGAAGTAAAAGATCGAGATGATGAGGGTCCTTTTCGAGAAGATGAGGAGTCTCTCCGTGGTGTTTGATTAGAACTGTTATCGGCACGTGGTGTTTTTAATACGATAGTGTTAGTGGATCCCTGATTTTTGTCTTTAGAAGTGGAAGGGTTTGATTTTGTAAACCGAGAAAAATCTGGTTTAGATTTAGAGCGAAGTTTTAACTTCCCTTGTTCAATGGCACGGGACTCAAGTTTACGTGCCATCGTAAAGGCTTCTTCAAATGTATGAAAAGTTTGGATCCTTAAAGTGGAAGAAATATGATTAGCACAAGATCGAGTAAACAACTCGATCTGTTGAGATTGAGGAAGGGAGAAAGACAATTGGTTTATTATCCCTCTCCAATGAGTGACAAAGTCTGCAATAGACTCATCATCGAATTGACAAATGTTATAAAGATCTGTAATCGAGATCTTATGTGTGATGTTTATTGAAAAGTTTTCAACAAACATCTGGGCCAATTGAGAGAAAGAAAACAAGGAATGTTGAGGAATGTTATTGTACCAATCTAAAGCAGGCCCTGCTAGAGACATAGGAAAAGTACGGAGCATAAGCTCCTGATCCTGGACTATCAGGTAGCAAGCATGTTTGAATGCTCACAGGTGTTGTTGAGGATCCTCCCGACTATGAAATTTTGAGAACTTAGGAAGTTCCCATTGGGGGGATAAGGCTTAAAAGCCACTGATGGATGAATGGGTTCATTACACACTTCTTCAAAAGAGTATGAAGGACGAGCCCCTTTGGTGGAGGCTTCTAAGTCTATGATTTTCTTGAAAAGAATTTGGACCACGTCAGATTGAGGAGGAGGCATACTGGTATGTCCTACATAAGAAGTGAATGGTGGATTTTGTTGAGGCGTCAATGGGGGATTCATCTGTTGATTAACAGGATGGTAAGAGGAATAACCAGGTGTTCTGGGTGATGCCTGGTGAGGTATTTTCTATGAAGGATCCTGTGTATAAACAGGCTGTGAGATGACAAGTGGTTGAGAAAAAGGTGGTTGAATGAAAGCCGAGCCTGTGATTGGTGGGCTCCTACACTTGTCGACTGAATCGGAATGGATTGAGGAACATGGGTATTGATTTGATTGGACATGGTGGGGAACAAGGTCTGAATGAGGCTTTTGACTACCGGATTGGTTATTAAGGGTGCCGATGCTAGAGGATGGGTGAAGGTCACTTTGTCATTTGGAGCATTGGAAGAAATACCAACTGGAGGATGAGAAGTAGGAACCAACTGACTCATTGAAGGGGGTTGACTCATAAAGAGGTACTGACCCTGGGACGTAATGGATGGCATAGAAGAATTAACAATAATCTGTGGGTGCGTAGACGTGCCCATTATAGCTAGAGAAGAGGACTTCTCAGAAGTAGGTTGTGGAATAGTTGAGGTAACTGTGGCGTTAGGAATAGGAAAGACTATTTGAGAACTAGTTGACATGGTCGGTGGAAGAGAAAAAGGAGGCACAGGTGCACCACCCTCTTCCATGGTTTGAGGTGAGAAAAAGGATGCTAACTATTCTACAAAAGCCTAGGATGGTTCACGAGGATAATCATAAACTTGCTGGATTGGTGGTCCCTGATCAGATATTTGAATGGACTTATGTACTAGGTAGTCCATAAGGGCTACCAGATTGCGATCAAGGAGCGCCTGAAATTCAGGATCCCCACGAGGAACATACTCTATATCAGAAGCAGATGATATTTCTGAAGGACTGGGGGAAGCTGGACGTGATGGGATTGCTTTAGGCTGATAGAAAGGATTATATGACCAAGATGGGGAACCAACTAATAGCGGTCCCGAGGAAGACCCGAGGGGTGCTGAAACATCCACACTAGTGGTGATCTTGGAGGAAGAAGGGGCCAGTTGAGCCATTTTTCTAGATTGTAACCGAGTGATGACCGTCATAAACAAGTAGAAATATAGAAAAAGAAGATTGACCTAACTAATGCATAGAAAATTCAAGCAGTGTAGGTGATTATCTCTTTTAGTTTTCATGCTTTTAAGAAAGAAAATATTAGGGAAGGATTTTTAGAACAGGAACTACTCAGATAGCCAAACTAAGGATGGTTTGGGGAATGTTTTGGTGAGGAGTCCCGAAGGCACTTCAGTAAAAGACCAGTACATGGCTTGATATAGGGGGCTACCCCCACACTTCACACACCACTGCGATAAGGGAGTCAGGTGCTTTGCCAATATATACCAGAACTTCCGTGAATTTATAGCGCAGCCCGAGTACCGTGTAGGCTCTTCCTCTTGGATGTCACTTCCAAGTAGGCGAGGCTAGGGGAGGAATTTTTGTTTTGATGCTTTATACCTAGTGATTTTGGCTTTGTGTGCAAGGGTGAAAAATAAAAATCAAATAGTGTCACTACCAATTTTGATTAATTTTTCCAGCCTATTTAGAAAACTAGATGAATAGCATACAACAGAAATGACAAAGGAAAAGTTCTTTTTAAGCACTAAGAATGAAGTGTTGGATTTCGATGAAGACAAGTCAAACAAATTCTTTCCCAGATGCGATTAAATTCTTTTTAAGCACCAAAATCGAAATGTTTGAATGTGATAGAAAACAAACAAACAAGTTCTTTTTAAGTTCTTAAAAAGGAGAAAACACCGTAAAAGAGGAATACCTGTAGATTTAGCTCTCCAAGGTGTGTGGACTTCAAAAAGTGCATTGTTGAGCTCTTCCCCTCGAACAATCCCATGAACAAGCAATGTGCTCCACAAGAAAAGGTTAAGCAAACACCCAACAAATCCAGAAAGATATATCCAGATGATAGTAGAATGAAAATTTCTATTTAAAGAACTAGAAAACTTTCAATAAAATAACAATTTTGCAAAAAGAGATGGATCAAGAATGTAATTTTGAAATCAAATGAAATATTTATTGATCTTTGGAATAGGAATTGGAATTTAGCTTTGCAAGAAAGAAGAAACTTTTAACTTTTGAATTATAAGTGAAAGAAGCAAGACCAAAATGAAGGAAGGAAATGCTACGGAGAACTGATGAAAAGCAGTGAAGAAATAGAACAGAAGCTCAAAACTGGAAAAGAAATGAACTTACCAATAAGGGACTTTGGTTGGGTCCCATCGGGCATGCCAAAATGTAGATCAAGAATTTCCGTGCTTGTTACCTGTCCAAGTTAATGTACCAAACTAAACACAAAAACCTTGAAAAACTCAAATGAAATCGATACCTGAAAGACAAGATCTGAAGATGTAGATGGAAAAGAAAGCCGATGTAGACAAGACGGGTGCACATGAGTGATCCTGCAAAGTAGATCCAAGAAACCTGCGAGACACAGATGCTTGATAGAAAAAGACCACGTTAAAAGATATTTGGGTGGACTGCTGAAAAGCGGGTCCGGGAAGCGATAAGCTCCCTCGGTGGATGTCAGTCCACATTTTCAATTAAGGAAAGAAGCATACATGATAAAAGATGTAAGTAAATGTCTATATTTTGATTAAAAATGACAGACATAAAAGTAAACAGTAGACAGAAACCAATAAAAAATGGGAAAGTGTGAAAACAATGCTTTGGATTTGTGTTCCCTGAATTATTTTACCTGTCCGTAGGTAGATCGGTGCCGATTAGAAAAATCAACATCGATATGATAAGAAGATGCCTCAACTTGGGGAAAATTGCAGGAAGATTGAGAAACAGACAGTGGAAGCTAGATCGTTGATCTCCGCTGGATCTACAAGAGGGATACTGACAAGGCTCCACCTATGCTGGATGCAGGAACAGAGTCACCAAGAGATCGATGGAGGCTCACGATGTCGATGTGGTAGGAGAAGAGTAACGGTACTCCTCTCAAGGATTGGTTTGGATAGGATTCTCTCTCACTTGATAGATAATGCTCAGACTTGATGCTCAAAACTCTCTCGTTCTTTTTCTCTCACCGAGAATTGAATTCAGCCTGTGTATTTATGTCAGTCTTGACCGAGATGAAATCGGTGCCGCTCCGAAAAATTGGTGTCGACCGAGTATCGGTCGGTGCCGATCAGGGAACAAACTCCCAAAATGGCCAAAAGGGATGATTTTTGGGAAGATGAAGTGATCCTTCCACCTCAAATACGGGAAATATCCCTACTCAGTTTGGGAGGAGAAGAAATAGGGGGGATAGATGGATAGAATAGATACGGGAGGTTAGGAATTGATATGGGGTAGATAAGTGGTTAGGATATATGTAGAAAATATAATTAAATAGTTAATATTTAATTATCTATGGGTAAAACATAATGGGGTGACATAAACTTAGGATAGATGTTTAAATCAAATATTAAATAATACCCTAAGGGAGAAGTGGTGATGTAAATGTGCCCCAGGTTACCCGAGAAGACAAACACGCACGGAGGACACCAAATTGGATAACCAATTTTAGGTTTCAAAATGTACAAGAGAAATTTCACAATAATTTGAGGTAAACCTCCAACCTTTTCAATTCATCATGATAAAATACACAATTTACAAGACTATGCATCTCGGACAAAACCGCATGTCAAATAGTATTAGATCATTAAAGAATACAAATTTTCCTTTTCAATACATCTCAAGAATGAATTGGAGTTATCTTTAAAAGATCCAGACTTTAAATTAGCCAATACATCATAAAATTTATTTCCTTCTTTTATCACTTATGAAGTCCATCTGCAAAATTGCTAAGCGGTCGATTCATTGAACTTATCATGATAAGCAATAAGAATTAAAATGAAGTGCATTCCACTAATTGTTCCATTAAAACAACTCTTCTTTAATGAAACAATTAATGTAATCATTCAAATAAAACATAAGTAATAACAAACATAAAAGAAACACAATTAACAATCAATTCACTTTAAAGAAGCAATTTTAAGAAAAGATCATAATATAATAAGCAAACTATTGCCTTATATCGATAAGTATTGTCCCAAAAATTACTTATTTATATCAAATAACAAATCCTAACATTAAATTATTTCATAATTCTTTATTTCGATTTTGAAATATAAATTTAACTTCAATATATAAATAAAAATAGTTGCTTTCAAAATCAAAGACCTTCTTGTCATTTTTACCAATTTTCTAGAAAACATGTGAAGACAAGTTCATTTCGGCATCGTACATTTTTAACATGAGTCAATCAACAACTTAAATAAATAAGAGATTCACAATTCAGATTTGGCAACCTAATTCTTGGTCAAATAAATATAACCTAGGTTCTTAGATTAGGCCTCTTATTAACAATGGAAAAGTACTTCTCAACAACAATGTTTCATTTCAATTAACTGAAACAATTATTATTTCCTTAAATATAATTTAAGTAGAGAAGTAATTAGTAACAACTACTAATCAATTACTTAATAAAAGTAATACAAATGATTCAATTAAACCTATGACAGGTTTTATATAAAGAAAGGAGAACGAGTTGAAGAGTAAATAGTTTATAATTTCCTTTATCATTCGGTTAAACTAAATTCTCATATGCATCTTCAAAAAAGAAGAGTCTACATCCTACCCATCAAAAAATTATTAACTTACTTGCAACCTTAATGAATCTTTCTATATCATTGAAGATTTCAGTCATTGATTTGAAACCATTTGTTCCATCAAAATAAAGTAAGACTATAAAAATATCACCCCTTAATCATGACCAAACAGAGAAGGAAGAAATCATCCATTGAGTGCACAAAGAAGAGTCCATCTAAAAATAATTTCATAACGATGCATGACTCAGCCATTGAAAAATAGTCAATCAAGAAATGGTTAATTTTTCCTTTCTACAGGACAGGCTTAGTTGAACACTGTCATGAATTGACAAGACATTTGATTCCACACAAATAAACAAAGATTAAAAAAGCTTATAAACTAGAACGGTTTGGTTGGTTCCGTATATAAAAGTAGCAGTCCAAAATTTGATTATACATTCAACGATTCCCATGAACGTACCATAGTCATCTCATAACATGTTAGTTAACAAACTACAAGGAAGTTTCCAACTCTGGTGAGTAAGTTTTCATCATCTCACCCAAGGCCAAAAAGGATGGAAAATTGAACTTAATAAAGTCAAATAGAACTAAGAATATAATCACCATAATGAATTGGAGAAGGCCGACTACCAGAGTATTTCAAACATCAAAAATAACTTCAACCAAAGACAACCATCTCATTTTCTAGATTTCAATAAACCAATAATCACCTTAAAGAGTTTCGAAGAAGAGAATTCTAGTAACAAACAACCAAAGTATAGGACAACTTTCATTCTTATCTCCTCATGAGCTCAACTGTAATAGTAATTCAAAATAACAAAACTTACCCAACTCCCATCGAATTATGATTCGAAGTAGTGGAGATTTAAACAATATAAAATAAGAACAAGATATTTCTTCTAAGATCTTATACAAGTTGAATTACAGAACACAAACAATTCCATAAACCTCAAACACCCATTAACCCTTTTTCATGAGTTCAATTTCTTACTGAAGGGCATAGTATACAAATACAGTCCCAAGAAAGAAGTATTAAAACTTCACAAAACAAGATATAGTTTAGAAGGGTATTCTTCTACCTTTCAAAAACAATCCAAGACAATCAATATAAGCATGCAAGTTTACTAGTATAGATACAAACAAGATGTCCATTCCTCACTTTCATGCAAGTTCGTGTTCATAAAATGAGATAAAGCATATACCCATATAGATCGCGAAGAGTAGTACAACTTTAAAACTCAAAGATGCATCGAGAGAGAGTATCCATTTACTTTCTGACTTCATAAGATATTTCTAGTTCAAATTTCAAGACAAAAACTACTTACTGAAACTCTTTTCGAGCGGGCATACAGTCTAGAGTATATATATTCCAATCAAAACACTAAAGTCTCGATAGTTGTAAATGCATTTCACCATTTTAACTCACTCAGAGAGAACACCCAAAAAAACATTATCATGCAAGGTTCCAAAACCAAAAGCATAGAGATTCTTTCAACAAGAAAGCAAATAACCAAAAAAAAAATAGAAACCCATTTATCTCATGAGAGAAGAGTCATTTTAATGAAGCATTTAGAGAAAAGCAAGAAATATTAATGGATAGATCCTATCATGCCTGATAGTGCTTCTACCGATTCAAGAAGACTTCCATCCGAGCTTCCAACACTTCTTCTTCTCCAAGCAAGATCAACAACCAAAAATCTCTTTCCCCAATGCCTCATATACTTTCCTTGAATCAAAAATAGACCAAGGGAATAAAAAATAGCCATAAACTGAAAATAGAACTATGGTTCAAGAACAAGATAACTCCATGCAGAGAAAAAATTAGAGAGCATGAATGACCAAACAACCTCCAAAAATCCACCCACATGGTTTCCTAGGTAGCATGCTTGTCAAAAATGAGTTTCATTAATGCCATTAACTCTCAAATACCCACCTATCTCTCTTCACCACCACCATCCAAAATTAGAGAGACCCAATTCAACTTATTCATGCATGACTAAACCTTAGTGATGTCTCCACGTAGACTCCCACCAAATTTCATGCTTCTTACTAAACTAGCGATGCGCTGCCCAAGTAATTCAAAAATCAAATCATATTAATAGCTTAGGATCCTTCACAAATCTTACCACTTTCCATATGACCCTTAGGTCCCCTTTCCACATTTCCTTAGTTTAGGGTAGATTCCCTTAGCTTAGGATAGGACCATAGGATAGTTGAGAAATATTTACCTTAGGTTTAGAAACATTTCATTAGGTATATTGCCATCTTAGGTTAGGTCATAGATCATAGCCATTTAGTATTAGGTATAAGATTAGAAATAATCCTAGCATCACCTTAGGTTATTTCCCCACACCCCAATTTAGAACATGTAACCTAGGTTAGGATGCTATCTCAAATGAAATAGGCATAGATAAAAGATAGGTACATTTACCTTAAGTTAGAATCCTGTTAGGATAGATCTCATAGGCCTAGGACTTAGAGTTTATTTTTCCTCCATAGTCCTGAAGCAAGCCTCATACCACTTGACGACATTAGCATCCTGAAGAGATCAATCAAGAAGATCCAAGCACATAACATACAATGGAATGTAGGTACGATCTTACAAGAAAATAAAATAATTTGTAAACATACAAGAGTTCAGTCCATTATGTCCTCTAACCTCTGAATGTCAGCTTACCATTTAGATCAGGTAAGAAGATTTAAAACATACCTTGGATCAATTGAATTGATCCAAGGATTTGTTAATAAAAGAGATAAGTTTGTAAACTTCATTTCCAGATTACAACTTATCTATCAGAAGCAAAAATGGATTCTTTGCAAGAAATATCGTTTTAGCCATATGAATCTAAGAGCGAGAAATGACTCATCCATGATAAACATGATTTCCAAAAATCAAAGGAACAACCCTTATCCAAAAAATACATGTCAATGCTTGCAATGCAAAAGAGGAAAGATAACAGTTTGTCAAAGATGTTACATGCTTCCCTCCTAAAAGAATCATCGTCCCGATGATTATCTCCTTAAAACAATTTACATCAAGGATAATCATTTTTATTAACTTTCTTTTTATATGTTCAAAACATAACAAATTTTTAAAATTCCCAAAACAATCAACATTTACTTAGTTGTTTATTTTTAAAAATGAAATATATGACCAAAAATTGTAGGTTTATTTTCATAAAAGAATTAAATCACAAATTATATCAATCAATAGAATCAATTTTGTTCACATAAGTATGGAAAAGTAGTTTTCATATCTTCCAGATTTTCCCATGTTGCACTTTCTTCATTAAACTAGTCCCACTAGACCTTACATTGAGTTATTTCACGATTTCTTGAGTACAACTGGTGAGTTTATAGAACTTTCAAGGGTTTAACCACGATTATTCCTGGGTCTTGGACCTGCAAGGAATTCTAATTTAACACATGTGATAAATCTGAAACATATTTCTTAAGCAAAGAAATATGGAAAACATCATGCATTCATGATAAAGCAAGAGGTAATGCTAAACGATAAGCTACAGGGTTGATTACTTCAACTATTTCAAAAGGTCCCACAAAATGTGGTGATAAATTGGCAGCCCTAAAAAAGTTATAGAACTCTTTTTTGGTTTAACCCGAAGAAAGACCTTCTCACCAAGTTCAAATTTCCTATCAACCCACTTCAAGTCAGCATAACTCTTTTACCTATCTACTACTTCTTTCAAGCATTCATGAATCATTTTAACTTGCTATTCCATTTCCATAAGGATTTCAGGTCCAATTACCTCTCTATCCTCAATGTTGTCCCAACTAACAGGGGTTCTACATTTTCTTTCGTATAATGCTTCGAAAGGTGCCATCTTAAGAGAGGCATGATATGTGTTATTGTATGTAAACTCAACTAATGGAAGGTACTCTTCCCATTTATATTGCTGATCCATGCAATACATTCGTAACATATCCTCTAAAACTTGATTAACTCTTTCATCATCCATCCGTTTCTGGATGATACACATAACTGAAATTCAACTTAGTTCCTAGAGATGCATTAAGGGTTTGCCAAAACCTTGAAGTCATTCTAGGATATCTATCAGATATGATTAATTCAGGTACTCCATGTAATCTGAAAATCTCATGTAAAAACCTTTTTTCCAAAATAGGAGAATCATCCTTAAGATTACTAATAATAAAGTGAGCTACTTTTGTTAGTTTATCCACAAAAACCAAAATAACATCATGTTTATTTCTTGACATAGGAAACCCTTATACAAAATCCATGCTTATTACTTTCCATTTGTACTACGGTATGCTAGTGAGGATACAATAAACCGAATGGATGCATATGTTCAGCTTTAACACGTTGACATTCCAAGCAATGTGTCACAAAATCAATAATGTCCTTTTTCATCCCTTTCCATAAATATTGTTGTTTTATATCAGCAAGCATCTTTGTAATACCAGGGTGTCCAGAGAAAGGTGAATTGTGAAATTTTGCTAACAATTTCTTTCTTAAATCATTTAGTGAAGGTATGTATACTCTGTTTTCAAATCGTAAGATTCCTTCATTGTCAAAGTGAAAACCTTTATATCTCACATCATTTGGATCTACAATAGCAAGTGCTATTTTTACTTGTTGAAAATAAGAATCAGATTCCATAACACTTTTTACTTCATCCTTAAACTGAGTTCTTAATGTTATAAGAGTAGAAATGTGCTTCCTATGACTTAGAGCATCGGCTACTCTATTTTCCTTGCCTTTAATGTAATTTATGTCAAAATCATATTGAGACAAAAACTCTAACCATATTCGTTGTCTTACATTCAGATTTGGCTGAGTGAAAATATACTTCAGCCCAAGATGATCAGTTTTTAATTCAAAAGGTTTACCAAGTAGATAATGCCTCCAAACTTGAAGTGCATGAACAATGGCAGCAAGCTCTAAATCATGTGGAGCATAATTCAACTCATGTAACTTTAGTTTTCTACTTTCGTAAGCTATGAAATGATCATTTTGTAACAAAATACCTCCAAGACCTTCCCGATGCATCCATTACAATAGTAAAGTCTCCATTAGGGTCAGGTATAGCTAAAATAGGTGTTGAAGTTAACTGATCCTTCAAAGTTCTGAATGTAGATTCACATTTCTCATTCCAAACAAACTTCTTATCCTTTTTCTATAATGAATTTATTGGTGCAACAACTTTGGAAAAATCTTTTACAAATTTTATATAATAACCAACAAGACCCATAAAGATTATAACTTCATGTACATTCTTTGGTGTAGGCCACTTAGTTATAGCTACAACTTTAGAAGGATCTACAACAATTCCATTCTTACTTATAACATGACCCAAATAGTGCACTTCTATGTCATAGAAAGAACATTTATATAGCTACCATATAATCGTATCTTTCTCAAAAATTTCCAAAACTATCTTCAAATGCTCATGGTGTTCCTCAATAATTTTAGAATATATGAGAATGTCATCCAAGAATACAAGCACAAATTTTTCCAAGAATTCTTGAAAAATATTGTTCATTGAATTCATAAAAGATGCAGTGCATTTGTTAATCCAAAGGGTAAAACGGTGAACTCATAATGTCCACACCTTGTTCTAAAAGTTATTTATAAATGTACTCATCCTTAATCCATAATTGATGATATCCAGATCAAATATCTATCTTAGAATATACCGATGCTCCATGTATCTGATCAAATAGATCATCAATTCTAGGGAGTGGATATTTGTTCTTGATTTTTGCTTTGTTTAACATTCTCAGTAATCAAAGAACAATCTAAGTGTTCCATCCTTTTTTTCACAAATATTATTGGTGCTCCCCAAGGTGAAACACTCGGTCTAATCAAACCTTTAGAAAAAATTTCTTGCAACTGTGCCTTAAGCTCTACCAATTCAATAGTAGTCATTCGGTATGGTGCCTTAGAAATAGGCTCATTCAGGCTTGATTTCAATTATGAAATCAAATTCTCTTTTGGGTGGAAGACCTGGTAACTCTTTCGAAACACATCACTGTAGTTTTGTAACAACGAGATATCATTCCATGAAATTATTGTTTTCCTCAGCGGATTCTGAAATTTTTACCGCATATAAGGTACAACCTTTATTTTTGGCCTTTTAAAGTTATGTAGCTGACAATTTCCTAACTGAAATCTTACATTTTACGCCTTGAATCTCTGTTGTTTTTTGCAGGTCATCTAAACAACTAATATGTTTTTCAAAATAGTCCACTTTTTCTTTATGCTCAGATAACCAATTAACACCTATGATTACATCATAAGACCCTAAAGGAGCAACATAAAGATCAACTTCAGTGGAAAAACTAGGTAAGTCAAGGACTGCCCCAAAAAGACACATACTAACTGTATGAACAACATTGTTTCCATAATGTACAGTCCATGTTTTATCCATTTTTCCATATTTTCTTTTTAGTTTCGATGCTAATTTACTAGAAATAAAACATTCTAGTAGCTCCTGTATCAAAAAGAATAGTTACAGGTATGCCAAATAACTTACCCAGAAATTCTATGGGCGTGACTTGTTTTTCATCCTGTTTGTCAACCACTTTGCAGGCATGTATCTTGTGCTATCTTAATTACGTTTCATCATTTTTCAAAGGACATTGGTTTACATAATGATCCTTACCAAAGTTATAAAAAACCTCCTACAAGCCCCTTTTTAGGCTCAAATTTATTTCCACCTTAAAGTTGTCATTCGACCTCCATAGGACTTCTCGTCCATTATTATTATTCTTGACAAAGTTGTTTCGTGGATTTCCGGTAGACTTATTTTTGTTGTTTTATTATTATTATTAGCTGAAACTTACTTTTCATACCAAAATGGTCCTTTATTAGGTGCAAGAGATGATGAAGAGGAGTTGGGAAATTTCTTCCTCACTTCCTCCTTATGAGAAAAAATTACCTTTAATTTTTGTTCTGCCTTATGGATTTTTCAACAACCCTTTCCGTAGTGGTTGGTATGTGAACATCCACCTCTCCTCCTATAATGGGATTCAATCCCATGATGAATTTTCATATCCTTAACTTCTCATCAGTTTGATACTAAGGTACGCACTTTAAAGACTTTAGTAAAATGCTCCCAATACTCGATTCTGATTAGCTTTCCTTGCACTAAGTTCTGAAATTCAGCAATTTTCTAATCATAATAAAGTTGTGGCAGCCAAAATTGCATAAAGTAACCTTTAAATTGATCTCAAGTGATATTAGTTTTATCAATATTCAACTCATCCTTACGGCTATCCCACTATGAAGATGCTTCATGGGAAAGCTGATATGCTCCCCAGATTGCCTTTTTTTTCTTCCGAGAAGTTCCTTATTGAAAAGTACTTCTCCATTTCACTGAGCCAATTCTTAGCTCCATCTCCTAATGTGGTGCCATCAAATTTAGGTGGAATTATCCTTTTTATATCATTAGTGAGTTCAGTTGCCAGCCTAGCCTTTTTTTTTTCATCTGATCAGGCATGTTCACATTGTTATTATCAACGCCCAAATTGGAATTGTTCTCAGGAGGTGGCTGATTATTATTACCAGCATCTTCCTCCTCCTCATTTCCCATTACTTGTTGTTCAATCACATCCAAATGATCTCTTGTGTCCAACAGGGCAATAAGGATCTCATTAATTTTTTGGGCAATTACTGCTCCTTCTTCAGGTGGAGGATTATTTGCAACATTTCCTCTTGTTCTAACCATTTTATGTTAACAAGAAAATTTAAGTTTTATCATATTATGGACACAATAGGTCCAAGAGTTGCAACCTTCAGCTCTAATACCAAGATGTAACATTCCCATTTTAAGACTTTAGAAACAAGGGAATTTTTTTTTACACAATGTTCTCTATTCTAAATAAAACATAATTTAGAACACACATTCCATGCCAATCAATCTCATAACAGATAACCATATGCAACTATAAATGACTTGGTGAATTACCGATCTCTCATTACATGACTCAGTCTCTAACCGATCTCTCATGTTTGTCTTTAAGTATTGAATAATTTTATGTATACTACGTATACTTGGTTTTCTTACCCTAATCTAGGTACTGAGTGACTTTTTTAAAGAACCTATTTGAATATTTGTTACCAATATTCATATGAAATCACGTTCCTTAAGTAGGTGACATAGGACAACGTAACCAACATTTTGTGATACTTTGGCCAAAAATTTCTAACATACTGTTCATGTTATTATTCCTAGATGACATATTCGTCAAATCGGAATACATCCTTCACCTCACTATTATGTTATCTAGAATGGTCTTCACTAACTTCTAGTCCACTTACCTAAGGTTTGACCCTAACCCAAGTTAGTGACATAATTTTTTATAGGGAGATGCTCACGATGACTTAGGGTATATGGGCATACTCAACCGACCTAAGTTGATTGAATGTGCCTAGGTACCCTGAGTCATAGAAAGCTACTTCCTATTCCAATTCATACTACTAGCTTGACCTAGAGAGAAACTAAGTTCAAGTCTAGATGTGTGTAGATCTAGATGAACTAATGTGGAAGGGTGTTGCAACATGTCAACTACAACATTGTATCCTTGTGAAGACCTTAGTCTTCACGAAGGTATAGTTCTGTAGTTGGCGTGTGCCAACATCTGAAATAACTACTTCATCACGATGTACATACCCCTAGGAGGTCATTAACTTATAATTAATTTTGGATTAAGATTCGAATTATGAAAACCTTGCCAAACCCTAAATCCAACACCCCTTAATTTCTTCATCCATATTTGATTTAATTAATATTAAAGAACTTCATTAACTCATGATTGCTTTTATGTTTGTTATCTTTGACTTGCCGAGTAGTTATCCAAAAATAGAACAACATACATCGTAAGGTTAAATTAATGTAACTCAACTGTTCAAATAAGGTGTAGCAACCACATAGGTTCAACTAGAGCATACTTCATAGAAAATGAAGTTTGAATGATTAACGATCATAAACACCATTCTTTTACTTTACATTCTTTTGAGAGAGGAAGATTATTCCTCTCTACATGGTTATGTGTTAGGGTTTATCACACCCTTTATATCTTTCAAACTTTCTATAGTTTAATTGTATATTCAATATACATCCCATTATCATAATATATTATATAGATAAAGAACATCATCTTATGCAACTTAATAAGTTGCTTTCAAGTAAGAGAGAGATTTAACTATTTCTCTTCATCCAACTTATCAAATGACAACGAAATAAGAATACAAAAAGATATTCCAAATATCAATGAGATAGTATTCCAACTTCCTTCATAAAATGTACAAGAGAAATTTCACAACAATTCGAGGTAAACCTCCAACCTTTTCAATTCATCATGATAAAATACACAATTTACAAGACTATGCATCTCAGACAAACTACATGTCAAACAATATTAAGATCATTAAATAATAAAAATTTCCTTTTAAATACATCTCAAGAATGAATTGGAGTTATCTTTAAAAGAGCCAGACTTTAAATCAGCCAATACATCATAAAAGTTATTTCCTTCTTTTATCACTTACGAAGTCCATCTGCAAAAATTGCTAGCACGGGTCAGTTCATTGAACTGAGCATGATAAGCACTAAGAATTAAAACGAAGTGCATTCCACTAATTGTTCCATTAAAACAACTCTTCTTTAATGAAAAATTAATGTAATCATTCAAATAAAACATAAGTAATAACAAACATAAAAGAAGTACAATTAACAATCTGAATTCACTTTTAAGAAAAGATCATAATATAATAAGAAAACTACTGCCTTATATCAGATAAGTATTGTCCCAAAAAATTACTTATTTATATCAAATAACAAATCCTAACATTAAATTATTTCATAATTCTTTCTTGATTTTGAAATATAAATTTAACTTCAATATATAAATAAAAATAGTTACTTTCAAAATCAAAGACCTTCTTGTCATCTTTACCAATTTTCGAGAAAACATGTGAAGACAAGTTCATTTCAGCATCATTATGTTTTTAAGATGAGTCAACCAACAACTTAAATAAATAAGAGATTCACAATTCATATTTGACAACCTAATTCTCGGTCAAATAAATATAACCTAGGTTCTTAGATTAGGCCTCTTATTAACAATGGAAAAGTATTTCCCAAAAACAATGTTTCATTTCAATTAACTGAAACAATTATTATTTCCTTAAATATAATTTAAGTAGAGAAGTAATTAGTAACAACTACTAATCAATTAATTAATAAAAGTAATACAAATGATTCAATTAAACCTATGACAGGTTTTATATAAAGAAAGGAGAACGAGTTAAAGAGTAAACAATTTACAATTTCCTTTATCATTCGGTTAAACCGAATTCTCATATGCATCTTCAGAAAAGAAGAGTCTACATCCTACCCATCAAAAATTATTAACTTACTTACAACCTTAATGAATCTTTCTATATCATTGAAGATTTCATTCATTGATTCAAAACCATTTGTTCCATCAAAATAAGGTAAGACTATAAAAATATCACCCCTTAATCATGAGCAAACATAAAAGGAAGAAATCATTCATTGAGTGCACAAAGAAGAGTCCATCTCAAAATAATTTCATAACGATGCATGACTCAACCATTGAAAAATAGTCAAAGAAATGGTTAAGTTTTCCTTTCTACAAGACATGCTCAATTGAACACTATCGTTAATCGACAAGAAATTCAATTCCACACAAATAAACAGAGATCAATAAAGCTTATAAACTGGAATGGTTTGGTTGGTTCCATATACAAAAGTAATAGTCCAAAAGTTGATTATACATTCAATGATTCCCATGAACATACCAAAGTCAGCTCATAACATGTTAGTTAACAAACTATAAGGAATTTTCCAACTCTGGTGAGTAAGTTTTCATCACCTCACCCAAGCCCAAAAGGACAAAATTGAACTTAAGAAAGTCAAATAGACCTAAGAATATAATCACCATAATGACCCTGAGAAGGCAAACTACTAGAGTATTTTAAACATAAAAAGAACTTCAACCAAAGACAACCATCTCATCTTCGAGATTTCAATAAACCAGTAATCACCTTATAGAGTTTTGGAGAAGAGAATTCCAGTAACAAACAACCAAAGTATAAGACAAGTTTCATTCTTATCTCCTCATGAGCTCAACTGTAACAATAATTCCAAATAACAAAACTTACACAACTCCCATCAAATTATGATTCAAAACAGTGGAGATTTAAACAGTATAAAATAAGAACAAGATATTTCTTCTAAGATCTTATACAAGTTGAAGTACAAAACACAAACAATTCCATAAACCTCAAACACCAATTAAACCTTTTCTCAAAAGTTCAATTTCTTACTGAAGGGCATAGTATACAAATACAGTCCCGAGAAAGAAGTATTAAAACTTCACAAAATAAGATATAGTTTAGAAGGGTATTCTTCTACCTTTCAAAAACAATCCAAGACAATCAGTATAAGCATGCAAATTTACCAGTATAGATACAAACAAGATGTCCATTCCTTGATTTCACGTAAGTTCATGTTCATACAATGAGATGAACATATACCCATATAGATCGCAAAAGGAGTAATAAAACTGTAAAACTCAAAGATGCATCAGAGAAGAGTATCCATTTACTTTCTGCCTTCAGAAGAGATTTCCAGTTCGAAGCTCAAGACAAAAACTACTTACTCAAACTCTTTTTGAGCCAGACAGTCCAAAGTATATATATTATAATCAAAACACTAAAGTCTCAATAGTTGTAAATGCATTTCACCATTTTAACTCACTCAAAGAGAACACCCAAAACAACATTATCATGCAAGGGTTCCAAAACCAAAAGCACAGAGACTCTTTAAAAAAGAAAGAAAATAACAAGAACAAAAACAGAAACCCATTTATCTCATGAGAGAAGAGTTGTTTTAATGAAGCATTTAGAGAAAATCAATAAATCTTAATGGATAGAGCCTACCATGCATGATAGTGCTTCGCCGATTCGAAGAAGACCTCCTCTAAGTGAGCTTCCAATTATTCTCTTAAGCAAGATCAATAACCAAAATCTCTTTCCCTAATGCCTCATATACTTTCCTTGAATCGAAATGACCAAACAACCTACAAAAAATCATACGCATGGTTTCCTAGGTGGTTTTCTCACCCAAAACAAGGCTCATTAATTCCATTAACTCTCAAATTCCCACCTATCTCTCTTTCCACCGCCATAAAAAATTGTGAGACCCAATTCAACTTCTCATGCATCACTAAACCTTAGTGATGTCTCCACGTAGACTCCCAAAACATTTCATGATTCTACCTAAAGTGGTAGTACGCTGTCCAATTAATTCAAAATCAAATCATATTAATAGTTTAGGAACTATCACCAAGCTTACCACTTGCCATACAACCTTTAGGTCCCCTTTCCACATTTCCTTAGTTTAGGTAGATTCCCTTAGCTTAGGATATGACCATAGGATAGTTGAGAAGTATTTACCTTAGGTTTAGAAACATTTCATTTGTTAAATTTCCGTCTTAGGTTAGGTCATAGCTCATATCGATTTAGTATTAGGTATAAGATTAGAAATAAGCCTAACATCACCTTAGGTTATTTCCCCACACCCTAATTTAGAACATGAAACCTAGGTTATGATGTTATCCCAAATGAAATAGGCATAGATAAAAGATAGGTACATTTACCTTATTTTAGAATCCCATTAGGATAGATCTCATAGGCCTAGGACTTAGTTTTTATTTTTCCTCCATAGTCCTGAAGCAGGCCTCATACCACTTGATGACATTAGCATCCTAAAGAGATCAATCAAGAAGATCCAAGCACATAACATAAAATGGAATGTAGGTACGATCTTACAAGAAAATAAAAGAATTTGTAAACATACAAGAGTTCATTCCATTATGTCCTCAAACCTCTCGAATGTCGGGCCACCATTCAGATCAGGTAAGAAGATTTAAAACATACCTTGGATCAATGGAATTGATCCAAGGATTTGTTAATAAAAAGAGATAAGTTTGCAAACTTCATTTCCAGATTACAACTTATCTATCAGAAGAAAAAATGGATTCTTTGCAAGTAATATCATTTCAGACCAATGAATCCAAGAGCATAAATGACTCATCCTTGACAAGCATGATTTCCAAAAATCAAAGGAACACTCCTTATTTGGAAAAATCACATGTCAATGCTTGCAATACAAAAGAGGAAAGATAACAATTTGTCAAATATGTTACTAACTCCAGTGCCATTTCTTTTTTAGTCACATTTGTGTGATGGTTATAATCACTTACTATCATGTTTCTTAAATGGGACTCCCACTCCTTTCCAAGTAAAACCCCATCTGGGTACTACATTTTTGCATACCATTCTTCATTGGTACTTGTGGTGGTTTCTTGTAGTTTTCCCTTGCCCTTGCCCTTCTTAGGTGTTACAGCTAGTTTCTTGGGTGCCATTGTGTAGGTTATCTTTGCACTTTAACTTCTCTTTCTCTACTTCTCTACCCTTTCCAAGTTTAGATCTCGAACTTGTGAAGAAAATCCTTTCCAACCCGTGACCTAGCTGTTAAAACCTTGCTGGAATATCTCCTTCATAATATGACACTTCTCCACAACTCTCTCCATGCCCGTGAATTATTCCCCCTGGTTTTTAGATCCAAACTAGTCACTCATGGTTAAATTTCTCCAATTTTTCTTCACACGGATCAACTCTAGAAACCCTAGTTTGCAAAAGCTCTTCCTTCTTCTTATTCGCATTATAAATAATGATATGCCCAACCTTCTATTTATAGTTTTTTCCACTTTTTAACATTAAATTCTACCTTACCTACCACCGTGCTTCAACACTTCATGCATATTTTCCAACAAAATATGACTTTAGCACTTTCACTTACGCACCCAATCCTATGCGTACAATTCCCCAACCTTATGGTGCGCAACCAATCCATCTTGAGAGGAGACTCTTATGTGCACGTAACCAACATTAAAGGTACTTCCATCATGTTTTTTATTTTTTTTTCTCTCACCTACCTCATGTTGCTTTTTTGCACTTCTTCCTCTCTTGTACATGGATCCAAAATGTAGCCTTACCTTGACACCAACCATCCTTTTTCACCTTTCCTTCCATGCACTTCCTTTCCTAGGGCCATCCAACTAGGCTTTCCAATGCAATCCTTCCTAGCACTTCACACTTTACAAATTCTTTCACCTTACTCCACCCCACACTAAACTGATGCATGGTCCTCTGTGTAGTTACAACCTTCAAAAAGTAATGAGCTTACCGTGCCCAAGGCACAACAAAAATAACAACGAGAAAGGGAAACACAAGAAAATACAATGCATTAAGGGAAATCCTAAACTAACTGGAAATACTTCCTTATTTACAAACACCAAAAAGACTTATTTATAGTAGGGCTTTAGCCTACTCCCATTGACATGTCCTAGAAATATCATCTCATCCAAAGTGCTTACAATGGACACGTGCCTAAATCAAGGATGTATAAGATGATGTAGGGCCCCAACCAATGGAATTTCAACTTCCCAGATGGTGCAAGATCTTTGAATCATATAATAAGACCATCTACCCAACCTCAAACTTCTTGTTCTTAATGTGACGATCGTGTCATGCCTTTTGTTTTGGTTTTTTAGTTTTCTGCTCCACTGAAAGTGATCATCTTTCATCCAATTGCATTAACTCATTAAAATTTCTTCAAAAAAGTTCATCAGCCCAACCCTCCCGTGCATGCTATATGCAGAAGAAGGTAACATAAATTCAACTGGAAGTACAAATTCCATGCCAAAACTAGTTGAAATGGTGTGGCCTTATTCAACCTCTTGTAGGTTGTTTGATATGCCAAAATAATGGCTAATACTTTGTCATCCCAATATTGTCTACTAACATCACATTTTAGTCCATATATGACTAAGTATTTTGTTAAATGCCTCAGTAGTTCCATTTTATTAAGGGTGATAGGGAGTAGTTTTGTGATGGGCGACCATGAATTCTAATAACAGAATCCTGACCGTTTCATTGAGGAAGTGTGTACCTATATCACTTATCAAACTCAATGGGCATCCATACCTACTGATTATGTTTTCCCATAAAAATATAGTAGCGGTAGCCATTGTACAATCCTTTGTAGGTGCTGCCTCTGCCCACCTTGTCAAATAATCAGTGCAAGTGAGGATATACCACGAACCAGTCCTTCATGCCACTGGTGAGATTGGTCCAACAAATTTGATATCCCACTTCTCAAATGGTTCCATGATGGCTATTGGTCGTAAGGGCATTTCATCCTCTTTTCCAGGTTTTCCAAGGTGCTAGTAATGGTCACAGGATTTGCAAAACTCAATGCAATCTTGATAAATGGTCTCCCACCAAAGCCCTGCAAGTAGAATCTTCCACACGGTTGCATTTCCCACATAGTGTCCTCCTACAATCCCACCATGTGCCTCTTCCATAATTGTAATGCACTCATGTTCTAGTATGCATTGGCAAAAATCTCATCATGACCCATTTTGTACAGATCTCCACTAGTTAGCATGTAGGGCAGCGCAACGTGTATGGCTAACTTATTCTTCTCCAAGGCCTTATTTTTGATCGGCTTTACACACGTTTTGAGAAATAATACAATATCTTATAAGTCTAATGGTGCATGCCACAACTTAAATAGTTGTGCATCTAGCATGGTATCCTCAATTATTTGTGCATCCTCCCCTGAATTGATTCTAGAAAAATGATCAAGTTTGGAATTACTTTTCCTTGGTTTGACAACCACCTAAACTTTAATTCTTGGAATAATAGTACCCATCGACATATGTGCCCTTGTAGAATGGAATTATTCACAAGTATTTCAATTCATATGGTTAGTGTAAAATAAAATAGGGGTTTCCGGCAAAGAAATACTTATCTCGAACTTGTGAAGTGCGTAGATCATTGATAATTCTTTGCACTCGGTTGTAGTGTATTTCTTCTCTGCTGCTAGTGTCAATTTCCTTCTTGCAAAGAATAAAGCATGATCAACAATCCCCTCACCAGGTGCATACAAGTACTTCTCTAGTGGTGGTTCTGAGGCATCCACATGAACATGGAAAGGATTATCCCAACAAGGGAAATGTAGGATGAACGCGGTGATAAGCCTATCCTTCAAAGTGTCAAATGCCTTCTGTTGCACCTCTCCCCAATGAAAGAAAATTTTATGTCTAAGAAACTCTTTTAAAGGCATGGTGATCTTTGCATACCCCTTGATGAACTACCTGTAATAGCTAGTATGCCCAAGAAATCCACAAACTATTCTTTGGCTAGTAGGTTCCCCTAACCCCATAATGACTGCAACTTTAGTGGGATCTACTAGTAGGCCTTCCTTACATATGATGTGTCCCAATAATGTTCCAAATGGGGTAGCAAAGACACATTTCCTAATATTGAGGGATATCCTCAACTACCAACACCTTTCAAACATTAACCTTAAGTTGTCACAATGGTCCTTCACTAACCCATATACTATCCAATCATCTAGGTAGGCTTGAAGAAATTTAAGGATGAAGTCCTGGAAATCTTGTATCACAATGCACGAGAACACAACAGAACATTCTTCAACCTAAATGACATGACTATATAGGAAAACTTCCCCACTCAGTGGCAAAAATCATCTTCCTCTGGTCCTCTTCGCGATCCTTACCTAGTGATAGCACGAAAATTTATCTCGTGAAAGAGTAGACCTCATGTCCTGCCACTCCTGTAAAATTTCTACATAAATGGGGTTAGGAAAGGATCAATGATACACACTACATTCAGTCCATGTAATCAACAAAAATCATTATCCTTCCATCCTTCTTGATCCTAATTACCATTAGACTTATCCACTTCGAATCTTCAACAAATTCAATAATTCCCGATGCTATCATCTTATCTATTTCTTCCTTGACCTTCACGTGTAGGTTAGGATTCATTTGGTATGGTCTCTTCTAGACTGGGTGTGCACCCTCCTTCAAATTAATTCTCATTTCCCCCAAGGAATGGTGAATGCCTTTGAGTTCATGATACCCACATGGGAATAAATCCTCAAACTCATGTAAAAGATCAATGATCTTGGAGACTTCCTTCTCCAACCAATAGTCTCTGATGATATCCTCTTTAGGCTCTTCTTCTGAGCCAATGTTAACCTTATTTGTCTTTAAAGGTTCATGATAGGTGTGCACTCATTCATCAACACTATCTAACACCTCATGCATCCCTACTGAATGGTCAACATATAAGTTTTCCTCTTCTTCGCCATCAATAACATACACCATATTTCCTTTTTATTTTTCCAAACATGTGTGCTCAAGTTGTATCTCTTTTGTTTCTTCTTCCTCAAAGTGCACCTCCAGGCCAGGTTCACCTAGAAAATCCAGTAGCCTATCTTCTTCCATGGTACTATCCCCAATGGTAAGGTGCTTGAAAACCTGAAACAACTTATCCATGAAGGGTTTTGTACTTCGATACTCGAATGCTTGAATGAGATCAGCTACTAACTCTTTCCAATTCCTTGTCTGGTGGTATGTCTCAGAATGAATGTACCATGCGTGCGCACAACCTTGTAGGGTGGAATACAACTTGTGAACCCATAATGAAGGTGGAAATGCTTCATGCATCCCATCTAGGCTGTCTCACATGCTTGGATATGGGAGGAAGTGGTCTCTTTACCATGGTAGTATTTTATAGTTGTGGGCATGTTGCTCATGCAAAACCTTATAGAGAAGGCAATTTTTACCTCACACCATTCCAAGAGGTTATCCTAATGTGTCACCCACCAGTCTGAGTAGGACACAATTTAAGATCCCTCTTCATTCATTCTCCTTCTTCCACTGAGCTTCCATCTCCTGTAAAAATACCTCAGGGAAGGATCCTCATGAGTACTTAGGTATCTCCTTTCCCCCTAAGCACCGGAATATATGCACCTTTGTCACCGATCCTCTCAAATTATGTCTGATTAACTCATAGGTCCCATGTGCCCGATTATCAAATGCTATACTTTGGTGGTGTCACTTAAGGACTAAGAATCCTCAAACTGGATAACTCCTTCTGTGGGATGGATTACCTCTAGATCCTTGATTAAGCACACATATATTCTATCCAGGACCTCTTCTCCTAAAGGTTCAGTATAGGGTGTTGATTTTCCATCAGCCATGGATATGATGACCTGTTTATCCTCATTTTCAAAGCTTATGTATCCCTTGTTGAATCAAAATCCACATTGTTCTTATAGCACCATGGGCGCCCAAGTAATGCTAGGAAATTGTCTACCTCGGCGAGTGCCAAGACTTCAAAGTCCCTAGTAAACTTAGCCCCTTGAATGGTGATAACTACATCCTTTAAGACACCGATGGGAATTGCCTTTGTTTTGTTCTTCATATACAACAAATTTGAAGATGGTTGTAATGCAGTCTTCCCATCTGATGCCATGCATCTAAGGTGAGAACATTGACCTCTGTGCTTATGTCAATGAGGATATTACTAAGGAGCCATCCATCCACAACCATACTTAACGTGATCTCCCTATCATAATGAAGGCTATGAGGGAGAAGGTTTACATGCAAGACCTACCTCTCACGCTCTTCTTTGATGCGTGGTACCTTCTCTCTCAGCCATGTCCCTAGCAAGGGAATAATATTATATTACCTTAGTATTTTACATACTTCCTTGACCTCATCCAGGTCATCCTTTAGCACCTCGACCTTCCTCCTTTGCTCCTCCCTCCTGGAATACTCCTTTAGATACTATATTTCTCCTTGTAAACTCCGAATAACATCCATGGTTTCTTGATATACATCCTTTTGATGCACAGGGTTTGGGTACTTCCCATGTACCACTTCTTCCCTTAAAACCATGTTCTTTTACCATGGTATTTCCTTTACGTGTGTGGCCTCTGCTCTTTTTATTACCATAACAGTTCCAAGCCTGCATCATGGGTCACCCATGGCATCCATTGTGTGCCAACCTTATTAATGCTTACCATTATAGCACCCTTGTCTTTTTAGTGCTACTAATTCATGTGCTCAAACAACTCAGGGAACTCCTCATACTTGTGCTTCTTTCTGCACCATGAGCCTTTGAAAAAAATTTGGGCACTCATGCTTGTAGTGGTATGTAGATCCAAATTAAAATAAGTTCCACATGGGAACTCACTTATTCCTCTATGGTTACCACGACCATAGAATCCCCTATAAAATCCCCTTATGCACGTGCCTCTATCTGCAAGGCGCTCCTCATAATGGTGATCATCACCCTTAGAACCACTTGCAAGGCTAGTTTGGCACACACCAAGATCAATGGCCTCATGGATCTGGTCAATAAGCCTACAATCCTTAGTATCATGGGTTGTAGAGGTGTAGATCTTACGATGTCAAGACACGTTCTTCCGTATCATGTACCTTTGCAACAAAGGAAATCTACTCACATCATGGTCCCCATGAAAAATATCACAATCTACTACTACGACGTGAACTATCATCCGGGGAGACTATCCTTGACATACCCATCTACTTCACAATATGTACACTATATACCACTATGAGTCTCATGAGTTGAGTTCACGAGACAAATTCTCCCTCTACTTATCCGTATCAAGTGATTTGAGATTCCAGAATGGTCTAACACTAGTATCAACACTTCCAACAGCTTTGGCACGCAGAGTAGCTTCCAACACCTCGTGCGGGTTTGTAGAAAGTCTTATGAGATAAAGCTCTTCTAAATGTTATTATCAACCCTAAAAAAAACCATTGAGCATGTTGTGAAGGGTGAATTTCATATGAAAACTTTGATAGGAGAGTCTTAAACCACATGTCATACTCCCGTAAACTCTCCTCCATTCCCTCTGAATTTACTTGAGGCATTGATGCTCTTCTATTCAAACTTAGGGATGTGGAATTTTGCTAGGAAAGAATTTTTCAATGTGGTGTAATCTACCACCGTCTGATGGGGTCATACTTCCTATACCAGATATGCATGCACCCTTGCAACGTAATTACAAACTGACTAGCCTTTTGTTCTGGGGTTGTGATCCCCTTTGCATGCCATAGAAACTCACACTTGTGAACATGCTCCACAACATCTTCAATACCCATGTAATCTGGAAAATGTAAAGACATCTCAAAGAAGACTTAAGGAGGTGGCTAGGGCCCTTGTCCTCTTGATCTAGTTCCTTGAATTCCTCCGGTGTTTCCTCCTCCACTAGATCCACTAGATCCACCAAGTCCTGTGCCTCTAGATCCACCAGTTCCACCTCTAGATCCACCAGTAGCCAGTAATGGGCCTAAAGTGGTCGCGCCTAGGGTCCCTAATGTCCCACTAAATTACGTGTCAACCATCTACAAGATTGTGCCGATGTCAGATGTGTGTCCCGCGCCACTCCCGATGCGTTACCCAAGCCTTGTATATTTTCTCCTTGTCCAAAAATTCCTCCAAATACTGGAATAGTATGCGTAGCCATAGAAGTGGGAAATGAAAAATTGTATCTCCTGGGCACAAATCTATCACTTCTACTGATACCAATTGGGTCAGCGATACTCCTTCATTGATCTAGAAAACCAAGTCCCATGGTTTGGTAACTAGGTGGGTTAAGATGTGCACTTGATGAATCTTCTCTCTCCGCATGATGAACTCTCATCGGAAGCCAAAGGGGTATCTCTTATGCACTTGCCAAGATGGGGTAGCACATACTACTTAGGTTCCACATCCTCTGGGTGAACCTCAAATCCTTCCCATAACGTCTGCGCTTTTAATATATCAATCACACTTGAACCTCATGTTGTCTAGCAATATCCCTTTCACGCGCTTCACTATACTTGAGCCATCTCACCTCCCTTTCTTTTTTAGTTGTAATATATACCATCTTCCTTCATCCTAGCTCCCTCATCCAACACTCAAAATGGTTTATCCAGCCATCGAAATACCTCTAAAGTCTAGGTAATAACCAAGATCTTCATTTCCAGAGGGATAGCACATAGAAATGATCCTCTAGGATCCCACAGAAACTCAAACTCAGCAACATCTAGACAAGAATATGTGGAAATAGCATATTCCAGGGTGTAGCTAGTCAACACTCCTTTCCACCAATGATCCACATCATGAGTCCACGTCAGATATGCATCTTGTAACCTCTGGAATTCGTCTTGGGTCCATGCGCATGATCTATAATACCAACTTGATTTGGATGCATATGTTGAGAGCCATTCATATAGCTATATTGGGAAGAAATAGAATTTTTTTCATACAAATCATGGTAGAGGTTTTCTTCTACCCATCTACATGCATCAAACTCATGTCCAGTGTTGAATCTCTGAGAAAATTCATCCTCTGTGCTATTAAACCATGTTTCAATAGTTTCCAAGGTTAAACATTCATTATCACTCATTACACAGATCATGATGTATGCCATTTCCCACTACAAATTTGAAAAGAGGTCCCGAAAATAGAACCAAGATGTAGTCATTTTTACACCCACCAAAGAACAAGGGAACCCCATGTGTGTTGGCCTATCACCCAGTAGGCGCTGGGCACTCACCCGAGGCATGCGCAGTGCCGAGTCTCTCTTTTATGTGAGTTGAGTGGGAAAACATCATCTATGATCCAAAATTTAAAGAAAGTGAGTGGGAATGAGACATGTAAACATCATAGAGCTCAAAACGGCTCTAGACCATTGCATTCATTACAGACAAAGATACTTTAATAGACTTAAAGAACTGAATCAAAATAGAAAGGAAAATGCATAGGGATTCATATTCATCTTATAAACATACATGAAAAATAACTATGAAGAATCATGTATGAATCCAAACCAAGAAGGATCATATTCAGATAACTTGGTAACCTCATTACATTCATTAGACTCACTACAAAACACCACATTATGGTAGACCAAAGTCATGCATCATAACTAGATCCATATCCTTTAGCTCTCAAAAAGAAATTTTATAACCCCAAGCCCTTGATACATCCATCTCCTATAGTTTATCTACCCAACCCAACAGAATCCTTATAGCCATTTTTGCAGAGCTCCACTCTCTTTTAATCTATATTCTTAACCAACTCTATCAACACCCACACACACACACCTTTTCCTTCTATGAGCGCTTGTATTTATAGGCACCTTGAAGTGCCAACTCATCCTTCTATGGCCTCAGATCCGATGCCAAGTGTCTGAATGTGGTCCTCCATGGGCGCATGCTCCTCTAGGCTTGAGCTCTCCACTCTTTGTCATGATGGCCTTCTAAAAGCCTCACTTACAGGGGCATATTCCTTCCTAGGCCATCCTATCACCAGGCTGGCACCTTATCCACTCCACATGCATAGTCGGGTCACGTTTTCTTGTGTTATTCCTGAAATGCCAAATATGGCTAAGTCCCGAGACCTTGTTCTGCCGGCATGTAACACGGTCCTTCTAAAACCCTCCTAGAACCCTACCTTACACACTTTCTTCTTATGTTCCCATGCTTCAACTTAGGCCTTGTGTGACCATGTGCCTTTTTATACTTAGTCAATATTTTAGGGGCCCAACATTACCCCACACTTTACCTATTCTCCACCCAAGGGAACATTTATTGAAAGAAAGAATTACAATAGACTTAACGTCTTGGAAAAAGAATAAGGGAATGAAGAATTGGGAAAAAGAATCCCAAAAATAATACAAATCCAAGTGAATTTCCTGTCATCTTTGTTTCCTACATGATGTGAATCTGAATATCCTATCAAGAAGAAGTTATAGTTCTTCTTATATTCTAGGTCATAGTCCATAGTCCCTTTGATGTACATCAGTATTTGATTTTCTAATTTCCGGTGAGAAACCCTTGGTTCTTGCATGAACCATGAAAGATAGCTGATTGCATAGCTGATATACGATCTAGTGTAAGTGAAGTAGATGAGACTCCCGATCAACTGCTACGAGAGAGTTGCATTTACTTGTGGTGATGGATCTGTTCGAGATAGTTGAAGTATTATCTCCATAGGTGTGACAATTGGTTTAGAATTCATCATATTGAACTTATCAAGTGTTTTCTTGGCATATTTCAATTGTGACAAAAAGATATGATTTTATCTTTGCCAAACTTCAAGTCCAAGAAAATAATGCGAAGCTCGAGACCACTCATGTCAAATTATTGTGTTAGATCTTTTTTTGTTGACTCAATCATCCTCATTGATCCTCTAGTGATGAATAGATCATCGACATATACTACAACGATCACTATCTCCCCCTTGATTTTTGAGATAGAGATTAGGATTGTATGGACTCCTGTTGAATCCATGTTGAATGAGATGCTCATTGATTTTAATATACCATGCCTTGGGAGACTGATTTAAACCATATAGTGATTTTATGAGTTTACATACCTTTTCCTCTTTACCTGGTATGAAAAAACCTTCTGGTTGAGTCATGTAAAATTCTTCCTATAAATCACCATTAAGAAAGACACTTTTCACATCAATTTGGTATATTTTCCAACCAAATTGTGCAGAAGATTAACCTAACATTTTTTTATCTTAGCCGTGGGAGTAAAAGTATCCTCATGATTAATGCCTTCTTTTTGAGAATATCCCTTAGCAACTAGTCCAACCTTGTGTTTATCAATGTTTTCATTTGCTTTGTAATTCATTTTGAAGATCCATATGAATCCAATCATATTTTTCCCTGGTGGAAGATTTGTAGGTTGCCATGTATTATTTTTCATAAATAACTTATATCATGCATCCATAACATCTTTCCAAGGTTTATACTATAGGGCTTCTGAAACTATGGATGACTCAATAGTTTCAACAAATTTACCCATTAAGGTCAAATTGACCTCATTTCAATCCATACTGCGATTCCTCATTCCAGTGGTAGATGTGTCGGGGGAACTATCTAATTTTACATCTTTCATCATACTTTTATACCATTTATGAATAATTTTAGTGGTTCTTGTGGGAGGTTGAATTTTAACATCTTCCCCATCATCACTGTCGTCATCAAAGTGAATACCATCCTCTGTTTTCACTGTAGGGATGATTTTTTCATCATGTGAGTGTATGGAAGGAGCATCTACTTATTTATTCTCAAATAACTCAATATCCCGACTAGTGTATACCCTCCTTGTTCTTGGATCCATAAGTCTATAGCCAAGTGCTTCATCACTGTATCCCAAGAAGATAAGTTTTTCTGATTTCATATCAAGCTTAGTTCTTTGCTTCTTAGGAAGTACTCTACATCCAAAAACTCTAAGGTGTGAAATATATGGCTTATTCCTTGACCATGCTTCCTATGGTGTTACTCCATCAAGAGCTATAGTGGGAACTCTGTTTAGTAAATAGACTACCATTTTAACTACTTCAACCCAAAATGGTTTTGATAAACCTGCATCATCAATCATACATTGCACCATATCCATGATAGTATGATTTGGCCTTTTAAGAACACCATTTTTTTGCGGTGTGTGAGGAGGAGCCATTTGACCACGGATGCCATGTGTTTCTAAAAACTTGTTGAACTCATTGTTGGTGTATTCTCCCCCTTGATATGAGCAGAGTGTTTTTATTTTCCTACCAAACTCTGTTTCAACAAGGGCTTTGAAATTCTTGAAAGTTTCAAAAGCTTGGTATTTTTTAGAAATACAATATATCCACATTTTTGTTGAAAAATCATCAACAAAGAGCATGAAATATTGAAACCCAGAGTGGCTAGGTATCATTAGTCCATGCAGATCGGTATGCACCAAGTCAAGTTTTGCCTTAGCTCGAAATGTACTATGTTTGAATGGTGCTCTATGTTGTTTTCTTGCCAAAACATACTGACATTTATATGTACCATTTTTTATAAGTGGAAAACCCCTAACCATATTATATCAACGAAGTGTGTCAAGATAGACAAAAATCACATGTCCAAGTCTTTGATGACATAGTTGAGCTGATGATGTATCCTTGGATACAAGTTCTTGATCATATCGTTGAACAAAATACAAGCTGAATCGTTCTTCCCACATTCAAAGATTTTGCAAAAATTTTCGAGCTTCTTGACTTATCTCGAATTAAGCACATCTCTTTACTGCCTTTACAATCAAATTCAATTTTGAGATTGTGATCTAATAATTGAATCATGGATAATAGATTTTTTATTAAACCAGGACATAAAAAATATCTGTAATTTTACAATTATGTTTCCCAAGTGGTAGTGAAATGGAACCAATGCCTTTAACACGGTATGATGTATCATCACCTAAAGAGACATGATTTTTGGTGGGTGTTTTACTCATTGTGAGGAACCAATATTTATTTCATGTCATGTGTCGAATTTCACCCGAGTCAACATACCAAATTTTATTTTTAGAATTGGATACTTCATTTGACTATGTAGAATATAGGAAGTCATAATCATCAAATTGATCTTCCTGTTCGGATACATTTCCTTGTTGAGTTGGTTTCTTCTTCCAATTTTGATTATTTTGTCCCTGTTTACTCTGTTGTTGGCCTAATTTTGTTTTTTGGTAATCAATATTTTTACCACTTGACAATCCTTGTTGGAATGTGTTGTACCAACAATTTTTTAACTCATGTCCTTTTCGACCATAAATAAGACATTTTTATTGGTCCTTTTGGCCTTGTTGAGTATTACCTTACTTTTGAAGTTGTTTACTAGACTTATCTTTTTTTTTCCTTTTTGATAAGAAGCAAGTGCTTTCTCTTCAGTTTCATTAGTTGAGTGAATAACTTCCTCTTGTTGTAGCATATTCACTAACTCTTCAAAAGTTTTTGTTTGACCAATTATGTTTAACGTGGTCACAAAAATTCTATAAGAAGAAGGAATAACTCTTAATACTATAGGCACAAGTGACGTGTCAGTTACTTCTTCCAAATATTGAAGTGATGCATGCAAAGTTTTTACTCTTCTCAAAACATTTCAAATTTCTCAATTGGTTACATTTTCATGTTTAATAGTTGACTGAAGTGAATTATTGTGTTCTTATTTTTGGACTCATATCTTTGTTTTCAATTTTTCCCAAGATTATTTTGATGTTGTGGCCTCAAAATATGAGGTTGTACCTCATCTGAAACACTAAACAAGATTATTAAATTTTATTTTTGATTTGCATGATCAAATGTAGCTTGTTGTGTAACATCTGTTGTAGATCTTGTTAATGTACCAGAAACAACGGACCATAGATTTTCAAAATCAAGTTGTGCATGAATTTTTGTTTTCCATGCTGGGTAATTATTAAAATATAAAAGTTGAGAATCACAAAAATAATTTTGGTGTCATAATTGCAGCCATTGTGAAGACTAATAAATAGTAGAAGAAAAAATTGAACACTTTCCCCCTTAAAACATGCACACCCCCCCAAAATATTTTATTCGGTTTGGGATCCTTTTCAGCCATGTACAATGAATTTTTTGCACTATTGGCCATGTTACAAATTTGGCTCCGTGGAAAATTTGCGAATATTTTTTTTTTACTCTTTGGCTTCTTTTTAAGTACAAAAAGCCTCTAATTTTTGTGATTTTTACAAGAAAAAGCTTATTAAAAGTTGGACCAATACGTAGAGCTCATAAAAACACACAGTTAAAAAAAATGGCATCCAAGGTACCAATTGAAAGTTATGACTTGTATAAATTCTGATTTCAATATCTTTCCGGACCCTTTCTGAAAATGGAAATTTTTTTCTATCCTTCTAATTTTTCATAAAATCCAAAAATGGAATTTTTTTAACATATTTTTTTATTAAAAAAATGTGACCTGATTAGGGCTTACTTGGCTCGCATGCACCTTGGTACATTTTAGGGAAAAACTGTAGTTCGAACGCTTTTCCTAAGTGTTATAATAAACCTTGGCCACCTTTTTTTAATTTTATTTTCTCCTTGCTTTGGCTTCACGTAGGTATATTACTAGAACGTAGTTTTTTTTATTTCTTAAGCTTTGGACATTGAATATTTTACAGGAAACATTGAATTTATTACTTCCTCTACATAAAAGAATTTGGAATGGATTTGTTTTCTTTGTCTTTTCAGGCACGTATTCTTCTTCTCTTGATCTGTGAATGCAATCTCTAGGTTGATTGAAGGCTTCTAGAGGTTTCTTTGGAAAGAGATATTCTCACGAGAACGTAAAATTATCTTTCCATATATATGAAAAGAAAGAGCAAAAAGAAGAGGAAGGAGAAGTTATGTGGGGAATTTAAAAATCTTGGGTCCCCACAATACAAAAATATTATATATATATATATTATAAAATTCTTCCAATTTAAAAAAAAATTACAGTACAAGTAAACATTTAAAAAAATGAAAAAGATCACCTTTTACAACAGACTTGCATCCAGTGTCTATAAGGGCATGTGATTGCACTCCAAGTGTTCTTTAACTGAAAATAAATCATGATCTAGGTGTGGATTTGAGTAGGGGATGTGAAATGGATGTGGGCATCTATGGATCCTCCAAGCTCTGAAAATTTCTCTAGGTCTTCCTCAACTTCCCTAAAAATTCCTACACACTCCCTAGATTAGAATACTACTCTGATACCAAATCTTGACAATCAATACTTGAAAATAATATTTGACACAAAATCTTTACACAGAAACAAGACCGTGCTTGTGTATTTTATTAATATCAAAATCGGCATTATAATCAAAAGAGAGAGCTACAATATTTATAGATATTGGAAAACTTATATCTCTTCCAAAATATATGGAACACTATTAACTAAACTAAACAAATATGTAGGAATAGATTATTGCCCCTAACTGCCCCTTTTTCCCCTCATGGAAATCATCCAGGAACAAAATATGCAAGATAGAACATGATCCCACAAACTAAGGGATAAGACAACTAAAAGACAACTCACTAATAATTGACTTTATCTAAGCTAACTTAAGTAATTAAAAATTTACTTTATTACAATATCACTTTAACTCATATGATGAATTAAGTGTTAGTTTATTTCAACATAAGGTTCGTGCGACTCTAAGTTCCTCCAATCAAACATCTAATATGATTCTTGAGTCCTGGTCCTCCCTTTCTTCGTAGTACCACCTTTATCAATCACCCCAATGAAGTATTACTTTTTCAAATATTCAGGTGACTCAAATTCCATCTAAGAAATCATCCAAATTGATTCCTATGTCGTAATCTACTGACTTTCTACATGATCCTCTTTGTTTCTCAAAAATATGTCATCTTTTAGGAAATAAAATACCAATCAATTTAAAATATACATCTTCTTCCACTCACGAGACATCTACATCCAAATATACTTTGTCTCTTGAGTCATCATCTTCTAAATATTCCACACGAGTTGAAAATTTTTCTTCTAATCAACCTACTATGGTCAAAGAACAACAACCCATTTCGATTGATTTCTTGTAGAATGAAGAAGTGATCAAAGAATTCATAGGGTTACACGATGACATTCCTCTAGAGGAACATGAGAAAAGATTCTCTTTAGATCTCAATGTGTTTACGTATTATAGGGAAGAAGTTGATTTTATTTGTTAGGAGACAATGGAAGATCCTTAGATCATCAAACTTGATCCTCTTCTTATTCTCCCATATTCACATTATTTATTACGTAATGAAATGCCTAGGTCTTTCATTGATCTATAGCCTATATTTTCATCACCCAATAAGTATTTATCTATCACAATTATTCAATCAAAATCACACCTTGGGTCATCGCCGATTATCCCATCATATTCTTCTATATGTGGGCCACCTATAGGTATTCCATCATCATCTATTTGTGGGTCACCTCCTAACATCCCATTAAATTCTATTCGGGCCATGTCCAAGTAGCCCTTTTTCCTCTATTCTTGGACCATGTCCTAGTAGAACTTCATTAACTTCTATTTATGGGAAATCTTTGGGTAGCCCATCATCTTCTATACTTGGGCCACATCCTAGTAGCCCTGTATCTTCCATCTATGTGACACCTACCAGTAGCCCATATTCTTAAATTCTTGGACCATATCATTTTATTCCATCACATTATCCTTCGATAAATGATTGTGGAAAGCCCACCATAGTTTATCACATAAATTCTCAATGTCCACTTTCTTCTCCCACTTCTTGGGATCAAACAAGTCATGTATTAGCTTATAGGAAACCCAAATAGTTTCTTTATTAAGCTAAGATAAAAATTTCAAGAGCTCCAAATCTCCCAACAATTCAAATGATCATAAATTTTAGAATCCAATGTGGTTTAAGAATGCACACCAACGCCACCATCAAGTATGAAAAAAGTGCGTAAACCTCTGGATAGGGATGTCAAGCTCCCCATATGAAATTCATGTTTCAAAATAAATCACAGTCATTTATTGAGTATGAGCTCACCATGATCATTAAGATTGGAGATAATACGACTCTTGATAAGAAAACATTCCTAGTCTCCCTTATCAAGGGCATATCAAACATTGTTGTTGGATCTTATCACGCTGAGTGACATTGTTGGTCCCAAAAACATAAAATGCAAAAAAATGAGAAAAGATAAAAACATTGCAATCAAGTATTACATACACATGGATGTTCTTTCTTCCCTTGCTTACCATTCCTCAATAATTCATCCACCATTTTCATCCCTTTGATGATATTTTGGTTATCCTATTCACACACATTTTGTGACATTTATCTCTATGGTATCCATTTGACCTTTGTCTTTTATCACCTTGGTAAATTAAAAAATAAATGACCTCTTTGAGATCTTATCACAATTGACAACTAATAAACTTGTTGCGTATAAATTTTGGATATATTTGTTGAAACTATCCAATTTCATCATTGCAATCACTTCCACATCATTCCATAGAGCCCTTAGTGGTTCTTAACCCTTTTCAAAACAATGAAGAGCGCTGAAATAAGTTTAAAAAAGAAAAAGAATCAAAATCAAAATCAAAATAAAAAATCTTATCAATATATGACTCTCTTTTAGGTGTTTCAATATATCAACCTGGGCTATGGACACTGGTTGGTAGTAGAGAAATGTTGTGATTAAAATCAAATACATCTCCATTTGGGGCTATGGATACATGGTGACAATGGAGAAATGTACAACTCTCCTTCCACCATCCATTCACAAATCAACTTTGAAAATAAATCATTCCTACACATTGGCTAGGGTGTCTTCATTTGTTGTCTATCAAATCTTCCCTCCAAGAGGTAATTAAATTCCACTTGCACACCCTATATATTGATGAGCAAGCAATATTAGTTTGTTACCAATTGTGTTTTCATTAGACCTTGTTTAGACTCTTACTTTAGTTTGCATCTTGTCTCATGATTTGTACCTTTGGCTAATCAAGTTTTTTTCGTTAGTCTTCTAGTTACATGATACATGTGTATAAGTTTTCCTTTTTATTATGTGTGAGGGAAAATTTGTCCCTTCTTTCAATAAACAATCTTCTACTTCTTTCTATCATCGGATTCTTGGTCATCTTACGTTGGGGGCACATGTTTTCTCCTTCCCAGCATGTCATTGGTTTAAATTTCATCATCATGTTGAAGCTATCCATATTTGCCCTGATCCAACTTTTGTGTGTGAAGAGTTTGCCTTTGTATATTCCCATATAATGTTGGGGGAAACTTTTAATCTTCACCTTCTTACACATACGTGTGGAATTATACCATTGTACATCCCATATAATGCTGGAGAATCCATGTTTATTCTTTTTCTTGCACATAGCTTTGAAAAATTCTATAAAATCCAAAACATTTAAATATCTTTCGTCAAAAAAATCAAAAGTTTCAAAAAATGAGTCATAGAAAACTCAAAAACAATATGAAATTATCTCAAGGTAAAAACCAAAAACATTGGTAAAACATCAAAACCCAATAAAATTGTTAAAAACATAAAAAAACCCAAAACAATTTGCAAAACATCGTTAAAAATCCAAAAAAATTGTAAAATTCATTTTTTTTCAAAAATTGGTAAACAACATGCACTTAGGTGAAGCCTCAGTATCAAATGCATTGTACTCAAATGTCAAAATATGTCCTAAAAATCATATTTCTTAGGTTCTCACTATTTCTTGCACAATGAATCGTGATTCATTTTGACCTACCTTAATTAAAAAGATGGTCTCGCTTTACTATATCAGTACTCCTTGCAACAACGAGTTTCTTGGTACTATTTCATAACACACGAATACTTTTTCGTATGACTACTTGTGACCTCTGCTATTCTCCTCACATGCATCCTTTCTTGGGGCACCATTTCTAACCCTTGTCGTTAAACACGAACATTCGGGAACCGAAGCTCGATAATAAAAGCATTTGTGGAAATTTCTTGAAATTTGTTTATGTGAGTATATGTGTTTGTAATTATTTCCTTGTTAGGTTAGCTGGTTTAATTTATCATATTGCATTTCATTTATGTATGTTGCATGGAGTTAAGCATTTTTAGCAATGAACAAATGTTAGTATTATAGCTTTTCATGTTATTTTACATGTTTGTTGTATGCATACATTTTAATAAGGGTTGATGATTTAGATCATATGAGAAAAGTGATGAAACAAAGTTGTTTATTGAATGAGATGGATGCAAAGGCTATTTCCATATTCTTCATTATCATTTCTTATCACTATCAAAGTTTCTTCCACCTGGATTCTTCTATCCATTTCCTTCCTATTTTCGATTGTTGATTGAATTCTTCTATCACCAATATTTCTACCAATATTTCTTCAAAATTGCTTTTTTATGCTTGTCTACTTTCTTTGCAGTGACTTCACTTACGCCACCCCAAAGAGGGGAAAATGTAGACACCTAAAATCTACTTCCACAGTTTTAATGCTAAAGTGGTACTCATTATCCTCTATCTCATCATTTCCATTATAACTAGTGTTTTCTACTAATTAACTGACATTTCCCTCCATTTTGGTTAATTAATGACACTTCATTAATTTACTAGCCTTATATCACATTCCGGATGCCAATTAATGACACTTCGTTAGTTATAATCCTCTTCGAATGAAAAAATTAGCTAATAATAGCTAATTAATCCTTTTTAACATGCATTTAACTAATAAACCCTCTTATTGGCTGAATCCCACTTTCAAATGCTTCCAATATTATCAAATTCCTCTCAAATCACCTCCAAATATCCTAAAAGCTTATTCTAGCCTATGAATCAATCTCATTTGATTAATTAAAGTACTTGTTAACTCCAATGAGTTATTAACCCACTAGTTAAATCATCTAATCATGGTTAGCTATTCTAAGGTTACTTTATCTTTTGTCCCACATTCATTGGAATTCAAGCATTCCCCAAATAGAAATCTATAAAAAGGACCAAGCTCCTACCTTCACACCTTACACCATACTTTTAATAATATTATTCATATAAAACATATGATCTAATTTCTTCAAGCTTGGTTAGTAAGAGAAGATATAAACATGGCCTTGTAGCCATTTTATTGAGATCTCTTCACCATCAATGAAGTAACAACACACATTTTGATTTCTTGTAATCTTCATAGGTTTAATTTATTTAGAAATCATTCATTCTAGTAGGAATAATTGGCAATTAAATGATTTTCTTCATTTATTAAGTTAGATTCCATTAAGATTTAATCATGATGGTTCATTGATGAAGTTATTAGCTTAGATCTAAACTACTTGGTGTTAGTTTAGGTTTAAATTTCTTTACTTAAGTTTATCATGTTCACAACTATTTTGTTCGCAGAGATTGGAGTGCCGGATGGCTCAGGGATAAAATTTGGTAGTACCGGAAAGAAAATAAGTCATTGGCTGAAATATTTGCATAGTATACCTATGAGGGATCCATGGGGGCATGTATAAGATTATATTAGAGTTATGGTACCAAAGGATGCGTGAGGCCTTTAAACATGAGTGACGCATACTAAAATACTTGCCTACAACGGTTGATGAAGAGGCTAAGTTTGTGTTCTAGCACTACTGCATTGGAAGATTTTAGATGAAGACATGTAAATGGAGCCCATGGTGCAAGATCCCTTATGCATTCACATCATGCTACTTTCAGGATTTTATGAATAGGTTATATGATGTGTGGAAGTTGAGGTTTGATGCTTTGATAAAGTTGATCGTGACTACCACACACTCCAAAAAACCTATGTGTATCTGGGTAAGTCTGCTTATATCGAGACCATGATATCAGATGATATCATTATAAATTCAATGAAATTAGAAATTGGAAAAGTGGGCATGGATAAGGTATGTATTAACCTTAAGACAAGACTAGTAAATGGGAAGTGCATTGAAGATGAGTTTAAACTCCCTGAGGCACCCAAAGGAATACACATGATTGGCATAATACAAGAGAATGAGCCCACTCCTTATAAAATATAAGAGGAAGGAATTAATGATGAGGAAGAGGAGATGGAGGATTTTTACATGATAGATAAGGGTACTAGAATGCAACCAACTACATGTACAAAGAGGTTGCGAAAGGAAAGCCCTCCTGGCACTAGGAAGAAGAAGAAGAAGAGAGAATTGAGACAGAGGCCGAGTAGATAGAATAAGAAGAAGGTGGCACGATATGAGTAGGGTGGTAGGAAAAATTTAAAAGAACCAAGCCTCGGGTAGTCACACATAACAACTTAGGAGGTCTCCTAGGTTATCACCTATCAAACCAAGCCCATAGAATAAGATAAAGAGAAGGTGCAAGTATGTGCCTAGGGGCGACAATAAGGAAGAAATATATAAGGAAGCCATGTAAAACACAAAGTCCACACCAATTATTGATGTGGAAGGAGAGGAGGAGCTTAGAGAGGAAGAATCCCGACATGACATAGAGGAGAAAAGAGTGAAGAAGAAAAAGGCTTGACAGAGAAGAGGAGGAAAAATATAAGAGTGCAGGTGAACCATTAGGAGAGCATGGAGGTGCATCCGGTGAGGGCCCAATTCTATGCATAGAGACATATCCCTAGGGGAAAGTGGTCTGGTAGGATAAGGGAGAAGAAATTTTGAAGACACCTGACTTGGGATATGTTAATGATCCCTCAAAAATCATCTGTGCAAGGTTTTAGAGCACCCTTGCAAATGAAGAATTATATGGATGGGAGTTGATAGATCCCAAGGGTGTGAATATGCACACTAGAAATAGAATTTCCTGGAGTATGAAAAAACACATAGAAGAACCTAAGTTCGACGTAAAGAGGAAGATTACATCAACTACGGGATGAATAATATGCCACAAGTAGAATATATGACGATAAATCCAACCAAGTTTACGATGAATAGACAAGTGATTCCTTGACAAAGATGGTGAAAGAGGTGGTGCAAAGAAACTTAGATAAATAATCCTCACTCATGACGTTGTTTGAAGATGATAAGAATAAGAAAAAAATTGAGCAATGACTGAGGTGCACCAAAGGTTTGAGAAACAAAAGAAGGAGATTCCAAACTTTTGTGCCAAGATAGGGAGTGAAAATTTAGAGGTGCGTCTAGAGTTAGATGAGCACATGCAAAATACCACCCCTTAGCTTTGTGTTTTATTCAATATTACGTCCATCTTCTACTCAAGGAAAACCAGATGTACAAGGGAAGATTGAAGGGGAAGTGAATGTTGAAGAAGAAATAAATAAGAATATCATAGCATGCCGGATAGTAGCATACGATGCCATGTTATAGACCTGAAGGATGAATTGAAGAAAGTGGGTTAGGTGCTAGGAAATTGTGAGGAACCTAAAAATATCCTTAAGGAATATACAATACATGAAGATAACAAAGTCCTAATGGCCAAAAAGGAGGATTCTTTGAGCCAAGAAGAAAAATTGGTGGTGGTAGCTATAGACACCTAAAATATTCTTACACTTATATTTCCTCCAATTCAATCAATTAACGACACTTTGTTAATTCCCCATTCTTAGATGCCCATTCATGACACTTTTTTGGTCGTATTCCTCCTATAATCATCTAATTGGGATAATATTTCTCTTATTAGCTAGACATTCCTCCTTTCTACCATTTATTACCTCACTAGTTCTCTCTCAACCACTTCGTAGGCTTCCTAGGCTATCTATCAAGAAAAACAATTAACTGCACCCCTCCCAACTCTCAACGAGTCTCTAATCACTTGTTAACCGAATTTAACTAGCATTGTCCTAAATTTAACTAGTTTAAAGCATGTTTACTTAGCTCCTAATCCTAAAGTGATTTTTAGACTTTAGTCCCACATGCACAAGAATTCCAAACTCTTCCAAACCAAAAACTATAAATAAGAGCCTAAGGATTTCCTTTCAAATGGTCCTTCTCTCTCACAATTGGAGACTTTGGCATTAGAAATCATTTGTGATAGCTTTAAGCTATAAAACATTTGGATCTTGGCCATACTCCATTGTTGAAACTCCTCCATCTTGCATCCATCAACTCTAAATCTAGTTAGTAAGGGAAGATCTAAAGCTTGGCCATGTAGCCAACTTGGAGAGATCTCTTCACTATTTTTGGGAGAAAACAACACACAAAAATTGATTGCTAGGATCTTCTAGGTTCATTTAAATTTGCATTCAAAGAGTAGAGAGTAATATACATGTTAGTTTTTGATGTTTTTGTCAAATTTATAATTCTTGCATGTTAGTTTCCCTTGTTTATCTCTTATCTTATGGTCCATATATGAGTTATCAAAGATTTGAAGTTCTTTAGCCTCATTCCATAGCTTTTGTAACTTTTCATTGTTCACATTTGGCATGCTCGGTGGGACTCTTAGTCCATACTCCATTAATGGAGGCCTTTTCCAAGATTTTTAAGTTCACTTTCATTCTTTCTAGGAGAAATAACTTGTTATTCACTTGATTTCATTTTTTAAGTAAGCTAAATCATCCTTGTTCATGCATATTTTGTGGGTCTAAACTGGAAGTAGGTTTCTTTGATTAACAACTAACTTGTTTGACTATTGAAAATTTTCATTTCCATGATTTTTGTAGGTTTTATAGGGGGTACACGTATGTGTCTTAAAGGGGAGCGTCTCCATCGAAAAGGACGTGTATCCATTAAAATAGGCACACACATGTCTTTCTAGGTGTAAAAACACCTACATGCATGCACATGCGTCATTCTCGATGCATATCCATTGAAACGGGAATGTACACGTATTTCTAGTGAAAAAACACTTGTGCACATGTGAAGGCATAATTCTAGATGCGTATCCATTAAAACAAGAGTGTACACATATTTCTAGGTACAAAAACACCTACGCACATGTGCATGCATTGTTCTTGGCGTGTATATGTTGAAACATGCATGTACATGTCATTCACGGGTGCGTATGTGTCAAAATATGTTTGTTACCAATCTTCCGGAGGCCATAAAGTTTTCTCTCAAACTCGAAACGACTCCATTTTTTGCGTTGGAAAGGTATTGAAGTGAACTATGCAATGGAAACATAAAATTAGGATTTTTACTTATAGAAAATTTATGGTTTACATTATTATATAACTAGTCATTTTCTAACATGTCTAAAAGTTCAAAAATTGTTTTCTTGGTTATTATAAAACTTTGAAAGGTCTTTGTGGGACTAATCGGTTGTTTTCAGGGTTATTTTGTTTTGCTTTGACTAATGTAGTTTAACTATTTCATTTTATTAGTTAGAAATAAATGTTTGAAGGGTGTATGCCCTTCCCTCGCACCTTGTAGGTGATCTTGGGGATAAATTTTTTCTTAAAACCTTCTTTTCACTTTCAAAAACATTTACTTTACGCTTCCTAATTGGATTGATCTTTTAAAATTGGTTAAAACAAACTCTACCTTTTGCAAAAAAAACTTAAAAGTATTTTCCATAAATCTTTTTTAGTTGATTTTTCTACATTTTGTATGCTCTTCCTTCGCACATGTTTGGTGATCTTAGGAATCAAAAGAAAAATGCAAACTCTCTTTCTTGATATCATTATCTACTTTGGAAAATTAATAACTCTTTGCATGTAGGGCCTAACACTTGTCAAAGAAAGGAGTTGCAAAAAAAAAACCCTCTAATATGTGTTTTCATATCGGTTACCAAATGGTGTGCTACTTAAAACAACATTAATTTAAGAAAGATAAAAAACATACCACTTTACATCATATTGTATTGCATGTTTTGGAAAAGGGTACGTCCCTATCCACTCAAATAGAACATAAACCATTTGGAATAAGACCTTAAGCTATAATAATGGGGTGGTTATAGGAATCCTAAAGTAATCCACCGCTGAGTAACCTCGTGGATGAAACAGGAAGCACTCTGCTTACCCACTTGACTAGATTTCACATTTTAAGTTAGAGTCAATTTTTTCCATATCGCGACCCCAGTGATGATACAACTAAATGCATTAGTTGTTCAAGATATATTAGAAGGGGGTAAATTAAAGGTGAAATACTCAAAAACTATTCATTTTGACTATTTGGGTAAATCAAGCTCACATTTAGACAAAATATTGACACCTAGTTGAGTGATCTTATTAGGAAAGTCATTCTATCTTGGAGCCCACTTTGCTAGTCCATATCACATCTTGTCGAGCCATCACGAAGTGACAACTTACTTGGAGTCTGAACCTTGTTTTTCAAACAAGGAAAAGAGTCCACTTGAGTTAGATCTAAGTTTCTTTCATCATGAAATTAAACGACGTATCACTTAGCTTAGTTTCTTTCTCACCTTTGGATGAGGTGAAACTCTGCCCAAGTGGCACTTAGTTTATTTTCATCTTTTGATCTATACCTTTGCATTCTTGTTTCCCATTTGAGACAAGAGAAGGAATATTTCGAGAGTGTTGTCATAGATAGTGTTCACCACTTTTTCATTTGTTTATGCTCATCCATGTTTGCAGTTGAGTTGTTAAATGTCTAAAGTGCATGGATGGGTCCTTATATCTTTGATGGAAAATTGATCTTGATTTCAAGATCATCATCATAGTTATGATTGATTAATCATTTAATCTCCCTTTGACGTGTTACCTTGTTCACATTGTCTCGACACAATTAAAATACTTACATCATGTTTCTCATAAACATGATCTAAGTGTCATCATTATGTCATTACATTGCCCACATCTTAGTACATCCTTAGTATACTTTGAATTAGTTTTATTTCAAACATTTTCCCAAATCTTGAAAGGTGTTGCTTACTTTGTTTGTGTCATTTTGATACCACTTTGATACTAATATATCTCTTCTCCGTGAAGCTTGATAAACGTGTCCAATTAGTATGATTGCATGGATTACATTTTTAAACCTCACCCTTTAACATTTAGGAATTTTTGGTTGTTGAACTCGTCGTGGTATCCTTTGATTGGGAGTCGCACTTACGCTTTGTTAATACTTACGCCTTGTTCATTTTTTTGAACTGGACATAATTATTGACATAGAGTTGGCTATCTAGCATCAAAACTATTGTTGAAAGTGAAAGGTAAACACTTTGATCAATTTATTCAGTTATCTATACTTACATGATTGTTCCTTGTGTGTTAAAAAACTCATAAAATTATTCTAGGACAATCTTGTTGGATCATTGAAATGGTGCTATCACGATGTACATTTTCCTTAGGTTTCCTTTGGAAAATCACACAAGCATTTCCATACTCACAATGAATGTCTAGTTGGCTGTCATTGTGCTTCCCAAATTGACATGGAACTTCCTTCCCTTTGAAGGTTTTCCATCACACTATCTAGGTCTAGGAATTTGTACCTAAATGATGCTAACAATGATTAATTATCATGCAGTTCCTCATGCTTATGAAAATAGGGAACCTAGGTTTAGGCATTCAAATCAAAAGATTCCCATTATGACTAAACCTCATTTGGTTCTTTGTTCTAGAATTCCCGTTTGAGTACCTTGTTCCCACATTCATCTCATAGTTGGTGGTATGTTTTGGATGCTTCTAATCCAAATTATTATTTAAGTTTCCCCACTCTTCTTCCGATTCTCGATCAAAACTATTGTTCGATTCACAATCTTCTTCTTAAGATTCAAATGCAAACTATTGTTCGGATGCCCCTAGATCAAATCTTAAATCATGGCCCTCCCTTCCTTCTCAAGACCTTTATTCCAAATTACATCTAGGATATCTTCCTCCTTTGAAGACTTGTGTGACTCCAAGTTCCATTGATTGAACATATAATTTGGCTCTTAAATCATGGTCCTCCCTCCCTTCGCAGACCTCCTTCATCGATCACCTCGATGACCTCTTCCTCCATCAAAGAGTTCCATGAATCATATTCCTATATTCAACCATCCAATTTGAATCCTACGTATCAACTTAATGGATGGATATGTGATCATACTTTCCAACCTCGCATTACATTGTCTTCTAGAAAAATGGCCTAGGTCCAAATCTAAATCATCTATTCATGAGACACTTACCTCCGGGCCTACTTCCTCTCTTAAGTCGTCTTCGATATCAATCCAACTTCAATCCCTCTTCATCCCTTAAGCCCTTTTAACTATATCATACCATTTCCTCAACCATCTTCTAAAGATCAATTTCTGCAACCACATCGAACCATTATAAAGAAGCCATGTGCTAAGATATATTTTCAAAGCACTATCAAAACTCTTCATGGGAGTGATAAGGTTAAACCTTCCCCTTATCTACATCATTGAACATATTCATCTTCTTATGTCAATCAATATTCCCTATTTATTAGACCAATTTCTTCTATTCAACCTCCTATGGTCGAAGAAAACAACCTCTCGATGATTAATTTCTCTCAGAAAGAAGGAACAATTAGACTACACAAAGATATCCCTCTACAAGGATTCTTTCTAGAAGTTGATATGCTCACGTTTAGGGAGGAAGAATTTGATTCCTTTTATCAGATCATAGAGTAAAATCCTAAGTTCATGAAACTTAATTATTCATCAATTCCATCTTCACCTTCATCTGAGCATGATGAAATTCTAGGCTTGAGCATTGATCTATGTCCCATCTTCTCGTTACCAAATCATTCCTTATTTATAATCATCCCTTAATAAAAATTTCTCCTTGGATTACTGCTGAGTAGCCCATCGTCTTCTTCTATCCTGAAGCCACCCTTGGGTAGCCCTCCATTTTCTACTTGTGGGTCACCTCCTGGTATCCCATTACCTTCTATTCTTGGGCCACATCCTAGAGCCCTTCATCCTCTTATATCTATGGGACACCTCCGAGTATTTCCTCCTCATATGTACTTGGGTCACCCCTAGTATTCCCTCATTATATTCTTCCGTTAAGGGCCACATCCTAATAAACATCCATTATTTTCTATCTATGGGAAACCTCTAAGTAGCCCATCATCTCCTATTCTTGGGCCATGTCCTTGTAGCCCAATTTCTTCCATCTATGGGTCGCATCTTGGCAGCCCGTCTTCTTCTATACTAGTTCCACATCCAAGTAGCCATCCCTTTTTGTATATATATAGAACACCTCATGGTATCCCTTCTTCTTTTATTCTTGGGCCACATCCTAGTAGCCCTTCATCTTCTATTCATGGTTAACCTTCTCATATCCCCTCTTCTTCAATTTTATACCTTATCCTTTTCATCCATCGACCTTTCTTCTATAAATGGTTGTGGAAAGCTTGCATGATCATTTCTCACATTAGTTTTAAACATCCACATTTTCTTTATTCTCCCACTTCTCGAGATCAAAAAGTCATGCATTAGCTTATAATAAACATAAATAATTTATTAATCAAGCTCAAAGTTGAAAATTCCAAGATATCCAAATTTCCCAACACTTCCAACAATCTTAAGGTTAAAAATAAAGCATGATTCAAGAATGCACATCAATGTAACCATAAAGTATGATGCAAAGTGTAGAAACCTATGGATAGGGAACTCATGCTCCCACATACGAAATACACGCTCAAAAAAAAATCACAGTCATTAGTTGAATATGAGCTCACCATGATCATTGAAATCAGGAAAATATTACACTTGATAAACAAACATGCCTAGTCTCCCTTATCAAGGAAATTTCAAACATTGTTGTTGGATCTTACCACGAAGAGTGGCTTTATTGTCCCACCTTTCCAAAACTATAAAAACCTAAAAATCAAAACAATTCAAAAATACAAAAATTGAGAAAACAATAAAAAAATCAAAGGTACAAAGATCAAACATTGCAATCAGGTATTGTGTACACATGGATGTTTATTTCTTCCCTTCCTTGCTATTCTTCTCGCAAGTCTTCCTACCATTTTCATCCCTTTAATGATATTCTCGTTATCCTTTTCACATGAATTTTGTGACATTTATCTCTATGGTATATGTTTGACCCTGGTCTTTATCACCTTAGTAAATTAAAGAATGATTGACCTCTTAGACATACTATCACAATCAACATCTAATAAACTTTACGGGAATAAATTTTGGACATATTTGTTGACACTAGCCAATTTCATCATCATGGCAATCACTTCCATATCTTTGATCAAGCCATATGTGGTTCTTAACCTCTTGTCAAATAAGAGACCCGAAATAAGTTTTTAGAAAACAAAAGAAACAAAATCAATCAAAAGTCAAAAGTCAAAATCTAAAAGCTAAAAGCAAAAGCAAATTGATATAAATCTCTCTTGGGGTATTTCCAATAATCTCTATTGGGGATATGGATGCCTAATTGGCGTAGAGAAATGTTGTGATTGGAATCAAATACATCTCTCATTAGGGCTATGGACACTTGGCTGGCAACAAAGAAATGTACGACTATCCTTCCACCATCCATTCACAAAATTGCCTTTCAAAATCAATCATTCCTACACATTGGCTAGTGTCCTCACTCACTTTCTATCAAGTCTTCCTTCAAGAGGTAATAAATTTCACATGCTCACACCGGGTCTCTATGAGTAAACATTATTAGTATGTTACCAAGTGTCATTGTTGGACCTTGTTCAAACTCTTTCTTTAATGCATGTCTTGTCTCATGATTTGTGCCTTTGGATAATAACTTCTTCATCATGAGGATTCTAAGCTATATTTATGTCACATTCATTGTTCTAATTTTTTCAGAACATCCATGTGTATAAGATTATCTTTTTTTCCATATTTACGGACACCTTTGTCCCCTTTCCAAAAAATAATCTTCTACTTCCTTTTATCATGTGTTTCTTGGCTAACTTACGTTGGGGCATCCTTGCTCCTTCCCATCACTTTATTGGTTTACGTTCATCATCATGTTGAAATTATTCATATTTTCCTTGATCCTCTTGTACATCATCAACGTGTGAATATTTTTCCTTTGAATCCCCACCTACCGCTGTTGAGGCATTTTGCATCTTCACTTTCTTGCACATGCACATGGCATTCTACCTTTGTACATCCCATATATCACTGGGCATCCAAATTTCCTCATCTTCCTATACATAGTTTAAAAACTTAAAAAAAAACATTAAAATATGTTAGAAAAATAAAAAACATTCAAATATGTTAGGAAAATAAAAACATTCAAATATGTTAGGAAAATCAAAACATTCAAATATGTTAGAAAAATAAAAACATTGAAATATGTTTTAGAAAACTTCTACAACTTGAAAATAATCCTAAAAAATGTCACTTTTTGGTTCTCACATGTTCATGTGCATGAGTCTTAGATCATCTTGATCTACCTCCATCAACAAAAGCTAGGTTGCTTACTTTTTCTGTACTCTAGGGCACAACGAGTTTCTTGGTACTATTTCATAGTGCACATTGCTTTTTCATCAGACCCAAGTGTCCTCCATTATTCCCCTTGCATGTATCCTTTCTTGGGGCACCATCATCAACCCTTGTCGTTAATTCACATAGGTCAAAACTGAAGCTCGATAACAAAAACATTATATTATGTTTCTCTGTTAGGTTAGCTTGTTTACTTTCTCATATTGCATTGCATTATGTATGTTACATGGAGTTAGGAATCTTTTACTTTCTTGTATTGCATTGCATTTTATATGTTGCATGGAGTTAGTGCTTTTATCAATGGACATTTATTCATATATGGCTTTTCATGTCATACTACACTTTTGTTCATTCCATTTAATAAGGACCGATAATTAATATCATTAACAATATGATGAAAAATAAAGTTGTTTAAAAGGTAATGAATGGATGTTGGCTCATTCCCATTCCTCATTTTCCTTTTCTTATATATCCCTATTCTTCTTCTTCACACTGCTTCTTTCTTCTGTTCTCTTTCTATCATCTTTTCGATCATCGATCGAGTTATTCCATCACCCCATCGACAATCAAGGGGGCATCCTTCATTCGACTCATTTTTCTTTTATCCATTCAAAAATTTCTACTTGTTTATGCTTATATACTATCTTTAAAGTGACGTCACTTACGCCACCCAAAGAGGGGAAAATGTAGACACCTAAAATATGCTTACACTTAGCATTTCCTCCAATTCAACCGATTAATGACACTTTGTTAATTCCCCATTCTTCACTCCATTCTCGGATGCCCATTCACGACACTCTTTCAGTCATATTCCTCCTATAATCATCTAATTGGGCTAATATCTCTCTTATTAGCTAGACATTCCTCCTTTCAACCATTCAGAACCTCCCTAGTTCTCTTTGAACCACTTCTATAGGATTCCTAGGCTATCTATCAGTCATAAATGATTAACCAAACCCCTCCCAACTCTCAACGAGTCTCTAATCACTTGTTAATCGAGTTTAACTAGCCTAATCCTAGCTTAACTAGTCTAAAGCATGTTTACTTAGCTCCTAATCCTAAAGTGCTTTTTATACTTTAGTCCCACATGCACAAGAATTCCAAACTCTTCCAAACCAAAAACTATAAATAAGAGCCTAAGTCTTTCCTTTCAATGGTCCTTCTCTCTCACAATTAGAGACTTTGGCATTAGAAATAATTTGTGATAGATTTAAGCTATAAAAATTTAAATATTGGCCATACTCCATTGTTGAAAGCTCCTCCATCTTACATCCATCAACTCCAAATCTAGTTAGTAAGGGAAGATCCAAGCTTGGCCATGTAGCCAACTTGGAGATATCTCTTCACTATTTTTGGGAGCAAACAACACACCAAAACTGATTGCTAGGATCTTCTAGGTTCATTTAAATTAGCATTTAAAGAGTAGAGAGTAATATACATGTTAGTTTTTGATGTTTTTTTCAAATTTATAATGCTTGCATGTTAGTTTCCCTTGTTTATCTCTTATCTTATGGTCCATAGATGAGTTAGCAAAGCTTTGAGGTTCTTTAGCCTCATTCCATAACTTTGCAACTCTTCCTTGTTCACATTAGCAAATAAGTGTAATGCATTTAAGATAGCCAAGGAGCCACATGAGATAAAAATAAAGGACCTAGAGGTGCTAGTAGCATATAACATGGATTTGATTGAAGGAATGGTGTTAGGAATGTTGGAAGTCACATGAGAATCAAGCACAAGGGTCAGGGACATGACTCTAAATGAGATGGGGAAAACACTTGGTGACGTCCTTGATAAGGTGAAGAAGGGGCTAGGAGAGTGGAACGAGTTAGAGGCTGACATAAATAAGGAGTATCCTGAGGTCTTGCTACCACCGAGGAGGGTAAGGCATGCTAGTAATTCTTCAATTATTTTAATTCTTTCATTCTTGTTAGTGATTATTTATTCATTTATTTGTTAGAGGTATGACATATCCAACCCAATTACCAAGGGGGCAATGTAACTAGTGTTGGGTAATGTTAGGTTGGCAAAATTGATGAATTTTTAAAGAGTGTGCAGAATAGTGGGGCATGTGAATGCATGTAGGGTATAGAAAAGTGGTGTGTGGAAGGATCATGCTTGAGAAAGAAAAGTTCCAGGACTTAGCCAATTTTGCATATCATGGGCTAAAAATAGGAAAACGGTTGGAGTGCAACCCAAGTAAAGATAAAAGCAAGAAGACTTTGTGGCTAAGAAAGAGCTATTTTGGGACTAAAGTGGAGATTAAAGGTCATGCATAATTTGAGCTAATAATAGGATTAAAGTAGAGTTTATTTATAGATTAATATATTATTAGGATCGATAGAAAAGCATGAACTACCTTATTGAGGTACGTAGGGGTATTTTGAGCATGCAATCTATTTTGAGATGCATGAGCGGTGAAGGGAAAGTTCCCACCCCTATATAAATGCATTGACCTGAATTGTTTTGGGTCCATATATGAGACCCATGATGTAATAAAGTTATGCTTTTTATGATGTTCTCGGTGCATGAATCTCTAGTGATTATTGTTATGTATTCAAATTTTGATATTTAATTCTTTTGGTTATTAATGGATCAATGTGGTTGGATTCGATAATTGATGTCTTTGAGTATGGTGATATGTTGGTGCAAATGGTATTAATTATGATCTGATCTATATGTTTCCTTATTATGTGTGTTTCCAATTGAATGCATGTAATGAGTTATTATGGTTAAATATAGATATGCCTAATTATCTTTCTAGTTAAACTAGCTAACCTCTTGTCAAGCCAATAATAAAGAGGGTCATAATAGCTTCATGTACTTTAGGTGAGCATTCAAATTTGTCTGGATGAAGTTCTAGCCTACTTAGGAATTTGGGTATAGAAAATGAGACTACAGCTTTAATAGACTTTAAACAATAATCATGATGGAATCAAGTACATGCAATATCCAATTACACACAAGAATAACACTCAGTTTGGCCAATATCCTCCATATATTAAAGATAACAATTACATGGAAGCTTCTTACAGTAATGGAAATCTATGCCTATGCGCGCATAGATTTGATTCAGTAATCCAGTCTTGCACACGTGCATACATACATATCCCACTCTCTCTATGTCTATATATTCACCATCATACATGTATATCTACTATGCATTCACTACATATATATAAGGGTGGGGGATTTCCCTTCACCACTTATCCATTCCAAAAATAGGTCACATGCTATTAATAGCCACATGCATCATTTACAAGCATAGCCCCACATGCAAGTGTGCTAACTATAGACTTATGTCAGTTAACTACAGTGATAATCCTATTCCTAGCTATGTATCCATGCAAAGCACTTTGTATCCGATCCTCCAAAAATAGCCAATGCATGGTGCACATGTCTCTACCTCATTTGTGTGCTCTACACGCCATCTCTAAAAATAGACTTCATGAGTGAAAATGGCTAAGTCCCAAAGCTGAACTTCTGCTCCGCATGTGTGTCTCTCCCCTATCCATTCACACCTTTGAATATGACCTACTTTCCCACGTGGACTTCTTGTGTGATTTTTATCAAGTGTTCTCTTGATCAACATTACCCCACACTAATTTCATTATCACCCCAACAATGGTTATCTCCAAAATGAAGTAAATAATTTGAATGGAAAGAATAAAAAATTTTTTTATGAATGAAAGAATAATGTTTTTATCTATAGCTTCTTCTTCTGCAACCTGAAAATTAATTCAAGATATTCCTCCTTTATTTCTACCTCCAAGGCCTACCACTCAATGAGTGCTTTCTCTCTTTCTTTTTTCTAGAATATCCACAACAATGGATTCCAGTTCATCCTTCATGTATTTCTCCTTTCTCATTCTACAAGACCAACACAATGTTGGACATTATAGTCATCCTTCCCTCTAGAAAATCCATCTTCTACACAATGAGTTTTCCAAGCTCCTCTAGCCAATTTTTGTGTGGTTCTTGGGCTGTTGCCAGGGCCTCACACTTCTATTTAACCATTGCTAATATTTCTACATGGCCCAATGTGTCATCCTTCATCACTTTCTAGACCTCATTGTTCTCCTCCAGGGTTTTTATGTTGATGAGTGCCTTTGGAGCTGTATAGATGTTCAAGGCTTGGTCTTCCTTCTTCATAGTTCTTCCCGCATGCTTGCAGCAGTCCTTCATATGATGCAATCTTTCACATCATGAAGCCTTTTCTCACTCTGCATCTTGTGCTTGGATCCTTTGGTCTTTGGCATGCATGCAGAGGTTCATCTTCAAGCACTAAGTCCACCAATGTACCTACATAGTGTATTGCATCAAAGGAAACATCTTTGGTACCTTTGGCTCTAAGTGTGGCCTAGCTCTTATGACATTATCACCAATTTCCTCTACGATGTTGATAAATACAGTTCTTCTTCTTCTTTGCTAAGTCTCTTTCCTATGTGTTAGGCACACTATTTCCCCATCCTTAGTTTTGATCTCTTCCCTTAGCACCCTAATTGTGGCATCTTGTCCATATTCCACCTTGCCACCTCTGTTGAGACTTTTACCAATGCATTGCTCACTTGTTCATCTAACATAACAATAGGCTTTACTTGTTATGTGTCTAGCCTGAGGTGTCTTTTTCAACCTCCTCAACACATGACTCCTCACACACATCAAAATCTGGTTCATCCATGTGTGTGTGCATCGACCATGATAATTTCTTCCTTGTGCACACTGTAGCCATATCTTCATCCATTAATTCCTAGCCATATAACTCCTTTTGTGTCAGTGTGCTCTAGAAATGGGCAGTGCAAAATTTTACCTGTGTCCTCAGCATAACCCATGGCTAGTGGAATGTGCTCCCCACTTGTTCTTCTTGACCTAGGCTGCTTAGGAACTTGAGCTTCCAGATTTGGGAACTTGTGTTTCCATGTCCTGAGTAGTCTCTGTAGTTGTCTCATCTGTTCTCTTTTCTTCCTCTCTCCTTCCTTTCCTTCATTTCTTCATCTTTTTGTCCTTCTATGTTCTCTGGAGGTGTAGGAGAATTAGGCACACTTTCCTCCTCGACTCTTCCACTCATTCATTTTTTAGTTTCCTTCTCCTTTTCGTGGTTGTCTCCTTCTATGGAGAGAGTCTAGGTGATCTGCGCACTATTTGCAGAGTAGCACCTTGGGTCCTTGTTCTCTTGAACACTCTCTTAAATTAGTGCTCTCCTTGGACTACATCCAAGTCCTCATCATCCCCTCTTGTGGCTGAGGTGGTGTAGTTGTGCATGCTCAACTTCATCCTTATTCATAGGATGTCTTCTACCTCTATGTTCCAAACCACCACTATCTTCACACTCATCCTCCTCATCCTCTACTTCAATTGGCTCTGTGGGCTTAGGCACTGGAATGTTCTCCATGGTATGCTTACCCTTTAGTGGCCCTGGGAGCGTGAAACTCATTCTCCACGTACTTGTTATTCTCCAACTTGGGCTTCAGTTGAAGGTACACCAATGCTGCTCCAACATCTCCCATAACCAAACTTACTTGGTTTAATGCTCAATACATCTGAAATGAGCCTTTCAATATATGCACCCCATCCTGGATACACATATTTCTTCCTTAGCATGTGGTAGTCACAATCTACCTTGTCCACATTGAACGTTAGGCATCACGCATCTGAGAACCTATGTACTTGACACCTAGAAGTACCTTGTTGTGAAGGCATATGGTAACTTACACCAAGGGCTCCATGCTCCATCCCTCATGGTGAACCGCACTATGTAAAAGTGTTGGTATACAACAAACTAAACTACCTTTCCAACCACTAAGGAAATTCCTTGGGGATGCACCATTCTTCTTCAAAGGCCACAGAGCCTATCGTACCACTTCTCATCCCTTTTCTTGACTAGTTCTATCATGGATCCTTCACATAGGTATTTTTTGAACCACTCTGCTGGTGACTTATGCTCCATGGGATACTCCCATATCTTCTCTTTTGGTCCATCAGGTACTCCGATCTCCATGAACACCAAATGAAAACAAAACAACTCCAAAGTTGATCTTTCCTCCTGTGTGCATGCTTCCTCAACTATCATCTCTCTACAATGTAGCCTAAAATATTGTAGACTACCCCTTCGGACATCCTCCTCACAACATGCAGCCACATGGTGTTCACTTGTGACCACCTTTCTTGGTCATTTAGCTTTGTAACAAGATGTGCGCTACTTACACAAACTGGATACTTCTTCAGTTTATCTATGTCCATGTCATGGACCCTTTGTGTACCCCAACTCCTTTTGGTCTCCAAGATTGTGGCCTTGTCTATTAAATCATTCTTCAAATCTTCTCATGTGCCCTTCAATCTGTTACCATGGAGATTAGCGTGGCTGAAATTTTGGCTCTGCATCCTGCAAAGTAGAAAAAATCTTCATGCACTCTTCTCATGAGCCACTAGGTACAAGGGCTCATATTTCCCAAAGTAAGGGAGCTCATATAGCTAGTAAACTCCAATCTTCTTCAAGAGCTTCTTTCAACATCATCATCATACACCGACATGTCTTCCACCATGTGTTTTATTCATCTTTGTGTTCAACAAGGCATCAAGCTCCTTCTTATTCTCTATGGTACGGTGGTTGTACTCACTCACCTTTCTTCTCCTTATGTGAGAATCCCACTCTTGGCCTACGATGACCCCCTCTAGATATTGCATTTCAGAAAAATTTCTTTTTGGGAGCCATCTCCTCTTCTTCTACGACCACCTTCTTCTTTCCCTTCACTCCTACTGCAACTACTTTCTTGGGTGCCATTTCTTCCTTGCAATCCTTTATAAATACTCACCTCTTGAATTCTATGCAATGTGTGAATCAAACCTAGCTCAATTCAGCATGCCCTAGGTGAAATCATGTGCCCTCACTCCTCTCTCATCACCTTGCTTCTCAAACCCTTCACCACTGGGGATGTAAGCTCTTTCTACACACATATCTCTTCATCATGACTAGCTACACACCTTTCACACCTCAATTCGATCACTCAACTCTTTGCACTTAGCTCTTTTTCAAATACTCTTAATCACAATGGTAAAAATGAACTCGCATCCCATCCTTATATAGATTTTCAAATTTTTTGATGCATTCATTGCTCCTTCACCTACCAAATATCCTCTCATTAATTGACCAATTCCATTCTTTCCATGGTACATCTTCATGCCCCAGCTATAACCTTCTAGCATGCACCTTCCTACCCTCTGGTCATAGACTTCTCTTTAGTGTGCTTCCTTGCACCCAAGTACCTCATCACTGCACCTTCTTCTGGTAGTTGTTATGGCCTCTTCTTACCTCACGTTATACTTGTCCCTTCATTCATCTCCATCTTTGGTCACTTTTTAGAAGCAATCCTTTGACTTGAAAAGCACCCATAGTAGCTTATTCCTTTCACCTTTCAATTCCCACAATCTTGTACCTAGATATCAAAAACCACCCCACACTAAAAGTATGTGCAGTCCTCTGCACATAAACATGCTTCATATAGTAATTAGCTTCATGTGCACATAAGCGCACTTATTACACAAGAACAATAACTAAATTGACAAAGCATAATGACAAGGAAGGAAATACATTAAGGAAATACATAATTGAAAACCTAATCTAAATGGCAATACTACCTTATTACAAACACCAAGAAGACTTATTTATAGTAGGGCTTCAGCCTACTCCCATTGAAGTAACTGGTAGTTGTTCCATCAAGTGCTTCTAACTGGAAAGCACTATTTCAAGGATGTAAGTGATAACATATGGCCCCAACCAATGTACCTTAAGTTTTCCTAGATGGTGCAAGAACTTAGAGTCATAGAGAAGCACCATTTGTCCAATCTCAAACTTCTTGTCCCTTATGTTTCTGTCATGCCATGCTTTCTTCTTTCCTTTTCTTGCTTCTGAACTCCAACGTGCTATGGCTCATCATCTCATCCAACTTAATTATCTTTTCAATCCATTCTTCTAAAGCTTTCTCATCAGCTAGACCTCCAGCAGTACAATATACAAAAGAAGGTAACATAAATTCCATAGGAAGAATGGATTCTGTGCCAAACACTAACTAAAATGGTGTGGCCTTGTTCAACCTTTTATATGTTGTTCTATATGCCCAAAGTACTGCAAATACTTTATCATCCCAATCCTTTCTTCCAACATCACAAATTTTTGTCAATGTCTGGCTCAAAATCTTGTTGAAAACCTCAATAGTTCCATTTTCCTAAGGATGGTAAGGTGTAGTCTTATGGTGTGCAATCATGAACTCATCCAATAAAATTTTGATTGTCTCATTAAGAAAATGTGTGCCCCTATCACTTGGTCAAACTCAAAGGACATCCATACCTTGTAATAATATGTTCCCATAGAAATCAGGCTTGTTGTAGCCATTGTTGTATAGTCCTTTGTAGGTGTTTCTTCTTCCCACCTTGTCAGATAGTCTGTGTAAGTTATAATGTAGCATGATCCAGTTCTACACGCAACTAGTGAAATAGGACCCACAAAATCTATAGCCCATTTCTCAAATGGTTTACGCTAGTAATAGGTCTCAGAGGCATTTCATCTCATTGACCTAGTTTTCCAAGACATTGACAATGATCACATGCCTTACAAAATTCCTTACAATCTTTATAGAGGGTCTCCCACCATAATCCAATGAGTAGAATCTTGCACATTGTGGCATCACCGACATAGTGGCCACCTACAATACCACCATGAGCTTCTTCCATAATATCCATGTGCTCATGTTCCAATACACAATGATGCAATACCTCATCTCATCCCAATTTGTATAAGTCACCACTGATTAACATATAAGGTGTGCACATATAGCAAGTTGTTTCTTCTCCAAGGATTTCATTCCTTCTAGGTGTCATCCTATTCATAGAAAGACAACAATGTCCTCTAGTTCTAATGGTGCACATTGTAACCTGTATAACTATGCATCTGGCATGGTATCCTCAATTTCCTTGTGCTTCTTCTCTTGACTATATTCTTGATAGATGGTCTAGTCCAAATTACTTTTTCCTAGTTTTACCACAACTATGAAATCAAATTCTTGAAATAAGAGCACCCATCGACATATGTGCCCTTGTAAAATAGGTTTATTTACCAAATACTTCAATGCCATGTGATCTATATAAAAGATGAATGGTGTAGCTAGTAGGTACTGGTGGAATTTATGCAGCACATAGATCATTGAAAAAGCTTCACGCTCTTGTAGTTGTGTAATTTTGTTCTGCAGGAGTCATCTTTCTACTAGAAAAATAGATAGGATGATCTACAATACCTTCTCCAGGTTGAGCCAACACCATGCCAATGGCCATGCCAGAGGTGTCAACATGTACATGAAATGGTTTGTCCCATGAAGGAAAATGTAGAATAGGTGCGGTAGTAAGTTTCTCCTTTAATGTCTCAATGCACATTGTTGTTGTTCTCCCCAGTAGAACGTACCTTTCCCTTTCAGTAACTCTTCTAATGGTGTGGAAAATTTGGCATAGCCTTTGATAAACTTTCTGTAATATCTGTATATGACCCAAAAATCCACACACCTCACTTTGACTTGGTAGGCTCCCTTAGGCCTATAATGACTGCAACCTTTGTTGGATCAACCAACAAACCCTCCTTGCAGATTATGTGTCCTAAAAGTATCCCAAATGGTGTAGAAAATATGCACTTCTTGATGTTCAAAGAGATACTCAACTATCTACACCATTCAAACATTAAGCACAGATTGTCACAGTGATCCTTAACTAATCCATACACTTGTCCAATCATCTAAATATACCTGTAAGAAGTTGTGAATAAATTCCTTGAATGCTTGGACAACTATGCACGTGAAAAAATACAACAGAACATTTTTCAAACTAAAAGGCATTACAATATAGGTGAAGCTACCCCATTCAGTAGTAAATGTAGTCTTTTCTTGATCCTCCTGGGAAATCCAAACCTGATGATACCCAGAGAACCCATCTATAAATGAATAGATTTTGTGCCCTACAACTCCTTCTAGTATTTCCTCAATGAATGGCATAGGAAATGGATCAGTTACACATGCAACATTCAGCTCCCTGTAGTCCATGCATATCCTAATCCATCCATCCTTCTTGATATTGATCACCATTGACTAACCCATTCTGACTCATCAAGGGGCTTGATAATCCCAGACTTCAACATGTTATCAATCTCTTCTTTGACCTTTTCACACAAATTGGGGTTCATCTTGTAGGGTCTCTTTCTTACTGGGTGCACACCCTCTTTAAGCTTTATCTTCATCTCCCCTAATGATTCATGCATGCCTTTAAGTTCATGGTACCCCTAGGAAATAAGTCCTAGAAATCCCTTAGTAACTCTATGATTTTTTCCACTTCAGAGTCTGACCAATAGTCTCCAATTATGGCTTCCTTAGGCTCAGTATATTTGTTCCAATATTCACCCACTTTGTCTTCATTGGTTCATGATAGGCGTGTGTGGTCTTATCCACACTATTCCAATACCTCACGCCTCCTGTTGAATGGTTTACATCCAGGTTATCTACTTCTTCATCATCCACTAAGTAGACCATTTTTCCTTTCTCTTTCTCAAGGCAAGCATGTTGAAGTAATGTTGCATCGGCCTCTAGTTCTTCATCAAGATGTGCTCCTGAGTCTTCTTTATCTAATAACTCCTGAAGGAGTTCTTCAGCCTTGGCACTATCCCCCATAGTTAAGCACTTGATAAATTTCAATGCTTCTTCTACCAGAGGTCTTTGTAGAGAAGAAGTCAAATGTCTAGGCCATTCCTGTAATTAAATTCTACCAATTTCTAGTTTCTCTATGGAGTTCTACATATACATACCAAGCACACGTGCACAACCTTGTAAAGTGGAATAAAACTAGTGCACCCATAGTGAAGGTGGTAAAGCTTCCTTCCCTTCTATCTAGAGTCTCTCACACTTCTAACGTGGTGTTGAACAAGATGATTACCATGATAAGTACTTATTTGAGTAGGTGCATTGCTCCTAAAGAACCTAGTAGTAAGAGCAATCCCAATTTCATTCCATCCAACAAGATTATCCCTGTGGACCACCCACCAACATGTTGTTGTCCCACGTAGTGTATATGCTAGCATATTTCTTCTTTCCAGTGGGTCTATCCACTTTTCTTCCATGGCGCATGTAGGAATACCATGGGATCCCCTTCTCTTGTGTAACAAGGTACCAAGTTGTTACCTATCCTCTTGACATAACATGGTTTTGTGCCTCGAGGAATATGCTCTTTACTTCATGCCCCCTACCAACTCATAAGTGTTGTGAGCCCAATTATCACAAGCAACACTTGTAGTATCGCTAATAGACTATGCATCCTCCCACTGAATTAGTCCTTCTTTGGTTGGTTCAATCATCTCTAGATCTTGGATGGCACATACATAAATCCTATTCAGATCTTCTTCACTTAAGGGCTCAACATAGGGCACAAATTTTCCATCTGTTAAAGGGATAATAACTCTTTCCTCTTTGTTTTCAAAACTGATATAGCCCTTGTTGAACCAAAGATCAACATTATTTTCATAGCACCAAGGATGCCCCAATAGAGCTTGGGAAGCTATCTAACTCTGCCAGTGCTAAAAATTCAAAGTCTCCAGTGAACTTGGCTCCTTGTATGGTAATGGATGCATCCTTCAAAACTCGATGGGAGTGGCCTTAGTCTGATTAGCCATGAATAATACATTAGAGGATGGCTGTAATGGGGGTCTTCCCATTTGTACCCATGCATCCAAGGTAAGAACATTGACTTCATGCATGTATCAATCAGTATATTACTCAATAGCCATCCATCCACAACAACATTCAAGTGATTTCCTTGTCATAATCCAGGCTATGAGGGGGAAGATTTGCATGTAGGATCTGTCATCTAGTCTCGTCTCAGTACTTGCACGTGGAGTGTTTCCTTTTAACCAACTCCCTAACAATGGAATGATGTTTTCCTAGCACAACATTTTACACACTTCTCTCAAGTCATCTATATCAGTTTGGACCATCTCTGATGCTTTCTTTTTCTCCTTTAAGTATTGTATCTCACCCTAAAGATTCCTTAGAACTTCCATGGTTTCTGATAAACCTCCTTTTGATAGGTAGGATCTGGGTACCATGCATGAAGAACTTCTTCTTTAGTGATGGTAGGTTTCTGCTGCAATGCTTCTCTGGCACGTGCCACCTCAACATGGGTCATGATCTTCACTTGTAGTGCCCCTGATTCCTCCTCCAACTTAGGCATCCATTGATTTTCAATAGCGTGTTTGTATCCTAACCATCCCTACACCTTTGTTTTCTTGTTTATGTTGCTTACTCAGATGCTCATATAAGTCTGGGCACTCCTCATAGCTATGGTTCTTTCCACAAAAAGAACATGTAATATTCTAAGGGACATTCGCACCTATAGTGGTCAAGAGATCCACATGTATAACATGTTCCACAAGGGAAACTCACTTCTTCCACCACCACGGCCTCATCCTCCAATCCACCATGGTATCCTCGACCTCTGCCATGACCGCCTTCAAAACACCCCTCATTCCTATCATAGCATGCCTTGATTGTGATCCCATCCTCGATGCTCATTCTTTCCCTTAGAACTTATATAAACTCTTGTTATCATACCCCAATATCTATAACATCATGGATCTGACCAATCAATCTACAATCTCTTAGTATGTCATGAGTCATGGACCTACATATTTTTACAGTAGCTTGAAATGTTCTTCCTTATCATGTTGTAAATAATGGGTAATGGCTAGCATCATGGTTTAAATGGCATATTTCACAATCCATCAACAATGAGTGTATTGTTCTGTGAGGACAACTATCCTTTGTGTGACCTTCTACTTCACAATCTGTGCACCAAATCCTGTGCATCTCATGTGCTGAATTTGCTGATAGTTTCTCTAACTATTTTTCCATAGCTGTTATTTTTGCTTCTAAAAATGGGCTCACCCCAGTATCTATGCTTCCAACTACCTCAGCATGCAAGGACTGCTTCAAGTGCTTCATGTGGATCAATGTATGTCTTATGTGATAATGCCCTCCTAAAAGGGGTAATCAAGCCCCCAACAAAACCATTGTGCATGTTGGCTTGCGTGTATGTCATAAGAAATCTTTGATAAAAAATTTTAAACCATGCATCATACTCTCTAACACTTTCAGTAGTGCTTTGCTTAATATCCTTGAGCACACTTATACTCTTCTACTCAAATTCGGGATATGAAACTCTTTAAGGAATGCATCCTTTAAAGTTGTATAATCTATGCAAGTCTGATCAGGGTCAAACTTTCTATACCAGTTGTGTGCGTGCCCTTGTAATGTAGTAGCAAATTGGCTTTCCCTACACTCAAAAGTTGTGATTCCTTTTGCACACCATAATATTTCACACATATGCACATGTTTAGCAACATCTTCTATTCCCCTATACTCTGGAAGATGAAGAGACATTTCCATGTAAATATTCTGGGTTGGTGCGGACCTTGCCCACTTGATCCAAAACCTCATGTGTTTCCCTACCTCCAAAACCTCTAGATCCACCTAAATAGAGCTACCTATGCCTCCTAATCCTCCACTTGTAGTTGGGGGACCGACTGAAGATGTACTTCCCTATGTGTCCAATAATAGTACTATACCTAAACCCTATGGTGTCATGAAGTAGTTCTACACTTCCAGAAGTTAATCCAAAATCAACATGCACTTGTATTACGTGTGTGATGATACACTCTAAAAAGTACTCCCATATAACAATGAAGCCATTTGTGCTTCCATCACTATGCTCCTTATAAGACTCACTCCTACTCTCTCACTACTTGAACTAGCTTGTTGACTTACTTGTTGTACTAGATGCTGAAAAACCAAATGCAAGGGCAAGGTTACCAGGTGGATTCAGATGCACACCCATATGGCCCAGTCATCTCTTTTGGCATGCTTTTGTGTGAGGCCGAGGAAGGATCCCTGTCATGCTTTCCAAGATGGGGGAGTTCTGATGCTCTGGCTCCATGTCTTCTATGTGAGCTCAAATCCTTCACGAGCCATCTCTCTCCTCAACTCCATACTCTCTGCAATGTCACATTGCTTCTCTATCTCCCTCTCACATGCCTCATTATACTTAAGCCACCTTTCCTCTCTCTTCCTTTTTCCACCAGTAAGTCTGCCATCTTTCACCAAACTTGATCCTTCCCCACACATGTGGTGGGGGTTTAGTTAGCCATCGGTTTACTCTCCAAATTCAAAGTTACCATCAAGATCTTGATCACCAGTGGAATGCCTTGTAGGTAAGTTCCCCTTGGATATCATAAAAATTGGAATTCAGCTACCTCTGGACATGAATAAGTGGAAATTGAGTATTCCAAGATATAACTATTTAAGAACACATGAACCACGTATCCACAACTCAGTCCAAATCAGATCAACATCATAAAGGGCTTGAAATTCTTCCTATGTCCAAAAAGTGCATGATACCTCCAATTCCATTTAGATGCATAAGAAATCAGCCACTCATATAATTCTACTGGAAAAATAAAAAGAAGCTCTCATATAAACTGTCATATAGATTTTGTTCCACCCAAGTGTGTGCATTAAACTCAAATCCAGTGTTGAACCTATGTGTGTATTCTTCCTCCAGATCATGTATCCACTCCTCAACACTCACTAGAGTTAACTAGTACGTCTTCATCATGAACCATCCTGGAAAACAACTAAAAAAGAGGTCCGGAAAAGGAACCAATGATGCAGCCTAGAATTTACCAATAACACCCTAGATGCACTGACACATCACTCATCCTGGACTGAGTGCTCACCCGAAGCATGCAAAGGTACTAGGTCCCTCTTTAGGGTTGTTGTAGTAGGATGTTAGCATGATGAGGACTTAAAGCATACAGATCCATAACTAATACATCATTCTACAATGCATGCAAGATCTATCTAAGGAGAATAGACTTTAAACAATAATCATGATGGAATCAAGTACATGCAATATCCAATTACACACAAGAATAACACTCAGGTTTGGCCAATATCCTCCATATATTAAAGATAACAATTACATGGAAGCTTCTTACAATAATGGCAATCTATGCCTATGTGTGCATATATATGATTCAATAATCCAGTCTTGCACACATGCATACATACATATCCCACTCTCTCTATGTTTGTATATTCACCATCATACATGTATATCTACTACATGCAGTTCACTACATATATATAAGGGTGGGGATTTCCCTTCACCTTATCCATTCCAAAAATAGGTCACATGCTATTAATAGCCATGTGCCATTTACAAGCATAGCCCACATGCAAGTGTGCTAACTATAGACTTCTGTCAGTTAACTATAGTGATAATCCTATTCCTAGCTTTGTATCCATGCAAAGCACTTTGTATCCGATCCTCCAAAATAGCCAATGCGTGTGGCACACGTCTCTTGCCTCATTTGTATGTGCTCTATGCACACCATCTCTAAAAATAGACCTTCATGAGTGTTCTCTCGATCAAAAATTAGTTTACACGAGAGATATAACACTGGACCTGATTTCAATACACACACAGATGGGTTTAAGATAGAATTTATGATGCACTATATGATATTTTCTTAAGATTCTTTCCAATAGAATTGTACAAGTGGATGACAATGTATGCAATAGGGAAGTGTTGGAGTTATAGGTTGAGACTTTGGACACAAAAAGATTACCAAACTCTTATTGATGTTGATGTGGAGTGGACTAGAGTTGTAGATCATTAGTGGGCTGGAGTATTACACAATTATATTTTGGAGTATGCTATTTCTATGTATATGTGTCCCAAAGAGGCTAAGTTCAAGTTCTTTCACAAGCCTAGATGATCTTACTTGTGCACTATATTGTTATCGATCAATATTTTAATATTTGAACTAGATTTAGACTACCTACTTATGGCTAGATAAACCCCACGCATGCAGGGGAAAGAGAAGGTGTGGAGAAGGATGAAAAATTAGAGGAAAAAAGGTAGAGAGAGGAAAGAACAATCAAGTCTAGTGAAGTGCAAGAGAGGGAAATGGTGAAATAGAGGGAGATTGAGGAGTCCCATGATTTGAGGAGAGAGATGGATCAAAAATGATTTGAAGGTCTCCTGAAGACTAGGAGACACAACATCTGGTTCTCCCGACATTGGGTAAGTGTAACAGAGAATCCCCTTCTCGATTTAGATGAGAGCATGTTAGAGGAGAGCATGAGGACCGCAGTGCACATCTAATACCATTGATCCACCTAGCCCATGTGTTTGGTGTTCCAAATCTAGAAGTAGAAGTAGGATAGTGCAAGTAAGTAAGAAAACACGATTACATATCACTTTTTGTTGAATTCAAGAGATAAAGTTAATAATGCACACATGGCATCATAATCGGGCCATTATTTGGAAGTGTTATGGAAGGATTATTCCCAGTGCATCATCGGGATAGAATCTTTGGCACACAGACTATTGGAAGTATTATAGTAGTAACTATAACCACACAAACCATTGGTGTTCGATCCTGGTACTATGACTGGACATAAGGAAGTATGTCAACTGGTCCAAAAATCTCCATAGGAGGTGCGAGAGCTTTAGGAGGAATAGAAGGATAATGTGAATCGGGTGGAGGAAATACTGGTTGAGGTTCTAGTTTTTGATCTGGTGGACAAGGTCCACATCCCCAATAATCCCCACATGAACGTAAACATGTTTACTATTAGATGTCACTTAGTTTTCTAGAATATAGAGGTATTGAGGATGCAAAAAAACATGTTCATAAGTGTGAACTACTATGGCATGCTAAAGGGGTTAAAAACTCATATAAGAAGGATAGTTTGTTTTCTACCACGCTGCAAGGGCATGTGCATAGCTGGTATAGGAAGTATGAACCACATCGGACTCTAGTTGACTATGATGATTTGCATTACGCATTTCGAAAAAATTCACATTCTAGAATTTGAGCAATAGAGTGTCGGCACACTAAAGGATATCAAGCGAGGATTAATTGAAAGTGTGTGAGAGTATGATGCACATTTTAAGACTCTATTGTCTAAATTCTCCAATGACATTCATCCTAGTCAGCATGCATAATGGCTTTTTGGAGGATTGATGACTTTGTTCCATAAATAACTCTCTCACAAGACATATGTGGATCCACATGAGGCTTTGGAAGTAGCTATACATCTTGAAGTGGTTGGGAGATTTGATACTATGGAGTAAGCCCATTTTTAGAAGCACAAATTTCAGCTATGGAAAAAAAGTGGAGAATATTTTTTCCAACTCAACGCATGAGATGCAAAGTGGAATCATGGTGCACAAATTGTGAATTGAGAGGGACATACTAAAGATAATTTCCCACGTAGGTTGGTGTGCATGTTATTATTAGATTGTGAGGTATGTTACCTAAATCATGATGTCCAAGATTGGCCTATTTTGCAACATGTGCTCATGAAGAAGGTGTCTATGTATTGCAATATGTGGAATTCCCACACTCACAATACCACCGACTATAAATTGATCGATAACATCCACAAATTTATTGAGAAAGGAGTGCACCCAGGACTAGTGCAACAAGTGTATCAAAGGAAAAATAAATCCATAATCATGAGGGTCACAACCATGGGGATGGTAAGAATAGAGGCTTTTGTGGAGGATATAGAGGACAAGGTCATGGTGGTGGCGGGGAGGATTTTCTAGAGGAACTTGTTATACTTGTGGATCCACTGATCATTATCACATGAGTGCCCACAAAATATTAAGTTAGAGGAACTCCCAGGACATATATGAGCACATGAGAAAGAATAAGAAGAAGGAAAAGGGCATGTGAATGATTAAAGTGTAGCGTGTTGTTAGTGATCATTGGATGCTGAAAAAGATACTTGATCCTAAGTTACACCAAGTGATGGTTATTACACACAATGAGGCTGCGTGAAACAACAAGGCATTTAAGAATAATCTACTAATTTTGAGGGAAGAGGTGATAAACACTAACTATCCAGATGATCTTTGAACTGAGGGAAGTATATCAAGATACCATGGAAGTCATTAGGGTATTACAGGGGAGAACTATAGTGTTTAAAGGAATATGCACGTGACAGGGATCTTGCAAGGAAAGTTAAACTCCCACAAACAGATTTTGATGAATTAAAAGATGTGTATAGGTAGTTGTGCCAAGAAAAACATCTTCCCATTGGTAGGGGAATGGCTTTGAGAGAAGGTACCATGTGCTATATTTGAGCGTGAGAGACATATACTTCATGCGAATCTACCACCTCAAGACCATGAATTTGATAAGGAGATCACACTAGATGTAATAATTGATGGTTGGCTGGTAAGTAATATTTTGATAGAAAAATGATGAAGTAAATTTACTCACTCTTGAGGCATGGAATCAAATGGGAAGGCCCACATTGCAGCCATCTTTGAATGTGTTGTACATGGAAAACAATACTAAGAAAATTCATGTTTGGATCTTGAAGGATGCATCTATTATCATTCAATAAACTAATTTCTTGGGAATTTTAGGTATTCAAGCTTGCAGAAGTAGAAAAATTTCCAAAATTACTTGTGTGGCCCTGTTGCTATGCAAACAATGTTGATTTGTGCTTCAACAAAATATACATTAGTTTTGAGAAAAGGAAGAGTGCATGATCATACCCCTATTTGAAAATATGGTAGAGGATTATGTTTAGCCTTTGAGTGAGGGGGAGCTTAATCAATTTACGAAGCTATGGTGCCAATCCAAAAATCTTGAACCATTGAAAAAGGCATTCTATAATAAGAGGAAACATAATTTTTAAGTGACACTAATAGTGTTACTTGTGATAACTAGGCTCATGGAATGTATGAAAGGTTTAGACATGAGGTAAAAGGAAGAGTCACCATAATTATTAGTCCATGCATGGTGAGGAAGTTAGGATATAACCTTGCACCCTAGTATACTTGGTGAAGGGAACCCATATGCATTTTTTTTTGCACCATGGAGAATCAATCACTAAAAGAAGGGGATAGTGGTACATTAACATGTTGGTGGGAAAAAACATAGAGATGGCCTTTTGAAATGGTGAGAAGTGAGAATCACTTTCTCCACTAGGTTTACTTGGAGCAATGCACCTACACAAATATGTGAATATTATGGGAAGTCCTTGCCTCTCATCACATCCAAAAGTGTGAGAGATATTAGGAACAAGGAAAGAAGGTATTTTCACCATCACTCTGGGTGTATAAGTTCTCGCTTCACCTTACGTGGCTACATGCGCACATGGTATGTCAATGTGGAGTTAAAAAGGGAAACAAATATTTGGTAAGATATTACTTTAGGTATGATATAAAATTTGATTACTTTTCTACTAATCCTCCAGTCCATGAAGCATTATAGACATGAAGTGCATCACTTTGGGAGATAACACATGCTTTGAAGATATAATGTTAGAAATTTTTAGAGAACTGACCTTGAGGCACACCTTGAACTTTAGGAAAAAAATGATGAAGAGATGGTCCTCTCCTAAAAAGAAAAAGAAAATGGAAAATTGGTCTATATGATAGAAGATGACAAAGTTGAAAACCTGGATGTTAGCCAAATCGAAGGTATGTGCGAGGTAATAACATTGCAAGTGATAATGCGTGCATGTATCATGTTCCTATAAAGATAGATAAGGTTAAAATTGCAGAGGTAGAACCTAAGGGGAAATTATTGGTGATTACTGGTCCAAATAGGAAGTGGCTAATATTATTGAGCTCTTGCGTGATTTCCAAGACTTATTCCCATGAGGTTACCATGAATTAAAAGGTGTGAATACTTTGTTAGATGAGATGAAAATAAAATTGAAAGAAGGTGCACACCTAGTTAGGAAGAGGCCTTATAGGATGAATCCTAATCTGTATGTGAAGGTAAAGGAATAAATTGACAAGATGCTCAAGTCTGGAATCATTGAGCCTATTGAAGAATCTGAGTGGGTTAGCCCCATGGTAATAAGCATTAATAAGAATGGGAAGATAAGGATTTGTGTTGACTATAGGGAACTTATTGCTTCATGTGTTATAGACCCCTTTCCCACTCCATTCACAGAAGATATTATTGAGGGAGTTATTGGGAGTGAGATATATTCCTTTATAGATGGATTTTTAGGTTATCATCGGTGTACATCATGAAATAATATCAAGAAAATACTAATTTCACCACTGAATGGGGAAGTTTTTCATATATAGTTATGCCCTTTGGATTGATAATGCGCCAAAATTTTCTCTCACGCATTTTGTAGACACCCAAAATTAGGTCACAACCCTCTAAGATCCTTTTAATTAACACACCCCCTTACCATGACCCCTTCCACACATTATTATTAATCTAATTATCAATATTAGGTTAATTACCACCTCACCTCTCCACCTCACCTTGGACCCATTCCAAGGGAATTTAACTAACTAAGACTAGGTCATCACTCCTAGCATTGAGTCATCACTTCACTTAACTAACTAAGACTCTTTCTTAACCTAATATTTATTTCTAACCACTTCTTCCATCAATTCCTATGTGTTTAAACGTGAACCAAGAATCCTAGCCCACAATCAAATCTTGACCCATGCCAAAAAGGGAAGAAACAAGATATTTTGAGTAAATTGGACTATTTCTCCCTAACCAATGCCGGTTATTCCTCGGTGACACCGGTCAAGGAACCACCATCGGTTCCTTTAAATAATGATTTCAACTCTTTCCCTGGGTTTTCCTTTGGTTTAATTTTGGGATTATTCATTCACATTCTTGCATTCGATTGAGCATCGACAATCAAACACAACACTAGAGCATCTAAGTTCTTCACCAATAACCAACCTCTTGCTCCATAGCCTCGGATCATTTACAAGGAAACACACAAGCTTCATTTCCATGACACTATATCTAGACATGTTTCTCCCATGAACACCCACCAACCACTGCATCTACTAATCTATAGGTCTTTAGATAAGTATCTTAACCAAGTTGTTAGTTCTTAACTTTGGTTTTAGATCTCTTATTGTCTTTTGTTGTACTACTTCTTTCTCACCCAAATACCATCCATCACCCATCTACCCAATACCCTACCAACCTAAACCTCTCCACCTTTCCAATCACCTCTCTCACCCTTACTGAGTCTTCACCTAAATCCCAACACCCTGCCTAAGCCTTACCAACACTCTGTGCAATCACAAAGAACATGAACCACCCCCTTTTCATCTTTGACACCTTATTTCCCCTCGTGTTCGATTAGCCAACCGATACTCAGGTTAAAAATAGTGACCAAAATCGGTTCCCAATCGACATCAATTTCTATGTTTAGCATTCTCCCTAAAACCAACGAGATAATTTACCTACCCAAAACCCTCCAAAACTTCCCACAACATCACCTAGACCTCCATAACACCCTCTATTACATGTAAAACCTTGACAACCCACCACCTACTTTAAATTTAATCTTGTATTCACTATTTAGATTAGATTTAATTTATTGTTCTTGTGTGAGATACCTAAATTATACAACTACAATAGGAATCTCTATTTCATGTTCTTATCAACATTTAATTTGATTTAAATGTGGATTAACAACCTCATAGGAATAACCCCACTTCCTGGATCTAGCTCCCGGTAGAAATCCACCAACCTATGCTTTTAATTCTATCTTGTGGTTTTGATTTTGTTTTTAGTTAGTCCTTCCCAGAAAAAAATGAGTGCTCTCGATCAAGCATGGAATTTAATGGTGCACGACCTCTTCACAACCTCTAGGTATTCCTCACATACCCAACCTTCTACCTTAAACATTTTTCTCATACGTACGCTTCTTATTGGTGAAACATTTTGGCATGCCTAGTGGGACCCTCATTATTTGTGGATTTCTTTTATTCATATAGGATTGTATTTTGTGCTTGTTTCCTTTCTAAATCTTCACTAAATATCTCTCTTGGTAACATTCTCTTTCTTCTATTTTCTCTAAAGGAAACACTTCATTTGGTGCAAATTAAAACAAACCCTTCTTTATTTCCTCTTGCTTGCATTAGTGAAAGACATACTCTCTTCCTATTCATTATTTCTCTCATCCAACTTCATTTTTTGATTTGGGCTTAAAACTATTGCATTACATCCTTGTATTCTTGCATTTAGCTCACATAGTCTAAATAACAATAAAATATAACAGAGGTCATGACTGGTTGATGATTGGGTAATTAAGCGTAGTTCACTATTACACACACTTCTTTTCCAAATCACTCAAATAAACAACAAACTTCTTAAACATTCCCCAAATCCCAGGAAGAAGCTATCAAGGATTTAAAAACCCGTTGATAGTGGGCCCCGACCGATGTTCTAGCTAGATTTTCATATCAGAGCTTGGACCTCATGTACTAAAAGGTATATCGAGGAATCCCCCACCAAAAAAATCCTGAAACCATCCATAGCTGTATTTTAGGTACCCCATATCCACTTTCTTTTGTATATTCATAGTCAATCCTAAGGTTTAAGCCATAACAACACTAAAAATATGATTCCTAGGATAACGTGTTTGTTAGTTTTTGATTGTGGATTTTTGACTTTCTTTCTAGTCTTCTGCTATTTGAGGTGTGAATTTTTACTTCATCAATTATCTTTATTTTTCACACTCAGTCATCACAACTAGTTAATTATGGTTCTTTGAGTGTGTTAGATTAGATTTGCTATACACAACCTCTTTTGACAAAATCTAACTCAAGAATTTCAAATTTCTTCATTTTCACAGTAATTGACATCAGTTACCTTCCTACTGACATTAGTTCAACAACTGATATCGGTCCTTTCATCTAACCAAAGATCGGTTCATTGACCAATATTGATCCCTATGTTTTTGATTTTCTATAAAAACAATAAGCTATTTTCACCTACCAAATTCTTTCAAACAATTATTTCTAAGTTTTGTCACTTTTGCAGAACCTAGAGTACCTATTTTCCACCTTTTATATGGTTTGGACTCACCAATAGGTGTAAGATCTTACTTTTCATGCAAGTTGTATACCGTTACCTACTACCCCCTCGCCACCTTCTATTTCTTCACCAATGGATCCTAATTCACCTGTAATTGTACCCAAGGATGATGAGGAATTCACTAGATTCCTTGATCATAACACCAAGGCCTTGCAATAATACCTCCTTAATTCTTCCACCCGTGAATCCTCGGGCCGCTTTCTTCAAGGAATGCCCACTTCCATGCCCCCATTTCTACCACCTCTACCATATCGGGAATGCTAATGTAGCTACCCAAACTACTCTAGCATCGACCAACCCCATCTCACAACCACCCACTTCACAAGTGACCTCTACACCTTCAACATCTTTCATCCCCCCGACATCTGCCATACCCTTAACCATGGCCCCTCTTATAGGGGTCCCTTCATCATCAGTACCTTATGTACCTATGTCTACACAACCACCAGTTGCATCGACATCTTCCACTCCATTTCAAATTTTGGTGGTTTATATTCCCCAAACCCTTCCACCCATCGCTACAAGGATATTTCCACAAGCTCCTCCCACCTACACCTTACCTCAGACACAACCTATCACCTCCACTTCATATTCAGGGTATTTTCCCTCCTCTTCTACCACTACCTATATACCTACATCTCAATTCACTTACTTGGCACCACCACACATTGGTATGCCTTTTACAACCTATTCATCTTATTAGGCCCATTATACCTTAGGGGACATACCTTAATCAAACACCAAATTGGATCTCATCAAAATGATGATGGATAAAATGCAGATGCTCAAGGACTCCATTTATTGATCTCATAACATCTTAACCTATGATGAGATTTGTAATGAACCCATCGACCCCTCCATACCTATTCATCCCTATCCCGTGAAATGGGAGATGCCCAAATTAATTTTTTTAATAGTAAGGAGTACCCACAACAATATTTTCATTCATTTAGATACACTTGTTATTTTAGAGGCCACGGCGATGTCGTACTCCTTTGAATGTTTCCCATGTCCCTGTCAGGCCCCACCTTAGATTGGTACAATGCTTTTCCTTGAACCAATTATCCCAAACCTTCCTTGATCACTTTTCAATAAATATCTCTAAGAAGGTCTCTATGATAGATTTATATTCTATTTGCCAATATGACGATGAGTCTATCGTTGATTTCGTCGCATGTTGGTGAGGCCTAATCAATCAACTCTCCTTCACTCTCCCATATCCTGAGCTCATATAATTATTTACCATTTACCCAACTCTTCAAATTCAAACATTTCATACATTTAACGAGACCTTCACCATGGCTCAAAAGCTTGAGATACTCTACCTCGAAGAAGAAAAGCTAAAAACATGTAGCAAAAATGTGGCCTTCAAATAAAACAAGTCTTCTTCCAAACTGCCTAACAACCATTCTAAGCCCAAAGGATCTACCTATGCAGTGGTTCTGAAATCCATCCCTTCTCATCCATCCAATCAACCCAAACCTCCTGCCAATCTCTCGTATGTTCAAAATTTTCAATACAAATATGAACAAAGGAGTTACACTCCCATCGAGAGCCATATTATTTTGTATTGGACAAGTTGTTGAAGGCTGGAGTTATCACTCTTCCTCCCATCAAACCACATACTGGTTTTGATCCTTCTCACCCCACACCAACTTGGTATAAGGAGAATGATTTTTGTAATTACCACCGCGTGAGAGGACATAATGACGGAAATTGAAAAACCTTCAAAACATTATCCAAGGCATGTTAGATAGTGGTGATCTTGTCCTCGACAACCCTAACATGCCTACTAATGAAAACTTGGAAATTTTTAGAAAACCATTTCCTAACCATGCCCCCTCATCAAATCATACTGGTGAGATGTCTAAAGAAGAAACCAATGTCCATGTGGTTCATGCAATCTTCACTACATTGTCTCGATCCTTCTATCGAGCATCCTCCTCTAGCATCTATTGAGGAAATTCTCACGCGAACTCCCCTACTCATAGAGGAGCCCACCTTACCAGTTCATTTTACCCATAGAGGAACCCACCTCACATATTCCTTTAGCCATAAAAGAACCCTCATTATCATCTTCTCTACCCACAAAAGAGCCTACATCACCCACCTTGCCTTCTCCTCAACCCGTAGAGGAGCTAACCTTGTCTACTTCACCCACCTTTCCTTCTCCTCAACATGTAGAGGAGCTAACCTTGTCTACTTCATCCACTTTTCCTCCTCCTTTACCCATAGAGGATTCAATCTTATCTACCCACTCTATTTTTGATACCTCACCAAAAGACCTCACGATCCCATCACTCTTCTTAACTCACTCTTACCTACCGAATCTGAGGCTAAAACCTTCCCTGTCTCACAAACCTTAGAGCTCATCATAGGGATTAGCACTAGCACATCATCCTCTTCATCTAAACAAAAACCATTCTCTCATTTGGTTGATCGCATGGAGTATGTTGATTACTCTACCCTTTGGGGATGCCTCAAACTCCCGGGCTTCCACTCAAATGTAAATATTATCCCCGAGATAGCTCAACCGTTTATACCAAGGTATTCAAAGTGATTAAGACTATTACACATGAACCCATGATTCTATCCCCTTCTTCATCGAACCCATTTTGATCGTGCCTTTGTCTACACCAAAACCTAACACCACCTTAGGGGTCTTACCAACACAAAGTGTAGCACATCCCCCTATGAAGATAGACTTGTCAAGTTAGTCCCCACCCATCACAAAATATATTCCAACACCTAAAAGGAAAACCCTACCTTTCGGGGCTGTACCGATATCTCCAACGCCTTTTCACTCACCTTCACCTTTGTTGTCAATTTTAGGCACACATCTTTCAACCTTGGTCATCCTACCTCCTCACCAAGAAAAATCTAAAGTGATACAACCTATACCCTTGCCTTCACCTCCTATTCTTCCCACACTTTTTTCATTACCTTTACCCTCACTCTTTCCAATACCCCCACTTTCACCTTAGATTACTTAGATACCTACAACTTCTAGGTCTCCTTTGTACTACCATTTTGTTCCTCTGAATTTACCCAAAATGTGCAACCTAAACCCAAACCTTCACTACCTATCAAAAAGGTAGTTACACCAACACATTCTCTTTCCTCACCCTCCTCACGAAGGTCAACTACTCCTTTGCCCAAGATAACCCCGACCTCTCATTGTGATCCTTTGGAAATATCCTACTCTAACATCCTTACTCGGTTGTTAGAGACATCTGCTATATCACTTCCACCTATCAATCCTTATGATCCTCTCAAACCTAAACCAATAGGGTTTGATGACAAAAAAATCTGCACTTATCATCACTCACCAGGGCATGATGTCGAGATTTGTAAGGATATTAAAAACATTATCCTTCAAATTTGTAATAGTGATGGTCACTTTGAAGAAGATGATCTATTGGAGGAGGATTTCATTATTTCTTCACATGTTTCCCCACAACCATATCTTTCTCCTCCTATCTTTGAAATTAACATGGTGCATGTAGCCACTCGGTCAAAACATGTGAAAGAAAAAAGAAATAAAAATTTGGTAACCCTTCTAGTTCACCTTCACCTACCATTTCAATTGCACCTCCCCAAGATAACCATCCTTGGGATGGCACCACCTACTTCTTTTGGGGTTACCCATCATTCAATGATAAAACAACTTCACCAATCCTCGTTGAAGATGTATTTATTTGACTTGATTCGACCTCTAGTTCTCATCATCGAGGCCTCACCGAGGTCTTACAATCCATTGAGGTACCACTGAACAACACTTCACCTATTACCACCCTCATTTCTCCTCATCATATTGCTTACATTATTTCTCCAAATAAGAGATTTACCCTTCAATCTTGATGATCCAGATCCTACTCTTTTCATCGCTGCTTACATCAATGATATTTTTGTTAAATACATCTTGATTGATGGGGGCATTAACATCAAAATAATTTCCTCTCATGCCTACAAACAAATGGGCATACCACCTAATTACATGTCTAGAAAATGCGTTATGCTTTATCATTTAATGATTCCATGACCACTACCCTTGGCACCATTGTCCTCCACATCCGTGTGGGTCCCCAAACCATTCTGAAATATTCTACGTTCTTGAAGGAAAGTTCCATTATAACATGTTGCTAGGATTTCGTTGGATTCATGTCATGGATTGTATACCTTCCACCCTTCACTTTTGCCTCAAATTTTAATATGAAGGAGAAAATTACACCATTCAGATAGATCCCCTCTCCTTCAAAACCTGAAATATGCTTTATCATCCAAATGATGTCCTCATCTCAATTAAGATAGCTACCACATCTATCACTTCTTCCACTTCACCTTCCTCATCCAACCTACTTACTATTCACCCACCTATTCCACCCTCTATTGATACCCCATCTTCTCGTGGATTCGAGATATCTCATCAATACCTTATACCCAAGTACACTAGCATGACAATACACACCTTGGCGGTGTTTTTCAATGCCTTTCATTTGGATAATACCGCCTCCTTAACATTGACGCATTGCTTTACTCCTCAGATTATGTAAAACTACACCAACACCTACGTTATAACCATCATATAGGAAAGGTAATACCATAAGGTCCTCCCAACCTTTGTACAAACCTAGCATATAGGGGTTTTACATGGCCTCTTATTATATTAAACCTCCCTTCTAAACCAAACCCTTTTCATCGGACTTCTCCTACCTCACCAAACGTATCTTCACACTCACGTTTCTTCACTATTGTGCCTAGAAAGGATTGGACTTTGGTTATCATGAATAAGGTTATCACACCATCATACCATGCACCACTAATAAACATAAAGATAATTGTGGTCTTGGATTTCATTCTCAACCTCCTCCTAAGAAGGCCCACATCACCCTTATTGAAGACAAAAATCCTTCCTTGCCTTCTTCTCCTATCACGCCACCTTCTCCCATGAAGTCTATCAATCCCGAATCCATTCCACCTAACTTTTTTTTTTGTGAACACCATCTCCTTGGGACCTCTGACCTATCATCAATGTGATGATGAGTGCTAAAGTAGGTATTTACCTTATCTCATTTTCACCAAGGTCCTTTATTTACCTTTATCATATTTATCCTCAACCACTTATGTGTGTGGATATCTATTTTTATTTATTTGGATACTAGGGGGATATTATCTAGTTGTTAGGTGTAGTTCTTTCCTTGATCTATGGTATTGACTAGATCCTTGATGTCTATTTTTTTCCTAAATCTATGGTTTTGACTAGTTATTTGATGACTAGTTCTTTCCTTGATTTATGGCTTGATCTACGACCTTGATGGTTCTCAGATTGCTATTCCTTGCCTATATAAGCAAGGCCCATTCTCATTGTATTTCATTGAGTTCCATAATAATTTATGATATTGGTGCTCATTTTTTTGCAAAGGTTTATGTAAATTGATTATGGTGAATTTCTTTCATCTTATTGATTATGGTGTTTGATTATCATCTCGAGTTCTTGGTTTGGTATGATATGGTTATCATTCCTTTTAGTGAGGGCTCCCTCTTCCCTTCCTCTTATTTATCCTGACATGTTGGATGATGACACACCTTCTATAAATGTCGTTCAATGTCAGATGATGATTCTATTCTGACCTATTTAGGTGTGGAGGATTCTTACATTGAAATGTCATTACCCTCTAACACACAAACCATGTTAAATGAATCTACCATAGAAATCAACATTCACACTCAGGACGACCCAAAAATTCTAAATATAGGCTAATCTTTAGACTCCACCGAACAAGAATATTTCACCTCTTTTCTTTACAATCATAGTAAAGCATTTGTTTGGTCCTATAGCGATATGTTGGGTATCGACCCTAATATCGTGCTTCACAATATCATAACTATCCTTGACACCAAACCAATGAAATAGAAGATGTGTAAAATGCATCCTCATATTTCTCTTCTTGTGAGAGAATAAATTTAGCACCTTCTCTTTGTTTCCTTCATCCTACTCATTGACTATCCATAATGGATTTACAACATTGTCCCCTGTCAAGAAAGTAACGGGGAATTTGTATTTGTACAAAATTTTGTGACCTTACCTTTCCCATCCTAAAGATGACTTTCCTCTACCAAAAATTGACCAATTAGTTGATCTTACAGCCATCCATGAGATGCTAGCTCATATGGATGGGTTTTTGGGTTATAATAAGATATTAGTCACTTCATAAGATCAACAAAAAACAACCTTCATAACGTCATGGGGTACCTTCCGCTATTGTGTCATGTTGTTCGGCTTTTAAAACCACCGGTGCTACTTATAAATGTGCTATGACCTACATCTTCCATGAAATTTTGGAAGACTATGTTGATGACCTTCCTGGTAAGTCTAAGCGTTGTGCCAAACACCTGGTTGTTCTCAAAATTATCTTTGATTGTCTTATCCAATATTTTTTTCACCTTCAACCAAAGAAGTGCATTTTTATATTTCTCTCAGGTAAGCTACTTGGTTTCATCATCTCTTTTTGGGGTATTGAATTTGATCTTGCTAAGATCAATGAAATACTTGACATGCCTCCACCTACTAACCTTTGGCAACTTCGTATCTTACAAGGAAAATTGTAATCCATTCGATGCTTCATTTATCAAATTTCAGATCGATTCCAACCATTTCAAGATATCTTTAAAAAGGATGTTTCTTTCCATTGGAATGATGAGTGTCACAAAGCCTTTGAAGCATTGAAGAAATACCTTCTTTAGCCTCATGTGCTCATTCCACCTAAAGATGATCAACATTTTTACCTATACATTTTTGCTACTGACCATTCCTTGGGTTCCATGCTTTCTCATTGTGATGAGAAACATAGGGAACAAGTGGTTTATTACATAATTCATACTCTTCTAGACTACAAAACTTGGTACACTCACGCTGAAAATATTTTCTTAGCCCTAGTCTTCGTGGCCACCAAACTTCACCACTACCTTCTTAATCATAAATTGTTTTTCATTACCAACACCGACCCTCTTCATTATATGTATGTCAAACCTTACCAACATCAACACACCACTCATTGGCTCATGCTTCTTGCAGACTTGGAGTTGGATTTCATTCATCAAATATATGTCAAAGGAAAAAAATATCCGATCAACTCACAAATGCTCCTCTTCCGGGAATAAATCCTTAAACTTCATTTTTCATGAAAATCTATCGCCACCCTCTCCCTTGATGACATTGTTTATCAACTGACATTATTCTTTTCGACGGATCCAAATGTCACCATGGGGGAGGTGTGAGGGTCATCCTCATTCCTATTAATGGTGAGCCTATTCCACTATCCTTCAAACTAGACGTCAACTACACCAATAATATAGCCGAGTATGAAGCACTTGTGTTAGGTCTTTAAACTACCATTGCTCTAGATGTTAAATCCATTAACATATTTGGTGACTCTCAACTAGTTGTGAACCAAGTCAATGGTTCACACCAATTTCATAATGATGAGATTTGAAAGTATAGACATCATTCCACCTACTTTTGACCACTTTTGATCACTACCTCACTCAATCCACTCGTGATCCACAAATAAATTCATAGATGCCATGACTTGTATTTCTTATTAAACACCTGCCTCACCTTTAGAATAAAAAATATTCATCATAATACAATGGTTGCAGTATCCTTCTTATATTATTCCTGTCGTTAATGTTTTGGGTAGCATCGATACTAACCCATGTGATATTTGGTATAAGCAGTTCGCTAACTACCTCTCACTTTCAATCATGCATCCAAATCTCGGTTGCAATGGATGACGAGCCTTCCTAAATAGTTTCTCTTATTACATCATCATGGGAGGTCTTCTCTACAAACGTGGATTTGATGGTATCCTCTTGTGATGCCTCACCAGTTTTGAAATCCCATACACCATCAAATAAATTCATGATGGGATTTATGGGGGACATTAGTGGCCTCACTGTTTTAAAATCCTTCGACTCGCCACTCTTTGGGTAAGTGCAGCAAGTTGGGGGACAAAAAGGGGGTCATAAGTGGACGTCATATTGTAAATAACAACATAATATCAACTTGTAGGGATTATTAGCAATACATACACTCAAAATTAGAAAAACTTATAGTAATATGAATCATAGCATCCAGAATCTAGTTTCTAAAATACTATTTTTTTAAAAATGGACAAGATTAGCTATATTAAACACTCAAAATTCAATGACTTGGTATTTTTTTTTAAAAACGCCTATAAAATTATAGTCCGTTTGCCCACGATTTGGATGACCAAAAATTGATATATATTTTTCTCCTTTTGTGAGAAGTTAGATGCCACTATCTATCTTGGGATGGATTTTATTTTTTATTTTTTTGAGTAATATTTTATTTTTTATGATTTTTTCCGTGAAAGTGGTATGAAAACATAAAGAAAACAGAGCACTTTCCGTTTGCCCATGCCATAACTTCATCAAAAATATTGAAATCAAATATTTTTTTTTTTAACATGTGTATAATTTCACCACAGTTGGGATGGTATAAGTTTTATCACATTCTAATAAGTGAAACAAAATTTATAGTCTTAAACCTAGACATAAACATTCACAGGAAAAAGTGTCTTAAAGACCTACTATTAGTAAAAAATTATAAAATGATATTTATCCTATTCTATTCACTTTAAAATCAGTATTTCTACAAAGCTAACAGTCTCCCCTATGCAATGGTACCATTTTTATGACATATTTTTTACTTTTCGGCATGGTTCAAGTCCGTGGAAGACTAAATTTGATGTTTTGTTGTTTTTAATGTAAAATTCAGGATTTGATGTCCACTTAATTGTCCCCCAACTTGGTGCACTTACCCTACTACTGGACAACCCTTAACTAATAATTTTGTGACGATGTCAAATATTGTGTGAAGTTTCAATAGCATGATAACCTTCATCATACTCCTAGTCATGAAATACAAGTCTCTGATACTTTTGGCCCTTTTCTCAATGGGGTTTAAATATTGTTGGAGAGATTAACCCTCATTCCTCATAATGTCATCATTGGATCATCACACTGCGATCTGAATATTACACTAAATGGGTAGAATACATCTCTCTAATTTCTACCAAATCCAAGAAAACAATCAAATTTATCAATCACCATATAATTTTTCACTTTTTGTTCCTCATCTTCTCATCACTTGACAATGGTAAACAATTCAAAAACAAAATCCTACACAAACAAGCAGTGACAACTTTGACATTCTCAGTTTATCTTTACCATATTACCCATGATAAAATGGTCAAGCTGAATCTTCTAACAAAACTCTCAACAAAATTCTTATGAAAGTGGTTGACCACACTAGTAAGGATTGAAACACACACATTCCTTTCACCCTATGGGATTATCATACCAACATTCACACCTCTACCGATGCCACACCTTTCTCTTTGGTCTATGGTACAAAGGTCATCTTACCTCTCGAAGTCCAAATTCCATCTCTTTGTATATCACTTAAAGATATTCTCTTTGATGATGAGTTTCACCAAGAATGTTTGGCACAACTTGAGCTACTGGACGAATGTCGTCTAAATGCTCTAAACCATCTCCAAATCTACCTAAAGCACATTAAATGTGCCTATGAAAAACATGTTTGAGAACACACATTCAAAATCGGTGATCTTTCCCTAAAGGAAAATAAACATGTAACAAAAATGAAGAAAATTAAACAAGGAAAGTTTGATCCTAATTGGATTGGACCTTATATTGTATCCCATACCTATGGATCAATAACTTATCGTTTATCTTCTCTTGAGGGTAAAACTGAACTTGATCCCCTTAATGCCTTGCATCTTCAACTGTTCCATTTTTGAATAAAGTACTACATCACTTTATGTCTCATAAACGATCATCCCTTGAGTGAACCTCTCCTTCCACCTACCTCTTTTAAGGACCAAAAACTCAAATAGAATTGTGTGATTATCCATCACTATTCAGCTTTTCTTGAACATGAGTACCATGTCTCTACTCATGGCATGATTCTCATGGATACTTTGTTTCCTTTAGGATGGAATCCCATGGTCGTTCATCACTAGAAACCCCTCTTTCATAGATAACCTTTATTTTATTATGGTTTTTCCTTCATAAAATATGCCTATACTCCTTTATAGTCTTTTCCATGACTACAAGTCCAAAATAGTGCAAAAATTTACTCCTTGAGTCAAACTTCTCAAATAGATGATTCCCTCAAATGAACATCTATGTCTCTCTATTACTGCTATAAGTATACTTCTTTCCATGAGGACAACTATAAAATACCAACCACATGTTGTACTTAGTCTATCCAAAAAAGAAGACTAATCTATATTTTCCAAAAACAAAAATTATCTTGGAGCTTCTCGCATTGATCAACTTCACGAAGACCTCAAGGAGAATCTATTATTCATCCCCATATAGTCTTCCCACAGTGATCAGTCTATGAATACAAAAAAAAAAAATGTAAAATAAAAATAAAGAAAAATATAAAATTTTGGTCATGGACTTACCTATGTTGGTTTTGGGTATCTTATAGAAGGGGCATGCCATCCCATAACAAGGTTACGCTAAAAAAACCACTCCACCCTACCTTTATTTATTTACTCCTATCCACTCAAGGGACATACCGCTCATGCAACACTTTGTGATTATGTAACTTATTTCAACTATAGACCTATCAATCATGCAACGTATCTAGGGGCTTATGTTCATAAGCCTATTTGTATGGCCATTATGGTCCTTACCAACTATGGATCATTTCACTTCTTTCTGGGTCACCTCTTACCTATTTTTTGCTTCTTCAGTAGGATGAGACCATCGATATTAAATATCTTTTCCCACTCCTCATTTCACCCACACCTATACTAATCATCATTTTAAAACATCATACATACTTATCAAAATCAAAACAAAACCATACCCATACCAATCACACACTTAACTAGTTTCCCTTTCTACTTTTGGCTCAACATTTGACCTTATGTATTTTTCTACCTTGCCTTATTGGGACCATTTTCCTTACCTAACCTACCTATTAGAAATATTTTTATTATCTTTCCTATGTGAGAACTACATAATCTTGAGGCCCCTTTTGTAAGGGCTATGTAGGCAGCACTTTGAAGACATGGGGTCTTCAAAGGTTAGCTCGGCCACCATTTTCTACCATATTTCACCATTTTGCCACTATTTGTTCCTACTACCTAATATTTCTCACGTTTCCATAATATCAATAACTTGGAAATCAAACCAAACCATGCCTATACATCTAATTTTCCATAATATCAATAACTTAGAAATTAAACCAAAACATGTCTATACATCTAATTTCCATAATATCAATAACTTGGAAATTAAACCAAACAAACCATACATCATAACCATACCTATACATATAGTTTCCATAATATACATAACTTAAAGATCAAACCAAACCATGTGTGTACATCTAGTTTCCATAATATCAATAACTTGGGGATTAAACCAAACCATGCCTATACATCTAGTTTCCATAATATCAATAACTTGGAAATCAAACCAAACTCGTGCCTATACATCTAATTTCCACAATATCAATAAATTTGAAATTAAACTAACCAAACCATACATCATAACCATGCCTATACATCTATTTTCCATAATATCAATAACTTGGAAATTAAACCAAACCATGCCTATACATCTAGTTTCCATAATATCAATAACTTGGAAATTAAACCAAACCATGCCTATACATCTAGTTTCCATAATATCAATAACTTGAAAATTAAACCAAACCATGCCTATACATCTAATTTCCATAATATCAATAACTTGGAAATTAAACCAAACAAACCATACATCATAACCATGCCTATACATCTAGTTTCCATAATATCAATAACTTGGAAATTAAATCAAACCATGCCTATATATCTAGTTTCCATAATATCAATAACTTGGAAATTAAACCAAACCATGCCTACACATATAAGTTTCCATAATATCAATACATTGGAAATTAAAACAAATCATAACATTAACCATGCCTACAACTAGTTTCCATAATAACCATACAATGGAAATAAAACAAAACACAATATATATAAATGTCATCATCTATATAATGGAAAGTCTGTATGTCAATACATTGTATATACAAATATAAATAAGTCTCTCAAAAACTCTCATGTACATCTCACCTCTTTGGCACATAGGCTGATGTATATAAACCAAAAGTAAAAAATAAATAACAATCTCCATAATATCCTCATCCCTGAGAGGGTATGGAGCCTCTTCCACTCTCTCATGTCCCCTCACCTGGCCTCTGTCTCCATGAACTATTCAACTCCCACTATCACTATCTATGAGAACGATGGCTCTATGAACTAGTGACACTACGGGTCCGTGAGTTGAACCTTTACTCGGCTTCCCGCTGAGATCTGTAGGTAGCATAACCGCAATAGGATCACCAAGCTCTACAATATGACCCTCATAATACCTCACATTAGCCACAACCTCTCTGTACCAATCCATGGATATCATCTATGGTGGTGGAATTTCTCTAGCACCTATCTCTGTCCCAAAGAGTAGTGGTCTCATCCCTACATTTGAGGTTGTGGGCTCTATCTTAGTACTGCACCTCGTAATGATGGGGTTTGTCCCTATATATGTGTACCATCATGTTATCTTAGAGGTGAAGGAAGGTAATCTATGTGTCCCCCAATGCCAGCCTATACCCGTGCTGCTACCAATTGTGTCTATAAAGTGGCCACATATGCATGTAAAGAAGAAACACGGCCTACAATGCCATAACCTCTCCCCATCTCTAACTATACCCGTGCTGCTACTAGATGTGCCTATAGGGTAGCTACATGTTCTTGTAATGCAGTGACTTGGGCTTGTGATGCCTTTACCTACCTCTACAACCTATCTCTCTCACTAATGACTCGTAGCCAAATCAACCCATCTTGGCCTGGCCGGTGCTTCCTATAACTATACAGACCACCACTTACTATTACCCACCGTGCACCTAACATCATCTATAGTCTCTTTGCTACTCCTCCTCCACTACTACCGGATCTCATCGGTTGTGGAAGAGGTAATTTTATCTCCACATCCTCTTGACAAGATTATGGGAATGATAGGGTGATGTAACCTAGAATTTACTTGTTAATAACCCTCACGTGCTTTGGCTCATCAATTAGCTAGAGCTAAATTCTCACCCGAAGTGTGCAAAGGCACCGATCCCTCTTTAGAGTTGTTTGGATATGATTTTAGAATGATGGTGCATATAGATATCCGTTTCATTAACAATAGCAAATAACACACAAAGTCATAAACAAGATATAGCTCTTAGAATATATATATATATATATATATATATATATATAATGAACTAAATAATGAATATAACAAGATTTACCATGTAATAACTAGATTTAGTCATGTTCAACACCATTATACATCCAATATGAACCATTGTATTAAGTTAATAAAACACAAAAGCTTCTTACATTACATAATTATCTTCATGATTCATGTGCACGACAAAACCAACAACATAACTCTACCATAGTTTTTCACACACTAACTCGTACAAATCAATACATATATATAGGGGTGGGGAATTTCCCTTCACCAGCCATGCACTTCTCAAAATAGGTCACATGCTAAATAATAGCCATGCGCCTTTACAATAGGATGCACAACATGCAAGTGATCTAAAAATAGACTTCCTATAGTTGAATTTGAGTAGAAATTGAGCACTCAACATTGTCACTTATTCCCAAAATATCTTTAAGTGGACCAAAAGTCTTCATGTCTTTGTGTGCTTAGTACGCTAACTCCAAAAATAGCCCTTATCCAAAAATGGCTAAGTCCTGCTCCTCCCGGGTGCTCCAATCCTATAATAGTGCCGCGCTCTTCCAATGCCCTACATTTTTACACCCAATACTTAGGCCATTTATGTCCACTCAACATTACCCCACAATAGAGTACATTTCCATCCTGAAATGGAACCAATGATGTAGCCTAGAATTTACTATTAATAACACATGCACACTTTGGCACATCACACAAATAGAGCCGAGTGCTCACTCGGTCTTGCAAAGGCACCAAGTCCCTCTTTAGAGTTACTTGGACATAATGCTAGCATGATGGTGCATATAGATATCCAGATTCATTAATAATAGTAAAAACATACAAAGAGTGCATAAATAAGATCTAGCTCTTAGAATAGATCTAGAATGAACTAAATAATGACTATAACAAGATTTACCATGCAATAACCGGATTCAGTCATGTTCAACACCATTATCCAACCAATATGAACCATTATATTAAGTGTTGTACAACACAAAAACTTCTTACATTACATAATTATCTTCATGATTCATGAGCGCAAAAAAACCACCAAGATAACAATACCATAGTTTTTCACACACACAACATGTATACAATAAATACATACACACATACACACACACACACACACATACATATATATATATATATATATATATACATACTTCTTATAGTTGACTATGAGTAGAAATCCTATTATTAGCCCGAACTATGCACGACACTCATATGTCACTTGTTCCCAAAATATATTTGCATGGAATGCAAGTCTTCATGTCTTTATATGCTCAAGACGCTAACTCCAAAAATACCCATTCATGGGTGCTCCAATCCTATCATAGCGTCACGTTATTTTTCGGTGCCCTACATTTGCGCTCCCAATACTTAGGCTAGTTTTGTCTTCTCAACACGAGGACACAACATATTGTACACCAAACTAGTGTCGACTCGATTGACATGTATACGGTTGTGCTCCCCACCTTGTGCCCCCGAATCCATCTAAGAAGTTGTAAACCCTCTAGATCCTCCTCCATAGCTAGGAACTCTAGATACATGAGGTATGGCCTCCATAAAATATCTACCGGTGATAAACTAGCCAATACCCTATGATAATATGCTATATTTGGAGTCACACCATCAACCCTATTCTACTCTCCAAACCGCAACCATCATCTATATCCCACCATGTATACGCCCACCTCCCATCCATGTCATGGTAGACCAAGTGGATTAAGGAACACAATGTGCTCATATGTCCAACAATGTAATAGGTAGGTACAATATAGACTGTATCTCTATATCCTCCTGTAGGCCTAAACTCCATGTATAATTGAACTAAATATGTTGGTACCCATGCAAAATAAATCTATTCAAACACCATATCCTCTAATACTCCCATAAAATCCCATGGAAACCTCCTAACCTCTGAGTATGGAAGGGAAAAATAACCAACGCCAACCATCATCAACACGTCTAGTCAAATCTCTTAAGGGTGCTTCATGTATATCTCCCCATAACTAATAATCACACTATGGTATGACAACTCTTCCATATCCGACCTAAAACTATACCCATGTGATCCACCACATCTGAAGATGAGACCTGATACAATGGCTCCCCAAAATTGGCAGCCACAAAATCCTATAGATGTCCTTCGGTGTGATAGTCATCTCTCCCATTAGTAGATGAAAGGTGTTGGTAGTGGATCCCATCTGTCGATGAGGGCTACCATCATGTTATGATTGTATGCTATCCTCATATATCTCCTAACCATGCCTAACCCAACTGCCTTATATGCTCCCACTCCTCCTCTGAAATGGTAGGCCTCATCTGTACTAACAAGGGGGAAGTCGATCCCTCATCGTCATCTACTACCTTTCCTGCATCACCAACATTTACACAATTTAATCATTTACCCTTTTGAATTTCCTATCAACACTTGACTTAGCATATATTTCTACCTTCCTTACGTAGATCATCGACATTTACCTAAATCATATTCTTCTCACTATTTCACCTATTTAACCTACCCTTCCCCATCCCTCCTGAACTCATCCTATTGCATCATCATTTACCTAAAACCTCCCCTCAACATTATTTTAGACACTTTTACCTAGCCTATACCTACCTTAGACCTAGCTCTGACACCCCATCTAGCTTAAACATGCCTTCAACATCCCAAAACACCATTTTTCTAAAAACTTAACCATTCTCTACTTAACCGACATCGGTCACCCTACCGATGCTAGTACCCATTTCTCTCCATCATCGGTTCATCCACCGACACCATCCAATACCTAACCAATATCGGTTACTAGTTTGGCCCCAAGGAAGAACCCCACATACCCCAATCCCAAAAATTCATAAAATTACCTATTTTACCCACCCAAACATACCCAAATTACCCCAATGTTCATTTTAACCCCTACTTAAACTAATTCCACCCTGCCATAGCCAAATTTCACCCACCATTTTCATCACATTTCAAAAAATTTTTTTTTGTCATTTTTCTACCCCATTCTTCTACAAAAACCACAATTCAAGGTTGAGTCCTACCTCTAATTTTTGGCACCTTTGTGTTGGGACCTTTGGAGCCTACACTAGATCACCCTTAAGCCTTATCTATCCTCTTTCATGTCAACTAACTCTCCAAACTCTCAATGAATCAAAATCACTCACTGGCTACAACGGAGCCCCCAACCTCACTCATCTAACCTCTAATCTCTTGAAAAATCACTATATTGGGCATCTCTATTTTTTTACTTACATAAACACTCTCCACCAATCGCTTTTCAACTTACCCAATGCTCAAATGAGAAATTTTTGGACTGTATTTCCATTTTAACTCATCATTTTGGTGACCAAAATCATTCTAGTCATGCCCTCGATGACTGAAAATGATCACTCAAACCAAAGATTATCAGTCACCCTATCAATAACCAACCGGCCTCATTTTCCCTAATTTTTGTTGTAGGGTCACCTTTTCTTTCTCGCCACAGCCATAAAATATCCCTACAGACCCACCTAGTAGCCTCACCACATCACAATCTTCCTAAGGATACTTAGGGGCACCTTTTCCACACACGTGTATACTCCAACCAAACCAACCCCACCTATTTGAAAATCGAACTCGCTTACTTGCTCCACCATGTGATAATGCTACCTATGTTGTTTTGTCTCACCGACATTTCCTTTCCTTATTTCATGATGTTTATATCGACTGCACTCAAACGTTATGGTATTTTAGAACACACCTATACATGTTCCCGAACCTTGACCCATTTGTTTCTAGGAGAACTTCCTATACCACATCACCCTTGTTTGGATAAAATATTGACCTTTAATAATGTAGAGTTTGTGTTCTCTTCAACCTTATGCCTTGTTACATTCTAGGCGTGTGCATGCATTTGAATGTTTCAAGCTTTAAATGAACCCATAATCACCATTCAAATCATTTATAAGGAATCACACAAGCTTCATTTCGTAGCAAGACTAGATCTAGACTGTTTCTCCTATGAATGCCCATCAACCACTACATCTACTAATCTCCAGATCTTCATATAATTATCTTAACCATATTTTAGTTCTTAATTTTTTTTTAGATCTATTATTGTCTTCTTTTGTATCTTTGCTTCTTTCTCACCTGAATACCATCTTTCACCCAACTACCTAATACCATGCCAACCGAATCTCTACTACTTTCCAATCACCACTCTCACCCTTGTCGAGTCTTCACCCAAATCCAAAAACCATGTCTAAGCCTTACCAATACTCAGATAATCACGAAGAAATTGAACCACCCAATTTTCATCTTTGAAACCTAATTTCCCCTACCGTGATCGGTTAGCCAACCGATACTAGCTAAAACTAGTGACCAACATTGGTTCCTCCAACCAGCATTGGTATCTATGTTTGACATTCTCCCTTAGACCAATGAGCTATTTTACCTACCCAAAAACCTCTAAAATTTCCCACAACCTCACCCAAAACTCCATAACATCCTCTGTTACACCTACAAATGTTGAAAAATCACCACCTACTTTAAATTTAATCTTATATTCACTATTTATATTAGATTTAATTTATTGTGCTTGTGTGAGATACCTAAATTATACAACTATAGTAGGACTCTCTATTTCATGTTCTTATCAACATTTAATTTGTTTTAAACATGGATTGACAACCTCCTCTTAAGTAACCCACTTCCCATATCTATCTACCATTAGGAAATCCACCAACCTATGCTTTTAATTTTATCCCGTGGTTTTGATTTTCTTTTTTAGGCAATACTTCCCAGATAAAAAGGAAGGCTGTCAATCGGCCTTGTATTCAATGGTGCACAACCTCTTCATGACCTCCAGGTATTCCTCATGTACCCAACCTTCTACCTTAATTTTTTTTCTCATACATACACTTCTTATTGGTGAAACACATTGTTGTACAAAGAATTTCAAGACTTTATTCATAAATTCTTGTAGGTGTATTTGGATGATTGGAAAATATATGGCCTAATCAAGGATCACTGTTATAATCTAAGGATCATGTTTGAGAGGTAAAGGAAGTTGAGAATCTCTATCAATATTAATAAATGTATTTTTGCAACACATTTTAGCACTTTAATTAGGAATATAATTTGTAAGGAGGGGTTGTTGGTAGATCCAACCATGATAGTTATGATCTTAGGTTTGGAAGAACCTAACAATTAGAGTGAAGTGCGTGGATTCTTGGGACACATAGGCTATTACAGGAAGTTAATTAAAGGTTATGAAAATATTTTCACACCCTTGGAAGAATTGTTTAAGGCCAAAGTAAAATTCTATTAGGGTGACACACAACAAGATGCATTTGAAAAATTGAAGGAAAGGTTGATTACTGCACCTATCTTGCATTTTCCTTTGTGGGAAAAACCATTTCATGTTCATATTGATGCCTCTAGCATGGAAATAGGTGTCAAATTTGCACAACTAGGAGAAGGGGTTGTGGACCACCCTATTTGCGTTGTAAGAAGAAAACTCGACACCCATGAAGCATAATTACACAACTACCGAGCACGAAGCTTTGTATATGATCTACACATTACATGAGTTCGAGATAGACTTGTTGGATACACTATTTATTTTCTATAAAGATCAAATGGGACTTAAATATTTGGTCCAAATTTTTTTACAAGGGTGCATTTGCAGGTGGATACTTCTATTTTAGGAGTTTGATTTCACAGCTTTTGTAAAACATGGGAAGATTAATTCAGGGGACTAATCATTTATCAAAGATAAATTCGTGAGGATGCACATAGTATTGAGGAGACAATTCTATATGAACACATTTTCTCAAGTTAAACATCTCACCCATAGATTTAGAAGATATTGCAGTATTTTTGTACACTAGATATGCACCTTACTAGTTGATTGGTGGATACGTGTACAAGGTAGGACATGATGAAGTTTTATGTTGTGTTGTTTGGAAGCATGAACACAAAGCCATTATGAAAGTCGTTTATGGTGGGATTGTAGGAGGACATTATGTGGGTGATGCTACCGCATGCAAGATTCTAATGGATGGACTTTGGTGGGAGACTTTATACAAGGATACTAAGGAATATGTGAAAGCATGTGATCATTGTTAACACCTTGGAAAACCTAGACACAAAGATGATATTCCTTTGTGTCCTATTAAAAGTTCCGAGCCTTTTGAGAAGTGGGATATTGAATTTTTAGGTCCTATTTCACCACCCACATGTAGGACTTATGCACACTACATAATTACTTGTACTAATTATCTGATAAAGTGGGAAGAAGCAACACCCAAAAGGATTGTACTACCACCACAACAACAAGATTTTTATGGGAAAACATTATTATCGTATGGCTTTCCATTAAGCTTGAAAAGTGATAGAGGGACTCATTTCTTGACTAATATAGTCAAAATTATATTGGTAGAGTTTATGGTGGAACACTATAAGACTGGTCCTTATCATCCACAAGCTAATGGTAATGCATAATATTTTAACAAAATTTGGGACATACATTGACAAAAATATGTGATGTTGGGAGAAAAGATTGGGATGATAATGTATCAACATTTATTTAGGCATATAGGACCACTTATAAGAGGTTGAATAAGGCCACACAATTTTAGTTAGTGTTTGGAATAGAGGCTTTATTTCTTGTTGAATTCATGTTACCATCTATGCATATTGCGTGCAAGAGGAATAGATGATGAACAAGTTGTGGAATATTGCATTGAAAAACTAATGTAATTAGATGAGTGGCACCCATTGCATGTTGGATCTAGAAGACCGAGAAGGAGAGATAGAAAGCATGAAATGATAGACACATCAAGAATAAGACATTTGAGGTTAGAAATATGGTCCTTCTTTATAACTCCAAGTTTTCTTGCCATCCAGGGTAGTTGAAGGTGCATTGGCTAGAACCTTTTGTAGTAAACCAAGATATTTGTAAAAGAACTTGTCAATTATAGGTGCTAGATGACACTTTGTGTTTCTCGGTTACTTCAATGGGAGTAGGATAAATCCCTACTATAAAAAAATCTTCCTAGTGTTTGTAATAAGGTATTATTACCACTTATATTAGATTTCCATTTTATGTGTTTCCTTTCAATCATTGCTATGATTTGTAAATTTAGTTCTTTGTTTTGTTGTAATAAGCATGTTTACATGAAGCTAATTAATATCTAGAGTTCATGCATAGAGGACTAAAAATAATTTTAGTGTGGGGTGGACCAGGTACAAACATGCAGAAATGATACCTTATTGATAATTGTAGATGAAATGAATAGGATAAGAGATAGACATGCGTTGGAATGGTGTTTTGGTTCCAGTGGTACGAATGGAAAAATTAAAAAGGTGCCATGAGAAATGAGAAGGATGGTGATAATAATAAAATTTCTCAAATGAAGACCACGCATAAGAAAAGGTTTACACAAAGTGTAACATGAGGTAGGCTATAACATAGTGAATTACTTGGTGTGAGGCACAAAGGGTTATGTACTTAAGCATGATAAGATGTGCGTAAGAAGGTATATGATCAAGAAATAGTAGGTGTTCCGAAGGTTATGAGTGGGGCATGGAAGAAAGCAACAAAAAGCATGGAAAAAATAGAAAAACATCATTAAAGATGAAGTACAGTGGTAGGTGAGGAGAAATTAATATGGAAAAATAGGAAAAATATATAAAAGGGGTGCATGCGAATTTATTCTTACCTTGCACATTTAATTTTTGAGTTATGAAGAATGAGTTAAATAGTAACCAAGCATGAAGTGTGATTGCATTCAAGAAGAGCATCAACCAATTGAGATTATTCATGGCCATAGTAAAGCCCTGCGCGTAGGTAGTTTGAGAATGAGAAATGGTGTGTGTAGAGAAGGGTTTGAGAGGATAGATTTTGAATCACTTCTAGGGCACGTGAGATCAAAGATTACAGAAGTGGAAAAATGCAAGGATAAGGAGGTGAGAATTTGAAATGGCACCCAAGAGAGAACTTGCAACAACCAAAAGAGGAAAGAAAAAGAAAACCGTAAGTAGAGATCAAGAAGCGTGAAAAGGAAGATTTTCCGAGATGTAGTATCTAAAATGTGTGATCATGGGGATTGAATGGGAATCCAATGTTAGAAAGATAAAGGTGATTTTTACAACCATCTCACTAGTGAAAATAAGGACCAAATCGATAAGAAACTGGTGAAAAGAAAAACTTACGCATGGAGAACGAAAAAACCAATTTATGATGACGAAGGGCGTAAGACTTTGAGAAGGCCGAGTCTTACAGATATGTGAGTTTCCATAATTTGGAAAACTAGAAAAAATCTACTAGTGGCTAATGTTCGAGTCCATGAATACTTATTTTACTTTGTAGGTAGGCGAATGCACATCACTGTGCCTTTAATTGGGAAGCTCAAAAGATTGAGAAGCTCAGAACTGAAATTTCCAAAGTGAACTAGCCGATGAAGTAGGTGTGGAAGTCATTATTATGGAGATGGATTGCCAAATATAAGGGAGCGTGATGCACATATCCAAGGTAACTAACCCTGTGGTCAAAATTTCTACACATCTTTTGACAAAGTTTAATGGCCAGGAGTGTTGGGGCCGTGTGAATAAGAAATGGATCTATATTGAAAAGAAGATAGTGGAAGGTATTGTTTATAACCTTTCTACATTTATATTAGAAAGTATATTTGAGGAAGCTCACAAGGGAAATAAGATTAGCTAGGGCATCATCCTTTTATCTATTGTGTTCACAGAGCTTGGGGTGCTAGATGGCCTAAGGAATAAAATTTGGTAGTACCTTAAGAAAATAAGTCACTTACGAGAGATTTACAAAGTATACATATTTTAGAGTCACTAGGGTACATATAAGCTTAGATTAGAGTTATGGTATTGAAGGATGCGCAAGGACTTTACACATGAGTTGAGCATACTAAAAGAATTAGCTGTAATGGCTGATGGAGAGGATGAGTTTGTAGTTTTCCAACACTACTATGTTGGAAGATTTCAAATGAAGACAGGTAAATGGAGCCCATGGTGTAAGCTCCCTTACGCATTCATAGTGTGCTACTTTCAGGATTCTCGTGAATAGGTTCTCGATGTGAGGAAGTTGAGGTTTGATGTTAACATGTTGATTGCGACTACCACACACTCTAAAAAACCTATGTGTATGTAAGTAAGTCTGCTTATATTGAGACCATGATATCAAATGATATAATTATAAATTTAATTGTACATGTTTGCACAAGGATGACCAATATGAGAACTTAGGGGTGTATCCTATTGGGTTTATTGGAAACTAGGACACTAAGAGGGGGTGAATCAGTGTCTTCTCAAATTTCCCTTCTTAAATTTTATATGATAGACACATAAAACCATACACAAGGAATTTGCAAGAGAGTACACAAAGACAAGTTTTAATGTGGGAAACCCAAATTGGGAAGAAAACCCACTAAAATCATAGAACTAGCTTTGGAAAATTTTTCCGTGTGTTATAATGATTTTAAGTTGAGCTGCAACTCAAATTTTTGAGGCTACAACCACAAGATAATTTAGTTAGCAACTCACCGACTTCGCAAGCTACAACTTGTAAGGAAGCTACATCTACCTAGAATTTAATCAGCTACAACTGATCTTCTATAAGTTACTTCTTATAAGGATTCTACAATCCCCTATGTGCTAAGCTAAAACTTAGACTTATTCTTGAGTTTTGGTCACACTTTTCTTGTTGTCTCTCACAACCGATAATGATCTCTAGATTTTCTCACTCTTCTATTTTTGCTCCTAATTCCCTTTTCTTTCAATCATGTGCATACACCCCGATTGTGACTCTAAATTTACAACCTCTCCTTATTACTACTACAATTTTATCAAATGCTCAATTATCTACTCACCTCTTTCTTATTATCCGACCTCTTATCTCGATCTAGGATTTGCAAAACAATACCCTATTTTTTCACTTTATCACTTCCCTCTACTATAGGAAAATGTCTTACTTTTCAAGGTGGTTCTATGAAAAATTGCACTATGTTCTAGTCAAATACTCCTAAAGTCTTCACCTATGTCTCATTCAAGAATATATCTTTATGATCACTTACAATTTTTTTACCCTCCAAGTTTCTCAATCATCGGCATTATTCTATATTCTCTATCTTATGTTTAACAGAGTTCAATGAGACACATTATCCTATATACTTCTTATCACAGTCACATTTCTCAAGCTTTATTACTTGTTCTAGGTCCTTCATTCAAGGTTACACCTATAACTTCCACTTTCATCTGCACACTCTAACTATATTTTGAATATGTTCATTCACTCTTTTACTCCTTCACTATATCATAAATCCTCCTTATCTTCGTTCTTACACTGTTGCACAGTCTCATTTATGTATTCAAAGACACAAGTAGTTATATTTCACCATTTACATTCTATGCTACACCTTATATTCTATACAAAATCATGGTATCGTAAATACCTTAAGCCACTTTTTGCCTCTTCTATGTTACTACTTATTGAAAAAAACTTAAACCATTGTATATATTTCTTCACCTTTTCTATGTACTCAACTCCCAATTCACACTTGGTCTAGTGCTCGAGCTAACATAAAAAAATTCCAACTTGTCAAATTCTAACAGCTTTTTTCAAGTTTTTTTATCTTATTCAATATTATTTTATAATAGAATACTCTTCATGTTACTATTCAAGCTAGATAAGGAGTTCATCTACAATAGAAGGCTCTTCATGTTCCTAAAACCATTCAAATTGACCTGACCTTTTCTTTTCACAAGATAGCTGACCTTAGAGGACAACTATAGTCTAAACATTGATGACATATGTAAGTAATCACAAGTGAAGAAAAGCTACATTTCTATGCTATTTGATATTCTTGACCTTTTATCTTCCTTAAGATCTCAAACACTTCTATTAAGTAGTTCCACCTTTACTCGTATATGAATGGTCATTTCACATTCACTAAGGCTACATCTTATTAACTTGAGAAGAGACAAGAATAAAATTTTAACTAAGACATTATTGTCATATCAATTAGAGCACATCAATTTGTACATTGTCACATTCTTGTCATGTTCTTACACTTTGGTCATGTTGTCACTCACTTCACCTCAAGCACCTTGTCTACTACACTTTGTACTAAAAATTCTTATCATACTACCATATTTCCTCCTTGAAAAACCTTCATAACACTCCACACATGATTTAGATCATGCTTTAAACTATTTAATACATCCACAAGGTCACAAGTCTTTCAACGAAGAGAGAATTACAATAATGATCTTTATAGACTATTAGAGAGGCTCGAACTTCTGTTTTAAGATGACTATTAAGGAAATTTACATGAGGGCTTGATGTAATGACCTAAAAATTAAAGGAATTACACCACAATGCCAAGACAAAGATCTTATTTGGGTTTTAGAATTTTCCATTGGGTACTTTCTAGGTTTCGAGTTTTTCTTTCTAAAACCCTAATTAGAGGGTTTCAACTCATGTGCTGACCCGAGTGAACTCAATTTTTTTCTCCATCAATACTTGATGTTTTCAAGATATTTTTCCTCCCAGTATGATATAAACTCCATGCTTCTTTTCACAGCCTTATTTTACCTTGAAACATTTAGAAACACTCTCAATAGTATGATATAAACCCCGCACACAGAGACCAACTAGTTACTTACATAGTTCGATAGAAAACCAACAACATTTGAACCTCCAACATCTCATTTTAGATTGGTTTTTCAATTTGAGAGAGGATTTGTTCATTCTCAATGGATTACAATGGTATATGTGATAACAATATTGATATCAAACTAAGAAGGAAGAATATTTCTTTAAGATCTACTCATGCACTTTGAATTACTTGAAAGAGCAAAAACTAGATCTAAGCTCAATGTTCAAGGAGCCTCTTCAACCAAATAATTACTTCATTGTTTTAACTATACTTGCACAATAGTACTCACACTCCATTGTTCTCCTAGCACTGAAGATGGTTATTTGAAAATACATGTCAGTTCATTTTAGTTAGGACCTCAATATACCAAGAAATTTATTCAAACTTCATATGTGCATGAAAACATCTATAGAACATGCAATGGGTGATTTTTTTCCCAAAAATAAGAATTTACCTTCATGAAACAAGAGGATAGACTTAATACTTGACTGATAAAAACTTATAATTTCATGACAAATCACAAGGAAATCACGTGTTTTAAAAAATAAGTGGAGCCTCTTGTATGAACCCATAAATGGATTTCTCTTCCTTCATTCTACAACCCTTTCTTTGTATGGATAAATCACTCCTCATCATGTTGCATGTTTGGTACATTGACTAATGAAAATATGTAGACCTATTCCAAGAAAGGTTGACATAGTTCGCAAATGTGGTACCTGGATTCATCACTTTCCATACCGAGATAACTGTCACTTTTAAGAACCTGACTAGTTATTTGATGAATTCTTCAAAATATAGTCTTATACTATCATTTACCACATGTTAGCACAAGTTGTGATGAAGGATCAACCACAACCACCTTGTCTTGTAGTCTCCTTGGTTGAGAAAAATCAATAATTTACCATATTACCAAAAGGTTTTCAAAAGTATGCTTAGTCCTATAGAGGATGAATGACTGCTTACGATCTTTGAAAAATAACTTCACACCATATTTTCTTGAAAAGATACAAGCTTGGAGATGTCGTGTATGACTTTGCTAGACATATTTTTACATAGAAAAGGAAAGCCTATATGGCATAGTTCACTATGAGATAAATGGGATAATTTTTTTGAATTATATGATGCCTCTTATGTTTTTGATAAGTGTATTTAGCTTGCACCATTGAATTAGAGATAGAAAATTCAAATTAGGCCAATCAACTCAAGAAGAAGCCCTAGAGAGAGAGAGCAAACATCGACAGAAGAATGCTCGAAACTTTATTAAATATTATCCAATTTGCATAATATTTTTTGAAAAATATCAATCTTGGAATCATATACAAAACTTAATTCTATAATTTATCTAAAGGAGTCACTATATTTTTTCTTGAGTGTTAAGAAGCCAAACAACTCATTATGCATTTTTCAAAATCTTGTTTTAGAAAAACTAGCATAACTTCCACTTACCTTCTCATAACTTGATGAAATATTGCATGAAGAACAAAAAATAACCCCTATACATGATACATAGAGATATTTATCATATAAATTCCTATAATATTATATCCTATCTCATTTTCATCAGTCTACATTGCCAATTCTCAAAGCCAATTTCTATGAACTTTTGAATTTTTCCTCTAGGAGCTAAACTAAGCCTTGTTATTGCTCACAAATACCCTAGAAAACATTCCTAGGCTTTTACCATGCTTATTTGAACTTTCCATAACCTATACCAACCTCACTGTTTGAGCTTGTGGCACCTTGAAACCTCTCTAAATGCTCACTAAACCTTTGAGAAGGCACTACCAATCAACCTTCATGCCTCTGACAGAGCCTCACTTCACACCTCACTACTTTACCATCAATTCCACTTGATATCAATGACAACGCTAATGACCGTGGTTTAACAAGTTTGACTTTGCCTATGGATTTTATGCATTTAATTCTTAGAAGTTGATGACATATTAGTGTGTATGAATAAATAAGTTAGACAAGAGACCTTAGAATGTATTGAGTGGTGATAAAAATGGTGTGTTTTTATTAACAAGATTACATTATCACAATCAATAGTTTCAAAGAGTAAATTGAAAATTTTGAGTTTCTACATTTCCCTCCTTTAAGTATGAAATGAAAATTACATGCTTAAAGAAAAATATATGAGTCTGTAAACACACTTTTTCTTCACTCAAAGTTTATTTTCTAGAGTCTTGTTGTGTTGGTTTTGGCATGATCTATGATAAAAAATATGACACAATGTAGTTAATGTCCATAGTAAATAATTTAACTTTAACTCAAATGTAAAATGTAAAATGTAAAATTTGCATTTGCATAACATGAAAGAGATACAAAACATGGAAGGAATACACCTATTTATTTCATAGAGGGATAAGTTCTCATTTTTTCATTGTACTTAGAGATTTCAATTATCAAGCTTGCTAAAAGATTGTGGATGATTAGTCCCCAATTTTTCCAAGGATAAATTGGAGTGTTAGGTACATGCAACCCAACATGGAAACAAAGGAGAGAAAGAAGAGTGAGATACCAAAGCACCCCGTGAAGGAAGAAGACCTTGTATAAAATTTATTCAAGAACTCTACTATTTTCCATTTTTAATGTAAGAGGAAAGGAAGGACTATCTATGAAGAAATTAATGACTTTGATACCTTCTGTAACCCCATTAACTACACCACCGGAGATGGATCAAGGCTCAATTTTGTAAATAAGGATAAATAGTAAGAAAGAGAATGAGTGACCCATGCCCTTTCCATGTGCCACACAATTGATTAGAAATTGTATAAAAACTACAGTGTATTGAAATATATGTGAATAAAGGATACCCATGCCCCCAAGATCCTTAAAATTGTAACTAAAACTAAATATCATTGTGAAGGAGTGAAGTTCTTCAGACCCCTTTAACTCGACCCAAATTAAATGAAGTAGATCTAAAATCGTGTCAAGAACCTATACCTATAGGTGGAAATATAAAACTATTGATAAATTTGGTGTAATTTCCCATGGGTAAAACCATATGAAAGGGTTAGAACCAACCATACAATCTTGACCAATATGTACATTTTTGAACATGTGCCTAGTTTTCTAGATTTCTATATTGATGTTGTCTCGAGTACCTATACCTTGTGTATACCTATATTTGAGCCCAAAATTCCATATGTGTATGTTGAAAGTGTATAATTACCCATACAAATTCCCCCTCTTTTGAGGCTTGTGTGATAAACAACTTGAGAATGTGACTCAAAATAAAAGATGCATGCTCATGAAAAATGTATTTTTGAGGAGATGTAAAAGAGTGTAGAATGTTGAAGAGTTGACCAATATGAAGAATTTGTACCTATAAAGAGGGTTTGCACATGGTGGTAACCATTGCACACAACACGAGCAATAATAAAAACAATAGTAATAATGAATTTATAAGAAAACAAGTGCATAAAAATAAAATTAGAGTTAATAGGATGCAAATAATGTCATACATAAGGTTTAGATCTGTAAACATGGGACCCCATTGTGTCATAAGAGAATCAAGTCTTATAGGCTTGCAAAAATGAGAAATCATTTCACACTAGATGGACATAGAGCCTCAAATATGAAACATCCATGGTGTCACAAGAAAACAAGGTACTCAAGCGAGAATCATGAAAGAAACAAGTAGTAACACACAAATAGAAAAATGCATATAAAACAAGAGTGTCATAATATTATGAAATAATACAACAACCGAGATAGATATAAAAATGTGAAGTAAAAGGTGTTAATGCTACACAAGACACATGTCAGTACCATTGGCTCAAAATATAATGTGTATAGAATATATTTATTCAAGGATAATGAGGATTTAGAAAATAACTATAATATAACAATAAAACCTATGTGTAGTGTATAATATATGCCCTTAGATGTATAGTAAGTTTGGGTAAAGGGCCATTGAACACCAGTCATCGTGTACCCTCTGTGTATTTCCTACCTCAAGATCAATATACCATATGAACACATGCGTGTAAAGAGTAAAGATATGTGGTATCTATCAAACTACAAAAACAAACAACATGTATAATGTAAAGTTGTAATAACTCAAAAGGAAGTGTATAGGTATTGGTTTTGTATTTTTCCAAATATATGAATGTTTTTATATTTTGAAACTATGTCAATGTTATTTTTAAATTTTTAAATATATAAAATAAGGAGGGGTAGTTTGAAGCTACCCAATGAGAACCTTTTGAATTGGTGGAGAAACTATAAAATATATAGAGGCTTAAGGCTCAATTGTTCCAAAGAACATGACTCAAATATCGGGTACTGTAGTAGTGATGTATGCAAATAAAGGTCTATGAGATGAATTGGATGAAGTAGATGCATGAGTAGTGTGTGAAGTAGAAGACTGTGTGGGAGGACTATAAGAGTGAGCACTTCTAGACATACCATTTTTATTAAAAGACTAGAGGATTGATGAGGGATCATATGAGAAGGAGATCCACTAGAAACAATGTGTGAAGTTTTAAGGCCTATCATGAGACCTATGAGATATAGTGTGTGCATCCAAATGCCAAACATGAGACCTAGGAGGGTAGAGTTTCTAAAAAGAAAGTGTACGATGACCTATCCATAGATAAAATAGGATTGGGTAAAAAAAAGTGTAAAAGAATGACTAGGGAAGCTAGGATAAGGAGCCACAAAGGGAACACCTCGAATTGTGACAACTCACTAATTATGAATAAACTCAAAAATTGGCAAATGAGTGATGGAATATACCTAAGAGCACGTATCCAAGGTAGACGTAAACATAATGCACTAAAGCTAAGAGTGGTAACAACCATGAATGAAATATATTTAGTAATAAAAAAATCTAATATGTAGAGTGATGAGTTGATATCAAGGATTAGACTCAAATACGAGCTTCTTCATAGAAATGAAAAGAGATTGAAGTAGTGTAAGATAGAAAAAATTATCCTTGTTTTGTGGGTCAACCGAATCACCACATATAGGTAATTGATTACTAGAGATATGAGTAAAAAAAAAAGAAAACAAAGTATCAAAAAAGCATACCATCTTAGTCATAAAAAGTGATCATTGGTGTAGAAGATGATGTGTGAATGAAAATGATAATAATCAGATCTAAAGTATCATCATAGGATGGAAGTGGTGGCACAACATGATAACTATTGTGCATTTTTAAGAAAATTTTTCATTGTTATGATTAGGTAGCGGATCATTGAATATTTTCAATTTGACATTATTTTTGGTTGGCTTAGAAGATTTAGTGGGTTCATCCCATTCGTGACATTAGAGTCAATAATATTTTGAATGACATGAAAATTTTGATACACCTATCTCGTGAGGTGACTAATACATCTATGATAATTGTAGTAAGCATTGGCATAAAAAATCCTACTTTGGAATATTTCTCACATTAACCTCAAATGGTGCATGAAAAGACATGAGATTACACTCAAGAAATTATTTAAAAACAATGTGTGTAGCATAAGGTAAATGTTTAAACTATTATTGTGTGGATTATAGTTGTAGTTTAGTAGGTTGAGTAATAGTATTGATAGAATCTTTAGAAGTAATATTATCATCATTAGTCTTGCCTTTGAATGTATATTTTCTTGGAAAATTGGTATTAGATGTATTAGGAGTGCTAGCAACGTACTTGAGTTTGTTTATATGTAATAAAATAGATTCACACTCTTTGAGTGTGTGGCATATATGGTAAAATCATCATTTTTTTCAAATAGGACTGCTTCTTGCAAAGAAGAAATCACACTTTGTATGAAGAGATATTGTCATTCATTGTCAATGATGATATTTTTCATCTTAGTAAGTATGGTCTTGTATCATAATACATAATCATTAAGAGGTTCATTATATCCTTCTTTATTTTTGTACATATGTGCATAAGAAACTTTATCCCATATGTTGATAGGTAATTGTGCCAAAAATTGATTTTCCAAAGTGATGAAAGAGAATACAGAGTGTGTGGGGAGACCATAGAACCATTGTAATGCAAATTCCTTAAGAATTCTATGGAATATCTTGGTGAAAAATAAGTCATGAGAGGTATAGTCAAAACAAACCATATGTAATGATCAAATATGTTCTACGAGGTCCCCTTTACCATCATAGATAGTGAGTTTAAAAGCAAAAAACTAATAGGAAAAGGATAAGAAACTACTTCAGGTGCAAGTGGGTTATGAAACAACTAAGAAAAATACATAATACAAGGAGAAGTGGATGTAACTTGTAATTGTAGGATTTAATCTTGTAGTGTATGAACAAGGGTTTCAAGGGCCTATGTGCTAGAAGAATATAAATGAGAACCATTATGTGTAGACATGAAATAACAAATTTACTACTTACATCATGCATCTAAGTATGTTATTATATGGATAATTCCTAAGTAAGAAAATTAGACATTAAAACCACTTGTTTTGCATCTAAATTTCTTTATCATTTTGATACTCTTATTATTTACTTTTCTGGAATGACCACTTTACTTGTGAACATTGGAAAATGTGTGACCCAAATATGTATATTTTATTTTATCCTTTGAGAATCCTAGAAACTACCACCCATCGAGAGACAGGAGCACCCATGCACTATTGTCCCTTTTGGTCACTTCTATAATTTTCCTCCTTTTCCCAACTTTGAAATGCCATATCATTTTCTCTCTTTTATAAAACCTCTTTTATCACTTTGGGTCAAACGTTTTAATTGTTAATGATGAAATTCAAACAAGTAAGTCATATATACACAAATTAATCACTCTTATTAGAGGGCTAGAAAACTTGGAATATTATTTACTATCTACTACTTACGAAAATATAAAAAATAAAGCAATCCATTTGGGTTGCATCATTAACTACATAGTAGGGGCTATTTCTAAATTCCATCTCACATAATTATCATTAGGGACAAATAATTTATAGCTCGCTATCTTGGTGTGACTAGCACAAGGGAAACTATTGTCTAAAATTGCACCCCATGTACTTTTAAAAATTAATCTAAGTTGAAACTTAGGAACTTTTTACTCAAAAAAACCACGAACACTAAGTTAGTCTTCTCGTGAGTGCTTGAATGTAGTGTTCCATGGATAATCCGAACCCGTAGAAAAAAGGAATTGGAGCTCAATACTTAGGAATTTTTTTGATAGAATTAGTGCTTTGCGGAGGTTGAAGTTAGATGTTAGACCTTTGTGGCATGAAGGAAATCAATCTTCCCTAGACATCAAAATCAATATTTTGTGAGACAATGCATGGAAGAATCAAGTAAGTTTGAATGTGGCTAAGATTGGAAGAAATGAAATATAGAACTTAGTGTTATGCAAAATTCAAATATATGGTATTCTATGGAGTTGAGAAATCCATGGGGATTTCAAATTCTACATAAGAAAAATGCTGCGAGGAGAGAAATTATACTTCGTGACATGTAAATAAGATAGGTTGAATGAAAAATACATAAAAATATGTGGAACAAAGGAATGCATTCATAGGTGAAAAAGTCACGATATAGGGAAGGATATCTCCACAAAATAGCATGAGATTTAAATGGCTAAGTACAAGAAATTTGAAAAGGCACAAGACCCAAGAAATTTACAAAATATTGAGGAAACCACGAGACCAAGAAAAATGATCTAAATTTGGTAAGGTATGAAAAATCCACACTGTTTTGAGCTATAAACTCAAATACTCCACCAACTTGAATTTAATTTTTACAACACCATCCTCCTACACTCATGATCTAATGGTGTGCACTTGGGAAACGTCAAGTGCCCATACTTGGCCTATGATTGGTACTTGGTGGTGGCACGTGGTTGATTTCATTGATCAGTGGATGTGATCGATCTCTCCTCCTTTCTCCTTAAAATTATTTAAATATAAGTGCTTTGGCACATTAAAGGGTTTCTTATCAATTGAATTTATAGCTGATATGTTTGAGCTTGCAAAAATCTTTCTCATAGCCTCTGTAACTCATATGTGGATATTTATTTCCTCAACTTTGTGTTTATAAATGGTTAAGTTTTAATATTAATGTGACCATGATTTCATTTCCTTGAATGCTCTATGTTTAAATGTGAAAATATTTGTCCCCTTATGTTCCTTCATTCTTTGCCATTTTATTTATTTCCAAGTTGTGTGCATCTATTAAATTTTCACTTATGTGTTAACATATGTGACTTTTAGAGCTAGGATTGATCCATTTTCTAGTTTGGTGCATCACCTCCTCTTTTATTTCAGTTCTCTCTCTCTCACCCTGTCTCCTTAGATTTTCTTAGATTAGGATTAGGTAGGTTAGAGTAGTTGTGGAAATATGGGGTGAGAGGAACTAACCCTCTCACTTGAGGTATGATCTTGATTCCCCCACACTTTCAAGATCATTCATGTTTTCACTGAAATGTTGATTTCTTAATTCAATAGGGGTGTGAATTTCAACAAAAATAGTTTTAGAAAACCTGGTGGGACAAGTGGATGAAATTTGTGCCATCTCCACTAATATTGGTGAGTATACTAGTATATCTTAGCCTTTGGATGCATATTCCTACATATTGGGAGAATACCAAGTCTAAACCTACTGATTAAGTAGTCTAGTGTTCACTTTCATGAGAAGGATACAAATAAGGAAGTGAGTATTAAGAGGTGGATCTTTTGAATATTTATAAATCTCACCACAGAGAAGAGGTAAGGGAATAAGAGAAAGGTCATTGCATACATCTCCATAGTATTCAACTAAAATTATTTTCACTCCTCCTCCTATTAGACCTCCCTCTTTCTCCATCAGAAATTTAAGGCCTATCCCCTTCATGTTGCAAAAAATAAATATACCCTTTTTAATTTTTAATGGTGTTAGTCCCTTAGCTCTAAATTCCCAAAATTATATATTAGTGTGTTTTATAAATAGTATTCCTTTCTTCACCGGTAAAACTATCACAACCCCTACAGATCATATCCATGATGTTGCAAATGTATGTTTAATTCATCTTATTACTAAAGATGATGTTGCAATTAGGATTCTTACTTCTTCACTAAAAGGAAAATCACTTCAATGGTATAGGAGTTTGAGGCATACTTCCATTCACACATGGATGAAATTGGAACAACCATTTGTTAGCAATTTGATGAAAAAGAAGACAACATATCCTTGTTAGAATAGTTAACAACCATCAAGAGGTCTCCCGATGAACTCATGGTGGATTTTAACTTTAGATTTCAAAAAACATGGGACATAATTCCATTTCTATTAAGACCAAATCCACAAGGTGATTTCCTATATTTATTAAGAGATTTGAATTTTGACATAGCTATAATGATAGAATCCATGGGTGTTATCCAACTTTCTAATGCAAATGCAATAGTCATTAGGGATGAAAATTGTTTGATTCAAGCTGGAAAAATAACCCCTAAATAGGCCATGCACTTATTTCTTGAATTGCCTCAGATTACCCAACCTTATTTTGCTCCCATTCCTAAGCCATCCTTCCCAAAAATAAAATGATGATGATGACCTTAGAACCCTCATTAAGAATTTTCCTAATGAAATTGTCTCTATAAAGAGGCAACAAACTCAATCAGTATAGAAGTTACTAAAGTTCTAACCAAAGATAGTATACAAGCCAAAATTTTAAACAAGGTTATCAACCACATATAATCTAATATCTAAATAAGAGATATGGCCAAAATCATTGAATTGATAGACTACAAGTAAAAAAATCTGCATCTACATCTTCAAATGGTTGTTCTTACACAACCGATTCCTCTTTACCGCCAACACAAGAAAAACACTTGTCCTAGTACAACAAAATGTTATAGAAGAAGTTGAATGGTGTTTTCTATGTAGTCATCCATAAAATCAAAATACTTGTGTAAATGACATGTAAGTCTAGAACCTTATTGTGTAAAATTCCTTCAATCAATAATAATATGTGATGGAAATGACAAGTACTAGCATAGAAGCACAAGAGGCCACCCCCAAACCTAACTTCATATTTTTGGGTATGATGATTTTTGTATGGTTAAACAAGCTACAAATAACTTGAAAAATCCACAAATCCATGTAGCAGATCATACAAGGTCAAAGAAGAGACAATTTGAAATGGCTACTCCATTCTCTTCATTGCAAAGTCCCCATTTCAAAGATAGACAATCTGTGGACTTAGGCGAAATGTGCCTTCATATAGAATTTTGTACTTGTGGAGGAAATTATGTGGAACACACAAAACCCATGAAACACTATGGTCCTATGAGAAAAATAAAATCCATCAACCAAAGAGAGAGCTTCCACAGATGGAGAAAATTAGAAAGGATAATTCAAAACCTTTGATGCACAAATATGTGGGTATCCCCTAGAAATTTTGAGAAAATGAAGAAGATAAATCTAAATGTGATAATGTGGGATGCCCTATCAATTCCATCTTAGAGGATCTTCTAAAAGAGGCTTTAAAGAAACTTCCTAATTTGAACCAACCATGTGTGAAATAGACTCCACAATCAACCTTTGCCAACCAAAGAAGGAAAAAGTAAGAAAATCCAAGAAGCCTCCCCCCTTTTACATGTCTCTAATTTTAGGCAATCAATTCGTGCATAATTACATGATTGACTCAGGTGCTAGCACCTTTGTAATGCTCAATAAAATTGCTGATAGTTTAGGCATTGAGTATAATCCAATTTCTAAAGGTGTCCTGCAACTTGATGGCTCAATTGTCAAAATTTTAGGAGTGATCAAATATCTTGAGTTAACCCTCTATGTTTGTCCAAGCTTGACCATAACCCAATATATCTCAGTTATTAACTTTCCTCCTTTGTTTTCCATTTGTATATCAAGAGATTTTACAGCCAAGGTGGGTGGATATTTTTCTTCTGATTGGTCTCACATGCTCCTAAGAACTAGATATGGTACAAAATTTACCATCAAAGTTGATCCAATCTCTTCTTATCATGTTGAGTCTTATGACCCTACTCCTCTTCAATCCAATCGCATGATATATGAAAATGAAGATCAAGATCATGAATTAGTATCGTCAATAGCTTACTCCTCCTAGCTCAATACCTAACCTCCTATTAGATGAATGAACTAATGAACATTATGAGTTTGATCCTTATGACACAACTATGGAGACTAGCCTAGGCACCTATTATATTCATGAAGAAGAAATAACATCCCACATGCCACAAAAAGGATATAATGATGCTTTTGGATTATGGAATATGTTTTTGATAGTTCAAGAAGTAGAAATGGAGATGGGGTAGGTGTAGTTATTATTTATCTAATGGAAAAGAAATTCTTCTTTACTCATAGGATGTAGTTCATGTGTTTTAATAATGCAAGGTGGAATACGAGGCGTTAATCTATGGTTTGCTTCTATTAGAGAAATGGTAGATTTAGGATTTGCGGGTGTTTAGGGATACTAAATTAGTTAATCACCAAGTTAGGGAAAGGTGTGTGACCAAAAATAATAATTTAAAGCTTATAGAAAGAGTTTGGGACCTCTTTGAGAGTTTTGATGCTCTCAATTTATAGGTGGTGCCAAGGAAGCTAAACAAAGAAGCAGATCAAATGAACACCATTGGATCACAATTTTCACCAGATGAAGATCTCATCTAAGGTAATGAACAACATGTTAAGATGATTATGAGACCATCAATTCAAGATAATGACGTAAAATGGAAAATATCTGATAGTGATGAACAAATTTGAAAGAGGATATTATGGATACACTATACTAGAATAAAAAAATCTTGACGTTTTGAGTCCAACTAAGGGATCCATCTTTAGGAGAGAAATATTTTTATTTCCAAATAGAAATCATTATAATACATAATTTTAATAATTGAGTCTTGACCTTTCTTATTCTTTAGAAAGTATTGTCTTCTTGATGCTTGACCTTTCCTCTTCTCTAGCTCTTATTTTTTATTAAGTGTAATAAGGGTTTCCATGTATTGCTTAGGATAAATCCCTCGTCCTTATTTAAATTGTTAGGAAATTTTTCTATTTTAATGGCTTCACATATCCAAAGTTCCTTCTAGTGGTCTATTCTTGCAATTAATTTTGTATCTTCTATACAAATGTGATGTTTGAATTTGGAGGAGTGTTCTGCAAGAGTGGATTTTGTAACTCGATCATGGCGAATATCTGCAATGTGTTCTTTTATATGAGTTTTTAATGTTCTTCATGTTTCTCTAATGTATTGTTTTTCACATGAGCATGGGATCGAGTATACTCCACTGTATAATTTGGGGTCTTGAGGATCTTTTTCTCTATCAAGGATGCTTCTCGGTGTTTTCAATGGATTAAATATTACTTTGAGAACTTTTCTTGTTAGAATTATTGCAATGTTATCTATGAGTTTGTTATGTGACAAACTCCCCATAAAGAAAATATATAAGTTAGTAAATAGTTAAAACGAAGGAATTAATTTCTAAATTTATTTAATCAAGAGAAAAAAATAAAATCAAAGTTGGAAATAAATAATTAAATAGTTAAATATGAAAGAAATATATAAATAAAGACCCCTTTTAAATAAGGTGAGAGTTATGTACATAAAACCCCTTTAAAATAGGGAGGAATAATAACGAGTTAAAATACTTTCTTGAGCTCCTTTTTAAAGGAGGGCTTAAAATTTATATTATGAACCCATTATGGGTGGATATATATATATATATATATATATATATATATATATATATATATATATATATATATATGTATTGTTATAAATGGGTGTATGTAATCGATTGTAAATTATTGTTACTAAAGGGTGTGTTGGTTGAAAAACCTACCCGGTGAAAATTATTTAAACTGATGGTGAATGGGGATTTAAAATACCCATATGAATAGGAAAATGTGTGCTCTAAGTAATTTTACGTGATACCGAGTGAAGGAAAGTGGTGGGAATTGGAGAGGGGCACTCTAGAGGGGTGTCCTAATTGGGGTACATGAAGTATAACCCAAGATGGTTCTTGGCTAGGGAAAGAAGGTTATTTATCTAATATTTCCTTTTGATAATGTGGTCATAGCTTGAGGAGTTGAATCTCTGGTATTATCTAGGATTTAGCTAAGCCACACATATTCCTCACATATATATGCTAAAGTTCTTATTTAACTTTAGGATTTTTAATTGGGAAAAAGTTATATCACATTTTGGTATCAGAGCCATTAATCCTATAAAGCTTGTGACATGGGTTAAATAATTATATAAATAGTGTAAATAAATAAATATCAAACTTATTTAAAAAAAAAAGAAACTCGAATTTTTTTAATATAGAGTTTAAAATTAAATGATTATATATTTAAAATAAGGGACAAAGTGGAGCCGGATAAGGACCCCAACGTGGGCAAGATGAGTCATCGAAAATGCACCCAAAAATGTATCCTCTTTTGTATTAGTCATCGTTGTAATGAAAATGGTGTTTTCTTGGAGATACCGAGAGTAAGTGGCCAACAGAGTCAAGCATTTGATGAGTAATATCATCTAGCCAAGATTCTAGGTAATGCAGAATGAATATTGAAGAACTTAGGAAATGGGCTAACATGAAATGAATGCCTAAGGGATTGATGGAAATAAAAAAATATGATAATGTTTTTTTGTGATTACTCTATCTCTAGAAGAGTATTTCTTACGGATCCTTATTGGGGGACCATGGTTTATGGGTCATGTTGTTATCTTGGTGCAAAAATGGCAACCTAGGTTCAATCCCTTGGAAACAATCATTAATGAATATCCCATCTAGGTTAGATTAGAAGGTTTATCCCTTGAATATTGGGATTTGGATATCCTACAGGGGATTTCCAAAGCCATTGGGGCCCCTATTATCGTAGATCCAGTCACTTGTGCTAATACCAGACTCTATTTTCCCATTTCTATGTTAATGTGGCCCCAAAACTTCTTTTCTAAGAAGCATTAAGATTAAGGCCCTTAGGAGTTAATATCCAGAAAATTGACTATGATTTTACACCTTTCATGTGATTCTCATGCTTCAAAGTAGGACACAACATTAAATCATGCCCAAAGGTTAAAGAGGAGGTAACCCAGAAGGCTCGGGATAAGAATAATAAAGGATTCCATAAGAAATATTTGAAGGGAAAAGGTTTAGTTCAACCAAATGACAATGGGCCTTCAAAGTTAAATCCTTCATGGCAACCAATAAATAAACCATTGGAGATAAAAGATAAGTTTCCAGAGACAACATGTTATAGAGGAAGAAGTTGCGGAAGGTAGTAAGGAAGAGGTCAAAAAAATAGTGGATGATCAAGACCCAAAAAATTGAGAAAGAGGTGTTTGATAAAGAGATCTAGGAGGACAGTATTGTGGGATCTATAGTTTAGGATACTATGGATGCAATTTTTTTCCCAAATACTTAGGGAGCCACTACTGGTAAGTAACATGTTTAATTTTCTATATATTAATTTGGAGGACATCCCAACATTGGATGAGGATCTCCAATGTGTTTAGGAGATGAGAAAGACAAGATCCATTGGGATGTCACCGTGGTTTCATTGGAAAAACCTACCAATGGAAAGGCTAAAGAAAGTTCCAGAGTAGAATGCTCTGATGCACAATCTTTAGAGGAGGTCAAACCATCTCCAAAGAGGAAAGTGACACCAAGAACTAGATCTAAGGTAGATGTTGTGCTAACAAATCCTCTCCAGGGAGACCATTTGAAAAGGATAAAAGGGAGAGAGTAACAAGAAAGGATATTATGGAAGGGAGATAGAAACCTTTGATGGTGGGTCACAAATCTACCCATTCTAAATGATTTTTTTCTCTTAGAATTTAAGGGGTCTAAACCACCCCAATAAGCATAGGATCTTGTTTGATTTTAAGAGTAAGGAAAAACTGGATGTCATAATGTTACAAGAAACTAAGATGAATCAGATAGGATGAAGGTTTTTCACACTTTTTTGGAAGGATGCTACTTTCCATCGTCAACTATTTACAGTGCCTCAAGGAGGCTATTGTGTTTGTTGAACAAAGACATTTTGGAAGGTTTCCCTCTTCATAATAGTCAACAACATCTTGATATTTTCTTCACTAATGTTACTTTGTTAGAACATAATGATTAAGTGGTATGACAAATATTTAATGTATATGGGTCCATCACTAATATATAGGTTAATATTTAATAATATGAAATATTTATATTTCTATTATTAAATATGCTAACCTAGGTATATATAATTTAGGTTAAATATTTAATATCATAACATGATTATATTTCTAATATTAAATATTATAAACCTAGGTGTATGTGTCAACTATTTTAGGTTGAAAATTTGGGTCGGAGACATACCCGATCACCTTATATAAAAAGGACTTTAGGTCCTCATTTGATATATTCAAGAAATATATCGAGAGGTGTGCAAATCAAGTGATTTGTTTTTACCCTTAGTAAATAGGGTTTTAAAGGAGGAGGTGATCTTATTGATGTAAAATAAATTCTCAATAAAAGGTTATTTTCAAAGTGGTTTTTACCCTATTGGGGTTTTCCACTATAAATACTATGTCACATGTGTTATTTATTTCCTGTAAGTATTTATTTTTTACTTATGTTATGATGTAATCTTTATTTAAATATTTATTGTAACATTATATAATATGTAAGTTGATTAAATCCGTATTTATTAGAATCCTCAAATTCTAACATGGTAACAGAGCGAGGTAAATTAAATAAATTAAGATCAAATGTTGTGTATTTTATTTATTTAATTTGTATGGTTTTTTTCAACCAACCCAAAAGGGTATTTAAAATAACCGGCCCCTTCTTTCCATTGTGCAACCTAAAAGTTTTTCTTTGTGAAGAATCAAGGTGAATTCTTGTGTACAGGTAAGGGTAAAATATTTGAAATATTTTTTTCTATAGTTTTAATATGTGCAGGTTAAAAAGATATTCAAAATAAAAACACAAAGTTAAATACAAGAAAAAGGAGACAAGCTCCATAGAAATAGGATTTTCAATTTATTTCATTGGTAGGGTGAAAGTAATTCTCCCCTCTATAAATCTCCAGGTTAACTTGTATTTTTTTCATGTGGAATCATGCCCCTTGGTAAAATTCATTTACTATTTTAACCTTATTGTGTTTTCAAAAGTAATCTATGTGTGTCATTTGGACTCCTTTAATAAGATTTGATTTGAAAAACTATAGTTTATAGTTAATCTATAACTATATCCTATATAATTTGAAAACTATATTATTATTTTTAAATAAAATATATATAATATAGAATAAGGTTTATATAATAATTTATATAAACATCATATTAAAATTGATATAGTTTTGAAAAAAAAAAACTATATATTAAAAGTCTTAAACCATATTAAAATTACATGGGATTGGGGAAGAGTCAATGAGACCATATTCTAAGCCTAAGTTTAAATCATATTTAAACTTAACTTATAAATCTAGGCATATATAGTTTAAAAAAGAAAAAAAAACCTAAGTTTGAATCATATTTTATATATATGGTTAGTTTAAACTCGCTTAAAATATAAATTTTATTAGATTTGGTCTATATATGTTTTAAAAAAAAACCTAAGTGCTTACTTTTTTTTTAGTAAGGGGGCCGTGTTTATTGCTTGGCCATGAAGGGATTATTTTTAAATCTTAATACTTATTAAATAAAACCTAACATGTGTCCCTAACCATTTATATTATCCATGTAAGGGGTGGCCCCATTCATTTATATCTTATAATTTATAAAAACTATATAAATAAACCTATTTAAAGGTTTTATTTTATATAAGAGTGGGAGTGGAGAATAAAATGAGATAATATCTTAGGTATAAATGTGGAATTCTCGGGTATAAATGAAGAATTAAAAAAGGCTAGTTTATTAGTGGCCCACGTGAAGTGTGATAAATATTTATTAAAATATTGGTAGATATTTTTACATTATAAATTATAATAGGTTATTATAATGTATTAAAATATAACCTCCCTAATATTATATAGAAGAATAAATTCTAGAATTTCACATTCTAGAAATACACAACAAGTTTGAGCTTCATAAATTTGTGATCAAATGATCATCACGATAAACAAAACATAAGACAATATGACGGTCATTTAGACGTCGAATTTAAGCTCGTAAGTTCCAGAAAACTTTCACCCTATTAAAATTGACTGTCAAATGATCATCACGACAGACCAAAAAATAAGCCATTATGATGGTCATTTAGACATCAAATTTAAGCCGGCGATCTTTGTCTACATTAAATTTTTTTCAAATTTGAAGTTATAATGCATTCTTAGGGTCTCTTTTTCACTTCTATATGGTCAGAAATATTTTTTATATAAATCTGGGGTATAAGGAAGAGCCCTTTATATTGCGGGTTATTATTTTGATCATGAGAGGTTAATTATAATGCATTGTAATGACATAATTAGTTATGATCAAATAGTTTCTTTAGATCTATAAAATTTAGATCTGATTCTATTAAAAGTGTTGTCTTCTTCTCTTGAAGTTACTTCATTAAATGCTTGTAAATAATGGTTTTGATTCTGATTTAGTAAATGGTCATGATGATGTTTTGATGCTATAGATGTTTCTAAAACTCTTATCTTCCTAGATAAGAAATTAAATTAGGCTCAATCTATGTTAGAAATTTCAAATCCTATTAACCTTAGGAAAATGACCAAAAGTCATCATATGTACCATGCATTAATTACCTTGTATGAACCTAAGCCGTGAAGTATTATAGGGTCTAGGTGGATATACAAAGTAAAATATAATGATGATGGTAGTATTAACAAAAATCTAGACTTGTTGCTAGAGGTTTCACTTAGAAACCTGCTATTGATTATGTTGAGACATTTGCCCCTGTAGCTAAAATGAGTACTATTAGGGCCTTATTTGCAATTGCCACTCAATTTGGGTGGGAAATCCACTAAATGGATAAGAAAAATAATTTTTGAATTGTGATTTAAAGAATAACTTTACATGTTTCAACCTAAAGGATTTGAAGAAACTGGTAAAAAAAACTATGTTTGTAAGTTGAGAAATCTTTGTATGGTTTAAAACAAGCTCTTAGAGCTTGGTATGCGAAAATTGTTTCCTTCTTTAAACTATTAGGTTTTGTTAATTTTTCTTCTAACAATGATATATTCATTAAGTAATAAGGCTCACATATTATCATTATATGTATATATGTTGATGATTTGCTTATGAATGGTGACAATTCTGATTTAATTCATAGGATTAAAGAGAAATTGAAGCAAGTACTTTGAAATGAATGAGTTAGGTCTCTCACATCATGTTCTTTGTATGAATTTATTTCATTCTATTTTTATTTTTCAAAACACAATATGCAACCATTGTATTGAAAAAGTTTCTTATGATTGATTGTAAACTATTTTCTACTTCAATAGAAGTTGGAATAAATATTGACCCTAAATCTGCATATGAAAAATGTTGATCCTATTTTATATACGATGTTAGTTGATAGTTTGATTTATCTAACTATAACTAGATCAGATATTTCTTATACAATAGGAATTACTTCAAGGTTTATGCAGAACCTTTTTAGAGATCATTAGAATCTTGCAAAAATAATTTTTAGATATATTAAAGGAACAATCAATTATGGGTTGCATTATACTAAGAATGAAAATGCTATCTTATATGGATTTTGTGATTCTAACCATACTTGATGTTGTGTTATAAAATATACTTGGATATGTGTTCAAGTTTTTTTGGTGTAGGAACCATTACTTGGAACAAAAATTCAATCAACATTATCTATTTCTTCTACTAAGGCAGAGAATTATAATGGAAGAAGTAAAGAAGCCATGTGGCTGCAATGGCTATTGGTAGAGATACACATGGAATTTAAAGGAATTATTCCTCTAGTATTTAGTAGGCATATTTCTATTACTCTTGATTAAGAATCTAGTTCAACATCAGAGGATGAAGCACATTGAGATACATATACGCTTCACCTATGAGAAGGTGCTAAGTGATGACATAAATCTCAAGTTCATGTTGACTGAAGAGAAGGTTGCTGAAATCTTCACAAATTCCCGAGTGCTACAAAGTTTTGTCACTTTCATGAAAATCTTGGATTGTCAGAGTTTCCATTAAGGGGGAGTGTGCATGACAATGTCACCTCCTAATGGAACTTGGTTTTTGTAAAAATACCTTCGGGCAACTGTAAAAAAATACCTTCGGGCAAGTGTAAAAAGACCTTCGAGGCATGTATACCTCCTCGGCTTCTTTTTTTTTAAAGTGTAGAAAGATCTTAAAGGTGCTCTTCAAGAAACTCTTTAGTTCTATTGAGTTTACTGGTAAAAATCTAGTACAAGCATATTGTTAAGGAGGTCCTTAGTTGTAAAAGGCTCTGATATGCTTGGGTTCAATAACCTTTTATGACAACCTATGAGAACATATAAAACTCATAAATCATACTTAGCCACTAATCATGGGATGATCTTTGGGATTCCAAATCCTTTTGTACCAAAAGGTAAATTAAGTATGATGAAGGTGTTATAATTCCTTCAAACCGATATGCTAGCCTAAAACCTTTATGGTTTAAGGATTGTAAATCTGTAGTGTACCACGGGTAGGTAATCTATTGGCATATGTTATGTTATCCCACTTAACATTAAGGGGGAGTGTTGGAACATAATGATTAAGTGGTCTAGCCAACCCTTAATGTATATGGGTCCATCACTAATATATAAGTTAATATTTAATAATATGAAATATTTATATTTCTATTATTAAATATGCTAACCTAGGTATATACTTTAGGTTAAATATTTAATATCATGAAATGATTATATTTCTAATATTAAATATTATAAACCTAGGTGTATGTGTCAACCATTTTAGGTTGAAAAGGTGGGTCGGGAGACATACCCGATCACCTTATATAAAAAGGACTTTAGGTCCTCATTTGATATATTCAAAAAATATATCAAAGGTGTGCAAATCAAGTGATTTGGTTTTACCCTTGGTAAATAGGGTTTTAGAGGAGGTAATTTTAGTGGATGTAAAATAAGTTCTCCGCAGTAAAGGTTATTTTCAAAGTGGTTTTTACCCTATTGGAGTTTTTCACTATAAATATTGTGTCGCCTGTGTTATTTATTTCCTTTAATTATTTATTTATTTACTTATGTTATGATGTAATCTTTATTTAAATATTTATTGTACCATTATATAATATGTAAGTTGATTAAATCTATATTTATTAGAATCCTCAAATTCTAATAGTTAGATCCGAAAATTGTTCATTCTCTCTAGTATTTATGCTCCTAATACCACTATAGGTAAAAGGATGCTCTAGGAGTAGCTAACTATCTTCAGAATAATGTTTAATGATCTTAGTTGGGTCATCGGGGTAACTTTAATACTCCTCTTATACCCGTAGAGAAGAAATGATGAATCAATGTATTCACCGAAAGCATGGAGCATCTTGCTAACTTCTTAGGTTGGAATGGTTTGATGGATCTAGACCTCAGTGGCTCTAAATTCACTTGGAACAATAGGAGGGAAGGGAATAATCTAATTTAAATAAGGTTGAATCGATTTCTTTTGAACCTCAATCGGATTTAGGAGCAACAATATAACCTGTCCTCCTTAGCTTGTATTGGTTCAAGATCATAATCCTATAATCCTCAAATTCAATGAAAGGGAGCAACCCATTGGTAGAACTTTTAGGTTTGAAAAGATGTGGACCACTCATCAAGAGTTGGAAAAAATGATAGAAGAGTGGTGGCAATCGGATATCATAGGTAACAATATGTTCAAGGTTGCTGCTAAACTCAAAAATGTTAAGAGGAATATCAAAATTTGGAACAAGGAGGTGTTTGGAAATATTTTCCTTCAAAAATTAGAATTTCTGAAGACCTCAGAGCCTTAGAAGAAACTATGGAACAGGGAGGATGGAGCATCGAGGACAAAAACAAGGAAAAAGAGCTTCTTGTTGAATTCCACAACATTTTGAGTAGGGAAGAGATTTATTGGAAGCATAAGTCAAGGATAAATTGGATCAAAGAGGGAGACCACAACACCAAATTATTCCACATCTCTACCACCATTAAAGCCAATAAAGGAAGAATCCATGAAATAAAGAAATAAAATGGTGAAATGGCCATGGAAGATAAGGATATTTCTAATACCATCATTTCTTTTTTAGGATTTTTTTGCCAAAGGTCAGCTTTCAACTGAGTTTTATACAGATGAAACTCTAAAGCTCTTTGAGCTAGCCATTAGCCATGATGAGAATAGAGAACTCATATCTATTCCTTCTAAGGAGGAGATAAAATAAATTTTAGATGCTATGGAAGGTGAAAAAACTCATGGACCGGATGGATTTCCGGCTTTCTTCTTCCAAATGTATTGGGATATTGTCAAGAAGGACGTGGTTCTAGTTGTCTAATATTTTTCCGATCTAGTATTCTTACTCAAACAAATTAATCACACCTTTATATCCCTCATACCCAAAAAACTAGGGGCTAAAGATTTGGGAGACTTCATACCTATAAGCTTATGCAACACTATGTATAAGATAATCTCTAAAATCCTGGCTTTTAGACTAAGGGAGACCCTATGTAACTTCATTTCTCCTAATCAAGGGGCCTTCATGCCGGGAAGACAAATTATAGATAGCATAATCACCATCCATGAAACGATCCACTCTATGGAACTTTAAGGAAGAGAGGTTATGACGGTCAAGATGGGCATGAAAAATCCTATGATAAGATATCCTGGTAACGCTTGTTCTCCCTTTTATTATGAATAGGATACCATCCTCACTTCATCAAAATGATTCAGGCATTGCACTAAAGACCCAAGTTTTTATTATAAATGGGAAACCTAATGGTTTCTTCATCTCTCGGAAGGGGTCTGAGATAAGGAGACCCCATGTCACCCTTCTTATATATTATTGTTGCAGAAACCTTAAGCAGGTTATGTTATAAATCCAAAATTGAAGGTAACATGGAGGGTATTAAAGTGGCTCATGGAGTGGAGAACTAATTCATGCAGTAGTTCATGTACAATAATATGGTGCTTCAGGTCAAGATGTTGTTCGGTAGGATCAAGCCTTCAAAAAATCACAACACATTATGAATAAGTCACTGGTTAGATGATAAACTTTAGAAAGAGCTCTTGTTTTTCATAAATATCGGGAGGAGTAGCAGAACCGACTAGCCAACATTCTCAATTGTAGTATTAAAAGTATCCTAGATACTTATCTTGGAATTCCTCTTTGTGGGAAAAAGTTAGAGGAAGAAGGATGGAATAAAATTATAGAAAATTTTCATAAAAAACTTATCTCATGGAAAGGATCATTGTTGTCATAGGCTAGGAAAATTATACACCTCCAAATCTACCTATAAGGGATAACCATTTTCATCATGTCCATATTTTCCTTACCTGTTAGGGTTAGGAAAGCTATTGAAAGTATTCAAAGGATATTTCTATGGAATGGATCAGAGGAAAATAATAGAATCCCCTTAATTTCTTAGGAAAAGATATGTAACCTAAGGAAAGAGGGGGCCTCGGTTTGAAGAATATTTAGTACATGAATCAATCTCTTATAGCTAAGGTGGGTTGGATATTACACATGGAGGAGGGTACTATTATCCATATTTGCACCCACATTTTCAAAATGGATTAACCTACTGTAGTAATTTTTATGTCCTTAGAATAACCTTCTAATCCATTACGCATCGACCTATCACCTAGTGGGTGTTGGGTGCTCACCCAATGCACATGTGGGTGCCGAGCCCATCCTTTATTTGAGCATTGTGAAAAGATGATGTCATTATTAATAGATCAAATTTAGAGAAGTAAATGATCATGCATACATTTTGAAATCATAGGATGAGTCATTACACCAACATACCCATTCAAATAACAAAAGAAACATCATACACATAGCAGATTTGATTCATAACATAAAGAAAAATGCATTGGGGTTTAAACCCATGAACAATATATTAAGAACAAAGGCATTTATTTATATTGATCATAGTTACAGTAACCACATTACATTCACAAGAGCCATAACATATCAATATGGATCTAGCTCAGGAATTAATAGTTCTAGTTATGCTCTCTTATTACAAAACTTTGCATAGACCCATCCCCCTAGATATGAGATCATCCCTACAGTCCTCTAATGAGAACCCAAATCCCTAGAACCTCCTATTATTTCTATAGATATTTTCCTTTTCCTCTCTCCATTTAGGTGTGTCTTTCTCACTTTAGGGCATCTCTATAAATAGGTTTAACATCCACTGCTATGTATTCTTGAAGTATCATATCGGTTTCCAAGTGTTAAGGTGGTCCTCCAAAGAAGCATTATTCTTCTAATTTGATCTCAATGATGTATTTGGGAATGTTCCATGCATGGAATATTCTTTCCTTGACCACCAAGTCATTAGGCTATCACCTTATCCACTCAAAGCATGCCTAATCGGGTCGAGTTTTTCCTCAAGTGCTTCTTGGAAAGCTGATTATGAATAAGTCCTAAAATCATTTGTTCTACCTTGTGCACGCACCATGGTTTCTACTAAACCCTTCTAAAACCCCCTGTATTATGTGCTTTCCCTGTGCACCCATCCTCTTCACTTTGGTCCGCTTGCGCATGCGACAACTTTTAGGGACTTAGTCAATATTATAAGGCCCAACACCTATAGATATGGGCATTGATAGTTAATGGGAGTAGTTTACGGGGTGAGCCACAAAGAAGGTTTGGAGCCAAGTTTGTTTTAATGGTCGAGCTAGAAAACATGTAAGAATTTTCACCTCGTTGTTGCATGTTAACCTTATTCTTGATGTGCACCACCACCCCTTTGGTTTTTTTGGATTGAGGGTAAATTGAGGGTGTTTGAAAGGACCCACATCCTTGTACACATGAGGATTTTTGAGAGGATCCACAACCTGGTTACAATGAAGGGGACCACTTATTAGGAACCCAATTGAAGCAACCATGAAACCGAAGTGAAGATGCAGTGATCGTGACAACGACCGCAGTGAGTGGGACAACTTAGAATAGCTACCAGCGTCGGCAGCGAGAGGAGTAGCCACCAGGATCAGCAGCAAGCGGAGCAGCCACAAGTGTCAGCAGTGAGAGGAGCAACCACGACCGCAGCGAGAGGAGCAACAACAAGCAGCGAAGCACCACCAACATCGCCGCGAGAGGAGAAGGAGCCACCAGCATCGACAATGAGAGGAGCAGCCACTAGCATCAGTAGTGAGGAGTAATCACCAGTGTCAGCATGAGCAGAGATGCCACCTCTAGCGGCGAAACCACCTCCGAGGAGGATCGTGCCTCGGGGGGATTTGAAACCGGTGGGCAAGCACACAACCATGTGACTTGACCGCACCACTCCCACCCCATCGGCAACACCACCACCCCTTTGTTATTTCATGTCAATCATCTAATTAATGAGCATCAATTCCCTTTGTTGCCAAGCATTAATCATCTTATTTGCATGTGTCAATTCCCTTTTGCGTCACGTGAAAACATCCCTTCTGACGTGTGTCAATCATTTCCTCCCCGACGTGTGTCAACCACCACTTCTTGATGCACATCACTACTTTTCCACTTTGTCACATGAAAACATTCCTTGTTTTGATGTGACAATATTTCCCATTTGTTATCCTTCTTTCCTCATCATACCCCTTTGTTTTTGTGTGACCAACCTTCCTTCTTGACGTGTGTCAACCTCCTTTTCTATCACGCAAAAACATTTTTTCTTGTCATGTGACAGTTTATTCCCTCATCGGTGGTGACTCTCCCGGTCCTTTTCAAGCGTCGGTGATAGCGGTCCCTCTTGGGCATCAACAAGGAGTTTCAAATATGATCGGTCATTAATAACACCGTGCACATGGTGGTATCTCAACAACCAGTTTTATGAGGTATGGCACCTTGTTAGCCATGAAAGAAAAGTACCATTGGAAAGTGAACCGGTATGGTTGACCATACCTTTGTACAAGAAATCAATGAAGGTTTTCATTTGGTAGCTTCCCTTTCTCTATATATGTAATTTTACCCCAATTTTAGAGGGAGAGACATTTGGAATGTAAAGGAGCTTTTCCAAATTTGTTCCAAAGCACTCTTGTGAGACGCAAGCCTATATTTTATGCATTTTGTAAAGGATTTTTTCCTTTTTCCTACATTGTAATGGATTGTGCATCATTTTAAGCAATAAAATTGGTGTTTTATGGATTTTCTTTCCCTAGCTCGAGTTGTGTTCCATCATTTTCTTTTCATTTCATTTGTAGGTATATTGTGCATGTTGTATCCCTTTGCAGGATTTAAATTCATTGTGCTCCATGAAATTGGAGGTTTGAATGTGTTCTTTGAACTGTGGCACTTTTTTCTGCCCTCTTCTACCTCATTTTCTTCCATTTTCACTCACTAAGGATATCTCCAACCCCTTTTCTTGGTATTGCCTCCCTTAGTTTAAGAATTTCATTTTATGCATCTCCTTCTTCCCTCATCCATCGGAAAATCTAGGTTAGTGTTAGGATAGTTGCATTTCCTTTGTAGGATTAGTTTTTGCAAGAGGAACCAACCTTCTCTCGAAGATTTATTTGATTTGCAAGGTCCCACACCTTGAGACAATCCCATGTTAGTCAAAAGTAGGGTTTTGCAATGTGTAAATCCTAGGGTGCTACTTTTTTGACATAATAGGTACCTGGACTAACATTTTGAAAGTGAAATATTTATGGCCCTTTGGAGGTACTTTGGCTCTTTTCTCGACTTGGAACTCCCTAGAGGTTCTATATTTTGGAATAATCTTTGTCAGTCTAGAAAGTTATTAATAAAAGGGAGAAAATGGAATCTGGGGGATGGTATAAAGATAAAATTTTGGGAAGATCCATGGATCAAGGAAAAATCCCTCATTCTTGAGGAACCATGGAATGAGCTTGGGCATTTCTTCAACCAAGAAATTGGGGAGTTTGTCTGTAGTTATTGGAATGAAGTGCGAAAGGGATCCAAATCCAACCTCCCCCTCACTATCATGGGATTTTACAACCATTTCAAGAACTAAATTAGATCCTTAAAGACTATCACATACCCCATAACAGAGCTCAGGATGAGCTAATTTGGAGAACCATGGACACAAGGGAGTACAGGGTCAAATCAGGCTACTTGCTGAACTTTGAGAATATTGAACCCAATATCTTCTGGAGGAAGATCTGGAATAAAAATCTTATTCCCAAGATCAATATTTTTCTTTGGGAAGTTGTTAAAGGAAATATTCTTATGGTGGATAGGTTAAGAAAAAGGGGGATGATCATCACTAACAGTGAAGCCTTTGTAAATTTAATGAGGAGTCAATCCAACATCTCTTCCTGGAATGATCTTTTCCTTTTAAGTCTTCTATGATATTCTTAGTTTTTTTAAGATACATTTGGTCCTCCCTAGGGATGTGGCCCTCCTCTCTGAACAATGGAGCTTTAATTTCCAAAGTGATTTAATCAAGGAAATCTAGAAACTTTCCCTTCCACATACATTATGGGGCCTATGGATTGAACGAAACAATAAGATATTTAGGAATAAATATTCTAGCCTGGATATGGTTATAAACAGGGTGAGGCGGATCTAAAATAAAATGCTCAAATTTTAAGGACCAAATCATCTAAGGAGGGTTTGGAATGGGAAAGAAATATTCTTAGTAGCATGAGTATCACTCATATTCTCTTAAAGGTGAAGGTTATTCACAAAGTTAATTGGTAGAGATCCCTTGTTGGCTACTATAAATTAAAATTAAATGGATCTCGCCAAATAAAAGGATAAAATTACTAGGGTTTGTTTGGTTCGTGATCATCTTGGTAGATGTATCGGTGCCTATGTGGGTCCCATTGGTAACCATACCAATAATTATGTGGAAGCCAAAGCTATGCTTTGGGGTATTAAGATGTGCAGAGATTTGAAACTTGGATCCATCATTATAGAAGGAGACTCCCTATGTGTCATCAACACTCTTAAAGACCAGAGTAAGTGTAGATGGAAACTAAGTAATATCATCAAGGAAGCTCATGCAATTTTGAAATCATTTGACAAGGTGGAGATCCAACACACCTATTGGTACCCAAATTTGTTCTCCTTTTCAGTTTGAGCAACATCAGAGATATGGCATGAAGCTTGAAGTTAGATAGATCATGATGTGTGTCATTTTGTAGCCAGGATGTGATCTAACTAGCACTTAGATTTATGGAGAGATGGATAGCACTTTGAAAGGATTTGATCTGACCCTCACTATTTTAGGTTGTGCCTTTCAACCAAGGTAAGAGAACCTACATTGTAACCCCAAAATGGTGAAGGAGATGAAGATATCCCTCAATTTATGCAAATAGTATGAAAAGGCCTTGGGAAAATATGATCAACACTCCAAATATGACTTTCACAAGTTGTCACTCCCAGATTATGGAGATATTTTCAATGTAAGGAAAGGGTTACTAGAGACATTATATGATCCTGATTTGCCTTGTGCATTTTTGTAAATGGATTGTATTATTTTGTTGACACACAATGCAATGTAGGGGTAGTGTGGGTAGGATTAGTTTGTTTGAATGAAATTTTTGGTGGGGTGTTGACAAGACAAACTGGGATATATCAGATCTTTGACAACCTCTACAATACTTGAACAACTATCAGATAAAATGCTTCAAATAATCAGGATATTCTTTCAACCAAAAGAGGCATAAATGGAAGCCCAAGTTGCACTCTTCACATAATATTTGAGAATTCACCACAAAAGCTTGAAGTAAAGAACTCAATTAAACACAAAAATCCATGATCAAACCATGCATAAGGTACCTTCAAAGGCTTACAAGCAATATCTGCAGTCAAGGAAGGTAAAGTGATTTTAAATTTTTTTATCTCTTTATCAGATGAAGGATCTTCTAAACATGAGATTGCAAATGCCACTAAACTATCAACAAGAAATGGAGATTCTGTGTGATTTATAAATACTTTCAATGTAAGATTGCAACAAGAACAATGGAAACTATTTGTAGGCATTTAAAAATGATAATAGACATCATATTTCCTAGAAAAACATATATTAACTCAAAAGCTTGTTAGATTCATTAGTAGGGGAGAGTTTCATGAACAATCTCAGAGCTGTGTGATGGCTATACACTTGTAACCAACTCACATACATGAAGATCCAACATAGAAGAAATTATTCTGGTTCTTTGGTGGGTTTTTTCAAAAAAATGAGCTTTCTCTCAGAATTTTCTCGTGATTTTTCAACTTTTTCCCCTCCTTTTAAAATTTCTCCAAAAATGCATTATATACCTCATGCCACATTGGAGCCTTCTTTCCCAAGCAAAGAATATGCCATGGGATCAATTTTGTTACAAAACAATCCTCATGATTCAATGAAAATGACATCAAACAGAAAAACATTCGCAGGTTGCCAGGTGTGCCCAAAAAGATTAAATCATTACAAATATCTGGATCATTATCCATCCTGGAGGCACGTTTTTCATCATTGAGGCATGCAAACACCTTTTACTCATCATTTTCACCTTTTTACCTTTTCAAATTACCTCTGCAACTTTTGATTTTGTCATTTCACATTTTTGGACAGATTAGGGAAAAATTTATTTCAAAATCACCTCAAATCAAAGAATTAAGCCATGAAAGTGATGCCAATGATCCTGGAAGGCCAAGACGACACAAAATCACTATAAATTTGATGAATTTTGATGCAAAAATTGTGATTCCAAGCTTCTTGGAGCTCCCATGGCGGTTAAAACAAATGGATGCATAACAACCGTTGATCTTATCCATCTTTTAATCCTGCCCTCCACGTGGAAGATGCGGACTTAGAAATAAGCTTGAGTTACTTTTTTATTTTTTGGATAAGGCTAGACACGTGGAAAAAAATGATTGGATCGGGCCTAATTTTAAAACATTTACTTTATGACCTTTTGAAAATTTGAAAAAATGGAAAAATTTGACTTTTCCCCCACCCCTCTGCCTTTGAATTTCTAAGTTGAGACATGGCACATGGTGAGTCCCATTGGGATCGCACTTCAATTCTATGCATTTTGACCTTTTTGGAAATTTGGAAATTTTTCACTTTTTGCCCCACAGGCCCGCACCTCCAATTTCTCCCTCGCCACATGTCTCCTTGTGATTCATCGCAGGCCAACGCTCCAAATTTTGATTTTGAGTCTTTTTTTTCAAAAGGGAAAAATTCCCTCCTGCCTCCGCCAGGCCCACCGACCCACCTTGTCCTCTGCCATGCATCCATCTCTCATTTGCCAAGGACCCGCAGGCTTAATCTTCATTTTTACTCCCTTTAAGCCAAGGGAAAATTCTCAACTTTGTCTCCATGGGCCCGCACCTCTAATTTCTCCCCTACCACATGTCGCTCGATGATTTGCTAGTGGGCCAGTGCTTCAAATTTTGATTTTAAGCCTTCTTTATAAAAGGGAAAAATTCTCCCCTGCCTCCACCGACCCACCGACCCACCTTGTCCACTTTGCCTACCACGTGTCGCTCATTGATTTGCTTGTGGGCCCGCAGCTTAAAATTTTGCCTTAACTCCTTTTTCCAAAAAGGGGAAAAATTCCCCATTTCCCTCCATAGCCCGCACTTCCCTCTAACCCTTCATGGACACATGTCCTCCTGTGATTCACCATAGGGCCACGGTCCAAAATTTTTACTTTAACCCTTTGAGCCAAAAACACAAAATTTCATAAGTTTTCTCTACCACCCACATCCCCTCTGACCAAAATACTTCCACACGTCCTCCTCTAGTTAGCTGCGGGGTTTCGAGAAAAATTTTGACTTAGGAAATTTTGTAAAATAAATCCAAAATTTTCTAAGGAGATCCGACTCCCCCACCTCTCCTCGGCCAATAAGAACATGCCACGTAGGCAACTTTGAAAAAGGTGGATCTGTGGAGCCAAATTGACACTTTGCCAAAAAATAAAAAATGATAAGTCGAAACATTTCCCGCCGCACCTCGACCAATGAAAACCCACCACGTTGATAATACATTCTAAGGATGAATTGACGGGAAAATGACGCATGTCCTGACCGTCAAAATGTAAAAAATTCTAGGGATGCCCTAGAATTCAATTTTTTCACCAAGGATGGCAGATGTTTTGATTCTGAATCAACTGAAGCATAATTTCCAAATATTTTAAACCTTGGATAGGATTTTCAATTGCACACAAGTATGATTTGATCAATTTCAATTTTACCATGATCTAGCAAAGGGAAAAATGACATAGCCCACAAAATTGGAAAAACTAGGTCACAAAAAAGGGCAAACTTGGATTATTCTTTCAAATTAGGGGAAAAAAACAAGTTTGTGAGCATTTTTAAAGCATTCAGCTGGAGGGGAAGAATTTAAGACAACCAATTCAAAGGGTAAAATGTTTTTGAGCAGATATAGATTTGAAAATTATGGCAACATGGTACAAGCTCAAAAATGGCACCAACATCAGATCTTGCTTGGGGATGGGCACTCCCATTGAGTGTCACAAGGAAAAACATAGACCAAGTGCCAAAATATCTATTGGGAAAAGGATTCAATATGCAAGGCAATCAAAAAATGAGAACCATCCTTCAAAAATGAGTTGAGAAACTGACTAGAATCACTATGAAAAACAAGGGCAAACCACATACCAACAAAACAACAAAAACAAAGTAGAAAAAAAAACTATACAACTGTACAATTGGTGCATACCTCAGATTTGGGGATTAATCCAAGAAATGCTTCAAATGTCTACCATTAATAGGCAGTTATAGCAATTCCCCATCTAATTCCTTGAGAAAGAAGGTATGTTCACCAATTCTGATATCAATGGCATAAGGGCCCATCCATAATGCATCAAATTTTCCATGCTTGCCCTTGTCTTCATGCATATTATCCCACAAAAAAATCCAGATCTCCGACATTAAAGGCTCTAGGAGTGACCTTCTTGTCAAACAATCTCTTCAATTTTTCCCTAAATCTGACATGCTTTTGATGGGATGCTCTTCTCTCCTCATCAAGCTCAATAATCTGATTGATTATTGATTCATATGGGACAAGCTCCTGATCTTCCAACTGTTGGGAAAACTAAAATGAAGGTAATTATAGGTGCAAGGGCAGCAAAGCCTGAGTTCCATACACCAATTCAAATGGGCTTTTACCAGTATCTCTTTTAGGAGTTATCCTATCATCCCAAACTGCAAATTTCAATTGTTCACCCCATTTCTTCTTGTTTTTCTCCAAGGTTCTTCTAATGATCTTCAACAAATTATTATTGTTGGACTCATCTTGTCCATTCCTCGGGGTTATAGTTTGAAGAATAAGTCGATTGATTCCATATTCATTGCATTACCATTAAAGGTTTGGCTCTAAAGCACATGGCATTATCAGCTACAATATTGGTTGGACTCCAAATCTGCATATGATTTGATTCAACAAGAATTCCATAACTATTTGGTGTGTTTCTTTCTTGGTGGGGATTTCCTCTACCCACTTTGTAAAATAATCAGGTGGCTACAAGGATCCACTTATGACCAGCACTAGAAGGATCTGAAATCTCACCAATGAAGTCCATCCCCATTGCTTGAAAGGAGCTTTAATTGATACAGTCAGTGTAAGGGAGGGATCTTGAAGCTTTCAAAGATTTTAGAGAAACGCGTTGACAACTATCACATTTTCTAACCAGATGGGTTGCATCTTTGAAGAGAGTAGGCCACCAATAACCAGATCTCAAAATCTTATGTGATGTTACTCTTCCAACAAAGTTTCCTCCACAAACTCCCCCATGGAAATCAACAACTATCTTGGGAGATTCATCTTCAATTATGCATTTCAAGAGGACACCTTCAGGGTTCTTCCAAGCCAGCCCAAGGTCTGTGATGATATATTTTTGAGAAGCCATCTTGAGGGCTCTTTTCTAATTTTTATTTAAGTGACTAGGGAAACACAGGTGTCTGAGGTAGAAGATCACATCTTTGTACCACTTAGAACTTACCAACTTTGCAAGCACATCTACCCTTTCTTCCTCTAGCTAATTCACTTCCACATTCTGCAAGTTGCTCTCAGCCATGAGCTTAGCAAGGCCCAAACCATGTACCAACTTTGTGGTTTGGATGTCCATATCATACTCTTGTATCTTGTTCACCCACCTACATCTTTTGCTTGAGATATCCATCTCTGATAAGATGTATTTCACCATGGTGTGGGGAACATAAGCAACAACTTTTGAACTCAATATATAAGGCCTGAAAACTTTTGTTGCTTTCACCAAGGCAAATGCTTGTTTCTCCATGATTGTATACTTTAGCTCAGCTACTTGTAAAGCCTTACTAAAGAAGGCAATAGGCCTGTCGGTCCCATTCTTATCCTTTTACAGCAAAATAGAAGCAATGGTATACTCAAAGGAAAAGGAAAAGATTTGGAAAGGCCTCTTATAGTTTGGGGCTGCTAAAACAGGTGCATGTTTAAGTGCATCCTTAATTCCTTCAAAAGCTTGAATGGCAGCCTCCTCCCATTTGATAACTTGGTCCTTCTTTAGCATGCATGTAATTGGAAGAGTCAACTTAGAAAAGTTGGAAACAAACCTTCTAATAAAATTAATTTGACAAAAGAAAGATTAGATGCATTTCTTGGTTCTTGGGATAGGTACTTTGTTGATTACTTCCACTCTCTTAGGGTCTATCATAACACCATCTTTAGACACAATATGTCCCAGCATCTTGGCCTTTTTCACACCAAAATGACACTTATTTGGATTAAGATAAATGCCATACTCCCTACATCTGATCAACATCTTCTCCAAGTGCTGCAAATGATCACCTCTCTGCCTTGAAAACACAGTCACATCATCTTGGTAAACTGCAATAAAGTCATTGATGTAACCAGCAAAAGAAACATCCATTTCTCTTTGAAAAGTGGCACCAACATTCATCAAACCAAATGGCATCCTAACAAAAACATATGTTCCCCAAGGAGTAGTGAATGTTGTCTTAAGTCTTTCTAATTCTTTGACAACCACTTGATTGTATCCTGGAGAAACCATCCAATGTAGAAAGCAACTCAGACCCTGTCACAAGCTACAACATATTTTCCATATTTGGCAAGGGATAGTTTTCCTTCATGGATGCTTTGTTTAGATTTATAAAATCCACACAAATTTTGATGTCTCTGTTCTTCTTTCTGACTGGCACAAGGTTTGCAACCCAAGATGAATATCTAGTGGGCTGAATAATACCTCCATCTCTCAACTTCTTTAACTCCTCTTGCATTTTCATGGAGAGAAGTGGATTAATTGGCCTTTGCCTCTATCTGAATGGCTTAGTCTTAGCCTTAAGAGGGATCTCATGTTGAAACAAGTCTTCTCTATATGATTTTAGCTCGGAATAGGACCAAGCAAGGCAGTCTTGATATTTTTTCAAGAGTTGGGCATAGGACTATTTTTCCTCTTTACTTAAATTGCTGCCCAACCAAATATTCCTTGGTTTACCATTAGTGCCCAAGTTATGCTCTTCCACATCCCTTGAGGCAAACATGTTTCTATTTATGATGCAATCAACATTGTTAAAATTTGACTCAAGTGCAACAAGACCTCTAGGAATGGTGTTTGTTTTCAATTGGATGATGTCTTTCTCAAACAAAGTTTCTCTTCCTTTAGTCATGCATACCATTGGCTCCCAATCAATATTCTGATTTGTAAACTCACCTTGGTTTTGCAAGAACCTTAGCACTTGAGCATCATCATTAAAAACTTGCCAATGTTTCACATTATCAGGGACAACTGGCCTAGTTAGCACTTCAATGTTGTATTCACAATAAGGTGAAAAGGTGAAAAATCCAAATCTTGACCCCAACCTTACCAATTTTTCAGTTGCAACATTCAAAATTCTATCATGATGCACAATATTGAAAGAATCAAACATTTCAATTAGATCCCAAATTGCGTGCTTATACAACTTCATCCGTTGATTTTTGTAGCATACAATTTTCTTATTTGTTTGACAACTAACTCTGAATATCCCTTTGCAATGATGTCCCCGACACCATATTTCCATGTAATTCTCGGACTCCAACAACAAGGCTTCATACTCAAAATGTTGTTAGTACATTCAAAATTAAGCTTGAAAGAAAAAACAAATTCTTCCAATCTAGGAGAAATCAGAATTACACTAGCACCATTTCCAAATTTGGAGCAAGATCCATCAAATAGCAAGGTCCAAGGAGAACATACCTGCTCAAGACACTTTGACTAATCCATTTTGTGTTCTTTTCCATCAGCAAAACCAATAAAATTATCAGCATTAACATCATGTAAACAACACCTCATAGGAAGCATTATTTGGATCCTCAATTAGATGTAACATTTTCTTTTCTCCATAGAGCTTGACAAGGCTTCCTCAATGGGAATAATGGCAAAAGACATCCATTTGGACACTCCTCTAACACTTGCAGCCCACTTTCTTGACAAAATCATACCCCATTTGGCAGGGCAATCAACAATCACAACATCTAATTTTAAATTCCTCCCTGGATAAGATGTAAGATACAATACCAAACCTTTCACACAACCAACAACAACACTTCTCTTGAGTCCATGGCAGTAAACTTTCCATAGGCTGCTATCACTTTGATGTCTAACTCATTCATGACTTCTAGAGGCATGACATTACATGATGCACCAAAATCAAACATACAATTGTGAAGTAGCTTATCCTTTATGATCAAAGTTGTGAAGAATGGATCAACATTCAATTGGGAATCAACCAAAGATGTCCCCAAATATACCTCAGGTGTCTCTCCAAGATCTTCTACTACTGGTGGTGTTTCAAGGTCAACAATGATTTGAGGTGGAGTTTCAACAACATTTACATTTCTGCCTAGAGTAACCTTCTCTTCTTTCAATCCCAAGTACTCAAATGCTCTCTTCTTATGCTCAGGAATTCTAAGCAACTCAATGATTGGAACACTCACTTTAATTTGGCTCAATACTTGGGATATGTCATAGGGAACACTCTTTGGCAAAACAACATTGGAAGGGAAACAAGAAGATTCATTAGATGGCAAGTGGATTCTTGGCAGCTTGGGCATGAGGAGGACTGTAATTTTTGTTTGGGACAGTAGAAATTTTGATAGGTGCTTCTCTCTTAAGAGCTTCTTTTGGAATGCTTGTGAATAAGGGTGTTTTAGGATTGGCTTGAGCTCCAACTCCTTTAACAACTTTTCTTCTAGTGTTATAATCTTTCTCTTGAGCTACAACAACATTCATCAACAATTTTCTATCTTCCTCCGAAGGGATACCACCATCATACTTCTTAATCATCAAATCTCTTAAGTATTCAAAGTCATTGATAGGAATTTCAAAAGCTTGCACTACATCAAATTCAAGAGCATGAGGGGGAGAAATACTTGTACCCGTTTGATGCAGTCCCAGCAAGGTAACAATAGTCCTAACACTTATTACTTCAGTAAATGTTGCTCCTCCTTGTGAGCTTGAAGAAAAACCCATCATGCAAATATCCTCATCAGTACCATTATCATTATTAGCTTCACCTTCTTGCTGGTCCACTTCACATGGAGGATGGGGAAAAAACACCTATTACACCAATCAATATCAGCAACCTCTTCAACAACAACAACCCTAGCAGTTAAGGGATCAGGTAACACTCTTCCTTCTCATGCTTGAGGATGTATATTTGCAGATCCAACAAGCCCTTTACCTTTATCATCAAACCTCTTCTCATTCCTATGGTGATTGCCAAATCTATCTTGTGCTTGCTACCTAGGCTAACCTTGTGAAGTCTGCCCTATTCCCTTCTCAGGTCTTGCCAACTTGTATGAGATTTCTTTGACAGCCCTTGCCAAATTTTTCACAACCTTTTCTAAATCAGCACCTTTACTAGCTTGAGGTTTTTCAAAGTTTATCAATTTTACACTATATCTCTTGAGACCTAATTTCTTTGATATTGTTATCAATTTGAAGTGCCATGGTGAAAGCTTGTCTTAGATTGGTAGGGTTCTTATCTCTTAGGTAATAGGATGCCTTCTTATCAAATGCATTTGCATATTTGATTAGACAAGATTCATCACAAGGCCTCAAATTAACAGTAGCCTTCTCAAATTTTTGTTAAACCTTGTGTTGAATTCATGGACTGATTCATTAGGGTTCTTCTTGATATTCTCAAACTCAGATAAAAGAAATCTAGGATCAGTCTTGTCACCATATTGTAACCTAAATGCATTTTTCATTTCAGTCCATGAATCAATAGAATTATCAAGTAGAGCCTTGTACCAATCCCTAGCATATTCTTCTAGTGTATGAATGAACAACTTAATATACACATCTTCAAACTCTATCTCAAAATATTCCATCATATTAACAAAGAGTTTGAGATGTTGATCACCAGTTATTGCATTGTTGCCTTGAAATTTTGGCAATCTATTTCTGACATCTTGTGGAACAGCATTTGGGTAACCATCCATTCCTCTAAAATCTATGGGACCAAAGGTGTTAACAACAAATGGAGGTCTAGGCTGAGCCATATTGTTTGGTGGAGGTGATCTTGGAGGTGAAACAAGCTGATGAGGAGTGCAAGATCTTTGGGGCTCAAGAATGTGATTCACAAGATTGGTATTCTCTAAGTGCTGATTTTCTTGGAAATTTTTACTCGAATTAAAACATAGAGGTGTAGATTGGAGAAGGAACTTACTAGGTACATCAGAAGGACCTTCACTAGCTGAGGTAAACAAGTTTATGAGAGGATTGCTTGAATCAAAATCACTTGAAGAAGAATTATAATCTTTTACCAAAGGCTGATCTCTCTCACCAATAGATATATCTTTGCTCGATGTCGACCTTTAACAACCTTCCAAACTCTTCTCCCTTCAAAATCCGAGTTCCTTGAATCTAAACACAATTTCCTAGCAGAGTCTTTAAGGAAGAGAGATCTTCTTCCTTCCAGTTTTGTAGAGATTAGCAGCACAAAAAAAAATAAGTGAGAGGTAAGACAACTGGTATTTTCAATATCAAATCAGCATGGAGTCATCACTAAGGATTTTAACCTTAGTTATGCAAATGCACTAAAGTAATCTGTCAAATGTTTGCTAGCACTGAAAACTTTTCCAAGCCTTATAAATCATACTTTCTTCTTCTTAGATCAATTAATCACAATGCAACCAAAGTGTATAAATTGTTGGGAAATGAAAAAGGGAAGACAAAGCTTGAAACTTTTGCTTAAAACTTGTAGATCTGAAGCATAAAATGATATTTTAACAATGTAGCAGCTCAAATAATTGAATACACAAATTCTCAAACTCTTCAAACACTTCAAAAACACCAAGAAATTCCAATAACTCCTGCAATGGCGCCAGAAAGTGTTGGTACCCAAATTTGTTCTCCTTTTCAATCTAAGCAACATCGAGATATGGCATGAAGCTTGAAGTCAGATAGATCATGATGTGTTTCATTTTGTAGCTGAGGATGTGATCTAACTGGCACTCAAATTTTTGGAGAGATGGATAGCACTTTGAAAGGATTTGATCTGACCCTCACTATTTTAGGTTGTGCCTTTCAACCAAGGTAAGAGAACCTACATTGTAACCCCCAAATGGTGAAGGAAATGAAGATATCCCTCAATTTATGTAAATAGTATGAAAATGCATTGGGTAAATATGATCAACACTCCAAATATGACTTTCACAAGTTGTCACTCCCAGATTATGGAGATATTTTCAATGCAAGGCAAGGGTTACTAGAGACATTATATGATCTTGATTTTCCTTGTGCATTTTTGTAAATGGATTGTATTCTTTTGTTGACACACAATGCAATGTAGGGGTAGTGTGGGTAGGATTAGTTTGTTTGAATGAAATTTTTGGTGGGGTGTTGACAAGAAAAATTGGGATATATCAGATATTTGACAACCTCTACAATACTTGAACAACTATAAGATAAAATGCTTCAAATAATTAGGATATTATTTCAACCAGAAGAGGCATAAATGGAAGCCCAAGTTGCACTCTTCACACAATATTTGAGAATTCACCACAAAATATTGAAGTAAAGAACTCAATTAAACACAAAAATCCATGATCAAACCATGCCTAAGGTACCCCTAAAGGCTTACAAGCAATCTCTGCAGTCAAGGAAGGTAAAGTGATTTTAAATTTGTTTATCTCTTTATCAGATGAAGGCTCTTCTGAACATGAGATTAAAAATGCCACTAAACTATCAACAAGAAATGGATATTCTATGTGATTTCTAAAGACTTTCAATGCAATATTGCAACAAGAACAATGAAAACTATTTGTAGGCATTAAAAAATGATAACAGACATCATATTGCCTAGAAAAACATAGATTAACTCAAAAGCTTGTTAGATTCATCAGCAGGGAGAGTTTCATGAACAATCTCAGAGTTGTGTGATGGCTATACACTTGTAACCAACTCACATACATGAAGATCCAACATAGAATAAATTATTCTGGTTCTTTGGTGGGGCTTTTTTTTTAAAATGAGCTTTCTCTAAGAATTTGCTCGTGATTTTTCAAAATTTTCCCCTCCTCTTACAATTTCTCCAAAAATTCATTATATACCTCATGCCACATTAGATCCTTATTTCCCAAGCAAAGAATATGCCATGGGATTAAGTTTGTTACAAAACAATCCTCATGATTCAATGAAAATGACATCAAACAGAAAAACATTCGCAGTTGCCAGGTGTGCCCAAAAGATTAAATCATTCCAAATATTTGGATCATTATCCATCATGGAGGCACGTTTTTCATCATTGAGGCATGAAAACACCTTTTACTCATCATTTTCACCTTTTTACCTTTTCAAATTACCTCTGCAACTTTTGATTTTGTCATTTCATGTTTTTGGACGGATTAGGGCAAAATTTATTTCAAAATCACCTTAGATCAAATAATTAAGCCATGAAAGTGATGCCAATGATCCTAGAAGGCCAAGACAACACAAAATCACTATAAATTTGATGAATTTTGATGCAAAAATCGTGATTCCAAGCTTCCTGGAGCTCCCATGGCGGTCAAAACAAATGGATGCACAACAACCGTCAATCTTATCCATCTTTTAATCCTAGCCCTCCATGTGGAAGATGTGGACTTAGAAATAAGCTTGAGTTACCTTTTTAATTTTTTGGATAAGGCTAGACATGTGGAAAAAATGATTGGATTGGGCCCAGTTTTAAAACATTTACTTTATGACCTTTTGAAAATTTGAAAAATGGAAAAATTTGACTTTTTCCCCACCCCTCTGCCTTTGAATTTTGGAGCTAACACGTGGCACATGGTGGGTCCCATTGGGATTGCACTTCAATTCTGTGCATTTTGACCTTTTTGGAAAATTGGAAATTTTTACTTTTTGCCCCGCGGGTCCACACCTTTGATTTCTCCCTCACCACATGTCTCCTTGTGATTCGTCGCGGGCCAGCGCTCCAAATTTTGATTCTGAGTCTTTTTGCAAAAGGGAAAAAATTCCCTCCTGCCTCCACCGGCCCATCGACCCACCTTGTCCTCTGCCACACATCCATCTCTCATTTGCCGAGGACCCATGGGCTTAATCTTCATTTTTACTCCCTTTAAGCCAAGGGAAAATTCTCAACTTTGTCTCTGTGGGCTGCACCTCCGATTTCTCCCCTACCATGTGTTGCTCGATGATTTGCTAGTGGGCCAACACTTCAAATTTTGATTTTAAGCCTTCTTTGTAAAAGGGAAAAATTCTCCCCTACCTCCGCCAACCCGCCTTGTCCGCTCTGCCTCCGCCACGTGTCACTCATTGATTTGCTTGCGGGCCCATGGCTTAAATTTTTGCCTTAACTCCTTTTGCAAAAAGGGAAAAATTCCCCATTTCCCTCTGTGGCCCACACTTCCCTCTGACCCTTTATGGACATGTGTCCTCCTGTGATTCACCACGGGCCGCGGTCCAAAATTTTACTTTAACCCTTTGAGCCAAAAACACAAAATTTCATAAGTTTTTCTCCGCCACCCACATCCCCTCTAACCAAAATACTTCCACGCGTCCTCCTTTGGTTGGCATGGGATTTCGGGAAAAATTTTGACTTAGGAAATTTTGCAAAATAAATCCAAAATTTTCTAAGGAGATCTGACTCCCCGCCTCTCCTCGGCCAATAAGAACATGCCACATAGGAAACTTTGAAAAAGGTGGAGCCAAATTTGCCACTTTGCCAAAAATAAAAAAATGATAAGTCAAAAACATTTCCCACCACACCTCGGCCAATGAAAACCCACCACGTTGCCAATACCTTTTGAGGATGAATTTGATGGGCAAATGACGGCCGTCTGACCATAAAAATGTAAATAATTCCAGGGATGCCCTAGAATTCAATTTTCTCACCAAGGATGGTAGATTTTTCAATTCTGAATCAATTGAAGCATGATTTCTGAATATTTTCGACCTTGGGATAGGATTTTCAATTACACACAAGTATGATTTGATCATTTCAATTTTTCCATGATCTAGCAAAGGGAAAAATGACATAGCCCGTAAAATTTGAAAAACTAGTGCACAGAAAAGGGCAAACTTGGATTATTCTTTCAAATTAGGGAAAAACAACAAGTTTGTGAGCATTTTTAAAGCATTCAGTTGGAGGGGAAGAATTTTAGACCATCAATTCAAAGGGTAAAACATTTGTTGAGCAGATAAAGATTTGAAAATTAGGGCAACATGGTGTAAGCTCAAAAATGGCACCAACAACACCTAAAGGACATGTAATAAAATTATAGATGTGCTTGTAAATCAAGGTAATGACATGCATGATATGATGATGTGGTCAGGGAAACATATACCTTTGAAAGATATTATAAAATTGATAAATGACGACTTGATATTGGAGGTTGTTTAATGATGGTGACCAAGGTTCAAACTCTTCAGAGTTCTAAAAGATTTTTTTGGGAAATGTCACAACTCATTTGTTTAGGTTGGTTTTAATTTCCTTGGAGATAAAGAATCTATTTTGTACCATTTCGAAGAGAGAAGGTGTGCTGAGAAAAATGGGAGGCCATAGAGTTAGAACCAAACCCACTTCTTTCCTTCACCTAAAAATGACTCCATTTTGTGGAAGATGTTGCAAAAGGGGGACTTCTCCAAGTACATTCGATGATTAAAGGTAACGACCCTAGTATTTATGTTGATTTTAAATTTAGGGTGTGGAAATTAAGGTTACTGAGAAGAGTCCATAGCTGAGATTATTTGGCTTGCTATAGATGGTCTTAAATTTTTAAAGAAAAATCATGTAAAAAACATGAGATTGTTGTTTTCTTTGAACCCGTGAACATATTGTTTTCTATAGTGATGAAATTTCCCGTACTTTCTTCCCGAGCACTTTGGGCCAAAATTTTCCTTGTTGTTATGAAATATTTGACTCTGGAAGGAAAATTTAGAAAGATCTTCTCTTATCATCTCTCCATTCTAAATTTCTTCCATAGGAACCAAACTATGAGTCTAGATTTCTTCCTCTATAGGTCTCTTGTTATCCACCATTTTTGAATTTAAAAATAAGAAAACAAAGATCCCTCTGCATCAAGGCTTGATCCTCCTATTAGTGCAAATATAAAACCCATCATTCCTACTCAACCTTTGAACACTAGTGACCCTATTCTAACCTTGAAACCTTTTCCTCTTCCATTAAACATTTGAAGAAAATGAAAGGTAAAGAATCTCCCGAAGGGATTACTGATGCTCTTTACAACCTAAAATGTGGGGTTCATAATGTGGGTAAAATTTTTAGTGGCAGGAAGAGAGACTTTGTGGACTGGGAGGCTAGGCTTACGCATGTTGACCGCCGACACCATTCTCACAGTTAATAAGAATATGATCCAGGAGTTGAAGGAGTGTCATCATAAAATTGAGGTCCATAATAGAAGAATTGAGGGAATTCAATCTTACTTCATCGTGCGAGAGCGAAGGTTTCTATCATTCAAGACCAAGTGGCCAAAGTTGAAAACAATAAGCCCAACATGAGATTGGCCCTTAGTAATTATGATAGTGATGAATCATTGGATTTTGAGACTGATGGTGATTTTGATTCGAACTAAATACCTAGACTAAGGACAAGGAGGAAATTCTGCCCAAAGAACCTGAGATTGTGGACACCCAGACTATGGAAAAGAAGGAGAAAATGCCCAAACATGTGATCATCAAATTTGTAGGCATAAATGATGGTGGGCCAAGTGTTGATACCCAAAGAAAATTTAAGGAGGACTAATGGCGGGCCTTTTACTACCCTTTTTGTGTTTTTTTTCGACTTCTTTTTGGTTAGTTTCTCCCAAAAAATGTAATTGTTAATTTTCAGACTGGGTTTGTCTGGCTCTGTTTTGTGGTGGCTTATTGTCAAGCCTTTTTGACTTGGCCTCCATGGATTTCTATTGGTTTTGTTTAATCTGGCTACTCTATATGTTCAAGGTTTTTGGTCCCCTTAAAACCAAACTTTTTTATCCTATCCAAAAATATATTTAAAATAAAAAATAATAATAGTAAAAACAAATCGACCAATGAATGTGGAATAATTACTAGAACAATGTAAAAATTTATTTTTTTATTAAATATTATATCATTTCTCTATTGTTTAAAAATTTTCAAGTTAAAAGGAAGGTTAAAAGGCCATGAGACAAGTTCCACCAAAGATACAAACAATTTTTCCTATTGGTTCAAAATTTACCCTTGTTCCCGTGCTTTGGCATACCCCTTCGTAAATGTATATTTTAATTATGTTTTTCAAAAATAAAATCATCTATCCTAAATCCCTTTAATATTTACTTAGATATATGATAAGTTGTATATTCCTAACCTATGTTCTAAACCATAAGTGCTAAGTTGTATATTTAAACTAAAAACTTATAACTATATCCTAACCCGTTTTAAAAGTTCTAACCACTCTAAAATATTAAACTTACCCTTATATTAAAACCATATTATTTAAGTGTGATAATTTATGTTTTACAGGATAAGTAAATTCAATTTACCTAGAGTCTTTTATATGGAGACAACACTCCATGGGAATACAAAATTAAATTTTTCTATTGGTCCTTGAATTTTCCATGTTTCCTCCCCCATGGTAAGATTCCAGTTTTCGATGATAATTTTAACAATACATTAAAAAAGCTACAAAAATTTCAATATATAATGTGAATATATTTTTTAGGTAATATTAAGTAGGGCTATAATTATCACATTTTATTGTATTTTCAAATTGTTAAAAATTAGAAGAAATGACAATATTTTAAATGGTATTATTGTTGATTATAAATATTTTTAAAAAAAGGTTTCATTTGATTAAATTTATATGTGTCCATTAAAATTTAACTTATGTTTGGCTCATGTGGACAATTCACAATGTTAGTTTGAATCTTATTCATTTTTAGAAAAAAATAAAATAAAATTTAGGTTACACAAAAATAAATATTTAAATGTGTTTATTAGATAATTTAAATGTGTTTATTCACAAATTATATTTGGTTATGTAAGTAATTTATAATTTTAATTTAAATAGAAAAATAAAATAATTAAAAAATAAGAAAATAAAGCTACCGAGGCCGAGATTTTTAGGAGGGAGAAAAATATGTGACAAATTCCCCATAGAGAAATTATAGAAGTTAGTAAATAATTAAAATGAAAGGAATTAATTTCTAAAGTTATTTAATCAAGAGAAATAGAATAAAATTAAAGTTGGAAAGAAATAATTAAAGAATTAAATGCGAAAGAAATATATAAAGAAAGACCCCTTTTAAATAGGGTGAGATTTATTTACATATAAACCCCTTTAAAATAGGGAGGAATAGTAAAGAGTTAAAAGAATTTCTCAAATCCTTTTTGAAAGGAGGGGTTAAAATTTATATTATGAACCCATTATGGGTGGATATAATTAATATATATAAAGTATTGTTATAAATGGGTGTATGTAATTGAATGTACTACATGGTGAAAGTTATTTAAACTGATGTTGAATGGGGATTTAAGATAACCATATTAATATGAAAATGTTTTCTCTAAGTAACTTTACGTGATACCGAGTGAAGGTAAGTGGTGGCATTGGAGAGGGGAACTCTAAAGGGGTATCCTAATTGGGGTACGTGAAGTATAACCCAAGATGGTTCCTAGCTAGGGAAAGAAGGTTATTTATCTAATATTTCCTCCTGATAATGTGGCCATAGCTTGAGGTGTTGAATCTCTTGTATCATTCAAGAGTTACCTGAACCACACATAGTCCTCACCTAGCTATGCTAAAGTACTTATTTAACTTTAGGATTTTTAATTTTGAAAAATCTATATCATAGAGTCCTTGTATATATGGGATATTGATTATGGGTCCTATAACTTCCCTTCTTATGGTTGATTAGCTTGATTATTATTCAGCCATCTAAAATGAAGTTAAATTCTCCTCAAAATTACAATATGATTTGTAATATGGTTGTGGTGACCAAATCATTCAGCTAAGGATGAAAAATTCACCTAAATGTCTAGTCACTCTTGAAAACATATTCAACCTTGATAATGAAATCAAAATTGAAGTAAATAATTTAACAAAAACACGAGGACTAATAATCACCACCATTATGCAAGATAAGGAGTTACTTACTTGGAAAGGTTTGTGATGAATAAGAGAAGAAAGTTTTCATCTCTTTATGTTAGAAATTTAATTATGTGTTCTCATGGAGTTATGAAGATCTTATTGGTTTTACCTCAACATTGCTTATCACACCATGATCTTGATCCTTGTGTTGATCCAATCAAACATAAAAAGGCATGTTAATCCTAAAATAGATCCCCTTATGAAAAAAATATATCAAAACTCATTGAGGCCAAAATCATATTTCCCATTAATTACTCCTCTTGAGTGGTTAAATTGGTCACTCTTAGGAAGAAAAATGGAGAAATTAGGATTTTCATGGATTTTAGGGACATGAACAGGGCCCCATTGAAGGATTATTATCCTTTTACTTGTATGGAACAATTTTTTGCAGACAATAGCGAGGAGCTGAAATGTTTTCTATACTTGATGGCTACTTAGGTTTAATTCAAATGAGGTTTAGAGAACAAGATCAACATAAGACTACATTTAAAACCAAGTAGGGAACACATGAATATGAGAAAATTACCTTTGGTGTCTCAAATACGGTGCCACATTTCAAAGATCCATGAATATTACATTCAGGGATATATAAATGACTTCATCCTCATCTACTTAGATGATATCATTAATTTATCAATGGAGGGTAAATAGCATATCATTCATCTTGAGAAAATATTTAAAATATGTAGGGAGTTTGTGGTGTCTATTAATCCCAATAAGTTCATTTTTGTAGTTCCACAGGGTAAACTTTTGGGTCATGTTGTTTGAAAGAAAGACATTGGCATATCCTAAAATAATCTCCACTATCTTTTCTATTTCATTGTCAACTCAAAAATAGGATTTGTAATATTTCCTTAGTAAGAATATTTTTTTAGGAAGTTCATTCCTAATTTTGCAAGACTTTTTAATCCCATTACCTTAATGCTCAATAAGGATGCGTCTTTCGGATGGACTACGGAAGGAAATTTTTTTATCAAGATCAAGAAGGAAATTACTCAAGTGGCCACACTTATCAACCATGACTATTAAAAATATTTTAGCCTATATGTTTATGGGACTAAAACCAACATTTCCTTGGTTCTACACACCAAAATTACAAGTCTTTAAAGTAATCGGTGGCTTTCTTCAATCAAACATTGAAGGATCATGAGATAAAATACAATCATGTAGAGAATAAAGTCTTCACCATAATAATATCTCTCATGAAATTCAAGAGCATGATTTCGTTTAACCGCATCCAAGTTTTAGTCTCATACTCTAGTATGAGGGACTTCATCATGAGAGTGAAAATCATGGAAAAGAGAGTTGGGTGGGTGACCAAAATCAATGAGTATGATGTGACCATCAAGGCCAAAAAAACTAGTAAGAGGAAGAGAACTGTGTTAGTAGTTGGATTTTGATGCTTAATTTAATCAAGATACCTCATTCTTCATGGAAGAGGAGTAATAACATGAAGCAACCAACCATGGATCCACATAATGGAAACAATTGGATTGACAATATGTCTATATTTTTTTCCTCATGTATTTATCCTCCCGACTTAGGCAAGGATAAGAGGTGAAATATAAGGTTCTAATCCTTTCCTTACGCACTAATTAGAAGGGGCCTCTTTAGAAAGAACCTTGATGGAGTATTTATAAGGTAAGTTGAGGATGAATATGTGAATAAGGTCTTGGTGGAGTTCCACAATGGTTTCTCTGGTGGACACTTCTCAGCCAAGGCCATAATGATGAAAATTATAAAGGTGGGATACTTTTGGCCCATATTATTTGCAAATTCTCATCAACAGGTCATAATATATAAGGAATGTGATTTCTTCATTGGTAAAAAGAAGATGGTGGCCTTCCCACTTTTGTCCCATTTAGGTAGATGAACCCTTTTCTCAGTGGGGACTTGATTTTATCAGTATGATTAATCCCATGTCAAGTTTGGGTCATAAGTAGGTCTTGAAAACAACTAATTATTTTTCCAGGTGGAAGGAAGCAGTGGCACTCAAGGAAGACACTAAATCAACTATCCTTGATTTTCTTGAAGACAGTGTGACAAGGTTTGGGGTTCCCAAAACTATTATTTCTGATTATATAAAATCATTCCTAGGATCTAAAATATCTTATTGGTCTCTTAGACATGGAATATAATTGAAGAATTCTTCTAATTATTACCCTCGGGGAAATGATTTGGTAGAGTCTACTAATAATAACTTGATCAAAATCATGAAGATAACTTAAAAGTAATGACACACCAAGGTAACATTTTTTCTATGGGATGATATGATAAAATAAAAAAGATAAATTGATAACTCCCCTTCATCCTTGTATATGGTAGAGAAGTTAATATTACCTTATCTCTAGAGTTTCCTTCATTAGAGTTAGCCTAAGAGTTATAGTTTGAAGGTGAATATAAAAACAACTAGAATGACAAAGTTGGTTGAGCGCATGGAATTGAGTCAATCTTCCATGATCATATTAAAAGAGCACCAAATATTGACTAAGCGGTGGTTTGAAAAGAAGGCTAAAGAACAAGTTTTTAAAGCAAGGATCTGGTCCTAAAATGGGATGCAAACAAAGATAAACCTAAAATACACTCCAAGTTTGATTCTCTTTTATGTGGGCCATACATCATCACTATATATGAGTAGGAATACTCTTTTGAGTTGTCTAAAATTTATGGGGAGGCACTTGATTCCCGTTAATGGGATCTTTCTCAAACCTTCTCATTAATATGTTTTCTTGCATCTTGTACACACTTGTGTTTCTTTGTTTTCCTTTGTTTTCATTGGGGTTTCCTTCTTTTTGTTTGTTAAACACTAATTGAGTTCCTTCCCTCAATCCTTATGGTGGTAATTTAATAAGTTTTTTTACAAGTGTTGGTCCTATTTACATCTCACAGGCCATTTCCATAGGGAATGATATAATAACTTGGTTTCAAAGATAATTCAAAGAAAATGCTGACTTTGTGCCCAATGGATGCTTCAAGGCTACTGATCTTTCCATCTAAAAGGTATATTTTCCCCAAAATTCAAAAAAATTGTTGTCCAAAATTACACCCCATGTGATTTTGAACAACTCATCCAAGTTGGGACTTAGGCACATTTTCCTTAGAAAAGCTTCGAACATTAAGTCTTCTACGAAGTGCATAAATGTAGTGTTCCGCATGTTTCTTAACTTCGGAATAAAGGAATTGGAGTTCAAAACCTAGGAATATTTTTAATGGAATTAGTACTTCACAGAGGTTGAAGTTAGAAGTTAGAGCTTCGCGGCATTAAGGAAACCAATCTTCCCCAAACATAAAAACCATTATTTTGTGAGAAATTGCATGTCAAAAGAAAGCAAGTTTGAATGCGACTAAGGTTAGAAGCTACAAAATATAGAACTTAGTATTCCACAAAATTCAAGGATATGGTATTTCATGGAGTTGACAATCCATGGGGATTTTGAATTCTACACAAGGAAAAATCCATGAGGAGAGAAATTATCTTGCCATAATCTATAAAGAAGATAGTTTGAATGTAGAATACATAAAAAGCCACAAAATAAAGAAATGTTGTTACGTGTGGAAAATTCGTGATGTAGGAAGGATACCTCCAAAATATAACATAAGATTTATATAGATAAGTATGGGAAATTTTAAAAGGCACAAGATGTGAGAAATCATAAAAAGAGATAGCAACCACGAGACATTTATGAAAACTAATTGCAAAACATGAAAAAGCTACACCTATTTTGAACCAGATGCTCAACTACTCTTCCAACCTAAATTTAATTTTTATGATGTCATCCTCCTACACTTTCGATATAATGGTGTGCACTTGGGAAATTTCAGGGACCCATACTTTGCCTACGATTAGTCCTTGGTGGTGACGGGTGGTTGATTTCATTGATCACTGGATGTGATCGATCTCTCCTCATTTCTCCTTAAACTTATATAAATGTAAGTGCTTCGACACATTAGAGGGGTTCTTCTCTCCTAAATTTTTAGCTCCTCTATATGAGCTTACAACAATCTTTCTCACAGCTTCTATAACTTCATGTGGATATTTCTAACCTTGGATCTGTGTTTGTAAATGGTTAAGTTTAGATATTACTACTGAGACATGACTTCATTTTTGAGTGCTATGTATTTAAATGTGAACATATATCCCCTTGCATTCCTTCATTATTTTCAATTTTATATTTTCTAAGCTATGTGAATCTCTTAAATTTCTACTTGTGTATTCATATCTCTATCTTTTAGAGCCACAATTGATCCATTTTCTAGTTTGGTGCACCACCTCCTTTGTACTTCAGTTCTCTCTCTCACACACACACACTATCTCCTTAGAGTTTATTAGATTAGGATTACTTAGGTTAAAGTAGAAGTTGTTATGAGTAGTTGTAGTAAGTTGGAGTGAGAGGAACTAGCCCTCTCACTTGAGGTTCGGTCTTGATTTCCACCACACTTTCGAGATCATTCATGTTTTCACTAAAATTTTGATTTCTCGATTCAATAGGGGTGTGGATTTCAACAAAAAAAATAAAATAGCTTTAAGGGACATGATTCAATCACACATACTCTATAACTACATAGAGTTCTGGAATTTAGTGCAATGCTCGGTGACAATCACTTGGGGTGACCTTTAAGGTCAATTTGACTCAAACTTATGCATTATTTATTTCATCTAATGTTTTTTTGAGCATTTTTCAATTAGCTAAGGTTTTTTTATTGGTCCTGGTGTGATATGATAACCCTAGAATGGAGTGGATGTGACAAAGTGTGAAAGGAAGAATACAATTTTAGACCTAAAAATATCGAAGTAGAGTTATTACTTGGGCACTAGCACCCACTTCCAACACCAACACATGAGTGGTCATATTTTCATTTGGGTGGTCCTGTCTGAAAGATTTGCAGATCCTAGTTTCCTAGACGAAGCATATACAGTCCAAATCTAATCTCTTCCACTCAGTTTTGAGACCATAATCAACCCAAATATTAAATACAAGTGAATTCACTCTTATCTTCCTATTTTACACATTTGATTTTTTCTTGCATGATAAATCTTTCTTATTCTTGTTATATTCATTTTATATCAATCCTCTAAGTAAGATTTAATTTTTGTTAAATCATTTGGAGATCTCGATCCTTACATTCCCATCATCATATCGATATTTCATACTCATCATACGTAGAGGTTGATTTAGTTTCCCAAAACATACTTGAGCTTCTCCCAAAGACACTGTAGTCATTCCAACAATATGGATGATGCCACGGATGATAAACCTATCTTTAATTCCCATCATATCCCCTCCATGATATATAATATTATAATAGTGAACAATCATATAATTAAGACACTAATGTGGATCAAGCACAACTTGATGCTCTCATATGTGGGGATATCCAAAATTCATATGAATCACCTCTTCTAATCCACCTTCTTCTTCCCCCACCACTATGGGTATGCCCACCATTCATATGCCTATTTATGCCACTTTTATTCCCCTATCATTTCCCATATCCAACCTATCACTTATTTATGAACCTATGCCTTAGAGTTCTTATATAATTATTTTCAAGCTCAAATTTGTCAATTGCAATATGTCTCTTCCTCTTCTTCTCAATCCCTTGATTCTTAATTTCTTCTACATAATACTCTTGCACCCAAGGTTTCTTCCTATCCACTTCTTTCCAATTTTTTCACACCTAAGTTTCATATTTTTTATGGCCATGGATATCCCCAAGAGAACCTTTGATCATTTCATATTTCATGGTTGGATTATGCTTGTGATGAAACACTATTGACCAAGTTATTTCCTAGGAGCGTACATGAATATGCCTTACTATGGTTTTATGATTTTCCTTTGCATTCCATTTGATATTTTACTCCATTAAATCCATTTTCGGCTAAATTTTCTATGAATATTGGAAGGAAGATAACATATGCTCAAATGGAAAAACTAAGAAAATGAACTAATTAACATCTTAGTGACTATGTTTTGCATCATAAGACTAATCTATCTAAAAGAAAAAATTCCTCAGCTAAATCTGAATTCCAAGATAATTTTATCCAAATCCTATTAATTCTTCTACAAGAAAGTGCACTCTTTGACTCTTTCCACTCTTTTGATCATCTATGTCATACTTTGAAAAATCATGAAATCAAGTTACTTTTTTGGGAAAACTTAAATATGTTGCTACTATTTCTAATTAATCTACTCACAAGTTCCCAAGAAAATATGCCTTTAAGGGAAATAATAATGAGACCATGCCTCCTACTGTCAATGCTATATCTCAACCTACAAGGCTCCAATTTCAACCTACACACTGCATCTTTACTATATTTCCATATCTACCATATATTTGTTGCCTTAACTCCTAGAAAGTAATCTAATTTTTCTTCCAGATCCTCTTGAGCTAGACCCTAATCAGCCTCATGTCAAGAAATTTGAAGATCATGTACATTGTGATTATCATAAATGAAATATAAATTTTACTAAAAAGTGTTTCAAACATAGGCATTTAATCCAAGATTTGATTGACAATCATGACATTGAATTTCCCAAATTTACTATTTTTATTTCTAAATCTACTAGTGACAACAAAAAACTTAAAATATTCAATGATCCACTACATAAGCATAAAAAAAAGCTCTTGAATCCTCTTTGAATCATGCTTATCATGTTGTTTCTCTTCTATTTTCAGATAATCACCTTTTATTTCTTATTGTCACTACTCATCTTCCTCCACATATCATTTCTTTTATTGATGTTGATTTTCATTCCTATTTTCATCACATAGATTACACATTGATGCTTCTATTGGTCTTCATGTTATTAACAATGTTATGGTACATCCTACTTACAAGAACAATGCATGTTCAATATATTTCTTACAAGTAATAGATTTTCAATTATCTCAAATGACTCGTCAGTCACTCACTTCTCATGGGCATGTCATTCTTCCTATCACCATTGCACCTCTCACTATCTCTATGCCTTTCACTATTAGATCTATAGTTATGCATTGTGACATGGTATTAGGAATCCTTTGGATTAGGGATACCAAATTTATGCCCTCCATAGTTCACTTATGCCTTAATTTTATACATGATCATCACATTATCACTATTCAAGGCATTCCACCATGGAATCATTTATCATTAGCTCATATTACTGCTACACCTTTAGTTACTTCTATCACTAGTACACCTACTCCTACATATCCTCATGATGGCCCCATGGATTTGACACATACTCCTATGAAATATATATCCTTACTAATCCTAGTTATAATTTTCCACATACACTTAGATCTCCTCATGTAGACGTAAAATCACGCACTTGGGTACATTTATAGGTCCTAAACACATACTAGCATTCATATGATTCCTAAGAAATAAAACTAGTAATTGACGACTATCTTTGGCCTCTTTTATTTATTTATTTATTTTTATTTGGTCTTACACACCCTATAACCCAGTTGATATTTTACTTATTCATCTTTTATGGCTCCAAACACTAGCACCCATCTAGGGATGCAGAAGTGCCTGTGCACCCCCCGACCATTTTCAACCTTACTTGCTCTTTTTATCCTCTGTTATCTTTTGGGAATCTTTTTCACTTATGGGTTGACCTTCCAATTTTCAATTATGAAATTCAAACAAGGAAATAATATAAATACATATTTATGTGTTCAAAATAAAGGACCAAACACTAAGCATATACTATCATCACCTAAGCTTACATCCAAAAGGCACCTAAAGCACTCTAAAACATCCATATAACATTCATTCAAAGGAAAAGGGACACAAAAGTTCTACATTCACAACATAGGAAGAGGAAATTCATTATTCCATCCACACATTCTACTACATTACTACATTTAGCTACAGTTCACTATCAATTGTAGCTTGGACAAGGGCATACTAGGGAAAATTTCTACACACACTCACTAGAACTACATGGAGTATGAGATGTAGTGTAACACTCGATTGTAAGTTCACTCTCGAGGTGACCACCGGGGTTATTCCAAATCCCTATTCTACATCTTTCTTTGTAGGTTTGATGTGGTTTTTTGGGATTGTGTAGGTGACCTTTCTCTTTTGCATGCTACAAGTACCTTTGTTGACCATATTTAAAACAATAGAAATCAATCGAGAATGATTGCGACACCCCAAAGACATAAAAAAGCAAATATAGAGGTTTTGCACAATCGTGGCTGCGTTAAAATAGTCACTAATTCCCAGTGCCCCTATCCTACTATAGGCTCCCCTGTTCAGCCTTGTTCATGAACTCTAGATTTTATAGTGACCAAAAATGATGCTCCTTGCATCCTATTCATCACTTCTCCCTACTCAAATTAGTTCTAGATTGCATGAATATTTTCTAATTCCTCTCTCCTTCTTCTTTGCTTAGGGTTTTAAATATTACATCTTAGATTGCTTGTGTTATTTCTCCATTTTAACATTTTATACATTATATGGTTTAGTAGTGAATTTGAATATTATATTTTAATATAAATTAAATTAAATTAAATCATTTTGTGAACCCATCACTCAAACCAAACCTAGCTTCTAGGCATATTATCATCTTCTTAACGTGGTTAAAGTTTATCCACTTTTTTACTGATGAACATCTTCATGATCTCAATGCTCATATTTTTGAACATCCAAAAGATTTAGATATTCTTTAATTTTCTACTCATGAGGAGGCCAAAAATTTAGCTGAGCTTAACCATCCCACTTATAATTCTACTTCTATTCCTATTATAACAAAACCTCCTTCTACCCTTCCACCTACTTCTACTGTTCTCATGTCTATTCCTACTCCTTCCAAGCATTTCACTAAACCTCTTATTTATCACACTCAACAATTCTCTTATTCTGGCACATAAGACCTAGCTTCTCTCTATCATGACTTATAAGTTCAAATCTGATAGTTACAATAAGCTACTTCATGCTCCTCTCCATCTCTTGATTCCTCCTTACTTCTTCACACTCCCTTTGCACCCGACATTTCTATTTATTCACTTCCTCTCAATTTTATCACCCCTAAGCTACAAAATTTTGATGGACATGGTGACCCTCAAGAGCACCTCTGAGATTTTCATGTGGCATATCTATATTATGCAAATGATCATACATTACTCGCTAAACTATTTCCTAGGATTCTTCAGATTACACCATATGTTTTTTAATGATCTTTCTGTTCATTTGGTAACTTATTTCACGCATTTAGTTAATGCTTTTATTTCTCATTTTTAAATCAATATCGAAAATAAGATCTCTTATGAACAACTCAATCAAATCAAACAAATATCTAATAAACATCTAACTGACTATGTACTTTGCATTATAAGAATAATCTATCCAAGATGACCAATGTGCTTTCGATTCAAAAATAAAAGATATTTTTGTTCATATCCTCTTACCACTGCTTTAGGTGAGTTTCATCTTTGAGACATCTCCTTCGTTTGATAAATTATGTCATATTCTCAAAATGTGTGAAGTAAAACTACTCTCTATGGGAAAACTAAAATATCAAGATAATTCTTCATCATCTTCTAATAGGTTTCAATCTAAATCAACATTCTAGTAATCTCCTAAACCCACTAAAGAAAATGTAACTAATCACAATGCCAACTCTCCTCTGAAAAAACTTCAATGGAAACTTCCCAAGCATACTTTCACAAAATTACCATATGCATATCGATTTATATTGCCTAAACTTCTCATAATCAATCTAATTAATCTTCCACATCCACTAAATCTAGATCCATCTCACCCCCATAGTCATAATTATGATGAAAATGCTAAATGTTCCTATCATGAATACATTATACGTTTCTACCGATCACTATTTCAAGCTCGGGCATCTCATCCAGGATCTTATTGATAATAATTCACTTGATCTCCCTAAGCCATCTTCTTCTAAACTGGTCAATGATAAAATAGCTAAAAATCTATAACGAACCTTTTCCTAAGCACGACATACAAACTTCTAATTATTTTACTAATCATACATATCATGTTGTGCCCCTCCTTCATGGGGCCCCTTGACTTTCTTGTCACTTCTATTGATGCATCACCACTAGCCATTATATTTTCTAGATCATGATTATCATGCAACATTTTCTTCTGATTCATTACACATCAATGCTTCTATCGGTTTATATTGTTTCAATAACACTATGATCTATCTAGTGGCTCCTATCAGTGTATTCTCTATTGCACTTATTATGGCTATCAAATGTCCAATATATGCTATCACCTATCTAGTTCCTAATTGTTTTAGGTACATCAGGATTCCCATTATAGTTAGGCATATCACCATGCTTGTGCCATTCTCCATGACATATTCAATTGAATTTTGTGACATGTTCTTAGGTTTCCCTTGGCTCTGTGCCACTCAAGATATCCCCTTTATTAATCATTTTTTGTTTTAAGTTCATTTACAATAAACAAGTTGTCACTATAAAAGGCATCCCACTATGCACACCATTGCCCAAATATATTCTCTATTATATACTTCCACCACTTATAATATATAGGCCTCCGAGGCCTCTCAAATCTAAAGCACATTCAACACTTAGTTCTCCTACTCACACACATCCTATTTCATGATGCTTTCATTCTAATAGCTCGATAGTCCATCTTATTAGCATAAGTCCCCTACTCGAGAAATCCCTTCACATAGGTGTTCACCACCTCCTTCACCACATAGGTCTCCTTCATATGTACATCATTACTCTCATACTCCATCGATCTTAGAGCATTGTCACATTCCTTTATATTGTCATACATCGGGTGGAGGGCCCTTTCCCTTCACTATCATTAGATATCCTTCTATCTTCCTCACACTTGAGGGGAATCATAATTTATTTCTCACCCCTTTTTTTCAATCATTACAATTCTTTCTAATCTATACACATACACCTTATGATCTATGCTTTACATCTAGTTTTTCTTACGCACATTGATACACAACTTGTATCTTCACTACCCTTTAATGTATTCTAGTTCCACAGTTCATACTCGACCACCGAGGGTCTAAATCTGAAATGAAATGTTGGTTTCTCAAACATGCACTCATGTCTCGATCTCATAAGGGCTGAGGTGTTTGAGACGACAATGGAACCGTCCCCAAGTTGTGGGACCTTGCATGCTTGGGACATATCTCCAGAGAAGGTTGATTCCTCTATCTACCTCTAACGCTACCGATACTCCTAATGCTGAAATTAAATCCTAGACTAAACATGCTAAGGGACCGAGATAGAAGGATGTGTAGAAAGGTAAAATCCTAAGCTAGGGAAGGTGATAGTGCCGAAGGAAAGGGTCGATATCTCTCCATGAGTGGTGATGTAAACAAATCAGTGTGGGAGAAGAGGATGAACCATGCACCACGAGATCAAAATGTGGGCTCGGCCTTCCAACACACGCAACACATGAATGTCGGGACAACAAGAATGAAGTATGTACAACATGACAAAAATGCAATTAGGGAGGAAAGATACAATGAAAATGAGAAAGGGAAGAAGGGAGTTCCAAAAACATTATTTTACTACTCAAGGGATGCACATTCATTTATATTCATGACAAGAGGTGAGAATACATTACAGAGACCATGCCAAGGCCTGAGACATGTGGAAAGTCAGCTACAATTTTGGCATGGTTACATTACAATAGAGAGAGATGCTTTTTACAAAGCGAACTCTACTATTTATAGAAGAAGGAGAGAAGAGAAGCAAAAAGGAGAGAAACTCATATTCAAATATTCAACCACCAACAACCAGTGATAAATGCCTACAAATCCACCTGCAAGGATGTCAAATGAACTTCCCCATGTCTATTTGGCATGTGGAAGAAGGCAAGATCTGATGAAATCTAGTGGTTGAGGTTGATTAGATGTGTGCATGGATGAGATGAGATTCCTTTCCCTATTTTACACCTAATAAATCCTGCCTATATTTGACTTTGAATAGTCCAACATATAGCTTGTGTCGTGATTCTCTAAAAATTCTAGGTGCACACCAATCGAGCTCTGTAGAAAAATATACGGATGTCGAAGATGTCAAATCTGTCGGTGCACATAAAACCTATGGCACGCATGGATTGACCAAAGGAGTTAGCTAAATATTAATTTTTTTGTCTTTTCTTCCATGTGTCATACACCAGTTGGTTGTCCAGATTTGACACCTGTTTACACACTCTAATAGGTTGCGTGTAGCACACTCAAGTCTGATAGAAGATGACATGGCCGAGTGATTGGCATAGAAGAAGGTGCAAGGTGTGGGAGAGAAAGGGGAACAGAGGAGAGACATGCATGAAGGAGGAAGGAATACCTGCAGAAGGAAAGTATGGAAACAAGATGTGAGCATTCAACTGAAGGAAGGCATGCAGTGGTAGAAAGAAAAAGGGTGCAAAAAGGAACTAAGTATATGTAAGAGAGCAAGAGGAATGCCATGGACTTAGCTGATTAGAAGGTAAGTCTATAGAGGTGCACGCAAGGACTTTGTGACGGGATAGGAGAGAAAGTGGGCACACAGGAGGAAGGTGCGTAATGGGAAATCAAGGAGATAGAAGAATGCAAAGGGAGCATGAAGGTACACAAGGGCACGTAGAGGAACTGCAATCTGTGCCAAGGTGTCAAAAGAACAATCTTGAGTGCGCACAACCTAAAATGTGAAACACCAGAGTCAGAATGAAAATATAAGTTATCCAAATAACTAGGAGAGTTATTTGGATAACAGTTTTGGAGACTTTTGGGGGCCATCTTCCTACTAGATGAAGATACTAGTAGCCTTAGAAGTCCATTGGGCATGGAGTTAAGTGCTAATCTTGAAGATCTGATCTACAACTTGAAGAACACCCTGAGTCACTTGAAGCTCTGTCTGAACTCTGAACTAAACTATTGCTCTCATATGAAGATATTCTAAATTGGATTGATGAGAGTGAAAGTTAGTTAATCGACCATTGGAAATGCCTCTATCAACATTGAACTGCTATCCCAAGAATAAAAAAAGGGGCGCATAGAAAGGTAAGAAAGGAAAGGTGCCAAAGGGAGCACGCCAAAATAGAAGCACAACATTATGTAAAAAGTTGAAAATCATACATGTCCCAAATGGAACATGCAGAGTGTGCACGAGCACTTGTGTTACTAAAAGAAAACCTAAACTAACCTAAACTAACTAGAGGAAAGGGGTACTCAAGTAAAACATGTAGCAGGCAGGGATAAGTATTTTCCCTTCCTCACAAAATGTGACCATGTAGTTGATTTGGCGCTAAACATGGTCAGAAAAAAGAGTGAAAACCCACCTTCCCGATGGTGTCTCACCCTTCTCAAAGTATCAACAAACAAAATATGCACCTCCTAAAGTTTCTCTCGTACTTAGATCTAGAGAGGTGTTGTTGTTGACCTTTGGCACATTGAAGCTCTACCCCATGCTCTGAAATGAGCATGACCGGTGGAAAATCTACTTTTGGCTCTAGGCTAGCTAGATATCTGATTTGACACGATTTGATCCTTATGGTTTTCCCATTACTTTGAAGCTCAATCCCACAGATGGGATTTTATTACAGAGAATCTCCTTCTAAAGAGGAGTGTTTATAGGTCAGGGCACACAAATCTAGGGTACACATGGTTCTACCTCTACAAGTAACTCAGTCTCCTCTCCAGAACTCATACTGAAATAACCGATCTTCCTTTGGAACAAGTGCCCGTATGATTTCCTCTTCCTAGTCGGAGTCACATGAGTCACACCATTCTTCAACTATTCTGCAATAGTCAAACATGATGATGTTGGTTGGGGGAGGCACATTGACTAGGGGTTATTCATTTGTAGTACAACTAAGTAGAGGGGATGAAAGGCATGCAAGAAAGAGGAACAGAGGATCATGCGAAAAGGGGAATGGAAGGGAATAAGGTAAGAAGATGGAAAGGAATTCTCAATCGTGGGTAGCACACAAGAAGATGTGAACATGCACAATGGGGTGATATGATTTAAGTTAGCATGGAGGAGTGGGAGGGCTATAAGATGGTAGTGCAGGGTTGCCCCATTGATAGGGTTTTCACATGCTAGATTTTTGAGCCTCCATTTCTTCCGCCCACTCTATAATATGGGGCAACATCTCAGTGATGAAGTGAGCTTCATTAGGTACTAAACCAGCCTATTACAAGTTGAACCCATGGAAAAGGGACCTTGTAGCAAACTTTAGCTACCTTTATGGAGCACTTAACTCTAAGTTGCATCATGTCCATCTCCATATTTTGCACCTACCTCTCAAAATCAGATTTAGTCAAGGAGTTTCCACCATCATCTGCATAAACCTATTCTTCATAAACATTTTGGTTAGAAAAAAGTGGGTTGTATGCATTTTCAGGATAATGGGGCTTACAAAACTGATTTGGAGGAGATTTTGAAACTTTGGGGATGGAGGGAAATAGTTTTTATATTGCAAATGAGAGTTCCATAGAGGGAAAGAGGTCATGATTGCACAACTTCAAAAGAGGAATGTGGAATGATGGAAAAGGAGAAATGAGTGGAGGAATGAGGGGAGACTATTCTGCACATGAAATAATGGGTGCGTTGAATCAGTGGAGTCACCAAATGTGTTGAAAAATTCCTCCAAAGGTTGTATATCAGCAATAACACATCAAACTTGTTGAGATGAATATGTAAACCTCTTCACTCTGGTCCCACTAGGAGTTCCAAACTATTGGTTTCTTAAACATGAACTTGTGTCTCAGATCTAGGTAGGGATGAGGTGTTTGAGACCATAATGGAACTATCCCTAAGTTGTGGGACCTCGCACTCTTGGGACAGATCTTCGAGAAGGACGGTTCCTCTATTTACCTCTAACACTACCGTTATTCCTAATGCTGAAAGAAAATCCTAGAATAAACATGCCAATGGACTAGAGATAGAAGGATGTGTAGAAATGGAAAATCCTAAGCTAGGGAAGGTGATAATGCCATAAGGAAAGGGTCGATATCTCTCCACAAGTGGTGATGGGAGCATAGTGGGTACAGGAGAAGAGGGCAAACCAAGTGCAACAGATCAACATGCGGGCTCGGACTTCCAATGTGCACAATACATAAACGTGGGGACTGCAAGCACAAGAGTATGCACAACATGCCGAAAAATCCAAACAGAGAGGTGAGATAAAATGAAAATAAAAAGGGAAGACATGAGTTCCAAAACATGATTTTATTACTCAAGGGACGCACATTCATTTACATTCATGAAAAAGGTGAGAATACATTGCGAGATACCATGCCAAGATCTCGAGACCCATGGGAAGTTGGCCACTATTTTGGCATGGTTCCATTACAATAAAGAGGGATGATTTTTACAAAGTGGAACTCTACTATTTATAGAAGAAGAAGGATAGAAGAGGAGAAAAGGAGGGAAATTCGGATTCAAATATTCAACCACCAAAACCAATGATAAATTCCTACAAATCCACCTACAAGGCTATTAGATGCACTTCCCCATGTCTATTTGGCATGTGGAAGAAGGAAGGAGGCAAGATCTGATGAAATTTGGTGGTTGAGGTTGATTGGATGTGTGCATTGATGAACTAAGAGACATTTCCTATTTTACACCTAATAAATCCTTCCTACATTTGAATTTGAATATTCCAATGTGTAACTTGTGTGATCATCTCTCTGAAAAATGTAGGTGCATTCCGATCGAGATCTCGTAGTAAAAGATATAATTGTCGAAGATTTTAGAGTTGTCGGCGCATGCAAAACACATGGCGCATATTAACCAAAGGAGTCGAAAACTATTCATTTGTTTTTCTTTTCTTCCATGTGTCATGCACCAATTGGTTGTCCAAATTTGGCACCATGTTGGCATGCTTTGATAGGTTGAGTGTAGCACACTCACCTCGGCGAAGATGACATGACCTAGTGACTCGGCATGAAGAAGGCGTGAGGCGCGAGAGTGAAAGGGGAATAAACGGGAGGCACACACATAGGAGGAAGGCATACTTGTAAAAGGAAAGTATGGAAACAAGATTTTATCATTCAACTAAAGGAAGGTATGCAAGTGGTAGAAAGAAAAAGGGTGCACAAAGGAACTAAGTCTATGTAAACGCGTAAGAGGAATGCCAGGGAATTACCCGATTAGAAGGTAAGTTCATAGATGCACGTGCAAGGAGTGAGTGATGGGATAGGAGAGAAAGTGGGTGCACATGAGGAAGGCACACAAGGGGAAATGAAAGGAGATAGAAGAATGCAAAGGGAGCAGGAAGGTGTGTAAGGGCACACAGAGGAACTGCAATTGTGCCAAGGTGTCAAAAGAACAATCTTTAGTGCGCACAACCTAAAATGTGAAACACCAGAGTCAGAATGAAAATATAAGTTATCCAAATAACTTGGAGAGTTATTTGGATAACATGAACCTCACCACATTCACTATTAATGTTCTACTCTTCATGTTCTATTATATCTAGCGCACATTTTGAAACTATTTCCCAATTATACACTCTTGTTTTATGGTTCATTCTTGATTGTTGAGGGGTATTTTATAAATGAATCTCATCTCATACACATCTGATGGGGGCATGATACTCCTATTCATCTTCACACATTACATACCATCCCATTCATAATCATGCACTACATATTTCATATCTTGGTTGCACTTACTCTTGATTTCTTATACTTACATGATGCAATTTTCTTACTATGCTAGTTAGATACTTAGTATGTGAATATATTTTCTATATACACATGCGCATTCACGTGGTATTTTTGAGTGAATTTCATCTCTTATAAGTCCTTAAATGTTATAATGATGCTTGGAACTATACCTCTTACTAGTCCCATGAGGCTCACATGGGCATCTACTTTCTCACACATTACAGTGCTATTTTTTCATTATTTACTACTTCCTATTCTTATTAGCACATTATTTTCCATTGATACATACATGCTTTGACATACTATATATCTATCTAACATTCTAACGAGTGCTTCATGCGTGGCATTTACTTTGCAAGACTATATTCCACCATGGTTGTTTGATACGCTTTTTCTTACCATTGTTTGTGGGCTATGCCCTATATCCTTTTTTATCACTTGTTTGCTTACTTATGGACACTTCGCCCTACTTGTCTTGTGATATTTTCATTGATGTCCCATGTTTGAAATGTTAACATGAGGATTATAAATCACATTTAAACATATTAATTAATATTGAACAAACATTAATGTAAATGTATAAATAAATAAACAACAAGGTAAATAACACCGTGAACATATTATTTACGTGGAAAATTCTCAAGGGGGAAAAAACCATAGACAAATGAGAAATTTCCATTAATCGAGAAACACATTTACAGTCTAGTAAAATCTCCTTTTCCTCACTTCCTCCAAAATCATTCACACGAGGTGAAAACAATATGATCCATGACCATATTTAATTAACCCCAGGTCACGAACATATTAAGTGATGGAGTATGATTAAATCGTACCCCAATTTAATATAAATTAGTTAATAAATAACCAATTAAACATAAACATAAAGTTATATTAAATAGTTCAGAATATAACTTATTATAAATTATTTAATTATAAACTAAAGTTTATAGGTACTTAATATTAGTTTATAACACTCACCCTTAATATTAAGTGGGGAATCATATGCCAACATTACCTATTTGTACAACCGGATTTACAAATCCATAAAAAATATTGAAGGTTTAGGTTAGCATATCACTTTTGAAGGATTTATAATCGTGTGTAAGAATTAGTTAGCCATGTTAGTGAAATTGAAACTAACACCTAGTAGCTTCAAAACAATGCTAAACTAACATCTATGCACCATCATGCTAAGAGCTAAACAAGTAATAAACATCAACACTATGCATTAGAACCTTGAAAATAAACCTCAAGCTAACATGATAATACTTATTGCTCTACTCTTTAGAAAGCTAAATCAATGAAATGGACCTAGGTAGATCCTTTAGCTATCAAAGGGTTGATAGTTGTTGCTTGATCCAAGAGGCTTGAGGATGGAGGTTCATCAAGTCATGAAAACAAGGCCTTTCTTGATTAACTCCATTGATCTTCACAAAATAGCTTGGATGATTGAATGCAAAGGGATGATGCTTAGCTCCACTCTAATGGAGAATTCTCTAAGATGATAAAATGGCTATAGCTTAGGCTCTATGCTCATTTAGGTGTGTAGGTGTAAATAGAAAGGTAGGAGGAGGGCTCCTTATATAGCCCAATGGATAAAAGAATCTCTACATCCCTTTACATGTGGGATAATAGAGAGGTTGGGTTAGTTGTGGATAAGGAAGGTTTAGGGAGGGTTGAGTCAACCTTAGGAGAGTTTAGTTTGTCCTCTAGTGACTCATGGGGATTGAGGGGTTTATTAATTAACCAAAGTGATTAATTAATAGGTGTGCAAGCTTATAGAAGATTTTTAGAGGAATAATTAGTATGATTTATGTTATGAGAGGATTTTAATCAAATAAATGACGATTTATTGATTAAATAGAAGAGAAAATTAATTAATTAAGAATAATTAATTAATATAGATAGAAAGGGGAGCTTAATTAATTAGAAATAATTAATTAATCTAGATAGAAAGGGAGTTGATTAATGAAAGGTCATTAATTGGCATTATTGTTAGATATAAGAGTTAATTAAGTAACATAATGTAATTAATTAACGACGATAATAGAGAAAATGTGTGATATTGACGATATGTCATAAATTTGTGGGAAATGGTATAATTAGCACAATTTAAGTATTTAAATTTCTCAAGCTAAATTATAGGTGTCTACAATAACACCTTCATCATGCTCAAATCACCTTTTGGTACAAAAGGATTTGGAATCAACTAATTATAAGTTATGATTTAGGCTAAGCATGATTTGTGATACTACATCTCATAGTTTCTCATGGAAAAATCCCAAAACAATGTCTCTAGGATCCTTTTATAATAGAAGGAGCTCATTTGCAAATATATGCAACACACTAGACTTTACACCGTAAACTTAGAGTGATAATTTTACAAAAGATCATAAAGATATTTTTTTACAATGCTTTAAAAATTGAGCAAAAGTATAGAGGAAAAGGAGATATCAACCAACCGACCATTAGGAAGTGATATTTCCATGCACACTACGGCTCAATGGAAACTATGAAAGGAAAATCATTACACGAACTTGAAGAGTTTTATAACACACAATGGCTTCGTAAACATATATGTAACTTGATCTTCAATCAGGCAGTACTAGAGATCTATATCACCACAGAGAACCTTCTCTTGGATAAATTTTATATGTATCTCTATATGATTTTTACTTTGATGTTGAACTGGATTCTTAGCAAGAGAAATGAAACTCTGGATATCGATATAAGAGGATTACTTCCTTTATCTTTCATGTGTATCTCTTTCAACAACCACTTTATCCACATGGATTCTTTCACTGCTTCCATTGCACTTCTATACTCTGCCTCAGTAGAAGAAATGGAGACTATTGGTTTCTTTTTGTTTCTCTAAGTAATGGAACCTACACCAAAATTGAACACATATCTATTTGTATACTTGTGATCTATCACATCACCAGCATGGTTAGAATCACAATATCCATATAAATATGCATTGTTATAAGAAGTATAATGTAAACCAAATTTAATTGTGCATTAAATATAACACAATATTATTTTGAATAAATTCCAAAGATCCCGATATGGATCTTGTATAAATATTGTAATACCTAGTAATGCCAAGTTTAGTAATAGTTAGATAAATCAAACTACCTACAAGTTACCTATACAAAGTAGGATTAAATTTTTCACATGCAGGCTTAGGATCTAGTTTACATCTAGCTTTTATAGGAATAATGACATGTTTAAAATAAATCATATTAAACATTTTAAGAAAATTATTGGCATAATTTTATAAGAGGTAAAAAATGGTTGACGGAACCTACCCCATACAAAGTTTACAAGATCAACAGAAAAGGGCCAAGGGAGTATCCATTGAAGCCCAAGCATAACCAAAAGCCAAAAGTATAAAGTCATATAACAAAAACCAACCTAAAAGTCCAAAGTAAGATAAGTAAAAATAAGGTCCATGAAAATAACAAAGAGGGCCATGGAACTAACAACAGAAAAAATAAAAGAACTAGAACAACCAGGACGACCTAAAAGCCATCATTCATTGATCAGAGCACCAACCGTATACATGCACCCATTCCATTCCTTAACCATTCCATCAATAGTATATTTCTATAATTGATAATTTGGTTTAGCTATCTCCATTTGGAGTCGACCTATCCTTCTCTCTATTATTCACAATTTCCATGGAGTGGATCATCTCAGTAAGGAGTTTAAGATGGTGAATTGTGCTTTTGACATTAAGGATGTGAACATCCCTGATCTATAGAATAATCTCCTTCATTTTCAGCATCTCATTCTCCATGGCCAGGCATCTCTCATTGGCATTCTTTAATTGTTCACTAAGAACAATAGACGTGAGTTTCTCAACTTTTTCCTACAACTCCCTCAAATATATGGTCACCATGCTTATCTTATGTCTGTTTATATCAATATCCAACCTGTAATTTTCAAACTCAATCATGAAAACATTTGATTTGTCCATCATATCTTGGGTATTGAAAAATTTCTTCTGAGTAGTTTTGAGAGCGTGCAAAATCTCAATAGCCTCCTTTGAGTTTTTGGATATTTTTCCCTTCTAGTTATCCTGATCTTTCCCAACCTTCAACTCCTCACTACTTTCAAGTTTGTAAGCTTCCTCTTCCTAACAATCCTCTGGATCTGAAAGGAAAGCTTCCTTGTCAAGATGTTCCCCGAGTCCGAAACAATTTCCACGTTCTTTTGAGGCTCTGAAGCCCCACTCTCCCACCTCTATTTTTTAACAATTTCTTTTTCCATATGAGACCTAGTCCTTTTAGCCACCAATTTCCCCATTTCCTCCATACTAGGAGTAGCCACATTAGCTTCCAATTTCTCATTTCCCCCTAACTAGTTTGATTCGGGTTTCCAAAAGCCCCAAATTTTTCATTTTTTCCAATGAGGGGTACCCATCTTAAGCAAGATTTGATGAGACCTTGATGCAAAGGAAGGGTGAAGGTTCCTTTCCCAACTTGAGAAACTGATTTAGCTAAAGAAAGATATAGAAAATTGGGGAAATTGTAGGGTCTACTATTTCTAACATGATTCAACATAGGAAATTGATACCCATAAATCACTTTATATCTCCCTTTCAAAGAAATATACGCCATGATTAACTAAGCTATTTCATTAAAAGGCTGAGGCAATTCCTCTCTAGCATAACCATTATGAAGAGAAATAGGTGCTCCCTTACCTTGCATGAACATTCAATTTCTATACTGTAATCCGACTTGGGCTTAAAGATACATCTTCCTTCCTGAGATAGGCCTGACACTTTTTCTATGAACTTCAAAGAGATTGTGAATGAGAATTTCCCAACCCACACATGACCTTCCTTCCAAGTTTTGGAAACAAATTCACTAAGTTTTTCATCATACCCATCAAAGATTTTGAAAATTTTTAATAGACCAGCCTTATCAAGAAATTCCTCTACCTCTTTTGACATTTTTGGGACCTTGCTAGGTTTAGTTCTCACTAAATCACCACCCATTTTTCTTTTGTAACTTTTCTTCCTACAATGAATATGCAAACCCTTATGGTAGCTACATTTAACATGCTTGTTGAAATGATTCAAAATTATCCATGGATCTTCATAAACCATGTATTGATAAGAAATAAAGGTTGGCATGAGTCTAGGATTCATAAAATCATGGTGCATCACCCCAAAAACATCATAACCTGTATCCATTCTCATTAGAAAGATATGCTATTTGGGACACATTCCTTTTCTAGAATGTTTATGAAATTATCTTCCATATTGGTTAGTTTTTCAACCACATTTAAGTCCATAGCTTCCACCCCTTGTTAGCCAATACATTAGCAAGTTTTTTTCCTTCATAGTATATGTGTTGGAAAGAGATTTCAATAAAGGAAGACATTTTATTCTTGGTATTATTAATGAAGTATTCAATAGATATATAAGCTGAATTTTTTCCCTTCATACATGATATTATATTCAGAGAATCCCCTTCCACAATTAGGTGCTTAAATCCTCTCTCTTCCACTAACTTCACTCCCAAACATCACCACAACCTCTGCAACATGGTTAGATTGTATGCCCAAATTAAATAAATATGCAAGGAGAAACATACCTTTAGCATCTTGGAAAACTCCTCCTCCTCTAGCCTTACTTGGGTTCCCTTTAGCGACACCATCAAAATTGAGTTTAATAAAATCTTCTCTAGGAGAGATCCATTTAACCCCTTCTTTAGGATTGATCTTCTTGGGTTGAGGGTCACAGATTAAGTTCCATTTATTTATGATATGTACTTCACTATCCATGACTTCCACTTCTTTGTTCTTTAGGATAGAAAAATTGTTTCTAATATCCTGTAAACATTTGTTAATAATCAACTTGTTGGGAAGTTTCTTACTATTGAAAATCCTCCTGTTCCTTTCTTTCCATATTTCCCACCACAAATGTCCAAGGCTCATTATCCATAGATTTTTTATCCCTTGACTGATGAAAGGGCATTTCCATTGATTCCACGCAGATTGGATCTCCTTAGGATTAACCCAGTTAATTAAGAACATACCCAATATAGAAGAAAAAATTTGATAAGAAAAGGGAATTCCAAGAACAAATGGTTTACCATTTCCAAGTTCTTTTCACATAGGACACATCTATTTACCATATGAAAACCTCTTTTGGCAAGGTTATCAACTATAAGTATATTATTTATCACCATAAGCCAGCTAAAAACATTGACCTTGGGGATGATATTCTTGTTCCATATCTTACCAGCCACAATATCTTCCTCTCTAGTTTCCTCCTCAAAGAATAATGCATAGGCTGATTTAACTAAGAAAATACCATTTTGTTCTCTATGCCACACAATTCTATCTTGTTCCTTACTATTAAAAGACACATAGTTTTTAAGAAAACATTGAGGTTAACTGTGTGTTCTTTAAGTTCATGCCTATCTAATTCTATGTGCTTCCAAGTATGGAAGCTCTCATGATTATCCATGTAATTGTTTATTTTCCCCCATATTTAACTTCTAAAAATTTTGAAATTTGGGGGAATTTGTCTTCAAGAGTAAAGTTACCAGCCCATTTGTCAGTCTAGAAGTGGATTTCATTGCCGTTACCTATTTTCCACCTACTTCCCTTAGCAACTATTTCCTTTTCCCAATTAATAGCTTTCCATATACTTGACCCATTGAAAGATGCCTATTTGAATATCCACCATTTATCATTTGCATTCATCCAATATTTTTCCTTAAAATTCTAGTCCATACCCCATCTTCTTTAGTTAGCCTCTAACCAATTTTAGCTAGAAGGGATTTGTTCATTTTAGTCCAATCTCTAAGACCAAGTCCCCCTATCTTCTTAGGTTTACAGACCCTATTCCAAGCCACCAGGGAATTCTTTCTTTTCTTTCGGTTCCACTCCATAGGAAACATTTTTGGATATTTTCTAGTTTTTCCGCTATTATCTCGGGAAGTTGATAGAGAGACATTACATACACTAGGAGGATTTGAAGAGAGCTCTTGAGTAAAGTAATTTTCCCATCCTGAGATAACATATTAGCTTTCCAACCCGTAAGCTTATTTTCAAATATTTCAATAAGAAAGTTCCATTCACCACTAAAAGGTATTTTATATTGAGATACACTAATAGAATTTTTATCCCGATATATAGCCATGCCTAAGAAATGATGCAATCATCCTAAATCAGTCATTTCAAATTATTGTTTTAGTTTAGCTTTAATTTTGAAAATCAAACTGTTAGAATTACTAGTAATAAGTAAATCATCAACATACAATACAATGAGAATAATATGATTTTCTTCAACTTTTACAAATAAATCATTATCAGAAGAACAATTAAAAATCCAAATTCTTTGAAAAATTGTTAATCTTTGCATACCAATCTCTAGGAGCTTTTAAATACCATATAGATATTTTTAATTTACAAACATACATTTCTTTACCAGGTTCTTCAAAGATTTTAGGTTGGGTCATATATATTTCCTCTTTTAAGTCACCATTCATAAATGAATTCTTGACATCTATCTGATGGATTTCCTAACCATATTGAGATGATAAGGCAATCAAAATCCTTATAATGATCATTTTTTCATCTGGTGCAAATGTTTAAATGTAGTCGATACTGGGTTTTTGAGTAAACCCTCAAGATACTAACCTAGATTTGAATTTATCAACATTACCATCAACTTTATATTTGATCTTGTATATCCATCTAGATCCGAATATACTTCATTTTTCAGGAGGAGGGACTAAATCCCAAGTTTTATTTTTAATTAAGGCAATATATTTAGATTTCATTACATCTACCCATCTTTTGTCAAAAGAAGCTTCTTCGAAAGATTGGGGTTTAGGTTCATACATCGTCATCAAAGCATGATATGTATGTTGACTTCTAGTCATTTTATAAAGGTTTTTCAAGATTAGAGTCTTGAATAATAGACTCAACCCATCTAGGTCTTTTGGTTATAGAGGAAACATGAACTAACTCTTTTTCAACTACAGGTTCATTACTAATTTCATCATCACATATATCATTTTCACTGTTATTATCATTATTTTCAATTTCATTAGAATCATTATGAACAATAGAAACAAAAGAGGATGAAGAAAAAAGTTTTTTCCAATATTTTAACATTCTTGTTTTCTATAACTTCTCATTTTTAAGGATCATAGATCCTAAGACCTTTAGTTTTACCTCCATAACCTATAATATACAAGGGTAGGAGGTTTGATCTAGATTCTTCCTTTTTTATTTTGGAATGAAGATAGAAGTAGGGATACCAAATATTTTCAAATGAGACACCTTTGGTTTTTGATTTGACTACTTTTTTAGAGGAGTGAAGTTAACTAAGGCTTTAGTGGGTACTCTATTCAAAATTTGAACATCAATGTTCATTATTTCAGCCCAGAGAAATTTAGGGACTTGTTCTGAATGTAACATGGTTATAACTATTTCCAGAATTGTGTGGTTTTTCCTTTCTCGGGATCCCATTCTCATTGATGGGAATAGGGAGTAGTCGAGTTCTCTTTAAATACCTCATTTGACAAAAACAAGTCAAATGATTTACTTGATAGATTCTCCCCATTATCTCTTCTAAGCCTCTTAATTTTATAGCTACAATTGTTTTCAACTAAAGATTTAAATTATTTAAATTTAGAAAATACATTAGATTTATTTTTGATAAAATAAAACCAAATCATACGAGATAAATCATTAATAAATGTCATAGCATATAAAAAACCATTAAGGGATAGAACTTTTAGGGTCCTTAGACATCGCTATGGACAAGTTCTAAAGGTTCAATAGAGTTTGCATCATGATGATTGTGGAAGGGGTTTACAAATTGCTTACCACGTAAGCACCCTTGACATGTTTCATGATTTTGGGAAATATGTGGCATTCCAGATACTAGGTTTAGTCGAGACATATTGTACATGATCCTAAATTTGACATGACCTAGTCTTTCATGACACAATTACATGCCACTTATTTGAGATGTCAAACAAGAAGTAGAGGGAAAACCATTAAACACATAAAGACCATCTCTTTGTATGCCTTCAACTATAGTAACATCTTGTTCATTTTTAATAAACCATTTATCTTTCAACAAAGTTACACTATAGTTATTTTGAGTCAATTGAGAACAAGAAAGAAAATTCATTTTAAGTTTAGGAACTAACAAAAATTGTTAATAAAACCATTAGAGATGTTTTCTTTACCTTGTTCTTGAACGCCAAGGATGGAATGATAACCCAAATAGATCTGATCATTACATTCTCTACGATCAAGCTTTCCAAGATAGGGGTGTATAGTCATGACTTCAAAGTTTTGATGAAAGGTGATGTAATTCCCTCATCTATTAATGATATCATACAACATGACAAATTATAATGATTTTATTTATACTCCCACGAGTGACTTTATTTATCATGATTGTCTAGGTAGTAAGTTTGAGTGTGGTGATTTAATTTCCAAGATCATTCAATTTGAGTCCATCATTGTAGCATACATTTGGTTTTACTTTGGAAAGGTAGCGAGATAAACCATGGGAGGCAATAGATTTTGTGTTGAACCCTCCAGAATAGGAGTATTACAAACAATCCTTTAATGTGGCATATGCTCGTAATCGGGGTTTAAAAAATACATTACCAAGCTACATGGGCATGATCCCTCTCTTTCCAAGGATTTTGGCATGGCGTGAGATGATGGTAAGTTTGTGGTTCGGGGAATGGAGCTAGAGGTTTCAGAGTAGTTTATTTCCCAGGTCACCAAAATGGAGATGAAGGGCATCAAGATTTTCAAAGATGGGAATCAAAGGGAACATGAAATCAACACTTTCTTCATTGGTAGGGAAAAATTTCATTATTTCACGGATGGAATTTCTAGGTCTTGTATCCCGGGGTTTGGAAAGAGGTTTGTCTTCATATTATGAAGTACATTACTCTAGAAGGAAAGTATTGAAAGATATATACACATAATTTATATTTTTTGAACATGTTCAAACACAAAATTATGATGAGTATTCCTTTTTCTCGTATGTATTTTTCAGATTCTATGAGATATTTTAAGGGGGGGAAATTGGATTCCCCCATTCATGAAGTTATCATCCTCCTCCTCATACAAAATGGAACACCCGTTCCGACCAAGACGATGGTTCCAAATGAGGAGGATGATGATATCACTCTACTTGAGTGTCTTACCAAGATGCATGTGGGAAAGGATCCTATTAACATTGTTAAGGAGGATAATGATGAGAAGATTAGGTAAAATCAAGATAAAGGTAAGGAAGGCCCCTCCAAAGGGAAAAACAAATGCATGGAGGATGACAGGATGAATTATGAGAACTTGAGTAAAAGAATAAAGTAGATCGAGATGGTTGTGAAAGTCATGGAATAATATAACACCGACATGAGGGAAGCGATGATAGATAGCATTGAGCCCACTAAGTGGATATGTATGTCTCAAAGGAACATCAGGGGGAAGTCACGAGCTAGATAAGTTGGTGAAAGCTATGTAAGATCAGGTTGGAGGTCAGTGGAGAAGGGATTGAAGAAAAGGAAATTCTAACCCTATATTAGTAGCTTGGAGGAGGAAGATGATGGAGGCTAGACTCAGAAGGATCTAAAGCACAAGAAAAAACAAGAGGACCCTATCAACACTTCAAGAAACCCCCCCAAATGTCAAAAGAAAAATTAATTTTTCTTTGAACTTCTTGACATCTTTTGGTGAACCTGCTACGGTTTGGTTGTGATTTTTTTGTTTTTTCTCTTTCTATGGCTGGTTTTACTGGACCTTCTTTCTTATGATTTAATCATGTTTAACTCATTATGGTCTTATATCTTTTTTTTTTTTTGTGATTTCACAATGTATTCTCCTTTGTATGGCCTCTCGGGAGCTGATTCCTATTTTTATCTAATCTAATAAAACACATTCTCTCGTCGATAAGATATCGATGTGAAGGTCATGTTCCTAGAGGCACCATTGTCCAATATCCACTCATTTTCCTTTGTAGTGACAAAGGCAACATATAAAGCAATTACATTAGATTTTGACTATTTTTCTGATTCTTGTTTTGGTTTTGATTTTGGTTTGATTTGTTTCCCTTTTGGTTTTTGAAATTTGAATTATTTTTGACTTTATATTCTTCTTTCTTATGGCCAAATTTTCCACTAGTTATGACATTTACCATCAAAACTAACTCTTAAGTTTCCTAGTTTCTTATCTTTACTAGGAGGTTTAAAAGTTGATTTTTGATTCTTGTTGAACCTAGAAGGTTTATTTTTCAATTTTTGAGTGAGAAGTGCCTAAGTGGAATTCTCTTTTGAATCAAAGTTTTTCATAACTTTCTCTTTCGAATCAGAGAGCACTAAGGGTTTGAAAATCAAGGATATCTTATTTAGTTTGATACTTAGAATTCAGTATTGAAATTAAATTTCTAAACCTTTCATGTATATTTAACTGAATAATAAAGTAAATTAATTTATCATGAATTAATTTACAGTTACATCCATCCAACTGAGACTTAATATTTTTAATTTTAGCCAAAAAATATTAGTTTTTCATCTCCCTTCATGGGAGTTGTCATTAGTTATAGAATCAATTTAATGATTTTTGATAACCACGTACCTTCATACATTGATTCCAGTTACATCCAAGCCTCACTTAGACTTTCCTAATTCCCGATATGAAGGAGAACATAATCCTACACACTTCGCAAAATAATGGAAATAGCTTCCTAAACCTTTTTTGATATGCAACAACAATTTCCACTATCGTTTGTCTTCCAGTTGGATCCTTCTCTATACTGCTTACGACCATCCAGATCTTGCGTGTAACAAATTCTTCCTTCGATTGTATCTTCCAAATGCTATAATTATTTCCATTCAACATATGTGATTTATCAATGGTAAAGTGGTTAGATCCCATTTTCACATAAATAAGAACAACGAGGTTTATATTAATCAAGGTTTTAAAAAATCCCATCGTTGTTTAAGCGACGAGTCAAATTTAGATGAATTTACGATGAAAAGGGGACCCATCAATCAAATAATCTAAACATATGATATATTAGTTTGACAATAACACTTATTTATCGAAATTCAAGTGATTTTTTTAGTTTTACAAAAAGGATGATGATTAAGTCACTATTTCATATAAAATCACTTCATTTGAATGACTAATCTATATAAACGATATAAATTTCCCATTCGAGAAAAAAAGAGATTAAATTAATTTAAATTATTTTGATTTAATAAAATAAAAATGCATATTTATATATATATAGAGAGAGAGAGAGAAAATAAAAAATTGTGGAGCAAGCTCCTTATGAAGATTTGAGCTAGGGGTGAGTTGGGTCCAAGCTTGGTGAGCTATGAACCGAGTCAAGTCCTGATCTTGTTATTATTTCAACTAACCAAATCAAACCTTACTAAGTAGTCATATAATTATAATGAAACTAATATATAGCTTGATGAGCTCAAGATACAATCAAACAACATTTTGCAATCTAACCATGTCACTTTGAATTCACAAGTTTACAATAGTCACAACAGAGCCTGTGGCTGATCCATATTCCTAGTAACTCCCATGGCTAATCCACATTTACAAATAAAACAATAGTGGTGTGTAGTCACACAATTCTCCCCACATCCAAAGGTTTATAAATCCTTAAGAAACTCTCTCGCCATCCCCATGTGGGACTAAATTCCCAAAGGAGAAAACATGCCACAATGGGAGAGGGATGGTTGTCATCCCACGAGAGAGTAGGAGACCACGTGGAAAAGTTTGATAGGGGAAGGTGAGGCTGTGGCATAGCCTGCCAAGTGGTGAGTAGAGAGATGTGGGAGGTTAAAAGGGGACGCCTTTAGATGGTTAGGGGTCTCGTAGGCTTATGTTTAATATAGTATAGTTTATATGCAAGGGGCCGAGAACCCTATTAAATAATTCAACCCACTTATAAAAGAAATAGTTTATAGTTTCTAAAAATATATATATCAATTAATAGTTATAGAAATTAAAGGTTAGGTTATAAATCATAGGTTTATACTATATTTCTAAAACCTATAGAAAGAAGTCTATAAATTATAGTATTTTAATTACTATAAAATATAGTTTTAGTTAATATTTAACCTAGTTTATAGGTTTAAAAGTTAAACAATAGTATAAATGTTTTATACTATAGTTTTACAAATATGAATGAAACTATCTTATTAAAAGGGTCCTTCTAGACATGGAAAAGTTATTTTACACTAATGTATAACCCTTACCTCTATTTTGCGGGTTTTGGTAATTCTTCCACACTCAAGATTTCACGTGAGAAGTAAAATCTTTTTGAAGACCTTTCCACCTGTGCACACTTGGGTAAAAACGATGACCTAGAGGGGGTATTTATTAAAAAAATTCAATGAATTAACCACCCAACCACCCCAACCGAATCACCCAATTGACTAATTAAATTAGGATTAATATTACACACTCGGTACCATGTTACGAAGAGGATTATAAATCACATTTCACCATATTAAATTAATAAATTTACATTTCCATTTAAATTTAACAAAGTGACCAAGATAATGACACTCCTTACATCATGTTCATCACTTCTTCCCGCTTAGATCAGTTCTAGATTACACGAATATCGCTAAGTCCTATCTCCTTATTTTCTTAGGGTTTTAAATATTACATCTTAGATTGCTTGTGTCATTTCTCCATTTCAATGTTTTATACATTATATGGTTCAATAACGACTCGCAATATTAGATTTAGTATAATTAAAATTAAATCAAATCACCTCCACATGTGGCTTCTTCTTGTCAATCACGATAGATACATTGGTATCATAATCCACCTTATAGGCATAGGTCTCCACCTAGGACACACACTACCCATGGCACATATAGGCCCATTTCATGGTCTCTTTCTCCACATGTACTCCCATGTGGCCATAGATTATTTGATCATGATCACATGTGTACCTCCTTCACACTATTAGATAGTGAGACCTTTCCCCTATCCTCATTAGATAGATCATTGTAACATTCAAACATTGGAGGCCATCCCTCCTTGATACCCAATTACCCACTCTTTTTCTAGGTTCGAGACATGACTATTAAGGACACACTTACCTACATAGACCTCACATTGCATACATACACCGGGGGTAACATTTCTCCCCTATCTTAGTCTTAACATTTCATTCCAATATTTATAAAAATTCAAAAATACTAGCTTAGATCTTGATTGTATGTATTCTTTCTTACTTATATTATTCTATGTTGCACATTGCTTACCATATTAATTTGATTCATAGTATGCTCTATCCTTTTTTCACACACACATGTGTGTTCATATGGTACTCTTGAGGTGAATGCATGATACTTATAGGTTATTTCATGTTGTATTATGTTTAACATCATTCTCTACTAGTCGCACTAAGGCTCTTGGGGCATCTACCTTTCCTATTTCTCTATATTTAGGTTTTATCATTGTGATAATTACTACTATAATTCCTATTTCCAAATGTATACATTGTGGCATATTATCATTTTTATAACATTCTAATGGGTGCTTCAAGTGTAACATTTATCTTGCATGCCTACTTCCAACCATGGTTATTAGATTTTCTTATATATTGTCTATGCTTGTGTCTTGATTTTCATTGTTTATAGGCTATGCCCTATGCTTGATTATGTGTTTTTATTCTATATCCTTTAAGGATTCGAGTATCTTGTGACATCCTGAGTGATGTCCCATGTATTTTTTTTTCGACTAGGGTAAAGTGAGGGTTTTGAAAGGATCCTCATCCTTTTAATAAAAATCCCATCTGGATAGATTGAGAAGTGAAAATAACATAGAAAATACCCATCGTTAATCCAAAAAAATAATTAATGAGAAATAACAACAAAAAAACATATCAAAGAATATTTTTAGTTCAGTAACAAATTTTTTAATATCGGTAGAGGCACTCTTCTCTACCAACATGTCGGCTAGAACCAACATCTCAAAGATAATCTTTATCAATAATAGCTCTAGTATTATATATGAAATCCTTTCATTTTCTTAGTACACCAAAATATCACTGAATATTTTTAGAATGGAAGTGAAAACCTCGACCAATGTCATTCCATGAGACACCTCCTAAGGTTGATTTGTACTTGTATCCATATCCACAATATTTTCTCGTAGCTTGAGGAGAATTCATGGGCTCTCGAACCAGGGGAATCTTGATAAAGGGTAGCAAGACCTAGCAGGGCATTAGAGATGAGTTATGTAGAACCAAAACCCAGAGGTGCTCAATTGGCCGGGAGCTAGGGGAGAGAGGAGGCATATGAGAGGCCATGGAAGGGGGAGGAAACACCACCGGAGAAGGAACCAGAGCCTTCTAAAGGATTGCCAATAATGGATAAATCTGAGTCAGAGTTAGATGAAATTTTCATACGCCATCAGCTACTACTGGGTTTATCGGAGGGGGAAGGAAGGGAAATAGGGGATGGGAGAAGGGAGGCAGAGGGCATACAATGATGCTTTCCTAGCTTATGGGGAAAATAGAGAAGCTTAGCCAGGAAGAAATAGATTGAAAGAGAAGATAAATCAAACCCTAGTGTAGAAGAGGACCCTCCCCTTCTCTTACTAAATTTATTGAATGTTCAAGAAATTGGAATAGAAAATCCAAGACGTTAATCTTCTTACCATGAAGTAGGTGTGAAAGAAGAAAGAAGTGATGTCCATACACTAGCTTATAGTATCTATCAATCATAAAGTAGCGCATGATCGCCTCTACCACTCTATCCCACGATGGATACAAGGAAGACTACTCATAACCCAAAAGGTATTTATGAGGCTCCTCACCAAGCTTGTGAAAATATACCAATTCCATTCCGAAGGTAACCTGATACCACTCGTAATTAATTTTATCGAGATGGTGAAATTTTTATTGACAACTTTAACCTTCCCCTCTTCCATAAAGCCAATACACAAAGCAATATACCTGAGTTGATTGGCCCAAAAGCTATTCCAAGAAGGTGGTGATGCCACCTTCCTTAAGAATGTCCCATACCTCCTCATCTTTCGAATATTGGCACATGAAACAAGTTCAATGCATTTTATCCGCCCCCATGATGTTGATCGAATAGAAAATGCCAATAAAGCAAGATGGGCCCTAAATTTATAATTGTGAATTGTGTTTCTCGAATGGAATTTCACATAAATCCACCACATAGGGCAATGATTACTATAATTAAAAACAAATCTGGTCTAAAAATCCTCTTTTAAACCAATATCCATATCACACACACCATCTTATTTCACCTATATTTTCTTATTTATGATGACGATAAGGAAACCACCGCTAATATTATGGAGGGTTTTCCACCTAACCCTACCGACTCTAGATTTAATGTTTTCAAAAATGCTAAGAGAGATAAGTGGAACTAGCCGAGATTAATGCTTAAGAAAATAATCATTATGCAAACTTCTAAGGAGGTCGCTAGGGAAATTCCAAATACAAATTTGTTGATCCTCCAGTTAGACACCCATATTGGTAAGGATGTTAGCAACCTTGTTACCTTATCTGTAAATATGTTGATATCTGATTTCCTTGAATATAGATTAAATAATTATGATATCTTCAATGATATTTCTTATTTTTCATTGACCTTATTCTTCAAATTTAAAAATATTTATAAGATTTAGGGAATCACTTTCCATAAGAAGACACTCATGACCAATTTGAAGAGCCAATTCCATCCCCTTAAGGATAAATAAGGGTTCAACATGGAGGTTGGTAAGAGGGAAATCGTTTATATCATGAAGAATGGATTCCCCTCCGAATTACCCGTTTCCTTTGTATGCATCATATGTATTGAGTTTTAGCCATCCAGGGGAGGAGGATACCAAATAATAGCTACTTGCTTAGACGCCAAGAGATTCACATCCACCTAAAAATATAGATGCTAACACCAATTATTATAACCAAAAAATTCATTGTTTACTTGTATTTTTTCCAGATATACGATTGTTGAGGTTTTCCTCGAAGAGTATAGCAATATTTTTACCACATGTGCCAGGATCATATCTTGCTCTTTGAAGATATGCTCATACGCTCTCTTCTAAATACCCCATAGGCCATGAGGGAGAAGAAGTTTCCAAGTAAGGGAGAGGATTTGGTGAGAGAAGGGGAGAACCATTGGTTGAAGGATTTAGATAGGAAATGGGAAAATCCACGACACACCAAGATGACTCAAGAGTTGACTCCAGATAGAGTGTGTGAAAGGACAATGGAGAAGGTGAGAAGAGGATTCCAAGGCTTTAAGACAGAGAACACAACTAGAAGGAAGAGAGAAGAATCTTCTTTTGAGGTTTTTCAATAGAGAGGATGGAATTCCTTAAGGATAACCATACAAAAAAATCTTACGGGTTATAGTAGAGGGCCGGTATGATGAAGAGTATGGCCATAGGGGTTCGAGGTTTGGAGGAGTAGGCTACCATAATAGTGAAATTTCCTCAAGAATAAAGAGGCCAAATGTGCTCATCCTGAGGTAATGAGAAGGGGATGTATTGAGAAGATAAAAGAGTGTTGAGGCCCATGAGACACCGAATTTGGATTATGCTAAAACCAGGCCAAATAGGTAAGGACCGAGTTGTTTCGATTTGATGATCCGGAAGTATCTGCTAACTTTCCGCCACACTTAGATATTAATATCCTTTTGATCAGATCCCAATAATTATCTAGACCAAGAGGCTTGTCCCCAATCCACCAATCCAACCAGAAGTGAATTTTCTGACCATTTTTAAGACACCATTTGGTTCTAGCACGCAAAAGGGAGAGAGGTCACAAAAAAATTCTAGATGGTCGAGCCTCTAGGGGGTTCCAAATGTTAAAATTTCTCAAGAGGAAGGAGATACTTATATTAAAGGAGTTGAGCCCAAGAAGGATATTTTTCATAAGTAACTTCCCAACTGATCTTAGAAATCATGGCTTCATTCATATCAGCAATTCTTCTAAGCCCCAAACCACCTAAGAGGGTCGGCAGACAAACAATATTCCAAGACACCAAGTGAATTCTTTTCCTTTCCTCAACACCAAACCAGAGAAATCATTTTTGAATTTTCTCAATGGAATTAACCAAAAAGATGGAATTTTAAGAAAAGACATAAAATAGATAGGAAGACTCTTAAGAGTGGCTTTAACTAACTAAAGCTTACCTATCTAGCCGAGGAGAGCACCCTTCCATTCAAAAATTTATTTTGGTAGCATTCAATAACTAGTGTCCATAGAATTTTTATTTGTTTTATTTTGAAAAGGGGGAGCCCAAGATAAGAAGAGGGAATATCTACAATGTTGCAACCAAAGATGTCAACTATCTTTCTTTGTCTACTCGAGTGGTGTGTTTACAAAAGTAATGTAACTTTTAGAAAAAAATATAAGTTCTTGAGAGGCCATCCGATAACACTCTAGAATTTATTTTAGGGCCTTCACTTCCACAACTGATGCTACACTCATGAGAAGAGTATCATTTGTAAATTAGTTGTGAGTAACAACAGGGGATCTAGTAGTAATTTTAATTCTAGAGATTATGGTAGCTTGTTTGATAGCTTCCAATGCCCCGCTAAGATTATTTGTCATTAATATGAAAAGGAAAGGGGAAAGAGGGTCACCCTATATAATCCCTCTATTGTTCTTAAAAAATCCATCCATGATTTCATTTACTGAATTGAAAAACAAGGCAATGAAATGCAAGTGAAGACCCAACCGCACTACTTGTCACCGAAACCAAATCTCTAAAGCACTCTCAATAGAAAGACCCAATCGAATCTATCAAAGTATTTGTAAATATCCAACTTAAGGATAATACCTATAGTCTTAACATGTTGGTCGAGTGAAATAACTCATGGACAGTGATAATACCACCTTGAATGAGATGGCCACCCATAAAACCATTTTTTTGTTCGAAATAAGAATATTCATCAAGATTTTCAGTCTCACCACCATCATCTTAATGATTATATTTTAAGTAGTGTTGCAAAAGGCTTATCAGTCTGAAATTAGAAATCAATATAAATCCAATTGATTTGGGAGAAAAATAAATAAAGGTATTATTCCATTCTTTTAAAAGAGATTCACTTCTCTTGAATTCATTCACAACATGATACAAATCATCCTTAATAATCTACTAGTAGATTTGGAAGAAATTTGTAGGAAAACCATCTAGTCCTAGAGATTTATCTCCTTTCATGGTAAAGATAACTTTTTACAAATCAAGAATAGTGAAGGGCTATGTTAAAATTTCATTCATACCATCAAGTAATTAACTTGGGAATGTGTTGTAACATTCTTAACATATCTTTTTCAATAGAGGAACTTCTTCCTGTAGCTTGATTTAGGATAGAAATAAATAATCTCATTAGAAATATCATCTTTAGAAGAAAAAAATTTACCTTCCGAAGAGAGAAACTCCTTGATTTTATCTCTTCTTTTGTGTTTTGAAGCAGTGGTATGGAAGAATTTAGTGTTTTGGTCACCCTGTTGTAACTAGAGTGTTATTGACCTTTGTCTCCAATAAGTTTCTTCCTCAATTAGAGTATTATGATAATCACTCATCATGGAGATTTCTTGTCTGTGGATTTGATCCATCTTGCCATCTTTTTCAATTTTTTCTGAAACTCCCATAATTTTTTGAGTGAGTTTTTGTTTATGTAAGAAAATATTCCCAAACATCTTACTCTTCCATATCTTGAGTTGCTTCTTAATTTCTTTGATATTTTTAACAAACCTAAACATTGTAGTTCCTTGAATGTCCATGTTCCACAAACTTTTGATAATGTCATCCAATCTATTATTCTCCAACTAGGCTAATTTAAATCTGAAGGGAAGATTTTTAGACTTGTGCCTGGAGTCAACACTTAAGATCGGTGGGTTGTGTGTCGACACACCTCTAGGGAGAGTACAAATAGAAGTCGAAAAGTGTAAAATCTAGTCCATTGAGCTTTAAATAGGATTGTTCCCTAGTCCGTGGTTTGACCAAGTGAAGGTAGCTCCATGTAGATCCATATCAAAAAATTCCCCCTACTTGATAAAATTAGCCAAGTCCTCCATACTTCCGGAGTTGGCAAGGGAGCCACCTAGATTTTCGAAGGGTAGCTAGTACTTTTAAAATAACCCATAATAAGGTAGGGAAACTACGAGTAACTTATTTTAAATTCTAAAATGTCCTTCCAAATATTTTCCCGTTGAGTGTATAAATTAGGGAATATAATTTAATAGATATCTAACCCAAGTTAGAGCCAAATTCCTGAAAGAACATTCCCAAGAAGTTTGGATTTTAAATCATGCACTCACCTTGAAGGAATTTCAGATTCTAGAGTGTGAAAATACCTCAAGAATTTCCAAAGAACTCTAAGAAGAAAAGGAGGCAAAGTGGGACATATTATGGAGAGGATTTCATCCACTTTAATCTTAGTTTCCTGCAACATAATGATATTTGGGGAGTATTTGATTCTGATGTCTTTTAGGACTCTCTTCTTTTGCAAGGAGTTGATCCCCCTTATATTCCATGAGATTAATTTCATTTTTAGGTTTGTACTTGTTCCCCACCACCATATGGAGGGTGTTATGAGTTCCTTGAGGCACAATGAGTGTTGATTCTTGTTGAATCTTGACATTTCTAGGATTTCTACCCTTAGAATTGTCAACTCCCACATCATCTTTATTACTAGTGCTTCTAGTCATTCAAGGATGGATATTGTCTCCAGATGTGGAAGGGAAGAGAGGGACCTCTTGCTAAATAACTTGGAGGGACACAAAAAGGGAAATAAAAGGGAGCCTCAACTATGGAGATGAAAGGATTGGGGACGGGAACCTCGGGACAATAGGAGAGGAAATAGGTAAAGTGGAAGAAAGAGGAGCAGAGGAGGTCTCGAAGAGGGAATATCCCCATCCTCTAAGGTAGAAAAAGGATTAGAGGTAGTAACTTCTCGGAGCCACTTCAGAATGATCTTGGTGAAGAATTTACCCTTCTTCTAAGGGGAAGGTTCATAACATTTTTATCAAGTTGAGGTTTAGAAGGAAAAGTAAGTGCCATGTGTCCAATGCTTTTATAGATGGAGCAGGATTGTGGGATATAATCATATTCGATGGGTTATGACAAACACCAAAATTTGAAAGTAGATCAATATATTTCAGAGTGGGCCACTAATATCAACATTAACACAAAAACGGGCATAAATGAATCTATATTTGGCCTTAGTGACTTGATCAATGGTTATAGGAGATCTCATGGAAAGAACAATACCTTCAATGACCGCTAGATCCCAAAAAACCAAAGGGAGGCTTGGGCAAGCGGATCCAGATTGGAGCATGAGTCATTGTTTTAGAGTGAGGGTTGAAGCCTGGTGTCCATTTACACATATAGAACCCTCTCCTTCCAAAGAACCATGTTCCTCCAAGAAGGGCCCACGTAAAGTCCTCTTTGAGACTAAAATTGAAAAGAATAAAACCATTAGGCATGTCAACAATCTCCAAAAATCCATAAGGGGTCCTTTTCAACCGCACCAATTATTTGATGTCCTTGAAAGGAGGTCTTGGGACCATGAGTTTTCCTATGAGGGATAAATCCCTCAAGGAAACAATTGTAGTAGTAATGTGGGAAGGAATTTATAGAGACAACATCCCATCAAGTACAACAAGAGATAATTTATCCGTATGAGAAGAAGAGGAGGACCCGGCTACCATGTTTTTCCACACAATCTTGTGAGGGCTAGGAAAAATCTCACCCGACTCATCGGGTAGAGTCACAAGATCCAGATCAGAAGGGTCCAACATCGAGAGTAGACATAGGATAACGTAAAAATTTCAAATTTTAGTGAGTGATAAAGTTCTCATGGGAGCTCACCTTGCAATGTAGATCCATTTAGAAAGGTTATGTTGTTAATATTCAATTGTGATGTCCCATGTATTCAACAAAATAATCATAATGTATTTTTCCATGTTACTACATGTTTTGAATAGTTTCTATTGCATCATGTCATGTTTGTTTGTGAATAACAATTTTGGATATCCTTTCCCATTTTTTTCATGCACCATGGTTGTTACCATGTGCATTCCCTATTCCCCCTATAGGATTTCTATTTCAGATGTGCACGTCAGTTTTAACTTTCCTCATTTGGGTTGTACTCTCCTTGGTTCATCTCACACACCCCAAATGAGTGGGGGAAATCATCATGTGACTATTTCACCCTCTCAATAGTTTAGAGACCAGACAAAAAATGGTACACAATAAAATCAGAACAAATAGAGCTAATAACATAGTTCAAAATCTAATTTGGTTCAAAATTGGTATAGGGGCATAAGCACCCAAATAAGATAGGAGCTGTGGGTTCTAGTGTCGCATATGGGTGGTTTTGTCTTTGGGGAAGAAACAAGTATAACAAATGATTAATAGGATTTCAAAGTGACAAGTTTCTCCAAAATCTAACAACATGTACTCAATTATAGGTTACTATAAGGTACAACGGGAAAAAAAACCAGTGACAACCTATATACATTGGGTAAGGGAACTAATTATCATGTTTTATCAGGATCAAATAAGGAATGACACCTAAGAAATATGATAGATAAAGATATGCCTATAATGATGTGTCATCCATGCCTAGTTTTTCTTGGGTTTGTGACCATCTGTAGTCCTACTTATCTATGGGGAAATATTCACGGTTGGAGGGAAAATCCTAAAACTCTCTCAATACTATTCCCTTGATGACATACCACTTAAATCATCAGTTTAGTGACACAAAATTCAAATCCTCAATTCAAAAACATGAAACTCAAATCCTCAATTCGATGACATTCCTAAATCCTCGGTACTATTCAAACCATATATAAGTAAACAAACATACATGAACAATTCTATCTCTTCTCTCACGAAATTTAGGTGTATTCTATCCTTGATTCACTTGTTTTTCAATAAACATTTCTATTTTCACATTTACTAAGTTAAATTTTAATTTCATTTATCATGAGCATTGACTACACTTATCTTATTTTGCAGGTCCAACCTTACTCCAACAAAAGGAAACACACAAATGGAACAAGGAACAATCTCAAGCATAAGACACTCTAGAAAAGGAAATATCCAAGGAAAAAAACATAAACATCATCTCTACTATTCACACAAGGTCACCATTATACACACACACACATGATATCAATTATACATTCTCCAATCTCCATTATACACACACACACATGATATCAATTACAATCTTCATTCAACATGCTATTAATTACAACTCCTTTGGATATCCACAAGGTACACTTTTCCTTTCTACTTTATATTACCAAATATTCATTCAACAAACATAAAGTGGGGAAAATGTAGACAAACAATTATGAACTTACTACTTACATCACGCCTCTAAGTATGTTATTATATGCATGATTCCTAAGTAATAAAACTAGACATTAAGAACACTTGTTTTACTTTTATATTGCTTTATCCTTTTGATACTCTTATCATTTACTTTTTGGAATGACCACTTTACTTGTGAACATTGGACAATGTGTGACCCAGATCTATATATATTTTTTTATCCTCTCGAGAATCCTAGACACTACCACCCATTAGGGATAGAATTACTAATGTGCTACCATCCCATTTGGGTGCTTATGTCCTTTTCCCTCCTTTTTAAAATTTGAAATGACACATCATTTGCTATCTTTTCTAAAACCTCTTTTTATCACTTTGGTTTGACCTTTTTGGTTGTTAATGATGAAATTAAAACAAGGAAGTCACACATATACACAAATTACTCACTATTATTAGGGGTTAGACAAATTGGGCTATTACTTACTATCTACTACTTGGGAAAAGAGCAACATTCAAGGAATGCATTTGGGTTGCATTATTCACTACATAAGAGGGGCTATTTTTGAATTCCATCTCATACACTTATCATTGGGGAAAAATTAGTTGTATCCATTTATCTTGGTGTGAATAAAACAAGGGAAACCTAGCTTCAAGGGACATAATTCAATCACACACACACACTAAAAATACATAGAGTATGAAATGTACTTGTAAGGCTCGGTGATAATCAAATTAGGGTGACCACTCGAGGTCAATCCATATCAATCATATGAATTATTTATTTTAGTTAATGTTTGTTTGAGACTTGTGCAAGTAGCTAGGGTTTGTTTTGTAGGTCCAGGTGTGATACAAGAACCCTATAGTGGAGTGGATGTGATTAAGAGTGAAAGGAAGAATACAAGTTTAAACCTTGAAAATATTAGAAACAAAGATGTTGTTAGGACACTAGCACCTACTTCGGACACTAGTTTCGAGTGGTCCTATCCTCATCCGGATGGTCATGTCTAGAAGAGTTACATATCCTAGTTTCCTAGACAAGGCATTTCCATTCTAGATGTAGCCTATTCCACTTAGTTTCCAACCTAGAATTAGCCTTAAATAAACCCAAATCTCTGAATAGAAGTTAAGTCTCTCTTACTCCCTATTGTACACACTTGTTTCTTGCATGATAGATCTTGCTTGTTACTATTTTATAACACCTAAAAAATCTTGTAATATGACTAACTAGTAAATGCTAACACCATAATATCTTAGAGCCAAACTCAAGCTTAAGAATGAAACATAAAGATCAAATCTTAAAAGCATGCATTAATGGAAACTAAATGAAATTAAACATTCAATCTACAATCATCCTAACTAGGTGAAATTATTAGTTAACATAGAACTAATTAGATCTAAGGACAATCAAACTATGTTTGTTGATACTCCACAAATAGTGAGAGGATCTCTCTAATAATGGCTACAAGGCCATATTAGATATCCCTCTACTAACCAACATGAATATTGGATGCAAAGATTGAGCAAGTTAATCCAAGAAGGAAGCAAGGCTCTTAATCATATTTCTTATATGATATACTAATCAAAGTATGGTGCCAAGTTTTAAGGTTGGAGCTTGGTCCTTTTTGTAGTTTTCTATTTGAGAAAAACCTACATATTGGTGCATGTGGGACTAAAAAGGATAAAGTAGATTAAGGATTGTTAATCATGATTAGTGAATTAATAAGTGATTAGTATGTGAGGAGCCTTAATTTACCACTTAGGTTCAATTAAGAGACTACGATAAGATTTTGAATCCTTTTGAGATGTCTTGGAGGGAAATGGGGTGATTTGAATGGTTGGAAGAGGGTTTTAGCCAATAATCAGGTTTATTGATCAAAACAATGGTAAAAAGGCTTAATTAGGTAATAATCTCTAATTGTTTGTTCGAATAGGATAATAACTAACGATGTGTTGTCAATTGGCATCCGAATGTGATAGAGGTTAGTTAATCAACAAAGTGTTGTTAATTAACCAAGATAGAGAGAAACACTAGTTAATTAGTGGAAATCACTAATTATAATGGAAATGGTAAGAATGAGAGTAATTAGTGTGCTTTTAGCAATAAGATTGAAAAAGTGGATTTTAGGTGTCAACACTATTATATTCATTTGATATCAGTCCTCGATTAAGATTAAATTTATGTTAAATCACTATGATTGCATATAAGATGTGTAGGAAAATAAGTGGTTGTAGGAATAGGCATAGAGGTACTGTGCATTGAAAGATGAGGTACCCACAAAAAATGTAGGCAATATAGATGAAGGAAAAATATATGTCTCTATATGAAATAATGAAACATGCTTAAGTTGATCTCTTGCAACATATAAATGAATATCAATATTAGTGGGATTATCTTATAAGAAACATGTAAGAGGTTGTACCTCATCTTTGAGAAGGTCATGAGAATGATTGTTAGAATTATTATTGGATACTTCACCTTAGACATGATAAACATTAATAGTAAAAAGAGATGAATCATTGTAAAATTCACATCATTATCCATTGTGGAGGCACATTTTTCATCTTCAAAGTATGAAGAACCCCTTCCTTTCATTATTTCATCCTTATCCTTCCAAAAATTGACTCTGCAACTTCTGGATTTGATATTTTACATTTTTGGATGGGTTAGGGTAAAATTTCACTTCAAAAACATATTTGATCCTCAAAAACAATTGCATTGGTCCTTGCAGGCACAAACGACATGAATTTGCCAAAAAATTGATGAAAATTGATGCAAAATCATATCTCCAAGCTTCCTAGAGCTCAAATGGTGGCCAAACTGAAAAATGCACAATTACCATTGATCTTCCTTTATCCTTTAATCTGAGCCCTCCACATTGTGATTGGAAATGGGCTTGGGATTACTTTTTGACATTTTAACACTATTTGGAAAAATGTAAAAATTTGACATTTTTCTCCACCACTTTGCCCTTTGAAAATGGGCTTGACACATGTCCCAAAGTGGGCCCCATTGGAATCGCGGATTGATTCTACACATTTCCACCTTTTTTGGAAAAAGGAAAATTTTCCAAATTATCTCCATGGGCCCGCATCTCTGATTTTTTCCCTGACACGTGGCGCAATATGACTGGATACGGAGTCGTGGCTCAATTTTAAACATTTTTCCTCTTTTTGGAAAAGGAAAAATTTCCATTTTTCCTTCATAGCTCCACCCTCCCACAGGACACGTGTCCTCACCTGATTAGCTACGGGGCAAGACTCTTATTTATATTTTAACAACATTTTCCATAAAGGAAAATTTTCACCATTTCCTTCGCACTCCCGCACCTCTCGCCTTTCCCTACCACGTGTCACCTTCTGATTTGCTGGGCTTGCATTCCTCATTTTAATTTTATACCTTTATGCCAAAAATGGGAAAAAATCCCAATTTTTCCTCGAGGCCCAAAGATCCGCCTATGCCACGTGTCCCTCTGTGATTCGTTGCGGGGTTTCATCTTATTCCTGCATTTTCATAGCTTTTTCCAAAAAAGACAAAATCTCAAAGTCTTTCATCAATCCATATCCCCCTCTGCTCGGATCCTGCCACGTGTCCTCTCTTGATTCGTTGTGGGCCCTAGGCATTTTCTTTGCTTTTTAACTCTTTTTCCAAAATGCCTTAAGGCACAAAAAGACCCACCCATCCACCTTCACTCTTCCTGTGATACGTGTACCTCCTCTGGGGCCTACGGAGCTGCGGGGGCAACTTGCACATGAATGTCAAGAAGAAATTGATGCTTTTTGACCGTCAAAACATAGAAAATGCCTGGGATGCCCTAGAATTCCATTTTTTCGCTAAGGAAGACAAATTTCTCAAAATTGAACCAACCAAAACATGTTTTTAAAGCATTTTTTATCATGGAATTGGATTTTCAATGGCATACAAGTGCAAATATATCAATTTTAAACTTCCACAATAGGGAAAAGAGGAAAAATGATATAGCCTGCAGATTTTGGAAAAATTAGGGCACAAAACAGGGCACACATGTAGATTTCTTTCAAATTGGGGCAAAACATAAAGTTTTTGAGTGTTTCAAAGCATCCAAGCTAGAGGGAAAATTTTTAGACCGAGAATTTGAGAGAAAAATATTTTAGAGCATGCGAATGAAGGAAAAATTAGGGAAAATGGTGCAAGCTCAAAAATGGCACCAACATCGGCTCTGCTTGGGGATGGGAACTCCCGAAGTGAGTGCTACAAGAAAAAAGAAGTAGACCAAGTGCCAAAAAAACCATTGGGAAACAGAGTAAAAATGTAGGGCATAAAAACTAGACTCAATCAACAAAAATGGCTGCCAAGAATAGAGCAAACCACAAACCGACAAAAACAGAGCCAAAAAACAAAGACTATACACTATACAAGTGGTGCATACCTCAAATTTGGGGATTAATCCAAGAAATTCTTCAGATTTCTGCCATTAATAGGTAGTTCAAGAAATCCCCATCTAAGTCCTTAAGAAAAAGGTATTTTCACCTATACCGATATCAATGGAGTAAGGTCCCATCCACAATGCATCAAATTTACCATAATTGCCCCTATCTTCATGCCTTCTATCCCACAACAAAACCAAATCTCCAACATTGAAAGCCCTAGGAGTGACCTTCTTGTCAAACAACCTCTTCAACTTCTCTCTAAATATGACATGCCTTTAGTGGGATGCTCTTCTTTCTTCATCCAGCTCAACAATCTGATTAATCCTTGCTTCATATGGACTGACCTCTTGATCTTCAAGTTGTTGAACAAAATGAAATGAAGATAATTGCATATGTAAGGGCAACAAAGCTTGAGTTCCATAAACCAACTCAAATGGGATCTTACCAGTAGCTCTTTTAGTAGTGATTCTATCAACCCAAACTACAAATTTCAGTTATTCACCCCATTTTCTCTTGTTCAACTCCAAGGTTCTCCTAATGATCTTCAACAAGTTCTTATTGCTGGACTCAGCTTGTCCATTTCCTTGAGGGTTATAGTTTTAAGCATAAGTCATATTGGTTCCATACTCCTTGCACATTACCATCAAGGAATTAGCTCTAAAACACATGGCATTATCAGCAACAATCTTTACTGATACACCAAATCTGCATATGATGTGATTCAACAAGAATTCCATAACAACTTGGTGTGTTGCTTTCTTGGTGGGGATTGCTTCTACCCACTTGGTGAAGTAATTTGTGGCTACAAGGATCCACTTATGTCTAGCACTAGAAGGGTCTGAAATATCACCAATGAAGTCTACTCCCCATTATTTGAAAGGGGCTTCAATTGATATATGCTACAAAGGAAGGGAGCCTGAAGCTTTCATTCTTCCAGAGAAACGCTGGTAGGTTTAACATTTTCTAACCAACAGGGTTGCATATTTGAAGAGAGTAGGCCACCAATAACCGATCTCAAAGTTTTGTGTGTCTATAACCCTTCCAACAAAGTGTCCTCCACAAACTCCCCCATGGAAATAGGAAACTATTTTGGGAGCTTCTTCTTCATTATACATTTCAAGAGGATACCTTCGTGGTTCTTCCAAGCCAAGCCAAAGTTAGTGATGATGTATTTTTGAGAAGCTAGCTTGAGGGCTTTTTTTCTGATTTTTATTCAAATGATCGGGGCAGCATAGGTGTCTCGAGGTAAAATATTACATCCTTGTACCACTTAGAACTTACCAACTTCTTAAGAAGATCTACCCTTTCTTCCTCTACTTCATTCACTTCCCTCAGCTTCATCACTGCAAGTTGCTCTTAGCCATGAAGCTTAGCAAGACCCAAACCTATCACCAACTTTGTGGTTTGGATATCCATGTCATATTCCTACATTTTGTTCACCCATCTACATATTTTTCTTGAGATCTCCATATCTGATGAGATGTCTTTTACCATGGTGTGGGGAACATAAGCAAAACCTTTTGAACTTAAGATATAAGGATTGAAAACCTTTGTTGCTTTCACCAAGGAAAATGCTTTTTTTTCCATGATTGTGTATTTTAACTCAAGCATGTAAAGCCTTGCTAAAGAAGGCAATAGGCCTCTCATCCCCATCTTCATCCTTCTTCTAATGAAATTGATCTACCTAAAGAAGGATTGGATGCCCTTCTTTCTTCTTGGAATTTGAACCTTGCTGATTGCTTCTACCCTCTTAGGGTCAATCATGACACCACCTTTGAAACAATATGACCAAGCAACTTGGCCTTTTGCACTCCAAAATGACACTTATTTGGATTGAGAGAAATTTCATATTCTCTACATCTGATCAACATTCTTTCCAAGTGTTGCAAGTGATCTTTTATGCTCCTTGAAAACACAATCACATCATCCTGATAAAATGCAATGAAGTCATTTATGTAACTAGCAAAATCAACATCCATTGCTCTTTGGAAGGTAGCTCCAACATTCATAAGACCAAAAGGCATTCTTACATAGACATATGTTCCCCAAGGAGTGGTAAAGGTAGTTTTAAATCTTTCTAACTCCTTGACAACAACTTGATTGTAGCCAGAGAAACCATCCAAGGTGGACAACAATTCAGATCCAATCACTAACTACAACATGTTTTCCATGTTTGGCAAAGGATAATTGTCTTTCAATGAAGCTCTATTTAGATTTCTAATTTCTACACAATGTTTGATATATCCATTTTTTTGCACTACATCAACTTCAAGAGTATGAGAGGGAAGAAGGACTTGTACCCATTTGATGCAATCCTAAAATTTGCAGCTGTCCTTGCACTTATTTCCTCGCCGATGTTACTCCTTCTTGTGAGTCTAAAGAACATCCCACCATGTAGATATCATCATCAATTCCATCATCATCATTAGATTCACCATCTTGTTGGTCCACTTCACATGGAGGATGGGGTAGAAAACACATATCACACCAATCAATATCAACAATTTCCTCAACAATAACAACCCTAGTAGTTATGGGATCAGGTAACACTCTTCCTTCACGTGCTTGAGGATGTCTATTTGTAGACCCCATGGGTTCTTTACCTTTATCATAAAATCTCTGATCACCCCTAGGATGATTGGAAAAATTTTCATGCTTTTGTGATTTTTGTTGACCTTGTGAAGTCTTGCTAATTCCCTTCTTTGCCCGGGCTAGTTTGTATGAAATTTCTTTGACAACCCCTGCCAAAGTTTTCACAACCTCCTCAAAATCAGCACCCTTTCTATCTTGATGTTTTTCAGGGTTTATCAACTTTACACCATCTCTCTTGAGAGGTTTCCCAATTGCTTTGATATTGTTTTCAATCTCTAGTGCCATGGTGAAGGTCTGTCTCAAATTATTAAGGTTCTTGTCTCTTAAGTAGTAGGCTGATTTCTTATCAAATGCATCTGCATATTTTATCAAGCATGAATGATCACATGGCCTCAAATTAACAGAAGCCTTCTCAAAGTTTTGTTAAACATTGTGTTGAAGTCATGAACTGATTCATTGGGGTTCTTCCTGATATTTTCAAACTTAGAAAAAAGAAACCTAGGATCAGTCTTATCACCATATTGCAATTTGAATGCATTCTACATTTCAGTCCAAGAGTCAAAAGAATTATTAGGCAGACCCTTGTGCACCAATCCCTTGCATCCTCTTCTAGTGTATGAATGAATAATTTAATATACACATTCTCCTTCTCAATCTCAAATTCCTCCATCATGTTAACAAAAAGTTTTAGGTGTTGATCACTAGTTATTGCATTGTTACCTTGGAATTTTGGCAATCTAATTCTAACATCCCGAGGAACAACATTAGGATAACCAGCCATTCCCTAAAATTTATTGGGCCAAAGGTACTGGCCATAAATGGAGGCCTAGGTGGAGGTTGAGCCATTTTGTTTCGTGGAGGTGATCTTCAGGGTGACACAAGTTGATGAGGAGTGTGAGGTATTTGGGGCTCAAGAATGTGGTTCACAAGATTGGTATTCTCTAGGTGCTGATTTTCTTGGAAAGTTTTACTAGAATTGAAACACACAGGTGTAGATTGAAGAAGGAACTCACCAGGTACAGCAGAAGGACCTTCACTAGTTGAATTAAACAAGTTTATGATAATATTGGTTGAATCAGAATCACCGAAGAAGAGTGATAATCCTCTATTAAAGGTTGATCTCTCTCACCAATGGATATTCCTTTGTTTGATGTCTGACCTTCAACAACCTTCCAAACTTTTATTTCCTCTAAAACTATCTTTCCCAATTCTTGAAATAAATTTCTACTTGGGTCCCTCCTGAAGAGAGATCTTCTTCCTTCTAGGTTTGCAGAGATTAGCAACACCAAAAACAAATGACAGAAAGCTAAGACACTAGTATTTATCAAGATCAAAATAGCATGGAGTCGCCACTAAGGACTTTCACCCTAGTTGTGCAAATGCACTAAAATACTTTGTCAAATACCTATCAACAGTGAAAATATTTCCAAAATTTATAGATCAGACCTTCCTTTTCTTGAATCTATCAACCACAAATGCAAATGAAGTGCAAAAACTACTAGAAACTGATAAAATTGTAGACAGAGTTTGAAACATTTGCATACACCTTACAAATCTAAGTATAGAATGATGCTTTAACAATATATTTGCAAACATAACTTGCAAGAGACATTACCAGGGTTTGATATGCATTCAAATATTTCAAATATGTATGATCATGGATCAAATTGAATATGTCATTTTAAATAGCATCAAATATGAAATGAAGCTTGAAGATAGATAGATGATGATGTATGTCATTTTATAGCCAGGAAACCCTCAAATGGTGAAGGAGATGAAGATATCCCTCAATTTGTGTAAATAGTATGAAAAGGGCCTTGGGAAAATATGATCAACACTCCAAATATGACTTTCACAAGTTGTCACTTCCAGATTATGGAGATACTTTCAATGCAAGGCAAGGGTTACTGAAGACATTTTGAAATCTGATCTGTTCTGCATACTTTAGCAAATGGATTTTGATCTTCTGTGGGTATACAAGTCAAAATAGGGGTAAAATAGGGTAGGATTAGTTGTTTTGAATGATTTTTTGGGTGGGAGTTTAGATAAGACAAACCAAGGTCCGCTAGACTCTTTGAGGATTTCAAAAAATATGGAGAAACTTAACAACAGAAAGTATCAAAATGGTTAATCATCCCTTCAACCAGGATATGTGCATCAAATGGAGGCCCAGATCTACACTTTTCCACACAATATTTGATCATCTATCACAAAATCTTGAGTTAGAATGAACCAATGAAGCATTTAGCAATCACTATTTAATCATGACCTAAGGTGCACCCAAAGGTTTACAAACAATCTCTAAAATCAAGGAAAGTAAAGTGATTTTAAATTTGTTTATCTCTTTATCAGATGAAAGCTCTTCTGAATGTGAGATTGCAAATGCCACTAAACTAATCACAAGAAATGAGACCATGTATGATCAAGAGAGATTTTAAACACAAGACTGCAACAGAAACAAGAAACACAAATTTGAAATGCATTCTAAACATAAGTGTATGTAAATTTTTCCAAGAGACAACACAAAATAATCTAGAAATGATCAAATTTATCAGTAGGGGAATGTTTCAAGAACAATCTCAGAGCTTGTTGATGGCTTTACAACTGAAAACCAACTCAACATGATACAAATCTGATGCAAAAAGGAATTAGAAATGGTTCTCAGGTGGTTTCTCAGAGAATGGGCTTCTTCCCATATTTTCCCATGAAATTTTTAGTTTTCCAGGGCTTTTTAAACTCTTCCAACCCTTTGCATGAAAAATTCATGCAATATATAGCTTTCAATCTCCTTCGAGCCTTCTTTCCCAAGAAAAGAATATGCCAAAGGATCAAATTTGTTACAAAAATTCCTCATGATTCGCAGACAGGGACGTTTAACAAAACACGTCCAAAAAGTTTCCAGTTGTCTCAAAAAGAGATGAATCATTGCAAAATTCACATCATTATCCATTGTGGAGGCACATTTTTCATCTTCAAAGCATGCAGACCCCCTTCCTTTCATTATTTCATCCTTATCCCTCCAAAATTTGACTCTGTAACTTTTGGATTTGATATTTCACGTTTTTGGATGGGTTAGGGAAAAATTCATTTCAAAAACATCTCTGATCTTCAAATTGATCCTCAAAACCAATTGCATTGGTCCTTGTAGGCACAAATGACATGAATTTGTCAAAAATTGATGAAAATTGATGCAAAAATGCATCTCCAAGCTTCCTGGAGCTCAAATGGCGGCCAAACTAAAAATGCACAATTACCATTGATCTTCCTTTATCCTTTAATCTGAGCCCTCCACATGTCACAATGTGATTGGAAATGGGCTTGGGATCACTTTTTGACATTTTAACACTTTTGGAAAAATGTAAAAATTTGACATTTTTCTCCGCCCCTCCACCCTTTGAAAATGAGCTTGACACGTGTCCCAAAGTGGGTCCCATTGGAATCACAGACCGATTCTACACATTTCCACCTTTTTTGAAAAAGGAAAATTTTCCAAATTATCTCCATGGGCCCACATCTCTTGATTTTTTCCCCGACACATGGCATGGCAATATGACTGATACATGAGTCACGTCACTCAATTTTAAACATTTTACTCTTTTTTTGGAAAAAGGAAAATTTTCAATTTCCTCCATGGATTCCACCCTCCCTCGACACACGTGTCCTCATATGATTGGCTGATGGGCAAAGCTTTATTTTATATTTTAATCATTTTCCACAAAGGAAAATTTTTAACATTTCCTCCACCACTCCCACACCTCCACCTTTCCCTACCATGTGTCACCTTTTTACCTTCGGTGGGGCTTGCATTCCTCCTTTTAATTTTATTCCTTTATGCCAAAAAAGGGAAAAAAATTTCAATTTTTTCTCCAGGCTCCAAGCACCTCTCCTGCTACCACGTGTGTCTTCATCCCATTGGTCATTGGCGGGGTTTCATGGTCCAATTTTATTTTAACTTTTTTTTCTTTTTCAAAAAAAGGCAAAAAAATATCAAACTCTCTCCCCTTTCCATCCCATCCTCCCACTTTTGATTTTCCTACCATGTGTCCTCTCTTGATTGATTCGATCGGGCCCTAGGGGATTTTCTTTGCATTTTAACTCTTTTTCCAAAATTCCTTAAGGCACAAAAAGACCCACCCATCTTCCTTCACTCACTGAAACACGTGTACCTCCTCCAATCGGGACCTCGGAGCTGCAGCCATGGGAAACTTGCACATTTTTCCAAAAACACAAAAATGTTAAGTTTTTAGAAATGACCCACCATCCTTGTCCAATTAGAATGCCACATAAGAAATTTTTGAGCTAAAATTTGGTGGGCAAAGGAATTTGAAAGAAAAATGATAAAATTGAAAAAATGAATGCCCCGATGAAATTGATAAAAATGACATGCTCACCAAAAAACACAAAAATGCCAGGATGCCCTAGAATTCAATTTTTTCACTAAGGACGACAAATTTCTTGAAATTGAACCAACTGAAACATGTTTTTAAAGCATTTTTTATCATGGAATTGGATTTTCAATGGCATACAAGTGCAAATCGATCAATTTTAAACTTCCATGATCGGGCAAAAAAAGGAAAAATGGCAGAGCCCATAGATTTTGGAAAAATTAGGGCACAAAATAGGGCACACATGCAGATTTCTTTCAAATTGGGGAAAAAACAAGTTTGTGAGAATTTCAAAGCATCCAAGTAAGAGGGAAAAGTTGTAGACCACCAATTTAAGAGAAAAACATTTCCAGAGCATGCAAACCAAAGGAAAATTTAGGGAAAAATGGTGCAAGCTCAAAAATGGCACCAACATCGGCTCCTGCTCGGGATGGGCACTCCCATGAGTGCCACAAGAACAAAAGAAGTAGACCAAGTGCCAAAAACAACCATTGGGAAAATGGAGTCAAAAATGTAGGGTAGAAAAAACAAGACCCAATCGACAAAAATGGCTTCCAAGAATAGGGCAAACCACAAACCGACAAAAACAACAAAAATAGAGCCAAAAACAAAGACTATACACTATACAAGTGGTGCATACCTCAAATTTGGGGATTAATCCAAGAAATGCTTCAGATGCCTACCATTAATAGGTAGTTCAAGCAATTCCCCATCTAAGTCCTTGAGAAAAAGGTATTTTCACCAATTCTGATATCAATGGAGTAAGGGCCCATCCACAATGCATCAAATTTACCATGTTTTCCCTTATCTTCATGCCTTTATCCCACAACAAAACCAAATCTCCAACATTGAAAGCCCTAGGAGTGACCTTCTTGTCAAACAACCTCTTCAACTTCTCTCTAAATCTGACATGCCTTTGGTGGGATGCTCTTCTTTCTTCATCCAACTCAACAATCTGATTAATCCTTGCTTCATATGGACTGACCTCTTGATCTTCAAGTTGTTGAACAAACTAAATGAAGATAATTACAGATGTAAGGGCAGCAGAGCTTGAGTTCCATACACCAACTCAAATGGGCTCTTACCAGTAGCTCTTTTGGTAGTGATTCTATCAGCCCAAACTACAAATTTCAGTTGTTCACCCCATTTTCTCTTGTTCAACTCCAAGGTTCTCCTAATGATCTTCAACAAGTTCTTATTGTTGGACTCAACTTGTCCATTTCCTTGAGGGTTATAGTTTGAAGCATAAGTCAGATTGGTTCCATACTCCTTGCACATTTCCATCAAGGGCTTAGCTCTGAAACACATGGCATTATCAACAACAATCTTGACTGGCACACCAAATCTGCATATGATGTGATTCAACAAGAAGTCCATAACAACTTGGTGTGTTTCTTTCTTGGTGGGGATTGCTTCTACCCACTTGGTGAAGTAATCTGTGGCTACAAGGATCCACTTATGTCCAACACTAGAAGGGTCTGAAATCTCACCAATGAAGTCTATTCCCCATTGTTTGAAAGGAGCTTCAATTGATACAGGCTGCAAAGGAAGGGAGCCTAAGCTTTCATTCTTCCAGAGAAATGCTGGCAAACTTTCACATTTTCTAACCAATAGGGTTGCATCTTTGAAGAGAGTAGGCCACCAATAACCAGCTCTCAAAATTTTGTGTGTTGTAACCCTTCCAAAAAGTCCTCCACAAACTCCCCCATGGAAATCAAAACTATTTTGGGAGCTTCATCTTCAGTTATACATTTCAAGAGGACACCTTCAGGGTTCTTCCAAGCCAGCCCAAAGTCAGTGATGATGTATTTTTGAGAAGCCAGCTTGAGGGCTCTTTTCTATTTTTATTCAAATGATCAGGGACAGCATAGGTGTCTGAGGTAAAATATTACATCCTTGTACCACTCAAACTTACCAACTTCTCAAGAACATCTACCCTTTCTTCCTCTACTTCATTCACTTCCACAGTTTACAAGTTGCTCTCAGCCATGAGCTTAGCAAGACCCAAACCTCTCACCAACTTTTTGTGGTTTGGATATCCATGTCATATTCCTATAGTTTGTTCACCCATCTACATATTTTTCTTGAGATCTCCATCTCTGATAAGATGTCTTTTACCATGGTGTGGGGAACATAAGCAACAACTTTTGAACTTAAGATATAAGGCCTAAAAACCTTTGTTGCTTTCACCAAGGAAAATGCTTGTTTTTCCATGATTGTGTATTTTAACTCAACAGCTTGTAAAGCCTTGCTAAAGAAGGCAATAGGCCTCTCAGCCCCATCTTCATCCTTTTGCAGAAAAAATAGATGCAATGGTATTTTCAAAGCAAAGGAGAAGATTTGGAAAGGCTTCTTGTAATTCGAGCTGCCAAGATAGGTGCATGTTTCAATGCTTCTTTGATTCCTTCAAAATCCTTGAATAAGCAGCCTCCTCCCATTTGATAACTTGGTCTTTTTTTACATGCATGTAATTGGAAGAGTCAATTCAGCAAAATTAGACACAAACCTTCTAATGAAATTGATCTACCCAAAGAAGGATTGGATGCCCTTCTTTGTTCTTGGAATTGGAACCTTGTTGATTGCTTCTACCCTCTCAGGGTCAATCATGACACCAACCTTTGAAACAATATGACCAAGAACTTGGCCTTTTGCACTCCAAAATGACACTTCTTTGGATTGAGAGAAATGCCATATTCTCTACATCTGATCAACATTCTTTCCAAGTGCTTGCAAGTGATCTTTTCTGCTCCTTGAAAACACAATCACATCATCCTAATAAACTACAATGAAGTCATTTATGTAACCAACAAAAGCAACATCCATTGCTCTTTGGAAGGTAGCTCCAACATTCATGAGACCAAAAGGCATTCTTACATAGACATATGTTCCCCAAGGAGTGGTAAAGGTAGTTTTAAATCTTTCTGACTCCTTGACAACAACTTGATTGTAGCCAGAGAAACCATCCAAGGTGGACAACAATTCAGATCCAATCACTAACTACAACATGTTTTCCATGTTTGGAAAAGGATAATTGTCTTTCAATGAAGCTCTATTTAGATTTCTAAAGTCTACACAAAGTCTGATATCTCCATTTTTCTTTCTGACTGGCACAAGGTTTGTAACCCAAGATGAATACCTTGTGGGCTGAATGATCCCTCCCTCCTTTAGTTTCTTCAATTCATCTTGCATCTTCATGGAGAGGAGTGGATTAATTGGCCTCTTCTTTTTTCTAAAGGGCTTGGCATTTGTTTCAAGAGGAATCTCATGCTGAAACAAGTCCTCTCTATATGCTTTCAGCTCTGAATAAGACCAAGCAAGACAATCCTGATATTTCTTCAATAGTTGAACATAGGACTATTTTTCTTCTTTGTTTAGATTGCTGCCCAACCAAAATTTTCTTGGTTTATCATTAGTGCCCAAGTTATGCTCTTCCACATCCCTTGAGGCAAACATGTTTCTATTGATGATGTAATCAACATTGTTAAAATTTGACTCAAGTGCAACAAGACCTCTAGGAATGGTGTTAGTTTTCAATTGGATAATATCCTTTCCAAACAAAGTCTCTCTTCCTTCAGTCACACACACCATTGGTTCCCAATCAATATTCTGATCTACAAACTCACCTTGATTTTGTAAGAACCTTTGCACTTGAGCATCATCATTAAACACTTTCCAATGCTTGATGTTGTCAGGACAATTGGCCTAGTTAACACTTCAATATTGTACTCACAATAAGGTGAAATGGTGTAATTTCCAAATCTTGACCCCAACACTACCAACTTTTCAGCAGCATAACATTGAAACTTCTTTCATGATGCACAATGTTGAAGGAATCAAACATCTCAATTAGATCCCAAACTACATGTTTGTACTGTTTCATCCACTTGATTTTTTGTAGCATATAGTTTTCTTATTTGTTTGACAACTAGCTCTGAATCTCCTTTTGCAATGATGTCCTTGACACCATACTTCCATGCAATTCTCAGACCCAACAACAAGGCTTCATACTCAACAATGTTGTTAGTACATTCAAAATTAAGCTTGAAGGAAAAAAACAAACTCTTCCAAGCTAGGAGAAATCAGAATTATACCAGCACCATTTCCAAATTTGGAGCAAGCTCCATCAAATAGAAAGGTCCAAGGAGAACCTACCTATTCAAGGCACTTTGACTTGATCCATCTTGTGTTCTTTTCCATCAACAAACCCAATAAAATTATCAACATCAACATCAACAAATAATACTTCATAAGAAGCATTGTTTGGATCTTCAATAAGGTGTAACATCTTCTTTTCTCCATAGAGCTTGACAAGGCTACCTTCAATGGGAATAGTGGAAAAAGACATGTCCATTTGAATAGTCCCACCAACACTTGCAGCCCACTTTCTTGACAAAATCATACCCCATTTGGTAGGGCAATCAACAATCACAACATCAAGTTTCAAATTCTTACCCGATAGGATGCAAGTTGTACCACCAAACCCTTCACACAACCAACTACCGGCACTTCTCTTGAGTCCATGGTAAGTACACTTTCCATAGGCTATTGTCACTTTGATATCCAACTCATTCATGACTTCTAGAGGCATGACATTACATGATGCACCGAATCAAACATACAATTGTGAAGTAGTCTATCCTTTATGATCAAAGTTGTAAAGAATGGATCAACATTCAATTGGGAATCAACCAAGGATGTCCCCAAGTATACCTCAGTGTTTCTCCAAGATCCTCTAATGTTGGTGGTGTTTCAAGGTCTGCAATGATTTGAGGAGGAGTTTCAACAACATTTACATTTCTTCTTGGGGTACTCTTCTCCTCTTTCAATCCCAAGTACTCAAATGCTCTCTTCTTGTGCTCAGAATCCTAAGCAACTCAATGATTGGAACACTCACTTTGATTTGGCTCAATACTTGGGCTATGTCATATGGAACACTCTTTTGGCAAGGCAACATTGAATGGAGACAAGTAGATTCATTAGATGGCATGGGATTCTTGGCAGCTTGGGCATGAGGAGGACTGAAAATTTTTTCTTGGGACAATAGAGAGATTTTGGTAGGTGTTTCTCTTCTAGGAGCTTCTTTGGGAATACTTGTAAGAAAGGGTGTTTTAGGTTTGGCTTGAGGCCCAACTCCCTTAACAACCTTTCTCCTAGTGTTATACTCTTTCTCTTGAGCCACAACAACATTCATTAACAATTGTCTATCTTCCTCCGAAGGGATACCACCATCATACTTCTTAATCATCAAAGCTCTTAAGTATTCAAAGTCATTGTTAGGAATCTCAAAATATTGCACTACATCAACTTCAAGAGTATGAGAGGGAAGAAGGATTTGTACCCATTTGATGCAATCCCAAAAGGTTGTAGTTGTCCTTGCACTTATTACCTCAGTTGATGTTGCTCCTTCTTGTGAGCTTGAAGAACAACCCACCATGCAGATATCATCATCAGTACCATCATCATTATTAGCTTCACCATCTTGCTGGTCCACTTCACATGGAGGATGGGGTAGAAAACACCTATCACACCAATCAATATCAACAACTTCCTCAACAAAAACAACCCTAGCAGTTAAGGGATCAGTAACACTCTTCCTTCACGTGCTTGAGGATGTCTATTTGCAGACCCCATGGGTCCTTTCCCTCTATCATCAGATCTCTGATCACCCCTAGGATGATTGGAAAATTTGTCATGGTTTTGTGCTTTTTTCTGACCTTGTGAAGTCTTCCCAATTCCCTTCTCTATCCGGCTAACTTGTATGAGATTTCTTTGACAACCCCTGACCAAAGTTTTCACAACCTCCTCCAAATCAGCACCCTTGCTAGCTTGAGGTTTTTCAGGGTTTATCAACTTTACACCATCTCTCTTGAGAGGTTTCCCAATTTCTTTGATATTGTTTTCAATCTGCAGCCATGGTAAAGGCCTGCCTTAAATTGGTAGGGTTCTTGTCTCTTAAGTAGTAGGCTGCTTTCTTATCAAATGCATCTACATATTTGATTAAACAAGATTGATCACAAGGCCTCAAATTAACAGGAAGCCTTCTCAAAGTTTTGTTAAACCTTGTGTTAAAGTCATGAACTGATTCATTGGGGTTCTTCTTGATATTTTCAAATTCGACAAGAGAAACCTAGGATCAGTCTTGTCACCATATTGCAATCTAAATGCATTTTCATTTCAGTCCAAGAATCAATAGAATTATCAGGTAGAGCCTTGTACCAATCCCTTGCATCCTCTTCTAGTGTATGAATGAACAATTTAATATACACATCCTCAAATCCAATTTCAAAATCCTCCATCATATTAATAAAGAGTTTCAAATGTTGATCACCTATTATGGCATTATTCCTTGGAACTTTGGCAATCTATTTCTAACATCCTTGAGGCACAACATTAGGATAACCAGCCATTCCCCTAAAATTTATTGGGCCAAAGGTATTGACCACAAATGGAGGCCTAGGTGGAGGCTGAGCCATGTTGTCTGGTGGAGGTGATCTTGGGGGTGACACAAGTTGATGAGGAGTGTGAGGTCTTTGGGGCTCAAGAATGTGGTTCACAAGATTGGTATTCTCTAGGTGCTGATTTTCTTGGAAAGTTTTACTAGAATTGAAACACACAGGTGCAGATTGAAGAAGGAACTCACCAGTACAAATAGAAGACCTTCACTAGTTGAAGTAAACAAGTTTATGAGAAGATTTCTTGAATCAGAATCACTGGAAGAAGAGTGATAATCCTCTATTAAAGGCTGATCTCTCTCACCAATGGATATTCCTTTGCTTGATGTCTGACCTTCAACAACCTTCCAAACTTTTCTTTCCTCTAAAACTGTCTTTCCCAATTCTTGAAATAACTTTCTACTTGGGTCCCTCCTGAAGAGAGATCTTCTTCCTTCCAGTTTTACAGAGATTAGCAACACCAAAAAAAAATGACAAAAAGCTAAGACACTGGTATTTATCAAGATCAAAACAACATGGAGTCACCACTAAGGACTTTCACCCTAGTTGTGCAAAATGCACTAAAATACTTTGTCAAATACCTATCAACACTAAAAATCTTGCCAAACTTTATAGATCAGACCTTCCTTTTCTTGAATCTATCAACCACAAATGCAAATGAAGTGCAACTACTACTAGAAACTGATAAAATTACAGACAGAGTTTGAAACCTTTGCATACACCTTACAAATCTGAGTATAGAATGATGCTTTAACAATATATTTGTAGACAAAACTTGCAAGAGACATTACCAAGGTTTGATATGCATTCAAATATTTCAAATATGTATGCACATGGATCAGATTGAACTAAGAATGTCCCCAAAAATGGCACCACCCCAACGTTGGTACCCAAATTTGTTCTCCTTTTCAATCTGAGCAGCATCAAAGATATGGCATGAAGCTTGAAGATAGATAGATCATGATGTGTGTCATTTTGTAGCTGGGGATGTGATCTAACTGGCACTCAGATTTGTGGAGAGATGGATAACACTCAAATAGGACTTGATCTTGTCCTAACTATTTTAGGTTGTGCCTTTCAACCAAGGTAAGAGAACCTATTTTGTAACCCTCAAATGGTGAAGGAGATGAAGATATCCCTCAATTTGTGCAAATAGTATGAAAAGGGCCTTGGGAAAATATGATCAACACTCCAAATCTGACTTTCACAAGTTGTCACTTCCAGATTATGGAGATACTTTCAATGCAAGGCAAGGGTTACTAAAGACATTTTGAAATCCTGATCTGTTCTGCATACTTTAGCAAATGGATTTTGATCTTCTTTGTGGGTATACAGGTCAAAACAGGGTAAAACAGGGTAGGATTAGTTGTTTTGAATGATTTTTGGGTGGGAGTTTAGATAAGACAAACCAAGGTCCACCAGACTCTTTGAGGATTTCAGCAAAATATGGAGAAACTTAACAACAAAAAGTATCAAAATGGTTAATCATCCCTTCAACCAGGATATGTGCATCAAATGGAGGCCCAAATCTACACTTTTCCACACAATATTTGATCATCTATCACAAAATATTGAGTTAGAATGAACCAATGAAGCATTTAGCAATCACTATTTAATCATGACCTAAGGTGCACCCAAAGGTTTACAAACAATCTCTGAAATCAAGGAAAGTAAAGTGATTTTAAATTTGTTTATCTCTTTATCAGATGAAAGCTCTTCTGAATGTGAGATTGCAAATGCCACTAAACTAATCACAAGAAATGAGACCATGTATGATCAAGAGAGATTTTAAACACAAGACTACAATAGAAACAAGAAACACAAATTTGAAATGCATTCTGAAACATAAGTGTATGCAAATTTTTCCAAGAGACAACACAAAATAATCCAGAAATGATCAAATTTATCAGGCAGGGGATGTTTCAAGAACAATCTCAGAGCTTTTTGATGGCTTTACAACTGAAACCAACTCAACATGATACAAATCTGATGCAAAAAGGAATTAGAAATGGTTCTCAAGTGGTTTCTCAGAGAATGGGCTTCTTCCCAGATTTTCCCATGAAATTTTTAGTTTTCCAGGATTTTTTAAACTCTTCCAACCCTTTGCATGAAAAATTCATGCAATATATAGCTTTCAATCTCCTTCGAGCCTTCTTTCCCAAGAAAATAATATGCCAAAGGATCAAATTTGTTACAAAAATTCCTCATGATTCACAGACAGGACGTTTAACAAAACACGTCCAAAAAGTTGCCAGTTGTCTCAAAAAGAGATGAATCATTGCAAAATTCACATCATTATCCATTGTGGAGGCACATTTTTCATCTTCAAAGCATGCAGACCCCCTTCCTTTCATTATTTCATCCTTATCCCTCCAAAATTTGACTCTAAATTTTGGATTTGATATTTCACATTTTTGATGGGTTAGGGAAAAATTCATTTCAAAAACATCTCTGATCTTCAAATTGATCCTCAAAACCAATTGCATTGGTCCTTGCAGGCACAAACACATGAATTTGTCAAAAATTTGATGAAAATTGATGCAAAAATGCATCTCCAACTTCCTGGAGCTCAAATGGCGCCAAACTAAAAATGCACAATTACCATTGATCTTCCTTTATCCTTTAATCTGAGCCCTCCACATGTCACAATGTGATTGGAAATGGGCTTGGGATCACTTTTTGACATTTTAACACTTTTGGAAAAATGTAAAAATTTGACATTTTTCTCCGCCCCTCCGCCCTTTGAAAATGGGCTTGACACGTGTCCCAAAGTGGGCCCCATTGGAATCATGACCGATTCTACACATTTCCACCTTTTTTTGGAAAAAGGAAAATTTTTCCAAATTATCTCCATGGGCCCGCATCTCTGATTCTATCCCTTGACATGTGGCACAATATGACTGGATACGGAGTCGCGGCTCAATTTTAAACATTTTGCCTCTTTTTGGAAAAAGGAAAATTTTCCATTTTTCCTCCATGGCTCCGCCCTCCCGCAGACACGTGTCCTCACCGATTGGCTATGGGGCAGTGCTCTTATTTATATTTTAACAACATTTTCCACAAAGGAAAATTTTCTAACATTTCCTCCACACTCCCACACCTCCACCTTTCCTTTCCCATGCCATGTGACACCTTCCACTTTCCGACTTGGCCAATGCCTCATTCCTCCTTTTAATTTTTATGCCTTTATAACAAAATGGGAAAAAATACAATTTTTCCTGAGGCCCAAAGTTCCCCTCCTCCTCTCTGATGCTCTATGTGACACATGTCCATTCATGATTCATTGTGGAGTTTTCAGCTCCATTTTTTCACATTTTTATCTTTTTTCACCAAAAAAGGCCGAAAAAAATCAAAGTCTTCCGCCTTTCCATCTCCCCACCTCACCGCCACGTGTCCTCTCTCTCATTGGATGCAGGGCCTAGGGGATTTTCTTTTCATTTAACTCTTTTTCCAAAATTCCTTAAGGCACAAAAAGACCCACCTATCCACCTTCACTCTTCCTATGACACGTGTACCTCCTCCTCTGGGCCTGCAGCAGAGGAATGGGGGCAAAGCTTGCACATTTTTCCAAAATCACAAAAGTGTTAAGTTTTAAAATGACCCAAAATGACCCAAGCCACGTAGGAGATCCTTGTCCAATTAGAAAAGCCACATTTCCAATGAATTCTTTGAAAGAAGAAAAATTGATGGGAAAATGATGCCCCTCACCATCAAAAACACAAAAAATGCCAGGATGCCCTAGAATTTGATTTTTTCACTAAGGACAACAAATTTCTCAAAATTGAACCAACTGAAACATGTTTTTAAAGAATTTTTTATCATGGAATTGGATTTTCAATGGCATACAAGTGCAAATCGATCAATTTTAAACTTCTGATCAAGGAAAAAGGAAAATGACAGAGCCCACAGATTTTGGAAAAATTAGGCACAAAATAGGGCACACATGCATATTTCTTTCAAATTGGGGAAAAACAACAAGTTTGTGAGCATTTCGAAGCATCCAAGCAAGAGGGGAAAAGTTGCAGACCACTAATTTGAGAGAAAAATGTTTTGAAGCATGCAAATGAAGGAAAATTAGGGAAAATGGTGCAAGCTCAAAACCCACACATACATGCCTAGTATGTTTTTTTGTTTTACGTCATTCTACCCCTAACCGGGGCACCTATGCCAATCTTGGGTGCCCTAGGTTCCATGGTCCCATTCGGGTGCCGTGATCCTTTTCCCACTTTACTTCCATCTTTTGGGCACTTTCTAACCATTTGAGATTTCTATCTTTTTGGTGGTCGACCTCTTTGGGGTTAATTACAAAATTAGATCAAGAGAACCATATAAATATAAATTTATGAGACAATAACGAGGGACCAAACACTAGGCACTACTATCATCACCTAAGGTTATAGTCCATCTAAGGCATCTAGAGCTTATTGTCATCCATCTAGCTTCATCACAAGGGACAAGGCTAGTTCATCTACATCACACTGCATAGGAGGGAAGTTTATTCTATTCCATCCACCATTTTATTACATTTTCTACATCTAGTTATAGCTCACTACTTCACAAAGTGTGACTAGCACAAGAGCACCTAGGGCAATAATTTTACACACACACACACACAAAACTACATTTGGGTCTGAAAGGTAGTGCAATGCTTAGTTAGTAATTCCACCATTGTGGCCACTGAGGAAAGTCTTACCCATTCATATGAATATTTATGTTTTTGGGTTTTTTATGCTTGGATTGGGGTTTTCAGGTCTTCCTTCATCTTTGATTACTACTAAAATATAACATAGTTCAATGAAACAAATGGGACATGCAAAGTGAAGACATCAATCATCTAACAACCATGCAAGTTTGGTTTCGGACCTCCCGCATAGACCAGGGTGCCAAGAATCTAGACTAGGGTGCCCCGTGTTCCCTCATCCCTCTCCGTACACCCCACTCCAAATAAATAGATCTATTCTATACCTTGAGGATCTTCTCGTGTGGTCACATCTGCATTCTATTTATCTGGCTTATTCTTTGACATAGTCCAAAACAATCATCGAATCATCTAAGCTCTTTCTAATTATCCTTGCACATTAGGGTTTTACATTTCTAATTTCTTAGTTTCTTGGGTCATTTATTTCATTTATTTATCTTTCATTCACTACTTTTCATAACATCTGATTAATCTTGAATAGATCATTTATTTCCATTTCAGCTTAATCATTTTGGTGAACCCATCCTTCGACTCCACCTTCGGTCTAGGGTTATTATTAGTACCCCATGGCTCAATCTCATGATGACTTTACTGAAGCACATCTTAAGGACATTAATGATCACATTGTTGAACATCCCTAAGATCTATACTTACTTTTACATGTTTCTTGTGAGGAAGCTACTAATCTGGTGGAGCTCACTGCTTCTGCAGCCATACCAACTTATGTTCCCACTCAATCACTCACCTCTACTCTTCCAACTATTTTTAATATTCATGTTTCTACTACTACTCCTACCAATCACTTCACCCCACCTTTTGTCTCTCATACATAGTAGGTTTCATCCATTGGTACGCAAGACTTAACTTATCTTTATCAGACCTTCAAGCAAAAATTCGTAAGTTGCAACAGGATACTTCTCATGTGTCTCCATCTTTAGATTCCACCTTGTTATTTCATACTCCATTCACACCATCCATCTATACTTATCCACTTCCTCCTAGTTTTGTCACCCCTAGGCTTCCCATTTTTAATGGGCATGGTGACCCGTAGGAACATCTTAGAGTATTTCATGTCACTTGCCTTGATTTTTCTAATGATCATATTATTTTGGCTAAAATATTTCCCTATAGTATCTATGAGTATGTGATGCATTGGTTTTATGACCTACCTATTCATTTGGTAACTTCATTCACACATCTAGCCAATGCTTTCCTTACTCATTTTTTTATCAATATCGACTCCAAGATCTCTTATGCTCAACTAGCACAACTTAAATAGTGATCTAATGAACAATTAACCAATTACATCTTGAGATACAAAAATAATCTAGGTAAGATTTCAAATGTGATCATGGACTCTGAGCTTTAGGATTTCTTCATTTAGATTCTTTTACCACCGCTTCAGAGAGTGTTCTCTTTGAGACCTCTCCTTCATTTGACCAATTGTTCATACTCTTAAGCTTCATGATACCAAACTTGTATCCATTGAAAATCTGAAATATCAAGATAAAGCCTCATCTTCTTCTCATTTTCCAAACAAGACACCATTCAAGCCATTTGAAAATAAACCAACCGACACCAAAATTATTGTCAATGCAATCACTACTACTAAAGAGGTTTAGTCACCACTTCCTAGGAATGCATTTACTAACTTTCCTATGGCCCCACATCTCATATTGCAACAACTTCTTGAGAGTAATCTTATCACGCTTCCTCCACTACTCGAATTAGACCCATCATGACCAAAAGGTATGAATTACAATGATAAATTTCGATGTGACTATCATAGATGTGTGGGAAATTCTAAAAATCAATGTTTCAAACTCCGCACAATCATCCAAGATCTTATTAATAACAAAAAAATTGAGTTTCTAGAACCTATAGACTCTGCACCAAAAATTGACAAAGGTAAACTCAAAATATTTAATAACCATCCTCAACAAGGTGACAAGAAAGCATCTAAATTTTCTCCTAACCATGCATATCACGCAATGCTTCCCCTGCATCAATGGATCTTAAATTCTTATTTGCACATACCGACACTTCTCCACTGATCATCTACTTTTCTGACCATGATTATCATGTGAAATTCAAATCCAACAACTTACATATTAATGTGTCTATTTTCTCAATCTCCATCAATAATACTAAGGTTGACCCATCATGGCCCATTAATGCATGTTCTATTCCACTTCTTAAGGCTATCGGTTACCCTCTATCAAAAATTAAATACCCTATGAACAAACCCTTTGGTTTCATCTAACTACATGTTATGGTTGGTACTCTTACTATGCTTGTGCATTTCCTTATTGGAAATACAGTTGATGGGTGTGACATGCTTCTTTGTCTTAATTAGATTCGTAGGTCTAAATATATCATCTCTATGAATCACTTGCGAATCAAATTTATTCACAACAATCAGGTTATTTCTATTGACGGTGTCCCTCCATCTAATCCATGGTCATCATATCCTCACACATCATCTAATTCATCTATCACACCACACTCTATGTTACTCAAAGTGCAATCCACTCCTAGTTCACCTACTCACTCTCCATGATCTCATTTCTCAACTAGTCCTACACATATGTATAGGCCCATTCCTAAGATGGTTACCACATCTCGACATAGATAGGAACCTTTCTTTATTTTACAATGATGTCCACCACCTTCAAACTCAAAGATCACATAGATCTCCATCGCTGACACATTTTGTTATGTCATGACATTCATTCATCGTTTGCACATAGACTTCATTCACTCCGCACAATGTCTATCTACTATACCACCACTACTAGAACATGGTCATATGCTTTCATCACCACATGCATTGGATGGAGGACCTTTGTCCTTCACTATTATTGGATAGTTCATTCATTCACACACACTTAGGGGGCATAGAACTCACACATCCCCCCACCTTAGTATCAACACATATCCCATGCTTACATAGTTATACATCTATCTCTTAGCATGTTCATACTCATCAAAGGCTTTGACCATTTTCTCATGATACACTCTTGTGCTTCGTTCACACTTGAATGTTGAGGGAATTCTACACATGAACCCCACACAACGCAAATAGATACTACACATTACAACTCTACATACATCTTACATCGTACACTCTACATTCAATCTACATCATTTCAAAATATTTGCATATATACAACATACATCATATTAGTCTTCATCATACATATGTCACACTTATATTGTCTACAAGTCTCGCATTACATACTACTTATCATGCATATCACATAGTGCACATCTTCACATTATTAGAATATATACACATCTATCATTGCATTCTATACACCACATATCACACACTTTACACATCACATGGTCGTATATCATTATCACATATATACTACATATCCTCACACACGTTGCACTCATTACCCTATGAAGCACTCTAGTTCCTCAGTACATACTCGACTGCCGAGGGTTCAAAGAAATATTAGATCTTATCATACTTACACATTCATCATTCGACATTCCTAGGTTAGTGACATGTAATTTAGGCTAAATGGTCACCTCTTCCTTCATATTGTAGTGGTATATGCTTTAGGCTACATAACCACCCCCTCTATTCATCTTATAGTGATATACACTTTAGGCTAAATAATGACTCCTATGCTCATCTTTTCATGATATACTTCGGCTATAGGGTCACACACACATCATCTCTAGGTCTCATATCATCAACAAACATACACACTCATGACAATGTGTTAGATACAATACACAATTTGACCATTTCCCAATGATGCACTCTCATTTATAGTTCATTCTTGATCGACTTGAGGGGGAAAACTAAATAAACCTCATTACATACAAATCCATTCACTCAAGGGGTGTTGGTGCCCATTTTGATCCTCTTCCATTTTTCCATGTTTCCCCTTTTCTCTTTGTGCTCAAACATTTTTCCTCATGAAATTGATGATGTGAAGTTGTAGCTCCATTATTGTGCATTGGATTTTTTGCAAACTCATTACCTTTCCCTAATTTTGCTTGTTCAAATGCCTCTACCATTTTTCTCATGTTTTCCCAGCCTTTGAACTCAAAATTGTTCGTTTTATACTTGTATGCCATTTAAAATCCAATTCCATGATAAAAATGCTTTCAAAACATGTTTCATCTGGTTCAATTTCGAGAAATTTGTCTTCCTTAGCGAAAAAATATAATTCTAGGGCATCCTTGGCATTTTCTCGTGTTTTTGGCCGGTCGACGAGCGTCATTTTCCCATCAATTTCATCTTCAGCATTCTAGGGCATTGCTGAAAATTTCTACGTTGTTTGACGGTCATACGGGTTTCCTTTTCCCCTCAAATTTTAGCTCAAACATCTTCTCATATGTGGTAGTTAGAAAATTCAAAACATTGAGGGGCGAGTTGTGGAGGCATGGTGGAAAAAATTCCTTTGGTGAAAATGAGTTAACGTAAAAAATTGGAGTGTAGGCCCTCAACGAATCAGAGGTGGACACGTGTCATGTTTTCATAAAAAGTGGGATGGAAGCTCATGGCGGAGGACTTATATTTTTTTATTTTTGGCAAATGGGAAAAAAATTGTGAAAAGGGCTACAGTCCACCGTGCCATTCAGGGAGTGGACACGTGGTAGGGTTAGAGGTGGAACTTTGGGCCTCGGGGAAACTCAGATTTTTTTCCCATTTTGGCATAAAGGATTAAAATTGCAAAATGAGGTTGTGGCTTCATCAATGGTCATAATTGAGCCACATGTATGGATCAGATCAAAGACTAAAATTAAAGGCTTGCATAGGTTGGCGGGTCACCGAAGGAAAAAAGGAAATGTTGCCTTTTGGAAAAATGAGTTAAAGTGGTAATTTGAAGCATGGCTTCGCAATGAATCAAAGGGAGACATGTGTTAAAAGAAAATGGCAGGGGGGAGTATGGGCCACCAATGAGTTTTGAAAAATTTGAAATTTTGTGAAGGAAGTACAAAGCAAAAGGGGAGTTATGGCCCCGTCATCGAATCAACGATCGCCACGTGTCAGGGATAGAAGTGGAGGTGTAGGTCTACGGGAAAATTGGAAAAATTTTCCTTTTTCCAAAAAAGGTGGAAATATGTATAATTGAGTCGTGATTCCAATGGGACCCACATTGTGTCACGTTTCAACGCCAAAGCTAAAGGGTGGAGGGGCGGAGAAAATGTCAAAATTTTACATTTTTTCAAAAAGTGTTAAAATGTCAAAAAGTGATCCCAAACCCATTTACAATCACATTGTGACATGTGGAGGGCTCAGATTGAAGGGAGAAAGGCAAATCAATGGTGATCTGTGAATTTTTAGTTTGTGACCATTTTTGCTCCAGGAAGTGTGGAAATGCATTTTTTGCATCGATTTTGATCAATTTTTTGGAAAATTCGTGTTGTATTTGCCTTCAAGGATCAATGGAATCAATTTGAAAATTCAATTTGTAGATCTGAGGTACTTTTGAAATGAAATTTTGTTCAGGTTTGAGCAAAAACGTAAAACATCAGATCCAAAAGTTGTAGAGAAAATTTTGGAAAGTGTAAAGGTGAAATGATGAAAGAGGAGCATGCTGCATGAAAGAAGGAAAAATGTGCTCCTAGTTGAAACTATGATGCAAAAATCCTCAATGATTCACCTATTTTCAAACACCTGACAACTTTTGTTGGAAATATGTTAAATGTCTCTCTCTGTAAATCATGATGGAATTTTGTAACAAACTTGATGCTTAGCATATTATTTTCTTGGGAAAGAAGGCTTGGATGTAAAAAATGTTATATAATGCATGTTTTTTGACATGCAAAGGTCGGGAAATTGAAAATCATGAGAACATTTTGAGAGAATCTCATCTTCTGAGAACCCCTCCAAAAACCTGGTTAATGTCTTCTATGTTAGATCTTCATTCATGTTGAGTTGGTTACAAGTTATAGCCATCACACAGCTCTGAGATTGTTCCTGAAACTCTCCCCTACTGATGAATCTAACAAGATTTTGAATTAATGTATGTTATTTTGGGCAATATGATGTTTTTTATCATGTTTAAATGTATGCAAACAATTTTCCTTGTTCTTGTTGCAATCTTGCATTAAAATCTTTAGGAATCACACAAATCTCATCCTTATTGATAGTTTAGTGGAATTTTCAATTTCATTTGTCAGAAGAGATTTCATGTGGCATTAAAAATAATTAGTTTAAAATCACTTCACCTTTATTTGTTGATAGAGATTGCTTTTAAGCCTTTGGGGGTACCTTAGGCGTGATTTGATAAGATATTTTGATGTTTAATTAAGTCCTTTAACTCAAGCTTTTGTGTTGAGGTCTCAAAGATTGTGTGAAGAGTGCAAACCTGGGATTCCATTTGTGTATCTCTTCTGATTGAAAGAACATCTTGATTGTTTTAAAGCATTTTATCTAATAGTTGTTTAAATGTTGTAGAGGTTGTCAAAGATCTAGCATAGTCAAGTTTGTCTTGTCAATATCCCAGCAAAAATCATTCTAAACAACTTAATCCTACCCCATACTACCCCCTTTTTGACATGTATACCCACAAAAGATCAAAATCCATTTGCTAAAGTATGCGAGAATAGATCAGTATTTCAAAATGTCTTCGGTAACCCTTGCCTTGTATTGAAATTATCTCCATAATCTGGAAGTGACAACTTGTGAAAGTCAGTTTTGGAGTGTTGATCATATTTTCCCAAGGCCCCTTCATACTATTTACACAAATTAAAGGATAGCTTCATCTCCTTCACCATTTGAGGGTTACAAAATAGATCCTCTTACCTTGGTTGAAATTCATAACCTAAAACAATTAGGACAAGATCAAGCCCTATTTGAGTTCTATCCATCTCTCCACAAATATGAGTGCCGGTTAGATCACATCCTGGATACAAAACGAAATACATCATGATCCATCCATCTTCAAGCTTCATGCCATATCTCTAATGTTGCTCAGACTGAAAAGGAGAACAAATTTGGGTACCAACACTAGTGTGGTCCATTTCCGGGACTTGTTGAAAATATTTGAGATATTTGGATACATGTCAAACCCTGGTAATGTTTCTTACAAATTTTGCATGCAAGTACATTGTTGAAGCATCATTTTATAATCAGATTTGTAAGGATTAAGTGAAGATATAAGTTTTTCCTGCAATTTTATCAGTTTCCAGCAGTAGTTGCACTTCATTTGCATTTTTGGTTGATAAATTCAAGAAAAGGAAGGTCTAATCTATAAATTTTGGCAAGATTTTTAGTGCTAATAGGTATTTGATAGAGTATTTTAGTGCATTTGCACAACTAGGGTGAAATTCCTTAGTGGCGACTCCATGTTATTTTGATCTTGAAAATACTAGTGTGTCTTAGTCATTTATTTTTGGTGTTGTTAATCTTTGCAAACTAGGAAGGAAGAAGATCTCTCTTCGGGAGGACCCAAGTAGAAAGTTATTTCAAGAATTGGGAAAGACAGTTTTAGAGGAAAGAAAAGTTTAGAAGGTTGTTGAAGGTCAAACATCAGGAAAATGTATATCCATTGGTGAGAGAGATCAGCCTTTAGTAGAGGATTATCACTCTTCTTCCAGTGATTCTAATTCAAGAAATCCTCTCATAAAATTGTTTACTTCAACTAGTAAAGGTCCTTCTATTGTACCTGGTGAGTTCCTTCTTCAATCTACACTTGTGTGTTTCAATTCTAGTAAAACTTTCCAAGAAAATCAGCACCTAGAGAATACCAATCTTGTGAACCACATTCTTGAGCCCCAAAGACCTTGCACTCCTCATCAACTTGTGTCACCCCCAAGATCACCACCTCAAAATCATATGGCTCAGCCTCCCCCTAGACCTCCATTTTTTGTTAACACCTTTGGTCCTATAAACTTTAGAGGAATGGATGGTTACCCAAATGTTGTCCCACAAGATGTCAGGAATAGGTTTCCAAATTTCCAAGGTAACAATGTAATAACTGGTGATCAACACCTAAAAATTTTTGTTAACATGATGGAGGAATTTGAGATTGAGCATGAAGATGTGTATATTAAATTTTTCATTCATACACTAGAAGAGGATGCAAGGGATTGGTACAAGGCTCTACCTGATAATTCTATTGATTCATGGACTGAAATGTAGAATGCATTTAGATTACAATATGGTGACAAAAATGATCCTAGGTTTCTCTTGTCTGAGTTTGAAAATATCAAGAAGAACCCCAATGAATCAGTTCATGACTTCAACACAAGGTTTAACAAAACTTTGAGAAGGCTTCCTGTTAATCTGAGGCCTTGTGATCAATCTTGTTTAATCAAATATGTAGATGCATTTGACAATAAAGAAGCCTATTACCTAAGAGACAAGAACCCTACCAATTTAAGGTAGGCCTTTACCATGGCACTACAAATTGAAAATAACATTAAGGCCATTGGGAAACCTCTCAAGAGATATGGTGTAAAGTTGATAAACCCTGAAAAACCTCAAGCAAGTAAGAGTGTAGACTTGGAGGAAGTGGTGAAAACTTTGGCAGGGATGTCAAAGAGATTTCCTACAAGTTGGCAAGAGCTGAGAAGGGAATTGGGTAGACTTCACAAGGTCAGCAAAAGCACAAAACCATGACAGATTTTCCAATCATCCTAGAGGTGATCAAAGGGCAGATGATAGAGGGAAAGGACCCATGGGGTTTGCAAATAGACATCCTCAAGCACGTGAAGGAAGAGTGTTACCTAATCCCCTAACTGCTAGGGTTTTTATTGTTGAGGAAGTTGTTGATATTGATTGGTGTGATAGGTGTTTTCTACCCCATCCTCCATGTGAAGTGGACCAGCAAGATGGTGAAGCTAATAATGATGATGGTACTGATGATGATATCTACATGGTGGGTTGTTCTTCAAGCTCACAAGAAGGAGCAACATCAACTGAGGTAATAAGTGCAAGGACAGCTACAACTTTTTGGGATTGCATCAAATGGGTACAAGTATTTCTTCCCCCTCATACTCTTGAAGTTGATGTAGTGCAAGATTTTGAAATTCCTAACAATGACTTTGAATACTTAAGAGCTTTGATGATCAAGAAGTATGATGGAGGTATACCTTTGGAGGAAGATAGACAATTGTTAATGAATGTTGTTGTGGCTCAAGAGAAAGAGTATAACACTAGGAGCAAGGTTGTTAAGGGAGTTAGGCCTCAAGACAAACCTAAAACACCCTTGCTTACAAGTATTCCCAAAGAAGCTCCTAGAAGAGAAACACCTACCAAAAGCTCTGTTGTCCCAAGAAAAATTATAGTCCTCCTCATGCCCAAGCTGCCAAGGATCCCATGCCATCTAATGAATCTACTTGTCTCCATTCCAATGCTACCTTGCCAAAGAGTGTTCCATATGACATAGCCCAAGTATTGAGCCAAATCAAAGTGAGTGTTCCAATCATTGAGTTTCTTAGGATTCCTGAGCATAAGAAGAGAGCATTTGAGTACTTGGGATTGAAAGAGGAGAAGAGTAACCCAAGAAGAAATGTAAATGTTATTGAAACTCCTCCTCAAATCATTGCAGAGCTTGGAACACCACCAGCATTGGAGGATCTTGGAGAAACACCTAAGGCATACTTGGGGACATCCTTGGTTGATTCCCAAAAATGTTGATCCATTATTTACAAATTTTATCATAAAGGATAGACTAATTCACAATTGTATGTTTGATTCTCAGTGCATCATGTAATGTCATGCCTTTAGAGGTCATGAATGAATTGGGAATAAAAGTGACAATAGCCTATGGAAAGTGTACTTTGTTATGGAATCAAGAGAAGTGCGAGCCATTGGGTGTGTCAATATCTAGTGGTGAAACTTGCATCTTATCCTGAGAGGAATTTAAAATTGGATGTTTTGATTGTTGATTTCCTTGCCAAATGGGGTATGTTATTATCAAGGAAATGGGCTACAAGTGTTGGTGGGAGTGTCCAAATGGACATGTCTTATGCCACTATCCCCATTGAAGGAAACTTAGTAAAGTTATATGGAGATAAAAAATATGTTGTACCTTATTGAAGACCCAAACAATGCATCTTATGAAGTTTTGCAGGCTAGATGCTAGTACTGATCACTTTGTGAGTTTTATGGATTTCAAGGAGTATGAAGTTGTTGAAAACATATCTCCCAACTATGCTGATTTTTCTGGAGATTTGGTCCATGATTCAACCTTGATAAATGTTAAAATGTCTAACCTGAACACAATGGAGGAGCTTCAAAGAAACTGGATGGTTTAAAAATTAAACAAAGAAGAAAAAGAGGTATATTTCCAATTGCTAAAAACATATCAGAACCTCTTGGCATGGTCATATCCAGCATGGAGGACATTTGGGGTTTCCCCTTGATTTGTTTCTTTGAATCAAGGTTTTCTTACCAACTTGTATAGTGTATAGTGTTTGGCTTTTAATTTGTTTTTGGTGTTTTATCGGTTCGTGGTTTGCCTTGGTGTGTGGCAGCCTTTTTGTTAGTTTCTCAGCTGGTTTTTTGGTGGCTTTGTCTCATTACTCGTTTTCCCAATGGATTATTTCGGAACTTGGTATACTTTTTTCTTGTGATACTCACTGGGAGTGCCCATCCCCGAGAGAGCCGATGTTGGTGCCCATTTTGATCCTCTTCCGTTTTGCCATGTTTCCCCTTTGCTCTTTATGCTTTGAAACATTTTTTCCTCATGAAATCGATGATGTGAAGTTGTATCTCCATTCTTTTGCATTGGATTGTTTGAAAACTCATTACCTTGACCTAATTTTTCCCATTCAAATGCCTCTGCCATTTTTCCCATGTTTTCCTAGCCTTTGGAGCTCGAAATTATTTTTTTATACTTGTATGCCATTGAAAATCCAATTCCATGATCAAAAATGATTTGAAAACATGTTTTAGTTGGTTCAATTTCAAGAAATTTGTCATCCTCAACGAAAAAATCAATTTTAGGGCATCCTCAACGCATTTTCATGTTTTTGATGGTCGATGGGTGTCATTTACCCATTAATTTCATCTTCAACATTCTAGGGCATCGCTGGAAATTTCTACATTGTTTGATGGTCATACAGTGTCCTTTTCCCATCAAATTTTAGCTCAAACATATTCTCATATGTGGCAGTTAGAAAAGTCAAAATAGTGGAGGGGCGGAGCTGCAGAGGCATGGTGGAAAAATTTCCTTTGGTGAAAAGGAGTTAAGGTAAAAAATTGGAGCGCAGGCCCTCAGCGAATTAGAGGTGGACACGTGTCATGTTTTCATCAACAGAGGGATGGAATCCCGGTGGTGGACTTAGAAAAATTTTCTTTTTGGAAAATGGGAACAAAATTGTGAAAAGGGCCACGGGTCCGCTAGGCCATTCAAGAGTGGACACATGACAGGGTTAGAGGTGGAACTTCGGGCCTCGGGGAAACTTGAATTTTTTTCCATTTTGGCATAAAGGATTGAAATTACAAAATGAGGTCAGCTTTCATCAATGGTCACGATTGAGCCACGCGTATGGCTCGGATCAAAGATGAAAATTAAAGGCTTGCGTGGGTTGGTGGGTTGTTAGAGGAAAAAGGAAATGTTGCCTTTTGGCAAAATGAGTTAAAGTGGTAATTTGAAGTGTGGCTCCGTAATGAATCGAGACGGAGATACGTGTCAAAAGAAAATAGTAGGGGAGTGTGGGCGGCGATGAGAGTTTGAAAACTTTTAATTTTTGAAGGAATTACAAAGCAAAAGGGGAGTTATGGCCCCGTAGTGAATCGCGATCGCCATGTGTCGAGACAAAAGTGGAGGTGTGGATCCATAGGGATAATTGGAAAAAAGTTCCTTTTTTCCAAAAAAGGTGGAAATATGTAGAATTGAGCTGTGATTCCAATGGGACCCACATTGTGCCACGTGTTAGTGCCAAATCTCAAGGGCGGAGGGGCGGAGAAAAATGTCAAATTTTTACATTTTTTCAAAATGTGTTAAAATTTCAAAAAGTGATCCCAAACCCATTTCCAATCACATTGTGACACGTGGAGGGCTCAGATTGAAGGGAGAAAGGAAGATCAACAGTAACTATGCATTTTTTAGTTTGGCCGTCATTTTTGCTCTAGGAAGTGTGGAAATGTGTTGTTTGCATCGATTTTGATTGAATTTTTGGCAAATTCATGTTGTTTTTACCTTCAAGGATCAATGGAATCAATTTGAAAATTCAATTTGTAGATCTGAGGTACTTTTGAAATGAAATTTTGTTCGGGCTCGAGAAAAATGTAAAACATCAGATCCAAAAGTTGCAGAGGAAAATTTGGAAAGTGTAAAGGTGAAATGATGAAAGAGGAGCATGCTGCATGAAAGGAGGAAAAACGTGCTCCCAGTTGAAACTATGATGCAAAAATCCTCAATGATTCACCTTTTTTTGAAACACCTGGCAACTTTTGTTGCAAATATGTTAAACGTCCCTGTCTGTGAATCATGATGGAATTTTGTAACAAACTTGATGCTTGGCATATTATTTTCTTGGGAAAGAAGGCTTGGATGTAAAAAAATGTTATATAATGCATGTTTTTGACATGCAAAGGTCGGAAATTGAAAATCACGAGAAAATTTTGAGAGAAGCTCATCTTCTGAGAAACCCTCCAAAAACTAGGTTAATGTCTTCTGATAGATCTTCATTCATGTTGAGTTGGTTACAAGTGTATAGCCATCACACAACTCTGAGATTGTTCCTAAAACTCTCCCCTACTGATGAATCTAACAAGATTTTGAATTAATCTATGTTATTTTGGGCAATATGATGTTTGTTATCATGTTTAAATGTATGCAAATAGTTTTCCTTGTTCTTGTTGCAATCTTGCATTGAATATTTAGGAATCACACAGATCTCATCCTTATTGATAGTTTAGTGGAATTTGCAATTTCATTTGTCGAGAGAACTTTCATCCGCATTAAAAATAAGTATTTTAAAATCACTTCACCTTCATTTGTTGATAGAGATTGTTTGTAAGCCTTTGGGGGTACCTTAGGTGTGATTTGATAAGAGATTTTGATGTTTAATTGAGTCATTTAACTCAAGATTTTGTGTCGAGGTCTCAAATATTGTGTGAAGAGTGCAAACACAGGCTTCCATTTGTGTATCTCTTATACTTGAAAGAAAATCATGACTGCTTTGAATAATTTTATCGATAGTTGTTCAAATGTTGTAGAGGTTGTCAAAGATCTAGCATAGTCAAGTTTGTCTTGTCAATATCCCACCAAAAATCATTATAAACAACTTAATCCTACCCCATACTACCCCTGTTTTACCTGTATACCCACAGAAGATAAAAATCCATTTGCTAAAGTATGCAAAATGGATCGATTTCAAAATACCTTCATAACCCTCACCTTGTATTGAAATTATCTCTAGTAATCTGGAAGTGACAACTTGTGAAAGTCAGATTTGGAGTGTTGATCATATTTTCCCAAGGCCCCTTCATACTATTTGCAAAAATTTAGGGATATCTTCATCTTCTTCACCATTTGAGGGTTACAAAATAGGTCCTCTTACCTTGGTTGAAAGGCACAACCTAAAAGTTAGGACAAGATCAAGCCCTATTTGAGTGCTATCCATCTCTCCACAAATCGAGTGCTAGTTAGATCACATCCCCGGATACAAAACAACGTACATCATGATCTATCTCGTCTTCAAGGTTCACGCCATATCTCTCGATGCTTGCTCGGATGGAAAAGGAGAAAAAATTGGGTACCAAGAGGGGGCACACTAATCCTATCATACATCTTACATTCCACTCCATCTATCGACAACATGTTGCATATCTAGGTTGCATTTAATTTTTCTTACATTTTCTTGTTCATGTTCATTTTACTACACATGCTAGCTAGATATCTTGTATGTCATTATATTTACCATCCACACATGTGCATTCATGTCTTTCTCTAGTTTTGATTACAGATTTAACTATCTTACACACAACATGGATGCTCGCCTTCTACCACTCCTATAATGGTTGTTGGGGGCATCCAAATTCGTACACTATAGGTGCTATTATTTCATTTTTTACTTAGCACTTTACATTACTTGCTTATACATGATTTTGACATATTGGTTATCTTTCTAACATGCTAATGGGTGCTTCATGTACAATTTTTTTATAGGATTATTTGCTTCTATTGTTATTTGTCTGTTTGTCTACTCTTAGTTGTCTATTGTTTGTTCTTTTATGTGGGCATTTCCCTTTATTTAGTGTGCACACTTGTTTGTCGATGCAGCCATTATGGCCTTAATTTTCTTGTGACATTGTGAGTGATGTCCCATGTTTGCAACCCATTTGGTGGTCTATGACTATATTCTTACGTGTTTACTTGCTTTCTAGCTTCTACATTGTTTGTTTAGCATACACTTGTATTTTTGCTGACTAGATTTTCTACATAGCTGAAAACCTAGGTAGTCATGAGATAAATCTCCCTCATTTACTCGGTGAGGATCCCGTGTAAGATTTGTTAGTTAAATATGCTAGTATATATTTATGGGTATTACTTTAACCATGTAGCTCATGAACCATAGCTGTATAATTTTGCAATAAGTAAGTAGTTGTTAAAGAAAGGAAATATTTGATGAAGAAGAAAATAGCGAGAAAAAAAAGAGAGAGGAAGATGTGCAACCTAATCAATAGATTTCAAAGTTTATTGTATACACATAGATAGAATAGCTAGATATTAAAATACACAATTATAAGCAAAGGGAACTTTCAGATCTAGATCTAGAATAACACAAATTTTATGAATATATCTAAAAGATAAAGTTGCACCATTGACACAAATTTCTCTAGAAATATGCTCCTTTCTATTCCTCTACTTCAAATAGCTATCGGGGTTTTAGCACAAAGTCTGGAATACAAGAATGTTTCTTACAAATTATGATCCTTTAACCCGTAGGTTCTTCCTCTACTTATAGCATGTAGAGGGGAAGTTACAAATAGGAAGCCTTTAGTGAAATGGAACATGTGGAAGTCAGAAAGGAAACAACTCAATCCCCCTCCTTGAATTCCTCTTTTCATGACATGCATGATTTATAACTGAAAATAGAACCTTCTATTTTGCATGTATGCCACCTATTTCAAGGTAATTGACTTCTTTAAGTAATGGATTTTAAACCGATCAATTACGTTTCATAATTTAATTGATCACTCAATTACTTTGTCGAAGGAAATAAGAAAAATAAGAAGAAAGAGGAAAAGAGATTAGAAGAAAGCTGCAACACTTCTAGTCTTGTTCCTTTTTCCATATTATGCATGTAGTTGATTCTTTTGCCTTTGATTGTCACCAAACTAGATTTGGAAGTAGATGATTGTGATTTTTCTTACGGTGTTTCATTTGAATTGTCTTCCCTCTTATTCTTAAATATTTTGCGGTTATTCTCTAAGTACATGCATCGGTCAATGTTTGCCATAAATAATTTAGGAAAAACTCATCCCCTTTAATTTTTTTAATTTCATATGAGCAATTAAAAATTCTGGAAAGCATTTTGGGTGAAGGAAAGTACATGTAAATTCAATGGAGGCTTCAACTGGAATATTGGGAGCACATGCACAAGATCCTAGAAAGAATTCTCCATGCACCGAATTCTACATGGGCTGTGTTAGAAACAAGAGGATGAATTTTTTACTCTTTGGAAGCCTTTACAATTGAATTGATTTGTGCAGATCTACAAATTAAATTGGTGATAGGTGCATGGCCTATGTCTGTATCATTAAATTTAGAAAATATGGAAGCTATGCACAATTCCGCAGAGCCTACCCTTTCATCCCGCTTTGCCATGGCTGGAGAAATATTTTCCTGAACAACTCTTTTTCTTTTTATTTGGCCGGAATTATTTACAATTGGTGAAAATATGGGAATTTATTCAGATTCGGAAGATATATTCAATGTATCTGACATTGATTTCAGCTCCCTTTCTCTTATATAAGCACATGTAATGAATACTTGCAATTAATTTAGAAAAATATAGCAACCGAACATGAACACTTGATTTTTATCATAAAAATCTGCATATAAAGCCCGTTGCCCTAAAATTTGAGGCCTTGCTTGCATGCAAAGTAAGCATAAATATTTTCAACTTCACTTGGGCAACTGTACCAATATGCAGATAATTACACAGGCATAAAACAAGCTCTTCCAATCCTAGGTGCCAAACTTTGAAGCTTTCCGGCAGTGAAAAACACTTTTTGAGCAAAAATCCTTCTCCTTTGGGCGCCAAAATTGTCCTAGGCTGCACTCCTTTGCTAAAAGAATTAATTAATCCATCATTATGGCAGCCCCTGCTTATATAACCTTTAGCATTCTATTTTTAATAATTGCCCCTCCTATTCCTGGCAATTAATTAATAAACAATGATGTTTATTCACCCAAATTGGGCGCCTATTTTTGCATGTTGCTGGCTGCCATTAAATAAATTTAATTTATTTATTTTTAGCATGCTACCTTCAGTTCACTTTGGCTTGTCTTCATGCATTGACTTTCCTTCTATTTATGGCACCAAAATTGGGTGAATAAACATTAATAAATATTATTAAATGCATTGTTATTCACCCAAGGTGGGTCGCACTTTTTGGCAAGGGTGAATTCTAAAAATAAGAAGTCAACTTCTGATGGGAATTTTCACCCTTCACTGCAGCTCTAAAAATCCCTTCTTCCACTTAAGTGATTTGACTTTCATAATGAGAATTTTTACCCTGCCAGGCAGGTAGGAAATTCCCGTCGGTGCTTTAAGTGATTTTTCTTTTATAATGGGAATTTTTACCCACAGATAAGAAATCCCCACCTGCCTGCCACCTCTAATATTCCCATTGCAGGTTAAGTGACTTTGAATTCATGGGAAAAATTACCCTCCTAGGCAAGTAAGAAATTCCCGCCTGCCTGCCACTACCAAAATTCCCACTGGCTAGCTTAAAGTCTTCCTTAAAAAAATGTGACTTGCATGAAAGATATCTCTTTTCCAAAAGTGTGACTTGCATTGTGACTTATGCCTTTAAAATTGCGTGAGAATTCATCACTTAGGGAAGCGTGGAAATTGGACGCGGAAGGCAGCCTTGAAAATTGTGACTGGCATAAAAACAACATTTCTTTCCTTTTTTGGATTTTTGGTGAAGAAAACACAAGCATGGAATAAAATTTTCCATTTTTGGAAAGGGTCTGGGAAGATGTAGCAGCAAAAACTTGCATGTGCCGTAACTTTCATTCCATGGCTCCATTTTAGGTGTCATTTTCTCTAAAAGTGCATATCTTCTCGAGCTCTACGCATTGATGGCAATATTTTTCTTATTTTCATAAAATCCATTTATTCCAAAAAATGTGACTTGCCTAGGAGAGGCTTTTTGTGCATGACTTCATCTTTTTTTACCAAAAGCTTGCTTTCTAAGGCCGATTCCTTCGCACAATGGCCGTAGATGATCTCCAGATACTCTAGGAAAGAAAACAGACTATACTGGTGAAGGAATTGACCTAGGGAATTTCACGAGAAAAAAATATGAGAAAAATAAAAAAATAAATTTTTTTGCCGAAGTCACAGACAAAGCCCAGGATTCATTCCTGGTGAAAACCCTATTGATATATGTGAATACTGGCATGCAAAACTTCAGCAGGGTTCAACCGGAGCACAATTTACTTCAAACGGGGCATTATTTATTTAATAAATAATTAAATAAAAATTTCTCGCAGACAAAACTTGGCGGAGTGATAAAATGAGTTTTGGCATTTGGGTATTTGTCAAAATTGGCTCATATGATTCACTGGGAATATCTTAACGCAATACAAGCATCTTCTGGCAATAAAAACACAAAAAGACCCATTATTTTAAAAGAACGAAAATTTTAAACATGGGGTAGTCTCATATTTCAGGGTAAAATCTTGAGAGACCAATTTTACATGCATGCTTGTTCATAGTAACACTTGTTTCTAGCCACTTATTTGTGTGCACCTTGATTTCTACCAAAGGCATTCCCTTCCCCATGTAGGGCACAATTTATGTGGTTGGTCCTATTTTGGGGCTGCATCCTCCTATCTCCGACATCGCATGTGCCCCCAAAGAGGGGAACCATTTGGGGTTATACACACTTTGTTCAGCTTCTTTCTACCAAGACAGCTTTAGTTCATTTTTGTACTTGACATTGTGGGTTATACAACGAGTGGGTTCAGACCAGTCTATGAACCCCATACATAGTGGATTTTATAGGACATGGTTGTCCTTAACATTTTTGGGAGAAACTACGGGTTAGAGGATATAATGGAGTTCCTCTCTGCACTACTTCACCAATGGCATCGAATCACTAAAAAAATCAAGAAGTATAAATATCTCTTCAAACATCTTCAGAGAAGTAGTTATAGGTTGGAGAATAATGCAAATTTATCCCTACACTTATTTGGCTAGGGTGGCATGAGATAGCCTAAAACATCACAAAGATCTGGATATCCTTTCTTCACCCTTTTTCTCATCATGGATCAGGTGCACATGTTCCTTTTTCATTTCCATTACATGATTTTTACTATATACATGCGTCTTTACATGCGTTTTTACACATATATACATGTGTATTTGACTACTTGATCATCTTCTACTTGTTGTTCCATTTGTATGAGAAGCGAACCAAAAACAACAACAATGACGTCAACAACAACAACATTTTATGGCAACACACACCTCATACTAACATGCAAGTACATTACACACATTGGAAACTACACACGTGTTTCCACCCTAGGTTCACTCTCATCACTTTTTTCTCTTTTGCATCTTTAGTTTCCACGCTCCATCTTTTTTTCACTCCACACTTTGTCTAGTCCTTCACACACTTTCTACATCACTCTACATGGACATCAGTACACATATCTATCTAATTTATGTTACTCGAGTGTTCTGATCACCAACATAAAGTGGGGGAAAATGTAGACACAAAATCACACACTTTGGGTATTATTTAGTCTTGGTCTCATACTATTATTCATATGGTTTTTTAGTGAATAAAGTACTAATTAACCCCTGTCTTTTAGCCATTTTACTTTGTTTTCTATCGTCACTATCGACCTCCCGCACATACATACCCAGTATGTTTTAGTCGTTTGTGTCATTCTACTCTTGACTGGGGCACCCTGGTCCTTTTCCCACTTTACTTCCATTTTTGGGTACTATCTAACCATTTCAAATTTCTATCTTTTTAGTGGTCACCTCTTGAGGTTAATTACAAAATTAGATCAAGAGAACCATATTAATACAAAGTTATGAGACCATAATGAGGTACCAAACACTAGGAACCACTATAATCACCTAAGGTTATATTCCATCTAAGGCATATAGAACCAATTGGAATCCATTTAACTTCATCACGAGGAAAATGTTGGTTCATCTACATCACACCACATAGGAGGGAAGTTTATTCTATTCCATCCACCATTTTATTACATTTTATACATCTAGTTATATCTCGCTACTTCACAAAGTGTGGTGACACAAGAGAGCCTAGGGCACAAATTTTATAGACACTCCTAGAACTACATTTGGGTTTGAAATGTAGTGCAACACTCGATTAGTAAGTCTACCATTATGGCTACTAAGGATAGTCGACCCCTTCATATGCATATTTTTTTAGGGGTTTGATTCTTGGCTTGGGGTTTTATAGGTCTTCCCTTCATCTTTGATTACCAACAACATCCAACACAAAGTAACAAAACACACGTGGCAGTGCACCGAATACCTCGATCATATAGCAACCCTAGAATTTTGGGTTTTTACCTCTTGCGAGAGACAAGGTCACCCAAAAATCAGACTAGGGAACCCTAGGTGCTCTCATCCCTCTCCTTGTGCCCTAGTCCACTAGATATCTCGATTCTATACCTTCTAGAGCTTCGTGTGGTCACATCTACATTATATTCATCTCGCTTATTCTCAGACATAGTCCCAAATAGTTTTCGAATCATCTAATCTCCTTTTGATTCTCCTTGAACATTAGGGTTTTCCATTTCTAATTTATTAGTTTCTTGGGTCATTTATTTCATTTATTTATTTTCATTTACTCTTTTACATAGCATATGATTAAGCTAGAATAGATTATTTATTTCAATTTTAGTTTAATCAACAATCACTGAGAACAATTCAAACATATATTAAATCATCTATCATCAAGTATAACTTAGCAATAATTATAATGACATACCCATTCTCAAGATTCAAAATTTTCTACTAATATCATTCACTATTTTCCACATTGGGTGGGGACTATACAAATATAGTCAGAATGTATAACTCCGTCCATAATCTGTTATCATCAAATCATGACAACCTTAGAACTGCGCACAAGTATGTAAACTTGAGTTCATGGTGTGACCGAGTAACATGGTTACTATCTCCAAGTTGTGGGACTTGCTACTTGAGATAGACCTCTAGAGAAAACTAGTTCTTTCTCCTAAACTACCTCCCACAATCTAATCTAATGGAGGAAAAATATCTTATCCTAATCCAACTTTCCAAGGGATCACGAAGAGAGAATACATGAAAACAAATCCTACACTAAAGAGGTGATAAAATAGAAAAGGAGGGAATGAGAATAGATTTCCAATGTGTGAAAAATAGAAGTGAAGTGCATACTTGAAAGGGTGATAATAGTTCTCCACAATCTATAAAATGTATTTACAACAATATTTCATACACATAATGATAATGAATCCATACATGAACATAAAATAGATACAATATATTTTTAATAAGATTGAAGAGGAAAGGAGAATGCAAACAAACACAGCAAGGAGGATACATCCACTAACTTACATCTATTTCTTCATTGATATGCACAGTTCAATCTATTACAAAGTAAATTCCTAGATCACCGTGAGCTCAAGTTTGCATACTTGTGCATTTCTATGGGTGTCTTTGTGACTCGGCAATAATAGTTCTCGCAGACCCGTTAGGAAAATATGTCTTCATTTTAATCACAACAAGATTTATGTGTTCTTGTTCTAAAATTCCATCTTGTAAGAGGCTTTGAAACAGAACATCCGGTGACTCCAAAAGGGAAGAATCCACTGGTTTCAGCAGTCAAGCTTGAAATATTTATGAGAATAATTCAAACAAGGTCAAGAACTACCAAAGAGGGACTATTTTTCTATCTACACTTATCCCCAGATAGAGAAAGAATGGGAAGAGGAGCCCAAAGGTATCCATCTCTACCGGATAGAACCTTATCAACCCCTCCACTGGAAGGTCTTTCATCAATCAACTAGAGTTATCTGACCAATCAGGATGGCATAGCCCAATCCCTATGTCAATTTCAATGGAAAGAACCCAATTTCTCTCAATGCATATAATCTAGTTCTAGTTATAGCATTAAAGAACATTCCATATTTCACTGGAGAGAACCAAACAACTCCAATTGACCACATCCAAGACATTGCAAATGTTTGTGCAATTCATAAAATTGTTGAAATGGACATTGATGTTAAGTTGTTGACATCCTCCTTTAAGGGTAAAGCTTTGTAATGGTTCAAGAGTCTAACAACAGGATCCATCCAAAATTAGGACCATTTGTGCATAACCCTCCATAATCAATTTGGAGAAAAGGGGATAATTTGTCTTTATTGGAAAAACTAACAACAATCAAGAGGGCTCCTAGTGAACAAATGATTGATTTTGACTTTAGATTCTAGAAAATGTGGGATAGGATTCCATTGGCTGTGAGACCAGTAGCTAAAGGTGTTTTTCTATAATTCCTTAATGATTTAAATTCTGATATTACCATGATGATTCAATCCACGAGAGGTAAAACTTTACCCACACTTTATAACATTTCATTTAGAGTGGAAATTTGCTTGATTTAAGTTGGTAAAATTTCACCTAGGCCTCATGTGCCTCTCTATCCAGAAATAGGAGCCCCAAGCACTAGTAAAACACCTACATTAGCTCCTATTCCTACTCCAAGAAATAAGAGTTTGACTGAAGCTTCCATCTCATCTTCTATTACCTCAAGTGAGCTCCAAGAAGTCACGAGTAAACTGCGAAAAATTGGGAAACGAGTTTGTGATACTTAAGAGGCAGCAAGGTCAAAATTTTAGATCATATCAGCCTCAAAACCAACCCAATAGGCCTTTATATCAGCCTAATAAACCACTAGTTCAAGTTGTAAATCAGAACCAAGTCAAACCTCCTGCTAATAGGCCATTTTAGCCTTACAATCCTAATGTTGCGTCCCACCTCTAGAGCCTTGGTTCCTATACAAAATAACATGGCTCAATAATATGACTGTGCTTCGATGCAATCAACCTCATAACCAGTCAATGTGTTTCAATGGTGATTTGAATCAAGATCTTATGGTGACTTCAACAAGTGTGGAAGAAAAAAGTTAGGCCAAAGATGAAATCGATTCTGAGGAAGTTACTTAAGAAACACCTCCAAATGAGACCACACTTATCAATTGGCAGGTTGAAGATTTTTACGGTATAAATCAAGCCCCATCTCAAAGTGTAGCAACCAATACACGATCCAAGAAGAGAAATATTAGAGGAGGGTATTCATCCAAGAAGAGAATTATCCATAACCCTCTATCACTCCAAAATGTGTTAGTAGTCAAAGTACAACTCCCAATGTGTAATGTCAACCCAATCCACCTTCTAGACCAGCTTAGGTGCTAGTTGTAATAACCCATGTGCAAGAGAATATTTTGCAAGGCAAAGGGTAGCCGAGGGATATTTCATCTCCATTTAACATCATTGAGAAGATGAAGAAAACAAATGTAAATATCTCAATGTGGGATTCATTAGCTATCCCAAGACAAAGAGACCTATTGCAAGCTATTATGGTGAATTTTTCAAAGATCGATTAGTCATCCAATCAACAAGATAAGGTTCTTACCAATATAGCTAAGCAAGGAGGAAATCAAGGAGATCAACAAGCTAAAAATTTAAAGCCCCCATAATTCTATATCTCATTGATCATCAGAGATAAGTTGGTGCATAATTGAATGATTGATTCGGAAGCAAGTAGCTTAGTCATGCCGAAACAAATAGCTGATCAATTGGGTCTTCAATATGAAGTCATTTCTAAGGGTTTTGTATAATTGGATGGGACAACAATAACAATGGTTGAAGTAATAAAATATTTTAGCCTCACATTACATACATGTCCCAATGTAACGGTGTTACAAGATGTATCAGTCATAAACTTGCCACCACTCTTTGCATTGTGTTTGTCAAGAGACTTCACTACTAAAATTGGGGGTTATTTGTCTATTGATTGGTCACACATGTTATTCAAAACAAGGTATGGAGCTAAGGCCACAATCAGATCTGAGCCTATTGAAAACTTTCATATTTAGCCTCGTATAATGAGTCTAATCAATGAGAATTGTTCATTTTTGATCAAGAGGATTATACAAGAACCCATGAAATAGATACCAAGGTTGGATGCATTCTAGACTTGACTCTTGATGAATGGGAAAATAAGAGACATACTTTTGACCCTTACAAGGAAATGGAAGAAGTTGAATTAGGAGTCTATTTTTGCATGAAGAGAATCAACCTCTCCCTAGCATTACCAATCCTGATCACAAAGATGATAATGAAGTATGTCAGTTATTCTTTGATGGCTCAAGGAGTAGAAAAGGTGCAGGAGGAGGAGATATGATAATTTCACCACAAGGTACAAAATATTACTCAACTTTCTATTTCCAATTTACTTTCTCAAATAACACAATTGAGTATTAAGCCTTAAGTCATGGATTGAATTGAGCAAGAAAGAGAGGTATTAGAAACTTGCAAGTATTCAGAGATATTGAGCTAATCATGAACCAAGTCAGAGGACAAAATGTTGCTAAGAATGATCTGTTGAGGAACTACAAAAATTGGGTATGGGATCTCATTGAATATTTCGAAGCTTTTAGCATAAATTCCATCTTGAGAAATAAGAATGAAGCAACAAACAAACTGACAACAATTGGGGCAGCATTTGATGTTGTAGAAAGTATCAAAAGTGATAAATATCAGCCTCATATCAACGTGGTTATAAGACCAATTGTGCCAGATAATAATACAAGTTTGTAAGTCTTTGAGAATGATTAACAAATTGTCAATTTTCTACAAGAAGAAGCTGAGTTCTTTGCTAGAAACCAAGACAAGTTGGAGCAGTAGTATGGTGACCAAGTGGTGCAGCTGAGAACTAACAAATTACCAAAAGGTCTTGTGAATTTGGAGTTAATCTTCAACCCAAATGATCAGTTCTAGAAAGAAAAGGTAAACATTCGGTAAAGGGTGAGGATTCATAACCCATTTTAGTAAGTGAAGGAAAGACATTGCAAATTGGCAAAGTACCCTAAATTTTTTAATTTTTTTAACTTTTTCCCGAATTACGGATGTCTTCTCCTGGACTTATAAGGATTTAAGAGGTTTCAACCCTAAGTTAGCACAACATGCTATCAAGCTAGATCCAAAATCCAAGCCTATCAGACATAAGTAAAGGTCGGTGAATCCTCATATTGAACCTCTCATGAGGAAATATTTGAACAAGCTAATTGAAGATAGCATCATCTTCCCTATTAAACATTCAAGTTGGGTTGCAAACTTGGTGCCGGTGAGAAAGAGGAATAGAGAAATCAGATTGTGTGTAGACTTTCATGATCTAAATAGAGCTTCACTCAAAGATCATTATCCACTTCCTTCAATGGAACAAATCTTGCAGGTTGTAGCTGGTTCTGAAAGGTTTTAATTATTAGATGGCTACTCATTCTATAACCAAATAATGGTGAAAGAAGAAGATAAATTCAAGACAACCTTCACCATGAAATGGGGCACATATGCTTATAAGAAGATGCCATTTGGATGTCAAATGCCGAAACAACATTTCAAAGAAGCTATGGATATGGAGTTCAAAGGACTAATCAACAAAATAGTGCTCGTATACCTAGATGATATCACCGTGTTCTCAAAGAATGTGGAAAACCACCTCTTTTACCTTAGGCAAGTATTTCAGAGATGTAGAAGATTTAGAGTGTCCTTGAATCTAAAAAGTGTGTATTTTTGGCACACGAGGGAAAATTGTTGGGCCACATTATTTCAAGATAAGGGTTGAAAATTGATCATGAAAGAGTTGAAGCCATCTGAAAACTTACATTTCCACACCACAAAAAGGCTCTCCAAATCTTCTTGGGAAGGATAAAATTTGTCCTCATAATTGTGCCTAATTTCACCACTCTTGTGAAACCATTAACAATGATGTTGAAGAAAAATTATACATTCAAGTGGAAAACAAAAGGAAAAGATATTTTCGAGGCTATCAAGTATGCACTATCACAAGTCCCAACTCTTATCAACCCAGACTTTTCAAAGGAATTTATGTTGTATGCTTTTGGAGGATCAGACACAATCTCAGCTATCTTGAGTACAAATTGAATAGAGAAGGTTCATAATATCCCATATCATTCTTCTAGTCAAAGCCTGGAACATTACAAAGTAAGGTATTATTTTATTGAAAATAACATCCTTGATGTCATTAGGAGTTTGAAGGAGTTCAAAACTTGGTCTCAAACAATAAGATTCAACTACTAGTGTCTCATGCTAGTGTTAAATATTTTCTCCTAAACAAGGATTTGAATGAGAAGAGGGCAGGTTGGATCACTCGCGTAATGGAATATGATATTGAAATCAAAGTGACCAAGATGGTTCATGGAAAAGGTTTGTGTGAGAAACTCACTTTCAAACAACAATATGAGTTTATAGGTAAAGAAGAGGTTGTCCTGCTATTGTAGAATGATCAAGAACAACTAGCTAATGATGCACCCATTCCATGTTGGACTCAAGACATGGTAGATTATCTCCAAAAAATTTTCTCCCTCCAGAATGGAACAAATCTAAGAGGAGATATTTTAGATTACAATCCATACCACAAGTTCTCATTAATGGCATCCTATTCAAGAAGGATGTGAATGTGGTGTTATTGAGGTGTGTCATAACAAGTCAATTTGGGAATATATTACATGAGTTCCATGATGGGGAATCGATAGGCCAATTTTCTCCGTGAGTAATGACTCTCAAATCATGAAGGATCATTACTATTGGTTTGTGGTGTTTAGTGATTGCTACTCATGGATCAATAAATGCCATAAATGTGCATTCTTCATAGGGAAGGAAAGGATAGAAGTGCTTCCCATTCATCCAATTTTAGTAGATCAACCATTCATGCAATGGGGATTGAACTTCATTTGAGTTATCAATCCAAATTCAAGTCAAGGCCACAAGTGGATACTTACAGCAACAGACTATTTCACCAAGTGGACTAAAGCAGTGGAACTTAGGGAGGAAAATGAATCAAACATCTTGGATTTCTATGAAGGGATAGTCACAAGGTTTGGTGTCCCTACTACTATCATATCAAATAATGCATTGGCATTCCTTGGCACCCAAATCACTAAATGGGTTGTCCGGAAAGGTATATACCTTAAGCACCTCTTCAAATATTAACCTCGAGGTAATGGCCAAGAAGAGTTTACAAACAAAAACTTGCTGAGAATCATCATAAGGAATCTTGATGAGAATCATAGAAGTTGACACATGAAGCTCAAATTGGCTCTATGGGTGGATAGAATTACACCTAAGAGGTCTACAAGAAGCTCTCCATACAAGCTTGTATATACTGAAGAGAAGCAATGCTACTTATATCACTTGATTTTCCAACATTGGAACTCATGAAACAACTAAAACTAGCTGAGTTTGAGCCCATGGAAATCATGTATGTAAAGATGATGGAATCATAAGAAGTAGAGAACATACAAAGTGTAAACCATTGAAAAAGATCAAACATTTATCAAGAGAAGCTTTGACAAGAAAGCTAAATCTAGGACATTCCAAGTAGGATACTTGGTACTGAAATGGGATGCTAATCATGCAAATCCAATAAAGCATTCCAATTTGATGCCATATGGAGTGGTACATATATGATCACTTTGAATGAAAAAATAACAATTCATTCCAACCGGACAAGTTAGATGGTGAAGACCTATAAATTCCAATAAATGGAATCTATCTCAAACATTGCTACTAGGAAAAATAATTTCTCACCCTTGTACATATTAGTCTAGGGTTTCCAATTGCTCCAAGTTATTTTACACATTTTTTTGTTGTTATTAGAATATAATTTAATTTCCCTAAGTTTTGGTGCACATGTTCTATTGCTTCTAGTGTATGCTTTGTATATAGTTCATCCCGCTTCAGAAAGAGAAATTATTGTAGTGGGAAGCTCATAGTTTCTTGCAATAGTTGTAAATTTAAAATTCAAAAAATACAGAGCAACTAAAATTAGATGTTGAAGAATAATTTATACATACTCATCATTCAGCCTCATGGATCAAAGTTGTAGGAATGGGAGAATTAAGGTCTCAGGAAATTTTCTACTCTCACAAACCTTGATTTATAGATTCTCTTATAAAATATGAGAGTACAAGTAGTAGAAGGTAGATCCGATTTAGAAGTAGTGCTTCAATGACTCATGGATGTTGGTCCTCAGTTTCATATCATATTTAAGATTACCAGAAGAATCCATGCCTAATGGATACTTGCAAGACCACTGATCACTTCATCTAGTAGGAAGATAACCCCTCTAAGTCGCCAAATTGTGATCCAAAATTCACCCCCCAGGTAAAATTTTGATAACTTACACAATTTCTTTAGGCTTAAGCAATAAGAAATAATTTGAGGCCAAAAATCGGTTTTGAGGGATCCCTTGGATTTTATCTAAGTTCCCTATTTAAAGAAAAATCCAAGAAGTTAGTGAAAATTTGTAAAAATCTGAAAAAATACAGTCAAGGGTCTATTTTAGTGAAAATTGGGTCTAAGGGCTACGGATGGAATTGATGTAGATCATACTAGGGTTTTTTCGTACCAAGTTTGGGCCTGAAATGCTAAAGAGGTAGTGGAATGTGGAAAAAGTGGATAAAAATGTCCCGCATGGTCTATAGGACAACTAAGACAAAAGTAACCTGAAATGCCTAAAAATATGATTTCCGACTACTACCAAGTGCAATGTGGTTAAGGTGGAAAAATATATTTGGGATAGTTGGGCCCAAAAATGCTGAAATGGTCAAGCAATGCGGTTAGGTTATGTCAGTAGTCATTGCGGAAAAGTTAGAAAAACTTATTTTGCGCTCCTGCTGGAGGATAGCTAGGAAAAAGTACGCATGGGACCCCCCAAAGAAAAATGGTCACAAGAAAATTCATTACGGAAAAGGAAGAAAAATTTGTTCCATGTAGTCTGTGGGAAAGCTAGGACAAAAGTACGTGTGGGAGTTAAAAGCCAAAATGGCCACAAGCCGATTCATTATGGATATGGCAGAGTCAACGACCCACTTGACCCAAAGAAAATGGATATGTGGGGACATTAAAGCCTAAATTGGGTGATGTGGAGGAAAGAGGCCCACATGGTCCAAGTGTTGTAGGGACATGAGTTCCCCAAAACCCACAATACCCGCAATCTAAAGGAAAAGTCAACGCCTAACCTCCAAACTTCAAACAAATCATAACATTTGACCTAGAGATCCAATTTTCACAAAATTTCACTTTTGGAAAGGGCACAATGTCCTCTACACCAAAAAAACTTGATTTATTATTTTTCATGAGGTTATATGGGTGAAAATAAATTAACATCTCTATATCCAAAAATTTAAATGCTCAGTCCCGTCAAATGTAAGAAATCCCTGGAAAACCCAAAATAATTGCTCGTACTCGAAAAACCCTAACTTTTGTAATTCTCAACATATTTTCACAAAATTGGTCTTGTTGGAATTTTGATTTCAATCTTGACACAAAAATCAAGAAATGTGAAAATTTATGAAGTTTTGATTGTGATTTTTAAAAAATGTGTCCAGGTTCAAAAATGATTTTATTGGTGGTTGTGAGAACATTTAATGAAGCATGGGCATACATTTTTCATTGCTACAAGTTATGGGAGGGTATGGGGATCCTTGTACAAGCAACATACCTTCATTTCAATTCATTTATTACCTCTTTCAATTTGTGGGAAGTAAAATTTTTGAATTTTCATTTCTCTCTCTCTCTCTCTCTCTCTCTCTCTCTCTCTCTCTCTCGAAATTCTATAAATTAGAGTGTTGGGCTCATTGTAAAACTATAGTTTTTATGTAGAAAAACTCTTTCATTTTGGTTTTGTGAATCCAATGTGTTATAGGCCCTTATATTGGAATCCTTGCATGGTGATCTAGACCTTTACTTTGTAATAGATTGAACTGTGTATATCAATGAAGCAATAAATGCAAGTTTGTGGATGTATCTTCCCTTGTTGTGTTTGTTTGCATTCTCCTTGCCTCTTCAATCTTATTGCAAATATATTGTGTATATTTTATGCTCTTGTAGGGATTCATTATCATTGTGTGTATGAAATATTTTTTCAATGCATTGCTTAGACTATGGCGAAATATTATCACCCTCTCTAATATGCACTTCACTTCTATTTTTCACACATTGGAAAGCTATTCTCATTCCCTCCTTTTCTGGTGTATCACCGCTTTAGTGTATGAATTTTTTTCATGCATTCTCTCTCCCTGGTCCCTTGTAAATTTATATTAGGATAAGATAGTTTTTCCTACATTAGAGTAGATTTTGGCAGGTAGTTTAGGAGAAAGAACCAACTTTCTCTAGAGGTATATCTCAAGTAGCAAGTCCCACAACTTGGAGATAGTACCCATGTTACCCAATCACACCGTGAGCTCAAGTTCACATACTTGTGCATTTCTAAGGGTGTTGTGATTCGAGAGATAAAAATAACTTACCATACCATATGGTTCTAACCCTGAATTAAAAACATATCATTCTTCACTATATACCCTAAAACTCTCAAATTTTAACAAAACTAGTAATTTCACAAAATACTAAATACCACTAGTATTTTTAACAAAATTACGCATTTTCAAAACTTACTAACTCATATATGGTTTATTCCTAATTAATATTTTCCACCCGATAAAATCACAATTGTAGGGCTTTCCTATTACTTGACATCTTATCTCTCTTAGAGCACAAATCACTTTCAAAAACAATAATATTGAAAGTATTATTTTACTTTTCCACTATACTATTTATAGTGAATGGGATCCTTTAGGCATATTATCACATCTCATGACCTACTCCTACCAGATTATTAATACCTCAAAATTCTACATGCCATATATTTGTTTCAATTTATTTGATTTTTGTGTTGTTTACAACATCACTATCATTATTTCACATATTTCCATACTAAAACATTATGACACTTCATTCAAACTCTATTTGGGTCTCATTACCTTCATCTTATGTAAGTATATTTACACAATTTTAGACGATGTGCTCACTATAATACGTTTTCTAAGTCACTATTCATTAAAAATTCAATACATATCTATAATAATCTATCAAGATTTTATCTCCTTCACGTAACTTCTACACACTCCATTTTACTCTATACAACACTATCTCTTTTGCAAAATTCTATGAATCCAATACTTCTTTATCATGATGCAATCTCTATCATACACCGATTAGGAAATAAATACTACTATGTCAAACAATATTTCTAGGTTACAATATATACTCTCCATTTTATACTGATGTACTCATTATGTTTGGTCATTACTTTCTATATGGCACTTATAAATGATGCAATATCACTCCAAATTTTCTCAAGCACAACTATTATTCTCAACATTTTTTAACTATGATGACACAAATTCAAAATTCTATATACAATGACTATTATTCAAGTTTCTATCAACATACTTTTATCAAAAGTGATTTCATATTATATTTTCAACACTCTATTCAATTTTTATGATGCAAGTTCAACTCTATCTCAACAATCAATTTCATTACAAGATATTTAATATTATATTTTGAAATTTCTCTTTAATATTGATGACACAAGTTCAAGTTACTTTCACCTCACAAGATTCTATTTCATATCATCCCTTTTTTCAAAAGGGGAAAAATATATGAGATGGTTATGCAAGGAAATCCCCTCCCCTAGAAAAATCAATATGTAAACCAAATGATCAAACACTCAACTTTGGATACAAATATGCACTCACCACTAAGGTTAGTAAGTTTTGGTTGATATGCAAGGCCATATTTTTTCCTATATAAATTGATATGCAAGCTCATACAAACAAATGGTCAAATTTTGGACACAAAGATCCATTAAATAATAAGTTAAAATTGAATATGTTGTTGTATATATTGAAAATGCAAGGTAAAAGAACACATATCAAAATCTAAAAGTCATCAATACTATTTTAACACCCATATAAAACATGGTGATGACTATACATGGTTTTTGGTTATAAATATTTTGGTACATATATCCATCTATAGTGGTGTGGTTATGGAATATGGGAAGAATTTATTCATAGGGAAATTAATATGCCTTGTGACACTCTTCCCTCGTGGATGGGAAACCCTGTTCATTTATAATAAAATCAAAACTTATCGGGGATGATCACCCCTAACACTACAAGAATGCCAAATCAAAATCTCCATGTCTATAAATACTCTTTTCATATCTATTACACCCTCTTTATGCCTATAACACACTAATTATCTCGAAAAGGTCACACTAGTGCCCCACATTAGTCACCATTATTTTTTTTAATTTATCAACATGTTTGATAACCTCTTATGCTTCAAAGACTATCGTGTACACTCTTTTCTCAATAACAATAACAAATTTTATTCACTAGCATAAAGGGGGAAAATGTAGACACTCAAATTTGTAGTAAATAATTATCACATCATGATTTTTAAAAACTTTATATATGTGGCTATTGAACAATGGAATTAAGTGTTAATGACATAATTCCTTGTCATTTCATTTTTTATATTGATTGGTTTGTCTTTTGATTTGGATTTTGGGATGTTTTCTTATGCTTTTATGTTGTGTCATAGAGATATCTGACATGTTTTATTTTTTATTTTACTTTTATTAATGTTGGGTCAAACCTATATTGATAGGTCAAGACCATACTACGGTCCCGACCGAGATTTACAATATCATCCCCTTTTTATTTTTGGGTCCTTTTTTCCCATTGGTTCTTTTGGTCATGGTTTTCACTTTTGTATTTTATATATATGGTCATATTTGTGCACCCCTACAATCAAAATTTATTCGTGATAGAATCCTATAATATAAGTTCACCTTAAGCATTTCTTATCTAGAAATCACTAATCTATGTACCAAATACAAAGCTAAGGAATCAAGAGTATAATCTTCATATTGTATATCATAGCATAAGAGGGAATAAATACATTTTTACATATGCACACAAGAGTTTTATGGGATCAAAGTATCCCATTATAAATATTGAAGAACAAGGGAAACACTAGGTCAAGGGATTAGATTGCATGCACATTTACACAAAGCACTAGGAGAACTACATTGAGTTTGAAATGTAGTGCAACAATCAATGAATCACAAATAGGGTGACCTTTGAGGTCCTGTCTGATTCAAGAATTTACATATTTTATTTATATACCTAATGACTACTTGAGATTTTTATAGGAAGATAGGTTTAGATTCCAAGTACATGTGTAAAATATAGGGTTACATGTGGATATGAACATTAAGAAGTATGACATAGGTGATAAAGAAGGAACCCCCAAAAATCAGATCATGATGAGCTAACCATATAAAATGGTAGGAAAGGTCGGAGTGGCATCTTGTCTTGACCTTCGGTATAGTCTTGCCTTTGGGTGAACTTTTTGAAGAATAATCAAACTAGGTTCATTCAGAATCCTTCATACATTTCACATATGGGAGGGAATAGTCTAAACAACTAAGTCATATATTTAACCCTCCACGTGTTTTCAATTTCTATATCCATTTGACATACTTGTAAATAACTTAGTTTCCATTGTAAATCTATGAATGACTATATTATTCTATACATTATAACATATATTATTTAATCCTAATTAAATCAATTAAATTTATCATTTTAAATTAATTTACTGTTGATATAACTTTTTATGCTAATAACAAGATTTTTGCTTTTGTTACAGTGACCAACAAAATTAATCGAGAGAAGGGAATGTATGTGTAATTTGTAGCACATACATTTTTGCAATTAATGGTTAAATGTTTTCAAGAAAGAATAGTCTTGCAAGGAACACCAACATAAATTCCATATTGGGTTGTTGTTGGCATCCTTCATTCTCTTAGTGGACAACAATATGATTGGTGTACATATTTATCCAACATAATTAAAAATGATTTAATATATGTTATTTTTAATGACAACACTAAAATTTCATGTACTAATTTTATACTTGCATTATACTGTGAGGCCTATTATGAGTTGTAGAACATCGATATTTTGAGTGCACTCCATGATAAGATGAAACTAAAATTCTTTTCCATTTCAAACCATGAGGTAAGTTTACATTGAATTAAATTATTCCGAATGGTTCCATATAATTATTTGACTTTAATAAAATTAATATTCTCTTTTCTTCTTACAAAACATCCTCAGTATCCTATATAAGAAGAAAATTTACATTAAGAGGTTATCATCCTCTTAAGGGATCAATACATTCAGACACAAATGAAAAATAATCTCATGTTTCATATCCCAAATGAAAATGCATAAGGAGTTATATTTTTCCATTTCTATTGTTCGCTCACTAAACATCCTCATAATTTTTTGGTATTCCTAATGTCAAGTTATAAATAATGAAATACCATACATTATTTCAAAATGTAATTTTTACATTATTTATTTTAATCATTTAGTATTTACAACATCCTTTGACACTTTTCATCAAGATTCTCCACATCAACCAACCTCAAGGTTTCAACAAAAATTAACGGAGGAAAACTATGCTATAGTTCAACAACAAGGTATATTACTTTTCAATTTATTTTGTTATATTTCAACTTAACATTGAATTATATTTTTATTTTTGTTTTTATGATAAAATTTCCTTTTGTTGTTTCCCCTTCTCTCAAGAAAATATTCTACCACCATCGCCATCCAACCACATTCAAAATAGGGGAAATTATTTTTTCTTCTAGCTCAAAGTGGTGGCATGGTACTCTTGAAAAATATAGAGTTTGTCAATCTCTCCCTTGTTGGTTTGCCTAGTGCAATGGGCACCACAATTTTGATCTTTACGATCATTTTTGGGTAATGAGAGTGGGGGTCAATTATTTTTTAATCCACATGATATGATTAAGTTCTCACATGTGTCTAAATCTATTTTATGAAACCAATAGACACCTAACTTTCCATCTAACAGCACCCACTCCCCATAAATGATATAATTTGATGATGAAATAACTTCATTTATATTACATAATTTATTGGTAGATAGTTGTTATGTGACTCATTAATGACATCATTATTCAATAAATAGATGCTTTAAAAATATGGGAGTTATGGGATAAAGTTATGATAGAGTAAATAAATTCCCATTTTCAAAACCATTCCCAATGAAAATATCTAAATTTATCAATTCAAAATCAACTAGTAAAACTTGATGTTTTGGTAAATCAATTTATATTAGGTGCCATTTCTATTAGTAATGAATATAATGATCATATTTTGGATGTCATGCTAAACAGGTTGGAATAATTTAATTTTAAAGCCCAAGCCTAATATATTAAATGGGATAACGATAAATACCTTCTCATGATTGAAAATGCAAAAAATAAAAGGTTGTGGTAAGTTCAAATCTTTTTATGAAATTATATTTTATTTATTTTTATTTTTATCTAACTATATTTCTTTGTTCAAATGTAATCAAAATATGAAAAATTGAGGAATGAAGCATAAATCCTTGATGACCACCTCAAATATGCACACAAAAGTTTAAATGGTTCTATTTCACCGAAGGAAAACTTTTTCTTTCAAATAAACAAAACCATATATTGAATAAGATAATTGAGGAGAATGACATAGATTCAAAAAAATATTCAAGAAAAAATATGATGTAGATCCTAGTTTTCTTTTAGTAGGAGATGTGGCCAATGAGAATAAGGGAAATATTACTAATATCAATTCCATAGCCAAGGATCTTCTTAAAGAGGATATTTATAAAACAATACAAGGTAGGGAGAGAGACATAGTCTATAATGGAAACATATACATACACTCTTTAGATAAAAAATAATGAGATATAATACAATTGTCCTTGTATTTTATACTATTGTAATTTTATGAAAAAAATTGAGTTTTCATTTTTAGTTCAAATATTTTTTCGATGTTGTAAAAACGAATCACACAAATGTAAAATATTCTGTGGCCCTATATTAATATAAATACTATTTTTACAACTTATATGGTATTTTTAGATTTTCCATTATATGGAAGACAATGTCAAAATCAATAATAGATTTATAAATAAAAACAAAGATATTGATTTCCAATAAATAAAATATATATATATATATAAAATTGGATATGAAAATTGATTTGAGAAATTACTATTTGTAATACATACCAAACTAAAACTCAGGTAGCTGAAACAATCCTTGAGAAACCCATTCTTCATAGTTGACATTCATATCTACCGTCTTAGAGGAATATTCAAGCTCAATATTTAGATCATGTTTTTAGTCACTATATTAATGAATCCTCTTTTTCAATGAGTGAAATCCAAATCGCAAGTTCCCTTTGATAAGGAAACACATTCACATGATAATGTGAAATATACAATCGTAAACAAATCTCTAGATTTATCCAATAATCCTAAAGTTTTGATATAATAAAAGATAATGCAGTAAATACCCTTTTATCTTTCATGAATCCCAAAACCATTGTTTGAAACTATTCATAGAATAAAAATATCCACTATTATTTTCCTACAGGATGCTACTAGGATACAATTTTTCCATAGCCTCAGTAATAACACCATTTTTCGTTAGTTCATTTAGATACCAATATTGATCAATAATTGTAAGTATAAAATGTGTTGAATGAGACATCTGTAAATAATTTTACAAAATACCTTTAATTTCCACTCCATTGATCTCTACAGAGTTATCAAATTCTTATTGAGAGCACACATGTATTTGAGAAATAAATTACTTACTATTTCTTCATTATGCCCATCAACAATGTTCCAAAATATAGGATTCATCACTCCCATGGCTTCAAGAAAGTTATCCCTTTAAAATGATCTCAATTTTCAGTAGATAACCTTTGTAAAATCTTTCTCAATTTCATTTGTGTGTCAAAAATAATACTATCATAGGAACACATGTTACAAACACTTCTTCAATTTTTGTTCCCAACAAATCAACTCATTTTTATAAGTATGTAATGATATTTACTTCTCACTAACTATGATATGAATATGATCCTTAATATTTAATTTTAAATAGATTTTAGGATCTTTAAAATTTGTTAAAATGTTTCAAATTCCAAACATATTCCCTTAAGATTGTCATACTTGTTTCCACAATCGTATGAAGTCAACAACATATGTGGATCTCTCTTGAGCATGTCTCATAAAATAATTGATTTCCTTCAACATGGGGATAATACCACATAATGTAAATAATGTTTTCAAATTTGTTAAATGACACAACAAATCTCTAGCCTTGTTAACTTCCCTATGGTATTTAAACATAAATCTTGCCAATAATGTATATTTTTTCAAAAATTCTCGTATATAGACTCATACATGGAAATTCATCTTGTATCAACATATTTTAGAAGCTTTTTTTTACCACCAATCACTCCAATTACCAAATTTTGGAACTCTAAAAATCTATTTGGACTACATGACATATAAACATGAAAGTCATGGATAAGCTCTTCCATTTTTGCGGCATTTAAAAATGTGCCAATAATTTTGTATGTAAAATTCATTATATGAGACATGAAATTAATTGAAATAATATATGGGAAAGTTGTTGTTTGTAGATGAACAAAAAGACCATTTATGTGCCCCTATATTACTGATGCACCATCAACACCAACACACACCAAATTGGTAGCTATAGCATAATCATCCATCCCAACTATATCCCTCAAATTAGAAATAACCAATTTGTAAAGGTTCTCAACATTGAAAATTTTCATGATTTTATGTAAAACTAATAGATGACGTTACCTTGAATGGTTCTCAAAAATATAAACATGAATACAAACCCATGATGTGTTGTCAATTGTTGTGACCTTAATAATGGACATTGAGATAAACCATGCATTTTTAATTTTTATTTCAAATCCTTCTCAATCATAATGAGACATTTAAAATTTTCCTAATCACCACTATTTGACCAATATGATTGGGTAATGTTATGAAATATATTATGTGGAAAAAAATCTTATAATCTAAAAACTCATAAACAGATCTACCTATTTTTAAAACATGGTAAATAGTAGAGAAATATATATTATTGGAATGTGGATTGGACCGAATAACCTTTCCTAATTGAGCTATAATTGTTCCTCCTTTCTCAATGAGACGTCATAGACTTTTTTTATCATTTCATTACTCTGTTGTGTACCTTACATGAATGCATTTTTTTCCTTCGATGTGTTATTTTTGTTTGTTTGTCTTTTTACTTAACCGACATGTATATTTTTCCATAATTCTTCTCAATTATGTCCAACTTAAGTTACATTTTATGGCGAAGTTTCAAAGTTTCCAACTACATACTACACATCTACATTCTATTAGAGTACATTACTATTTATTAGTTTTTTTACTTTAATGAATGAATAGTTATCTCCGCTTCTAAAAAACTTAAACACCTTCCAATTATCCATTTACTTCTCTTTCTTTACACAAATTCATGAGCGTATTTAAACAAATGTTGGTGTTTGTTGAGTATAAACACGTTATTTTAGTTGGTTATCATCATGGGGAATTTCCGTAGTTTCGTATTCCTTGGAACATAATTGTGAATAGAATTTTAGACTAAATTTGGTGTTTGATGAGAATTTCAAATTTCATATGCTAGTTTCATCTCATAATCAAGATTATTGTCCAGTGGAGGCACATAATAAGGATTTTCCTCTAGTGGTGACATGCTATTTTGATTAATTATTTCACGTGGAATATCGAAGATCGAGGGTTATTCGTGCAAAAGGGTTTTGGTATTATAATTAAACCTTAGTATGAAACTCAAAAATAAGTAAAAATACACTTAATCATTTAATAGATGTATTTGGCATGGATGTCGTTTACATGGGGATTTTTTGTGGCTAGATAAAATAAGATAATAGGATCATTATTTTTTATGATTTTACCATTACCATTATCAATAGAGGCCATGAAATCATATTTTAGTGAGAAACCCTAGAATTCTTGTGAATGATTGTGAAAAACCTACGATCGGTCAGTAAAAGGATACACATTTGTAGATGATCAAATTCTATACAACTAGACGACTACAAGATGAATCTATAATGAATTTGTAGGTGTATAAATATTATGTATCCATATGGTTGTAGATTAAGTATCTAATTAAAAAAACTCCATGACACATTTGCATATAGATGGTTGTTGTGTAAATGGACAACTCATTATGAAATTGACAGCTTATATTTTGAGGTCAGGTGGTTATATTTTTGGGGGGAAGAATTATGATTATGTGAGATCTAACCTCATTTTAGAGTCTTATATAGTGTATATATTGGAGAATGTGCCCAATTTAAGTTTCAAGGTAATAATGATATAATTCATAAGTATGGAATTTATCTTAAACTGTAGAGGGAAAAAGGAAAATCCCATATATGTGAGTCTGACTTGTAAAAATATAAAAAAATAACATGTGTGGTTTTTCTCCTTGCTATAAAAATATCTCTTTTTGAGTGAAGGGTGTGCATTATGCTTTATTTGCTTTCTTTTTCTCCAAAAATAGTCTTCATACTTTGTTTTTATCCAATTTTGTGGCCAAAATAAAATCTACACTCCCAAACATAAAAACTAGTTTTTCCTCTACTTTTTCATGCTTTCTTCTATTATTAAAAATTCTAGATGATGAAACAAATTTCCCTCACATGTTTTCATCTATTTTTAACTCTCCATGCTTCATTTTTGACAAATTGTGCTAAAAATAACATCTTGTGTTTGGGAAAAAGAAAAAAAAAACATTTTCATGGTTAGAATGGTTTTCCCATTTTTTAGATTCTTCAATACTTATATTTCACGTATTTGTTACCTTACCATGCTTTTACATACTCCAATTTTACCTTTTAGATGGATTTAAGAGGTTAAAAATGAAATTTGGGCCATTTCTAGGTCACGCGGAAAAACTATTTTTTTAATTTTCCTTCAGTATTGAGGCTTTTTTCTAGGGACTTTTATTTTTCCTTATAGCGCAACTTTTCCCGAGGACTTTTATTTTTATTTATAGCATGATATTTTTAGGGAATTTTATTTTCCTTTGTAGCATATATTTTTCTCGAGGACTTTTATTTTCTTTGTAGCATGAACTTTTCCGTGGACTTTTATTTTCCTTTGTAGTGCAACTTTTCCTGGGGACTTGTATTTTCCTTTGTAGCATGGATTTTTTCGGGGACTTTTATTTTCCTTTGTAGCATGGATTTTTCTAGGGAATTTTATTTTAATATGTAGCATGGATTTTTCTATGGACTTTTATTTTCCTTTGTAGAAAGTACGAATTTTTCGAAGAATTTTGTTGTCCTTTATAAATTTGACAACTTTTCCGAGTACTTTTATTTTCCTTTTTAGCCCAGATTTTTCTGGGGACTTTTATTTTCCTTTGTAGTATGGATTTTTATAGAGACTTTTATTTTCCTTTGTAGCACAAATTTTTCAAGGGAATTTTATTTTCCTTCGTAGCGTGACTTTTTTGGATATTTTTATTTTCTTAATAGTGCGGATTTTTACGTGGACTTTTATTTTCCTTTATCGGACTTTTATTTTCCTTTGTAGCGTGGATTTTTTCGAGGACTTTTATTTTCCTTTGTAACTCAAATTTTTTTGGGGAATTTTATTTTCCTTTTTAGCGTGAATTTTTCCTGGGGCCTTTATTTTTTCTTTGTTGTTGTTTTAGACAACTTTATAAAAATTCCTTCATACTCCAAGTCCCCGTGACACTGAAATTTTTAGTTTTTTGACTTCTTAGGTCTACCATTCAAATATTTATAAGTCTTAAAGTTGAATAATTTATACAAATAAGCATGGATCTTATTTGGATAACAATTTGGTAACTTTCGGGGACATCTTCCCGCTTATATGTAAAAATTCAAGTATACTTGAAGCATCCATTGGGCATGGAGTTGTGTGTTAAATACTTCAACTTATTGGAGACAATATGAGAGCTTAAAATACCTTTTGGGAACAACAACTATATGCATGAAGCACTTATTAGAAAAAAAACACACCAGCAAAGTGCATAAGGCACACAAGAAAGGAAACTAAATAATGTGCATAAAGAACTTAGAGGAAAGTAAACACTATAATATAATATGTATAAGGGTGAAACATGAATTCAATAGCTAATTTTGAGAAACATCCCATTAACTAGGATGGGTATCTCATCACCATTCAACTTGGAGAGTTGAAAAGTAATGTGTTTCTTATAACTTGTAATTAAATATGGTCCACTCCAAAAAAATCAAACTTTGTGTGTCTTCTAGGATTAGTTCTTTCTTCATCCCACTTAATCATAATGTCACCCTCTCTGAATAATTTTGCAGCTGATTTAAAATACCTCTTTATTTATGTTTGATGAAGTTCAATTATTTTCATTTCCTTGTTTATGATTTCTTCCAACTCCATTAACTCTACAAATCTGATTTCCATTGAATCTTATTCCATCATCTCCATTTGTTTAATGAGGTCTAGAGCTAGTAATTCATTATAAATAGGAAACCAACCTTCTCTACTATAGATAAACATGAAAATATAATTTCCAGTTGATCTTTTAGGAGTAATCCTATTAGCCCATAAAGCTGATTTCAACTTTTTATGCCATGATCTCTAATTTTCCACCATAGTTATCTTGATGATTCCAAGAAGATTCTTGTTATTTGATTCAACCAAGACATTTCCTTGAGGGTAATAATTAGATGATATTGAGAGATGAATTCCAAGATTGAATACCCATGTACAAATTTTGGTGCCAAGGAAAGCTAATGCATTATATGAGATGATTGTTGTGGGAACACCAAATCTTGTGACTAGACTTTCATAAAAATCTAAAACTAAAGTCTCATTTACTTCTTTCAAATCCATTACTTTTATCCATATTGTGAAGTAATCTATAGTTGTGAGAATCCATTTATGACATACACTAGAAGGTGGATTAATCATGCTAATAAAATATAATCCCCATTGCATTAAAGGTTGATTTATCTGGAATGGGTTGAAGAGGAAGAGTTGCTAACTTTTATTTCTCTATAAAAATGACACACTTTACACACTTCCTTACCCATGCATGAGCATATTTGAATAATTTTGGCCAATAATAACCAGCTCTCATAACCTTAAAGGTTGTATCTCTTGGTGCAAAATGGCCACCAGATATACCTCCATGGAATTATTCCAAAACATGCTCAATCTGATTTGAATCAATGCATCTTAAAATAACTCCATTCACATATTTTCTAAAAAACATGTTATCAACAAGAATATAAAGAATTGATTGTAATATAAATACCTCATTTTTATTTTGTCTAAATCCTATGGGAATTTTCTAGTCTAAAGAAAATGGATCATATCTTGGGTCTAATTTTGAGGCAATGAAGGAGAATTTATGTTTAGACTAGATTACAACACCGAAATCTAATTTTTATCATTATGAAAATCTAAAGCTAGTTGTTCATATAGTCCTCTTTCTATAACCAGCTTAGTGAGTTTAATATCCACATCACACTTCATCACTTTTATGATCCAACCTTCTCTTTTCTCATTCAAATCCTTGATTATAACAAACTCTTTACTACTAAGATGGGAAACCATTAAATGAATATTATTTTTAAAAAGTAGATTTCTGAATTTCTTGTGGATTCTAATGAATGAAAGAACTTATTTCACAACAAAATAATACTTCACCTCATAATATTATAACCCTTGACTGAAAAATAAATTGGGTTTTCACCACTGCTGCACCAACATGGTTGAGATTGTATCAATTTCTATAAAAGTGAATAGGATGAAATATTTTTTAAAATATGGATTGATAAGTGTTGGAGCCCTTACAATAATGTGTTTAATTGCATCAAATGCATTATTTCCCTCTATTTTCCAACTGAAAACCATATTATTCTTGAGAATTGAGGTTAGTGGATTTACAATATGTGCAATATATGGAACAAACCTTCATACAAAATTAAATCTACCTAAGAAACTTTACAACACCTTTTTGTGATTAGGAAAAGACAAGGACAAGATTGCACTCACTCATTTTGGATCAATTGTGAGACCTTCCTTGGAAATAATATGACCAAGTAACTTACCCTCATGGACTAAAAACACACACTTCTTTAGATTTAATGAAACACCATATTTTCTGCATCTCTCAAAAATGTGTTTGAGATGTATGATATGATCTACAACATTCTTTGAGAAAAATTATATCATCTAAATAAACAAGTAAAAAATTATTGATTAAACCTTTAAATACCAAGTCCATTACATGCTAAAATGTGGCTCCTACATTTGATAGTCCAAATGGAATTTTTTTATATGCATATGTGCCCCATTTTTAGTAAAATTTATTTTAAACTAATCGGATTCTTGTAATAAAATATGATTGTAACCAAAATATCCATCAAGCAATGAGAAATGCTCTAAATCTTTTACCATTTGTAAAAAATTGCTCCATTGATGGTAGGTGGGTAATAATATTTTAATTAAGATTTGTTTAAATCTCTGAAATTAATGCATAACCATATCTCTCCATTGTTTTCTCATGGGAATGAAATTGGCCACCCATGATGAGTTCTTGATGGGGAAAATAATGTTATATTTGATCAACTTATCCAATTATTACTTCATCAATGGTTTAATTTTATAATTGATAGGTCTCTAATTTTTTAGACTATTTTTGTTTTTAATCCAATTTTATTGTATGTTGAGCTAAATACAAATTAAAAACCTTTAAGTCACAATATCTCCATGGGGAAAGTGCACGAGATGGGGGACCAAAAAGTGACCAAATTTTTTATTTGAAGTGAAATGTGAGCATGTTTTAGGAAAGTGCGATCACATTTTGAATTACTAATATTGGTAATAACCAAGCCTAAAATGTGAGTGTGTTATAACACAAGTACACTCTAACATGGTCAAGTTATAAAGAGAGTGCCTTATAACGTGCTCATGTTCTTGTTAGTAATGTTATATATGTGATTTTGGGAGCTATATATCTACAAAAATAAATGTTAAGTATAATATTTTAATTTAATAATATTATACTTTAAATTTATTTTAGTAAATATAATAAATTAGGGTCACTCTGTACCTTATGGAACTAGTCTCACAACTCCTTGAGTCATGGTTTCAAAGATAGTTTTTCATATTATAATCCAATCATTACATAGGTATTTTTTAGGATTTAAGCATTTAGCTTAAAGCTTTTATGGTCTAAATTCTATAATTGATATCTATTTTGGGAAATAATATAGTAATTGTTTAGGTTTTAGGGCATTCATTATTGGTTATTGACATGTTGTCATCCAAAAACTATAACATGCAAAATTAAAACTTTGAGCATAAAAACTAAGCCGATGATTGAAAATCATGTTTCCTTATCATTATGAATCCTTCCTCTGACCAAATTTCCCTTAGTTTAACCCTCACCCCAGCTTAGAGGAAAGTCCTAAAAAAAATTCAAGTTTATTTCAATGTGCAAGGATGATCATCTAAGATGATTGATGAATTCATTGTGACTCGATGAAAGACTACTTCTTTTGGATCCCTAAAAGGAAATTTTGGCCATTCTATAGCCAAGAAACATTGTTGGGCCCCTAAAATATTGGCTAAGTAAAAGAAGGCATATGGGCATGCAAGGCCTATTTGAAGAAGGGTGTGCAAGGAGAAAGCATGTAAGACAAGGTTTTAGGAGGGTTTTAATAGAACTAGTGGCGCACACGTAAGGTAGAGAAAAGATCAGGGAATTAGCCATATTTGGCATATTAGGAAGAATAAGAGGAAAGCATGACTCGAATACGCATGTGGAGTGGATAAGGTTCCATCCTGACAACTTGGTGCCCACGGAAGGAATATACCTTGTGATAGAAAATTCAAAACACACATAAAGGAGGGACTTGGTGTCCGTGCATGCCTCGGGTAAGCACCTAGCACCCGTTGGCTGATAGGATGATGCACATGGGATTTCCTTGTTCTTTGAGAAGGGCATAAAATGACTACATCTTGGTTCCGTTTCCAGGACCTATTTTTGAAGTTGTTGTGAGAAATGGCATGCATTTTTCTCTTTGTGATGTGTAATGATAGAGTGCTTGAATTTAGAAAGTGTTGAAATGTGGTTCAAGAGCATGAGGATGAGTTTTCTCAAATATTCATCACTGGACCTCGAGTTCAAGACGCATGGATGGATAGAAGAGAACATATACTTGAATCGTATGAGACATTATTTTGTTGCTTCCCAAAGAGAGCTATATGAATGGCCCTCGGGATAAGCATCTAGATCATGTTGGTTCTATAGATTACACGTGTGGACCCAAGATGACTATCGAGAGGTCAGGGATGTAGATCCGGCTTAGACTTGTGCTATTGATCAATGATGGAAGAGGGTGTTGACTAGTTATACTTTGAAATATGCCATTTTGACGTATTCTTGCTTGGAGATCACCGATTTTGAGTTTCCGAGGGAGCCAGAGGATCATGTATGCATGTTATTCCTTTGGCTATGAAGATCTTGGTCATTACTTTGAGTTTAAAAGCATTCCCCATGGTCGGCTAAGATCTCTGAGCACCGGGAGAGGAAGCTAGGGTAGAGGAATATGGCGGATGTTACAACTAAAAAGAAAAGTGAGGAGAGACGACTCAAGTATAATGAATCTCGTGAAAGGGGATGACTAGACAACGTGAGGTAGAATTGTGATGGATCTATGGAGGTAGATGTTGCCGGAGGGTGTTGATGTTCACGCGAGGACGTGGGGCCCGAGCGATTGTGTTTACCCCTTATTGGAAAGTGTGTAAGAGAATCCCCTTTAGTTTCTGATGAGAGTTTGTCACATGGAGAAAGAAGAGTCGTTGACATCCATATGAACCCACCTAGTGTCCAATCCCGATGCTTGGTTTTCCAGATCAAGGGAAGAGTATTGTTAACCTATTTAGTATCAGTGGGAGTAACCAATCGGTGCCTAGGAGATATAATTTTTCATTTGGGAAATCCATGGCTGCACATACCATTCCAGTGTTTGGAGGAATTTTTGGGAAAATTACGGATACACAAGCCTTTGGTATCGCATTTGGGAGTGCACGGGGCACATTACTGGTAGTGGGACATTATCACAGACCATCGGTGTGTAATTCAGTGGGACATTGGGAACCTTTGGCGTGACCACTTCAATACTTGGTGGATCTAGTGGTTCTAGTGGGTTAGGAAGAGAAAGACCTGTGGATTCAATGGATCTCGGTGGGTCAGGAGGAATAGGACTTGGTGGACCTAGTGGATCTGGTGGAGAAAACAATGGAGGAAACAACAGAGGGAACCAAGGCTCTAAATCAGGAGGACACGGACCCCAGCCACCCCAAAGTGTTTTTCGAGATGTCTTTACACTTACCAGACTATAAGGGTATTGAAGATGTTACAGAGCATGTGCACAAGTGTGAGTTACTATGGCACACAAAGGGGATCACTAACCTAGAGTAGAAGGCAAGCTAGTTTGTAACTACATTGCAAGGGTGTGTACATAGTTGGTATAGGAAGTAAAACCCCATCAAATGGTGGTAGACTATATAGCATTGAAAAATGATTTCCTCACAGAGTTTCATATTCTAGAGTTCGAGCAGAAGAGCATCAACGCTTTGAAGGAGATCCAACAGGGAATGGCAGAGAGTGTGTAGGAGTATGATGCATAGTTTAAAACTCTCCTTTCCAAATCTGTCATATGAAATTCACCCCTCATAGCATGCTCAATGGTTTGTTGGAGGGTTGATCACTCCATTTAGGAGGGCATTGTCACATAAAATGTTCATTGACCCGCACGAGGCTTTAGAGGTTGCCTTACGTGCTGAAGTTGTTGGGAGTGTGGATACTAGGTGTTAGTCCATTTTTAGAGGCCCAAATTGCTGCAATGGCCAAGCAATTAGAGAGGTTGTATTCAAAATTAGCACATGGTTCATAGTGGGATTTTTGTGTATAGACTACGAAGTGGAGGGACATAGAAAGGATAGTTACCCTCAAAAGTCGGTGCACACTATGGCAGTAGATTGTGAGATCTGCCATGGTGATCATGATGTAGGTAGATGCCCTCTACTCCAATGCACAATCCGTAGGACTATTTCTTGCTACTACAATATATACACCTCTACAACCCATGACACCAAGAATTACAGATTGATTGATCAGATCCATGATGCTATTGATCTGGGTGTGTGCTAGACTAGCCTTGTTGGTAGTTCTAAGGATGATGACCAATGTTATGAAGGGTGTGCAGATGGAGGGGCACATGGAATAGGTTTTCATGGAGGATCTCGTGTGCTCACAAAGAACACAAGGAGGGAGAAGTGAGTCCCATGAGGACATGTTATAATTTTGGATCTACAGAGAATTATAAACATGAGTGTCCTGATCTATTACAATACTCATGGTGTGGGAAGAAGCACAAGTACAAAGAGTTTCTAGAACTCTATGAGCATATGAACTAGCAAAGTACTAAAAAGATAAGGGCGTTGCTATGGTGAGTGTAAAAATTCTGATTTAAAATGGATTCCAAGAGTGGCGCATGGGTTAGAAATAGAACTGTACTTGACAACACGAGCAGATGCCACGCACGCCAGGGAGATGCCAAGACCAAGGACACTAGTTTCTAGAGAGGAGGTGCTACATGGAAAGTACCTAGACCCTACCCATCAAAAATAAGTATACCAGGAGACTATGGACATGATTCAAAGTTTACAAGGGGAGATACAGTGTCTCAAGGAGCAATCAAGGTAGGTGGGGCAGTGGAAGGATAACAAGGTTCCAAGGAGTGACTTGGATGAGGTCAAATAAGTATGTAAAATTTTGAGGCAAGAGAATATTATTCCCTTGTTGGGAGAATGGCTGAGGGAGAAGGTACCACATGCCAAAGTAGAGCACGAGAGATAGGTTTTACATGCAAACCTTTCTCCTCATAGCCTTGAATATGATAAGGAGATTAATTTGAATGCGGTTGTTGATGGATGGCTTCTAAGCAATATCCTCATCGACATGGGAGAAGAGGTGAATGTTCTTACCTTAGATTTCTAGAATCAGATGGGAAGGCTCACATTGCATCCATCTTCAAATGTGTTGTATATGGAGAAAAATACTAAGGCAATGCCCATTGGAGTCCTAAAGGATGCAATTATCACCATTCAAGGGGCCGAGTTCATCGAGACTTCAAATTCTTAGTGCTCACAGAGGAAGACAACTTTCCGTGGTTGTTTGAGCACCCATGGTGTTACAAGAATAATACCGACATAAGGTTTAACAAAGTATATATCAATTTTGAAAACAAGGAAGAACTGATGGTCATCCCTTTAACTGATGGGAATCTAGCACCCTACATAGAGCCATTGGGAGAAGAAGTTCTTAATAGAATCTATGTAATTCACCCCATAGAGGGGGTCATCTAATTTAAAGACACTTAGTCCGTGAGTGATACCACTAGCGTGGGTGTGATAATTGGGCACATGGGACCTATGAGTTAATTGGGTGATAATTAAAAGAACTTATAACAAGGGTGACAAAGGAACACTCACTCAAATGCCTAGGAGGAAAGAAGTTGCCTAGCTACTCTGGGGAGTATTCCATGAGATTTTCTTGCAGGAAATGAAATATCAGTGGAGGAATGAGGATGAAAGAAGAGGAATGCTAGGCTATAACCTACTTGGGACCGCAAAGACGTTGGTGAGCTACACATCGAGAGAACCTCCTAGAGTGGCATGAGGTAAGAATCATGCTCTTTGTAAGGTTTTCAAGGAGTAACATGCCCACAACTATACAAGACTACCATGGTAAAGAGACCACTTCATTTCATATCCAAGAATGTGAGGAAGCCTGGATGGGAAGCATGGAAGCATTACCACCTTTGTTGTGGGTACACAAGTTATACTCCATCTTGAAAGGTTGTGCGCATGTATGGTATGTTCATTCAGAGATGCGTTGTCGATGGGCAATTGGAAAGAGTTGGTGGATGACCTCATTCAATAATTTGAGTATAGAAGTACCAAACCATAATTGGATAAGGCGTTGCAAAAATCAAGTGCCTTACATTGGGAGATAGTGCCATGGTTGAGAATAGGTTGTTGGAATTACTAGAAAATCCTTATGTGGAGATGTGCCTCAATGAGGAAGAATCAGAGGAAGTACATTTTGAGTGTGTGTGCATGGAAAAATAAAAAGGAAAATTAGTCTATGTCATAGATGGGGAAGATATGGAGACCTTGGATGTTGATCATTCGGAGGGTACACACGAGGTCATAGACAATGCTGATGAGCAATAATGCACCTACCATGAGCCTTTAAATATAAAGAAGGTTAATATTAGGATGGATACCAAACCTAAGGAGGCTATCATAGGTGACTATTCGTCAGAAAAGGAAGTTTCGAAGATCATTGATTTGCTACATGAGTTCCAATATTTGTTCCCTTACAGTACCATAAACTCAAAGGCATCCACCATTCCTTGGGAGAGATGAAGAACAAGTTGAAATAAGTTATGTGCCCGATTAGGAAGAGACATTGTCGAATGAATCCAAATTTTCAACGTACGGGTTAAGGAAGAGATAGAAAAAATGATAGTGCTAGGTATCATTAAGGTGATTGAAGAGTCGAATGGATAATCTTAATGGTCATTAGCATCAAGAAAGATGGGAGGATTAGGATCTGTGTTGACTATAGGGACTTGAATGCAGTATGTGTCATTGATCCCTTCCCTACCCCGTTTATGTAATAAATTTTAGAGGGAGTGTCCGGGCACAAAGTCTGCTCCTTCACGGATGGGTTATCAGGGTACCACCAGGTATGGATTGCAAAGGAAGACCAAAGAAAGACAACTTTCACCACTGAATGGGGAATTTTTTCCTACACGGTCATGCCTTTTGGATTGAAGAATGTGCCTGTTGTGTTCTCACGCATTGTAGTGCAAGCCTTCCAGGACTTCATCCATAAATTTCTTCAGGTCTATTTGGATGATTGGACTGTGTATGGTCTTATCAAGGACCATTGTGATAACTTGAGACTAATGTTTGAAAGGTGGTGACAGTTGAGGATATCCATCAACATTAAGAAGTGTGTCTTTGTTATCCCATTTGGAACCTTATTAGGGCATATCATATACAAGTAAGGATTACTAGTAGATCCCACCAAAGTTGTAGTCATTGTGGGTTTGGGGGATCCTACTAGCCAAAGCATCATGTGTGGATTCCTTGGACACACAGGATATTATAGGAATTTCATCAAGGGGTATGCCAAGATCACCGTGCCCTTAGAAGAATTGTTGAAACACAAAAGTGCCTTTCATTGGGGAGAGGTGCAGTAGAAGGCATTTGACACTTTAAAGGAAAGGCTCATAATGATGCCCATATTATGTGTTTTCCTTCTTGGGATAATCCTTTATATGTGTATGTGGATGCCTCACGGACAACAATGGGGGTAGTACTAGCACAACCTACGAAGGATTTTCGATCATCCCTTGAGCTTTGGAAGTAGGAAATTGACACCAGCAGAGAAAAATTACACAACTACTGAGCGTGAAGCATTGTCAATGATCTATGCACTACATAAGTTCAGAAATATTTATTGGTAACACCCTTCATATTCTACACAGACCACATGGCATTAAAGTACTTAGTCAACAAACCCATTTTGTAAGGGCACATATGTTGTTGGGTCCTTCTATTTTAGGAATTTGAATTTACAGTGGTGGTGAAGCCAGGAAATAATAATTTAGGGCCTGACCACTTGTCAAGGATTGATTTGGGAGAGGACGTGCAAAGCATTAAGGATACCATGCTAGATGCGTAACTATTTAGATTACATTGTGCGCCCTTAGACTTGGAATATATCACAGTGTTCTTAAAAATAGGTGTGGCACCCAAAGGGATGAAGGATGTTGAGAGAAAGAATTGGCAATATGCGCCACACCCTACATACTTATTAGTGGATACCTATACAAGTTGGGTCATGACGAGGTTATGCGCCGATGTGTTTTGGAACATGAGCACGTAGCCATTATGGAAGAAGCACATGGTGGGATTGTAAAAGGGCACTATGCAAGAAATACTACTATGTGAAAGATTTTATTAGTAGGGATTTGGTGGGAAACCATCTACAAAGATTACATTAAGTTTTACAAGGCCTATGACCATTGCCAGCTGGCTGGGAAAACTGGGAAAAAGAGATGAAATGCCCTTGTGACCAATAGCCAATGTTGAACCATTTGAGAAATGGGAAATCGAATTTGTAGGACCAATTGCACCATCCACGTAAAGGACTAGTTCGTGCTATATCATCACTTTCACCGATTACTTGACATAGTGGGCAGAGGCAAAGCACCTACAAAATATTGTATCATGGCGACAACTACTCAATTCTTATGGGAAAACATAATCAATAGATATGGTTTCCATTTAATTTTAACAAGTGATAGGGGTACACACTTCCTCAATAAAATAGTTAGGATCTTGTTGGCATAATTTATGGTGGCCCATCATAATACTACCCCATATCACCCTCATGCAAATGGAACTCTTTGAGGCATTTAATAAAATACTAAGTCATACGTTAACTAAGATCTGTGACGTCAAAAGACAGATTGAGATGATAACATATAATCTATTCTATGGGCATATAGAAAAACCTATAAAAAGTTAAACAAGGCCACACTATTTCAATTAGTGTTTGGCGTGGAGGCTATTTTACTAGTGGAATTCATGTTACCATCGATGTGTATAGTGCGTGCAGGAGGTATAACCGATGAGAAAGTGTTGGAAGAAATAATTGATAAATTGATGTAGTTGGATGAAAGGTGATCACTTGCTAGGTGGAGTTAGAAGATAGAAAAAGTAAAAAAAAATCATGACATGATCGTCATATCAAGAACAAGAAGTTTGAAGTTGGGAAGTTGGTGTTATTGTATGATTCCAAGTATCTACGCCATCTTGGGAAGTTGAAATTCCATTGGTTGGGACCTTACCTCATATCATACATTCTTGATTCAGGCGCTTGCCAGTTACAAGCATTGGATGGGACAAGATTACCAGGTCACTTCAATGGGAGTAGGCTGAAGCCCTACTATAAATAAGTCTTCTTGGTGTTTGTAAATAAGGTTGTGTTACCAGTTAGTTTAGGTTTCCCTTTATGCAATTTCCTTTTCTGTGTTTCCCTTTCTCTTCGTTTGTTTAGTTGTTTAATTTTGCCTTGGCGATGGTAACCACATTATTTTTGAAGGATATGCATGCACGAGAGAGTCCGCATCTGTTTTAGTATGGGGTGGAGTGATACAAAGTATAGGCCCGTAATACAAGTTAAACCAGAGTAGTAGAAGTTGTGATGAATGGCTTGGTTGATGGATACATAGCACGTAGAATGAAGAAAGTGCATAAAATAAGAGGTGGACAAAAAGGTTGGTGTTAGGATAAGACTTCAGAGAAACCACACACAAAGGAGGAAGAAGCATAGAAACAACATGAGGTAGGTGAGAGCAAAAATCGGGAAGAACAGAAGAAGTGCCTTCGGTGTTGTTAACACGTGCATATGAGTCTTCTATCATGATGGATTGTTTTGCGCGCTAGATGGGTGTAGAATGTTGCGTGTAATATTGGGTGCATAAGTGAAGGTGCGTAAGGATAGCTTGGTGGAAAAATCCACATTTAGTGTCAAGTATAGTGGTAGGTAAAATAGCATTTAATGCTGGAAAGAATGAAAAGCTATAAATAAGAAGTTGGGAACTCATTATTTTACCTTGTGTTTATGAAGTAAAGAGATTTCTCATGAACTAGGGCATCCAAAAGTGATCTATGTGAAGAAAAATTGAATAAATCTAAAGAGGATGTGACTAGAGTAGATCCACAAACCAGTAGGAAAGGAGTACATGGGCATAGAGGGAGTTGTTGAGAAGTTTTGTCTTATGGAAGTATTGTTTTAGTTAGGGTTTGTTGGCTAGGGCATGGTGTTAGGAGGGTTTCTTCGCAAGATTAAGTATTAGGGTTAGATAGAGTGGTAGAACAGAGCAAGGAGAAGACATTTTGAAGTGATAACCTAACTAGAAGAATGACACCAAAGAAAGCAACCATCTCACCTAAAAAGTAGAAGGGCAAGGGCAAGGGGAAGTAAACACCTATTGTCACAAGCACAAACGAAGAGTGGTACATGGAGATGCAATACCCAAATGGGGTATAATCTCATTTATGGAAGATGACTGTGAGTGACTATAATCACCGCACCAACATGATAGAAAAAGAAACAGCTTTGGAGTTGATTCACCCAACAAACAAAAGGACACCATAGGGCTTACCCATATACAGTGATGAAGTAAAGGTTAAATTGGAGAAGACAGGTTACTACAACTTTATGAATTACCTTACTTTGGAAAACCTGAGCGCCTCTACTAGTGGCTAATGGCACGCATTCATGAAGACCATTTTTATTTCGTGGGGTGCAAGATGTACATAACTCCCCAGTTAATTTCCAAGTTCATAGGCCTTATCTATGAGGGGGATAGTATTGATGATGACCTAAGTGATAAGGAGGCCATCAAGGAAACAATAGATGCATACAAATATAAGAAAGGATCGTGTTACTTTGACATCATAGAGATCCTAGACCCCATGATGAGGATGGCCACGTGCTTGGTAACCAAGCTCAATGATCAAGAGAGATGGACTCAAGTGAACAAGGCATGGCTGAATGTATGCCGAAGATATCTAAGGGGACCATCTACAACTTGTCTACTTTCATCATGGATGAAATCATTAGCAATGCATGCAAGAAGGTGAGAAGATACTATTTGGAAATGTTCTCCTCACAATTTTCTTCTCAAAGATCGGAGTTCCCAATGGGATGGAAAGGTTTGTTTGGGAGTACCCAGAAGAGGATCCCTCGCCCGCGAAGAGGTTCATAAAATATACTTGTGAGACCATGACAACCACTCACAAAGCATGTTAGAAAAGTGGTACAAGTGCATGAGGGATGCATTCAAGGAAGAATGGAGGATTCTAGAGTAGTTACCCACACTCGTGAAAGGAGAGGAAAAATTCATCGTATATCAACACTTCTGCATTGGTAGATTTAGGTTGACAGATGAAAACATGGGCCCCTGGTGCAAGCTTCCCTTCTCCTTCACCATGTAATACTTCCAAGCAGGGGTGAACAAGTTCAAAGAGGCCAAGAGACTAAGGTTCGACCTTAGTGAGGTGGATCAAGACCACAAAGAACTTCGCAGGAAGTTAGTTTACCCTAAGAAGCACACATACGTGGAGAGATATGTCTCCCACGAGATATAAATGATGAAGCTAGTAACATTTTCAATCACTGGAAGGGATGTAGAAAGGATATACCTTTGCATAAGGCCAAAATTTGAAAATGGTGCATACTTGGAAAATGATGTATCCATCCCTGAGGACCCCATAGGAAGAAAGAAGCTTGCACCAAAGAAGAGGGAAAGAGAAGAGGTGTAGAAAGCACCAAGTATTCAAACTACATAAGTGGTAAGCACATTGGAGATAAGTGCTAAACCCAATAATTACACATGGAGAAAGAATTCCTCGATTAAAGAAAATAATCCAGAGGAAGAAGCGTCGAGCACGAAGAACCCATCACCCAGGAGAGGTCACTAGAGGAGGAGGAGAAGGAAGTAGAATCTCCTGCCAGGAAGAAGCAGAAGGTGACAAGAAAATGATTCAGAGGATACAAAGAGCTTGGAGGCCTATAGAGGCGAGAGAGATGATGATGATGAAGATGAACCAAGAGGTGAGGACCATCCTATCTATGAAGTACATGACTCGGAGGAGGAAGGAGAGGAAGAAGAAAATGAGTACATATTTGTCAAGAGGAAGAATGACAAGGAAGAGGTAGATACTCAAGACAAAGGGGTAAGCGAAGAAGTTACAAAAGAACAAAGGACCCCAAGCCTCACTAAGGAATAGGTAGATAATGCCGTGGAGAAATAGGTAGCAAAGATCATCGAAGACCTAGTAGAGAAAGAGATGGAATGCAGCGTGGACTTGGTGATGAAGGAAGTAGAGGAGGAAAGTGTAGAAAAGGAATATGGCAGCATGGGAGGGGATCCTAGTTTGGATGTGAGATTTCCTAAGGCCGCGTGCATGGGGAGAAAAAGTGCAGAGGCATCACAGTTTAGAGGATGGGCTATATTGATGATCCAAACAAGGTGTTGCATGTGTTTATTCAAAGCACCATACCAATGGAGCAACTCTTGGCTATGACATCATTTGATGAGGAAGGTCCATACCCTTAGACAAGGAAAATGCTTTCTTGGGCATTTGATTCCCATATCGAAAAACCAAAATTCAAAGTAAGCCAAGGGGAACTAATGAAGGTACCAGAGTCAAAAGGTGACAACCCCTTGGTTAATGCTCAGTGGCTATGAGATGAGAAAATCAGAATGCGCCAACAAAGTTTTAGTGGATGTAGAGGCCAAACTCTTTAGGAGGAATGACAGGGTGAAGTTCCTAAAGGTAGAACTAGAGAAGAAGGAAGAAGAGTTAGAGAAAATAACCAAGGACTTAAAGCAAGAGGAGATAATCATCATGTAGCTAAGGTGTGAGTTAAAAGAAGATAAGGAAAGGGTGCACAAGGTCTACAAGAAAGCAGAGATGATCATAGATGCCATTTTATTAAAGCATATAGATCTAACGCCACTTACGCAGTAAGTATGGATCCACCTTGTAATTTCTATAGGACTTGACCCATGTCCTCATAATAGAAAGAAGACCACCGGCCTTAGATTATGTAGAGGAGGCATTAGCATGCAAATAAAAGGAGAAAAAGATGAAGGTTGTGGAAATTGTGGCCCAATACAAGAAATTCCTCATGGATGTGAAAGTAGACGCCTAAGTCACTGAGGCCACTTATGACAACTGCACCGATAGAGATAGAGTGGCGAGCATTCTGGTCATCACCCATGAAGTAGAGCTCAAGGATTTCCAGGAGAAGAATAAGGGGAATAGAGCGGAACGTGATAAAATTCTAGCCAAGGTTGAGAATAAATCAGAGGCTATTGAGACCTTATGGGGCTCAATCAAGAACCGGCTGAAAGGAGTTGTATCCCCAGATCACTCAAAGGATGGACGCACTCAAGGATTTGGGAAAATAGTTAGAGGGGATTATGGAAACAATGAATACCCAAGGAGAAGGGCTAAGATTTGAAGAGGTGAGTGCCCTAGTCGAAACCTTTTTCAATAAACACAGAGTGAGGTCAATACCTGGAATAAGTTGGAGGTAGACTTGATGAAATATTTTCCTTGCCTCTTACAAAAATAATCACATTTTCCCCATTCTTTCATTCTTCCATAAATTCTTCATTCCTTTATTCTTTCTCCAAACTATTCAAGGACAATCATTCTTTATTCTTTGAGAAGGTGTTCCTAAGGGTGGAGAATAGGTGTAGTGTGGGGTGATGTTGGGCCCCTAAAATATTGGCTAAGTACAAGAAGGCGCGTGGGTGTGCAAGGAGAAAGCGCATAGGATATGGTTTTAGGAGGGTTTTAGTAGAACTAGTGGCACGTGTGCAAGGCAGAGCAAAGATCAGGGGACTTAGCCATATTTGGCATATCGGGTAGAATATGAGGAAAGCATGACCCGACTGTGCATGCAGAGTGGATAAGGTGTCAGCCTAGAAACTTGGTGCCCATGGAAGGAATATACCTTGTGATAGAAGATTCTAGAAAGTCATCATGGCAAAGGATGGAGAGATCGCATCTGAAGAAGCATGCTCCCATGGAGAACCACTTGGACACTTGGTACCTGATCTACACCTTCAGAGAGGCATGGTGGTGTTTTCTGAGGCTATAAATACAAGCACCCGATAGATAAAAAGATACAGAAAGAGAAATAGGCGAAGCCATGCAGGAATATTGTGAGAGCTCCATAGGTTGGGTTTAGAGGATCTGTAGGAGTATGTTGTACTAAGGGGATGGGTTTGAACATTTTATTTGTACTATGAAGGGCCTAAGTCTAGTTCTAATGCATGACATTGGTCTGCATTATCATATGAATATGTGATTGCCTGAGTTAATGTAATGTGGTTATCAACATGCTTAATATGAATATATGTGTGGTTCCAATTCTACTTACATATGTATGGATCAGTTATATATATATTTCATATGAGTGGGTGTAAACCCTTGTGCATTTCTTTTCTGTTATGATTCAGATCTATGTTCTATAATGCTTTCCTTATATGAATGAACACATTGGTCTAGAAGTCATTCTGAGCTCTAAGATGAATGTATGGTTCCTTTCCAATCTGTTCACTTAAGTTTCTATCGTAAATAATGAATTCTCACACAACTCACATAAAGGAGGGACTCGGCGCCCGTGTGTGCCTCGGGTGAGCACCCAACACCCACTGGGTGATAGGCCGACACATGTGGGATTTCCTTATTCTTTGAGAAAGGAATAAAAATGACTGCAAACATCCTCTGAGAGCATTATGGGAAAATATAAAGCATTTGAGGGTGATGTCAAAGAGTATTGAAGATGTATGAGGTAGTTTAGGAAATTTTAGGAAAGAAAAGTTGATTCAAGGACAACTTGTGTAAAACCAAGTTTTTTGGTGTATGGAATGAATGTGCTAATGGAGAAAACTAAAAATTCAGATGATTTCGGGAGTTCTAGAAGGAGTTTGGAGGAAAAAAAGATTAAATAATGAACATAATTGTGAAAATGAATATTTTTCTTTTCCATTTGAGGAAGAATACCTTCTCAATGATGAATGTATGAGTATGAAAGTACTCAAGTATTTTGAGGATGATACCAATCATGAATAAAAATGGTGATATTCAATAATATTTGGGAACGTGAGTTTCAATTGTTCAACCATTTCCTCGATAACCAATGTGAAGAATTTCCAAATGAGTATGAATGTGAGTATAAAACTTTATTTTTCCCTTTTGGTGGAGAATATTCTATCAATAATGAACAGGATGAAATGAAGGTGCTTGAATATCCCACGTGTACCTCCATCACAGAGATTATTATTACAGACCATGATGAGAATGATGATCATTTCATTTTGTCCCCAAATTTGTGTCCACTCTTTGTTCAAGAGAGTGAAATTTTATGTAAGCCATGTCATAGCATGCAATGGGTCAAACATGAGTTGGTGAGTATGAAAGAAATTAATTTGGGTTAGTTTTAAAACATGAATAAAATGAGGTCTATGATGATGTTGAATATTTCAAAATACCTACCAATATTGATCTCGAGAAGTAATTGTCATAGAGAACATGAAAAATCAGGATAGTTTCTCATTGGAGAGCATGAGGCTAGTTTTGAACAAGCTAAGCTGACATGGTTAAAAGTCAATATTTTGGTAGTATGAGGATGAATATGATCACAATATCCTTCTTCCATGAGATATGAAGTATTCTAGAGCATCGAATAAGTGTTCAGAAACACTGTTATGAAATCTGCATTGTGATGGGAACATGATGATATCTTCTGATAACAAAGCAAGAGTTAGGATATGAGGATCACTTTATTACTTATTTAGGATTTCACAATTCACTTATGTGACCAAGATTAAATTCTATGATGCTCAAACCTTTTTATTCTTGTCTTTCACTTATTGAAATAGGTCCTCACTTTGCAAATAAAGGATTTCTCCCTAAATGAAGTTATTGTCCTATGACCACTTGTCGAATTGAAGTTGTGTGGCTGCATATGATTCCTCCGTTTAGGTGTGAACACACTACAAATTTTTGTATGAGTTTTTAAGACATGATTACCTTAAACTTACTGCATGAGCTTTACATTTCACTCTTAAACATGATGACACCCTTTTTCACTTCACGACTCACCTCCTCAATCAAGATACTACTTGAGTGGAAACATGCATACAACATCTAAACACCCTTTTGATAAATTTTCTCCTCATGAAAGTAGATCTTGAAGGTGAATAAAATGTTCTGATCTCCACAATGTACCAATATCATTATCAATCACGTATTAAGTGTTTAGAAACACTCTCGGGAGATATGCATTTCTTGAGAGTATGAGGTGATTTCTAGTATCACATTTGGTGGCCTTGGATAAAAATGGATGCTAAAAAATGTAGAGCATTCTTTAATATTTATGTTTCCTAATGTTTTTCTTCCTAACTAGTTATGGAGCTCCCAAACTTAGCTAGAGAAGTCAAGGTTCACTATTTGACTACTCATTCCTTGCACCTGAAAACACTCTTTTGAATAGACTATCCATGAATGATAAAACTTTTCCTAAATATTCATAAACTACTTCCAACACATTCAAGGATATAAAATACCATATTTTGATACTTAATAAAATTTCATAGCCCTCTTAGAGGATGCACACATGCTCTGAAATGGCCAAAATCGTCCTTTCTAGGATTGTCAGAGAATTAGTCTTTTACTACACTTCAGTGAATGGAATAATGGACCTTTTACACTTTGTTTTGAAAAATTCTACATGTTCACATAATGCATTAGGACTACCTTTAAGGGAAAATTGGTCATGACATAGGGAGTAAGTTAGCTTGGAAAGGGATTATGGAATATTTGGGAACAATATTTTAAAGTGTGGCTTGGTTTTCATGGTTTAAGTTTTGTATTTTTGTGTTAGTCAATTCACATAAAAACATATCCATATGAATATACCCCTCTTACCCTTCCTACATTAAAAATCCTCCTTGAATGGAATCATATTTAGGTTTCTCATATACTTCTTACTAATATCATTCTCATGAGAATAAGTGACTTCTTGATCCTTCACACATGATGGTCTTGGATATGTTGGTAACTTTGAGTAGATAATTTTGATTTATTCCTTAAAGAGATTTGTAAAAATGGAAGAGTTATGATACAATGATCATTAAATCTCTCCTTGAGCCTCACATATCACCTTTGAACATGATGATCTCTCCCTCATCTCACAATTCACCTCACTGATCAAGATGTCACCCGAGTGGAAGCATGATTATGATGTCCCGCCACTCTCTTTCTAAATTATTTCTCATGTAGATAGTTTCCTCCTCATGATAAAATGATTGATACCTGAATGAAACTTGGAGGAATGTGTGGAATTAATTTAATGTTCTTGACTTCCACACTTTGCACTAAAAATTGTAAATTCCACCTCAATCATGGTGTTGTCACCTCCCCAAGGGTTGTGAATTTTCCTCTCCATTTTAAAAATGTTTGGGTAAGGTGACTATAAAAATGCCCTTGTAAGGGTTCCTTTAAAAAGAGCTAATTTCAAACAGTTAGTCATTTTTCAAAATTGTGAGTTTTGAGGCTTTTTATTTATTATGCATATATTTTAGGTTTTTCTATCCCTCATGTCCCAAGTTTCTCTAGGCCGTCTGTTCCTCGATTTTATGCTTTTCCCACATGACCTTGTTTTCCTTTATTTTCGATCTCTTTGGCTTTTTAGGAAAATTGTGTCATGATGTCCCAAGGACTGCTCTGGGGTCAAATGTTTATGACTTATAATTTTAGTGTGTTACAGGTATTTTGGATTTTCATGTCTTGGATGTCTTGAGTTCCCCCGACTTCCATTTCCTGCAAGACCACTTTTGTCAATTTTCATTCACTACAGATTTTTCAGGTTCACGCATCCCACATGTTATGTTGTCCCTTGAGCCGGTTGTGTGAATTTTCTCTATTTTTTCCACTTCCTATTCAAATCAGCTATTTTGGCTCCATGCATCCCAGATGTTCCAGTATCCCATGGGCCAATTGTGCACTTTTGTTCCACCTTTTCCAATTTTCATTGTCTTAGGTTGACATAGAGTATTTATTACCTCATTTATTTCACTTTTCCGACCTACTTGATTTTGTATGCACATAAATAGTTGAGGTAATTGGTTATTTTACCAGCTCACTTGTATTTTCTAAATACCATTTAGTTTATCCCTCTCCACTATTTGTAGTCATGGTCCAGTGATGCGGCCTAGAATTTACCAAGAATAACACCTAAACACACTTTGGCACATCACTCAGCCTAGACTGAGTGCTCACCCAAAGCACGTAAAGGTATCAGGTCCCTCTTTAGGGTTGTTGTTGCAGGATGTTAACATGATGAGGACTTAAAGCTTGCAGATCCATAGCTAATACATCATTATACGAGCATGCTAGATCTATCTCTAAGGGAGAATAGAATTAAATATTACCCATGATGAGATAAAAAAACATACTAGATTCAGCCAATATCCTCCATTATATTCAATGTAAATAAGTATATAGAAGCTTCATTACAATAACATGTAGTATGTACGTAACATATTTAGCAACATTATCTCTCTCTGTATGCACACACATCTATATATGTATATCTACTACATAGTTCACTACATATATATAAGGGTGGGGACTTTCCCTTCACCACTTATTCATTCCAAAAATAGGTCACATACTATTAATAGCCATGCATTATTTACAAGCATAGCCCCACATGCAAGTGTGCTAACTATAGACTTCGTCATTTAACTACGGTGATAATCATATTCCTAGCTTGTATCTATGCAAAGTGCTTTGTATCTCGATCCTCCAAAATAAATAATGCATGGTGCGCACGTCTCTACCTCATTTGTGTGCTCTACATGCCATCTCTAAAAATAGACCTTTATGAGCAAAAATGGCTAAGTCCTAAAAGTTGAACTTCTTCTCCACGTGTGTGTTCTCCTATCCATTCGTGCCTTTGAATATGACATGCTTTCCTACATGGACTTCTTGTGTGATTTTTGTCAAGTGTTCTCTGATCAACATTACCCCACACTAATTTCATTGTCACCATAAAAATGGTTATCTCCAAAATGAATCAAATAATAGAAGAATGGAAAGAATTGTGATGAATGAAATAATGTTTTTAACCTCACAGTCTCTTCTCTGCAACCTAAAAAATTAATTCAGGATATTCCTATTTTATTTCATCCTCCAAGTCTCGCCACTCAATGAGTGCTTCCTCTACTTTTTTCCGGAATGTCCACATTAATGGACTCCAGCTTCATCCTTCACGATCTCTCCTTTCTCATTTTTCAAGACCAACACAATGTTAGGCATTACATTCATCCTTCCTCTATTAAATCCATCTTCGTGTAATTAGTTTCCCAAGCTTCTCTAGCCGCTTTTGTGTGGTTCTTAGGTTGCTATCAAGGCCTCGTGCTTCTGTTTAACCATTGTTAATCTTTACTCCTTTGCGCCAATGTGTCATCCTTTATCAATTTTGGACCTCTTTGTTCTCCTCCTTCAGATTCTTCTTACCTATGGAGTTGTACAGATGTTCAAGGCTTGGTCTGCCTTCTTTGGTTCTTCTTACAATGCTTGCAAAAGTCCTTCATATGATGAAATCTTCCACATCACTAAATCCCTCTCTCAATCTGCATCTTGCCTTGGATATTTTGGCACCACATAATGCGTAGAGGTTCATCTTCAAACACAAGGCCTATTAATGTACCTACGTAGTGTATCACCCAAGGAAACATATCTGGTACCTTTGGCTCTAAGTATAGCCTAGCTCTTATGACATTATCACTAATTTCCTCTACGATCTTTGATAAATATAGAGTTCTTATTCTGCACTAAGTCTCTTTCCTGTGTTAGGTGCACTATTTCCCCATCCTTATTTTTTATCTCTTCCCTTAGTGCCCTACTTATGGAAGCCTTGTCTATATTGTGCCTTTCCACCTCTGTTGATACTTTTACCAATGCATTGCTCACTTGTTCATCTGACATAATAGTAGGCTTTACTATTATGTGTTTAGCCTAAGGTGTCTTTTTTTCAACCTGCTCAACATGCATGACTCCTCACACACATCAAAATTTGGTTCATTTATGTGTGTGCATCGACCATGATAATTGCTTCCATGTGTGCATTATAGCCATATCTTCATCCATTAATTCCTAGCCATATAAATCCTTTTGCGTCAGTGTGTTCTGGAAATGGGAGCAGACAATTTTACCTATGTCCTCAGCATAACCCATGGCTAGTGGAATGTGCTCCCCGCTTGTTCTTCTTGACCTATCCTTCTTAGGAACTTGAGCTTCCAGATTTGGAACTTGTGTTTCCATGTCTGAGCAGTCTCTATAGCTGTCTCATATGTTCCCTTTTCCTCTTCTCCTTCCTTCATTTTTTCATTTTTGATTCTTATACATTCTCTGGAAGTGTAGAAGAATTAGGTGGGCTCTCCTCTAACTCTTCTACCTCCTCATTCAATTTTAGTTTCTTTCTCCTTTTCTCGGTTGTCTCCTTCATGGAGAGATTCTAGGTGATCTGTGCACTATTTGCGGGTAGCACCTTGGGTCATTGTTATCCCGAACACTCTCTTAAATCGGTGATCTCCTTGACCGCATCCAAGTCCTCATCATCCCTCTTATGTGGCTGAGGTGGTGTAGTTGTGTGCTCAATTTCATCCTTATTTGTAGGATGTATTCTACCTCTATGTTCCAAACCACCACTATCTTTGCACTCATCCTCCTCATCCTCTACTTTAATTTACTCTGTGGATTAGGCACTATAATTTTCTCCATGGTATGCTTACCCTTCGGTAGCCCTTGGAGTGCGGACTCATTCTCCACATACTTATTATTCTCTAACTTGGGCTTCAATGAAGGTACACTGGATCTTGCTCCAATATCTCCCATATCCAAACTTACTAGTTTAATGCTCAATACATCTAAAATGACCCCTTTAATATATGCACCCTATCCTTGATACACATATTTCTTCCTTAACGCATGGTAGTCACTATCTACCTTGTCCAAATTGAATGTTAGGCATCACACATCCGAGAACCTATGTACGACACTGGAAGTACCTTCATGAAGGCATATGGTAACTTACACCAAGGGCTCCATGTTCCATCCCTCATGGTGAACCGCACTATGAAAAAGTGCTAGTATACAACAAAGCCGAACTATCTTTCCAACCATCAAGGCATGTCCATGGGGATGTGCCATTCTTCTTCAAAGGCCACACGAGCTTATCATACCATTTCTCACCCCTTTTCTTGACCTATTCTATCATGAATCCATCACAAAAGGACTTTTGAAGTGTTATGTAGGTGACTTGTGTTCCATGGGATACTCCCATATCTTCTCTTTTGGTCCATTAGGTACTCTGATCTCCATGAACACCAAAGTGACAATAAACAAATCAAAGCTGATCTTTCTTCTTGTGTGCACTTCTTCAACGATAGTTTCGCAATGTAACCTGAGATGTTGTAGACTACCCTTCGAGACATATTTTAGCAATGTGTAGCCAAGGTATTCACTTGTGACCACCTTTCCTGGTCATTTAGCTTTGTAACAAGATGTGCGGATGCTTACACAAATAAATGCTTCTTTAGTTTATCTATATCCATGCCACGCAGACCCTTTTTGTACCACATCTCCTTTCTGGTCTCCAAGATTACGACCTTGTATGTTAAACCATTCTTCAAATCTTCTCTTGTGCCCTTCAATCTTGTTACTGTGGAGATGAGAATGACTGAAATTATGAGTTTGCATCCTACAAAGTAGAAAAAATCTCTGTGCACTCTGCTCATGAGCCACTGGTACAAGGGATCATATTTCTTGAATTAAGGGAGCTCAGTATAGGCTGGTAAACTCCAATCCTCTTCAAAATACTCTCACCAACATTTTCGTATACTAGCATGTCTTTTGCCATGCGTTTATTTGTCTTTGTGTTCGGTAAGGCATCAAGCTATTTCTTATTATCTATGGTATGGTGGTTTTACTCCCTCATTGTTCTTCTCCTTATGTGAGAATCGACTCCTAGTCTATGATGACCCCTATGGATATTACATTTTAGAAAAATTACTTTCAGAGCCATCTCCTCTTCTTATGACCACCTTCTTCTTTCCTTTCACTTCTACTACTACTACTATCTTAGATGCCATTTCTACCTTGTAATCCTTTATAAATACTCACCTCTTAAATTATGAAATGTGTGAATCAAACCATAGCTCGATTCAAATGCCCTAGGTGAAATCACTTTCCCTCACTCCTCTCCATCGCCTTGCTTCACTCAAACCCTTCACCACCAGGGATGCAAGCTCTTTATGCACACAGATCTCTTCATCATGACTAAATACACACCTCTCACACCTTAATTCGATCACTTGGATCTTCACACTTAGCTCTTTTTCAAATAATCTTAATCAAAATGGTAAAAATGAACTCGCATCCCATCCTTATATATATTTTCAAAATTTCGATACATTTATTACTCCACCTACCAAATATCCTCTCATTAATTGACCAATTCCATTCTTTCTACATGGTACATCTTCACGCCCCAGCTATAACCTTCTAGTGTGCCTTTCTACCCTCTGGTCACAGACTTCTCTTAAGCACGCTTCCTTGCACTCAAGTACCTTGTCACTACACCTTCCACCGGTAGTTGTTATGGCCTATGCTTACCTCACGTTATACTATCCCTTCATTCATCTCCATCTTTGGTCACTATTTAGAAGCAATCCTTTGACTTGAAAAGAACTCGTAGCAACTTATTCCTTTCACCTTTCAATTCCCATAATCTTGTACCTTGATATCGACAACCACCCCACACTAAAATTATGTGCATTCCTCTACGCATAAACATGCTTCATATATTAATTATATTCTTCCGAACAAGCGTGCTTATTTCACAACACACCAAATAAATTAACAAAGCATAACAACAAAGAAGGAAACACATTAAGGAAATACATAATTGAAAACCTAATCTAAATGGAAATATTTCCTTATTACAAACACCAAGAAGACTTATTTATAGTAGGGCTTCAACCTACTCTTGTTGAAGTAACTAGGTAGCCATGTTCCATCAAGTGCTTCTAACTAGCAAGCACATGTTTCAAGGATGTAAGTGATAACATACAACCCCAACCAATGTACCTTAAGTTTTCCTAGATGGTGCAAGAACTTAGAGTCATAGAGAAACACCATTTGTCCAATCTCAAACTTCTTGTCCCTTATGTTTCTGTCATGCCATGATTTATTCCTGGACTTTTCTTTCTTCTGACTCTAACATGCTATGGCTCTTCACTCATCCATATTAATAATCTTTTCAATCCATTCTTCTAAATATTTCTCATCAGCTAGACCTCTAGCTTGTGTAATACTGTACAAAGAAGGTAACATAAATTCTATAGGAAGAATGGATTATGTGCCAAACACTAACCAAAATGGTGTGGCCTTGTTCAATATCTTATAAGTTGTTTGATATGCCCAAAGTACTGCAGATACTTTATCATCCCAATTCTTTCTTCCAACATCACATATTTTTTTCAATGTTTGGCTCAAAATTTTGTTGAAAGCTTTAGCAGTTGCATTTTCCTAAGGATGATAGGGTGTAGTCTTATGGTGTGTAATCATGAACTCATCCAATAGAATTTTGATGGTCTCATTAAGAAAATGTGTGCCCCTATCACTGGTCAAACTTAAAGGGCATCCATAATTGGTAATAATATATTCCCATAAAAACCGTGTTGTGTTGGTAGGATATTTTGTCAGGCCAAAATATGAGGTTCAACCATAGTACACGGATCAAATCCCTCCTCAAAGACAGGTGAGGCAACTTGTTTATTACTGATCTAAAACATGATAGGAATAATATGTATATATTCACACTATTCTAAGCATTGAGGTTTGGATACAATCCAAATCCATATCAACACAAGATGGAGATGTTACGATTCTAGAAATACAATGGATTAGGAAACTATTATAGATGAAACAGTGGGAAGGGAATTAGAGGAACATATTTTCTTTCAAGAAAACACGAGATCAAGAAATACTTATACGAGTTTTAGATAATGGGTGTAATATTTGAAATGATTAAAATAATCAAGAACACTAAACAAAGAAATCCATATCAACACGAGATGGAGATGTTATAGTTCTAGAAATAGAATGGATTAGGAAGGAAACTATTATAGACAAAAAAGAGCGGAAGGGAATTAGAGGAACATATTTTCTTTCAAGTAAACACAGATCAAGAAATACTTATACAAGTTTTAGATAATGGGTGTAATATTTGAAATGATTAAAATAATCAAGAACACTAAACAAAGAATAGCTTAAGATCCCATGACGTAAGAAAAATCTCTCAAGATAGATGAATCGACAACATAAAGTTTGTAAAATAACACTTGTTTCTATTCCTCAATGATTAAAAAGAAAATACAAAGTTTTTCTTCTTCTTCACAATAGCTCTCAATATTCTAAAAATCTACTTTTTTGGAATGTAAAAGCATCCCTTATTTATAATAGAAAGAGTAGAGATAAAATAGGATAAATTCTAGAAAATAGTCATTTAACAAGAATTCTACTTTGCTTGAATCTCAAGTAGGAGAAAAGTCAAAATTTACTTCCTATGCGACAAAACAAAATGAAAAAGACATATCAATCTCTGGATGGAAATGACATGAAACATTATGCTTATTCTATTTCTTCATCCTTGTCTTCCTCCAGTGAAGCTTGCTTGTCTCAAAATTCTTGGAACTTCCAGATTATGCCCTACATCTCAGCTTCATCTGGCACACTGGAATAGTCACTCAGAACCTTGCAAGTTTCTTGAGTGTCACTTGCGTTGCTAGGAAGTTTCTTCAATCTCTTATTGAGTTTCCTTAGTGATTCCAAAACATTCTCAATCCTTATGAACTTATCAATGGTTTTCAGATTGAAGATGGAAGTTGGTTCGTGCTAGATTGATTCTTGGATTTGTTTATAGAAGTCATCAGCAGGTAGAATATTTGAGCTTTCATCCAACACCTTGGCAAAGATCCTAGACAACTCTTCTTCTATGTCATTTGTGGCATTAACCAACCGATCTCTCGATTTCCTCAACTTACCGCAAGCTTCATTGAGAATATTTATCCTGAATCGATGGCTTTGATAATCTAGAAATTCTTATCCCCATGTGTAATGATTCCTTCTTCCATCAAGATACGGGATGGAACCTGTTTTAGCGCATTGAGAGCCTCAAAAGTTAACTCGAGGTTCCTAAATTCCTGTGAAAATTCATCATCCATTTTATCACCATCCTTCTTTATTTCCTCTAAGGATTTATAAACCTCCACTGTGTCATCAATGACCTTTCTTCCTTGTAGGAGTAGCCTCTAAATCCATTCATCAACCATTCTTCCCTTCTCATTGATTTTTTCAATCATAGGTACTGATGAGAAATCAAACCTAATAGGAGTAGGGGTAAGAGATGACAGTTTTGATTGAGAAGGATTTGAGAGCTTGAATAATACCTCTCAAACCGTTTAACTTTCTTATTTAACTTATATTTACTCATCTTTTTTTCCTTCACTTCCGGAATAGCATGTTCATGGCATCCTGTGCATCCTGTTGTGATCCTTTTGTTGTTACCTTTCCTAAATCAACCCTTGTAATCTGATAATCAAAGGTGACCATTATATCCTCCTTTGTTTTATTTTCCACGGGAGTGTCAATCTCTACGAAAACTTATGCCCTGAGGCATCCAATGAAACCCTTGAAACCGTTTTGGATTTCTTGGTAGATTTAGCAGAGAGACCTTTAGTGAACTCAAGTCAAAGGCTAGGAGAGGAACTACCACCTTCCTCTTCCTTGGGTCTTGATCAACTAACCATTGAGGTATAGTGGAAGAAGTTTCTCCTATTAGAGGTGTTATGGTTACATCTGCAAGTGGAGGAAGGTTTACTTGTGGAGTAGTGATGACTGTAAGTGTGGTGACTGTGGGGATAGACTCAGTGAATGAAGGTGCAGAAGGAGGAGGCATATCTATGGCCATCTTAGGTCTAGCAGAGAGAGGTGAGAGGTCGGAGAAGATGCTGGCCATGGCTGATGAAAGTGGTGAAGAAATATGAGGTGAGCAAGATTGGGAGGGAGAAGGTAAAGATTCTGAAGTCAAAGCTTGAGAAGCAAGAGAGAGACTTACCTCTAATGAGCAATCAACAAAAGGAGAAATGAGAGGTTGACCAACCTTGTCTTCTGAAGGAATTTTTCCTTGTTTTGGTGGAGGAGGTGATCTAGTATCTCAACTATTTGTGAAGGAGTGGAAGATGATGCATTTCCTTGCTTTTCTCCTTTTCTGACAAACTTAAATTTTATTTGCCTCTTGGTAGGAATTTTATCTTCTTCCCTCTCTCCTTGGAGGGTCCCACCTCTAAAGTGGTTATTTTCAAAAAATTATTTTCCTTATAACTCATTCCCTAAGAAATGAGCCATGCCTTGGTACAGATAAGAGTCTAAGTAGCTCTTTCAGCGATAAAAGCTTTTTCACCAATAAACCAATCAATGGCTAGAAATCGATGTTGGTCTCCATCCAAATGTTCATATATAATGTCCAGGACACTTTCATTATCCATGGTGCCTTTAGGGATATCAGCTAGATATAACATCTGAATTTCTTCAAGAGTCAACCTATTGTTGTCCTTTCTTCAGATGGAAACTTCATCCCAAAGATCAACCTAGATGTCTTCCACATGGAACACATGCAGATAAAGGTTCCATATGACTTGAGGACTCCTCGGAAGTCGAATCCCTCCCTAAGATTCATATGTTTCTTCAATTTATCCTAAATCTCATGCACCACATTCTTGGCCTTAACCACTATAGAGCATGTATACCTTCCAATGGAAATAGGGAAGGTAACGGCTTTGTGCCTGCTTTGTTGGAATTTGTGAAAATCCAACAATTGTCTGACTAACTCCATAAGGATCAATTTGTCACCTGGGAACTTGGGAAAATGGAAAGGGTTACCATGGAACCTTACCACCCAAAGATAAGTAAACTTATTGAATTACAAGAAGATGCAACCCCATTTTGACACTTCAGCCCATGCTTCATCAGAAACCCTTCTTTTCCTCAAATCAGGATCCAACCTACAAATGTTTTCATAGAAGAAGGCATTGTTCACTCTTCTATATTGGTCTTCAAACCCTTTTATTATTAGCTAAGGGAAGTACCAATATATGTGTTTCATTTCCTGGTTTCCCTTCGCATCTAGCCCTAGGTAGTTTCTCATGCCTGCTGCTACATAGGTGACGTATGACATCATATAGAACTTGTTGGTAAACAAGATTGTTTTCATTTAGGAGTCTATCTCATCACTTATTAGGCTGGCCCAATCAATCGCTTGGTTATTATTATTTATGACTATCACGAATGGTACATCCACCCTTGGAAATCTCTTGACTCTGGGAGTCCAAATAATTGAATCAACAGGGTGATGATATCACTGATTTTGAGAATGAAATCACTTCTAGGGACCATCTTGTGAAACCTAGAAACGGATGGCTTAGCCTTGATCAATAATTTCTTGTTTACATGCTTGATATAGTCTTCCTGATCTCTTTCCCAGGCCTTTTGTGCTGATTTAAGGTTTAAATCAACATATTCCACAAAGTCGGGAAACCTTAGGAGTTGATCAAAGTAACCTTCATCCAATTTCACTATAGACTCTCCTGCTTGATTTATTACTGAGCGGGAGGCTGAGTCATAGTTGGAAGAGCAATCCAGGATGAATTTAGGGCATTGAGATGATATTGGAAATCCTAATGCAAGAGGGAGACCGCTACAACTATCGACTTCATCCAAAATTTTAAGAAGAATCCTCAATTCTCTTCCAGAAGTCCTCCATATCTATATTGTTGAGCTTTGTGTCCCCGAATTCCATACTTGCACTTATGTAAGAAGAAGATTCCATCTTCTAATATTTATACTTCATATTTTCTATCCTATCTAGACTTATCCTTAGATTGGATGGGATCCAACATGAGGAGTCTCAAAGAAGAAATGCCTTGATGATTTCTGGAAGAGCAATTAGGCTTGAAAGTTTGTTGGAAAGCGCATAGACCCACCACACTATTTGGATTTTGAGACATGCAAAAAACCTTCAGAAACCCAAAACAATGGAGTGTATGTCAAAATTTAGGACATGTTGAGCATCGATGAAAACCCAACACAATGCGGAAGTGAGGAAGTGTCAGACAAGTGGGAAAACTTGACACACATGATGAAACCTGGAGGATGTCGAATAGGTAGAAATTCCCGACACACTTCACATCTTGATGGATGTCAAGTAGGTAGAAATTACCGACACATTGTGGATCTTGATGGATGTCGAGCACCTAAAAAAACCCGAAACAAGGCAGAAAAAGTGAAATGTTAAACACCCTGCAAAACCTGAAACAAGTATAGCGGGTTTTTGACATGTCAGATTATGAGAAATTCCTGCCTCATGATCACTTAGGAATTTCATAATATTTTTGAAATATACAAGTTACAACATATGAAAAATAAGTAAATAACCTAGGGGTGAATTTCAAACAAGAACCCTTATGGGAAAAAGACAAGAAACAAGGAAAATAACCCAAAACCTAAACCGAAATGAGGAAGGGAATGAAATGAAAACCCCAAATAAACACTTCATAAATAACCCAAAACTCTTCACAAATAAAAATAAGAGAAGAGTACCTTCAACTAGCTCAAAAATTGATCAAGGACGGAAAGCAAAACTAATCGGGAATATCGATCGGGTTTGGAGGTAGAGGAAGCATAAATGAAAATCCAACGCAGCAAAAAAGATAAGGTAACAAATGACGTGGAAAACCAACTATTTATAATAACCTAACATTAATTACACCTCACTTGACGCGTGTGCAAAATTCCAAACAACTAGACATTAATGACCTCTCATCATGCTTGGATCGTCCAAAAACCTGATACAAGGATTTGATTCAATTCAGGTTTCGGGTTTCGGGAAACAAGTGACATGAAACATGCATTTGGAAAAGCATGTTTCGATGCTTAGAAGTTTCGAAAACCCAACACAATGTACTTAGGAAATCGGGTTTTAGGTTTCAGGGAACATGAGACATGAAACACGAAAGGAACATGTTTTCATGAAATGAAAACATGACAACCTAAAAATCTCTTTCAAAGGGAATTTTAAGATATTTTTCCAAAATTTTCCTATGGTTATCTCAATTTTAGTTGAAATCACTAAAACGAGATAACAACTAGCTCCAGTTGGGAATTTCTTTGAGACATCAAAGGAAGAGAACTCATGTATCAAAAATCTTTATCCATTGGGATACAAAGTCAGGAGAAGAAAAAACAAAAAGAAAGAAAGAAAGAAAGCACACAACAAAAATAAATTATAATATAGTGCAAGAGAGCATCTTACATTACTAATGGAACAACTTCAAATGTTGGCCACTGAAAGGTAGAGGGAGCAATTATCCATCAAGATATGATAGGTAGAAGCTATTTTAACCATTCAACTAATGGATTTTGAAAGGACCTTTCCATAAAGAATCAAACTTGACATGCATCCCTTTATGTTCCCTTCTCTTATCCCAAAGGAGTACTAGATCTCCAATTTGAAATCATGTTGCTTTGATTTTTGTCAAATATCCTTTTGAATTTTCTCTGATGATCTGCAATGCAATCTACCACCTTTCTCCATTCTTCTTCTAGCCTAGCTAGGTACATTATCCTTTTCTCAATGGAACTTTGAAAAGTTTCATCCTCAATTTCTTTAGCCAACCGTAAGGTTGGAAATTCTACAGAGATAGGAATCTCAACATCAATTTCATACAACACCTGGAATGGGGACATTCCAATAGCTTGCTTAGGATTAATCCGATCTGCCCATAATGCATCATACAATGCTTTGTGCCATGTCCTCTAATTCTCATCGACCAACTTTCTGATTATGGTCACCAGGTTTTTGTTGCTTGATTCAGCCTAACCATTGCCTTGGGGGTAATAATCGGATGAATGAGCCAACGTGATCCCAAATCCATAGAAAAATTCTATCAACTCATGTGATGAGAAATTGGAAGCATTGTTAGCAATGATCTTGTGAGGCACACTAAATCTAATAATTATATTCTCCTTGAGAAAGTTGCACACAACTTCGGAGGTTACCTACTTGATTGGCACAACTTCCACCCACTTGGTGAAATAGTCTATGGCGGTGAGCACATAATTATGACTGGCACTAGAGGTAGGATTCAGTACTCTAATGAAATCAATTCCCCATTGGTGAAAAGGTTCTTCAATTATCATAGGCTTCAAGGGAAGAACTGTCAGCTTAGGATGGCCAACAAAATGTTGACAAGCTTCACACTTAACCATCCATTTAGCTGAATCTTGAAAGAGAGTAGGACAATAGTACTTGGCCCGTAAGATCTTTTGATCCATCATGGAGGAAGATAAATTTCCTCTGCATTCTCGATTGTGGAAGGAATCTAGCAACCTTATCTATTGAGACTTATCGACACAAAGCAAGAATACACCATCAATACCCTTCTTGTATATACCATTATCCCATAGAATATATCTTGCGGACCCTAATTTAACCTGTCCTTTTCTCTTTCCATCTTAAATGCATGGGACATTCACCGTAAGTTAAAAATAAAGTGATATCTACATACCATTCATCGTTTGTGCTTATAAAAAGCACAATGGGTAATTCTAAAGAAGTACCTTCCGTTTCTTTGCATTCTATCTCAGAATTGTTTTCTACAATCAATTGGCACAGCCTCTTCCTCATACCAACTTGGTAGGTCTGATGTCCAAGTCATATTCTTGGACTTTGGATATCCGATTACCCCATTGACTACCCAACTCTGTTGAGTTAAAATGGACTTAATCGTAGTATCAAGAATAATAACGAGAGTGTGAGAAATCAACAAATAATACCTGAAATGCTTCACTGCTCTCACCACCGCATAAGCATGCTTTTCAATTTTGACATCTTAATTCATGTTCATTTAGTGGGTAGCTCATGAAAGCAATGGGAGCTTTGATTTCTTCTTCATTCTCCTGCATCAAGATGGATGATACTGTATGTGTAGAAGCATAGCCGGACATGATGAAATCCTTCTTAAAGTCTAGGCATACCAGAATAGGAGCATGATCAATTGCTCTTTTGAATTTTTTGAAAGCAAGCTTATCTTCACTGCTCCATCAGAATGGAGTCTTACCTTTCATCATCCCAAGGATGTCCTTGTTTTTATCAGAAAAACAGGTACAAATATTCTTAGGAAATTGAACTTTCCAAAAATGAATGCACCCCATTTTTGCTTGTAAGTAGGGTAAGGATTTGGATGGCCTTCACCCACTCTAGGTTGATCTTGGTTCCTTCTTTAGTCATGATATGACCCAACAACTTACCTTTTGTTACTCCAAACATGGAATTTTTAGGATTTAATGAAATCCCATGACACCTGCATCTTAAGAGTACCTGCTCTAGGTGATCATAATGATCACTTCGCTTCTTAGAGAAGACCATCAAGTCATCAAAATATACAACTATGAATTTTCCCATAAAATATCTGAAAGATAAGTCCATATCTCTTTGAAACATGGCTCCAACATTAATCAAACCAAAAGGCATCCTCCTATAAGCAAAGGTCCCCCATGGGGTGGTGAATGTTGTTTTATGTTGATCCTCAATGGCTACCTCGATCTGATTATACCCCAAAAATCATCAAGCATGGATAACATTTCTAATCCATGATAGGTAATGGGTAATTGTCTTTCAATGAAGACTAATTAAGGTTCCGAAAATCAACACAAATCCTGGATCTCACCATTCTTTTTCTTATGGGGACAATGTTAGAAACCCAGGTAGAATGATGGATTGGGAAGATAATCCTTGCATCTAACATCTTTTGAATTTCTACAAGAATAGTCCTGAGATCTTTGGGTTGTAATGCCTTTGCTTCTACCTGTAGGGTTTGACATCAGACTTCAAAGGGATGCTATGTTGCACATCCTTGGGCTTGAAAGACTTTAGATCTGTATAGGACCATGCCAAGACATCCATATATCTCTTTAGGAGTGAAGTGAATCTTCCTTTCTCCTCAGGAGAACAACATTTTCTGATGTTTACCATCCATGGTTGGTCAGAAGAGCCCAAATTAACTTGATCTACCTCCGACAAGGAAGCACCTTCAGCTTGCCTTTTATCTTGAATAAAACAATCATGCTTATCAAACATACCTTCTAGAGAAACCAATCCCCTTGAAATATTATTGCCTTTGAGATGGATGAATTCACCATCAATCTCTTGATATGAATTCGAGATGGACTCATAGAAAGTTGATTATGATCCTTCAAAATAAATCTCACTAAAATTATCAGCTTTCTCAAGAAAAGACAATACCTATTGATCATCATTGAACACTTGCCAATGTGTTGAATTATCTGGAACACTTGGATGATACACAATCTCAATGGTATACGTGTCTTGTTTGAACTTTGGGTGAGGAAGGAGAAGAGATGTAGACATGGCTAAAGAATCAACTTTATCATTGTAATCTCTCAAAACTACCTTAATGGAAAAAGCATCAAAGCATTCTATGTTGTCCCACACCTTGTTCCTGTAATGCCTTAGGTGATCATTTTTTACCTGATAGATCCCCTTACTTAATTTACAATAAACTCATCATCTCCTTGTACTTTGAGATTTTAGATTCTATTTTTCTTGCCATTTCTAATCCTAATATTAAATCTTTGTATTTAGTCGTGTTATTAGCATTGTCAAACTACATCTTGAAGGCAAAGGGAAAGATCTTAAAATCAACAGATATAAGAACTACACCAGCGCCCGATCTAGTAGTTGAATAGCTCCTATCGAACGTGAGGGTCCAAATAGCATTAGGATCTTCTTCCTTGATACATACAGATGGCACCTCTGATGTCATGAAATAATTTCCTAAGCCTGCATCTTCAAAGAGAATTTGAGCTTTGGGATCATCTGATTTAGTGACCAGGTACTTCGCTTGTGCTTCAGGGTGGAGGAAACAAGGAACTCCATTTATTGGAATTTTAGCTTTGGTCCAGTCCATATTGATTTCTCCTCTGACATCTTTGCAAAAACCTCTTCCTAAGAGAATACCATAAGTAGCTAGGATATCAGTGACCAGGATAGTCATTTTTACTCTCTTTTAAGGAATGCAACAAATGCAAACTGTGCATCCTTGATTTGGCCAATCAAGGGGACTTGCTTGGTTTCCATGGAGTAACACCACCCATAAGATTTAGTCAAGGTAAGTCTAAGGGCAGCTGAACTCACTAATGATATAAAAGGATAATTCCACCCAAGTTTGATGGCACCACATTAGGAGATGGGGCTGAGATGGATAAATACTTTGTAATAAGGAATTTCTCGGAAGAAACAAAGGTGATATGGGGAATATATCAGCTTTCTCAAGAAGCATCTTCATGGTGGGACAACCGTAAGGCTAAAATAAATATTGATGAACTAATATGACATGGGATCAATTTAAAGGATACTTTACACAACATTGGCTGATACAACTTTACTATGATTAGAAAATGACTGAATTTCAGAACTTAGCTCAAGGAAAACTAATTGTGGCCGAGTCTTGGGAGTAGTTTACAAAACTTCTTAAGTCGTACCTCGGTGCACCAAGCTGATGAGAAGTTCGGATACAGAAATTCATCATGATATTGAATCCCATTATAGGAGAAGATGTGGATGCTCACACCTAACCATGATATAAGGGGTTGTTAAAAGGCCATAAGGTAGGAATGAGAAATTGAAGGCAATTTCTGCTCATAAGAAGGAAGTAAGGAAGAAAGTTCCCAACTCCTCTTCATCATCTCTTGCACCTAAGAAAGGACCATGGAAGAAATTTAGAATGAAAAGTAAGTTTTCATCTGATACTAATAAGAAAGAAACAATAAACAAGTTTGTTGGTAATGCATGGAACAACTTTGCTAAGAACAATAATAATGGACAGAAGTCCTATGGGGGTCAGAATGATAAATCTAAGGCTAGAAATAAAATCGAGCCTAGGAAGGGACCTGTAGGAGGCTATTATAAGCGTGGCAAAGATAATTACACAAATCAATTCCATTTAAAAAGGATGATCGTGTCAATCAAAGCACAAGATACATGCTTTAGTAGTAGTTGACAAGCGGGATGAGAAAAAGGCCATGCCTATAGAAGTTTCGGGTAAGTTATTTGGTTTACCTATAACTTTATTTTCGATACTGAGAATCTTTGAATGTTTTATTTCTAATAAATTAACATAAAAGTTAAAATAAAAGCTGGAAACATGGATAAAATATGGACTGTATAGTATGGAAACAATGTTGTTCATATAGTTAGTATGTGTCTTTTTGGAGCAATCCTTGATTTACCTAAATTTTCCACTGAGGTTGATCTTTATGTTGCACCTTTGGGGTCTTATGATGTAATAATAGGTGTTAATTGGTTAGCAGAACATAAGGCTAAAGTGGATTGTTTTGAGAAACACATTAGTTGTTTAGATGACCTGCAGGAAATAATAGAGATTTAGGGTGTGAAACATGATATTTCTATTAGAAAGCGTCATCTATGCAACTTAAAAAGGTCAAAAATAAAGGTTGTACCTTATATGCAGTGAAAATTGTTGAAACAACTGAAGAGAAAAGTGATGTTATGGAATGATATCCACTATTATGAGACTTCAGTGACGTATTTCTAGAAAAATTGTCAGGTCTTCCACCCAAAAGGGATTTTGATTTCACGATTGAGATTAAGCCTGAACTGAACCTATTTCTAAAGTACCATATCAAATGACTACTATAGAATTATTAGAGCTTAAGGCTCATTTGCAAGAAACTTTTTCTAAGGTTTGATTAGACCAAGTGTTTCACCTTGGGAGCACCTATAATTTTTGTGAAAAGAAGGATGAAACACTTAGATTATGCATTGACTTGAATGTTAAACAAAGCAACAATCAAGAATAGATACCCACTCCCTATGATTGATGATTTATTTGATCGAATACGTGGAGCATCGGTATATTCTAAGATAGATCTTCGATCCGGATATCATCAATTACGGATTAAGGATGGGGATATTCATAAAACAACTTTTCGAACAAGGTATGGATATTATGAGCTCACGGTTTTACCTTTTGGATTAACTAATGCACGTGCAACATTTATGAATTTAATGAATAATATGTTTCAAGAATATATGGACAAATTTTTCTCATATTCTTGGATGACATTCTCATATATTCTAAAAGTTTAGAGGAACACCATGAGAATTTGAAGATAGTTTTGGAAATATTAAGAAAGAGACGATTATTTGGTAAGCTATCTAAATGTTCTTTCTATGACACAAAAGTACACTGTGCTTACACCAATAAATTCTTTACGAAGAAGGATAAAAATTTTGTTTGGAGTGAGAAATATGAGATTGCATTCAAAACTTTGAAGGAATAGTTAACTTCTGCACCTATTCTAGCAGTACCAGATCCTAATGGAGATTTTATGGTGGTAAATGATGCATCTGGTGAAGGTTTAGGAGGTATTTTGTTACAAAATGGTCATGTCATAGCTTACGAAAGTAGAAAACTAAAGTTACATGAGTTGAATTATGCTCCACATGATTTAGAGCTTGCTACCATTGTTCATGCCTTGTAACTTTGGAGGCATTACCTACTTGGTAAACCTTTTGAATTGAAAACTGATCATCTTGGGCTGAAGTATATCTTCACTCAACCAAATCTTAATGTAAGACAACGAAGGTGGTTAGAGTTTTTGTCTCAATATGATTTTGACATCAGTTATATAAAGGGTAAAGAAAATAGAGTGGCTGACGCTCTAAGTCATAGGAAGAACATTTCTACTCTTACAACATTGAGAACTCAATTTAAGGATGAAGTAAAAAGTGTTATGGAATCTGATTCTTACTTTCAACAAGTAAAGACAATGCTTGCTGCAGATCTGAATGATTTGAGGCATAAAGATTTTCAATTTGATAATGAAGGAATCTTAAGATGTGAAAATAGAGTATATGTACCTTTGCTAAATTATTTGAGAAAGAATTTTTTAGAAGAATTACACAACTCACCTTTTACGGACACCTGGTATTACAAAGATGCTTGTTGATATAAAATATTAATATTTCGGAAGGGAATGAAAAAAGATGTTATAGATTTTGTAACACATTGCCTCAAGTGTCAACGTGTTAAAGCGAAACATATGCACCCATCTGGTTTATTGTATCCTCATAGTATACCACAATACAAGTGACAAGTGATAAGCATGGACTTTGTACAAGGGTTGCCTATGTCAAGAAATAAACATGATGTTATTTTAGTGGTTGTGGATAAACTAACAAAGGTAGCACATTTTATTGCTGGTAATGTGAAGGATGATTCTCCTGTCTTAGATAAAATATTCGTACATGAAATTTTCAGATTACATGGAGTACCTGAATTAATCATATCCGATAGAGATCCTAGAATGACGTCAAGATTTTGGCAAATGCTTAATGCAGCTCTAGGAACTAAGCTGAATTTCAGTTCTACGTATCATCCGAAATGGATGGACAGATTGAAAGATTTAATCAAGTTTTAGAGGATATGTTATGAATGTATTGTATGGATCAACAGTATAAGTGGGAAGAGTACCTTCCACTAGTTGAGTTTTCATATAATAATACATATCATGCCTCTCTTAAGATGGCATATTTTGAAGCATTATACGGAATAAAATGTAGAACCCCATTAGTTGGGACAACATGGAGGATAGAGAGGTAATTAGACCTAAAATTATTAATGAAATGGAACAACAAGTTAAATTGATTCGTGAACGCTTGAAAGAAGCAGTAGATAGACAAAAGAGTTATGCTGATTTAAAGCGGGTAGACAGGAAATTTGAACTTGGTGAGAAAGTCTTTCTTCGGGTCAAACCAAAAAGAGATCTATAACTTTTGGCAAGGCTTCCAAGTTATCACCTCGTTATGTGGGACCTTTTGAGATAGTTGAAGTAATCAACCCTATAGCTTACCGCTTAGCATTACCTCCTACTTTATCATGAATGCATGATGTTTTCCATATTTCTTTGCTTAAGAAATATGTTTCAGATTTATCACATGTGTTAAATTGGAATTCCTTGTAGGTCCAAGACCCAAGAATAATCGTGGTTAAACCCATACGAGTGCTTGAAACTCACCAGTTACATTTGAGAAATCATGAGATAAGACAATGTAAGGTCCAGTGGGACCAATTTAATGAAGAAAGTGCAACTTGGGAAAACTTGGACGATATGAAAACTACCTTTCCATATCTATTTGAATAGAATTGATTTTGTGAGTGATGAAAATTTGTGATTTTATCTTTATATGTCAATAAGTTTGTCGATTATGGATGAGATGACTATTGTTTTGAATAAAAATCATGTGAATGCTGATTTCTGAAACTTAAAATTTGGATATTGTTGTAAACATATGTTAAGAAAGTGAATAAAAATTGATTATCCTGAATGCAATGATTAAAATGAGATAATCATCGGGACGATGATTCTTTTTAGGAGGGAAGTATGTAACACCTTGTCAAACTATTATATTCCTCTTTTGCATTGCAAGCGTTGACATGTGATTTTTAGGACAAATGTATGTTTCATGGATGTTGAAAAATCATGCTTTCCGTGGATAAATCATTTCGCTCTTTGATTGTAGGGTTGGTATGTTGTTTCTTGCAATAATCTATTTCACTTCTTTTGAGTAAGTTGTAATCTGGTTTGAATGGTTAAAACTTATCCTTTGCAATTGGACTCATCCTTAGATCAATTCCATTGATCCAAGGTATGTTTTAAATCTTCTTATCTAAACTGAATGAAAAAACTGACATTCATTGATTAAGAGACTTAACAGACTGAACTTGTGTTTGTTGCAAATTCTTTACTATCTTGAAAGACCGTGCCTGCATTTTTGTTTTGTGTTGTGCTTGGCTCTTCTTGATTGACCCTTATAGGGTACCTAATGGCGTTAGGGGAAACTTGCTTCAGGATTCTAGAGAAAGAGAGAAAAATGTGCCCTATATCTATAAGGTCTATCCTAAAGAGATTCGGGACTCAGGTAATTTACCTAACTCTTTCTACACCACTCTATGTGGGATGACATCCTAACCTAAGTTGTTAACACTAAGTTAATATGAAAAGGGGAAATAACCTAAGGGATGCTAAGTTATTTCTAACCTATTGTTTTGGTTAATCTACATCCTAACCTAAGGTGGAAATTTATTGTTTGGGGGTTATATCCTAAGGTTATATATTTTAAACTAACCTAAGATCTAACCTAAGCAATTCTATCTATCCTAAACTAATGGGTATGAGAGGGAACCTATGGGTCGATTGGAAAGTGGGAGCTAAGTAGCAGTTCCTAAGCTTTTAATGCGATGGGATTTTGATTGATTTGGCATTAAGGCATGGTTGTACTGCCAGTTTGGCATGGGCTAGTGAAATTTGGAGGAACCTACGTGGAAGCATCACTAAGTTTAGAAATGCATGTGGAAGTTCAATGTGGTCTCGCCAACTTTGGATGGCAGTGGCAAGGAGAGATAGGCAGAATATGTAATTAAATGTCATTAATTCACCTCGGTTCTGGTGAGAAAACCATCTTGGAAGGCATGTTGGCAGATTTGTTGGGGGTTGTTTTACTTTGCATGCTTCACGATTTTTGCTCTGCATGGAGCTATCTGTTTTTCAAACCAGCAAATTGATCTGCACTTAGTGGCTATTTTTGAATTCTTTGATCTATTTTTGGTTTGAGGAATGTATAAGAGGAATTGTGGAAAAATATTATGGTTTTTTGATCTTGCTTGGAGAAGAAGGGGTGTTGGAAACTCAGCTAGAAGTCTTCTTCGAATTGGCAGAGGCACTATCAGGCATGATAGGCTCTACCCATTAAGATTTCTTGCTTTCTTCTAAATGATTCATTAAAACAATTTTGCTCACTGAAATTTATATTTGCATGATGTATCTAGTTATTTACTTGCATGTATTCATGAAATCTATGTGGGTTTTGGAATGTGAATCCTTTGCTATTAATGGTAGTTTTTGGGAACTTTCTTTGTACTAGTTGTTAGAGGTTTTCATGTGAATTTGTATTAAAACTCTATGACTTGTACTTGAAGCTCTAAAATTTGCATTTGAAGCTCTATAGCTTGTATTCAAAGCTTTGTTTCTAGCATTTGAGACTAATGTTGAGTGAACTGGCTTGTTGCTTGTTTGGTTCTGAATCTCTATTTAGTATTGTGTTTTGTGAGCTTGAAGTAGAGCTCCATAGTTGTTCTAAGCTTATATTGAAGCTTTGGGATTTGTTATGAGTTTTTATTGGGACCTTGTGTTTGTTTTGGATTGTGTTGGAGCTAAGTGTAGTTCTAAACCTTTGGTTGAATCTTCGTATTCAACAACTATACTCATACACAGTTCTTATGAATACCAAACTTACTAGTCGTGTGGTTGAGTTTTTTTTTTTACTCGTACTTGCATTACGAACTGAATTTTATTCTCATTTAAGGATTTGAGAACACTAGGACTCATATTGGAGCATTGGTGATTTGGTTTTGGGGCTTTGTGTTTCTCTTAGGCTCGTATTTGATCTTGTGTTTTTCTTAGCTGGTGTTGGATCCTTGTAAAGTCTAAACTTATGTTCAAAGCTCATAATCAACACTGTACAAGTATTCCATGATTGCGTATTCTAGATTTATGTTGGAATCAAAGTGATTACCTGTATTGTGAGTTGGGTTTGGTTGGTTTTGGTTTTGAAAAGCTTTATTCTCTTTATAGACTGTCTACTCGATAGGATCTTGAGAGTTTAGTTTCAGGTTTGAAGCCAATCTGGTAATCTCCTTCATGTCACTCCTTGAGTGTGATTGGTTTTTATGCTTATGTCCCTTTGGACTATATAACCTTCTTGAACTAGACAGGGAGAGAGAAATTGAAGTTTAACCTATCCTTCTTTGTTCTGAGTGAACCCGTGTTGTGTGGAAAGCTTGACTATTTTTAATATTATGAGGGGATGGGAATTATGTCTTGTAATGGGTCTGGTTGGTCCTTTGATCATGGTAATAGTTGAATAAAGTTTGATGTTATGGGAAGTAGTATTACTCTCTTCGGACCTTCTTAATTGGTTTATTGGGTTTTGTTGGAAGTTGAATTTAAAACTAGAATATTGAATCTTGTTTAAAGTATATATATGTATAATATCTCTATTCAGATAATTTTGTATATCTATTCTTGTTTGGGACATGAACTTCATACTTCTTGTATCAAGCTGTTAAAGCCATGTAATAAGAATTCAATTCTTGAGTTCACAATTCCTTCTACACTTGTATATCTTCTCTTGTTTGTGGACTCTTATTCCTTGAGGGGGTCATAGAATGAACCTCTAGGTTTTAGGAAGAGAAATGAATATGAACCATGGGGATAGTATACAGTTAGGGACTGTACTGTGTATTTCTTTCGAGATTTGAATTTGTACTTGAGCTTGGTTAATGGAAATAGGAAACCAACTTGTTAGTTTTGATTGGAAAGTTGAAGCGTGCATTCTTTGACTATGCATTCAGTTTGTGTTCTCTTTTGGGAAACTAGTTAATGTATTTCTAGGTTTAAAATAGATGAAGGAATTCATTTCATAGAATAAATGAAATGAATTAGGGATTGGTCCTTTCCTATTTGAAATCCTTTTTATGTTAACTATATAATTTCATGGACCGAACTTCTCTTTTATTGATTCTCTTCTGAGATGGGAATTTTCTTGTGGATTGGTTAAGAGATTTATTTCATTCGAGTATAGCTTGGATTTTTGGAAAGATTGGCTATAGCCCTTTTTGAATTATAAACTACTAATATACTGAAGTTAGTAAAACTTTCAGTTAGACTATTTTAATCTACTTGGATTGAATTGGGATTCTTGTTTGGTTGTTGCCTCTTTATTTAAGGACTCCTTATTTTGTCATCTTTGGACTGAGGTAGTGATGTGTGTTCTAAACTTGATTCTTTCCTTCAGAGGAATTGTGTCTGAGATTTAGATATGTATTGATTCTCTTCTTTGTTTACATGGAAAAATGAAGCATACTAATATGAGTTATGTTGTAACTAACCTCTTTGCTGCTTGGAAAAGATAAAAGTGTATTTCTATTTCTATGGGTTTATGAAATAATTGAATGACAAGACTTGTTGACTGTTTAAAGTGATTGATAGGATCAATTAAGTCTTGTGATATAATTCTAATGTTACAGATTATATTATGCTCTTTTCTTGATAATGAATTCAGACTCTCTTAATTGTTCTTCTTTCTAGATGTTATTACTTATGATTATTTGTATGATGCCTATTAATTGTTTCATAAAAGAAGAGTTGTTTTATGAAAAAATTAGTGGAATACACTTTACTTTAATGCTTAGTGCTTATCATGCTTAGTTCATTGAACTGACTTGTGCTAGCAATTTTGCAGATGGACACCATAAGTGATAAAAGAAGACAAGAACTTTAATGTTGGATATGTAAAGAAAATTTCTGAAGTTGTATTGAAAAAGAAAAGTTGTATTCTTTTTGGAATGGATGTTGTTTGTTATACAATGCCTAAAATGCATAGTCTTGTAAATGTATAAATTTATAATGATGAATTGAAAGTTGGAAGATTTACTTGTATTGGTTGTGTAAATTATCTTGTATTATGAAGAAGATGGGAAACCTATCTTGATGATATTTTTCATATCTGTTATATGCTTAATTTAGATAAACTTGATCAATTGGTTAAAGGGAAATATATTAGATTCCCTTATTAAGATGCAGCTTGTTAAGTTGCATAAGATAACGATTTTTATCTAAACAATTCTAACATAGTATTGGAATGTGTAATGAATATGTAGTAAAACTATAGAAATTGTGAAAGATAAGAAGGGTATGAAAAACCCTAACACTTAATCATGTAGAGGAATATTATTCCTCACTAAAAGAAATGTAACCCAAAGAATGGTGATATGATCATTAATCGTTAGACTTCATTTCTTATAAATTCTACCTCTAGTTGAACCTATTTGGTTGCTACACCTTCTTTGAATGATTAAGTTATATATAATGGAACTTATGATGTTATTGTCCTGTTTATGGAAGTTCTTTAATGGCTAAATGAATTAAATTTAGAAAATAACTTATGGAGTGTTGGATTAGGGTTTAGTAGGGTTCTTTATAATCGTGTAATAATCCAAATTAATAATGTATCAATAACCTCCTTGGGGTATGTACATCATGATGAGGTAGTTTTTGTAGGATGTTGGCACATGCCAACTATAGGGCTATACCTTCAAGAAGACAAGGGTCTTCTCGAGGATACAATGTTGTAGTTGACATGTGGCAACACCCTTATGCATTGATCATCTAGATCTATACACACAAATAAGGACTTGAACTTAGTCTCTCTAGGTCAAGTTAGTGACATGTTTAGGATAGGTAGTAGCTTTCAATGGCTCAGGGTACCTTGGCACATCCGGTTGACTTAGGTCAACCGAGTATGCCCATATACCCTAAGTCATTGTGAGCATCTTCCTATAATAAATTATGTTTCTAACCAGGGCTAGGGTTAAACCTTAGACAAGTGGACTGATGGTAGTCAGTAAAGACCATTCTTGATAACAAAGGAGTGAGGTGAAGGATGTATTCCAAAATGATGAGTATGTCATCTAGGAATAGTGACATAAATAGTATGTTGAAAATATTTGGCCAAAGTATCGCAAGTTTTGGTTATGTTGTCTTATGTCACCTAGTTTAAAGCAACGTGATATCAGATGAATATTGGTAACAAATATTTAGATATGTTCTTTAAAAAAATCACTCATAACTTAGGTTTAGGGTAGGAAAACCAAGTATACAAAGTATACGATAAGTATTCAATACTTAAAGTTAACATAAATAGATTGGTAGATCACCGAGTTATGAAATAAATAGATTGGTAGATCACCGAGTTATGAAATAAATAGATCGGTAGATCACCGAGTTATGAAATGAATAGATCGGTGGATCACCGAGTCATTTACAACTACATATGGTTATCTGTTTGAGATTGATTGGCATGGAATGTGTGTTCTAAATAATTCTTTATTTAGAACAGAGAACTTTATGTAAAAAAATTCCCTTGTTTCTAAAGTCTTAAAATGGGAATGTTATAGGCATGGGATACTTTTGCGGGCATCATGTTATCAGAGGATCATGAGTTAATTATGCAATTGTTGAGTTTAAATCCATTTATAAGTAAGGATAAATAAAATGGTTCAATATTTCCCGAAGAAGAAACAAAGGTCATATTATTCTAAGGTAAAGGATGAGTGGGACTAGGCAAAATGCCTTTGGAAGATGAAGGGATAACAACCTTTCTTCTAATGAATTTGGAATTTTCTCAAATTTCTCAGGATTTGACTTAAGGTACTCGACTTCTGACATTTGGATCTTAGTTTTCTTTGCATGATCAATAATTTTGAAAGTGTTATATGAAAGAATGATGGTGGGCTCAGTTAAGTTACACCGGTCCGAGCCGAGTAAATCTTGGTCTTGGGGCCGGAGAAAGAGAGTTAGAAGAATAAGTTACCTTTTTAGTTATCTCCTTTTCAGTTTGCATGCTGAGATAGGAGAGCCTCTTTTAGCCATAACCATGGGAGCTTCTTTACCCTTCTCCTTAGAGCCTTCAACCAACTTTCGGGGTTCTAAGATTGAGCTCAGTGAAGACTACAAATGACTGACCATCATGTTTGCATTGGTCTTCCTCATATTCCAAGTACCCAATGTTGGAGTCACTAGCTGAATCATCAAAAGACTCATCAGCATATCCTAAAGCTTTAAAATCTTCGTGAGAATCTTGATCTTCTGGTTCTTCATCTTCCTCAACTATTTCCACTATTGCATTGACAAGAGGAGCTTCAATGGCTAGCCTTGTTAGAGTAATAGTCAACTGATTCCTATCTCTTGCGGGAGTGCCATTGGTATTGTTGAAATTCCATCTAGGAATATCTCGATAAGGAATGTTGGTCACCTGTTGAGATATTTTGTTCATCAAAGTGATCAAGTCATTTGCCATCTTTTGGATCATGGGGTCAGTATTACTTTGAGAAGAACTCTGATTTTTAGGCTTAGATGACTCTCTTTTGATCTTTCCTGCCAGGATGAGATCATCTTCTATTTCATTGGTTGTAGCTTGAGCAAAGAGTCAAATCAAGGATAACAAACCTTCTTAATAAAAAGCTCACATTAGGGGCTGAGCATTGATGAAGAAACACTTTTGATTTTCAAGAGTGGGAATGGATAGCACTAGAATCTTCCAAATCAACTTGTTGAATTTTGCCACGAAGTCCCACATGGGTTCATGAGACTCCTTCTTCATATGTGTAAGTTGTGCTAACAAGTCATGAGAATCTTTAGCTAGTTTGAACCTTTCTTCAAATATGGATCTCATGGTAGCCCAGTTGGTAATGCATGCATTTAGAAGATGGTAGAACCATTATGTTGCCACACCATGGAATTTTTCAATGAAGAGTCAAATAGAGAAATCTTCATGATCTACCCCAAGGATGCCACATGCTACAAAGAATGAGGATATGTGTTCATCAAGATGCTGCTTACCATCATTGTTGAATTTGGGAATATTATTACAAGATCCATGTGGTAGTTCATGCAATGACAGAGTTAGGGAAAGAGGGCCAATAGCATGCACCCCAAGGCATAGGTTATGCTACCATCTTTCTAAATGAAGTGCATATAGGAATCTGATTATCAGACAAGAATAATGCATGATAGATTGTAGAAGCTTCTTGTTCTTGAGGAACCCGAGTTCTTCGGATAGGTGAAGAACTTCTTTCTCGGCTAGATACAACACTGTTGGGGAAAGTCTGAAATTTTGTTGTTGAAGTAGATCAAAGAACGGATCAGTTTCACCCCTGGCTCGGCTTGACTAAGTGAAGATATTTTTGGCCAGCTTGAATGGAAAATGGATCCACCAAAAATAAGGAAAATACGGAGTCACCAGACACCAATAGGATAAGCTTAGTCTTATCAATCCGTATTCCCCAGTGGAGTCACCAAAAACTGTTGGTTAGATATTTTTTCAGGCCAAAATATGAGGTTCAACCATAGTACACGGATCAAATCCCTCCTCAAAGATAGGTGAGGTAGCCTATTTATTACTGATCTAAAACACAGCATAAATAATATGTACAATATTCACACTATTCTAACCATTGGGGTTGGGATACAATCCTGAAATTCATATCAACACGAGATGGAGATGTTATGGTTTTAGAAATAGAATGGATTAGGAAGGAAACTATTATAGACAAAATAGAGCGGAAGGGAATTAGAGGAACATATTTTCTTTCAAGTAAACACAGATCAAGAAATACTTATACAAGTTTTAGATAATGGGTGTAATATTTGAAATGATTAAAATAATCAAGAACACTAAACAAAGAATAGCTTAAGATCCTATATGTAAGAAAATCTCTCAAGATAGATGAATCCCACAACACAAAGTTTGCAAAATAACACTGTTTCTATTCCTCAATGATTAAAAATAAAATACAAAGTTTTTTCTTCTTCATAATAGCTCTCAATATTTTAAAATCTCCTTTTTTTGGAATGCAAAAGCATCCCTTATTTATAATAGAAAGAGCAGAGATAAAATAGGATAAATTCTAGAAAATAGTCATTTAACAAGAATCCTACTTTGCTTGACTCTCACGCAGGATAACAAGTCAAAATTTTCTTCCTATGTGACGAAATGAAAATGAAAAAGACATGTCAATCTCTGGATGGAAATGAAATGAAACATTATGCTTATAATTTTTCATCGTCCTTGTCTTCCTCCAAAAGCTTGCTTGTCTTGAAATTCTTGGAACTTCCAGATTATGCCCTACATCTCAGCTTCATCTAGCGCACTAGAATAGGCACTCAGAACCTCAAAAGTTTCCTGAGTGTCACTTCTATTGCTAGGAAGTTCCTTAAATCTCTTATTGAGTTTCCTTAGTGATTCCAAAACATACTCAATCTTTATGAACTTATCAATGGTTTTTAGATTGAAGACAGAAGTTGGTTTGTGCTAGATTGATTCTTGGATTTGTTTATAGAAGACATCAATAGGTATAATATTTGATCTTTCATCTAACATCTTGGCAAAAGATCCTAGACATCTCTTCTTCTATGTCATTTGTGGCATCAACCAACTGATCTCTAGATTCCCTCAACTTACTGCAAGCTTCAATGAGAATATTTATCCTGAATTTGATGGTTTTGATTAGTTGTAAATACTTATCCCCATGCAAAATTATTCCTTCTTCCATCAAGATACGAGATGGAACTTGTTTCAACGCATTGAGAGCCTCAAAATTTAACTCGAGGTTCCCAACTTCCTGTGAAAATTCATCATCCTTCTTTATTTCCTCCAAGGATTTATAAACCTCCACTGTGTCATCAATGACATTTCTTCCTTGTAGGAGTAGCCTCTAAATCCATTCATCAACCATTCTCCCCTTCTCATTGATTTTTTCAATCATAGGTATTGATGAGAAATCGAACCTAATAGGAGTAGGGGTGGGAGATTATAGTGTTAAATGAGAAGGCTATGAGAGCTTGAGTAATACCTCCGTCAACTATTCAAATTTCTTCTTTAGCTCATCTCTGCTCACCTTTGTTTCCTTCAGCTTCTGGCATAGCACGTTTATGGCATCCTGAGCATCCTTGTATGCTCCTTTTGTTGTTACCTTTCCCATATCAAACCTTGTAATATGATAATCAGTGACCATTATATCCTCCTTTATTTTGTTGGCTGCGAGTGGAAATCTCTGCAAACTTATGCCTTGAGGCATCCACTTTGAAACCCTTGAAAACATTTTGGGTTTCTTGGCAGATTTGCAGGAGAGACCTTAAGTATAGTGGAGAGACCTTAAGACCTTCCTCTTCCTTGGGGTCTGATCAACTAACCATTGAGGTATAGTGGAAGAATTTACTTCTATCGGAGGTGTTATGGTTACATTTGTAGGTGGAGGAAGGTTTACTTGTGGAGTAGTGATGACTGCAAGTGTGGTGACTATGGGGATAGACTCGGTGAATGAAAGTGTAGAAGGAGGAGGCATATTTATGGCCATCTTAGGCCCAGGTAGAGAGAGGTGAGAGGTTGGAGAAGATGATGGCCTTGGATGATGAAATTGGCAAAGAAATATGAGGTGAGGAAGATTGGGAGGGAGGAGGTAAAGATTCTGAATTCAAAGCTTGAGAAGCAAGAGAGAGACTTACCTCGATGAGAAATATAAAAAGGAGAAATGAGAGGTTGACTAACCTCATCTTCGAAGGAATTTTTCCTTTTTTTGGTAGAGGAGGTGAATCCAACATCTCAACTATTTGTGAAGAAGTGGCATATGATGCGACTCCTTGCTTTTCTCCTTTTCTAACAAACTTAAATTTCATCTGCCTCTTGGTAGGAATTTTATCTTCTTCCCTCTCTCCCTTGGATGGTCCCACCTCTAAAGTGGCTATTTTCAAATATTTATTTTCCTTATAACTCATTCCCCAAGAAATGAGTCATGTCTTGGTAAAGACAAGAGTCTGAGTAGCTCTTTTAGGGATAGAAGCTTTTTCAACAACAAACCAATCAATGGCTGGAAATCCATGTTGGTCTCCATTCAACTGTTCATATACAATGTCTAGAACACTTACATTGTCCATGGTGCCTTCGGGCATTTCATCTAGATATAACATCTAAATTTCTTCAAGCATTATTCTTATGTTGTCCTTTCTTTGGATGGAAAATTCATGTCGAAGATCAACCCAGATGTCTTCCACATGGGGCACATGCAGATACAAGGTTCCATATTACTTAAGGACTCCTTGAAAGTTAAATCCCTCTCTGAGCTTCATATGTTTCTTCAATTTATCTTGAATCTCATGCACCACGTTCTTGGCCTTAACCACTGTAGAGAATTTATACCTTCCAATGAAAATAGGGAAGGAGACGGTGGCTTTGTGCCTGCTTTGTTGGAATTTGTGAAAATCCAACAATTATCTAACTAACTCCATAAGGATCAGTTTGTCACCTAGGAACTTGGGAAAATGGAAAGGGTTACCATGGAACCTTACCACCCGAAGATAAGTAAAATTCTTGAATTTCAAGAAGATGCAACCCCATTTTGACACTTCAGCCCATGCTTCATCAGAAACCCTTCTTTTCCTCATATCAGGATCCAACCTGCAAATGTTTTCATAGAAGAAGGCATCATTCACTCTTCTATATTGGTCTTCAGACCCTTTTATTGTTAGCTGAGGGAAGTACCAATATATGTGTTCTGTTTACCAGTTTCCCTTCACATCTATCCCTGGGTAGTTTCTCATGCTTGCTGCTGCATAGGTGACATATGACATCATATAGAACTTGCTGGTAGACAAGATTGTTTTCATTTAGGAGTCTATATAATCACTTATTAGGCTGCCCCAATCAATCCCTTGGTCATTCTTCTCTATGATGATCATGAATTGGTACATCCACCCTTGGAAATCTCTTGACTCTGGAGTCCAAATAATTGACTCAATAGGGTGATGATATCACTGATTTCGAGAATGAAATCACTTCTAGGGACCATCTTGGGAAACCTAGAAATGGATGGCTTAGCCTTGATTAAGAATTTCTTGTTTACATGCTTGATACAGTTCTTGATCTCTGTCCCAGGAATTTTGTGCTGATTTAAGGTTTAAATCAACATATTCCACAAAGTTGGGCAACCTTAGGAGTTGATGAAAGTAACCTCCATCTAATTTCACTATAGATTCTCATGCTTGATTTCTTACTGAGTGGGAGGCCGAGACATAGTTGGAAGCGTAGGCTAGGATGAATTCAAGGCATTGAGATGATATTGGAAATCCTATTGCAAGAGGGAGACTCACCGGGTTCATATCGACTTCATCTAGGAATTCTTAGAAGAATCCTCAATTCTCTTCCAGAAGTCCTCCATATCTATATTGTTGAGCTCTATGTCCCGAATGTCATAATTGCAGCTTATGTAAGAAGAAGATCCCATCTTCTGATATTTATACTTCATCTTTTTGTCCTATCTAACTTATCCTTAGATTGGTTGGGATCTAACATGAGGAGTCTCAAAGAAGAAATTCCTTTATGATTTACTGAGAGATAAATCGGGCTTAAAAGTTTGTTAGGAAATTACACAGACCCGCCACACTGTTCGGCTTTTGAGACTTGCATAACACCTTTAGAAACCCAACACAATGGAGTGTATGTTGGAAGTTAGGACATGTTGAGCATCGATGAAACCCTAACACTACAAAAGTGAGGAAGTGTTGGACGAGTGGGAAAACCCGACACACACGGAAGAACCTAGATGATGTCGAGCAGATAGAAATTCTCGACACACTCTGCGGATATTGATGGATGTCAAGTAGGTAGAAATTATTGACACACTACAGATCTTGATGGATGTCGAGCACCTAAAAACCTAAAACAAGGTGGAAAAAGTGAAATGTTAAACACCCTGCAAAACCCGAAAACAAGTATATTGGGTTTCTGACATGTCAGAATATGAGAAATTCCCGCCTCGTGATCACTTAGGAATTTCATAATCTTTTTGAAATCTACAAGTTACAACCTATGAAAAATAAGTAAATAACCTAGGGGTGAATTTCAAACAAGAACCCATATGGGAAAAAGACAAGAAACAAGGAAAATAACCCAAAACCCTAAACCGAAATGAGGGAGGAAATGAAATGGAAACCCCAAACAAACACTTCATAAATAACCCAAAAATCTTCAAAAATAAAAATAAGAGAAGAGTACCTTCAACTAGCTTGAAAAATGATCAAGGACGGTTGGCAAAATCGATCGGGAAGCTTGATCGGGTTTGGAGGTAGAGGAAGCATAAATGAAAATCCAACGCAATAAAAAGATAAGGTAACAAATGACGTGGAAAACCAACTATTTATAATAACCTAGCATTAATTACACCTCACTTGACACATGTGCCAACTTCCAGAAAACTAGACATTAATGACATGTCATCATGCTTGGAGCATCCAAAAACCTGATACAAAGGATTTGATTCAATTCGGGTTTCGAGTTTTAGGAAACAAGCGACATGAAACATGCATTTGGCAAAGCATGTTCCGATGCTTGGAAGTTCTGAAAACCCGACACAATGTACTTAGGCAATCGGGTTTCGTGTTTTGGGGAACATGAGACATGAAACACGCAAGGAACATGTTTTTATGAAATGAAAACCTGATAGACTGAAAATCTCTTTCAAAGGGAATTTTAAGAGATTTTTTCAAAATTTTCCTATGGTTATCTTAATTCTAGATGAAATCACTAAAATGAGATAACATGCTATTGTAGCCACTATACGAGTCCTTTGTAGGTGCTTCTTCTAAACCACATTGTTAGATATTCTCAGTATAAGTTATGATGTATCACGATCCAGATTCTATGCCCAGATGGTGAAATAGGATCCACAAAATCTATAGCCCATTTCTCAAACAGCTCTTCACTAGTAATAGGTCTCGAAGCATTTCATCTTGTTGAACTGGTTTTCCAAGACGTTGATAATGATCACATACCTTACAAAATTCCTTACAATCCTTATATAGGGTCTCCCACCATAATCCAATGAGTATAATCTTACGTGTTTTGGCATCATCGACATAGTGGCCACCTGCAATACCACCATGAGATTCTTCCATAATATATGTGCACTTATGTTCCAATACACAACGATGCAATACCTCATCTCATCCCAATTTGTACAAGTCACCACTGATTAACATATCATGTGTGGTGTGTATAGTAATTTGTTTCTTCTATAAGGATTTCATTCCTTCTAGTGTCATCTCTATTCCTAGAAAGACAACAATGTCCTCTAGTTATGATGGTGCACGTTGTAACCTATATAACTGTGCATCTAACATGGTATCCTCAATTTCCTGTGCTTCTTCTCCTGACTATATTCTTGATAGATGGTCTAGTCTAGAATTACTTTTTCCTGATTTTACCACAATGGTGAAATCAAATTCTTGAAATAAGAGCACCCATCAACATATGTGCCCTTGTAAAATAGGTTTATTTACCAAATAATTTAATGCCATGTGATCTGTATAAAAGATGAATGGTGTACCTAGTAGGTACTAGTGGAATTTATGCATCACATAGATCATTGACAAAGCTTTGTGCTCTATAGTTGTGTAATTTTTTTATGCAGGAGTCAACTTTATACTAGCAAAACATATAGTATGATCTAAAATACCTTCTCCAGTTGGACCAACGCCACACCAATGGCCATGCCAGAGGCGTCAACATGTACATGAAATGGTTTTTCCCATGAAGGAAAACGTAGAATAGGCACGGTAGTAAGTTTTTCCTTTAATGTATCGAATGCGCATTGCTGTTTTTCTCCCCAAAGAGAATGTATATTTCCCTTTCAGTAACTCTTATAATGGTGCAGAAACTTTGGCATAGCCTTTGATAAAATTTCTGTAATATCCTGTGTGACCCAAAAATTTGCACACCTCACTTTTACTTGGTAGGATCCCTTAGGTCTATAATGATTGTAGCCTTTATTGGATCAACCAAAAAACCATCCTTGCAAATTATGTGTCCTAAAAGTATCACAAATGGTGTAGAAAATATGTACTTGTTAATGTTCAAAGAGACTCAATTGTCTACACCATTTAAAAATTAAGTACAGATTGTCACAATGATCCTTAAGCAATCCATACACCGTCCAATCATCTAAATATACCTGTAAGAAGTTGTGAATAAATTCCTTGAGCGTTTGGAAAACTATTCACAAAAATATATCAAGCACATTTTTCGGACCAAAAGGCATTACAAAGATAGGAAAAGCTACCCTATTTAGTAGTAAATGTAGTCTGTTCTTGATCCTCCTGGGAAATCCGAACTTGATGATACCTAGAGAAACCATCTATAAATGAATATATTTCGTTCCTTGCAACTCCTAGTATTTCCTCAGTGAATGGTGTAGGGAATGGATTAGTTACACATGCAACATTCAACTCCATGTAGTCCACGCATATTCTAATCCATCCATACTTCTTGATACTGATCACCATTGGACTAACCCATTCTAACTCATCAAGGGGCTTGATAATCCTAGACTTCAACATTTTATCAATCTCTTCTTTGAACTTTTCATGCAAATTGGGGTTCATTCTGTAAGGTCTCTTTCTAACTGGGTGTGCACCCTCTTTAAGATTTATCTTCATCTCCCCTAACAATTCATGCATGCCTTTAAGTTCATGGTACCCCCTAGGAAACAAGTCTTGGTAATCCCTTAGTAACTCTATGATTTTTTCCACTTCAGAGTTTGACCAATAGTCTCCAATTATGGCTTCCTTAGGCTCAGTATCTATTCCAATATTCACCTAATTTTTATTCATCAATTCATGATAGGTGTGTGTGGTCTTATCCTCATTGTTCAAGACTCACACATTCCCGTTGAATGGTTTACATCTAGATTATCCACTTCTTTGTCACCCAAAGAAGTAGACCATTTTTCCTTTCGCTTTCTCAAGGAAAACACATTGAAGTAATGTTATATCTCGCCTCACGGTTCTTCATCAATACGTGATCCCGAGTCTTCTTTATCTAATAAATCCCTGAAGGAGTTATTCATCCTTGGAAATATCTCCCATAGTTAAGTGCTTTATTACTTTACATGCTTCTTCTATCGAGGCTTTGTAGAGAAGAAGTTAAATGTTTGGGCCATTCCTACAGTTAAATTATGCCAATTTCTAGTTTCTCTATGGATTTATACATATGCATACCAAGCACATGCGCAACCTTGTAAAGTGGAATAAAACCTATATACCCATAGCGAAGGTAGTAAAGCTTCCTACCCTTCTATCTATAGTCTCTCACACTTTTGAACATGGTGCTAAATAGGATGATTACCGTGATAAGTACTTATTTGAGTAGGTGCATTGCTCCTGAAGAACCTAGTAGTAAGAGCAATCCTAATTTCATTCCATCGACAAGATTATCCTTGTGGAGCACCCACTAGCATGCTGCACGAGTCCCATGTAGTGTATATGCTAGCATATTTCTTCTTTCCAAAGTGGGTCTATCCACTTTTCTTCCATGGTGTGAAGGAATACCATGGGATCCCTTCTCTTGTATAACAAATTTAGAAGTTGTTACCTATCCTCCCGGCATAACGTGGTTTTGTTCCTTGAGGGAATATGTTCTTTACTTCGCTCCCTACTAAATCAAAAGTGTTATGAGCCCAATTATCACAAGAAACACTTGTAGTATCACTAATGGACTGTGCATCCTCCCACTGAATTAGTCCTTCTTTGGTTGGTTCAATCATCTCTAGATCTCGGATGGTGCGTACATAAATCCTATTTAGATATTTTTCACTTAAGGGCTCAACATAGGGCATGGAATTTCCATCTGTTAAAGAGATAATAACTCTTTCCTCTTTGTTTTCAAAATTTATATAGCCCTAGTTGAACCGAAGATCAACATTATTTTCATAGCACCAAGGACGCATTAATAGATCCGGGAAGCTATATGACTCTGCCAAAGATCAAACTTCAAAGTCTCCACCGAACTTGGCTCCTTGTATGGTAATGGTTTCATCCTTAAAAACTCTAATAGGAGTGGCCTTAGTCCAATTAGCCATGAATAATACATTATAGGATGGCTGAAATGGGGTCTTCCCATTTGTACCCATGCATCCAAGGTAAGAACATTGACTTCCATGCCTCTATCAATCAGATTATTACTTAATAGCCACCCATCCAGAACAACATTTAGAGTGATTTCCTTGTCATAATCCAAGATATGAGGGGGAATACTCACATGCAAGATCTTTCCTCCAGTCTCAATACTTGTGTGTGGAGTGTTTCCTTTAACCAACCCTAACAAAGTGGAATGATTTTTTTCTAGAAAACATTTTACACACTTCTCTTAAGTCATCTATATTAGTTTGGACCATCTCTAATGATTTATTTTGTTCCTTTAGGTATTGTATCTCACCATGAAGATTCCTTAGAACTTACATGGATTCTTAATAAACCTCCTTCTGATAGGAATGATCTAGGTTCTATGCATGAAGAACTTCTTCTTTGGTGATGGTAGGTTTCTGTTGCAATGCTTCCTTGGCACATGCCTCCCTAGTGCGGGTCATGATCTTCACTTTTAATGCCCCCGATTCCTCCTCTAACTTAGGCATCCATTAATTCTCAACAACGTGTTGTATCCTAACCATCCATACACCTTTGTTTTCTTGTTTATGTTTCTTACTTAGATGCTCATATAAGTCCAAGCACTCCTCATAGATATGGTTCTTTCCACAAAAAGAACATGTAATATTATGAGGACATTCGTGCCTATACTGATTCGAAGATCTGCATGTATAACATGTTCCACGAGCAAACTCTCCTCTTCCTCCACCAAGTTATTGTGCTCTAAATCCACCATGGTATCCTCGACCTTTGCCATGAACACCTTCAAAATTCCCTTCATTCTGGTCATAGCATGCCTAATTGTGATCCTAGTCCTGATGCTCATTCTTTCCCTTATCTGAAACTCATGTCTATCGTGTGCCAATATCTATAGAATCATGGATTTGTCCAATCAGCTAAAAGTCTTCTATGTCATGAGTCATGGACCTGCAGATTTTACAGTAGCTTGAAACGTTCTTCCTTATCATGTGTTGTAGTAAAGGAAAGTGGCTAGCATCATGATTCAAATGATAGATCTCATAGTCTAACAATAATGAATGTATGGACCTACGAGGAAAACTATCCTTGGTGTGTCCCTCCACCTCACAATCAGTACACCAAATCCCTGAGTGTGTTTCATGGGCTGAATTCACCGATAATTTCTCTAACTACTTTTCCATAGCTGCAATCATGCCTCTAAGAATGGGCTAACACCAGTGTCAATACTCCCAACCGCCTCAAGCACATAGGGCTGCCTCCAATGCCTCACACATATCGTGTATGTCTTATGTGATAGCACCCTTCTAAATGGGGTAATCAATCCTCCAAAGAACCATTGTGCATGTTGGCTTGCGTGTATGTCATAAGAAATCTCTGATAACAACATTTTAAATATGAATCATACTCTCTAACACTTTCAGTAGTGCCTTGCTTAATATCCTTTAGCGCATTTATACTCTTCTAGCTTAAACTCAGGGATATGAAAATCTTTAAGGAATGCATCCTTTAAAGCTCTCTAATCTACGCAAGTCTAATCAGACCAAACTTTCTATACCATCTGTGTGTATGCCCTTGTAACATGGTAGAAAATTGGCTTGCCCTACACTCTAAAGTTGTGATTCCTTTTGCGTGCCACAATATTTCACACATATGCACATGTTCAACAACATATTCTATGCCCCTCTACTCTAGAAAATGAAGAGACATTTCCATGTAAATATTTTGGGGTTGGTGTGGACCTTTTCCACCTGATCCAGAACCTCCTATGTTTCCCCTACCTCCGTAACCTCTAGATCTGCACTGAACCAGCTACATATGCCTCCTCATCACAAACCCGTAGCTGGGGGTCGACCAAAAGATGTACTCCCATGTGTCCCAATAGTGGAACTGAACTATACCCGATAGTCTGTGAAGTGTTACTACTCCCATAAGTTAATCCAAAAATCAGCGCACTTGTATTTTGTGTTGATGATACACTTGAAAAGGTACTCCCATATAACAAAAATTCATTTGTGCTACCATCATTGTGCTTCTTATAAGACTCGATCCTACTCTCCCATTGCATGAACTAGCTTGTTGACTACTTTTTGTATGCTATATGTTGAAAAACTAAACACAAGGGCAAGATTACCAGTTGATTTAGATGTGTACCCACAACCCAAGTAGTCTCTACTAGTGCGCTTCTACATGAGGTTGAAGGAGGATCCCTATCATGATTTCCAAGATGGGGAGTTCTATTGCTCTCCGGATCCACTTCTTCTACGTGAGCTTCAAATCCTTCATGAGCCATCTCTTTCCTCAACACCATAGTCTCTACAATGTTATGTTGCTTCTCTATCTTCCTCTCGCGCACCTCATTATACTTAAGCCACCTTCCTCTCTCTACCTTTTACAACTAGGTCCTGTCATCTTTCACCAAACTTGCTCCTTCCCCACACGTGGTGAGGTTTAGTTAGCCATTAGTTTACTCTCCAGATTCAAAGTTACCATCAGGATCTTGATCACCAAGTGGAATGCCTTGTAGGTAAGCTCCCCTTGGATATCGTAAAAACTAGAATTCAGCTACTTTTGGACATGAATAAGTGGAAATTGAGTATTCCAAGATATAACTGTTCAAGACACCATGAAACCACATATCCACAAAGAAGATTCCAAATTAGATCAACATCATAAAGGGCCTGAATTCTTCCTACATCTAGAAAAGTGTGCAATACCTCCAATTCCTCTTAGATGCATAAGCAATCAACCACTCATACAATTCTACTAGAAAGATAGTGAAAAATCTCTCATATAAATTATCATACAGATTTTGTTCCACCCACATGCATGCGTTAAAATCAGATCCAGTGTTGAACCTGCATGTGTATTCTTCCTCCAGATCGTGTATCCACTCCTCAACACTTGCTAGAGTTAACCGGTATGTCTTCATCGTGAACCATCTTGAAAATAACTAAAAAGAGGTCCCAACAATGGAACCAATGATGTAACCTAGAATTTACCAGTAACACCCTAGATGCGTTGGCTCGTCACTCAGCTTGGACTGAGTGCTCACCCAAAGCACGCAAAGGTACCATGTTCCTCTTTAGGGTTGTTGTAGCAAGATGTTAGCATGATGAGGACTTAAAACTTATAGATCCATAGCTAATACATCATTCTACAGAGCATGCTAGATCTATCTCTAAGGGAGAACAGAATTAAATATTACCCATGATGAGATAAAAAAACATACTAGATTCAAATACACATAGAACTAACACTTAGATTCAACCAATATCCTCCATTATATTCAATGCAATAAGTATACAAAAGCTTCATTACAATAATAGTAGTATGCGCGTAACATATTTAGTAGCATCATCTCTCTATGTATGCACACACATCTATATATGTATATCTACTACGTAGCCACTACACACACACACACACACACACACACACACACACACACACACACAAAAAAGGATGGGGGATTTCCTTCACTGCTTATTCATTCCAAAAATAGGTCACATGTTATTAATATCCATGCGTTGTTTACAAGCATAGCCCCACATGCAAGTGTGCTAACTATAGACTTTTGTCAGTTAACTATAGTGATAATCCTATTCCTAGTCTCCGTATCTATGTAAGGCACTTTGTATCCAATCCTCCAAAAATAGCTAATGCATGGCACACATGTCTCTACCTTATTTGTGTGCTCTACATGCCATCTCTAAAAATAGACCTTTATGAGTGAAAACGGCTAAGTCCAAAAATCTAAAATTTTACTGTGCATGTATGTTCTCTCTATCCGTTCACACCTTTGAATATGACATGCTTTCCCGCACAAACTTCTTATGTGTTTTCCGTCAAGTGTTCTTTTATCAACATTGATTCCTACTCCATTGTTTTCAAATATGTATCTACAAGTGAAGTCATGAATTGTCAAAGCGTAGCTTGAAGAACTAAGAGGATTTTGTCATAGTGAACTTTTGCTCCTGCCATAAAATGAAGATCAGTGTCAAGGGACATGAACACCTATCCTCTTTGGAGATGGCTATACCAGATATAGGTGATATCGAACCTCAACACCTTGATTTGGATTATTTTTGGGCACACATTAATTGTCAAAACCCTTCTCCCATTGCTCAGCTAATTAAGGAGAGTGGAATTATAGAGGTGGGGGGTTTTCCAATTTCCGTTCAATGTGCCAACACAATGTTGGCTTGCAGAGGTCCTGTTTTAACCTCAAGACAAAGGAAATTGTTGACCCTTAAGGACAAGTGATGCCTCAACTCAATGAATATTATATTAGCACTAATTTTAGGATTCCCATGATTGAAGGCTTGAACATTCTTACTAGGTACCAGGAACAACTTATTTTTTATCAAAACAATGAATGATATAAGATCGAGTGGCCAAGTCTTGGTTTAAGAACCTCAAGATTATGAGGCTCGGATAAGGTACTATGGAAGATTGTGTTTGCAGAAAATTGATGATTTTGGTATATATAATGTTCTTGAAGGTTAGAGGATGATGATGAAGAACTCGTAGTCTCTTAAGTATGAGAGATCAATCAAGCAAATTCATATCAAAACCATTGATTGGTTTGTTAAGGAGAGATATGATTTAAAGGAGCTCAACAACCCTATCTTGGTGAGAAATAGGATTTGATTTGACAGGAAAATTAAGATGATTAGAGAAATAAAATACAAGTCTACTTCTCAAGATACCTCCACCCCTCGAAATAAATACCTTCATCAACTCCTAAAGCACATGAACAATTTGTTCCTTCTCCACCAGAATCTTCAACTCTAGTGTACATAAAGAAGGGAAAAGCTAAGAAGGATGATAAGGTAGAAGAAGTTATTCAAGAGAGTGAGAGGCTACCCTCTCCTAAGAAAATTGAAACAATACCTGATGAGGGAGAAATTGTGGACCTTGGTGATGATGATAGTGAAGAAAAAGAGCAAGAAAATCTAGAGGAGAATATCCCTAAAGAAAGTAGTGTGAAGGAGGATCAATCAAAGAAACCAGTTTTAGAATCTATGGAAACATCTACTAAGGAAGATCCCATCATCCAAGCCAAGATATTTGTATTAGAAGTGATTGTTGTACAAAATCTAAGTGTGATGAGTGCACTGCACTTGGGCCCATTTCTCCTTCCACTTCTAGTTCTTCATTTGCCTGGGTACAACCATTGCTGAAAGCAGGAAAAGGAAGGCCACTTCAAGTATTGTTGCTCCTAAGTTTGATGTAGTGGAAACACTTCTGGGTACTACTCCTCCCCCTCTAGCTAAAAAGGCTAAGGTCACCTCTAGATTGGTTTTAGACTCCCAAGGCCAACAATTCATGGAGATTGCAAGACCCAAGCTTGACAAGGATGAAAAGGACCTATCAATGGGTGATTTGGAATTAACAAGAATTTCTCTTGGTGAATCAACACCAGAAAGTGAGGTGCATAACCTAAGGGAAACAATGTCTAAAGTGATTGAAAGAGTTGAAAAAGGGAAGCAGACACATGAGAAATTGGAGGAGCATAATCAAATTTTGTCAAGTTTCATCAAATCCTTATTGGCAGAAGATAAAGTACTTGACCCAACCCCCCTAGCTTCCATCCCACCACCTACAATTCTATCTAATGATGAGGTTCAAGCCATTAAAGATATTCACAAGAATGCCACTTATGGGAAGGAAATGGAAGCCATATTTGATGACTTGATAATCACAAGTTTGAATTTCATTGAGGAAGCATTCAAGGCGTATGAAAAATTTCTAATATTAATTTAAAGTTCACCACAACACTCAATGGTTTGGATAGGGAATTGAAACTTTGGAGTGAATGTATTCAGGATCTTAGGATAATGAGTGAAACAAATGTACAAATCCTCTTGGAAAATAAATTATTTGATGATGCAAAGTTGAATTTGTCTAAGCAGTGGGTTTTCAACATTGACTGGAAGATAAAAGTGCTTGAAGAATCCATTAGAGAACTCAAAACATGTTACAAAAAGGAGAATCTTTTAAATCTTGTGTCATGTCAACCTTGGAACAAACATAAATGAGGCAATTTGAAAAGATTTAGAAATCAAGTACTCAAGACAAAAGGAACTATGAGTGCTTCTTCCAACATCTTGGCATCCTAGTTCATAATTCCCTTTCTTATTTTAAGTATCTAATTAAGGTGGTTTTATCTCTTTAGTCATATGTTATGTAAACAAGAGATAAATTGGGATTGTAATATTTAATTAGATACTAGCTTTTGAGATTAAAAGAAAGGAAACTGAAAAGGTTATTTTGTAACCATTTTTTGGGTTATTTAAATAAATTTTCTTGGCATTGTAAGGAAATGAATTTTGATAGCTTGGATGTAAAAGAACATTGAACTCGATAATCAATACATAAGAAGTTTTCATTCTCTCTCATGCTCTATTGATTTCTATTCCTTATCTGATTCATATGAAGCTATGTGTATTTAAGAAAACTTTGTGTCTTTCAGTTGATATTATGCTTAGAAATTTGTGCCTAATACATGATGTCCTATGCATAGTTTAAATATTGTTATCTTATCAAACATCAGTAAGATATCATTTTACAATCTATGTGTCTGAAATTTCTCTCCTCTCTTCAGTTTTTGAATACAAGTTCCTCTATTTTATTTTCTTCTATATTGAAAATATTTGAATGAAGGCATCTAAAATATCAAAATATTTTACCAAAATATTGAACAGATGTTTATATGGTAAATAAAAGAGGTTTAAATCCTTAGCCCTTGGTCATATGGTATGGTCATATGAGGGATTAAATCTTGTGATTCCTACTAGTAGGTGCTTAACTCTTGTCCCCTTTCATTTTATTTGTGTGGTGAAGGAAAGAGAATTTTATTTTGTTTTAGTGGCAACTAAAATAAATAGTAGAGCATAATATTGAAAATCTTGTATCTTTTGATCAAGAACGCTTTGAGAGTCATTTTTGTAAAAGTGCATGTTTTTTCATGCTCTTTTCCATTGGAAATATTTATTTTGATAATTGCACTATAATTATAAAGTGCCATATTTTGGGGGTGCTCTTATTGCATTGCTTAGGGATCTTGTTGCATTTCTTGGTTCTTGCATTTCTTTTGATGATTTTATTAGGATGGCATCTTCATCTACTTTTGTATTAGATCATATTGAGCCATTAACAACACATAATTACCACACATGGAAACCAAGAATAGAAACAATAATTAAGTGGAAAGTATTATGGGCTCTAACTTCTTCAAAACAACCAGTTTTCACTAGATTATATGAGAAATTTCACTACCAATGAAAATTTGATGAGTGTATGGGTTTGATAGGAACTTATATAAGTGATGATTTTTGTTTCATTTGGAAAAATGTGACTCTCATTTTTAAAATATGGGAGAAATTAGAGGATTTATTTGTTAAGGTGGATCATATGAGAGACATGCAACTTGAAATTGAGATCACCAATCTTAATCTTGAATTATTTCCAACAATTTTAGACTATCTTACCAAGTTCAAGAATTTTTTGACACAGTTGAAGGGGAGTGGAAGAGATAAGAAATATGAAGAGTGTGTTTACTTGATTCTATCCAAGTTGAGAGGACCATTTAAAATATTTTCTTCTACATTTTTCTCTAGCATGGATGCCTTAGGTGACACATTCAAAATGCATGACTTAGAAACATTTTATGAAATACTTACTAGGAAAGAATCCAAATCGTCTCACCCCGAGTCTTCCACATCTCAAAAGGAATTAGTTGCATCCAATCCTAATGGAAAGGTAAAACCAAAAAGTAAAACCAAATCCACCCCTTCTCCATCTCAAATTACTCCTAAACCCAAAGAAAACAAATCTAAACTTAAGGAGTCTTCTATCCAAGAATAAGTCTAGCCTTTCATTCTCTTTTTGTGGGGTAGTAATCATGAAGAACATAGGTGTTATAAGCAAATGTAAGCCTTAGAGGATGCATTCAAGAACAAAAAAATTATATCTCAACTCCACCTCCTTCTAATCAACATGGAAAAACACTTAATTTTGTTGGGAGATCTCAGTCACCACTTGCAGGCAGTTGAGTTATAGATTTTGGTGCTTCTCATCACATGACTTCTTCCAAAGAGTCTTTTGTTTCTCTAGGTTTGAGTTATACTTCCAAAATTAAGGTTATATATTCTTCATTTCTTTTGTTGAGGGAAAAGGTGATATACAACTTGATGGTGGCAATATAAAAGATGCACTATATGTTCCTAACATCACTACAAATTTTCTTTCTGTATATCAAATTTGTCATTTTGGTCAAGGAAAAACAATGACTTTTACACCACATGGGGCATAAGTAAGAATTTTTTTGAGCCTTATTCACTTGTTGCTCAGGGTATTGTTGATCATAGTTCTATAATATATCACTTTGAGGGTTTTTATGACACTTATTCTATAGGGACAGATTGGTTTCTCATGCAGATTCAAAGAGTAAGCTTTGGCATGAAAGATTTGGACATCTTAATTATAGATATTTGAAGGAGTTGAGAACTCATGGTATGGTAGATGGTCTTCCTATAGTTTCTTGTCTTGAGGGATTTTTCTCTGGCTATGCATTAGGGAAACAACACCAAGATCCATTTCCTAAGAATTTTTCTAAGAGAGCTTCTTCACCACTTGAGCTTGTGCATAGTGACTTGATGGTTTTTCCAACCCCTCTTTTAATGGAGCTAAGTATGCACTTACCTTTATTGATAATTTATTAAGGAGTACTTGGGTTTATTTTCTCAAGTACAAAAGTGATGTTTTTCACACTTCAAATTCTTCAATGCTTTGGTCGAGAAACAATCTTCTAGTTGCATAAAGAACCTTTATACTGATAATGGGGAAGTACTTCAGCAATGAGTTTTCTAAATTTTTGGCAACTCAAGGCATTATTCAACAAAAATGTATGTTCCTCATACTCCACAAAAAAATGGCTTAGCATAATGGAAGAATATAACTTTAAAGGAAATGGATAACTATATGATGCATTATAGATATTTACCTCCTATCTACTTGGCGTAAAAGCAATTAATTATACTAACTACATTCAGAATCACACACCACACATAACACTTGAGCATTTGACTCCAGAGGAAGCTTGGTCCAACACTAAGCTAGATGTCTCATTTTTTTGAGTCTTTGGGAGCCATGCTTGGGCCTTTATGCCAAAGAAGAAAAGGAAATATTTGGATAAGAAGAGAAAACCCTTGATATTTTTAGGGTATTGTGAGGACATGAGAGCTTATCGACTTCTAGATTTCTGATACTCATGACATTATTTTTCAAACACATGTTCAGTTTGATGAGCGCTTCACTCCTCATGATTCTTCATCTTCTTCCATGCCTTCTTATTCTTCATCTCATCTTGAGGATCCTTTCTTTGAGGAGGTTGATGAGGAGGTTATAGATGTCGTTGAGGATCCTATTCCCACTGATGTTGTCACTATGCCTAAGTGGGCTTGTACTATAATTTCTGAGGCAACACCTTTCATAGAGGATCTTCCACCCACTAGGCATCATCACACACATTCTATAGGTTCTAGACTTTTGTGTTAGGCAGTTTCTAAGGATCCACAGTCTTTTTCAAAGGCTCATGGGATACAGGAGTGGGATGATGCGATGACAGCTGAGTATTCTTCTTTGATGAAGAATCATACTTGGGATTTGGTATCTCTTCCTAAAGGAATAAATATGGTTAGGTGTAAGTGGGTATACTAAACCAAATACGCAGCTGATGGGTCCATTGACAAGTATAATGCTTGTTTTATTGCAAAGATTTTTTCAAAAGTTGAAGGTATTGATTACACTAAGAATTTTGCACCCGTTTCCAAGATGGATTCTATATGCCTTATACTTTATATTCCTACATTACGGGGTGGCCCGTATATTAGATGGATGTGAAGAGTTCCTTCTTACATGGAGATATACAAGAGGAAATATACATGGAGCATCCAGATCGATTTGTTCAGGATTATTCTCCTATTTGTAGGCTCCGAAGGTCTCTCTACGGTCTCAAACAAGTCCCTCAAGCTTGGTATGAGAAGATGGATTCTTTTCTTCTATCTACTAGTTTTTTTTTACCACTCGATCATACATACGTGTATCTCCAAAGATGTTAGTGTGGATATTGTGATACTTGTCTTGTATTTTGATGATTTTTACTTATTGAAAACTCTTCTTTGGAAATTCATAGTATTCGAGGGATCTTTCTACACAGTTTGATTTGACATATCTTGGGTTATTACATTATTTCCTTGGTTTGCATATTTCTCGAGCAGTTCGAGGATTCATTTGAGTCTAGGTAAAATTACACCCATGATCTTCTTGCTTTAATATGGCTGATTGCAAGCCAAGTCCATCTCCTTTTCAATCTAGGGTTACTCTTACTTCCACATGTACCACACCACTTTGTGATCCTACATTGTATAGATAGTTGGTTTGGAGTCTCATGTACTTGACCCATACTCACCACGAAATTTCATTTGTAGTAGGGATTGTATCTCATTTTTCACATTCTCCTCATAGTAGTCATTGGTAAGCTACTAAAATGATTTTGCACTATTTGCAGGGCTACTTCCCACTTTGGCCTACACTACACTAGGGGTTCTACTCAATTGGTTGGGTATAAAGATTCATATTGGGCAAGTTCTATTGATGATAGGCGTTCCAATTCTAGCTACATTTTTTGTCTTGGTTATTCTCCAGTTGTTTGGGCATGTAAAAAGCAACAAGCTATTGTACTTTCATCTTCAGAGGCAGAGTACAGGGCAGCAATTACAACGAGTCAACAAATTATTTGGCTTCGATAGTTATTGATAGAGTTTGGATTCCCACAGATTCACCGACTGTACTTTGGTGTGACAACCAAAGTACAATTCACATTTCTCGCAACCCAATTGAGCACCAGCGGACCAAGCATATTGAGATACACATCCACTTCATTCATCAGCACATTCAGGATGGAGTTCTTTTCTTGGAGTACATTCCAACTCAATGAGACAGTTACAAACATTTGCATCACCTCTCTACCTTGATTTGTGTGGAATGCTTGGGATTTCAGAAGTTGTTCTTAAGGGGTGTTCATGAGAACATATTCCTTCTTCTTCTTCTTTCTCTTTCCTTCTAGCAATACTCTTTCCTTCTTTTTGTTTGATATTTCTTCACGATATATTGTACATGAGTACCTCATTAGGCCTAGTTGTCGGGACTCATACTGTGGACATGCCACTTCTATTTTTGGCCCCTATATTCACTTGAGGGGGTGTTAGAGTAGGTTTTTTTACCTTAGCTCATGTTCACCTAGGTACTTTATTTACCTTTATTTTATTTATCCTAACCCAATTATGTGTGTGGATATTTATTTTTATTTATTTATATATTAGGGGATATTATCTAGTTGTTAGGTATAGTTCTTTCCTTGATATATGGTATTGACTAGTTCTTCCTATGATCTATGGTATTGACTAGATCCTTGATGTCTAGTTCTTTCCTAAATATATGGTCTTGAATAGCTTTTTTATGACTAGTTCTTTCCATGATTTATGGATTTATCTACGACTTGATCGGTTCTTAGATTTTTATTCCTTTCCCATATAAGCAAGGCCCATTCTCATTGTATTTCATTGAGTTCCATAATAATATATGATATTGCTGATCATTTGTTTGCAAAGGTTTATGTAAAATTATTAAGGTGAATTTATTTCATCTTATTGATCATGTGTGTTTGATTAACATCTATATTCTTGGATTGGTATAATCTGGTTATCGTTCCTTTTAAAATTCTAGATGAAAACATGACAACTTTACCCTAGTGTCAAAATTTTGATTGTAAGCCCTCCTAAGCATTTCTCCAGAAAATTTTCCCTCTGTGTTAGGCATATCCTATCATTTAAAGTTCTCATATATGTTTTTATAACCTTTACCATGTGTTTGAAATGTGAAAACAAGATCATGGAGTTATTTCGATGCAGTGCTTCTCAAGGTAGATTCTTGATGAACCCCGAAAGGATATTTTTAGACTTTCCAGACCGATGTACATCCCGGAGAGAATTGAAGGCCAAAATTCACTAGGGAGTGATATTGAGGAGATAAGATCTTTATGCAATTGGTTTAGGAATATTTAGGAAAGATTTTAAGTTTTAGGAACAATTTAAGTGAAAGTATGTTTTTGAAGGTGGATGAGCTTGTAGTTCAAAATAAAACATGAGCTTATAGAAGTGATTTTGAGAGATCTGTAATTATTTTTAGGTCAAACAAGATACCATTGGAAATTTAATTCAGTCCTCTAAATGATTTTATTTTTATATTTTTCACAAGACACAAGCACTTCTTCCTATAGTCTGTTTTTGGCTAGTAAAACCCACGGTCCCGAGAAAAAATGCTATTTTTGAGTGCGGTGTAGGTAAAATAAGAGCCCGAGACCCATACCATTATTCTAAAAATTATATTTGGAGTAAAATTAATATATATATAAGTTCCCAAAAATACCTTCGGATGCTCCTTAAAATTTATCATCAAGTCTCTCTCCAAGGTAAGCTTTTGGGACTTAGCCAATTTCAAGGGTGGACACATGTCATCACCAGATGATGGTGCACTTTGTGTCCCATATATTCCATACTATTGTTATATTTGGGACACCAAAAAGTTTCCGATTCCTAGTAAATATGACCCGATGAAGCCCAAAGTTGTCAGTTAAGCCCCTTCTCACCTATTCTCAACTCTTCCCATCACGCAATCACGAAGTGACACTTGTCACTCCCAAGTGAGGGAACACTTTCCTATCCTATCTAAGTTTTCCCCTTTAGAAATTTGGGACACAAAAATGTGCCTCATACCCAAGTTGACCCTTGATTCTCCATGTGACAAGGAAAAAGCTCCACATGCCATTTTTCAACCCCCTCTCTTCTTCGCCTCATCAATTCAACTTCCACCACTTATCATCACCAGATGAGGTGCATTTTTTTCCCCATATAATTTTTTTCCTTGGGAAATTTTGGACAAAAAAATGTGCCCATGTCCAACCCTTTCCCTTGTTCATCATGTGACCCGGTTCAGGTCCCGGGAGCTTTTTAAGTTCTTTTCTCTCTCCTCTGCCAAGCAATCATGGTCCACCACTTATCAAGATGAGGTGAGGGAACATTTTTATTCCCCATATGTCCCATACCCTTGGGAAATTTGGGACACAAAAATTCACCCATGTCCAAGAGGATGTAAAAAAATAAATTTACAAAAATTTAAACTGTTTTGCTTCTTCCCTCCGTGTGTGTTTGAGAAAGGTGTTGCCACGGAAGAAACTATACAGATCCATTTCCATCCTTCTTCACTCCATTTTTCTTCATTACTTCATGTTCATTTATTTAAAACACTTGAATAAATTAATTTTTTTCCAGACACCATGCCCAATTTTTTTCCGGATTGACTCCATGGCCAAAAACATGAAAAAATCATATCTCCCACCTAAAGAATCAAAATTTTCACCATTTCTCTCTTTCCCAAGAACCTACAAGAAGCAAGAAACAAAAAAATCAGAGGTGACCCTTTTTTTAATGGCAACAAACCCTATATTTTTTCCCTAGCTCATGCCTTTTTGAACTCCCACCATTCCGGCGAATGGTTCAAGCTAGAATTTTGAGCACAAAGTCTAGAAGAAAAACCTATTCCGAAAAGCTGATTTCCTTTAAATCCGAGGTAGAGAATTTTTTTATAAAAATAGTAATTACTTGGTGCTTGCAATTAATATAAATAGAAAATTTCCTAAAATATAAAAAACCTTTAAAATTAGTGAAATCCAAAAACAACAGAGATGACAAATTAGGAAATTTGGGATAAAAAAGCACAAAAAAGTAAAAAGTAAAAACAAATTTCTAAAAATATAAAGTGTTTGAAAATGGAAAAGAAATATATGTAAAAGTGCTCCTAGCATGTTAGGGGTTCCTCAAAACCGATTTCAAGTCAAAAAATCAATATTTTCCAAAATAACAGCTCCTAGATCCCAACAACTAAAAATAGAAAGTTCTAATTTTGAGTGCAAAAAGTTGTTGTCAACTTTGTTTTAGCTGCGTCTTATTTCTTTTCATCAGGTATGCAATTCAAATTTTCCAGTCTCGAGCTCGTTTAAGCTCTGTCATCAAAGTACTTAATGTTGTCATGTTGTTTTCTAGGTGTTGTCGGTGATGTTAAATTCAATTAATGACAAAGAGGATGATGGAGTGGAGTCAAAGGATGTTTAGTCTGATGGTGACATGGAGTTTTAGGTATGTTCAATATTACATGAGTTGATTCAATGAAAATTGTTTATTTTAGCAAGCCTAGTAAGTTGGCCTAGCTATCCTAGGTGATGGTACATGGTGGTATGAACTTCTTGATGGCTTGAGGACCATGTTGGAAACATGAAGAACATGCTTATGGAGTGTTTAGGAACTGACATGAGCTTTAAGGTATAGGTACATATTGAAGACCAAGTTTCAGGTGCTCATCTAGACCAGGTCTAGGTGATAGGAGGCATGAGGTTTAGATGTAGAGCTATGTGAGCTCATAGAAGCATGAAAGGATGTAATCCAATATATTATAGGCATGTTATGAGGTTTCATGATTAGTTATGGTGCTTTTTTAGTTGACCCTAGCCTAGACCATGCAAAACCCTAAGGGATAGTCAATAAAATGAGATGGGATGGAAATATGGAGAGGTAATTGTGACATTATGATGATTTGAGATGATTAAAATAAGTTTCATTTCATAAAGGTGTGAGAAAAATTTGGAGTCATTTTGAAGATAATTTTTCAAGTTACATCGGTTGTGTGAAAAAGGGTCTAAGAAAGGGTGTTTTTCTATCTCAAATTTCAACTTCGATTCTCACCTGAATTGTGTGATTTTCATGAGATATTTTGGATTTTAGGGATGTTTCTATATTGATTCTATAAGGTTTCAAAAATAATTATGTTATTTCATCGTCACATTTTAGTGAACAAATGTTAAGAAGGTAAAAAAATTATGCGCTTGAAACCCTAGCTATAAAACAATATGAGAGATTGGTTTCCTAAGTTCTTAGAATGGATTTATAGTGATATTATGATGATTTTATGATGTATAGGACTCATCCAAGTTTCTATAAAGGTATGGTAGAATGGATTGAAAGTGACGAGTGGACCCCACTCGAATGGGCCTGTTTCTGAAGAAGTTCAGTTTGGGACAAGGTTTTCCAAAGGAGTTGCAAAATAAATTAACATTGTTTTTATTTATTTCCATGGTGTTTTCAGGTTATGGTGATGTATCTAAATGGAAAAGTGTGCCCTATTTGTGAATGCTAGTCAAAGGGCGCTTTCAAAACGTTTACAAAGATGAGTGTATTCAAAGGCCTTCCACTTGGAGTTGGAAGGATTTATAATATGTTATGGAAATAATATTTAGAGGTATTTATAGTGGTATAATTTTTGTCTGATTTTTATGATATTTAATGGGTCATCCAGTCAAATTTTTGAGAGACAAAGGTTTCATGATTTTCGTGGTAAGACTTCTCGGGTTGAAAGAATGAGTTGGTTGAGGCATGAAATGGATTGGTTTATGATTTATATCACCTAGAGAGTTAATTGGGATGAACATTGTTCCTATTTAATTCCTTTTGAGGTCTTGGAATTGGTATAAAGGGTGCAAAATAGTTAAGTTTTCAAAATAGGTTTCTTGGCAACATAATTTGAGAAGAGAAAAGTAGATGTGGTTAGAACAAATAGATGTTTCCTAAGATATAACTTACACGGATGTTATTTAAAGGTCATGAGGATTCCATAGAGTTGCCACATGTGATATTTTAGTTGAATGGGAGTGTGTTTGATGCCTAAAGGTGAAGACATGGTGTTGGAAACAACTGTTTAGTAAAGGATATGGGTCTTTTGTCCCATGTTATGAATTATTTGATTAGATAAAGTAAAATTGATATCATGGATGATTTTTAAATGTATTATTACAAATGTGTGCTGATTTTTAGAGCTTGAATAATCATAGTTTTTGTGTTATTGGATATTACTCATCCTAAAGATAGGGTTTTGAGCCTTTTTGGTGCAAGATGGATTGTTTTGGGCATGGCCGACCTACATGGGTCATATTTGAATGTTTTAATGCTTAAATTTGGATGTTTTTAATTTTAATTGGTTTAACCAAAGTAGGAAACTGACTTGGTGTGTTTTTGAATCAAGAGAAGAGTATAAAGTGCATGTCCGAATTCAAATTTGCATTAGTTAAGAAAGAAAGAGAAAATGTAACCTATGTGAGAGTAATTTGTAGGTACAAAGGAGTTTTTGAGATATGAGAGAGTGTATTAAAGGGTTAATAATGTTTCCAAGACTGTGTACAAGGTTTTGAAGAAAATATAAGTGAAGAAAGTGAGAGACAAAGCGAGTTAGAGGAGCTAGGGTTTGAATAAAGGTTTAAAGGTGTGTGAGTTGAATAGGTGATGTAAATCAGTTGTAGAAGAACCAAAGACATCAGATATGTTATTAAAATGTGTTTTTTTGGGTTCTTGATCATCTTAGGGGTTGTATCCTCCTTTTAGATTTGGTGCTTCACAAAACTAGGGGTTGGTGCTCCTTGTAGAGTCAATGCTCTACTAAAATAGGGGTTGGGGATCCTTGTGAAGTTTATGCTTCACTAATTTTTTTATTTGAGTAATATAATAATAATTTTTAGTTTGTTTTCTTCCCCTTAAGGGTTTCTATACGTACCCAAAATTGTATGTACTGTACTGTCGGAAAGAGGTTACGGAAAACCCCAATGATGATTTAGATCTCTTTGCAAGGTGTTCGAATCTAGAAAGCTCGTCGAGTATACATTTACATCCTAAAATTCCTTATCTAACCTTTGCCCCCTTTTTCCTTGCATTTTGGTCCTTAATTTATAGGACTACCGCCCTGCCTCGGGTAGCAGTCCGGTGACCACCACCCAGAACAGGGCGGCGATCCTGTAACCACCGCCCTGCACATGGTGACGGTCCTATCTACTTTTTCCAGAACCTTCCGACGCACTCAACACCATGAAAAATCAAGTTACACTTGCAACTCTCACCGCTTCTACTTTGTTTAGAGTTTTCCAACCACTTTGTAATAGTAGTGCTCCATTTTTAATGATAAAGCATGGCAATTTGGACTTGCCTTCTGGTGAGTAGAAATGCTATAAATATTGAGCTTGTTTACAAGAAAATGGCCCCTCTCTCTATGTTTTATTATTCAGTGTATTTGGAAGTTCCTTAAGAAGTCTCAACAGGTCTAGACTTAGTGTAAGTTCTCAGCCTCTCAGTTCAAGGCTCCTCATTTTGGTTTAGAGATCACTTGATCTCTCTAGTTTAATTTTACTCCATTGTTGTTCTCCAAACAACTAGCTTAGCATGATACAACATCAATTCTAGATTAAATTGATTCAAATCTTAGTTTTGTTTAGAGTTATAGTTTTATTTCATCACAGGAAGAATAGGTCCTAGAATTTTAGGTGTGTCTTGTCGTATCCCTGCAACAATCTTGCTAGGAATCACATAGCCAAGCTCTATTCTCTTGCGCTATCTCTCTCCTACCTACATTCTCGTTTGGTTTACCTCCAAGCTGCCACTTTGTTCAAATATCTTCTCCTACTACCGTTGTTGTCACATTCTCACCTTTCTGGATTCACGAGAACACGAAGGAATGAAGAAATCACACTGAGGGGACAAGCTATGATACAACTGGATTTTCCTCTATTCTACAAACTCCAAGTTTGATTTGTCAAAGTTGTAGTTACAATATATCAAATAGAGTAGTGAATCATTTCATTTCTGTTAAATCTTGCTTTCAATATTGTTAGGAAGCTATGGGGAATGATAGCTTCTGAGAAGCTATGATTTGTTTCTCACTTCTGAGGTAAGATTGGAGGTCTTTCAATCAAATTAGTTAGATATTTATATTTGTATCAACTCACAAGTGCACAAGCAAATAGCTACATCTGGCTACCTTGCTTGTTTTAGCTTTATTCTTAGATTAGTTACTTGTTATCTGAATTTATTAGATTAGTTGCTCTTTAAAATTATTCAAGTTTATATCTCTGAAAATACAAAAAGAACAAGCATAGCATAGATTCATTTTCATAGTTAGTTTACTTCATTCAATTAAGTTTGGTTATTTCTTGCATGACTATTACGGGACCAAGAGAGCCCAAGGATTACATATTCGAACCAGTGATACCCCAGCCGAATCTCTGCATGGCATTAGTGGATATAGATCAAGGTCTTAGGATTCAAGTCTTCCAAACAACTGGAAACCTGCAAAGCAATTAGTGAGAAATTAAGAGTGTTAAACATCGAAGATGACAAAGCATATGACTTATGGTCTAATCAACCCAGCTATAGATTGCCTTGATAGGATGTCCATATGACCATACAAGAACCCAAACAAGAATTTTTTTTTGGTTGTGATCCATTAGTTCTGCAGCCAGACACAGGAGACCTTCTCACTAACATAGATACAGGCCTACACATACAAGTTGCTAGGACACCCGTGAGGTATTCTGAGAAGATTGCACAACTCCTGATACTAAACATAGAAGATGAGAAAGCTTATGACTACTGGATAGTCAGAAGACAAGATTGATTCTTTACATGACCATAAAAGGTCCACAACAACCATGAGTTCACGGTTGTGATCCCCAGGTCCCACAACCCAACGGACTTGTAAGCTAATTAAACATTGACATTGATTTACACACTAGTGTTCAGATCCTCACCGCTCCCACTGGATATCATCACACAAATTTCTATGTTGAACGTAGAAACCGATCAAGCTAATACTTTCTGGGTCAGACCAGAAAACCATCCATAGTCTCCTATAAATCCATTACACCTATCAATACCATTTTCATGACCTTTTCCAGAAATATATACGAAGCACCTATAGGTCACTTTCCATGAATCCAACAACCAATAGATAGGATCTTGGCAGAGCTCGACATTGATTGGAGCCTCCAAATAGTTATAGTGTTGAACCAATCCATAACACTAGTTCAAGTTAGAAGAGCCTTCTTTGCTTTAGATTCACAGATCCCATTGTTGCGTATCAAGGATTTAGGATTACCTGACTAATTTGTCCATATCCACATATATCTCATTTCCACTAGCTGTCTTGGCATGACCTTAGGTACGGAGAAAGGTTGCTTGATGATTTTCATGCTCACCTGTCACTTTTCTATCATACAAAATTGGTGACCCGACATGAAAGGAATAACAACTCCTTTTTCATTTCCATTTCTTTCATCAACCTTCAATCTTTCCCATTATTCTGGTATTTATATACCCCCTGAATATGTCAAGATACAGACACATAGGGAAGACCTCTCTCAGGTCTTGAAACATATTTTGGTCAAACAAGTAGACAACAGTCGCCCTCGCTTTCTGCATGGGCTGACAACTATTCAAGAAACTACTTGTCATCACAAACTCCTCAAAGAACTAGCTCTAGTTCTTCATTTCAAATTGAGGAGCTAGACCAACTCACACAAACACAACAACCGGAATCCCTTAGGCTCTAACAATATGAAGTTTACTAGGAGAATCCATTTCATCTCCTCGGGTTTTATCTAGACCAAAAATCAGTAGGCAGTCAGATCCACTCCCATTTTTGGATGAGGAGTACTTAGCACACTACGCTAGAAGCAAAAAAATGCTTCCAAAACATGTATCCACCTATAGGAAGTTTGCAAACACAACATGACACCCTGCTCCAAGAAAACACCCCCATTCCTCCACCTATGGAGAATACTCTTGGTGAAGCTTGGCAGAATAACAATCAATTCATAGCAGGGTACCATACCCCTTAAAGCAACCTCAAGGGGTGCCACAACAACCAACTCCATGAAAACTATATCATCACCAATTGAAGTCATCTTGGCTTTAGTTGAAAGGGTTAGAGGGCTAGAACTTGCTCAAGCAAATCAAGCTTCACATTCGGGAAAGTAGGAACTCCCAACCCTCCATATCATCCTAGCTAGGTTGACCTCCTTACGGGAATAGGCACATTAGGCATGCCTCCTCAACAATCATATAGCTATCCACAACAAACACCAACTAGAACCGTGTTTTCAAATGTTGCTCCAGTTGAAAATATGATACCTCTTGGTTTAGTACCAAACAATCCATATCAGAGCAATGCTCCTCCCTACTTAAACATTTATTCAAAATCACCACAGGGAGATATGTTCTCTTCTCCCGGGATGTTCACTCAACCACAAGGGTTTCCTTACACCCCTGCAAATACATATGCTATGCCATATCAACAACCCATTCCACCTCCGCTCCCTCAACAGCACCATCTATTGTTTGAAACCTATGCGGTTGGGACTTAATCGAGAATATTTAAAAGATCCTTTATATTTTACCCTATGAAGTGTCATGCTTCCAAGACCCCTTCTATATTTTTCCTAAATTCAAGGGGGATCCAAATGGTCATATTAAGGCCTATGCCATGACCATTTGAGAATTACTCCCTTGGGATGCGGTTATTGCTAAAATATTCCCTAAAACCTTGGAAGGTATCACCCTCGATTGGTATTATAGAATACCTGAATCCTTGATACAATAATTCAAATAAATTGTGTCATAATTCATCAAAGATTTTGACATGAACAAACTTCTAAGAATGGGGATCAAGGAATTATTACACATTAAATAAGAGCACAATGAATCTACCATCCTTTTCATTCAAAGATAGCGTACGAGTCCTCTCTACTCATCAAGTAAGTTCTCCAAACATGGATCAGATGGAACTATGCAATTTATTCCTTCATTCTCTCAATAGAGAGATAAAGGAAGAAGTCCAGAAGTTCCCGCTAAGGACTTATGATGAGGTACTTGAGAGTGCTCTCCGAATAGATCAAGTGGCGATAGACAATGGTCGTAAGACTTATGGAACGAACGGGAGATTAATTACTCCTAATCAAAACACTACGACCTATCCCAACACAGGAAATACCAATCAAGGACCCAAGGTCCTTAACAAAACCATGGGGTTACAACAGATGGAGTCACTGATCAAGCCAAAAGACCAAATGTTGTGAACACCTTGACACCTTCTAATAATCAACACAATAACAACTTTAGTCCAACGATCAATATGGTGGATTTTAATCATCCACACAACCACAACAACAAAAACAACAACAACAAAAAATCCAATCACAAGGCCTTACCCGAAGCCCAGATGGATATCAAAACCAAAACCAAAGGTAATAACCTCAAAATTACAATTATAACAATCAACAGCCCAATCAAAACTTTGGGCCACAACAAGATTTAAACCAATGACCACAAAATTATAATCCCAATTTATATTGCGGATTTCACAAAATCCGAGGTCATGATACTAGAACTTTCCATGATTACAATAAATTCTTGGAGCATTTACCAGAAGATCAAAGACAACTCTTTGTAGATATGTTTCTAGAAAATTCTATACCAACCACATCAAATACCTACCAGGGGTCGGTTTCTCCTCAAAATGCACCTCTCAATATTTTCAATGATCCTCTCCCAAATCATTCTAAAAAAATGGGTTAGATCCATGATTATAATTATAACAATTAAGCTTCAAATTCATCAAATCCAATGGTCGCACCCCAATTAGGAACTCGACCACAAGCCAAGATAGTTGGATTGGTAGAATTAGATACCGAGTTACAAGTAGAAACTATAACAAGAACATGGGAATAATCCTCTCAACCAGTCCCAACTTATTCACTAATACTAGACAACACTCAACAAATACCAATAAAACCAGTAGGTGCCTATGATTTGATTAATGACTTAACAAAGACCTTCTCTCACATTTCCTTTTTGGATTTGTTGAAGAACTCTCCCACTCATAGAGCTACTCTCTTAGAAGCATTAGGTCTCAGTCATCTCATCAACATCACCCCTCCCCTAAAACACAAGTAAACCATGTAGACTTTGACATCTACCCTCCAGGGTAGCTAGATAGGGATACCAAGTTTATATTTGACATAAGTAAAATGCCAAAGAATGCTGAAATTTTGCGTAGATGTAGTCCACCCTTACATTTGTAGGTATGGTTTTAACAACTATGTCAAACATGCATTATCAATTATGGGGAAGCGGTTAACATAGTCCCCTTCACTTTCCTTCAAAAGCTAGGATATGGAGAAACGAACTATTCTTCAACGTGAAACACACTAAGGGGCTATGATAGCCTCAAGGAAACTTCAATCGGGACTATAGTGCTACCAGTCACTTTAGGACCCAAAACAATCCTCACTAAATTTTATATTATAGATCGGGAAACCAACTATAATATGATTCTCGGTCACCCTTGGATACATCGCATGAAGGCAATCCCTTCCACGTTATTTCAAGAAGTAAGGTTTCTACACCTAGGAAAGGTCTTTGTAGCACAAGGCGACCCAAAACCTTTCGACATACACCTAGCAGATTTAAAGAAAAGACCTAGGTGTCCATTCTAAATTTGAGCTCCCGACAAATCAGCTCAACAAACCAGTCAATACAAACCCAAAAGAAAGCTGGTGCCTACGACAGAACTAGAAGTCACAAACTTAATCAAAGGCATCCCAACAATCAAAGATGAGCCCATCACTATAGAAACAATTTCACTAGGAACCACTACAAAAATTATCAAATTACTGGAGAAAGATCTACCTATTCTCCTGCCATTTGATTCTATGGGTATAGGACATACCCTAGGAATTGGTTCCATACCTGCGGATGAAGTTTGTATGGTGGAAGTAACTGAGACAAGAGAAGTAGAGACTAAGGGTGTCCCAACTTCCATTTTTCCAAATTATTATTGGACTCTCCACTTTGATGGGGAAAAATGTCATTTTGGTGTTAGGGTAGGTGTGATCCTTACTTCACCCAAGGGAAAGGTTCTACCTTTCACTTTCAAATTAAACTTTGAGTGCACAAACAACGGGGCTGAATACAAAGCCCTCCTTCTTGGCCTTATCATTGCCAAAAGGATGGACATTAGTAATATTAGAGTACTTAGAGACTCGCAATTAGTTGCAAACCAACTATCAGAGGTATATGAGACTAGGGTTGAACACCTGCAACTTTATAAAATGGCAGTACTAAAACTAATGAAGGGATTTGACTTCATATCGATTGAAGAAATCTGTGAGAACAAAATCTTCTCGCTGATTCTATGGCAACCTTAGCTTCCCGATTCACTCCAAGTGATGAATTGGCTAATACTGATTTCATGGTATCAATACATGCTGAACCTTTGGTTCACAAAATACCAGTAATCCCGATATCAACGCATATGGAAGTTGAGAGTGAATCCACCATTATAGGTCACTCTGATAGTGAAAAGCAACCTTGAATATCTAAACACCTTTGTAGAGTTGCATCTAACTCATTCCATAGTGGATCTCTCTTTAATTCCATGTTCCTCTTCCTATTTTGGAAATCCCATGATAGAATCTCCCCAAGAGAATCTTGAAATCTATGAGGTGGAGAATGAAGGGAGTTTGGAATTACCTCCAACCCCTCCCGAGTTTGAGGAGGGAAACGCCTCCTTAATCAAAGGAACCATAGACATAAATATCAGAACAGAGGAAGAACCAAAGATTTTGAAGTTGGGATCCTCTTTAACTCCAGAAGAGATAGAAATACATACTCAAATCCTCAAATAACATCAAAAGGATTTTGCATTTAGTTACAAAGAAATGATAGGAATTACACCACATATCACGGTACACAATCTTGTCACCAAACCAGATGCAAAGCCAATCAAGAAAAATTCAAGACCAATGAAGCCAAAAGTGGCTCTCATGGTAAAAGAGGAAGTAATGAAACTCCTCCAAGTGGGGTTCATCAAACCAGTTGACTATTCACAATGGGTATCCAATATCGTCCCTATTCTAAAAAAGAATGGGAAGATATGCATTTGCATAGAATTTTGGGACATTAACAAAGCTTGTCCCAAGGATGACTTCCCTTTACCATCCATCGACATTATTGTTGATGCAAAATTGGATTTGAGTTGTTATCCCTCATGGATGGGTTCTCATAGGTATAATAAAATTAAAATATCCGAGGAAGATCAAGCCAAGACCACATTTATAACTCCCTGGGAACCTACTATTATGTTGTCATGTCGTTTAGTCTTAAGAATGTTGGCACTACATACCAACGGAAATGACATATATATTCCATGATCTTATTCATAAGATTGTGGAATCCTATGTAGATGACTTGCTAGCTAAGGCCAAAAAGCATTGTGATCACCCATAAGTGCTTTGTATCATTCTCTCATGATTGATCGAATATGGAGTCACGTTGAACCCATAAAAAATGTGTTTTTGATGTAACAGAGGTAAACTTCTAGGTTACATTATATCATCACGAGGGATTGATGTCGACCCGGCCAAAATCTAGGTTGTTCTTGAAATGATTCCACCATCAGATGAGTTTGGTATCAGATCATTTCTTGGGAAACTTGGTGCAATTCGAAGGTTCATCCTAGACTTAAGTTTTGTTGTTCATCCAATCAACAATTTATTAAAAAATATTATAGCATTGATTGGATGATGAATGCAATGAGGCCTTCAAAGTAGTTAAACACTTCTTATTGTCTCCACCCACACTAATTCCCCTAGACTAGATCATCCTTTGATCTTGTATTCACGGGCTACTGATGTCTCGCTAGCTTGTATGTTGGCTCAAGAAGATGACGAAAAATGAGAACGTGTTGTTTACTTCATTAGTCAGATGTTGCTTGACTATGAGACACATTACACATAGACAGAAAGAGAATGTCTTGCCATAGTCTTTACGACAAAATGCTTAAGACATTACATGCTAAATCAAGAAACAAGGGTGATCATCAAAACAAATCACTTGCAGACATTCCTCACGCAAGGGTCTTTGTCTAAAAAGGTTGGATGCTTCATAACCTTAATGGGTGAATTTGAGATAACATTTGTAAACCAAAAATCCATTAAGGGACAAATCATTATAGACTAGTTAGCTGACAACCCATTAAATGGAGGTGATCTGGTAGATCTAGACTTCCCCGATGAGTGTGTATATTTCATCAAAACTAGGCCTCCTATCTCTGCATGTCCTTGGTACACCGACATAATCAATCTCATCATGGACCACACATACCCAAAAGGGGCTACATCCCAACAAAGAAGGTGGTTACGCATCATCATTGCTAAATATGTCATCTTAGAACAAGTGCTCTATCATAGAGCCTTCGACGGGATGTTGTTAAGATGTGTTGACATGGAAGAATCTATAAGGATTCTTTACGAATCCCATAGTGGGGTATGTGGAGGCCACTTTGGTGGCCATGCCACTGCTCGTAAGATACATCGGATGGGATATTTCTGGCCCACCCTAGAACATGATGCAATAGAGTTTGTGCGTAAATGCCACAAATGCCAAGAATTCTCCCACGAGATTCACATGCCGGCATAGGCTCTGCAACCAATCGCAACCCCTTGGCCCTTTTCCACATGGGGCCTGGACTTGATAGGGAAATTCTCTCCCTCATCAACAGATGGCCATAACTTCATAATCACGGCCACATAATACTTTACAAAATGGGTAGAGGCCATGCCTCTCACCACCATACCAGTTTTGTAATTGCTAAGTTTATTCTAAATCAAATCATTTGTAGGTACGGTGTCCCACAAGTCATTATCTCAGATAATGGAACATCCTTCAAGAATGATGAAGTCTGTGAACTATGTAGTAAATTCAAGATAAACCATCACACGGCTTCTCTTTACTACCCCCAAGCCAATGGACAGTTGAGGCCACAAATAAAACATTAAAAACCATTCTCCTCAAAATAGTTAAGGAGAACAAATGGGATTGGCACTTAAAACTATACCCATCCTTATGGGCCTATCGAACATCAATAAGAACACCAACAGGGGCAACCCCTTTCTTGTTGGTATTCGGAGCCAAAGTAGTTCTACCAATAGAAGTTGAAATACCTAGCCTCTGCATCTCATTACAAGGGATCTTAGGAGAAGAAGCCTATAGAGAGGCACGACTCTCTCAATTAGAAAGCCTTGATGAGGCTAGGTTAAATGCCAAGAAAAGGCACAGAGCCTACACTGACCGAATGTGCCGAAATATAACAAGAAAGTCTATGAACAAGAAATATACGAAGGTGATCTCATTCTAAGATTAGATAGCCAGATTGATAAGAAAACTGGCGAAGGAAGGAAATTCCAGCCTAAGTGGCTAGGCCCATATCGAGTCATGAAGGACTATGGAAATGGTGTGTATCTCTTGTGTACACTAGAAGGTGAGGAATTCAATGAAACTGTTAATTCCTTACATCTTAAATGATTTTATGCATAAGTCATCAGCATCACCATTTGTATACTATGTTAGCCTACATTGCATTAGTCATTTAGTTAATTCATTTTGTTCACTCATTTCGTAAATGTTGTGGTCAAGGAACTTATTCTTAAGAAATTTATTACAAGCTTCTGAAAATATTGGCAAAATTATTCAAATCATATCAATGAATGGTCTAAAGATATCATTCATAACTCTCATGAATGTTGCCAGTGCATTGCACAAACCAAAAGGCATCACTAACCAATTAAACAATCCTTGTTTCATTTTAAAAGAAGCTTTCCAAACATCACCTTCTGAAATTCTTACTTGGTGATAACCACTTCTTAAATCTCAATTAGTGAAATAAATTACACTCTTTAATTGATCCAGTAAATCATCTATTCTAGGAAGAGGGTAACGATTCTTTATAGTAATCTTGTTTAAAGCACGGAAATCAACACACATTCTCCAAGTGCCATCCTTCTTAGGAACCAAAATAATTGGTGAACCACATGGGGATGTACTTGGATGAATTATACCTTGAGCCAAAAGTTTCATTACCTGTCTCTTGATTTCCTCATTCTCTACTACTCGATAACCTGTACATTCCAATATTGGGAAGAGGTGCATCTTGAAGCAATTGTATCTCATGTTGAACCCCTCTTTTAGGAGGTAGACCTTGTGGATCCTAAAAAACATCATCAAAATCAGAAACAATTTTTACCAATTCATCCTTATGTTTCATATCACAAGTCTCAAAATCCATCTCATGTTCTTTCTCTTTGGCTTTGACCACCATGAGCACAAAAATTTTGCTTGAATTTACCAGCCTTTTCATTTGACCTACAGTTACCAAGGATAGATTATTCTTTTCATGGTGAGCTCTAACAATAAACTCAATTCCATCCTTTACAAGAAAATATTTATTTTCTTCCCTATAGAAGATTGCTTTACGATCATACAAATAAGGACTTCCCAAAACCACCCCACAAATATCCAAAGGAACTACATCCAATTCAACCTCATCTATAAACTTGTCTGTAATGGAAAATTTGAAAGTACAATTTTTAGTTACCTGTAGTTTTGCATCATCACAAACCCAGCCCAAAGGATAAGGCTTAGGATGTGGATTAGTTTTGAGTCCTAATTTCTTTACAACCTCCTTAGAAATCAGATTAGCTTGAGATCCACTATAAAAAAGAGTATCAATTTTCGTATGTTTTGAAATCACTCTAATGTGGAAAAGATCATTCCTTTTCTTATCATCATGTATAGTTTTTTTACTAGAAGAAGATGCAACATTTGTAGTACTATTGTTGGAAATTGAAATTTTTGATTTACCTTGAAAACTCATAGCTGTGATCTTGGTTTCATCACCTGAATCTAACCCAAGATCATGAACTGCAGTGTTTGTTTTCTTTTCCTTTCCTTTCTTAACCATCCATTTAGGTTTCAATTCAGGATGTAATTTCCAACATTTAGACTCATCATGGTTCTTTTTACAATGATTACAAAATGGTTTTTCATCTTCCTTCTTAACAGTAGAGTTTTTCTTATGCTTACCCTTTCCTTTTCCTTGTTCTTTCAAACCTTTTCCTTCAGATTTCTTGTTATTTTGTTTAAAAGAAGAGAAAGAGGACTCCTTTTCATTTTCCCTCATGCTTCCAAATGGGTTTCTTGAACACATACTGCATCAATATTATTAGGACCTAAAACAAGTATCATATGCCTTAGATAACTATGCAATCCACCAATATATTTAAGCAGTGTTTCTTCTGTGTTTAGGGAAATTCCCAGAATTAGAGCCCTTTTCCTAAATTCCTATGTGTATTCTTGAACACTTTGTCCCTTAATTTGTCTTAATGTTTTCCAATCCATCATAGCTTGTTGCTTATAACCAAGAGGATAAAATTGTTGCCTAAGATTTGAAACAAATTCAGACCAAGAAGTGATTTCTATACCTTTGGTTTCTTCCACTTCTTGAAGCTTACTCTCCCACCAAATGAGTGTTGTGCCACCCATTCAAAGAGTTTCTAAATGAATCTTTTCTTCATCATCAACAATTCTCTGAACCTTGCAATATAATTCTATCTACTTGACCCAGTTATCCAACTTCTCTACATTTAGCTCTCCAGTATACATAGGCAATTCAAACTTGATATCTAACTTTAATGAAGGAAAATCAGATTTCAAAGGGTCTCTTTTAGGATTATCAGAACTAGAGATTTCTTCTTTCTTACCTTCTCTAGTTCCCTTTTCCCTTTGTCTATCTTGGTACATTTCTTCCACCATTTCCTTCATCTATAGGAATGATTGACGAAAGTTTTCTTCCTCTCGATCTGCCATTGTAGGACTTCAAGATCATCTGGTACCAATTTTGGGATCTCCTTCAACTAACTCTCCTTCACCCTTCTTAGATCAAGACCTTGTTAACATCCAACACACAACTTGCAATCCAAAAATAGTTAATCTGAACCAAAAATCAGTCAAAACCAGCTCTGATACTAGTGATCTAAAAATCAATTTTAACTAGCAATTGTGCACACACTTAACTTTGCTTTGTATTGATTTTTGATATAAAAATTGACTATTATATCCTTTTGTATTTTTAATAAAATAATTAAAACTGAAATTACTTGTGTAAAAATAGAAAATAAAGAGATGAATCACCAGCAATTTGACACAAGAATTGATAACGGAGTTCGACACTTGTGGCCTATGTCTCCGGGTCCAGTTGAATGGGACTGATCTATTAAAATCTTGAAAATAAATCTTTACAAATATTTCTACAATAATATGATCTTCTCATCACATTCCTCTACCAAAAATAATAGGAGTCACTTTTTACTTCATCTCAAAATTCCATCCCTAGCTCAAGTTATGAGCATTTCAATAATTTACATAGTCTCGAATGCCACTTCAAATACAATAAAGCTCCTTTTATAATGTTTCCAAGCAGATGGCTCAATGGTTGGGTGCCTATAATTTTGCATGGGAGGATAGAGGTTCAAATCCCCCTACCTCCACTTCCCTAGGCGCATATCATGGGATTTATCCCACATTTGAAGTCTGGAGGGTGAGTTTAGGTGCTTTATATGGCTTATTTCACACGCATGTAGGTGGCTATAAAAGCCATTGACTATTCAAACCTGTTTGGGCACATAAAAGGGAACTTTGGGTATGTTTTGGCATTAAAATGTGGAGATGTGGTATGTTTATAGCTGGAATTTAACATATATTTGCAAGATATGTGCTTGGCTTGGGATTTAATGCGTGGTATATGGAAAATGTGTGGGATTAGTATCTATTATTTAATTGCATAGTTTAAATGGCATATCAATTAGTCCCACATGCATAGTAAAAAATCAATTAGAGGCATATATATACACAAGTTGGTATAATGATAATATGAGAAGGAGGCCAAGACACCCCTCCATAATCAAGTGTGTCAAACATGGCTGAGGGCCCAAAAAACCATGAACGAGTGTCCAAGACCGGCGTTCCAAAAACCACTTTTAGTCTCACAAAAATTTTCCATGTGTCACAATATGATTGAAACACTTGGTGAGCGTGCACATGTCCAACCTACACAAAATCCCAAATTTTTCCATTTACCCAAAAATTTTAGCGGGCTATAACTTTTGCAAACAAACTCCGTTTCCTACAAACAAGATATCAATGGATTCATCTAATTTTTCTCCACACTTTCCAACTGACTAAAAATTATTTTGAGAATATATTAGATCAGTGTTTCTCGGTGAGGATCCTCTGGATCACATACGCATACAAGTTGTTAGGACACTCGTGAGGTATTACGAGAATATCACACAACTCTTGATACTAAACATAGAAGCTAAGAAAGCTTATGAATACTTTGGATAGTCGAAGATGGGATTAATTATTTACATGACCATAAAATGTCCTCAATAACCATGAGTTCATGGTTGTGATCCCTAGTCCCATAACCCAACGGACTGCAATCTAATTAAACATTGACACTTTGGTTTATGCACACTAGTGTTCAGATCCTCATCGCTCCCGCCGGATATCATCACACAACTTTCTGTGTTGAACGTAGAAATTGATCAAGCCAATAATTTCTGGGTCAGACCAGAAAACCATCCATAGTCTCCTTTAAATCCATTACACCTATCGATACCATTTTCATGACCTTGTCCGGAAACATATACAAAGCACCTACATGTCACTTTCCATGAATCCAACAACCAACAGATAGGATCTCGGTAGAGCTCGACATTGATTGGAGCCTCTGAATGGTTATAATGTTGAACTGATCCATAACACCAGTTCAGGTTAGAAGAGCCTTCTTTGCTTTAGATTTGCATATCCCATTGTTGCGTATCGAGGATTTAGAATTGCCCAACTAATTTTTCCATATCCGCATATATCTCATTTCCACCAGCTGTCTCGGCACGACCTCGGGAGGTCGGGTATAGAGAAAGGCTGCTTGATGATTTTCATGCTCACCTGTCACTTTTCTATCATATAGTTTCCCACTTATATCTTATTTTGTGGTGTTGTTTTCCTTGTTCATTGAATGTATGGTATATGATATTATGCCGACTCTAATGGATGGTTAATTGATTAATGGTTTATGTGATAAATCTAAAATTTAAATTAAGTTTGTAAGGAATGATTAACCCACCCTCTCATTCCATTGTGATTACAATAAATTGGTATCGAGTAGGTACTTTTGGAGAAGTTTTATCATTTGAAAGGAAATCCTTTAAAGCACAATAATGGTGAGTTATCAGAGTGGTTTATCTACTAGCAAGGCACCTTTGTTTGATGGTGTGAATCTATGATTTTTTGAGTTTGAGGATGAAGGCTCATATTATGTCCCTATGGTTTTATATTTGGCAAGCTATGGAAGATGGTTATACTTCTCCTACCACTACACTAACTACTATTGTAGAAAATAAGGAAAGTAATGAAAAATCAAAGGATATGAATGCTATCACGTATGGCCTACAATAATTTGAGATGGAAAAGGTGATGCAATAAAAATCATCCAAGGATATGTGGGAAAATCTTTAGGTTCTATATGAAGGTGACTCTAAGGTAAGAATTACAAAACTCCAAACCTTCATAAATCAGTTTGAGAGTCTTAAGATGAGTGATGATGAATCCATTGCAACATTATTTCTTAGGGTTGACAAGATTGTAAACACAATGAAATGCTTGGGATAAGATTTGAAAGAAGAATTTTAGTTCAAAAGTTTTTAAGATCCATAACTCCTAAGTTTTATTCCAAAGTATCTACTATTAAAAGGGGCCAAGGATTTGACTACCTAAAATAAGGATGAATTACATGATACTTTGACTAAATATGAGATGAGGGTGGTTGACTCCAAACTACATAACAAAGAGATAGCCTTCAAAGTTGATAAAATGACAAATGAAAAGAATATTAAAGTTGATGATGTTGCTCATGAGTTAGATGATGAATATTTATTTTCTATGGTTGCTAGAAGACTAAATGTTGGAAATGGTAAGTACAAGGGAAAAATTCCTTTTAAGTGTTTTAATTGTGGTAAAGTAGGTCACTTTTTTGCTAAGTTTCCTCATAGGAATGAAAACAAACATGACACGAGATCATGGAGGTGGTCATGAAAAAATTAGAGGTATAGTAAAGAGAAGAAGGATTTCAAAAAAATTGATCATAAGAAAAATGGTAAGAAGAGTTTTTACACTAAATAAGATGCTTATTCCTTTGAAGCAAGTAGTGAGAATGATGGTTCAGATTCTGAGTTTGAATATGATCATAGAGATGTAGGTGATGAGGTCCTATTCATGACAAAATATTCCATGAGATCTACTAGTGGAGGCTCTACATTTTTGGGTGACTTCTTATCATGATCTTGCAAAGATTTTAAAGAAGAAGAATATGTTATTGAAACTGAATTATCTTGTGTTAAATATGAATTGATTTATGTTGAGAATAACAATAAGAAATTTAAATCAAAAGTCAAACAATATGAGGAAAATATTTAAGACCTAGAAGAGAAGCATTTGGCTATCACAAAGAATCTTGATGAACCAATGATAAGATTAGAGATGAAGATGAGTACCATGACCCTAAACTTGAAATATAAGGAGGAAGAAGTGATTATTCTCAAGGATTTATCTAATGTAGATAGAAAAGAGAAATCATTTTAGAATTTTGAGAAAAGTTCCAAGGCTCTTAATGAAATCTTTGAGAAATCATAAATCAGTAGGTGATATAGCTGTTTTGGACTTCAAAGTTGAAGTAAAGGACAAATAAATGAAACAAGAGGATTCGATTTCAAGAAATTAAGCACGTGAATCAAACATCAAGGAAGGAAATAAGGTGACTTTCATCAAGGACAATGAGAATACTAATCCTATATGAAAACCTAATGCCTCAAGGTATGAAATATATTTCAATGGTTATTGTTTTACTTGTAATGGATTTGGTCATAGGGAAAAGGAGTGTAGAAGGTATACTAGAGATGATCATCCATGGAGAGATAGTAGGAGTGAGAAAGCTAAGAATGTGGTATGCTATAATTGTAATGAGAAAGGTCATGTTGCTATATTTTTCTTAAATGATCCACCTAGACAAGTTGAGGGATATAAAGGGAAGAATTCAATAGTATGTTTTATTTACAATGAAGTTATCATATTTTTAGAGAGTATCACTATGACTACTCAAGGAAAAATAATATTTTCAGGGACCTAAGGTGAAAGAGAGAAGCTTTCAGAGGTCTAGGATGCATGATAATAGTCAAGGCATGATTTGGGAGCCTAGAAGGAACAAAATTGGTCCAAAAAGAGCTGATGTGAATGCTAGATAGGGTGTATCTCAAGGTAAAAATAATAATAAAGGATAAGAAAGAGTTTTTAGGTGTCTAAGAGGGCTTAGGACCTCTTCAAGACCTTCTTTTAGGTGATCATGGTGTTCATATGCCTCTACTAGGATTCTTAGAGGTATATTAGTTCATATGAAGCATTAGAGTGAGGGGGAGCTATATAGGTCTATGTTTTTATCCTCCAAGGTGTCAAGGTATGTTATCTTAAGCTTCTAAGCATGTTTTGTTTCCTTCTTGGTTGTTCAAAGTGTGAAAATATTTGTGTCTTAGTATTGTTATCTTTTTGTGTGCATAATTGGGTTCTCAAGTCTATAATTGCCTTATCATTATGTGTTATTAGTTTATAATGACTTAGTGAGTGTAAGGGTCATGTTTTTGTATTAAAAGGATTATTTTTAAGAAATGGAAACTATAAGTAGAGTCATTTCTTGATCATAGTCATGACTAAATTTGATAATAGGTATAAAGGTCTATTTCACCTTGTGAAGTCAATCTTGAGTCAAGTGTGATATGTCATAGTTTTTGTAAGCTATAAAGAATGTATCTATTATGTATTAGAGTGTATGATATGTGAGAATATTTTATTAGCCTAAAAGGTTGGTGAAAATGTCAAAAGTCTCTTAGAACCTTCTTGATCATCAGAGAGGTCTATCTTTGGCATTTAGAGTTATCGATTCTTAATGTTCTAGGTCACATGTCTCATTGTTGTTCTCATCATGATGTAAAGTTCACTACTAATTCATGAAGAAGAAATTTAGAGGAAATGAATGATCAAGTATGATGACTTGATTAGAACATCATCTCGAGGAGGTCATGTGGTAGAGTTCTTAAGGGATTGATGAGGTCAAATCAAAGAGGATTCAAGTAAGAAATTGATTCTTATGGTTTCTTAATCATACCAATAATGTTCATATCATTATAATATGTTGATATAGTTTTGGTGAAAAATTTTGAGGGCTTGAAACAACAATTTATGCATCTTGAGTGGTTTTTACCTTGGTAGGTCCTAGGAGACCTTAAGAAGCAAAATATCTCAAGAAGTGGTATGAAGGAAAATCAATGGTTAAAGGAGCAAATGATTGAATCTAAAGACAAAAATTGGAAAAAATCATATAGATAGTGAGTACTTTGAGATTCAAGAGGTTTAAACCCATGAAAAAATCAAAATTATTTTGGATACTTCACAATCCTCAATGTTAACAGAGTAAAGAGTGCTAAAGACCTTATTGGAAAAGAGTGAAATTACAAACTAGGCTAATCATATACAAAAATTATTATCTAGCATAAGTGCACCCTTGTGAGGATTAGTATATTTTATCCTTCTCTCTCTCCTCACTTCTGTGAATAGACAATGGAAACACCTCATGGGTTGTGGGTATCCCAAAAGTGAGGTGAATCTCTAGATTTGAAGGGTTGGTTCCCTTTCATTGTATCCCTAACTAAATATGATGGGGTAAAGGTTAGAAAGAAAACTTGAATATAAAAGGGGGTGATACACCATGATTTTTTGGATACTAATGATATCAAGACGTGTAAAAATGATAACGAAAGAGAAAACTTACGAACCATAGGATTTTGGATGAAATTTCAAGGAAAATTAATTGAAAACTGTTAAGGGATGACTCACAATAAAAAATTACAATATGCATGCACACTAAAATTAACACACAACACCTATTATTTCAATAAGGGTAGGTAACATAAGAAAATAACTTAATAAATTTAGGGAAATATCACAAGAATAAACTACCTTGAAAACACAATATTATAAGTATTTATGGAAAGGAAAAACACTTCTTATTATCAATGGGAACTTGCTAGAAAAATTTTGTAATTTGTTACATCAACTGAACTCTCCTAATGCTTCAAAAGCACTAGTATATTAAGAAAATAAAGTGGATTTGAAACTACTCAACAACTTCGATTCTGACATCAGTCAAGACCCACTTGGAGATAAATCCAATGCAAGTTGACATGTAGAAAAGAAAAGATAACTTTGAGCAATAGTCTAAGTCGATCATCTGCACAATTTTAATTTAAAAATAATCAAATTCTATATTTATCCTTGAAAAATAATAAAATAATCCTTTTCCCCATGCAATCTATATTTTTCCATGCAAAATTATTTATTTGTGGCTCTTAGTCAAATTTAGCATGACTCTGAGTTAGCTGAGTTTTGAATACATAAGCCAAGATTGTTTTCCTTTTTCTCTCTGTAAATGCCCTCAATTTCTGATTTTATTGGTTCCATCATGAAGATAAGGATGAGAGATTTACAACAAGACCAATTTTATTGAATTTGGAGCTTTAGATCAAAATAAATGGCCATTTGAAAATTTGCTTTGTCGGGATGAACAAGAGGGTGACACGTGGTGGCCTCTAATTTTCTCGGGATTGAGTCTGCCCATGTTTAATTTTATTTTGTCTTTTCCATGTGGCCACCTCTAATTGGCTCTTGAGATTGGGATTTTCTTACTTTGTTCTCTTTCTTTTACCTTTTATTTATGAAGGTCTATCGTATTAAGAAATATGAACCACTAACAAGTTACCACATTCCTTTGTTGTGTCGGACTTTCCTTTACCTTATCTGTTCTTTTTAGAAAAGCAAGCTAATAAGGAACAACACATTCCTTCACAATTCACTTGTTGACTAGCCCCGACTAACCATTTCTAAGTGTGAGACAATGGAAAATCTCTACACACTTTCACGTGTCGGTGATTTTGATTAACACCCCGACATCCGTGAAACATAAGACAATAAAAATGTTCCACACTCCTTAGTTTTCATAATTTTTAAGCTTTTGACTGACTCTTTGAGAAGCTAGAGCTAATAAGAAAGATCCACACTCTTCGTGGTGTCAACATTTTATTTTATCTCCTCTAATTGTTGTGAATTATTGGCTAATAATGAAGGGCCATACCTCTTCCCATTTTGATGTGTCACACCTTGTTTTTCCATCAGATTTTTTAGAATATGAAAGGAAGAGCTAATACAAAATATCCACGTTCTTTGGGTTTTCGATCAGCTTAATAACCTTGACTGACCATTGTGAACTACGAGCCAATAAGAAATCTCCACAAACTTGGTGCCAACCTTTAGTTCTACCATAATAACCCCTATGAAGCACGAATAAGTAAAAACAATCCATGTATCTTTAGGTTTTCCATCTTCTCATATTTTTCCTTCATGTTGTAACTTTTATGTTCGATGCACTTAGAAACTTTCAGCTTCATAAAAAGTTACCATGTAGCTCCATTGAAATTTTGAATTTTCTTTTCCTTGGACCCAAAATATTATCTATTCTAAATCATTATGGGGCTTTAATTTTGAATGAGCCCATCACTATGAAAAGAGTTGAAATCTCGAAATGCATCCTTGCTTGAACCCTTGATTTGCCACCACGTGGCCTTTTCCTCTCTAGAGATGAAAATTGATAGCCAAATGGATGTCATTGGCTTTTGAAATAATCCACCAATGAATTTTATAAGTCTCCCATGGTATTTTGAATGCCAACGGTTGGTTGCTTTTGGAAGGAGGAAATTAACGTCCATTTATCCGTCCCAAAATTGTAAAAAATGGCTAAGTCCATTTTTTCAAAATAAAATTTGTGTGATATGTTCTCTATTGAGAGATGTTTTCAAACAAGGCCTCAAAAATTATAGTCCTTAGCTCATGCATCCAATCCATATAAGTCATTCTCAAGAATTCGTTCTTGCCCATAAAACTCCTTTCGACCTCGGCGTTTTTGTAAAGGACACATGTCAAATTGAAACTAGAAAATATTTATTTCCAACCGGGTTCATGATCTATAATGAATAACATTGATTGTCAATAACCATAGAAGGTATGAAAATTTATTGTTTTATCATTCATGGCCTGCATATCTTTCCCAAATCTCTCGAATATGAGAAACAAATGTTTCGTGTTGAATTCTTTCACATGTGTAGGAAATTTCAACAATAACATGCTTTAAGGTTTATGGTGGTGACAATATGACCAAATGGGTAATCAGAAATGGTATGGTTTTGTTATGAAAGTGTATGTATTAAATTATAGGATTGATTTACCATTGATCTAGGGCTATTAGTTTGTGTAAGAAAATTAATGTAGTGAATATGGTATAATGTATATTTGATGTCTTTCATCATGAGTGAGAATAAGGTTAAGTGCCCATAATGATAAGGAAGTAAAATCTATGAAGAGACACATGAATGAAAATGATAAGACTGTGAAAAGGATTAAAATGTGCTTCTATAGGCATGCTGTAGTATTCTAAGATAAGAAAATATTAATTAGTCCTTGATCAAATGTATAGGGTATCTATTATAATTCCAAGGCACTCTTGAGCTATGAAGGCAAGTAAGTTTGTACTCTAGCTGTAAATGGTTATCTTTCTCAAAATGATTTATCATATGCTTGTAGGTGGTCTTGTGCTTTTGTAGCAAACCTTTTTGACTAAGATATGTAATAAAGGAATGATCATGAAGTTTTAAAGTATTTTGGATCATGTTCTAGGTGATGGTCCTAGTACTAATGGTGAGAAAAGAGATGGATTAGGTGAGATCGGTGACTAATAGGGTCAAAAGTGAATATGTTGAGCATGTGCATGGTTGACATAGATCTAGGATGGTGTTTTTTGAACTAACATTGTGCAAAGTAAGTATGAATTCAATGATTCATTTCTCCTATATTATGGTTCACAATTCTCATTCAGTGTTTATTGTCTTTGGGCACTCTTGATGTAACATAGTACAAAGGTTTTGGACAAGTTTTGTGACTGAGGCAAAGAGAAATGTGTGCCTACAGGTGTGAAAGGTTTGTATGGTCCTAATAAATCAGGGGAAGTTGACTATGTATTCCAATAAGGTTAGCCTAAGGGTTAAGAAGGTAATATTGATAGTTGAATACTATTTGAATGGTCTATATGATGGTTTGCTTACTAATGCTAAAGATGCATGATCTCGAGATGTATCAAAATTACTTCCTACAGGTTTGTAGGTCATAACTAAAGTAGGGGAAGTAATTTATTGGGCTTAAATCATGAGAAAATTGACTTAGGAGTGTGAGTAGAATTTACTTAATTTATTATATCTCTTAAAGATGATTTCTCCCTTTTAAGTAGTTTCGGGGTTGTGAAAGAAAGAAATTAACATGCTACTGGGTCTATGTGAGGGCCAAGAGGTCAAGGGGAGTATGTTGTTCTTCTCTAAGAGTGGCTATAGAAGAATAGAAGGGATGTAAGGAAAGGAAAATGTAAAAATCTTTCTTATTTCAAGAGGTAGATAATTTATTGACTCGAGAAAGGTTCATTATCCCAAATAAGGTCAAAAAATAATGAAAGAAAGGTTCGGGAAAGGGGTAAGATGATTGGTCTAGTTCATAACATGGTGATCAGGTAAGAAGTCAATTTTTGGTGATTTATATTTGAGTGAGATGGTATAATTTTAGGGGGTGATGAGAAGTTGTGTCATGGAGTTATAGAGCTTGTAAAAGCTGGTCTAGAATACATTGATGGTTTAGGTTAGGGATTTCAGTCATTGAAGGAGATGTGTGATTAAGAATGAAAGTTTAAATCCTTAGCAAGGTGAGACAACTAAAGAATGAAGGTAATCATGGAATTTTTATCCTCATTCATCATATTTGTCATGTTAACATGTTGTATGCATCAATTCCGGGAATGATATAGTGGTTTTATGCTTTGAAAGAAGACAAAATAGAGTTCTAGTGTGCAATGTCAAGGTTTTGCATGCTTAGATGGAGGATTGGTGATTGAATTATCTTGAAGGAGGTAAGAAAGAGGTCTCTAGCCCTTTATCATCATTTATTGAAATGTTTAGATGTTATTTATACTTTTTCTAGGGGGAGTCTTGTTAAGCATGCTTAGGAAGAAGGAAAACTCATAGTTTTGTGAGAAACCTACAAGATTGTAAGCTAGAATGAAGTCTTTGGTTGATGTTTCTAACCAAAATATGATACTATGAAGCTGAGAAAGGTAAATTTCATGCAATTACAGGTAAGCTTTTTCATTAATGTAAAAAGGGGGAGAATTTTAAGAGGTTTTCCATCAATGACAAAAGGGATATTGTTGGCATGTTGTGTTCTAGGTGTTTTCATTGATGTAAAATACCATTAATGACAAATAGGATGATGGGGTAGAGTTAAAGGATGCTTAGTTTGATGGTGACATGGATTTTCAATATGTTCATGGTTGCATGAGTTGATTTAGTGTGAATTACTTGTTCTACAGCAAGCTTAGGTGATGGTACATGGTGGTATGAGATTATGGGTGGCTTGAGGAGCATTATGGAAGCATAAAGATCATTTTTAGGGGAGTTTTAAGAACTCACATGAGTTTCAGGGTACAAGTATAGGTTGAAGACTAAGTTCCATATGCTCATATAGACCAGGTCTAGGTTCTAGGAAGCATAAGGTTGAGATGTAGAGCTATGTGAGATCATAGAAGAATGAAAGGAATTCATACAAGCTAGTAGAGGTAATTTAGGACCTTTTGGAGAGGTTTCATGATTATTTATGGTGTTGTTTCAGTTGACCCTAGCCTTAACCATGTAAAACCCTAAGGGTTAGTCATGCAAATGAGATGAGATGGAAAGATGGAGAGTTATTTGTGAAATGATGATGATTGGATATGATGAAAAGAGGTGTCCTATAGGTTTGATAAAAACTTGGATTCATTTTAAAGATAATTTTGCATGTTACATCAGTTTGTGTGAAACAAGGTCCAAGAAAGGGTGTTTTTATAGCTCAATTGCACTTTCTTATGCTCACCCTAAATTTTGAGTTATGAATGGGACCTTGTAGGTTTTAGGGATGTTTCTAAATTGATTCTATAATGTTTCATAAAAATAATTATGTCATTTCATCATCACATTTTTATGAATGAATGTTAAGAAGGTAAACAATTTTTTGTGTGCTTCAAACCTTAGCTAGAAAGTGATATGTGATATTTGTTTCCTAAGTGCCCGAGAATGGACTTATAGTGCTAGTATGAGTATTTGATGATGTATAGGACTCCTCCAAATTTCTATAAAATTATGGTAGAGCTTGTGGTGATGAGTGGACCCCACTCAAATAGGCATGTTTCTAAATAAGTTTAGTTTGGGACAAGGTTTTCCAAAGGAGTTGTAAAATAAATGGACATTGTTTTTAGTATGTGAGTTTTAATTGATGTCCATGTTTTTTTCCAATCATGGTTATGCATCTAAATGGAAAAGTGTGCCCTATTTGTGAAGACTAATTGAAGGGTAGTTTTGGGGTAGTTTCAGGTCGTTTGTAGAGATGATCTTGGTTGAAGGCCTTCCATTTGAAGTTGGAAGGAATTATAATATTTATGGAAAGATAATTTAGAGATATTTCTAGTGGTATAAATTTTGTTTCATGATGATGAGATTTGATGGGTCATCCAAGTCAATTTGTGGATATGAAGGTTTCTTGATTTTTAGGATAATACTTCTCACATTGAAAGAATGAGTTGGTTGAGGCATGAAATGTATTTTTTGATGATTTATATCACCTGGAGAGTTAATATGGGTGAAAGGTGTTACTAGTGAATAAATTTTGAGGTATTAAAAGTGGTAGAAAGGGTGCAAACCAGTCGAATTTGCAAAACAGATTTCTAGGCAACATGATTTGGAGAAGAGGAAAGTAGATGTGGTTTGAACACATGGATGTGATGTATAGGTTTGGAGCATTCCATATATTTTTAAAATTCCATATTTGAGTTGATTTAGAGCGTGCTTGATGCCCAAAGGTAAAGACATGGTACTTTGAAACAAATGTTTGGTGAAGAATATGAGCCTTTTAGACCATGTTATGAATTATTTGATTGGTTTAAGTAAAAGTGAGGCCATGGATGATTTTTAAATGTCATATTACACATATTTGAGGATTTTGAGATCTTGAATAATCATAGTTTTTGTATTGGTGGATTTTACTCATCCTAGTGATGGGGTTTTGAGCCTTTTTGGTGTATAATAGATTTTTTTGGGCATGACCGACCTATATGGGTCATATGTGAATGTTTTAATGATTAAATTATGATTTTTATAAGTTACCTTTGTTAAACCAAAGGAGGTAAACCGAATTTGTTTATGTTTGAATCAAGATAAGGATATAAAGTGCATGTTTAAATTCAAATTTGCATTAGTTAAACAAGACAGAGAAAGTGCAACCTATGTGAGAGTGATATGAAGGTACCAAGGCATGTTTTGAGATCTTATAGAATGTATAACATGTTGACAAATGTTTGTAAGAGATTTTGCAAGGGTTTTAAGCAAAGATAAGTGAATAAAGTGAGAGATAGAGCAAGTTGGAGAAGTTAGGGTTTGAACAAAGGTTTGAAGGTGTGTGAGCTGAATAGGTGATCTCAATTAGTCATGGTAGAAACAAAGACATAAAATATCTTCTTAAAATTTGGTTGAGTTGGTGATTGATCATCTTAGGGGTTTTCAGCCTCCTTGTGGAGTTTTTCTTCAAAAACTAGGGTTTCGTGCTCTTGTATGGTTGGTGCTCCTTGTGAAGTTGGTGGCTCACTAATTTTTTTATTTAAGTAATATAATTAGAAGTTACAAATGGGTTTTTTTACACCTTGATGGTTTCCCATGTATATCTTGTATTGTGGTGTTTCTTTCCTTGTTCATGGTTAATTGAATGTATGTTATACAACATTATGCAGAATTTAATGGATAATTGATTGATTAATGGTTTATGCGAGAAATTTGAAATTGAAATTAATTTTTTAAGGACTGATTCACCCCCCTCTCATTCCATTATGCTTCGAAAACTCAAGTGTGACTGAAAGTGTTGTTACCCATATGGATTTGGAGGACCTCAAGAACATGATGTTAGGTGGACCTAGGGAACATGTGGAGGATAAAGTCTACACACGCAGGTTATATGCTAAGGGTGGTAGTCTCATGTCCATTAAAAGTATAAATTTGGTTTTGGCATGCTCTCATAATTTTTATCCATAAACTCAAACCATACGATATGATGACAACTCAGTCTTGGTGGTAATCGGTCCTAAGAAAGACAATATCTCAATATATGTAAATTCCATTCTGGAGCAACATGGTCATCATCATAAAAGAGTTTGCATCGAGTTGAGTGGTCTAAGAATGATTCATATCTCTAATTCCTTGCTCTTGGTTCATTGTTGAAGTAAGGTAGAAATCCCTCCCGTATGCCAAAATCCCTCTCCCAAAATGAACTCCATGAGGGCTTCGAAATGTAATCATATTCTTAATCTAGATAATGGGAGAATAAACCAAAAAATATTTCCATGAATAGATGGCATTGTTCATTCTCACCATCATCAAAGGAAGATAGATGATAGATTAGGGTAAAATCATCAGTGACAACTTGCACCACTAATTTATGCTTCAAGTGTCATCTTCCAAAAATTTCTTCATCGCTTCATACTTGGTATACACCCTTGCAAGCACTAGACCATTCAAGGGCTTGAAACTATCCCAAAAAATTTCTCACAAGGCTCCTTTGTATGAAGTATATCCACACTTTGCCTTGATAGAAAATAACTTTGTGTTAGTGATCATTGTGAGTCCTCCCTAATTAAGTTTTCCATAGATTACTTCGTATTGTTTAAAGACCCAAATATTTGCATGTAAACTTGTGAATAATGGATTTTGAATATTCATGATCATCGATTACCATCAGTCTTAACAAATTTAAGGATGGACATAAATATTTAACTTTCGAGAATCTGTAATACATTAACTTGATATTCTGCGAATAGAAAATTCAATGTTATGTGGGTTGCAATGCAAGATAAAGGAAATAAGGGATGTCGCGGAACACCAATCACAAGAGATAGTAAAGGTGGTCATATAACAAAAGTGGAAACACACTAAATAATAGTTTCATACCGGTTTATCATAGAATTCATTACTTTACAAATTCCAAAAAATAGCCATGGGAAACTCAAATTCCACAAAAAGGGATACGAAACATTAGGAAGTGATTGATCATCCGCGAGTAAAGGGGAATTGCAAAATAAAGTTGTGGGACAATTTATCAAAAAGGTCAGTACTCCACGGGTTCCAAATTAGTAGCAAGACTCTTAGAAAAGAAACATTTTTACCACGGATATTCAAACCATGCAAAGATGATTGCTATACTATATATGATAAATTAAAGATTTTGAAAAGTAATTTTTGAGCTGACAAATGCAAGAAAAAGAAGCACATTGTGTAATACAAAAAAATGGGGATTTTATAGGGGCCCTAACCATTTAACTTCACATACCCGATAATATACATAAAAAAAAAGAAAAATATCTTACAAAAAAACATATAGTATTAGTTAATGGTTACACATTCCTCTGCAAAAGGAGGAATCCAATTCAGAGCTTATTCTTCATGAACTCCAATTCAATTTCCTCCATATGAGGAGATCCATTTAAATAGGTTAGACCATTTAAGGTGGGCCTTGGTACCCCACCAAGTAGTAGATGTTGAAGACAAGGAAGACCATATCGGTTGGTGTTGTGGGGAAGATCCAGGTTCATCTATAAGAATGGGCTCACTTTCATTAGTTGGACTAGGTACACCCTATCCGTGTCTTCTCACATGGGGTGATATCACTACAGGAGCTTTCCTAAAGAAAACTTTGCAGGTGTTTTGTCAAGAAAAGCAATTTTTGGTCCATCATGGTGATTTTGTAGGAAATAAATGATATATCCTCCATAGGATCATCAAAAATCCTTCATAAGTAGTGGAGGGGTTTCTTTCTCCACCAATTATTCATTAAAGAATAAAGGAGATATATCAATGTTGTTTTTGTTAATGGAAGTCTCGCAACAAAGCCAAAAATTCTTTAGTAGTTCGAATATTTTTGGTCTTCCACACAAACAAGTTATAATACATGACTTGAAAGAGAGAAAAGAAGTGATTCATCTGTATCATCCTTCTTATTATTAGTACCCAAACCATGTGAGGTGGTAGTGGCATATCAGTCTCCACCTATCTTGAATCTTGAAGAGCTTCCTCAAAAAATCCTTGTTTGCACTGAAAGATCAAAGATAGAGTACAAGGTCTCGAATAAAGTTCTTTAAAGTTGGTACCTAGCTCTATATCTGTCATTTCTTGGGAAGAATGGATGAAAAACCTTATTTTAACTCAAGATGTTTGAAGGGAGATATGATCTTATACAAGAAAAATGGGAATTTATAAGAGGATGAAATTCAGGATTAATTATGTAAGGTAGCATTTCAGGATTGAATGAGAAATCAATTTTGGACATTCACATGGGTCGAGAGCAAATTGATACCTTGAAAAGGTTATTTTCAGTTTGAAGCATTATTTCACACAAAGATAACATTAAACACGAGCAATTATAAATTTTTATCTATTTTCTAAAGCATATTTCCAAAAGGGGCCAGTGTTAAATCGGTTAATAAATAACAACATGAGGGAGAAAATGGTTTTTGATGGGGCACATGAAGGATGATGACAACATGAATTAGACAAAAAGTGGGTTAGACAATGAAAGTAAAATTCTACATATATCCATGTCAGCATCTAGAAGCATAATCAGATTAAGAAATAAATGGGTATCTTCATTGTTACAATATATTTTCCAAAACTAAAGCTTTATTTCCACATATTTCTAGAATGGCTCATTGAATTTTTTTTTTTTTTTTTAGGGTGGGGGACGAAATCAGGTTGTAATAATATATCTAATTGTATAAGTATGAGGATTGTCCTCATAATTAGATGAGTTGAATTTTGGTATTCTGATCAAAAGGGATTTAGTCTTTAAATTTCTAAAGAGGTATTGAGATAAAAGTTGTGATTACTACATGTTTCCTTTGTGAAATGCGTATAGAGTTTAGTTTCCCACACCTCTGTTGTCAAGGTGGTTATGAGTGTACAACCATCGACAAACTTTGAGAACATTCAATTGATTTTCCCTTGCTAAGAAGTGTAAGAAATCAATAATATATGTCCTATTTTAAAGTGTAAATTGCCACGTTTCTAGATAGAAAATTACTGATTGATAGATCACACTCTCTTCTGAATCATGCATTTACTAGTTCTCTCTGTCATATACTAGATCTGTCCTTGATGCTTGTGTTCTAGTAATTTAGTTTTATATTATGTTGTGAGCTTTCTTCTCCAACATTGAACTCTATTGTAAAACTATTTTCGTAAAATTTTTATACTAACACATTTTTGTTAGTCCTTGAGTGTATCTTGGGCGTATGAGAGATGAAGCAGTAAATACTTTATTGAAATTCTTACACATGTTCTTGTGTCACGTATTTTATAGATTGATCTGAAATTTTTCATCTATTCGGTATCAATGAATGTAAAATTTTCATTGTAGAAAGTGTTACTCATCGACCCAATTTTATGTACTTTCCAGGATTGTGGGATGCTTTAAGTGATAAATTCCTTACCATAAATAAATGTCTCTTCATATATTTCCCCTCTAAAAATCATGAGTACCATAATTTACCCCAACCCCCATTTTTAAAATGTTGTTTTGTTTTATTTCAATACTAGGTTACTCGAATATCACTTTGACAGTGTTTGATTAGCCTTAAATTTCATTATCTAAAGTATGATAAAGTAATTGTACTTAAATGTCTTTAGTAACTTGTATATGGAGAAATAAAAAACACAACATCCTTTGTGATAACTTGTGAGATTTAGTGTTGTGTCTATTGGTCATGTTTATCTTAGATTGAATTTCCATTTGAGAAGAAATTAAGGGAACAAACACTCCATATCCCACTCTACATTTCATGTTACACCATGGGTCCTCTCACCCTAGTTCAAGGAAGGACCAAAGTAGTAGGAAAAGGCCATCTCCTTTTTACATGCCCCTCAATCATCCCAAGGATTGATACCAAGGAAAGTGTTAGAACTATCCCCAAATACAAAACAACACATCAACCTAGTCGACTACCATTTCAAGCCCTCACCCCTTTACCTTTGAGGAGAGATTGTTGTTAATACAACGAGGGGTGTATATTTTAGGACCAACACAACCAAAAATTTACAAGAGTGAATGATTATTTTACAATGTTTGTCATCATACTATTGGAAGGGAACTATCAATCAAGAATGTCTTCGTAAGTTTCTTCTCTAATCAAAAGGTACAGGGTCATTTTTCATATAGTTTTCAACATTTTCCTAAATCTGAGTGTCTTGTTTTGAAATTTATCCATGAATTCTTCCCCTCTACCTTAGTGATAGGATATTTTTAGTTGACTAGTGTAGGAAGCTTGTTCATTTCAATAATAAGATGAGAAACTTAAAGAAGAAGATAAGTGCTTTACCTATATCTCTAGGGATTTTATACTACAAAAGTACTTATGAGTTTTCCAACATGGAAGCTACCTTCTCTCCCATAAACATATATTCATACACTCCAAGGAAGACTTATATATCCAAAGTGATCTAGACACATTTCACCTCCCTGACTTGCATCATGTTCCACATGTTGAAGACTATTGGGTGAATTATGTTGATGATTTTGAAGTCAAAGAGTGAGATCACAAGAGGATGAAAATCAAGTAAATGAGAGGATTCAATATTTATAGGTATAAGGATGGAATTCAAAATTATTACATAAATATGTATAACCCAAAATATCATCGGTGAAATCCTCATCCCATCCACAAGTGTCTTGAAGCATTCATGAGTCGGGGATATAAGTGAGAAGAAAATGAGATGGTCATCAAAATTAAAAATAGTGGTTAAAAAGGAAGAGGGATATCCTCATTGCATCATGTTACTTCTTACCTCTCCAATGACATGCATCCCATCATTCCTCTTCAAAGGCCATGGAAAAATCTCCTAGCTCAGCTCACTCAAGATAAATCTCAAATCAAAAGGTAGTAGAACTAGAAGCTCCTTGCTATAGAAGGTTACAAAAAGGGTGAGGATAATAGAGGACTGTATGGTAGATTTAGTGCAAGGGGAAATGTATTTTTCCATCTTTCTATCCCTCAGCTATTCCAAATTTTCTCATCATTCGTTGTTGCACCGATACTTCTACACAAGATGTCTCTTCTCATTTGGAGCAAAGACTGCAATATTTCTAAATTTTGATCCCGAGACAAATGAGATGTTTCCATGGGTACAAGAAATAATCACAACATAATCCAACTTAGTTCAATAGGTGGCCATCCCGAACTTATCAACTATCACCTAAATGGTCAAAGGAAAGAAGGGGAAATCGTCCCAAGAAGCTTCATGCTTCTTGGCGGTGATTTGGGTAATCATTTGTAGAAGTAGTCTAGGAAAAGGTAATAAAGCCCACGAAAGAAATGGCCATGAATACCTACTAGATGACCACCATCCCCTAGGTGAGCAACTCATAAGGGAGATGCACATTTGTTACAAGAATATTCCACTTGCCTCCTTTAAAGAAACCAAGAGTACAAGGATAAAATTGATCGGTTAGAAGATCACCTAAATGACTCTTCATGTCTTCCTCTTAAATAAGTTATTCCCATCGTTAGCTTCAATCCAAAGTCCATTCGAAAGACACATGGTTTCACCATGCAGGGAAAAGCCAACAAAAAATGGGTGAACAAGATTGTGGAAAAGGGGAAATTTCTGCTTATCAAATATGATCCCATTATTAAATTACATATGCATAACAATCACTAGTGACAAGGGATGAAATTAAGAAATAAAAGGAACACTTAGATCAAGTGTATCCGTTGATGATGGAGATGGGAAAGATCATTCTCATGTATTGGTAGACATGAAGGTATTCAATTATCCATCCAAGGATTTGTCACATGTATGGGTTATAACTCTTATCACTTAGTAAGAGATGTTGAACCATGCTTTGGAAGAGTTGGATTCAAATGAGGAACATGCCTCTAAGATACAGATGATGTCAACATCAAGATATAAATCTTGGAGTGCCTGTAATTGATGAAAACACCTATGTGGATGACTTGTTACATCCATTTAAGAAATCATCAAGCAAGAAGTCCAAGAATCCCTTTTCCATCAAGAAACATTTAGAGTCCTCACCGAGATAAGTTATGATATCAAGCATTGAAAAGAAACATAAGTCTTACTTCACAAAGTGTAAAAACATCAATGCCATCTCAAATAATTGGATCAAGTCATTGAATTTTTTCCATGTTCCCCAAGCCAAGAAATTTTCACCTATGACAACCTTGACAATATAGAGATAATTCAAAGGAGTGGATATCTTCCCAAAGGTACTCAACAAAATTCACTAAGAGTGAAGAGGAATCAACAAGGGCATTGTCTCCATCTGAGTAGTTCTCTCTCTTCTTTCTCCCCTCCCTCTCTCTTCCTTCATGTTCTATTTCTTCATTAGGGGGGTTTGCACTTTTTCATTTTGTCTTATTCTCTTTTTGTCTTATGTGACTATAGTGGAAAATTGTAATAAGTCACCCTCAATTAATAAAAAAGGGGACTTAATTTTATTCCTAGGAATACAAAGAGTCACATGTTGTAAAAGAAAAATGAAAGGTCATGTGGGGGGTAGGTGAAGAGTCTTTCAAATCTATATATTGTAATGACTTCCCCATTCCAAGGGTTTCAATTTTGTATGTTTAAGAGTAGATAACTACTTAGAATAATAAAAAGATAGTTATTTTCTTCCATTTTCCTTTTCATATGTTCTTCCATCTCTCTCATTGTACAACTTTTCCAATATGTCAATAAAGAAAGGAGTTTCATGCTTTTCTAGATGAGTGAATAAGTGAAATTTTGTTGTTCATGGTTTCATCTTGTCTTGATATAACTAGTAAGGTTGTGATTCTTTCTAATTTTGTGTTAATATTTTTGGTTAATCCCTGCAAGAATATGAGTTTCCTACTTGCAACATTAATCCCTCTCCTAATTTCCCACTCCTACTTCCCCACCTTCCTAGAAAATTCCTCCCTTGCAAAAATTTCAAGCATTTTCCATAGGTGTAGTGGAGTGTGCCTATTAGATCCCTAACCTCCTAACTAACCACAAATTTTTATTTTTTGGTTTACACACAATAATGGAGCTGCTTATTCAAGTAGAGGGACCTAGTCCAAGAACATTGGTGGAAACCCACTAATTTTTCCTATCGAAAATTATTTTCACCATTTTTGTGCCCATAGTAGGGCATATTTGCATATTCTACACCCAATATATGAATCAAAAAATATAAAAAAATCAAATATCCAAAAAACCAATTTTTAAAAATTTGAAAATTTGAAATTCCAAGAGCCTTATGTCTTCCACTAATGGCTATTCCTAGTAACCCTCTAGTCTAGAGACCCAAACTACTATTCCATATCTAAGAAGATATTACATCTGACTTGAGGGAGGCTATTTGGCATAATAGAGAAAACTTCTCCACTACTTCATAGCTACAAGAGTGTTAGATTCTAAAGAACAACATGTATAGAAGACTTGGAAAGATCAAGACAAGCCCAAGTTTAACAAAGGAGAGCTTAAGTCAATTCAAAGTCTATAAGATGGATGATGGTAGATACACTAGGTCTAGATAAAAGAGAAAATATTGACCCATTTTGAAGATATCCAAAGGTAGCAAGAACAAATCAAAAATTCATGGCACTCCCTTCATCCTAAAACTTCTCTCATTGGTAGCCCAAGTGGTGTCAATCATTGGACATAGAATTTATAGACCTTAGAGAAGACTTTGAATAATTTAGAAGAAGAAAGAAAAGAAAAGCGAAGAAGAAGGCAAAGTAGAATAGAAGCAATAATGGGGATGAAAAGAGAGACCTCCACCAATTGTGTCATGGGGTAGAAACATAGGTCCACTCACACTCCCTCAACCTATCCATGAATTACCAAGGGGATCTAGAAAGAGTTTTCCCAAATTTAGAGGAGATGGTACACAAATCTCGGAAGAGCATGTGGCAACATTCATCATTCTTGTGGTGTACTAGGAGTGGAGCACAAAGATGTGTTGGTCAGGTTGTTCATGGAATCTCTGCAAGACAAGGCAACATAATGGTTCTATCTCCTACCAAATAGATCCATCACCTATTGGGATGACATCAAAAACTAGTTTTGAGGATAGATTCAAATCCATTGAGGACTTCACCAAGACCTCCTAGTGCAACTTGGTGTAAATGAAGAAGGAATCTAATGAGACTATGAGGGATTTTTAGCCTATATAACAAGTTGATCAAGAGGATACCCTTCAAGGTATGCCCTCTGATGATAATGTAAAGATATTATTCATCAATGCTCACTTCCTAAGGTAGGATTCATTCTCAAAAGGTATTTTCCTATAACTCTTAAAGAAGCTCAAGAATATGTTATTGAGACAAAAGATGATCTAATTATGTCTAGAAAAGTAAAAAATCCAAATGAAAATAAAAAGGTCAAAGTTCCAATTCTTCCTCTACATAATCCCTAGTTCAAAGTTAGAGAATGATGTGATTGCACTCAAGAAATAACTTGCACAAAGTACCTTGAGAGATGCTCCAAAGAAGAATAATATTTCCAAATAGATAAAGGATTGGTCTACCCACCTCCTCGTAAAATTTCTCTTAAGGCACCACCAATAAATGCAACATGTGATGTAGAAGAATAAGAAGAAAAACAAGGATTGAAAGAAGAAAATGAAGATGGAAATGTTCTTGAGATTAAAGAAGTTGAGGATGATGCAAAATTGGTTTCCTTGAGTATTCCTTCAGGAGATGATGATGATGATGATGAAGAAGCACCAAGTTTCTCATGCATGGTATTTACTCACTCTCAATCTCAAAAGGGAGCTTCTTCCTCTATAAAAATTTAAAAAAAAAATGAAAGATGATCTCAGGTGGAAACTCCACAAAAAAAGATAATCAACCAAGGATCTCTGCTCCCGCCATCAATGGAATCAACAAGGAGAAACCAGACCAGTAGTCCAAAAAGAAAGTTGTCATGCCAAGTAAGTCCTCTAGTGTTTCCCCTAGCTCTAATTCTATGTATCTAAGGCTAATATTGTGAAATCTTCAAATGCTCAATCAAAATAAGCCACTCCTTCCCATCCTCTACTCCATCTACTAAAAATACCCAAGCTTCCAAAGTAGCACCACCTCCACCTTGTAAAACATCCACTATTCTAGGAACATCAAGTTCATCCACCTCTTCTCCATTTAGATATAATTGAACATGTGAATAAGTCTAAAGTTCATATTTTTGAATCTAAATTTTTACAGACACACTGAGAGTATTTGAAAGGCTCATTAGCTATATCAAGGGTGGTAACCCAAAATTTTATGCTTGTAAATCCCAATTCTAAAGGGTTACTACCAACACCACCCACTCCTCCAAAAAACATGATTGTGTTGAGCACGTCCAAAACCAACAAGGTAGAACCATTTTACCTTTCCCTCTTGATCAAAGGCCGCCAAATGAATAATTGCATTATAGACTTAGGTGCCTTAGATAATGTAATGCCAATCAAATTTGATAATTCCTTAGGACTTACCTTGACATGAGCAACTAACTCTTGCTACTCTATGGAGTCTAAAGAGGTGCCACTAGTAGGAAGAATCAAATATGCTCAAGTGGCCTTGCAGATTTCCTAGACAAAAAAAGTTTCTAACTATTTTGGTGGCATGGCATATCCCAACATCTTTTGACATGTTTTTAAGTACAATATTTGCATATAATTGGGTGGATGAAATAAAAATGGATTGGTCTTCTATGACCATTCCAGTGAAGGGTGAAATGAAGAATTTTTTCCCATGTGAAGATGAAATACATCTGTCCAAAATTCTTAAGATCTAAAAGCCGACATCTTGTTCCAAGATAGTGGAATGGGTAACTACTTCTTCACATCTGAAAGAGAGAGAATATTCCTCTCCTCACGGAAGATGAAGAATATCAATTGTGGATAATGGAATTTGATGGAATCCATTCTAGTGTAGGATCTAAAGTTGACATTTTTACTAACTTCTCCTTCAGGTGAGTTATTTCCATTTTCTTACAAACTGCAATTTGACAATACAAACAATACTATAGAGTATGAGGCCCTTCTTCTTAGGATGGATGTTGTTGAATCCATGGGAATAAAGAAACTCAAATGTCTTAGTGAAGATGAGGTAATTTTCAAGTAGATAAGAAATCAATATCAGGTAAAGAACCCGAGACTCAAGCACTATAGGAACTAGGTATGGGACTGCATTGAATCTTTCGATGCTTTTTCCATCCAAGCCATTCCCTATGAGAAAAATGAAAAAAGCTAACTCTCTTGTAGTTTTAGCTTCCTTGATGACTCCACACCCATCCTTCAATAAGGAAAAGTGACTATTGAAATGGTATTCAAGTTGAGTGTTCTAGATAATGTAAATCATTGGTAGGTATTCAATGATGACATTTAAATTAACTTCTCTTTGGAGAAAAAAGACAACTTCAGCAATCTTTTCTATAAGGTAAGTGATAATCCAATCAGGAGTCTATGAATGATGAAGATAAAGAGGGGATAGATGGAGTAGATTCCTAAGGTGTCATCATATTGAAAGGAAACAAGATCCCCAAAGGTCTTGTGTCTCTTGAATATTTGTTTGATAATCACGACATTTGTTCATTAAGGAGAAAGCTAAGCAATCATCTCAGTGTCTTGCTGATTTTGAGAAAGAAAATAATGGTATCACATAAGAGCTAAGGATGGTAAACATTGACAAGTGCTTCCACCTAGGAAGAGAAGATAATATTTGTCTCATTGTTCAGAAAATATTTTGATGTTTTGGCATATTCTATGATGAGATCAAGTCATTCCATCCCAAAGAGATGCATCATTCAATTCCACTGAAAGCCCAAAGCCAAGCCTTTTAGGAAAAAGAAATGGCCGTATAATCCAAAAATTATAGATACCATCAAGGAGGAAGTCTTGAAAATTTTGAATGCAAGGATCATCTTCCCTATCCACCACTCCACATGGGTATAAAATATTGTTCCAGTGCGGAAGAAGAATGGAGAAATAATAATATGTGTAGACTTTTAACTTGAACCAAGCTTCATTAAAGGATAACTACCCATTGCCTATCATGGATCACATCTTACAGGAGGTCACAGGATCAAAGATGCTCTCATTGCTTGATGGATTCTCTGGGTATAACCATATTGAGGTAGTATAAGAAGATAGATCCAAAATAACCTTCACAACTCCATGGGGAAATTTTACCTACAACATAATTCCTTTTGTCTTATCAATGTCAGGAGTGACATTTCAATGAGAAATGGATTTGGCCTTCAAATATATCTAAATTGCATTCTCATCTATCTTGATGATCTAATGATATTTTCAAAGAAGTGAGGAGATCACATAAAACATTTAGAACAAGTGTTGATCAAATGCAACAACATGGAATCTCTAAATCCCAAAAAGTGCATATTTGGTGTTATTGAAGGGAAACTCCTTAGGCACATTGTGAAAAAGGAGGGGGGCTAGAATTGATCCAGAAAGGATAAGAGAAATCCAAGCATTTTCCTTTCCAACAAGTAAGAAGGAGTTCATTCTTTCTTCGAAAATTCAACTTTCTCCAACGCTTTGTTCCAGATTTTGCTGAGTTGACCAAGCATATCACTACCATGATGAAGCCTCAAGAAAGATTCAAGTGGAATAATGAGGGAAAAAAATGCATTCAAGGAAATCAAAGAAGAAATTTCCAAAGCTCCCACTCTGGTATGTCCCAATTTTGATAAAGAGTTCATTTTGTATTGCTATGCTTTGAGCACACACTTTCAACCATCCTAGTCCAAAAGAATGAAGAAGGCATTGAAGCACCCATTGCTTTTCATGAGTTTTCCACTTGAAGAACCATGAGTTAAGATAAAATAAAATGGAGAAACATGCCTATATAGTCAAATCAATAAAAAAATTCAGGTTTTACATTCTCAACTCCACACCATGGTGATGGTCCTTGGATCTACAATCAAATCAATCCTAACACAACAAGATCCAGGAGCCAAGAGAGGAAATTGGGTGGAAATAATTCAAGAATATGACTTAGATATCTGACCTTCAAATTTGGTCAAAGGAAATGGACCGTTCCAGTTGATAGTAGAGGATGAAGCTCTCTCAACTCAAAGTGATACAAAGGAATATTTGTTATGAATGTGTGAGTAAAGATCTACCCCAAGTGCTCTTTTTAAATACCACTAATGAGTGGTATGTTAATATTTCCTATTTTATCACTTATGGAGAATTCCCAATTCACCTTAACTATAAGAAAATAATAAATCTTAAACTCAATTCATCCAGGTATGTCATTTGGGATCATGTGTTATACAAGAGAGGACTTGATGGATGTTTCTAAGGTGTGAGGAAAAATAGCAACAAGAGAAGTTGCTAAAATCATATCATGATCAAGATTGTGGTGGGAATTTCTTTGCAATGGTGACTGCTCAAAAATTTTATGGTAATATATTGGCCTATTTTTTGGCGATGCTAAAAATGGTTTCCAAGTGTGAAACTTGCCATACAATTTTTCCCATTTGAACTCTCGTGCTTCCTCTCCGAATGTATATTTTTATATGGTGATCGAAGAACCTTTTCAAAAATGGGGCCTATTTCATTGAAATTCTCAATCCTCATTCATGTGAAAACAATACCTATGTTTTCACAAAAACTACCTACTTCACAAAATGGTTGGAGAATTCTGCCAAAAAACAATTTTGAAATGGTATGAAATTTCATTAAAGAGAAAATTATTGTCCCATTATGGATTCCTTAGAAGATCATAGTTAATAATGCCACATAATTTTCTTCCATGTCATTGACTAAATTTTTCTATGGTTATGGAATATCAAAGGTGATGTTTTCATGCGATTTTCAAATTTTACCCACAAGGTAATGGTCAGTTGAGGCAAGTAATAAGAACATCGTGACCATTTTCTTAGAAATTTTTAATGAGAATCTAGGTGTTTCTAGGGACATAATAAGTTCTATGATGCTAGAAGCACATATGGGGTGAGTCCTCACCCCATTTGAGAAATTTTATGTCACCATTCCAATTGCTTTATCTAAGATCAATTTTGTAGATATTCCAATCAATGTGAAATTTCATCCTCTTAGTAGTAAAAGAAATTAAAGATGGCTAGTATAGTGACTCCTTGAAAAATTATCTTGTTTCTTAAAATTTTTATGAAGACATTCCTATCTTAGATAGTCTAGATTCTACTTTATATATATATATATAATAGGAGCATCATAAAGGTAAATAATTTTATTTAAAAAACTTCAAAAGCTAGAGATTTCAAAGTTAGATATATTCCTCTTTATTATGGGACAAAAGGAGAATCTTTTTGTTAATGCTCTCTTCATGGGATGTGTGTGATTCCTATATATATACATTCCATATATATATATATCCTATGGTGAAAATTCTTTTCCATTTATTCTACCAATACCATGATTGTTTATCACTTGTCCCCACTACCTCATCCCACAATATTTTAAAGGATATAAAAAATGTGGTACATTCCAGTGGGTTTCCCCACATGTACCATAGGTGATTTTAGGGATGCATGTTTTATAACGATGCGTGGAATAGACCTCCCGAGAACCGAGACCCATCCCTCTCCACCATATCAATTCAAGCTCATTTTGTGGGGTTTACATCTGCGAGGATTTGGTCATGAATGTAGGTTAAGTGCAATGTTGACAGGTGAGTAATGTAGAAATAGAGACCATACATAGATTTCCAAAATGAAAAATTCAAGAAATGAAAAAGGTAAAAAAAATTAAAACAATGAACCAAAAATAGATAATTAGCATTTGGAAAAACAAAAGACAAAATAACATGATGAGAAAAGTCCATCTTATCACAAGCATGCTTCTTGTTCGACCATTTTCCTGACATTGTCATGTAATCTAATACTTAGTCTAGACCATGAAAACATAATGTATTAAATGTACCTCCTAAGCTTGGATTTCCTTCTAATGCTAATCCGAGGAGCAAAAAAGTTTTATTTATCTTCACATTCACTTAGGGAGGGCCGTATGAAAATAATCATGTTATGAATCCCTCTCCAAACTATATAGTTTAGCTAATTGATTTTATTAATGTTGAGGAAAAGTTGAATCTATCTCTCATAACAAAAATTTTCAAAAAATAATGGAGAGGGTTTCATCACCTTCATTAAGAGAGTGTGTGTGTATGCCAACATGTTTCCCTGTTTTGTGTGTGTTTGTGTTCCTTTCTTTGTGTTGTGTGTGTGTGTTGTGTGTGTGTGTGTGTGTGTGTGTGTGTGTGTCCTTTCATTCTATTTTTATTTTTATGAGACATTATATAGCCCAAAAGGATAAGACTTAGCCCATGTCATATATTGAGATTATGGAGTTCCTGCATACCCTATCCTCACTTTTTTTGATCCAAAATAAGTCCCTAAGTGAGATCCAACTATTTTCATGTGTTTTTGTAAGGGAAAAATTCAAGATGAAAACATGACAACTTTACCCTAGTTTCAAAATTTTTTGCTTGTAAGCCCTCCCATTATAAGCATTTATCCAAGATCAATTTTCCTCTGCGTGTAGGAATATCCTATCCTTCAAGTGATTGTATGTTTTTTGATAACCTTACCCATGTTTTTGAAATGTGAAAAAAAGATCATGGAGTTCTTCTAATGTGGAGCTTCTCAAGGCATATTCTTCAGTGAACCTAAAAGGATATTTTTAGCCTTCCCAGGGACTGGTGTACATCCCTTAGAGAGTTAGAATGGCCATCGAGAAAGTGGTATTAAGAGATAATAAATGTTGTGAAAGTGGTTTAGGAATATTTAGAAATATTTGAAGGTTTGGGAATAAGTTCAGTGAAAGTGAGTTTTTGAAGGTGAAGGAACTTTACAGCTTAAAAATACACTGAGCATAAAGGAAGTGATTATAGGAGCTCTAGAATGAGTTGGAAGTCAAAAAATATACGAATGAAAATATTATTTATTCCTATAAATGATGGTATTTTCATATTTTTCACAAGATATAGGCACTTCTTTCCATGGTCTATTTTCATCTAACACAACCCACGGTCTTGAGAAAAAAGTTGATTTTGAGGGAGTTTCAGGAAGATTAAGAGTATGGGAAACATCCCATTATTCTAAAAATTATATTTGGAGTCAAATTCATATAAATAAGTTCTAAAATGACCTCTAGATGCTCAAAACTTTGTTGTTAAGCCTCTCTCCAAGGTAAGTTTCAGGACTTAGTCAATTTTAAGGGTGGACACATGTCATCACCAGATGATGGTGAAAATTTATGTCTTGTATGTCCCCATCCCCTTGGGATAGTTTGGGACATAAAAAATTATCCATATTTAATCCATATGATCATCATGTGACCCTGACGAAGCTCAAAGTTGTCAAGTTAAGCCCCTTCTCTCCTATTCTAATCTCTTCCCATCACGTAATCACGAAGTGACACTTGTTACTCCCAGCCGAGGGAAAAATGAGGGACACACTCTTCCTAATCTTGTTTTTCCTATTACCCATTTTTCAGGATATTTGGAACACAAAAAAAATGTGCCCCATGCCCAAAATGTATGCCTAATTTTTCCTTGATTTTCCATGTGACCCCAGGAAGGCTCCACAGCCATTTTTCAACCCCCTCTCCTCTCTACCTCATTAAATCATTCTTCCAACTTGTCATCACCATATGAGGATGAATTTTTATAACCATCTATCCCACCCCCTTGGGAAATTTGATAGAAAATATGCACCCATGTCCACCCTTTTCATCATGTGACCCGGTTCCATCCCCGAGAGCCTTTTTAAGTGCTTTTCTCTCTCCTCCACCAAGTAATCATAGTTTCACCACTTTTCAAGCTGAGGTGAGGGTGAAAATTTTTACTATATATCTATCCCATCCCTTGGGATAGTTAAGACACAAAATTTTTCCCATGTCCAAGAAGATGTAAAAATGAAATTTATGAAAATTCCAACTATTGTGCTTCTTCCTTTCATGTGTGTTCGAGAAAGGTGCTGCTAGAAGAAATTATAAAATCCATTTCCATACTTATTCACTCCATTTTTTCTTCATAACTTCATGTTCATTTCTAAAAAACCCAATAAATTTTCTTTTTCTAGACAATCATGCCCAATTTTTTCTAGGATGACTCCATGACCAAAAACATGAAAAACTCATATCTCCTAATCTCGTGAATTGAAATCAAAAAATGTTTTCATAGTCTCTCTCTCTTTCCCTAGAAACCTAAAAGAAAAATAAATAGAAAATGTAGATGTTTCCCTGATTTTTAATGGAATCAAACCCTATATTCATTCCCTACCTCATGCTTTTTCAAATTACCATCATTTAAGTAGACGGTTCAAGCTAGAATTTTGAGCACATAGTCCAGAAGACAAACCTATTCCAGAGAAGTTGATTTCATCTCAATATGAGGTGTGGAAGACCAATTTATAAAAATAGTAAGTACATGGTTCTTATACTTACTATAAATATAAAATTTCCTAAAATAACAAAACCTTTCAAAAAAGTGAACTCAAAACAACAAAGATGACAAACTAGGCAACTCAAGCCAAAAAAGCCAAAAAAGCAAAAAAAAACTTTCTAAAAATAGAAAATGTTTGAAAATGAAAAAAAAATCTTTGAAAGTTTTCCTATCATGTTATGGGTTCCTCAAAAACTGATTTCAAGTCAAAAAATAATATTTCCCAAAATAACATCTCATGGATCCCAACGACTAAAAATAGAAAGTTCTAGTTTTGATGCAAAAAGTTGATGTCATCTCTATTTTGGCTCATCTTGTTGTTTTTCATCAATATGAAATTCAAATTTTATAGTCTCGATCCCATTTTGTTTATGTCACTAGAGTACTCAAGTGTGGGTGACAATGATGTTACCCATATGGATCTGGAAGACCTCAAGAACATGATGTTAGGTGGACCCAAGGAACCTGTGGAGGATAAAGTCTACACAAGTAGTTTATATGCAGGTGGGTGCCCATCCTCTATCCATTCAATATATATATTTGTGTTGGTATGCTTCCATCATTATGATCCAGACACTCAAATCATAAGAGTTGATGATAACTCGGTCCTGGTGGTACTCACTCCCAAGGAAATATCTCAATATATACAAATTCCAGTCTGGAGCAACATGGTCATCATTAAAAATAGTTTTCATCAGGTGAGTGTTCGAATACTAAGTCATATCTCCAAGTCCTCACTCTTGGTTCATGGTTGAATTAAGGTAGAAATCCCTCTTGTATGCAAAATCCCTCTCCCAAAATTAATTCTATGAGGGATTATCAAATGTAATCATCCTCCTAAGTTGGATAATGGGAGAAGAAACCACAAGATATTTCCATGACTGGATGGCATAGTTCATCCTCACCATAATTGAAGGAGGGAAAATGATATATTCAAGGAAAATCATTAGTGACAACTTCAACCACAAATTACTTCAAGTGTCAACTTCCAAAAATTCTTCATGACTTCATACTTGGTATATGCCCTTGCAAGCATGAGACCATTTAGGGGCTTGAAAATCACCCAAAATGTTTCTCAAAAGGCTCTTTCATATGAGAAATATCCATGCCTAGCATTGGAAGAAAGAAACCAAAAAATTGTAAGAGTGAATGATGCGTTCACAATGTTTCTTGTCAAACTATTGGCAGAGAACCATCACTTAATAATGTCTTCACAAATTTTTCTCTAATCAAAAGTTGTGGGTCATTTTTCATATAATTTTTAACCTTTTCCTACATCTTAGTGTCCAATTTTAACATTTATCCTCAAATGATGCCTCATTACCTTTGCAACGTGATCATGTTGACTAAGATGTGTAGGAAGATTATTCATGTTAATAGTAAGATGAGAAACCAAAAGAAGAATATGGTTGCTTTCCCTATCTCTCTAGGTATTTTCTCCTACAAAAGTGCTCACATGGCTGCCAACATTGAAGATGAATTCTTTCCCATAAACATATATTCCTACACTCCAACGGAAGACTTTTATATATGAAGTGATCTAGACACATTTCACCTACCCGACTTGCATCACATTCCATAGATTGAAGACTACTAGGTGAATTGGGTCGATGATTTCAAAGTCATAGAGTGAGATCAAATGAGATTGAAAATAAAAAAATGAGAGGATTCAAGATTGATTGGTATGAGGATGGAATTAAATATGATGGAACTAAGATGTATGACCCATAATATCAAGTAGTGAAAGCCTCACCTCTTCCACAGTGGGTCTTGGGGCATTCATGAGTTAGGTGATATAAATGAGAAAACTTAAGCATACATCAAAATATAAAAGAGTGATTTAAAAGGAATAGGGATTCCCTCATTACATCAGTAAACTTCCCAACTCTCCAATGACAGGGATACCATCATTTCTCTTCAAAGGCCATGGAAAAATATGTTAGCTCATCTCACTTGGGAAAATCTCAAATCGTGAAAGAAGTGAACCATAAGCTCATCTCTAAATAAGGTTACATAAAAGTTCGGTCAATAGAGGAACCCGTGGTAGATTTGGAGAAGGGGAAATTTATCCGACCCATATTTCAGTCCCTTACTAATCCTAAAGCTTCTCATCATCTAATGTGGCACCAACTCCTCTTACACAAGATTTTCCTTCTCATTCGAGCAAGAGACTGTAATCTTACAAAATGTTGAGATTGAGACAAATGAAATATTTCCATGGGTGAGGGAAAGAATCACAAAAAAATCCTACACATTTTAATAGGTGGTGGTCCTTGAATTCTCAAATATAACCTCAATGGTCAAAGGAAAGAAGGAAAATTATCCCAAGAAGCTTCACACTTCTTCAATGGTGCTTTGAAATTAATATATAGAAGTAGTCCATCCAAAGGTAATCAATTCAATCAAGAAATGACCCTAGATGACTATGAGATAACCACCATCCCCCTAGGCCTAAAAAATCACGATATAGATGCACATTTTTTCAAGGAATCTTCCCCTCACCTCCTCATGAGGAACCAAGAGTATAAGGAGAAAATTGATCATTTGGAAGATCTTGTGAGAACACTGATCTCGTACAAGAAAAATTTCATGGACCTTAATTCCTCTTCATCTCTTCTAATAGAATAAGTTACTTCCATCAGTAGCTTTTATCTAGAGTCCATTTGAAAGACATAGGGTTTCACTTATACAGGGGTGAGTAAATAACAAATGGGTGAACAAGAGTGTGGGAAAAGGGAAAGTGTTACTCCTAGAGATGATCTTAGTGTTCAAGTATGTATGCATGATAGTCACCAAGGTTCAAATGACAAGGGATGAAATTGAGAAAGAAAAGGAACATTGGGATCAAGTGTTTCCAATGGTGACAGAGATGGGGAAAGATCATTCTCACATATTAGTAGCCGAAAAGTTATTCAATTCTCAATCCTAGGATTTATCATAGGCATGGGCCAAAAACTTATCACTGAGTACAAGATGTTGAATCATTATTTGGGAGAGTTATATTAAAATGAGTAACATTCCTCTAAGATGAAATATGATGTCAACATAAAGATTCATAATCTTTGAGTTCTTGAAATTGATGAAAACACCTCTATGAATGACTTGTTGCATCCATTTGAAGAAATTTTCAAGCAAGAAGATGGGAATCACTTTTCCTTCAACGAGGAAACACTAGATTCCCTCACTAAGATAAGGGTTGTGACATCAACCAATGCAAATAAACATCAGTCTTGGTTCACAAAGTGTAAGAACATCAATGCCATCTCGGATAATTGGATCAAGTCATTGAATTTTGTTGACATTACCCAAGATGAGAAAGTTACACCTGCGGTAAATCGATATAGTAGAGAATTCAAAGTATTGGATATCTTCCTAAAGTTACTAAAACAATTTCACTGAGAGAAGTGGAATCAAGTAAGGGCATTATCTCCTTTTGAGTATTTCTCTCTCTTCTTTTCTCTTTCTTGTCCCCCTCCCTCTCTTCCTTCATGTTATATTTCTTCATTAGGGGTTTTGCACGTTTCATTTTATATTATTCACTTTTTGTCTTATTCTCTTTTGTCTTATGTGACTATAGTTAGCATTGTAATAAGTCACCCTCAATTAATAAAAAGGGGACTTAATTTTATTCCTAGGAATACAAAGAGTCACATGTTGTAAAAGACAAATGAAAGGTCATGTGAGGGTAGGTGAAGAGTCTTTCTCGGAATCTATATATTGTAATTGATTCCCCATTCCAAGGGGTTATGAATTTTTTTTTTTAAAGAGTAGATAATTAATTAGAATAAGTAGAAGATATCTATTTCCTCCATTTTCCTTTTATACATTCTTCCATCTCTCTCATTATACAAATTTTCCAATATGTTAATAAAGAAAGGAGTTTCATGCTTTTCCCGGATGAGTGAATAAATGAAATTTTGTTGTTCATGGTTTCATATTTTTTTAATATAACTAGCAAGGTTTTGATTCTTTCTAATTTTGTGTGTTAATATTTCTAGTTAATCCCTACAAGAATATGAATTTCCCTACTTGCAGTATTAATACCTTTCCTAATTTCCCACTCATACTTCCCCACCTTCCTAGAAAATTCCTCCCTTGCACAAATTGAAAGCATTTGCTGCAAGTGCAACGAGTGTGCCTATTGATCCCCGACCTCTTAGCTAACCACATAGTTTTATTTTTGTTTGCACACAATAATGGAGCTTCTCATTCAAGAAGAGGGACCTAGTCCCATAACGTTGGTGAAAATCCACTATTTTTTCCCATTGATAAATTATTTCACCATGTCTTAATTCATTGGGTGAACATGTATAAGTTTACAAAAAGGTGTAACAAGGTTCATTATTCCATTCAATTAAGTGTAATAAAATATTAACTCTCTAAAAATCCTATAAATGTCAATTTTGGCCATTTCAAAGCATGTGTACATCCTCAGGAGGGTGCTAAATATATATTGAGTATCTAAATGTGGTATTGGAGAGCCTTTAAGGTGTTGAAAGTAGTTTAGGAATATTTAGGAAAGGTTTGATTATTTAGGGACAAATTTTTTTGAATAATAGGTTTTTTAGGTGTAAGGAATGAGCAGTCAAATTGTGAACCTTGATTTCTCTAATTGATTCTGGGAGATTTGTAAGGATTTAGGAGGAAAACAAGTAGGCACTAGAAATATTGAATAATCCTTTACATTATGGTAGCATCCAATTTTATCCAAGGCAACCGAAGGTGATACTAGCAATCATTTCATACTCTCAAACAATGCATACCTCTCAAGAGTGTTTCTAAACACTTAATTAGTTCTTGGTAATGAAATCAATACATTATGGAGGCCGAGAACATGTGATTCAACTTCAAGTTCTGATTCCATGTGGATAAAATTGATCAAAAGGGTGCTCTTCAAAATGGTATCATATTCTTCTCCGTAATGGTATGAATTAAGAAGACTCCTACATTTTATAACCAAACTCTAGGTAGATTTATCCTCTAAGGCCTCTTATCAGCGAAGATATTAATATTTTCTTATTGAAAACTCAAAATATGGTTTTAGATATCCTGATAGGGAGAAAATTCAAATTTATTATCATACACACCCTTCTTGACTCATTTACCTATTGAATAAGCTTTAGAAGGATTAAATTCCAATTTCTTCTTTTATAACCTAGATCCATAGATGACTAATATGCTCCTAACAATAATATTTAGGAGAGAAAACTATGAGAATTAACAAAACATAGTCAAGGTTGGAAGTAAATGCTAGATGTCGTGAACTACCACTATATATTTGTAATGAAATTACTTGGATAGATATGCATATTAGCAACAATAGAACAATAAGAACACCAAAATGTAGATAAATGATCACAATATGCAAGTATAATATCTTATCCACTTTGAGGGGGTAACCTAAAAACCATACAATAAGACTCAAGTTCTCAATATGATGATTAAATACTCCTTACTACCACCTATATATACCATTCATATGCTATGGAAAATAATAAGGCCGCTCGACTAAACATATGAAAGAATAAATGAATAGCATATGAAAAGAAGAGAGATTATGTAAGCCATAAGTTGGCACTACATATCAATACTAGGAAATGTGCTCACATCTTGTAATTCAGGGAGTGGATTTCATAGTGATTCAATGCAGTTGAAGTTCAAGAAGATGGAGCTCACACTCAAACATTCCTTCAAGTCTCATTCAGGGATCAATCCTTCCATCTAGAGGATGAAACCTATTTCCATGAGGAGAAATCGAGTGAAGAGGTGTCTAGATACTATAAGCATGTTTCCACTCATGTGACATCTTGGTCAGGGAAGTGAATTTTGAAGTGAAAAAGGGTTTCATCATGTTCAAATGCGAAATGGGGAGCTCATGGAGTAAGTTGAGTATCAATTGTTTCTACCTTTGGGAGTTGTGAGGTTTGTAAATTCTATTTTTGACACATCTAATGCTCCTCCAAATGTCGGTAAAAATCCCAAAGGCCCCAAAACTAAGCAATACTATATTCTTTCCTAAAATAGACAACGATTATAGAATTTAAACCCTAAAAACTTTAGGTTGAATGCTAAAATCTTGGAAAATACCTATGTACTTCGACCATATTAGATTATTAAAAATTATCTCCTAAACCGTGACTCTTGAAGCCGTGATACTAGTTCCATAAGGTTCAAAGTGACACTAATTTTTTATATTTACTAAAATAAGTTCTTATATTTATATACCTCCCAACTACACATATACAAAAGTGCAAACATGAACATGATTGTGTTATAGTGCAAGCACGTTATAGCGCGCTCACATTATAACACGATCAAATTTCATCTTCTATGGATTTGAAATTCCCAATCCATAGGCTTGGATTTTCCTAGGATATCCAAACCTAAGGTTTGGATTGTGTAATGTGAATAAATATGTGCTTTTCAAAAACAACAAAACCTCGTGTGTACACCCCGATTTTTTATGTGTTATAAAACAATATTCCAAAAAAATATACTGTAATGTCAAGCTTGATTTTACCTTTGTGACAATATACTTCTTTCTAAAATCTGATTAGTTTAAGATTTTCATCCTTAATTTATTTTACTAGTGTCTTATTTTGTTGCGAAAAATGTATGTATACATTTTTGTACACAATTTATGATTTTTTCATTGAAATTTCTAAAAAAGGCTTCGTATAAACTCCACTCTACACACATTAAAAAATAAAAATAAAAAATTGACTATTTTTCTCAAAGTTACGGGGTGTACACACAAATATTTCATTTTCGAGATGTGTTCATTTTGAAAATTAGTAAAAATTATATATTCATCCAAAAATATAAAAATTTAGTGGAACCTATTACATGGTCTTAGCTAACTTTCTATTGAAGAGATTTGAAAATAATTTATAGAACTCAAAAGGGGGTGTACATACAATAGGTTGTTATATTTTTGACACAAAAATATACATACTTTGTGTGCACACCACATTTTATCTTCTTAATCTCCACGATTTAAAAAAAAAAATAGTAATTTAGAAAATAGATTCCAAGCACTACATTTCTTATTCTTATAACATTGTCAAAGTTTGAGAAATACATCCCAAATTATTAGATGAACTTCGATTGTTTTTTGATTTTAGGAAACATGTGGCCACTTTTTACCCCCTTTTGGTCTTCCATTTCCATGCACTTACCCCATGCAAAAATATAATTAAATTCTTGAGCAAGTTGAAAAAAAAAAAAATTCTCATTATTACATACCTTTCCCAATTTGAGTGGTTTATTATTTCCAATATTGATTTGTTCATAATAATCTTGTTTGATCATCATATTGGAATTCTCACTTTTGACCTGATTATCTGTGTTAAATATGGATTCAAGAGTAACCAATCTTGAGGTATCTTATTAGATTTCAGCTAAATAATATCATCATCATATTGTTATTGCAATATTTCTTGATTTTTGATTAAAAACTTAGCTTCCTCTTATAATAAATTGACAATTTTCTAATTGGATTCAAACACTTTCCAATTGATTTTTTTTTCCACAATAGAATATATACTATTGATTTTTTATCTTTGTTGATTTGATCTAAAATATCAACCTAGGCATTAATGGAAACCATCATATACGTATGTTTATTCTTCAATCTAAGAATAGATCAAACATTGAAAGAATTTAAATATTCTAGTAAATCTCATACCTTGTACTTGTAGTTTCTCAAAAAAATTCTTAGTTGCATCCTATCCTCTGATTTGATTAACCACTAACTCACTATCACCAAAAACTTGCAATTGCTTCACTCCTTTCCTTCTTGCCCACTTGAAAAGTGTGCATAAGAGATTCATATTCAGTTGTGTTTTTATTTCAAGTAAACTAAAATATCAGAGATGAAAAATACTTTACCTTTTTGGGGAAATCAATAGGATCCCTCCACCCGCTCCATTATTTCTTCCGAATCCATCAAAATATAATTTCCATAAACCTTCATCTTTTTGATCTATTTTGACAAGGTTAGGAATAATAGAATTTTCCTCATGAAAATAGTTTAGAGACTTGTTTATTCAATATGGACATGTGGATCAATAGAATGATTTTTATTATCCCACTCATCAAGCAATAAATTAGGAATTCCCTCAAGAACGTGGTTGCCTATTTTTCAACTAGCTGGTCTTGTTCGTCCTTATTCATACAATTGGAATTAATGGAAATTGAAATATAAGGTTATATGTGATTTGTTGAGATGGGTGTAGACCTTATGATAAATTTTGTGCCATAAATTTTTCTAAACAACATGTGAGACCAATTTTATGATAAGTAACCTCCCATTTTGGTCATGAAAGCTCTATAAAGACACATGGAAAAGAGAGGAGGAAGATCAATGATAAAAAATCTTGAGGAATGAAAAATTTGGGGCATGTGTGCAAGGTTAAAATCAATACTCTAATGACTCCAAAGGTCTCTACAGGTGTTCCATCTAATTGAACTACTCCTTTGGAAAGAGGTTCATATTGTAGACCAAGTTTATCAAAACATTCTTGGGCATAACTAAACTAGAAGCTCCTAAATCAATCATACAATTATGAACTAGGTTTTGACATATGATCAATAAAATGTATAAACGAGATGGTTTCACATTCTTGATTTTTTGGGTTTCTTTTGGATAAGGTGTATTAGTGAGAAAAATATTAGATGGTTGGCTAGATAGATTGAGGTTAGACAAAAGCTTCTTACAAAAGATCATTTTTTCCAGAAGAGACAAGGAATCCCATATTGACATATTAACTTTGGTTTTCTTCATATGCTCAAGGATATTAAATGATGGAGTACTAACCTTATATTATAATTTGCTAACAATAACACCTTCTTGCATTGGTGGCATGGAGATTGGGATCTCTTGTTGATTTTGAGCTTTTGTAGACTGACTTCTTTGATTGCTTTTTTGATTTAAAACTGGAACAAAAATTTGTAACATTGGAGAAGGATGAGAATTTCTCTTACCAGTAGGCTTCTCCACTTCTAATTCTCTTTTATTTGATCTTGTGTTTGTTTCCACATAAGTAGAACTCTGATTTTTCTAATTGTTAAGCTGATTTATTCCACAAAAATCATCTTCTTTCCAATTTAGGAATGTAGCATCACCTTGCACTAACTCTTTTGAATCCTCCTAATGTGGTGGAGTCTCAACTGATGAAATTTGGGACATAACAATTGTTTTCACCATAAGTGTTTGATTCTGAATACCATTGAAGCAATAATTTTGATTATGGGCTTGATTACATGGATAACACCACTCATAATCTTGGATAAGATTATTTTAGACTGGTATAATTACTTTGGATGTGCTAGAATAGTTGGGATTTAATGTTTGGATAAGTTTGGCATTAGCAAACTAATTTTGACCCTAAAAATTTGGTTGGAAAATAGGTATATTCTGTTGATTGGGAGGATAGTAAGGTCTGAAACTATGATTTTGCTACCTTTTAAGAGTAACTATCTCATTCCTAATATCTTATAATATGCCATTTATCTATTTTAAATCATTTTATTGGCTTGGATTTGCACTAATTTGGCTCAAATAGTGAGAATTAGGCATTGGAATTAGAGCTATTACAGGTATTTTGGAAGGAAGTGGGAGAAGGAATTTTTGGAAAAACAGGCATGCGAGGCCTTAGAGATATTTTCCCCACTTATATAACACTATTTTTAGCTCCAATTTCTATGTCATAAGTTTTAGGGAGTGTCCTTCTACCCATTGATTGTATCATCATTCAACTATTATAATTCAAATCCCTTAAATACTACAAAAAAACATAATGAGGAGTGGGCCTTACCAATTGTGGATTTCTGTCCCAAGTCTTTTGGAATCTATAGTTGAAATCGGTCATGAAATCATGTGGTTCTCTCTTGATGGAGGTCAATTGTTTGACTAATGAATTATTATTTGATTTTTCCTCAAAATTCCTACAAAACAATTATCCCAATTGATCCCATGTAGTGATGGAATTTAGTGTCAGTCCCATGTACCACTGTAATGTTTTACCTTTGAAGGAGGTTATTAATAATATGGTTGTAACATTGTTTTGAGTAATATGATAAATAGAGCATATATTGGCCACATATTTGACATGTTTTATGGGTATAACCCAATTTTCCCCAATAAAAATGGGATTCTCTTAGAGTGAAAATTGGGATATCATCATGTTGAGCAAGCAATAGTGGGTTGTCATCATTGAAGGAAAAAAACCATGATTTCTTGGGAGAGTCATATTTAAATTGAGATTGTATATGGAAAAATTGAGAACTAAACTTGGTTTTTGTGGAGTGGGAGGAGATTTAGGGTATGGTTTAGAGTTCAAAATTTTTCTTCTCTTATCTAAATTCAAATGTAACTCAATGAAATTATGGAATAACTTTTGTAGATGATCTATATGTAACCTTTGAAAAATACGTAGTTATCTACTACCAGGATGTGATTTGAACTTATGGATTTTCCAAATGTTGGATGAATGTGTATAAAACATTGATATTTTCCAAGAACAACATCAAATTTTGACAAATTCTTCATTCTAGGTCCCACTAAGCGTGCCAAAAATTGTTGTCACTTTGAAATTCACCCTTTGGAGAATGGTGTGATAACTCTCCTTTCAATTTAAAAAATGGAAACAACTCTAGGCTTTGGGTGACTTGTATGTTAGAGTGAGTCTCTAGAGAAATCTTGTTCCCCTAGTATAACACCTACATTATTTTCTATTTCTAAGACTAATCTATTATACCAAAACCAACAAGGAAAAGGAGAAGCAAAGAAGATAAATTTTGAAAAAGATGGTGATACACTAAATTTTAAAGGATGTCATATTTATTGAAATCACACAGATGGACCACGAGAGCTATGCACACCATACACTAACTATAAGTGACTATATCAAAGAAAACATGTTTCATAGACGAGTTCGAGTTGAGTTGTGAAAAGATAAAGAAGGGGAAACAAATGGATCCACAACAAAATCATGCATACAACTTGTTAAACATGATATATGACCTACAAATTGACACAAAACTGCATGAAGGCATGAATATTAAACTATAAATGAAGGATAAACATGTATCACGAAGATAAACTTAGTTTAAAACAAAATATGCACTAAACATAAACTGTAGAAAGGTAAAAATAACTCTTTTATTGCTCCAAGAGGTGGAATAAGCACAAATAATCACTCATGACCCTTGCTTTCTCACTCAGAATACTAAATTACTCTAAAAACATGAATGAAGAGGCCAAGATAATTTTTACAATGCATTCTAGAGTTTTATAAAGAAATTAGAGAGAGAGAAAAGAAAGAAAATCCCAACAATACAAGTCTGACTTGTAAAAATAGGAAAAAAACATGTGTGGTTTGTCTCCTTGCTCCAAAAATAACTCTTTTTGAGTGAAGGGCATGCATTCTACTTTATTTTCTTTTTTTTCTCTAAAAATAGTCTCCATACTTTGTTTTTATCCAATTTTGTGCCCAAAATAAAATTTGCACTCCTAATACATTAAAAAAAAAAAAAAATGTTTTATTACTAAACCTTCGAATGATGAAAAAAACTTCCCTTCAATACTTTAATCTTTTTTCAACCCTTCATGCTTCATTTTGAAAAATTCTGCTAAAAATAACATTATGTGTTTGGGAAAAAGAACAAAAAAATATATAGTTAGAATGGTTTTCCCCATTTTTAGATGCTTCAATAATGATATTTCACATATTTTTAGCTTTCTCATGCTTTTACCTACACCAATTTTTCCTTTTGGATGAATTTAAGAGGTTAAAAGTGAAATTTGAGTCGAGCAAAAACTCGCTTTTTATTTTATTTTCCTTCGTATTGACAACTTTTTCAAGGACTTTTACTATCCTTTGTAGCGCATATATTTCTAGGACTTTTATTTTCCTTTATAGCATTACGTTTTCTAGGGAATTTTTTTCCTTTATAGAGTGGCTTTATCTAGGAACTTTTATTTTCCTTTGTAGCGTGGCTTTTTTCGAGGACTTTTATTTTCCTTTGTAGTGCGACTTCTTCAAGAGAATTTTATTTTCCTTTGTAGCGTGGCTTTTCTCGGTGACTTTTATTTTGTGTAGCACAAATTTTTCTAGGGACTTTTATTTTCCTTTATAGTGCAATTTTTCTAGGGACTCTTATTTTCCTTTGTAGTGCAGATTTGTCTCGAGGAATTTTATTTTTATTTGTAGCACAAATTTTTTGGGGACTTTAATTTTTCTTTGTTGCTAGTTTTGAAAACTTTACAAAAATTCCTTCATGCTCCAAGACCCTAGGAAATTGAAATTTCTATTTTTAAGTTCTTGGGTCTACCATCCAAATATGTCTAAGTCTAATACTTAAATAAGTTGTACAAATAATAATGGATCTTATTTGGATAAAAATTACATTTCTCCCAAAGAGGCAATCTATAAAGGAAACATAGTACCTCCTTCCCAAGACATATCATTTCCTTGTATGACATACACACCAATTTCTCGAAGAGAATTTATATCGTTAGAAATCTTGCAAAAGTGACAAAAACCCTACTTGTTGAAGTAATAAGAGAAGAATAAAACATGTCTTTTCATCTATTTTTAGGAGATATATTTCCTTACCAAACTCCTTGATCTAAAACCATTTATTTTTGTGCTCATCCTATAAGGATACCCACATCTCAAAGCACATTCACATAATAGAGGGAGGTTTGCATTTATGATGTTTATGTTCATGCAAGTTATTTGATTTCCTTTTTATCATGGTGTATTTTCTTATTGAAATAAGTTAGGATTTACTTGGTGTTGAATCCTTAGTTTAATTTCATCTATTTCATTCACATGCATACATATGGCACACCCGATGGGACACCCCTTTGTCTCACATGCATTTTTCATCAAGTTGTAGATGCATTTTCCTTCAATTTCTTTGAATTTGTGTTAATTTTTCATGTTTATGTTAATATTTACTTGTGTTAGGGAGTTTTGAGTGTTGTTGGCAGGTATTAAGGAGGCTAGGAGCTGCAAAATTTAAACTTAACAGAAAATCCTTCTATTTTGGTATTTTTAACGTATTTTTCTATTTTTTCTATGTTCAACATCCTCACCTCATCCCATAGTGGTTTCACTTCAAACAACAGCTTTCACAAAGATTCTATGGTGTTTTCACTTCAATAAGTAGTTTTGCAACATCCTGTGGTAATTTTTTTTTCAAACAATAGTTTTACAACTTTTTGTGGTGGCTTTGTAGCATTCTATGGAAATTTCACCTCAAACAACAGCTTCAATACATTTTATAGTAGTTTCTCCTTAAACAATGGTTCTATAGAATTTTTGGTATTTTCATTGGTTTGTGTTGAGGTTTTTCTTGAAATGGAGGCCTTAATAGACTATGTGGCAACCTAAAATCCATTGATTGTGACACATATCAGAAAACTCACTTGTGCTTTGGTTGGCCTATCTTCCTGGAGGCCATAGCTTTTGATCCCGAACTCAAAATGACTCTAGTTTCAATGGAAATGTCTCAAGATGAACTATCCAATCAACATATGAATTTGGGATTCATCCTTGTAGAAAATTCAAGTTTTTCTTTCTCCTAAAACTTGTCATTTTCTTTGCATGTTAGATTTATGTTAATTACTCCAAACTACTAACACTTTTTCCATAGGTTTCATAATTGCTTGTCAAAGATCATCATTACTAAAAAAATAATAATAATTGAACAAAAAAAAAGTTTTGTGCTCATTACTTTACTTTATTTTTCTCAACACTTTGGTTAGTTTTGGTTACAAAATTGCACTTTCATTTTGAAATATTTTCATAACATATTGGATTCGTCATTGCCTTAATCGTTTAGGTTTCTTATAAAAGGTTAAACATATTGGAATAATTATCTCTCTAACCTTTTAGGTTTCTTGCAAAAACATTATATATTGGATTAAAAACCTTTTCTTTAACCATTGTATGGGGTGTTTGTTTCCCTTCCACATCTTTGGCTACTTGTTTCGTCCCTCAACCGCATATGCTCTTTTCGCACACTACAAAGTGATATTGGAAATAAGAAACATTTAGGAACTTTTTCTTTAGTAGGGTTCAGTGGTTAAGGCTCTATTACCTAATAATTTGGAAAAATCTTGTGTACTTGGTGGGCTATATAAATTTATGAAAATACTAGTATTTTTGGCTAAGTAGGGATTCACTCTTACATGGATCCTATGAAATGAGGGGTGCATTTTTTTCAATATCTAGGCCCTATAATGGACCCCACATAAAATAGTTTTATTTTTGGTGAAACTCCAATGGATCATATAGAGTGAAGGGGAGGGGGATTTTACCTTCAATCCACACCATTATATAACCTTTCTTGATTTCACATACTTGTTCTTTGATACTAAAATTTATATTGAGGATGCCCCTATCAACATTGTTTATCCGAGTTAGGTGGCCAAATTAATCTAAGTTGTGTTTTTCTTGACTTTATAAAAATGTGTGTGTAAAAATAAAAAACATGTTACTCTATCCAAATAAAACATTATTTGTTTCCAAAACCTCAAAAGATAAAAATCTATTTGAGTTAAACCTTATTTTAGCAATAAAAAGGGAATTTTTTTATCTAAGTTGAATTAATTGTATCTCACATCAAAACCATATACTTTGTCAAATTTTAGCCTCATTTTTCAAATACAAGAACCTAAAACTTTTTAAAATTTTGACCAACCATTTTGACCTCCAAACTTATACATTTTTTCACAAAAACTATTTGATTGTTAAAATGGCATCGTTATGTTTCCCAATTTTACTTGTCTTTCCTTAGGAAAATTACACATCGAAACTAGGTAAAATGACCATTTACAATTGTTACACTTCCCAATTTTACTTATCTTTCATTAAAAAAATTACACATCTAAAACTATGTAAAATATCCATTTGCATTCATTATTATATTCAATTTTACTTATAATTCCTTAGGAAAATCAATCAAAAATCCAAATATAAGTAAAACATACGTGTATTACAATTGTTATGATCTCTAATTTTACTTAGAATTCCTTAGGAAAATCAATATTATTGGAAAAAATGGACTTAGATGTGGGAGTGAATCAGTCCTTAAAAATTAAATATGATTTTAGATTGCTTATTCAAAACACAAAATACTTAACCATTCATTAATGTGTGCACACTATCAAATATCACATATGTAATGAACCATGAATCAAGATAATCAACACAAGACACAATATATAAGTGGGAAAAACTCAAGGGAATAAAAACACTGAAACACAATATTTATATTGATATGTTTCAAATTTATTGAGGCACCAACCCCACAAGGAGCACCAACCCCTAGTTTAGTAGAGCTACAACCCTACAAGGAGCACCAACCCCTAGTTTTGTGAAGCAACAACTCCACAAGGAGGATAAAACCCCCAATATGATAAATAACCCACTAAACAACCTTATGAATAATATATATGATGTATTTATTTTGCCACAACTAATAGAGATCACAAATTCAGCTCACAACCTCTTGTTTAAACCCTAGGTCTTCAATCTCTCACAAACTAGCTCTTTCTTCACTTCTCAAAACATCAAAACTTACCCACATGAAAATTTTCATTACTCAACCTTTAAAAACTTTATTATATCTCAATTCATGCTCACACACTTGTAAAACAATCACACCTAGGTCACACTTCTTGCACACACACCACTAGCTCACAAAAGCACCCAAAACTATGCTTTTATAAGATTTCCTTTATTCAAATTAAAAAGAGGTCAGTTTACCTACTTTATCATGACCATCACAACTTAAAACAATACCTTATGCTTTATTATAATAGTTACAAGTTACCCAAGTAGGCCAGCCTAGCCAAAACCCTTCATCCATGCACCAAAAATCCTCAAAACCCCATCATTGGAATGAGAAAAATCTCCTAACACCAAAAATATTTTTATTCATGCTCTAAAAATCACCACACATGTTTAAAATAACATTTAAACATCATAAATGGTCACAATTATCATGAACCAATCAAATTATTTTGTTTAATGGGCCCAATGGCTTAATACCTTCACAAAACACTTGTTTCCAGCACCATGTCTTCACCTTTTGGCTTCAAGATCAGCCAAAAAAACTTCAAATATGGAATGTGAACACTAAATGTAAATTTAAGAAAATTTATAACAATTATAAGTAAGTTATAACTCTTGAAACAACCACATGTTCAAACTACATCAACTTTTGCCTTCACCAAATCAAGTTTCCCAAAAAGTAGTTTTACAAATGCAACTAGTTAACACCCTTCCTAAAAATTTAAAACCTCTAAATTGATTAATTGGATGTAAAATTCATACATATTAACATCACAAGTGATATAAAGCATCACCCAATCCATTTCATGTACTAACCAACTCAATCTTTCAACAAAAGTAATTCTGTCTTGAAAATCCAAAATTATTCTTGTCCACAAATTGACCTAAAAATATCAAAACTCATCATCATGAGAAAAACCTTATATAAATGGAAATATATCTGAATTATATTTCCAAAAACTTGAATCACCTCCTAACTCCTCATATAGCTCCTGTAATGTCAACTTTACTAAAGACTGCTTCTAACTACCCCAAAACTGTCCTTTGACTAGTCAACATAAATGAAGCATATTTGAAAATCTATCAACATATCCATGACCTAATAAAATCATGGAAATCAATAAAAAATCATGTAAATCATATAATGGTCATTTAGTTTGTAACTCCTTTGGACAACCTTGTCCTAAACTGAACTTATTCAGAAACTGACCTGTTTGAGTGGGGTCCACTCATCACCATAAGCTCTAAGATACCATTATGGAAAAATGGATTATTCTAAATGTTCCAATCATAATCCAAGAACTATCAATGAAAAATTTACACTTAGGTAGAAAATATTTCAAAGCACTTTCTTCAAACACATAATGAGTTGCTTACCTTCATAACATTCGCTTCATAAAAATGACAATGAAATGACATAATTATTTTTTTGAATCCTTATAGACTCAATGCATAAACATCCCTAAAATCCACAAGGTCCCATGCAAAGAAAAAAATCTAGGGTGAACATCATAGGGTGTAATTAGAGCTGAAAATTCCCTTCTTCTTAACCACAAAGTGACCTAGAAACCATATCAAAACTCATCATCATGAAACAAACCTTATATAAATGGAAATATCTCTGAATTATCTTTCCAAAAATTTGAATCTCCACCTAACTCCTCCTATAGCTCCTATAATGTCAACTTAACTGAATATTTCTTCTAACTTCCTAGTAATTTCCCTTTGACTAGTCAACATAAATGAAGCATATTTGACCATATATTAACATCACAATGTCCTAAAAGCACCATGGACATCAAGAAAACTCGCATTCATTCATAAAAAAATGAAAATGAAATGACCTCATTATTTTTGAAACCTTCTAGAATCAATATAGAAATATCCCTGAAATCCATAAGGTCCTATGCAAAGCACACAATCTAGGGAAAGCATCGAAGGTGCATTTGACCGGGAAATGCCCTTCTTCTTGACCATGTTTAACCAAAATATCATAATTTGAAAATTTCATTTCCAAATGAATTAAATTTTTTTCTCACACATAAAGGACACTCCTTTACATCATCTCCAATCATCATATTAGCTCAAAAGTTCTCTAACTCTCCGGCCTATCTCATTTTCATAGTTAGCCCTTAGGTTTTTATACTCAGTAAAGGCTAGGTTTAAATGAAGAAACCTCATAACACATCATATAAATACTTCAAATGTTCCTAACATAATTGATACATCATGATACACCTATATACATGCATCCATGATCTCTTATAGCTCCATATATCAACCTCATTCCTCCCAACATCCATACCTCCTCCAAATTAACACTTACAACATGGCCACAAACCTATATATCTGCACACCCGAAACTCATGTGAGTTCCTAAGTACTCTCCAATCATGATCTCCATCATTCCAACATGTTTCTAAAGAATCTCATACCAACATGCACTATCATTTAGGATAGCAAGATCACCTGAATATGCTTGCAAGAACAAGTAATCGTCCACCGTAATACTTGATATCATCATGAACACATCTCAATAATCATGTCATAATCATCCTCGGTATGATATGACCCTAATTCATCATCCACTTTACCATTAATGATTTTTGCATCAATGAAAACACCTTTACATGTAGTCATTTTTACCCTCATCACAAAGGAATTAAATCCCATGCGCACACCTGTCTATCATCCAACGGGCCTTGGGTGCTCACCCGAGGCACATGTGGGTGTCAGTCTCTCTTTGATGTGATTTTAATTGGAGACATCATCTATGTTCATGAGAGTAATATATTTGAAAGGAAGTAAACATACAAGCACCATAGAGCTCAAAATGGCTTCTATATCCTTGCAGTCATTCTAGACATAAAGTGCTTAGCAGATAATAGAATTTACACCGAAATAGAAAGGAAGTCATACAAGCAATTATACTTAGTTCTTAAAAATAAATTAAAATAACTATGAAGAAGAATGTATGTATCGTAACCATTAATGCTCATATTCATATCAATTGGTAACCTTATTACACTCATTAGGCCATTACAAAATGTCACGAGAAAGGTAGACATGAGTCTGCATTATAAATTGACTCATATAACTAGGCCCACAAAAGAAAATTTATATCTCCCAACCCTTGATACATCCTTTCCTACCCTTATTTTCCCAAACTAACAGAGTCTTTGCAATATTTCTGCAGAGCTCTGCCCTTTCTCTATGTGTTATGTTTACTTCAGCAAGACACTTGTATATATAGCCTCTTTGATCTGCCAACTCATTCTCCTAGCGGCCTCAGATCCATCGCCAAGTGTTTGAATGTGGTCCTCCAGGAGTGCATGCTCCTCCAGGCTTGAGCTCACCACTTTGTGCCATGATGTCCTTCTAGAATCCTCTACCGCAAGGCATATTCCTTCATGGGCCAACTTACACCAGGATGACACCTTATCCACTCCACATGCGCAGTCGGGTCACATTTTCCTCGTATCCTTCCCAATATGGTTAAGTCCTAGAACTTTGGCTTTTTCCTCACGTGTTTCGGAAGTTTCCTTAAACCCTTTCCCGTGCACCTTCTCCTTGTGCACATATGTGCCCTTTTGCACTTAGCCAATATTTCAGTGGGCCCAACATCACCCCACACTATGCCTGTTCTCCACCCATGGGAACACTTCTTAAATGAATAAGGAATCATAGTAGGATTACACCCTGGAAAAAGAATAAAGAATGGGACAGTGATGGCATCACTGCAATAAGCTAGGAAAATATTTTTGTAAGTCGGCCTCCAACTTGTTCCAAGCATTGAATTTTTCTATACCCTCTGGAAAAGATCACCCACTAAGGAGCTCACTTGATCAAAACTTATCCCATCCCCTTACGTGCTCATGGTGTCAATAATATTCTCTAACTCCTTGCCAATATCCTCCAGCACATCCATCCTTCATGTAATCCATGGGTATAGTTCCTTTAATTGGTTTTTTATTGAAACCCTTAAGGTTTAATGGCCTCAGATTTATTTTTGACCTCAGCTAGGATATTTTCCTACTCCACTCAGTTCCCCTTGTTTTTCTCTGGAACTCTTTAAGTTATGCTTCATCACTAGAACCAACATGCTTACCACTTTTTCTCTGTTTACACGCTTTTCATAAGTGGCCTCGGCATTCTCGGGAGGCAATCCTTACATCAGCAAGGACCTTGTTGTACTCTACTATGAGTGCCAAAATTTCAACTTATCCTCCTTCTTTAGGCATGTGGTCACTTCTTCTACTGAGACTCCAAAGCTAGTGGCTGCCTCTCCATGGTGAGGGCTCTTGTTAAGTCCTCCAGGCATTCTAGGGAAGATGCATACTTCCACGCAGTAGGTGCTAGGTCTAGATGCTTCAACACTATGGCATCTGTAATGGAATCCACCTTTTTATACTTCACGCACTCTAGCCTTTTCATCTCTTAAATCTCATTGCCACTTGGTGTTGATAAGCTTCTCTTGGCTTAGCTCCTTTGTCCTTGTAGCTATCTCTTCCTCTTTCTTCTTCATTTCATCCTCCAGATCTTTTATTTTATCATTCTACCCAAAGAGTCTAGCTTCGACCTCAATGGATACTTTGTTGAGCATGTTGCACATTTGTTCATCTGAGAGCTACCGAGAATTCACCAATTGGTTGTCTCCTTTTTATTCTAGCAATGTTATAATTTTCCCATTGCTTACTTCAAATTTTGGCTCATCAATATAGAACTCAAATGCCCATGAGAGCATCTTCCTTGTTTGCGGGTATGTATCCTCCTTATCAAAAGATGACATTAACAAAATATCCTCTGTTGGAACTATGCTTTAGAACCATACACGTAACACTTTATTGGGGTCATTAATATAACCCATCCCCGACCTCTCCTCCTCTCACGTGCTTTCCTCCCATGCACCTACCCTTAGGATAACTATAGTCAAAGTGGGGCCTTCGGTCTATTGTGGTCCTTTTCCATGATCTCTTCCTTATCCTCATTCAATACCAAGGTCTCAATGATCTTTATTGGTTCTTCTTATGCCACCTTGGTTATTTGTTCTGTGTAAGGCTTAGAGTGCTCTGATTTTTGCACCGACCTCCTCACTTCTTCCTATATCCTGGGTGCCTTCCCTCTCCTGACTACCCTTGCGCCACATGAAACAGAACCCTTGTTCTTCTTCTCTGCCTTCTTCTTCTGAGTCATGCACGTTGAAGACGGGTGGCTCTTGATCTATTCCAGGATCATCTTCTTCACTGCCATCTTCCTCATTATCATCATCCTTTTCCCTATGCACCTCTCCAAACTCTCAATTTCTTCCGAGGTAGTCTCTTCTTCTACCCTCTACTTCTTCCTAACCAGGGATTCCGGTGTAGGTGACTCTATCTTTTTATCCTCGATTACGGCTCTAGAGTCTTCTCTTTGATTATGGACTTCTGCTTGCGTGAATACATACTAGTTTTGGCACTTGTCCTAGGGGAACCTATTTTTTGTGTATCCACTACACTTGGCATTTTCTTCTTTGGTTATTTTTCCTCCCACCAGGGTGTGGGGATTTTCCTACCATTCGGATCCCTAGGTATGGATATCTCATTCTCCATATACGTTCCCTTCTCATCTTTGGGTCTTATGTGGAGGTATATGCATGTTACGGACCCTCTTGCAATGGGAAAAGTCATGGGTCACCATTTAGACCTCATGTGACAAATACCTCTCCATGTATTTGCACTTATTGGGTAGACCAACCCTTTGCACATTTCCCTGTAGTCCCGGTCTAGATTACCAAGGTCCAACCTTAACTTCTTGGATTCTCTGAACCTATTCACTCCTGCTTGGAAGTGTTGAGTTGTGAAGGAAAAAGGGAGCTTGCACCATGGGCTCCATGTCTCATCTATCAATTTGAATCTTCCTAGGTAGAAATGTTGGTACATAGTAAACTCAAACTCTCCCTTGGTGGCCGCTAGTAGTTGTTCAGGATCCTCCATTCTACCCCAAATGCATTCCTCAGGCACGTATACCATTTCTCCAGGTGCACCTTGTGCATGGCCGTCATACTGTCACAAGTGTATTTTTCAAATATCTTTGCGGGTGAAGGGTCCTCAGCAGTACTCCCACACAAATTTTTCTAAAGCATCTAGCACTCCAATCTCTGAAAACACAATGGTTAGTAGGACATTACCGAAAAGGATTTTGTCACCTTCCTTTGCATTGCTGATAATCTCATCCGCAATGAATGTAGACAAGTTGTAGATGGTTCCCTCCAAAATTTTCTTGCAAACATGCAACCATGCCTTATTAACCTAGGTCTATCTCTCCTGGCTATTTAACTTTGTCACAAGGTGCACAGACCATCTTCATCACCAGGTCCTTGATTTTTGTGATATCAAAGTACCTCGACCTCTTTTTGTATGCATAGGCGGTGACAGTCTCCTTAATTGCCTCTTTGTTGCTTAGGTCATCCTCTAAACTATCTCCTTCATAGATGAGGCCCCTGAAATGTGAAATCAGCTGAGGGTTAATGCACATCTTGCACCCTATGAAGTGGAAGTAATCTTCATGCACGCATGCCATCGACCATTGATATAGGTGCTCAAGTTTCCCGAAGTAGGGAAAATCAAAGAGTTGCAATAACCTTGACTTCTCCAACTTAACCTTAACATCAACATCATAAATGGGTAAACCCTTTGGTGTCCTTTTATTTGTTGGCGCAATAACTCCAGTGTCATCTCCTTCTTGATTGTGCTCAAACAATGATCTGTAATCATTTACGACATGCTTCTAAAATGGGACTCCCACTCCTTTCGTAGAAATACTCCATATGAGTACTACATTTATGCGTACCACTCTTCATTTATATGCATGATAGTTTCTTGTTGCTTGCCCTTACCCTTTCCCTTCTTAGGTGTGCCAACTGATTTCTTGGGTGCCATTTTCTAGGTTCTCTTATCACTTCAATCACTCCTGTTACTCTATTATTCCACTCACTCCAACCTTAGATCTCTAACTTGCGAAGAAAACCCCTTAAACCCATGCCCAAGTTCTTCAAACCCTAACTAGGATAATTCCTTCACAAATGATGCCTTCTCACTTTTTCTCTTACTTTGAAATCCCTTCTCTCTAGTTTGCAAATCCAAATTAGTGACTCACGCTCACACTTTTCAATATTTCTTTACACGGATTAGTTCTAAGCCCTAGTTTTCAAATATGCACAAGAACTTCTTTCTCCTTATATGTAAAGTGAATAATGAAAATCTTGAACCTTTATTTATAGTTTTTTTGTTTTTAAGCATTAAATGCTACTTCACCTACCACCGTATTACTTTTAACATTTAAAGAAGATTTTTCAAACAAATCTTAACTCCTGCGCCTAACTTACGCACCCAACCTTATGCAAATAATTTCCAACCTTCTATCACGTAACCAATCCATATTGATAGGAGACTCTTGTGTGCACATCACCCGTGAAGGAACCTCTTCTGTCATGATTTTTATCTCGCCTACCTTGTGTTGTTTATGCGCTTCTTCCTTCGTACATGGGATCTGAAAGTAGCCCTATCTTGACACCAACCATCCTTTTCCACCTTTTCTTTCATGCACCTATTTAAAAAGGTCATTCAACTGGGATTTTCAACATAATCTTCCTTGGCACTTTACCCATGCTTTCCTTCACACCACTCCACCCCACACTTAAATGATGTGTGACCCTCTGCACACTCAAAAACCCTAAAAATTAACAAGGTTACCAGGCGCCCAAGGTGAAAAATAAAACAAAAACGTAAAAGGTAAATACAAGAAAGGAAATACATAAAGGAAATTCTAAATTATCTGGCAAAACTACCTTATTTACAAACACCAAGAAGCCTTATTTATAGTAGGGATTCATCCTACTCCCATTGAAGTGTCCAGCAATTTTGTTCCATCCAACACTTGTAACTAGCATGCACCCAAATCAAGGATGTACGAGATTGTGTAGGGACCCAACCAATGGACTTTCAACTTCCCAAGATGGTGCAAAAACTTAGAATCATATAGTAAGACCATCTACCCAACCTCAAATTTATTGTTCTGATGTGGCGATCATGCCATGCTTTTTGCTTTGCTTTTTTTGTTGTTTGGCTCCACCTGGCAAGTGATCATCTTTCATCCAGCTTCATCAATTCCTCAATTCTCTCTTCCAGCACTTTCTCATTAACCATCCCTCCTACATGCGCTATTCATAAAGAAGGTAACATGAACTCAACTAGCGTAATAGCTTCTACGCCAAACACCAATTAAAATGGTGTGGCTTTGTTCATCCTTTTATAATTTTTCCTATAAGCCCATAATATGGATGATAACTTTTCATCCCAATCTTGTCTTCTGACATCACAATTTTTGTTAGGGTATGACTTAGTATTTTGTTAAATGCTTCCATGGTTCCATTTGCTTGTGGGTGATAAGGTGTATTCTTGTGATGAGCCACCATGAACTCTACTAATAGGATCCTCACGGTCTCATTCAAGAAATGTGTACCCCTATTGCTTTGGTTAAAATTAAAGGGCATCCATACCTTGTGATAATGTTTTCCCACAAAAATATTACTACGTAGATTTTGTGCTATCTTTAGTTAGACCGCCTCTGTCCACCTTGTCAAATAGTTTGTGCAAGTGATTATGTAGCATGATCCAGGTCCTATGCACTCTTTGGGTGCAATAGGGCCTAAAACGTTTATTGCCCATTTCTCAAAAGGTTCAACACTAGGGATAGGGCATGAAGGAATTTATTCTCTTCTTCTGGCTTGCCAACGTGTTAACAATGGTCACATGCTTTACAATAGTCCTTACAATCCTTATACAAAGTTTCCCACCACAATCCTACCATTAATATTTTACATGTGGTGGCATCACCTACATAATGTCCACTTGCACTTCCTCCATGTGCTTCCTCTATGATGGTGAGGCACTCATGTTCTAGCACACCCCTCTGCAAAACTTCATCACACCCTAATTTGTATAAGTCCCCACTGATCAACATGTAGGGTGCGGCGCTTGTATGGCTAGTTGCTTCTTCTCTAATGTCTTCATCCCTTCGCACCACACCTTCCTTTAGAAATACTACAATCTCCTAAAAATCTAAGGGCACGTGCCATGCACCTAAATACTTGCATGTCTAGAATTGTCTCTTTAATGCTCTACACATCCTCCCCTAAATCAATCCATGACAAGGTCCACAGTTACTCTTTCTTGGCTTCACAACTACCGTGAACTCAAATTCTTGAAATAATAGCACCCACTGGCATATGCACCCTTGTAGAATAGGCTTGTTCACCAAGTAATTTAATGTCATGTGGTCGGTGTAAAACACAAAGGGAGTTGTCGTGAGATACTCGAACTTGTGAAGTGCGTAGATCATTGATAATGCTTCATGCTCGATCATAGTATAATTTTGCTCTGTTGGTGTCAACTTCCTACTTGCAAAGCATAGGGGATGATCAAAAATTCCATCACCAGGTTGTGCAAGCACTACCCCAATGGCGTTCCAGAGGTATCTGCATGAACATGAAAGGGCTTATCCCAAGAGGGAAAACGTAATATATGCATGGTGACAAGCCTATCCTTCAATGTGTCAAATGCCTTTTGTTGTGCCTTTCCCCAATGGAAGGCACTTTTATGTCTGAGTAATTCTTCTAAAGGTGCAACGATCTTAGCATACTCCTTGATGAAATTACTCCGATAGTATCCCGCATGTCCAAAAACCCGCACATTGTGCTTTAGCTAGTAGGCTCCCCCAATCCCACAATCAATGCAACCTTGGTAAGATCTACTAGCAAGCCCTCCTTACATATGATATTCCCAATAACGTTCCAAATGGGGTAGTAAAGAAACACTTCTTAATGTTGAGGGATATACTTAATCGCTAGACACCTATCAAACATTAGCCTTAAATTATCACAATGGTCTTTCACTAGCCCATACACCATCCAATCATCCAGATAGACTGAAGAAGTTTGTGGATGAAGTTCTAGAATGCCTATACCACTTCATGCATGAGAAAAAAAGGTGTATTCTTCAACCCAAAGGGCATGACCATGTATACAAAACTTCCCCATTTAGTGGAAAAATTTGTCTTCTCCTAGTCTTCCTTTGTAATCCAGACTTGGTGGTACCCCAAAAATCCATCCGTAAAGGAATAGATTTCACACTCAACAACTCCCTCCAAAATTTCTTCAGTGAAGGGGGTTGAAAAGGATTGATGACAAAAACTACATTCAGCTCCCTATAATCCACACAGATCCTAATCCACCCATCCTTCTTGATGTTGATTACCATTAGTCTTATCCACTCTTATTCTTCCATAGCTTCAATGATCCCAGATGTTATCATTTTTTCTATCTCTTCCTTTACCTTCACGTGTAAATTGGGATCCATCCAAAGAGGGTATTTTCTTGACTAGGTGTGCTTTGTCCTTCACTTTATCCTCATTTCCCCAAGGAATGGTGGATGCCTTTGAGCTCATGGTACCCACACGAAATAAATCCTCAAACTCACACAAAAGATCAATGATCTTAGAGACTTCCTTCTCTGACCAGTAATCTCTAATGATAGCTTATTTAGGTTCTTCTCTTGAGTTGATGTTAGCCTTTTTAGTTTTTAAAGATTCATAGTAGGCACGCGCGTGAGTATCAAAGATGCGCTGTCCACTACCTCATGCATCCCTATAGAATGGTTAACATCCAAACTTTCTACTTCCTCCCCATAAAACACATAAACAAGCTTTCCTTTCTCCTTTTTCACACACGCGTGTGCAAACTGATCCTCCTCTATTTCCTCTTCTTCAAATTTCTCCCCAAAACTGGTTCACCAAGTAAGTCCACCAACCTATCTTCTGTCATGGCATTTTCCCCATGGTAAGGCACTTAACAACCTGCAATGCCTTATCAACTATTGGGTTGGTACTTTGATACTCGAATGTTTGAACTAGGTCAGCCATTAGTTCTTGCCAATTTCTATTCGGGTGTGTCTCAGAATGTATGTACCATGCACATGTGTAACCCTGCAATGTAGAATATAGTTTGTGCACCCAGAGGGATAGTGGCAAAGCTTTTGTGCATTCCCTCTAGGTTCTTTCATAGGCTTGGATGTGGAAAGAGGTGGGATCCTTACCATGGTATTCCTTGATGGTGGTGGGTACATTGCTTCTAGAGAAACAAACACAGAAGGAAATTCTCACTTCACACCATTCTAATAGATTATCCCGATGTGTTTCCCACTAGCACGTAGTAGTCCCTAGTATAACATAACTTAACATCCCCCTTATTTCATTTTCCTCCTTCCACTGAGCTTCCATTCTCTATAAAAATACCTCAGGGGAGGCCCTCCTGAGTACTTAGGTAGCTCTTTTCCTCCTAGGCACCTGACTATGCACGCCTTTGTCACCTTTGTCACCAATCCTCTTAAATTTCATCTAATCAATTCATATGTCCTATGCACCCAATTATCACATACTAGACTGGTGGTGTCACTTACCAACTAAGCATCTTCAAACTAGATAACTCTGTCGGTAGGATGGATTATCTCTGGATCCCTGATTGAGTGCACATATATTCTATCCAAGACCTCTTCTCCCAAGGGTTTAGTATAGGGTGTTGACTTCCCATCAGCCAAGGGTATGATGACTCGTTCCTCCTCATTTTCAAATTTGATGTACCCTTTGTTGAACCAAAGATCTGCATTGTTCTTGTAACACCATGGGCACCCAAGTAGTTATGGAAACTTGTTTGCCTCGGTGAGTGCCAAGACTTTGAAGTCCCCAATAAATTTAGCTCCCTGAATGATGATAGCCACATCTTGTAAGACATCAATGGGCATTACCTTTGTTTTTTTTTCCATATACAACACATTTGAAGATGGTTGTAATGCAATCCTTCCCATCTGATGCCATGCATCCAATGTGAGAACATTGACCTTTGTGCTTGTGTCAATGAGGATATTACTCAGTAGCCATCCATCCACTACTGCATTTAATGTGATCTCCCTATCATAGTCAAGGTTATGAGGGGGAAGGTTTGCATGTAGGACCTACCTCTCACACTCTTCTCTAGTGTGTGGTACCTTCTCCCTCAACCATGCTCCTAGCAAGGGAATAACATTCTCTTGCCTTAGCATTTTACATACTTCCCTGACCTCATCTAGGTCATCTCTTGCACCTCGACCTTCCTCCTTTGTTCCTCCCTCCTAGACTAATCCTTTAGACACTGGATTTCTCCTTGTAAACTCTGAATGACATCCATGGTATCTTGATATACCTCCTTCTGATGAGCAGGATCTAGGTACTTTCCATGCACCACTTCTTCTCTTGAAACTAGAGTCCTCTGCCTTAGTATTTCCTTTACACATGTGGCCTCTGCTCTTGTTGTTACTAAAACAAGTTCTAATCCTACATCATGTGTTACCTATGGCATCCATTATGTGTCTATCTTCTTAATGCTTACCATTGTAGTGCCCTTGTCTTTCCATTGTTTGCTAATTCATGTGCTCAAATAACTCAGGGCACTCCTCATACTTGTGTTTCTTCCGCACCATGAGCACTACAATAGGTCTAGTAACTCTTGTTTGTAATGCTCTGTAGACCCATAATTAAAATAGGTTCCATGTGGGAACTCACTTCTTCCTCCGCAGTTACCATGACCATGAAATCCTCTGCGAAATCCCCTTTTACACATTCCTCCATCTGCGCACTCCTCATAATGGTGATCATCACCTTTAGAAATGTTGCCAATGCTTTGGTTTGACGTACCCCATGATCAATAGCCTCATGGATGTGGTTAATAAGCCTACAATCCTTTGCATTATGGGTTTTAGAGGTGTAGATCTTACAAAGAGAAAGACACATTCTTCTGAATTACGTGTTGTAACAAAGGGCATCTACTTGCATCATGGTCCCCATGAAAAATCTCATAGTCTACTATCACGATGCATACTTTCCTCCAGGGGTAACTATCCTTGACATGCCCCTCTAATTCATAATTTGTACACCATAAACCACTACATCCTCATGGGCTGAGTTTACAAATAAATTTTCCAGCTTCTTAGCTATAGCAACAATCTAAGCCTCCAAAAATGGGCTAATACCAGTGTCAACACTTCCAACAACTCGGCACGCAGAGCAGATTTTAACACCTCACGTGGGTCTGTGAAATTTTTAGGAGATAAGGCCCTTTTAAAAGGTGTGATCAACCCTCCAAAAAACCACTTTGAGCATCTTGTGAATGGTAAATTTCATAAGATAATTTAAACAAGAGAGTTTTAAAGTCCGCATCATATTCCCACACACTCTCTTCCATTCCCTATTGAATCTCCTTTAGGGTGCTGATGCTCTTTTGTTCAAACTCAGGGATGTGGAATTCTACCAAGGAATCCTTTAAAGCAATATAATCCACCATTGTTTGTTAAGGGTCAAATTTCCTATACCAACTATGTGCGCACCCCTATAATGTAGTCACAAACCGACTAGCCTTCCGCTCTAAGGTTGTGATCCCCTTTGCACACCATACCATATCACACTTGTGAACATGTTCTGCAACATCTTCAATACCTCTGTAATCTAGCAAATGCAAAGAAATCTCAAATAATACTTGAGGGGGTGGTTAGAGCCCTTATCCTCCTGATCCATAGCCTTAGTTCCCTCTAGTGTTTCCTCCACCATCAGATCCACCATATCCACCAGGTCTTATACCTCTTGAACTACCGGATCCACGAACCACTAGGTCCACCAAGTCCTATTCCTCCTAACCCACCAAAACCACTAGGTCCTATAGTATTCATGTCAAGTGTCCCCAAGGTTCCACTAAATTATGTACTAATGGTCTATGATAATGCCCTACTACCACTAATATACCTGTGCCACTCCTAAATGTGAGTCGAAGGCTTTTGTACTCACTCCTTGTCCAAAGAATCCTCTCGAATACTAGAATGTGTGCAGCCATAGAAGTGGGATCTGAAAAATTATATCTCCGGGTGTAGATATGTCACTTCCACCGATACCAATCAATCAACGATACTCCTTCCTTGATTTGGAAAACCAAGCACCGGGGTTTGGTCACCGGGTGAGTTCGGATATGTGCAACGACTCTTCTCTCTCCATGTGACAAAATCTCATCGTAAGTGAAGGGTCTCTCTTACGTGCTTGCCAAGATGGGGTAAAGCAGATCGCTCAATTTCCATGTCCTCCACGTGAACCTCAACTCCTTCTCGTAATGTCTACCTCTATAGATCCATCACACTTATATCCTTACATCATCTCACAATCTCCCTTTCACGCGCTTCACTATACTTGAGCCGTCTCTCCTCCCTTCTTTCTTCATCATAATATCTTCCATCTTCCTCCACCCTAGCTTCCTTGCTCAATGCTCAAAATGGTTTAGTCGGCCATTGAAAATGCCTCTAAACTAAAATTAACAATCAAGATCTTCATACCAAAGGGATAGCACACGAAAATGATCCTTTGGGCTCCCATAGAAATTAAAAATCAGCAACTTTTGGGAAAGAATATTTAGAAATGGCAAACTCCAGTGTAGCTAGCCAACACACCCTTCCACCAATGATCCACAACACCCGGTCCACATTAGATCTACATCTTGTAGCCTCTGTTATTCTTCTTGGGTCCACACACGTGATCTATAATACCAGCTTGATCTTGACACATATGTTGAGAGCCATTCATACAGTTCTCTTTGGGAAGCAACAGAAAAATGTTTCATATAAATCATGGTAGAGGTTCTCTTCTACCCACCTACGTGCATTAAATTCAGGTCTAGTTTTGAATCTCTAAGCAAATTCATCCTCCATGCTCTTGAACCATGATTCAACACTTTCTAGAGTTAAACGTTTTGTCATTACTCATTACCTAGATCATGATGTATGCCATTTCCCACTACAAATTTGAAAAGAGGTCCTAGAAACGGAACCAAGATGTAGTCATTTTTACCCTCATCACAAAGGAAATAAATCCCATGTGTCTTTGGCCTATCACCTAGTGGGCACTTTGGATGCTCACATGAGGCACGTGCGGGCATCAATTCTCTCTTTTATGTGAGTTTAATGGGAAACATCATCTATGATCCTAGAGTAAGAGATTTGAAAGGAAATAAAAATACAAGCACCATAGAGCTCGGAATAGCTTCTAGATCCTTGCAGTAATTTTAGAAATAAAGTGTTTAATATATAATAAAATTTACACCAAAACAGAAAGGAAGTCATACAAGTAATTATACTTAGTTCATAAACATAAATGAAAAGAACTATGAAGAAGAATGTATGTATCGAACCATTAATGCTCATATTCATATCAACTGGTAACCTTATTACATTCATTAGCCATTCTGAGAATGTCACGAGAAGGTAGACCGAGTCTTACATTATAACTAGACTCATATAACTAGGCCCACAAAAGAAAATTTATATCTCCCAACCCTTGATACATCTTTTCCTACCCTTATTTTCCCAAGCTAATAGAGTCTTTGCGTAGTATTTACGTAGATCTCTACCATTTCTCTATGTGTTATGTTTACTTTAAGCGAGCACTTGTATATATAGCCTCTTTGATTTTCCAATTCATTCTCTTATGGCCTCAATTCATCACCAAGTGTCGAATGTGGTCCTCCAGAGTGCATGCTCCTCCGATCCCCGAGATCACCACTCGTGCCATGATGTCCTTTTAGAAGCCTTTATCGCAGGGCATAATCCTTCCTGGGCCAATCTGCCGCCAGGTGGCACCTTCTCCACTCCGCATGCGTAGTCGGGTCATGTTTTCCTTGTATCTTTCCCAAAATTCCCAATATGGATAAGTCTTGGAGCCTCATCTTTATCTGTGCATGCACCACGAGTTTCCTTAAACCCTTTCCTACGTTCCTTCTCCTTGCATGCCTTTCTTCAACTAGGCCTTGCGTACTACGCGCCCTTTTACACTTAGCCAATATTTTAGGGGCGCAATAATGCAACAACATGCAAATAATCTCCTCATTTGTCATTGATGGAAAACCAACTAAACTTCTTCCCCTTTTACATTAATGAAAAGGCATACTTGTACCACAATTTTATTTAACTTCCTTAGCTTCATAGATTCATGATTTGGTTAGAAACATCAACCAAAGATCTCAAACAAGCTTAAAAACTTGATTTTGGCCTCTTTTCAAGCATGGAGACACTAAAATCTCCCTGGGAATAGCATATACATCATTTGAATAAGTCAATAAAACATGAAGAAATAATAATATTACCTTTTCTTTGAGATAAAACCCCATCATCCACCTTCTAGGCATGCATAAATGTATGATAGAAAATAAACACGTGACCTTCTTTGCACCTGACCTCTCAAGGTCGTGCCAAGATAGCCAGTGTAGAATGATTGTGAATGTGAGTGTGGTGATGGGTATCAAGTTAATTGGGCAATCTTATATCTTTAACACGTAATTTTGGGATCTAAGAGTCTAAAGACAAGAATGATATCCTAACTTGAAGTGGTGTAATGGTTCGGTCAAAGATAATAGCTTCTTGTAAACTCCAATCAATGTCGAGCTCAAATTTCAAGATTATGTTTCTGGTTGTTGAACACATGGAAAATGACCTGTGGGTGCCTTGTATAGATTTCCAGATAAGGTCATGGAAGTAAGAACGAGAGGCACGATGAAGCCACAAGTATTTATGGGTGATGTTCCGGTCTGGTCCAAAAATTATTAGCCTAATCATCATGCTTTATGTTTAGTAAGGAAAGTTGTGCGATAATATCTTGTGGAAGCGGTGAAGATCGAATTCTATTGTATGCAAACTAGTGTCAATGTCTAATTGAATAGCATTACCGTGAGGTTGTGGGACTGAGGATCACAACCAAATACTCGTGGGGATATGGCCCTTGGATGGCCATGCATGTAATCAAACCCTGTTTCCGGAGTAGTCCAATAATCATAGGCTTGATTAGCAACTATGTTTAGTGTATTGAGTTGTTCTATCTTCTTAGCAAAAGTTACAGGTGTGCGTAAGACTGTTAAATGTAAGTTGGTATCAAGGTTAGTTATCAATTCTAGCCTATTGGGTTGTGGGACCAATGGATCAAAACTATATGTCATTTCCTATTGTGGAATGCCGATGGTCATACAAAGTGAAATAAAATAAATTTTAATTAGCAAACCAATTACTGAAAGAGATCTAATCTATGTTTTTGGGGTTTTCACAATATTTTATATCAAAGCAATAAAATAAGCTAATCTATCAAAGGAAATATTTTTGTTCTTTTCTAATCTTTATGCAAAGCATTCTAATCTACTAAATGAACTAAAGACAAGTATTCAACCATATGTAGCTGACTACTTGTGCAAATGTATGAATCTAATCCAAATCAAAAAACCTAATCTAAAAAAATCCTCCAAACCCTACCTCGAGTTGAATAAAAAATCATGACCCTAAAAGGGGCTATTGTTCCTCACAACTTTCCTCAGTAACATCGACGGGAAAAATTACTGAAATGAATGATTCTCTACTCTATTTGAAATGAATGATTCTCTACTCTATTTGATATGAAATTTATAATTAAAACACAAGGAAAAAAACATGCAACTCTAACCTATAAAAGCAAGAGCTTTGGAAAATCTAGTTGTGTTTATATGTCTGTCCCCTCGGTATGTTCCTTTCTTTCTCTAAGTGTTCATGTGAGTCCAAGAAATTGGGAATGCAAGAATAGTAGTAGGAGGATGGCACTTGAGCAATGGTAGCTTGATGGAAGTCTGGATGTAATGCAGGTAGAAAGATAGAACAAGAGATCAGATCTTGGCTAAGCAATTCATAGCAAGATCGTAGCAGAAATACAATACAAGATACACAAAATTCTTAGGCCCCATTTTTCTTGAATACAAGCATGGAATATATAGGAATGGAGGATGGGAGGTTCCTTCATGCACAAGAAGGATTAGTTCCAACCAATAAAATCTATTTAAAAATAGGAGGAAGGAGAACCAAGCAATCAAAGATAATTTTAGACAATTTGGCTCATGGATAAATGCAAAAAGCAAAATTAAGTGAACCATCACATGTTAAAACACACGTGAAGAATCTGGAAAAAGTGGGCAGGACCACCACCCTATGAAAAGTGGAGGTTTTAGGACCGTCTCCCTATATTGGGCGATGGTTTCAAATCACTTCCCAGCGTAGGGGGCGATCCTAGCAATAAAGGCCAAAACTTGCATAGAAAGAGGCTAAAATCTAGAAGAACTGTAGGAAGGCTAAGTAAAGATGTCTAGGCAACAAATATACATTATGAATGGGAATTGGAGCTTGAACGCCTTCTTGAAAGGACCTAAATCATCATTGGGGAATTGTGTAACCATTTTCTGACAATGTAGCACATGCAAATTTGGGTGCGTACAATAACCTTTCCATTTCTCACCACAACTTTGTTTTTTCCTTCATTAGGCCACTGTAATAGACCAAATAATGATGGAAATAACTCATAAACATGCAAATAATGCTGATTTAGGATCAAATATACCATTCTTACCTTTACTCTTGAGTTTTCCTAGATTGAGGAGGCACAAAAAAAATTTATTTACATGTTTCTTGATATCATCCAATCATAAGAACATAGATCTGGGAAGAGATCAATCAATGGTTTCAAAACTAACTTTAACATGATACAAGGAGCCATTCATCCTTTGGTATAGTTATCCATCACCCCCTAGACTCAAGACATCCTCCTTTGAGAGAAAGCACATAAAATTTTCAAACTTACCTTGAAATTTTGTCAAGAAAATAACACAATCACTTTGGTATAGTCCTAAAGTTCCATTTCAGTCTTTGAGATTCATGTTAGAAAGATCGAATGCAAATTTTCATCATGGATCAATAGATCTTGGAGATATCATTTAAATTACACCTCATATGGCTTGGAAATATCCATAACACCATCTAGAAGCACTCTCAAATTCTTTTCCTATATTCATGGACTCATACACATTGTATATACCCATAGAAGCATGTTTATCCTTTATATACTATTGTAGTATTATATAAGACCTATAGATTAATCACTTCAACTCAAACATACCTTGTAGGTAAATTCATTCACTTCTCCACAACTTCATCACCTTGATATTCCTTAAGAAGTAACTAAAACACCATATCACCTTCAAAATCACTTCTATCATACCTAAAAAGAACCTACATGCATGTAGGATACACTTTGGAGCTAAAATAACCATTCCCGGTCATAACATAGTCCACAAGATATCTATTTTCTTCCTCTGAGATAACGATCACGTTTATACCTTATAGATCACTTTGAATGCATCTCAATCTATCATAAATGATATTGACACATACATTTCACTCAAGGAATCATCATAACAATCATTGTAGCACGCACTTGTACTCACGGTTTCGAGCCACAAGTATCAAGCAACCTCTTTATAGATCAAGCCAACTATATGCCTCAATAGATTCTTCTTACCAACATCACAAGAACAAGTCGGGGATAATCTTATCAATTTAAAAATAGAATCACCACACACAACATATATGTGAAAAACAACATAATCTATCCCTCACATATATTATAATCATGTAGGTAGACATTTTGCACAAGGAGAAACAAGTGAACATTATAGACTTATCAAATCTGAGATCATCTTCAACACAATTTCAATGCATAATGATATCTTCACCAATGCATAACCATGGTCTTAGAGCTAAGACACATCAATATGATGCATATCAACACCCATACCTATAAAGGCTCAACACTGATCACAAAACATCACTTTACCCTTATCACACACACTTCCCTTTACAAATCATATAATATATGGATGAGATAACATATGAAGATCAATTTATTCTCCCTCAGAACACAATCTTGAATCAATTACACTCATGCAAAACTATTGGGAAGACTCTAAGCACACAAAAATGACTTTTGGGCCTATAGCGGGATAACGTACTATCCTAATGCTCAAAGAGTACATGAATGCAAAAAATCACACCATATGACATTTTCTATATTCTAGAGGCAATTCATAGATATCACAATCGTATCCATCCCTTGTAAGCTTTAAGAAGAAAAAAAAAGTTCACTAACCTTCTTTAATTCACCAAATTGTATACTCACAGTCTACTAGCCCTTGTGTCAATGAGAGTCACACATAATTTTTGATGTAGATGCTTATATGAAGAAAAATTGTTTGTTTCAAGTACCCTTTTCGCCATAATATCACCTCTAGTAATCCTGAGAGTTCACACCAAGAGAATCAAGCCTAGTTTCAAGTTCATCATTCATCAATTAGGTCTCTTTGAACCTTTACTGTCAACTCACAACACTATAAGAGATTCCAAAGAATTTAAACATTTTTATGGTCTCTAACCACTTGAATCATGAATACCTCCTTATATAGATGCTTTTTACAAATTTTTAGCCTTGGATTGCACCTTTTACTCCTTCAAACACATCTTTCTCTACATACCACTCAAAAACATTGTTAAGACCCATTCAAGGCAAAGAATCTTATAAAGGCACAATTATTTCTTTCATGAATCTAAGACTTACCACCAACACTCTAGCTACACCTTCTATTATCTTGAGAACCAATTTCCTTGATTTGGTATCATGAAGATCATTTGCATACACGGAATCACATTGGTTTGCACTTAATACTCCCAAATTGACCACAACACAATCACATATCACTTTTGGATTGATAATATGATCATAGAGACACTCTAATGACTAATTATATATGTAACTCTCCATCTCAAGGTATTGGAATACTTGACAACATTATATGCACACTATACTTGACAGTGACCATGAATAATTTGACTTAATACCCTTAGATGACTAAGAAAGACCAAAGAATTACTTTGAATACTCATAAAGACTTCTCACACATTGACATGATTTAAGACGAGTTCAAACATTCACATACACTATACATACTCTGGCATACTTATTTGAATCTCATGAAAAAATCATATACTCCATTTAGAACTCATAATTGACCATAGAGATACTACATACTTATTATACAAGGAAACATTGCTAGACACAAACTCAAACAACAAGAAGACTCGCCTCATGAATTCCATGACACAACAAGCCTCATATGAGACATCAAAATGACTCTTTACACACACTGGGTCATCTTAGATTGAAAATTTTACATAGAAAACGCTAATTCAGACCTCAAGAACTCAGACACACATTAAAGACCACAAGACATTGATTTTAACATATACAACATAAATAACCAAATTTCAATCATAAGAACATGCATAATGAATTTGAGTGACATACCTTGATCACATGGAGGATATAAAATTTAACTTAGATAACTCCCCTCACTTTAATGCTTCATATAGATTGATATACCTCTAAGAAGCATAATAGAGGCATATAAATACCATGAAGATATAAAATAAGGTCTTGAAGAGGTCCCAAGCCCTCTTAGACACTAGTATAACTCCTCCCTATTATCTCTTCTAATATGAACTCTGAGTTAAACTTTTCCTTCCATTAACTCTAGCATTTGATGATACCAAATGATCTCTCCTAGGATCCCAATTCCTTCCTTGACTGTTATTATGCATTTTTGTTTTGTAAAGATACCTCTTTGCATTTTATGACCTTGAGAACTCTTTCTTTTCCTTGAATATTCACGATAATAGTTTCTTGTAACATGAAAAAATCCATTAAAATTATGACAAACTACAAAACTCTTCCTCTTGTAACCATCAACGTGACTAAATGAGTCATTCAAGAAAATACTAACAACATGGCCTACCTCATTTCACTTGTAGATACAACATTCTCTTCTTGCTCACTCCTATTGTCTCTCCATGGATGATTATCTCTAGGATACCTTCTACACTCTTTAGCTCTATGAACAAAAACATTACAAGTAGAACAATATTAGTTGAAAGTTATTTCGTACTTAGAGGAATTAGGTTTCCTAATTGGCCTTGATTTCTCATTTTCCTTGATGAATAATTTCTTCTTTTATGTCTTGATGATAGGTTCACCTGAATCCTTTCTTGGAATCATGTCTTCTTGCTTCAACTCTTTGCCTTTAGATTCCTCTTTGAAACCCAAACCAGCTCTATCACCTGCTGCTCTTTGTTTTCCAAATAGATCATCTAGATCATTGGCACTTTTCTCAAAATTTTGAAAGGACATGGTATTCTTTCCAACTTCTAATATCTCAGCCATCAGGAACTATATATATATATTTCAAATTTTGAACAAATACTTTATTTATCTTGTAAACTTGAAACAAGATACTTTACCTTTTCTTCTAATAATCCGATCAAGTAAATTTTCTTACATGATTCAAACTTGTACCTTTATTCTATCCTATGAATCTGATTTTCATATTCCTTGACTTGTAAACAAAATGTTTTTTTCTCTTTCTCAACATGCTTTAACTCCTTTTAAATTCCCTCAAGATCATATTTTGCATCCTCATCATCTTCATTAGAATAGCTGCAATAACCTGATATAAAATCTCCTAATAGTGAAGAACCTTTGCGAGAATACCTCATTGCATAATTAGTCATCAACACAACCTAATTTCCTATATCCTCATGATCTGATTCAAATTCGAGAATCTGAAAACACCACTACTAGCATTAGATAATTCACCATCTTCATTTTTATAAGAATTTTTTTGTCGTTTTATATTTAAATTTTTGAAAGTTCTTATTACCTTTACCAAACTTGCAATTATTCTTGAAATTTCCAGCTTCATCATCTTCCTTTTCATGCCTATGAGGACACTTAGTAAAAAAATGGCCTACTTCACCATAGTTGAAACACTTGAATGGAATTTTACCTCTATACTTACTAGATCCAAGATTCAATCTTCTATCCATCATAACAAAGAGTTATTCATCTTCAATTTTAGGAGTAACATCATCATCCTTCACCTTCTTGCATTTAGCCTTCATTTCATATTTGAAAGAAATATATTTCTTGGTTGGTTTGGAATCAACTATTCTCATCTCATAAGTAGTCAAAGTACCATGTAACTCATCCATCTTCAAGGTAGTTAGATACTTTTCCTCTTCAATAACAAATACTTTAGAATCAAACCTAGGAGTTAGTGACCTCAAAACATTTTGAACAATAAATTATTCTTTCACATCTTCACCTAAACCTTTCATTTTATTGACCACTTTGTCAACTCTAAGAAGATATACAATAATAGATTAATTATCATTCATTTTAAGAGACTCAAACTAATTTCTAAAATTTTGAAGCTTAGATATTATTACCTTTAATTCACCTTCATATAAAACTTGTAGTTTCTCCCGTGCTTCTTTTACTTATTTTTAATGCATCACTTTTCCCATCTTAGACTCACCAAGACCACATATGATGGCACTAAAATCCTTTGAGCTATCACTACATGTCTTATTTTCTACAACAATAGTTTGACTAGTGGAAGGAGGATTATAGACATTCTCCACAGTGTCCCAAACATCAAACCCTAGAGACATGATATAGGTATTCATCCCCAAGCTCAAAAAAACATAATTCACACCATCAAACAAAGGTTCATTGTTGGTAGAAAAACCAATTTTCATTTTTGTGCTTTTAGGATCATCTTTCAAGTGCTCAAACTTCTTCAAAAGGACCTTCTCTAATACCAATTATTATAAGCACAATGGAATGAGAGGGGGTGAATCGGTCTTTACAAAATTAAATCATATTTCATATTTCTTATTCAAAACACAAAATCTCTTAACCATACATCAATGTGTGCACACTATGAAATATCACATATGCAATGAACCATGAATCAAGATAATCAACACAAGACACCGCATATAAGTGGGAAACCATCAAGGGGAAGAAAACCCACTAAAACAAAATATTTATATTGATATGTTTCAAATTTAGTGAGGTACCAACCCCATAAAGAGAATGAACCCCTAGTTTAGTAGAGCTATAACCCTACAAGGAGCACCAACCCCTTGTTTTGTGAAGCACCAACTCTATAAGGAGGATAAAACCCAAAAATATGATCAAGCACCCATTAAATAACCTTATTAAGAAGATATGTGATGTTTTTCTTTTGCCACAACTAATAGAGCCCACAAATTTAGCTCCACAACCTCTTGTTTAAACCTTCATTCTAAAAATCTCTCACAAACTAGCTCTTTCTTCACTTCTCAAAGATTCAAACCATTGATAAAATTTTTGTTTTCATTCCTTTACCTTTCACACACTTTATTATCTCTTAATTCATTCTCACACACACAGTAAAACAATTACACCTAGGTCGCACTTCTTGCACACACACCACTAGCTCACAAAAGCACCCAAAACTATGCTTTTATAAGCTTTCCTTCATTCAAATTCAAAATAGGTCGGTTTCCCTCCTTTATCATGACCATTAAAACTTAAAAAAATCCCATAAAATTTATCATAACAGTCACAAGTGACCCAATTAGGTTGGCTAGCCAAAACCCTTCATCCATGCACCAAAAATCCTCAAAACCCCATCATTGGAATGAGAAAAATATCCTAACACCAAAAATATTTTTAGTAATGATCTAAAATAACAACACATGTTTAAAATAATTTTTAAACATCATAAATTTCTGAAATTATCATGAAAAAATAAAATTATTTTGTTTAATGGGCTCAGAGGGTTATTGCCTTCACATAAAACCTTTTTCCAGCACCCTGTCTTAACCTTTTGGATTCAATATCACCCAAGCAAAGTTAAATTATGGAATGTGAAAACTAAATGTAAATGGAATAATATTTATAAAGACTATAATCAAGTTATAAATCTTGAAACAACCTAAGGTTAAAAATATATCAAGGTTTACCTTCACCAAATCAAGCTGCCCAAAAAGTAGTTTTATAAATTCAGCTGTTAACACCCTTATTGACACTTTAAAAACATCCTAATGGATTAATTGGATGAAAAATTAATCCATATTCACATTCTAGATTATAGAAAGCATCACCCACTCCATTTCATGTACTAACCTTTGTTTCACTTTCAATGTTTCGTTCCTTTTAGAAGCAGAGATAAGGGTTGGGGCTAGGAGGAATACATGAATGTCCAGGATGATGTGCGCGTCCGTAGAGAAAGATCGAGGCTAACTGCGAAGAACTCCTTTTGTCTTGGAAGGACTACCTGCAAATAAGAACACAAGACCACAAGATTTTAATTAGACAATAAATGAGGAAACTGCCTTGGGCCAGAAATATAAAACTTCCTTTCGAAGGTGGTCAGTTCCCCTGCTAATATGAATTAACACAAAAGACTATAAGATATCAATTAAATTGCTTTGTTGATGCAGGTAGGGGAAAGGCTAGTTATTGGTTATAGTCAGTATAACCGATGCGATTCTGATAACCGATGGCGGTTACTGATGACCGATATCGGTAGAGTCTAGGATCTGAAGGTTAGTTGTTTTGTGGGGTGGTGGTGTTATTTGGTAGTTGTGTTATTTGTAGAGGTTTGTATATAGGTAATATTAGGAAATAGGGTGATGAGAGCGATGAATGATGAGTTAGATGCAATGACACGTTGGGTAGTGGATCCAAGAATGGATTTGTGAGGACTTATGATTCAAAAAGTCGAAGAAATGTTATTAAAGAGTACATGCAAGAAGTAGCTTACTGATTATTCGCGGAGATCACAAGTCAAAGAGCTCGATGGCAAAGCGGGAAACGAGGTAGGATGGTGGCACACAGCAGAGATCAAATCAGTTGAGTATCACAGGTTCAGTATCGATTGCGTCCCGGGCTTGCTCTCCCTTGCTGCTAACTCTCCTTGTCTCTTCACTTGTCTCTGCTCAGTCAAGTAAAGATCCGGGTTTTCTCGATCGCTCCTGATGCTCTTTCTTGATTCAAAGAATCCTTTTCTCTGATCCAAAAATGAAATTCTGATCCTTTGTTTTTGGTTTGGGGAGGCCATTTACAGGGAACCGATGGCGGTTACGTAACCGACGGCGGTCGAGTAGGAACCGGCATCGGTAAGGAAAAAGTAGGCTATTTTTAGTAAAACAGCCCACCTTCCCTGCTTTTCTCCCGAGAGATTAGTTGCGGGCTTGGTCAAGTGACTAGAAGGTCGGTTTTAGGTGCGAGAAAGGGGTCCTTAGTCATGGGTGTAGGTGTAGACCAAGTTTTAGGTTTTAATTAGGTTAGTTTAGGATTAGGGCTAGGTCATGATGAGGTGGCAAAATGAGGTGGCAGGTGAGGTGATGGGGATTTATCAATTCTGGTAATTAATAAATAATTGTGTAAGGTTTAGGTAATGAGGTTAGGTTGCGAAATGGGATGCGGGTCACAAGGGGTCGTAAGACACGAATTTGGTGTCTACATTAGCCCCTTATTGTCGTGTAGCTTGTGTTGTAAAGCTGCGCGGACAATAATATGAAGTGGTTTCTCCTGTTAAGGATATAGGTAATCCCCCTCAAATCTATCACGGATTGAGTGAACGGGAAATCAGGGATAGGGTTGATAAAGGGTACATGTTGTAGAGAGGATGGTAAGGTGGTGGGGGAGGTCCAAGGTAGCAGACGCATGTTGAAATGCAATAGTGCGACTAGGGTACATGATTTGGCGAGCAAACCAGCAATGTATAGGCAAAGGTCGATAGTTTATCCAAACAAGGGTGATATAATCCTGGTATCCAAGGCATAGGAAGTAGCTCCAGGGTATATAACAGGTAAGGTACAGGAACGTTTAGGCGTGTTCGGTAGTACCAAATGGTTGGTTTGGTTGAGATAAACGTCACGGTCTAGGTCTAGGCAAAGTTGGTCGACAGATCAAGTCAAGGACCCTAATCATGCTAAAACACGAACAGGTGAGCTCGATTGAACAAAAGGTACAGGATGGATGGATAAAATAAAACGTTGATTGTGGGTATGGTATTGAAGTGATACGGCCGTGGGTCGGGCCAAGTTGTTAGGTTACAGCCTTGGGTCGGGCCGGATGGTTAGGGTGAGGCCTTGGGTCGGGCCAAGTTGTTGGGTGGCGGCTTTGGGTCGGGTCGGATGGGTAGGGTGAGGCCTTGGGTCGGGCCAAATGGGTAGGTTGAGGCCTTGGGTCGGGCCAAATGGGTAGGTTGAGGCCTTGGTTGGGCCAAATGGGTAGGGTGAGGCCTTGGGTCGGGCCAAATGGGTAGGTTGAGGCCTTGGGTCGGGCCAAATGGGTAGGTTGAGGCCTTGGGTCGGGCCAAATGGGTAGGGCGAGGCCTTGGGTCGGGCCAAATGGGTAGGTTGAGGCCTTGGGTCGGGCCAAATGGGTAGGGCGAGGCCTTGGGTCGGGCCAAATGGGTAGGTTAAGGCCTTGGGTCGGGCCGAATAGGTAGGTTGAGGCCTTGGGTCGGGCCGAATAGGTAGGGTGAGGCCTTGGGTCGGGCCAAATGGGTAGGTTAAGGCCTTGGGTCGGGCCAAATAGGTAGGTTGAGGCCTTGGGTCGGGCCAAATAGGTAGGTTGAGGCCTTGGGTCGGGCCGAATAGGTAGGTTGAGGCCTTGGGTCGGGCCAAATAGGTAGGTTGAGGCCTTGGGTCGGGCCGAATAGGTAAACAAATGGTGTTCAGCAAAGGTGGATATAGGCGATATGTGGTTAAAAAGGGGCAAATGGTAAATAGGGGCAAAAAAAAAAAAAAAAAAAAATTGGGGGAAAGTTGGCAGAAAAACCGATGTCGATTCTACATGGTGATATCGGTTAAGGGACCGATCTGCGTTTCATTAGGGAAAAATGAAAGCGATATCGGTTATGGGCGAAAAACCTATAAAAAAAAATACGGCTTGTCATTGTCACTTTTGTTATTTGGAAACCAAATTGATTTGTCGCGTGGAGAGTTGAGAGTCGAGGTTTTATTGAGTGAGGTGGAGCTATTTCTTTGGAGGAGTGAGTTGTTTGCGGGCCCAGAGTGAGGAGGAGGCAACGGTTGATTGGTCGGGGACCCGGCAGGAATGGAGCTATGGCACGGCGGGAGGAGGAGGGGGAGGCTGGACCAGGCTGGTCCACCACCTCCCATCCCACCACGACGACGTGTCGTCGTTCGGGTAGGTTCGGAACTCTTGATTTTGTGCATTTGAATGGCATTAAGCTAAATTGGGGGTTTGGGTAGGAATTTACATGTTTTAGAAAATAATGAGTAAATGGACGTAATTTGAAAAACGAAGAGGATAGATGGGTAAAATAGGGCAAGGCGGCTGGGTGGGTAGGTTTTTAGGGTGTTTGGGTGGGTAGATAAGTAGAAAAATGCAAAAATGTGGGTGGGGGGCCGCGCGGGTTCGGCTCCGGAAATGACAGTGACCGATGTCGGTCATTAGCGGCAAACATCGTCGCAAAATTTTAGGTGGGTTACGTGTGGTTGGCCAAGCATCGGTGGGAAGAGGGCCGTGGTCGGTTGTTTGGGACCGTCTGCACGTCAGGGGTTTATGGGGGTTTGTGTGGGTGGGTTTGGTTTTGGGTGGGGTGGGTTTGGTTTTGGGTTGGGTGGGTTTTGGGGTGTGGGTGGGGTTTGTTTTGGGTGGGGTGGGTTTGGTTTTGGGCTGGTTGGGTTTTGGGTTTTGGGTTGGTTTGGTTTCGGGTTTTGGGTTGGTTTGTTTTGGGTGGGGTGGGTTTGGTTTTGGGCTGGGTGGGATGTGGGTGGGTTTGGTTTTGGGTGGGTGGGATGTGGGTGGGTTTGGTTTTGGGTGGGGTTCTTTAGAGGGTGGTATAGAGTTGCGGTGTGGTCGGGGGATAAAAAGGGGGTTTAGAGGGTAAAGTAGATGTTGTGATAAAGAGTAGGTCTAAGGATGTGGGTTGGTTTTGCAGGCACGTCAGCAGTTGACGATGCGGGATAGGATGCCCCCGCTGTTGGTGCGGATGCGGCCACACGTATCTGCGGCTCATTGGGTGATCATGCGCGAGGTGGGACTCGGCGGAGTCCAGCGATACAGAGCTATTGATAGAGATCACAGCCTGATGGTCGCCCTCATCGAGAGATGGGATCCGGCGACCAATGTGTTCCATCTCCCGACTGGGGAGATGACTATCACATTGGAGGATGTGTATCGCATCCTTCGACTGCCGATCGAGGGAGAGGCAGTGTTCCAGGTAGATTCGGAGATGGCGATGGATAGCATCCTGCAGGTTTTTGGAGATGCAGCCGCGCTACTTACCTATCACAGCGTGAGTATCGGGTATGGTGACATGTCTGCGTGCGTGCGCACCGACACGAGACCACGGCCAGGCTGTCTTGAAGATGATTGGGATCACTGCTTCACCCTCCCGGAATCGAGAGGAGGCCGTTTCCATGGGCATTGATGGGGGTGCTGCTTGAGATGGTGGAGGAGCATACTTTCTATGCGTGGGCACCAGTGTATTTGGTGTAGCTATATAGAGAGCTCTGGGGTTATCGCCGGATGCGGCGATTTGGTATTTGTTCGACTTTTTACTTCTTGTTGGGCATATGAGCACATCATATGCATCGAGACCCGATAAGGGTTGCCCAGCGGCCAGGGGCCACGAGGTTATATACAGATACGGCTTTCAGAGGTGGTTGGGAGTCGTGGGGCAGCCACGAGCAGTGCTTGCGGGGAGAGACGTTGCCTACTACAGGCATTTATTAGAGGGCCTGACAGCGGTAGATATTGTATGGAGACCTTACAGAGGTCATCACCCTCACGGAGGAGCCCGCTTTACGATTACGTCTAATCCGGTACACATTACGGATAGCGGGACGGAGTCCAGGGAGAAATGCGAGAGGATACCCCAGAGAGAGTGCAGCGAGCGAGATGGGGCTGCGACAGGACGAGCCACCTCCCTTCCCTCAGTACAGGAGGGATGATGTAGAGGCCCCACTGCCTGCACCACAGCCCTTGGATCCAGATTGGGTTGCTGAGAGGCCAGCAGATGACACAGTAGATGATGCTGGTTGTACAGGAGCATACATGGTGTGGTGGGCTGGTCGAGAGAGCGGCGAGGTAGCCACCCCACACACCAGACTTGCGTTGTGTGACGGCAGAGAGATCAGCTTAGGGGTCAGGTGTAGCTCTTACAGGGGCACTTGCTTTGTGCGAGGCACGAGATAGGGGTCTTACGAGGCGGCCCAGCCTGAGCTCGAGGGCAGAGCACGGGCGGCACCACCACCGGTGCACGGCCACGCAGTGCGGAGTGCAGTGCGAGGCGGTGTACCCAGGCCAGCAGTCAAGCACCACCACCCCGGCGGCCCACGGCCGGCCACGGCCCAGCCACGAGTACGAGATACCACCGCGGCCACGAGGCACGGGGTACTAGTATTAGGTGCCAGGGGACCAGCCCCAGCTCCTTCAGTGGCTCGAGAGCGCTATATGGAGGTTAGAGTGGAGGCCCGATACTATCAGGATATTCTTGATGGTACCGGAGTTGAGTATCGGCTGATGCGGCTCATAGAGCAGAGACCTCTCACAGCCAGAGATCTCAGGGAGGTGCAGCCATAGCCGGTGTGTCTGTGACAGGCAGGAGGCGAGAGGCACCACAGGGACCAGCGGGGAGAGGCGCTGAGGGCGGTGGGGAGAGCTGAGGGAGCCCGACATGGTTTTTGTATTTGTATATTGGATATGGGCACCGGTCTGTGAACCGGTTATGTTTATAGAGGCCTATGTGCCTACATATTACTCATTTATTCATTCATTCATTTATTGTATACCGGCCTGCGAGCCGAGTACGGGTTGTACGGTTGTACCGGCTGCTTGAGTGAGTATATTTTGATATGAGGGACGGCTGCGAGCGAGTTGAGATTATTGATAGTTATTGCGGCCTGCATGCGGCTTTGTTGGATTATGAGATCACAGAGGCCCCGATGTAGGGCACAGTGTATATTTGAAAACTTGTATATATATATATAGATGATGTTTTGATCCATATGCAGTGTTGAAAATGTTTTTAAGTATTTCGTCAATGGTTTGTGGTATAGAATATATGATGAGTTTAATTGACATGTTGATATATGGATGATGTGTTATATGATGAAATGTTGCATGTTTTGGGCTGGTTTTGTGACATTGTTATATATGTATCTGATGAGTTGGATTCAAATGAGGTATAGATAGATAGTTTTTTGTTTTGTTTTGTTTTGGTTTGGTATCCTTAGCTGATGGCTGGTTTGTTTTTGTAAAATAGATGATGTTAATGAAATTGTAATGATATGTGTGGTGGATGGACAAATATGGATAATGGTGTTGTGATGCAGGAAAAGAGGCGGGCGCGACAAAAATTAGGTAAAAAAATGAAGAAAAGACCATGTTTCAAAAGGCCAGGTGTGTAACCGATATCGGTTAGATAACCGACGGCGGTAGTTAGTAGACCGATATCGGTTACATGACCGATACCGGTTATTTAGGTATGAGCTTTTCTAAAAATAAAAAAGCTAGGGTGGCAACTTAAGTTCTAATTTTGAGAGCCATGCAAGATATTAAATACGCGAATGCGACGCTGTTTTAACGACTGGGACATGTAATTGCATGAGAGATTTGAGTGATTAGAAGTGAAGAGACAGGGAAAGTGATTGTGATCTGAGATTCAGAAGACAGAAAGGCAGGTTTGAAAAAGGTGGTAATAATGGCAGGATGAGGAGAAACATCCGGTGGCGGGGACAAAGGGAAGACAAGGGCCACCTCAAGCAGCGCAACCCAAGAGGTAACGTTTTGTTTGTGATTTGACTACTTGCATATTTTGTGAATAAGATGGGGAGAGTATGTGGGTAGATATGAGAAAGAAAAGATGATAACAAGGGTTATAAATGGGGTGAGTGTTACGTGGTAGGTAATCAAGGGTTTCGGGTATGTACGTATATACGAGAGAGGAATAAACGAGGAATAAAAGTAACAATCAAGATCTTCATTACCAAAGGGATAGCACACATAAATGATCCTCTGGGCTCCCATAGAAATTAAAAATCAGCAACTTCTGGGAAAGAATATTTAGAAATGGCAAACTCCAGAGTGTAGCTAGCCAACACACCCTTCCACCAATGATCCACAACACCAGTCCACATTAGATCTACATCTTGTAGCCTCTGGTATTCTTCTTGGGTCCACACACGTGATCTATAATACCATCTTGATCTTGACACATATGTTGAGAGCCATTCATACGATTCTCTTTGGAAGCAACAGAAAAATGTTTCATATAAATCATGGTAGAGGTTCTCTTCTATCCACCTACGTGCATTAAATTCAGGTCCAGTTTTGAATCTCTAAGAAAATTCATCCTCCATGCTCTTGAACCATGATTCAACACTTTCTAGAGTTAAACGTTTTGTCATTACTCATTACCTAGATGATAATGTATGCCATTTCCCACTACAAATTTGAAAAGAGGTCCTAGAAACGGAACCAAGATGTAGTCATTTTTACCCTCATCACAAAGGAAAGAAATCCCATGTGTGCTTTGGCCTATCACCTAGTGGGCCTTTGGATGCTCACATGAGGCACGTGCGGGCATCAATTCTCTCTTTTATGTGAGTTTAATGGGAAACATCATTTAAGATCCTAGAGTAAGAGATTTGAAAGGAAATAAAAATACAAGCACCATAGAGCTCAGAATAGCTTCTAGATCCTTGCAGTCATTCCGAAATAAAGTGTTTAATATATAATAAAATTTACACCAAAACAGAAGGAAGTCATACAAGAAATTATACTTAGTTCAAAAACATAAATGAAAAGAAATATGAAGAAGAATGTATGTATCGAACCATTAATGCTCATATTCATATCAATGGTAACCTTATTACATTCATTAGGCCATTACTGAATGTCACGAAAGGTAGACCCAGAGTCTTACATTATAACTAGACTCATATAACTAGGCCCTGAAAAGAAAATTTATATCTCCCACCCTTGATACATCTTTTCCTACCCTTATTTTCCCAAGCTAATAGAGTCTTTGCGGTATTTACAGTAGATCTCTACCATTTCTCTATGTGTTATGTTTACTTTAGCGAGGCACTTGTATATATAGCCTCTTTGATTTTCCAATTCATTCTCTTATGGCCTCGAGTTCATCGCCAAGTGTCTGAATGTGGTCCTCCAGGAGTGCATGCTCCTCCGATCCACAGATCACCACTCGTGCCATGATGTCCTTTTAGAAGCCTCTATCGCGGGGCATAATCCTTCTGGGCCAATCATGCCAGGTGGCACCTTCTCCACTCTGCATGCATAGTCGGGTCATGTTTTCCTTGTATCTTTCCCAAAATGCCCAATATGGATAAGTCTTGGAGCCTCATCTTTATCTGTGCATGCACCACGAGTTTCCTTAAACCCTTCCCTACGTGCCTTCTCCTTGCATGCCTTTCTTCAACTAGGCCTTGCGCACCTACGCACCCTTTTACACTTAGCCAATATTTTAGGGGCGATAATGCAACAACATGCAAATAATCTCCTCATTTGTCATTGATGGAAAACCAACTAAACTTCTTCCCCTTTTTACATTAATGAAAAAGGCATACTTGTACCACAATTTTATTTAACTTCCTTAGCTTCATAGATTCATGATTTGGTTAGAAACATCAACCAAAGGTCTCAAACAAGCTTAAAAACTTGATTTTGGCCTCTTTTCAAGCATGGAGACACTAAAATCTCCTGGGAATAGCATATACATCATTTGAATAAGTCAATAAAACATGAAGAAATAATAATATTACCTTTTCTTTGAGATAAAACCCCATCATCCACCTTCTAGGCATGCGTAAATGTATGACGAGAAAATAAACACGTGACCTTCTTTGCACTTTGACCTCTCGAAGGTCGTGCCGAGATAGCTAGTGTAGAATGATTGTGAATGTGAGTGTGGTGATGGGTATCAAGTTAATTGGGCAATCTTATATCTTTAACACGTAATTTTGGGATCTAAGAGTCTAAAGACAAGAATGATATCCTAACTTGAAGTGGTGTAATGGTTCGGTCAAAGATAATAGCTTCTTGTAAACTCCAATCAATGTCGAGCTCAGCCAAGATTATGTTTCCTGGTTGTTGAACACATGGAAAATGACCTATGGGTTCCTTGTATAGATTTCCAGATAAGGTCATAGAAGTAAGAATGAGAGGCACGATGAAGCCACAAGTATTTATGGGTGATGTTCCGGTCTGGTCCAAAAATTATTAGCCTAATCGACTGCTATGTTTAGTAAGGAAAGTTGTGCGATAATATCTAGTGGAAGCGGTGAAGATCTGAATTCTATTGTATGCAAACTAGTGTCAATGTCTAATTGACTAGCATTACCGTGAGGTTGTGGGACCTTAGGATCACAACCAAATACTCGTGGGGGATATGGCCCTTGGATGGCCATGCATGTAATCAAACCTGTTTCGGGGTAGTCCAATAATCGTAGGCTTGATTAGAAACTATGTTTAGTGTATTGAGTTGTTCTATCTTCTTAGAAAAAGTTACAGGTGTGCGTAAGACTATTAAATGTAAGTTGGTATCAAGGTTAGTTATCAATTAAAAAGCTGTTGGGTTGTGGGACCAATGGATCAAAACTATATGTCTTTTCCTATTGTGGAATGTCGATGGTCATACAAAGTGAAATAAAATAAATTTTAATTAGCAAACCAATTACTGAAAGAGATCTAATCTATGTTTTTGGGGTTTTCACAATATTTTAGATCAAAGCAATAAAATAAGCTAATCTATCAAAGGAAATATTTTTGTCCTTTTCTAATCTTTATGCAAAGCATTCTAATCTACTAAATGAACTAAAGACAAGTATTCAACCATATGTAGGGCTACTTGTGCAAATGTATGAATCTAATCCAAATCAAAAAACCTAATCTAAAAAAATCCTCCAAACCCTACCTCGAGTTGAATAAAAATCATGACCCTAAAAGGGGCTATTGTTCCTCACAACTTTCCCGGTAACATTGTGAGGAAAAAATTACTGAAATGAATGATTCTCTACTCTATTTGATATGAAATTTGTAATTCAACACACAAGGAAAACAAACATGCAACTCTAACCTATAAAAGCAAGAGCTTTGGAAAATCTAGTTGTGTTTGTATCATGTCCCCTCGGTATGTTCCTTTCTTTCTCTAAGTGTTCATGTGAGTCTAAGAAATTGGGAATGCAAGAGAGTAGTAGTAGGAAGATGGCACTTGAGCAATGGTAGCTTGATGGAAATCGGATGTAATGCAGGTAGAAAGATAGAACAAGAGATCGGATCTTGGCTAAGCAATTCATAGCAAGATCATAGCGAAATACAATACAAGATACACAAAATTCTTAGGCCCCATTTTTCTTGAATACAAGCATGGAATATATAGGAATGGAGGATGGGAGGTTCCTTCATGCACAAGAAGGAGTAGTTCCAACCAATTAAATCTATTTAAAAATAGGAGGAAGGAGAACCAAGCAATCAAAGATAATTTTAGACAATTTGGCTCATGGATGCATGCAAAAAGCAAAATTAAGTGAACCATCACATGTTAAAACACACATGAAGAATCGGAAAAAGTGGCGGGACCACCACCCTATGAAAAGTGGAGGTTTTAGGACCGTCTCCCTATATTGGGCGATGGTTTTAGAATCACTTCCCAAGCGGGGCGGCGATCCTAGCAATAAAGGCCAAAACTTGCATAGAAAGAGGCTAAAATCTAGAAGAAGCTGTAGGAAGGCTAAGTAAAGATGTCTAGGCAACAAATATACATTATGAATGGGAATTGGAGCTTGAACTCCTTCTTGAAAGGACCTAAATTATCATTGGGGAATTGTGTAACCATTTTTAAACAATGTAGCACATGCAAATTTGGGTGCGTCAATAACCTTTCCATTTCTCACCACAACTTTGTTTTTCCTTCATTAGGCCACTTTGTAGTAGACCAAATAATGATGGAAATAACTCATAAACATGCAAATAATGCTGATTTAGGATCAAATATACCATTCTTACCTTTACTCTTGAGTTTTCCTAGCTTGAGGAGGCAAAAAAAAATTTAGTTACATGTTTCTTGATATCATCCAATCATAAGAACATAGATCTGGGAAGAGATCAATCAATGGTTTCAAAAATAACTTTAACATGATACAAGGAGCCATTCATCCTTTGGTATAGTTATCCATCACCCCCTAGACTCAAGACATCCTCCTTTGAGAGAAAGCACATAAAATTTTCAAACTTACCTTGAAATTTTGTCAAGAAAATAACACCACTTTGGTATAGTCCTAAAGTTCCATTTCAGTCTTTGAGATTCATGTTAGAAAGATCGAATGCAAATTTTCATCATGGATCAATAGATCTTGGAGATATCATTTAAATTACACCTCATATGGCTTGGAAATATCCATAACACCATCTAGAAGCACTCTCACATTCTTTTCCTATATTCATGGACTCATACACATTGTATATACCCATAGAAGCATGTTTATCCTTTATATACTATTGTAGTATTATATAAGACCTATAGATTAATCACTTCAACTCAAACATACCTTGTAGGTAAATTCATTCACTTCTCCACAACTTCATCACCTTGATATTCCTTAAGAAGTAACTAAAACACTATATCACCTTCAAAATCACTTCTATCATACCTAAAAAAGAACCTACATGCATGTAGGATACACTTTGGAGCTAAAATAACCATTCCCAGTCATAACATAGTCCACAAGATATCTATTTGCTTCTTCTTAGATAACGATCACGTTTATACCTTATAGATCACTTTGAATGCATCTCAATCTATCATAAATGATATTGACACATACATTTCACTCAAGGAATCATCATAACAATCATTGTAGCACTTTGTACTCACGGTTTACGAGCCCAAGTATCAAGCAACCTCTTTATAGATCAAGCCAACTATATGCCTTAATAGATTCTTCTTACCAACATCACAAGAACAAGTCGGGATAATCTTATCAATTTAAAAATAGATTCACCACACACAACATATATGTGAAAAACAACATAATCTATCCCTCACATATATTATAATCATGTAGGTAGACATTTTGCACAAGGAGAAACAAGTGAACATTATAGACTTATCAAATCGAGATCATCTTCAACACAATTTCAATGCATAATGATATCTTCACTAATGCATAACCATGGTCTTAGAGCTAAGACACATCAATATGATGCATATCAACACCCATACCTATAAAGGCTCAACAACGATCACAAAACATCACTTTACCCTTATCACACACACTTCCCTTTACAAATCATATAATATATGGATGAGATAACATATGAAGATCAATTTATTCTCCCCTAGAACACAATCTTGAATCAATTACACTCATGCAAAACTATTGGGAAGACTCTAAGCACACAAAAATGACTTCGGGCCTATAGCGGGATAACGTACTATCCTAATGCTCAAAGAGTACATGAATGCAAAAATCACACCATATGACATTTTCTATATTCTAGAGGCCATTCATAGATATCACAATCGTATCCATCCCTTGTAAGCTTTAAGAAGAAAAAAAAATTTCACTAACCTTCTTTATTTAACCAAATTGTATACTCACGTCTACTAGCCCTTGTGTCATAGAGTCACACATAATTTTTGATGTAAATGCTTATATGAAGAAAAATTGTTTGTTTCAAGTACCCTTTTCACCATAATATCACCTCTAGTAATCACGAGAGTTCACACCAAGAGAATCAAGCCTAGTTTCAAGTTCATCATTCATCAATTAGGTCTCTTTGAACCTTTACTTGTCAACTCACAACACTATAAGAGATTCCAAAGAATTTAAACATTTTTATGGTTTCTAACCACTTGAATCATGAATACCTCCTTGTATAGATGCTTTGTACAAATTTTTAGCCTTGGATTGCACCTTTTACTCCTTCAAACACATCTTTCTCTACATACCACTCAAAAACATTGTTAAGACCCATTCAAGGCAAAGAATCTTATAAAGGGCACAATTATTTCTTTCATGAATCTAAGACTTACCACCAACACTCTAGCTACACCTTCTATTATCTTGGGAACCAATTTCCTTGATTTGGTATCATGAAGATCATTTGCATACACTGGAATCACATTGGTTTGCACTTAATACTCCCAAATTGACCACAACACAATCACATATCACTTTTGGATTGATAATATGATCATAGAGACACTCTAATGACTAATTATATATGTAACTCTCCATCTCAAGGTATTGGAATACTTGACAACATTATATGCACACTATACTTGACAGGTGACCATGAATAATTTGACTTAATACCCCTTAGATGACTAAGAAAGACCAAAGAATTACTTTGAATACTCATAAAGACTTCTCACACATTGACATGATTTAAGACGAGTTCAAACATTCACATACACTATACATACTTTGGAAATACTTATTTGAATCTCATGAAAAAATCATATACTCCATTTAGAACTCATAATTGACCATAGAGATACTACATACTTCTATACAAGGAAACATTGCTAGACACAAACTCAAACAACAAGAAGACTCTCCTCATGAATTCCATGACACAACAAGCCTCTCATATGAGACATCAAAATGACTCTTTACACACAATTGGGTCATCTTAGATTGAAAATTTTACATAGAAAACGCTAATTCAGACCTCAAGAACTCAAACACACATTAAAGACCACAAGACATTGATTTTAACATATACAACATAAATAACCAAATTTCAATCATAAGAACATGCATAATGAATTTGAGTGACATACCTTGATCACATGGAGGATATACAATTTAACTTAGACAACTCCCCCTCACTTTAATGCTTCATATAGATTGATATACCTCTAAGAAGCATAATAGAGGCATATAAATACCATGAAGATATAAAATAAGGTCTTGAAGAGGTCCCAAGCCCTCTTAGACACTAGTATAACTCCTCCCTATTATCTCTTCTGATATGAACTCTGAGTTAAACTTTTCCTTCCATTAACTCTAGCATTTGATGATACCAAATGATCTCTCCTAGGCTCCCAATTCCTTCCTTGATCAAGTTGTATTATGCATTTTTGTTACGTAAAAGATACCTCTTTGCATTTTATGACCTTGAGCACTCTTTCTTTTCCTTGAATATTCATGATAATAGTTCCTTGTAACATGACCAAATCCATTACAATTATAACAAACTACAAAACTCTTCCTCTTGTAACCATCAACATGACTAGATGAGTCATTCAAGAAAATACTAGCAACATGGCCTACCTCATTGCACTTGTAGCATACAACATTCTTTTCTTTATCACTCCTATTGTCTCTCCATGGATGATTATCTCTAGGATACCTTCTACACTCTTTAGCCCTATGACCAAATGCATTACAAGTATAACAATATCCATTGAAAGTTATTTCATACCTAGAGGCATTAGGTTTCCTAATTGGCCTTGATTTCTCATTTTCCTTGATGAATAATTTCTTCTTTTATTCCTTGATGATAGGTTCACCTTCCTCCTTTCTTGGAATCATGTCTTCTTGCTTCAACTCCTTTCCTTTATATTCCTCTTTGAAACCCAAACCAGCTCTATCACCTGCTGCTCTTTGTTTTCCAAGTAGATCATCTAGATCATTGGCACTTTTCTCAAACTTTTGAAAGGACATGGTATTCTTTCCAACTTCTAATATCTCAGCTCTTAGGAACTCTATATATATATTCTTCAAATTTTGAACACATACTTTATTTATCTTGCAAACTTGAGACAAGATACTTTACCTTTTATTCTAATAATCTGATTGACTCATTTTTCTTACATGATTCAGACTTGTACCTTTATTCTAGCTTATGAATCTGATTTTCATATTCCTTGACTTGCAAACAAAATTTTTTTTCTCTTTCTCAACATGCTTTAACTCCTTTTGAATTCCCTCAAGATCATATTTGGCATCCTCATCATCTTCATTAGAATAGCTACAATAACCTGATATAAAATCTCCTAATAGTGAAGAACCTTCACTAGAAGACCTCATTACATCATTAGTCATGAACAAAACCTCATTTCCTATATCCTCATGATCTGATTCAGATTCAGAATCTGAAACACCACTACTAGCATTAGATAATTCACCATCTTCATTTTTATAAGAATTTTTTTGTCCTTTTTATATTTAAATTTTTGAAAGTTCTTATTACCTTTACCAAACTTGCAATTATTCTTGAAATTTCTAGCTTCATGATCTTCCTTTTCATGCTTATGAGGACACTTAGTAGAAAAATGGCCTACTTCACCATAATTGAAACACTTGAATGGAATTTTACCTCTATACTTACTAGATCCAAGCTTCAATCTCTATCCATCATAACAAAGAGTTATTCATCTTTAATTTTAGGAGTAACATCATCATCCTTTACCTTCTTGCATTTAACCTTCATTTTATATTTGAAAGAAATATATTTCTTGGTTGGTTTGGAATCACCTATTCTCATCTCATAAGTAGTCAAAGTACCATGTAACTCATCCATCTTCAAGGTAGTTAGATCCTTTTCCTCTTCAATAACAAATACTTTAGAATAAAACCTAGGAGTTAGTGACCTTAAAACATTTTGAACAATAACTTATTCTTTCACATCTTCACCTAACCCTTTCATGTTATTGACCACTTTGTCAACTCTAAGAAGATATACAACAATAGATTCATTATCATTCATTTTAAGAGACTCAAACTAATTTCTAAAATTTTGAAGCTTAGAAATTATTACCTTTGATTCACCTTCATAAAAAACTTGTAGTTTCTCCCATGCTTCTTTTTCTGATTTTTAATGCATCACTTTTCCCATCTTAGATTCACCAAGACCACATATGATGGCACTAAAATCCTTTGAGTTATCACTACATGCCTTATTTTCTACATCAATAGTTGGAGTAGTGGTAGGAGGAGTATAGCCATTCTCCACAATATCCCAAACATCAAACCCTAGAGACATGATATAGGTATTCATCCTCAAGCTCCAAAAATCATAATTCACACCATCAAACAAAGGTTCCTTGTTGGTAGAAAAACCAATTTTCATTTTTGTGCTTCTAGGATCTCCTTTCAAGTGATCAAACTTCTTCAAAAGGACCTTCTCTAATACCAATTATTATAAGCACAATGGAATGAGAGGGGGTGAATCAGTCCTTACAAAATTAAATCATATTTCATATTTCTTATTCAAAACACAAAATCACTTAACCATCCATTAATGTGTGCACACTATCAAATATCACATATGCAATGAACCATGAATCAAGATAATCAACACAAGACACAAGATATAAGTGGGAAACCATCAAGGGGAATAAAACCCACTAAAACAAAATATTTATATTGATATGTTTCAAATTTAGTGAGGTACCAACCCCATAAGGAGCACCAACCCCTAGTTTAGTAGAGCTATAACCCTACAAGGAGCACCAACCCCTAGTTTTGTGAAGCACCAACTCCATAAGGAGGATAAAACCAAAAATATGATCAAGCACCCATTAAATAACCTTATTAATAAGATATATGATGTTTTTCTTTTGCCACAACTAATAGAGATCACAAATTTAGCTCACAACCTCTTGTTTAAACCTTCATTCTAAAAATCTCTCACAAACTAGCTCTTTCTTCACTTCTCAAAGATTTAAACCATTGATAAAATTTTGTTTTCATTCCTTTACCTTTCACACACTTTATCATCTCTCAATTCATTCTCACACACCTGTAAAACAATCACACCTAGGTCGCACTTCTTGCACACACACCACTAGCTCACAAAAGCACCCAAAACTATGCTTTTATAAGCTTTCCTTCATTCAAATTCAAAATAGGTCGGTTTACCTCCTTTATCATGACCATTAAAACTTAAAAAAATCCCATAAAATTTATCATAACATTCACAAGTGACCCAAGTAGGTTGGCCTAGCCAAAACCCTTCATCCATGCACCAAAAATCCTCAAAACCCCATCATTGGAATGAGAAAAATATCCTAACACCAAAAATATTTTTAGTAATGATCTAAAATAACCACACATGTTTAAAATAATATTTAAACATCATAAATTTCTGAAATTATCATGAAAAATAAAATTATTTTGTTTAATGGGCTCGGTGGGTTATTGCCTTCACATAAAACCTTTTTCCAAACACTTGTCTTAACCTTTTGGATTCAATATCACCCAAGCAAAGTTAAATTATGGAATGTGAAAACTAAATGTAAATGGAATAATATTTATAAAGACTATAATCAAGTTATAAATCTTGAAACAACCTAAGGTTAAAAATACATCAATGTTTACCTTCACCAAATCAAGTTGCCCAAAAAGTAGTTTTATAAATTCAACTTGTTAACACCCTTCTGACACTTTAAAAACATCCTAATGGATTAATTGGATGAAACATTAATCCATATTCACATTCTAGATTATAGAAAGCATCACCCAATCCATTTCATGTACTAACCAACTCAATATTTCAACAAAAAAAGTTATGTCTTGAAAAGATAACATTCTTATCATCCAAAAACTGAACCTAGAAAACATATCTAACTCATCATCATGATACAAACCTTATATCACTGGAAATATATCTGAATTATATTTCTAAAAATACTTTAATAACATCCTAACTCCTCTTGTATCTCATATAATGTCAACTTTAATAAGGATTTATTTTAATTGCCTCAAAACTACCCTTTGACCAGTCAACATAAATGAACCATATTTAAAAATATATCAGCATCTCCTTGTGCTAAGAGAGTCATGGAAATCAAAAAAATCACATAAATCATATAATGGTCATTTATTTTGTAACTCATTTGGAAAACCTTGTCCCAAACTGAACTTCTTCATAAAATGACATGTTTGAGTGGGGTCCACTCATCACCATAAGCTCTAAGATACCTTTAGGGAAAGATGGATTCCTCTACATGTTCTAATAATAATCCAAGCACTATCAATGAAAAATTTCCACTTAGGAAGAAAATCTCTCAAACCACTTTCAAGCTAGGGTTTCAAACACATAATGAGTTATTTACCTTCTTAACATTCATTCATAAAAAAATGAAAATGAAATGACATAATTATTTTTTTGAAACATTCTAACTCAATGTGTAAAAATCCCTAAAATCCAAAAGGTCTCGTGTAAAGCACACAATCTAGGGTGAACATCAGAAGGTGTAATTCGAGCTGGAAATGCCCTTCTTCTTGACCCTGTTTCACCAAAAACATCATAACTTGAAATTATCATTACAAAATGAATCAAAAAAATTCTCACACATCAAGGACACCCATATACATCATCTTATCTCAAATAATTTTCCAACTCTCCATCCTATCTCATTTTCATATCTAGCTCTTAGGGTTTTGCACTTTATAAAGGCTAGGGTCAACATAAAAAACCTCATAACACATCCTAGAAATACTTAAAATGGTCCTAACATACATAATACATCATGATATACCTACATACATGCATACATTATCTCATATATCTCCATATTTCAACCTCATGCCTCCTAACATCCATACTTTCTCTAAATGAGCACTTGAAACATGGCCACCATCCTATATCTACACCCTAAAAATCATGTGAGTTCTTAAGAAATATCCAATAATGTTATCCATCATGTCAACATACTTCTCAAGCTACAAATAAGCTCATACCCCCATGCAATGTCATCTATGATAGAAATATCACCTGAATAGGCTTCTAAGAACAAGAATCGTCACTTTGTAATACTTGATATCACCATGAACACATTGGAATCATCATGTCATCGTCATCCTCAACATTCTATGACCCTACTCCATCATCCAATTTTCATTTTTTCATAAATGAAAACACATATGCAACAACATGCCAATAAATAAAATATCCAAAACATAGTATAACATCCATTTTACAGCCATTATGCTATCTAATTTTACTTATTTTTCATTAATAAAATCAAGAAAACGTCCAAATATTAGTAAAAATTCCACTTTTTAGCCATTATGTTTCTTGAATTGACTAGGAATTCCTTCAATATGATATAATTTAATCAAACAATCTAGGTCAAGGTTTTAAAATCAAACAATGCCATCTATGACTAGATATCCTACACTTCGTCATGTCACTAGAGATATGGAACCTATTCTATCTCTCACATCCCAAACTTCATTGCATGATCAATCCCATCCACAAACCAATCCTACTTATACCCCGAGTCTTACCTAATCAACTTTCACCTAGAAAATATTTAGTCACCTACCTACATATTCCCTCATTATAAATATATGTTAATCCAAACTCTTTTTATCAAACATCCATTTTGACTTCTACATCACAATCTAATCCAAAAGAACCCATTTGATCTGCACTAAACTATCATATAAAAAAATCTAATTTTGCCTGGATCCATCCCACTTGAACCTAATCTAGCCCCGATGCATCCCAATCCACTACATTTAATTCAAATTGTGAGCTATTTCAATCCAACTATATTCATTTGTCCTTGAGTCATATACATCTACAAATTCAAATCCGATCTCTCTTCAGACCTCGATCCATCTCAAATACACCTTATTTTATCCTCACCAATCCTCTAAATAATGATGATGGTGTCCATGTTGAGTAATTAACAAGAAAATATGTGCCAAGATATCTTTTCAAAGTACTATCAAGTTCTTTTATAGAAATAACAAGGTCGAATAATGTAATCCCATCATCTTCATCATAAAAAAATTATAAATCCCAAACATTTGTACTTATTCTGTTAAATCAGTCCTCTATCATCGACCAACATGGACATCCTCTTATCCTCCCATCATCCCATTTCCCATTATATGGCGAAATGACTAGGTATATCTTTTATCCATCTCCTATCCTCTCATCACCCAATCGTCTCTTATATATCACATCCCTTAAATCATAATCAATCATTTTCAACCTCCTACTATCCCATTACTATATCCTCTTGGGTCCTATAATACTCACCCATCATATTAAATCCTTGGGAGACCTCCTACTAGGTAATTATCATTTAATTAAGGGACACCTCCTACTCACCCATCACACTCTATCCTTGGGCCAACTCTGTCTCACCCATTACCATCAATCCTTCAATCATTTGGAAATTATGTCTTAGTGTTATCATTGATGTCAAGTCCATTAATGGAAAAGGGTGTCATGGTGTCATATCAATCTCCATGAGGTGTTAGTCAAAGGTAAAACATGAAGGTTGATTGGTAGTGTCATGTTTGGTGATGTTCTATGAGGTCTTGGAGCATGGTTTAGCTTGTATAGTCATTTTATGAGATCTCTAAAGTTGGTTAAAGGGTGTCCTAAGTTCATTTATGGTCCCATAGGTGTGTTACAGGTGTTAATGATTCTATAATGACTCATGATGGTCATTTCATGAGATGTATGGCTTGAGTTAGGTCATTCTAGGTCTATTCCTAGTCCTAGAGCATGTGGTTTGGTATGGTGACTTGAGATTTGGAGCAGATTAGTCTTTTTGAAGCATAGTAGTAGAATGGTGATGAGATATATGAAATATATATTGATTTTCAGGTCATTTCTCATATTTTTGATAGTGATGGTCCTTGGGAAGCAAAAATTGAAGACAAGGTAAGAAGAATAGTAAGTCAATGTGTCTAGAGATTTTCAGATATATTTGAGCTATATGGTGAGTATGGAAAGTTAGAGAATGTTTTCATGATGCTTCATGACAATTTTCAGGTAAGAATGAAGAATATTTTTGCAAGATATGAAATGTTTTGGTAAAAAAATTCTAGAGTGTGTTTTGGTGCTAGAAGTTGACATTCGATGCTCATTGTGAACTGTGTGATTTTCATGGGACCCACATCTTTTGGATTATGTTTATCCACTAAAATAAGAATATTTTCCAAAAATAATGAGGTGGTTTGATCATCAGGTGTAGACACCTAAATTTAGTATCTCTACCCTTGTGCACTTACATATTTCACCATGGTTCTTAATTTAATTCATCCCCACTTATATTTAATTAAATTCCATCAAATTCCCATTAATTAATTAAGGCATATTTATTAATTAATTAATCAATTAAATCTCATATGCCCTAACAAACCTTCTATTTTGGATGATTTTATTCTAAATATGCATCTTCATGCTTTTATATGCTTTTTTAAAACCTATATTTATCTCCAACTCACTCATATCACATCCCTCCCTACTTACTTGCTTTAAAGCACCTATCTCTTATCCTTATGAGCCAAAATCCTAAACAAAATCATAAAAATCCACCCCATTGGTGAAACTTTCCCCACATTCAGCGGTGACCCAACCCGATCATCGTCGACCCTATAAGACATGGTTATTACTTTCCAAAACAAGACAAGATATATATACATGCGGATATATGAGCTTTCTTGCAACCTATGGACTTCTCTTCCTCATGCCTGAACATTCTTGCACTAGCTACATACCTCTTGGATCTCTTTCTAGCTTTCTTACATCTCTTGTGAACATCCCTTTGTGAGGTTATCATTTTTAGTATTACTTTATACAATTATCATAATATTATTGTCTTTTTTTTGGAATTTAACCTTTTACAGGTCCAACAATAGCCAAGAATTTACCATCATTCTATTCTTCTAGCCTCTTTTCTGTAGGTTTTCCTATCCATCTCATTTCCTAATCGGCCTTGCTTCACATTTTCCAGGTCATCATCATTTCTCGGGTCTTCATCGACCCAACCTTGTGTTATCAATTACTTAGTTTCTAGATCCTTTATCAATGTCTACTTGTATTGTTTTCATTTCTCTCACCCTCGATTTGTCTTCTTACTACTCTGTTGCATCAAAACAACGTATCTATACTCCAAGTCGCCATTGTTTCACCTGGTCATCATCGACCAGGGTTCATGATCCTCAATCTACCCTTCCAATCTCTATTTTCTATCACTTTCTGGTTCCTTCTCCCTTCGATTCCTTTTGCATGTTGACTCAAACATCATTAGACCTCTACTACTTATAGTTTACATCCATATCTTGCAAGGTTTACATATTTCTCTTATTGATCATATCCATACACCCATGTTGCCTTCAACTTTCTTACGTATAGTCTCGGGTCATCATTAACTTGATTAGGTAACCTTTATTTTAAGTCCATTGATTAGATTTGTATGTGCCTTACATTTCGGCATTTTCAATTTCTACGTGCCTCAATTTTTGTATATTATCCACTTTATTACTATTACTGTTTATCATCTTTTATCAAAACACGGGGTTGATATCCACCGAGGAAGTTAACATGACTTGACTTTTTTTGGGTAGTCCCATATACTATCTAATAAAATATTTCTCTAGTTTTGAAGTTTTCTATATTACAATGTGGAGATCAATCACTTTTGTGCCCATATCCATCACATCGCATTAAGAGGTACCATAAACCCTCCATCATTCAAGGTTATTTAGGTTTCTTTAGTACTACATTATTTGATTGGAAAGGAACGAAAAAATGGATAAACATTCTTAACATGTCCGGTAAGACCACCCTTTAGGTTATCCTTTTGTATTTATTATTCCTACTTCCTCTGTCTTTTACTAACACTACAACACAAGGATTCACTTTTTACTTACTCGTGTTGGGTTCGGATGCTTGGATTGCTCTTCCCTTAAAGTTAAGATAAAAATGAAATTTTTATCCGTATTCCTCTTTTTTTCCCTATTTTCTCCCTTTTCATCATATTTCCCTTTTCTGTGTGTGTCCTCATCAAAATATCACACTTAGATATGGTTTTAAAAAAACTTTATTTTTGCATCCTCGCTTGCTCACATAATCTAAGTAAAGGTTAACTTTCTAAATATCACAATCCTCACTCACAACCAAACTTCACGTATCTAAATGACACATCAAAAATCTTCCTACCCAGTTGAATGATTGGGATTTGATCACCCAATAAGAAGCCAACCGAGACTTCCCTAGCCAAAATAATCCTAAAACTAGATCTAGAATGCCTTCGTCTAGGTACCTTATTATCCATCCCTTATTTATATTTCAAACTTTCTTAAATCCATATAATGAAAACATTGTTTTTTTATTTGTTTGTTAATAAAATTCATAAACAAATATTTTCCCATTTCATACCTATTAATGCCCTTTCTCAAACAATGCAACAATATAATATATCTAATGACACTCCTTCCTCCAAGAATCTTAAGGTTCCACATTGGATATCTCACCTTGTAAATACCACGCCATTCAAATCTATCCCTCTTTTGAAACCACATCTCTTATTTCCCCTCATTCTATTTCCCTCGACTAGTCACAACTCCATCTCATGCTCCTTTAGAAACCCTTGGGCCTCCTTACAGCCCCATTTACAACTACCTACATCATAAACCCCCTGAAGTATCTTAATCTTGTCAAACCACTCAATTATTAGATCCTATTCCAACCCCTTCATCCAAATATACACGTGTTTACACTTTTCAACAATTAAACACACCTATTCATCCCCAAACATCCTATCCTATGTAATACACCAAGATTCTTTACATCCTTATCCATCCACTCATCATGTTGATACCTCTTATACATCTACATCAACCATGATTGTGATCCCCATACCTATCACATCAACTATTACCGCTCCTCCAACATCTTCCATAGTCGGTATTTCATCGGCACCTTTGGCTACTCTGGGCCTCATTTAACCCCATATATGACTTTCTACTTCATATATCTCCCTCAATATCTCAATCCTATCGATCCACTCAACCAAGTAAATCCCATTCCACCCTATCACCTTATGCCAATGACATACCTGCTTCATCTACCATATCTATTCAACCTTCACAATTTATTCCCATGCCTGTATGCCTCAACAATCAATCTTTTCTATCCAATCCCAGTCATCTTATTATGTTCCTACTTTCTAACATCACACAAGCTTGCAAAAATCCAATATCCACCTCTAGGTATCTTCAAACAACATGTCCCTAATCCACCACCGAATAACCTACTCCCGCCATCCACATCATACAATTTTAACCCTTATTCAATCAATATTGTACGTCAAACATCTCTTCCCTTTCCTATTTCATTTACCTCATCATCTACCCCTACCTTAGACATTGTGTCTATGGATTCTCCAATATCTACCACTTGTTCTACATCTACACCTATTCCTACCTTTACCACATCCACATTAGATTTGACTATACTTACCTCTTCATCCACATCCATCATGCCTCAACCTATCCTATTTAACTCCTTACCCACATCTACATCAAACACACCTATTACTACATCAACTACATCCTTAAATATGCCAATTATACATATCTCATCATCAATCTCAACTACACCTATGTCCACCACACCAACAAATCCTCTCACGTCTACCTTGACATCCTTATCAAATATTCCCACATCTTTTCCCATGGCTACATCACCTATCTCACCCCCATATTTTATATTCAATCCTCCAACTACCTCTAAATTAACCAATCCAAAACTTATATGATCCACAAACCTCATACAAACACCTTTCTTGGAATCCATCCCTATACCACAATCTTTAGATCCTCTAGTTGAAATTATTGTCATCCCTGCCAAGGGTAAATCTCCTCAATCAAAATCTAAGACCCATGGTAAACATCCCCAAAGGTCTCGTAGGAATCGTCGTAAGAATTTAGGTCTTCCATATTCTCATCAATCAAACATTACACCATTTAGACGCCCATCTATTTTAGGGTCAGGGCCCTCCATCTACGACATTTCACAACCATCAATCCAAATCCAAAAAATCTAATCCTTCTCCTAAAATTGGTTCATCTTTTAAGATATCCAACTCACCCATCTAACCTACATCTACTCCTTCCCCTAAATCCAAGCCAAAATATGTTTCTAAGCCACACAATAACAACCTTCCCTTCACTACTCCTATGGGATCTTACAAAGAGGTCCTTAGAAATTTAATTCAAACATCTGTGATCACACTCCCTCCCATAAAATATTTTAACCCCCATAGTAAGAAGCCATAATGGTTTAATCCTAATTTCATTTACACTTATCACCACACCTCAGGGTCATGACACTGAGCATTGTAAGGCCCTATAATACACCATCCATGATATTATTGAGAACGATGAATATCTCATGTAAGGGGTTCTTCTTTCTTCATCCAACGCAACCAATTTCATTTGTATTATCTCCTCCTTCATCCACATCACTCCTTATAATCTATCCTCCACATATTGGGCCTCCTAGAGAGGACCCTCTCTTGTTCATTCATATTGTTGGCTGATCCAATCATCCTTATGATCCCCAACCATCTATCCAATCCAAATTAAAAAATTTCATCAAAATTCTTTCCAATCTCCTTCAACATCAATTATTGGGGGAGAAATCTCATTTTCTTATTAAACCTCTCACATGCTTTTAAACAACTCTCTTGAAACTAGGGGACTTCACTCTAGGAATCCCTCCTTGACTTTTCCATATTTACTTCATCCAAATCCATCTTATCCGATCTTATCTACCTTATTTCATTCTAATCCCACTTTTGTGGCCATTTTATCATCTCCTAAGATGCATGATTCCCACTCCCTCATTTTCGAGGTGTTGCACATATTTTATGCCATTTTTATCTCATTCAATTTCATTCAAGTCCACCATTGTGTCCATATTCGTGCCTCTTTTGGGGCACCATATTTCTTGTTCTAAGTCCACATTTTGTGTCCATACTTGTATTTCCATTGAGGGACCATTTATTTTTGTCAAATTCCACCATTTTTTCCATATTCATGCCTCTTTTGGGGCACCATATTTGTCATTCTAAGTCCACCTTTTGTGGCCATATTTTTCCTTCCTTGGGGACCATTATTTTTTCATCAAAGTCCACCTTTATGGCCTTATTTGTGCCTCCTTTTGGGAACCATCCTTTCCATTCCAAGTCCACCTTTGTGGTCATATTCATTACTCTTCCTGGTATCATATTCCCATCGCACTATTGTGGTCATATTTTTCCATCCTCGGAGGACCGTTTCATCTTATCTTAAATCCACTATTGTGATTATGTCCATCCCTATCTTAGGGAACCATCTATTTGTATTGCTAGGGATGCATATTTTCAATTCCTTAAGGGTAGCACATATTTTTTCATCTTCACTCATCTATCTTATCATATCCCATCCATCATAAGCTATCATACTCTTCTCGATGGAGACTCTAATCGAATATTACGTGGAAGGTTTTCCCTCCTTGATGGTAAACTGGAAGTGGAACCTCTTAACACTTTGAAATTATGACCATTCTAATGCTAGAACACTATCGGTGAGCTCTTAGTCATATCCTTATATCTTTCCTCCATCATTATCCCCTTCCATATTTCATCGTAAATCTTGATTTTGAATTATATGGTCGTCTATCACTTTCCTAGTTGTGACCTTAAATATGGGCACCATGGCTCTTCCCATAGTATATTTTCTTATGGATAGGTTATCATTTCTTGGTGATAACTCCACAATCATTACATTCATCACCCTTTTATTCTCCTATTGGAACCATGCTAAGGATCCATGGGTGTATCGTGTATAGTCATTATCCCATCTTAAGTGGTTTACTTAGCTAGTCGCACTCACCCCCATGCAAAAAAAAAAAATCATGGATGCTCAAATAAAAATCAAAGTTATCAAAACAAACTACTCCCTCAAAGTACGGTAGCTCATGAAAAAAAGAAGAAGAATAAGAATAAGAATAAGAATAAAAACATGCAAATAAAAATTAAAAGCAAATAAAAAATAAAAATATAACGATCCTTCAAGGATAACTATCATATGTTATTTTTTCCATCTATAGTTTATAAAGTAGTCCAAACCCTCAAAGGATGGCTACTCTTTTATGGCATTTGAAGGCTTCCCGCATTTATTAGCCTTCCATTTTACTAGCATCATGAGAAATCTTCTCATATTGATCAACTTTCTTCCAGCAAGCTTCTTCTTTGATCAATTTTCTCTTTCCCCTTACTAGAGTTGGTTCATAGTTTTAGGGAACACCATTTGTGGAAAACCCTCTCCCTTTGTACAAGAACATCTCAAACTCCTTTTTCATGTCAAAATTAGGTTTATGAGCTCATGTCATCCATTTCTTTCTCATGATCTTTTATATAAATAATTTTTGTTGGTTATATACTAGCATTTACTTTGGTTACATGTTAATTGCATTACCTGTATCCCCTTCTTATTTACCTCCAATGCAATTGGAGGAACATTTTCCTCACATTCCTTGATATGACATGGTTTCATTCACCCATAGTTTGTTATGGTTAAGTCACATCTCATACTACACTTCATCTGATCTTATTTTAATTTCTCTTACATTTAAGTCCACATTTCTCCTTGGGGCATTTTACTTAATCATTTCTTCCCTTATTTTCATTTTTGTCCATATCTTTTTCCCCCTTTGGGGCATGTTAATTAATATTTTTTGGCCTTTCTTCCCATCTATATTATTCCTTTAGGGATTTTTTTTTAATATTTCAATTCATCCCCCTTTCATCTTGAAGTCCACATTTGTGGCCATATTTATTTTCCCTCTAGGCATTTTACTTCTACATTCAAATAATTCCTTTATACTCTCAAAGTCCACCTTGTGGCCATATTTACTCCCCATTTTAGCATTTTAATTTACAATCCTATCTAATATGTGCATGAAGTCCTCCTTTGAGGATAGATTCATTTTCCCCTTTGGGCATTGCATTCATTATATCAAGTCCACTATGTGACCATATTTTTTTACCTTCTTGGGGGCACCCTATTTTCATTCAAAGTCCACATTTATGGCCATAATTTTCCCCTCCCTAATTTTCCATTATGGCCATACCTCATTTCCCCACTCGGGCATTATTTTTTACTCCTTCACTTCTTCATCATTTGTTTCCCTATTTGCCTTTGCGGCCATGCTTACTCCCCTTGGGGCATATTATTTCACCACCCGCTTTTTCATTTTTCCTTCTTGGCCATTTTTTTGTCCCACCAGGCACCATACCTTTCATCCTCATCCCTTGTAGATGCATACCTATTCACTTGATTCCTCGTGTATGAAGGATTTCACATACCTTTCACATTTATTTGCACATATTTTAATGGTTTCCTATGACCCATTGGTCATTGCGGTTTACATCCATACTTTGCATTGATATTAACCCACTCATTGGCCAATAGAAAATTATATCCCATCTCCATTGAGACAACAAATATCCTCTACCGATGTGATATTGGACTCACCATCATAGTTTTTATTGTTATTATGATCCTTTTGCTCATGGCAACTCACCTTAGTAATCATTTAACCCCTTTTTCTTCACCCACCCACCCTTTTTCATCTACCTTTTCAAATGAATCATCGATCCCCCATTTTAGGGGGATTAGCATCTAAATTTTATAAATCCTCATCCAAATCTCATCATTTTTATCTCATGGCTTGCTAGCGGAAACCACTCAACAAAAGGGGCAAATATAGACACCTAAATTTGGTATCTCTACCCTTGTCTACGTGCATATTTCACCATGGTCCTTAATTTAATTCATCCCCCTTATATTTAATTAAATTCCCATCCAATTCCCATTAATTAATTAAGCAATATTAATTAATTAATCAAGCAATTAAATCTCATATTCCCTAACAAACCTTTTAATTTGGATGCTTTTATTCTAAATATGCATCTCCATGTTTTTATATGCTTTTTCTAACCTATCTTTATCTCTAACTCATTCATATGACATGCCTTCTCACTTAATTACTTTAAATCACCTACCTCATATCCTTAATAGCCAAAATCCTTAACAAAATCATAAAATTCCACCCCATCGGGGAAACTTTCCCTACAGTCAGTGGTGACCCAACCCAGTTGTCGTTGACCCTATAAGACAAGGTCATTCCTTTCCAAAAAGTTGCATGCACATATCTAATCTTTCATGTAGCTTGGGGACTTCTCTTCCTCGTTCCTTAGCATTCCCGCACTAGCTACGACATCTTTGATCTCTTTGTAGCTTGTTTGCATTGCTCGTGAACATCCCTTTGTGAGGTTATCATTGTTTAGTATTACTTTATCTAATTATCATCATATTATTGTTTTTTTGTTGGAATTTAACCTTTTTAGGTCCAATAACAACCAAGAATTTATCATTAGTCTATTCTTCTAGCCTCTTTGTTTGTAAGTTTTCCTATCTAGCTCATTTCCCAACCAACCTTGCTTCACATTGTCCAAGTTGTTGTGGTTTCCTAGGTCGCCATCGACCCAACTTTGTGTTATTAATTACTCTATTTCCAGATCCTTTCTCAATGTATTCTTTTAATCTATTCCTATCTCTCACCCTCATATTTGTATTCTTGTTGCTATGTTACATAAAAACTAGCCTATCTGCACTCTAGTTGTCATCGTTTCACCCAGGTTGTCATCAACGAGGGTCCCGATCCTCAATCTAACCTTCTAATTTTTGTTTTCTATCAATTCTGGTTTCTTATCCCTTCGATTCCTTCTACATGTTGACTCCAACATCTTCAAACCTCTACTCTTGTGGTTTACATCTAGATCTTGTAGGGTTTGCATATTTCTCTTATTGATCGGATCCATACACTTAGGTTGTCATCAACCTACCTACAGTATATTTTGGGTCATCTTCGACCGATTAAGGTAACCTTTATTTCAAGTACATTCGGGTTATATTTGTATGTAACTTAAATTTCTACATTTTCATTTTCTATGTGCTTCATATTCTACATATTATCCTATAGACACCTAAATTCGGTATTTATACCCTCATCACCCACGTGCACATATTTATTTAATCATCATTCTTCCTTTAATTAAATTCCATCCCAATCCTCATTAATTAATTAAGTGACATTAATTAATTAATCATTTAATATCTTACATGCCCAATTATCCCATCCACATTAATCTTTATGCCTATTAATTAATTAATCCTCATCCATTGCCCTAACCAACCTTCTATTTCTATTTCTTTTATCCTACACATGCATCCCCTTTTTTCTATATTTTATCTATTTTTATTCCCGACCACCCTTATCTAATCTCTTACCCACCTAAGTGCATTAAAGCATATTTTTATTCTGTAAGAAGCTCAAAATCTGTTAAAAGAAAAAAAAATCCCGTGGGGAAACTTTCCCCACAATCGGTGGCGACCTAGCCTAGTTTCCGTCAACCCTATAAAACTATTTTCTTTCTTTATATTCATCATCAGATGCATGTAACTTTAGGCCTTCTTATGAGTTGAGCATCCTTCCCCACATTGGAACATCCCTGAAAAATTTAAATATCTTCTAGACATCTTTTCAGTGTGCTTGCATTGCTCACGATCATCTATCATGAGGTTTATCGTTATCATTGTGTTGCTTTATTCATCTTTTATCATATTATCTGGGTATTTCTCATATCTAATCTCTTATAGGTTCATACAATCAATAATAACACTTTGATATTCTTCAACAACCTTCCCCTATAGCCTTTTCACTTGTAGGTTGTCTTTCTCATCCATTTATCCTTGGATTTATCTAATTCTGTTATATTCACCACTAACCCAATAAGATGACCATCGACCCGAGTCCAATTTGTTAAACAAATCTCTTCTATTTAATTTTTCATCAATTTCTTGGAGTTTTACTACCTGATACCTCCCAAAAGACATCTCACAACATATACATGTTTCTGTCATCCTCCATTTGGTATTCAAACCCTCGGTCTGCATATTTATCTTACGGTCTAGATATGCCATCCTAGGTCATTGTCAACCTACCTTTGCATAGTCAGGGTTGTCATCAAACTAGACCAGTAACAATCAATTTATAGTTATTGTCATCTAATTAGCCTTTAGATCAATTTTTGTCATCTTTCTAGATTCAGTGATATTCCTATTTCTGCATGTTTCTACAATTTCATCCTTTACATCACTCTTTCTAAAAAATGGGGGTTGACATCCATGAAAGGAAGCTAATCACTTCTTGGAACCACATTTTTGGGAAACCCCTGCATATATCTATCTAATCCATATTTGTTCCAGTTTTGTAGGTATATCTGATTTGCGGTAGTGGTATCCATCATTATCTTTCATTTGTATCACATCCGAGGTAACATAAACCCTCCATCATTTCTGAGTTGCTAGTTTCTTTAGTAGCTAGTGCATTAACTTCATTATGAACAAGAAATTCGACAAACATATCCACTTTATTATTATTGATTTTTATCATATTTTATCAAAAATGGGGGTTGAAATCCACTTGAGGAAGTTAACACCTCTTGGATCTACCTTTTCAGGCATCCTTGCATATACTATCTAATCAAATATTTCTCTAGTTTTGTAGTTTGTCTAGCTTGCAGTGGAGATCAATCACTTTTTTTCTTGTATCCATCACATCGCATTAAGAGGTATCATAAACCCTCCATCATTCGAGGTTATTTATTTTTATTTAGTACTACATCATTTGATTATAATGGAATGAAAAAATAGATAAACATAAGGTTTTATGAATGATCGTTATGAAGATAAGTTGTTTTGAAATCCTAGTTAAAACCTAGCTCAAAGATACTTAGAGAAAAATGAGCATATTAATCATGTTTTGATTCATTTTTCAAAATATATGATTTGTTCTTGTATAATAATCCTCCATCCTTCTATAAAGGTATGATAGAGCATGTGATTGTATGTGGGCTCCACTCAAAAATTATTATTTCAAGATATATTAAAGATTTAGAAACTTTTTCCAAAGAGGTAATGAATAAATTAACATTATTTTTATCCTGGGTTATAATACATGTCCATGATAAATTTAGATAATGTTTGAGGTGTTAAAGTGTAAAGTATTCCCTATTTATGAGGACTGGTTTTGGGAAAGTTTAGAGAATTTTGTGGTAAAATTGGATTTGGGTGAGCTACAAGTGGAGTTTTGAATTGGTTCAATCATTTTCATGATCCAAGTTCTAAGGTATTTCCAATGAAATATAAAACATGGGTTTTTCAAAGGGATGATAAAGTTATGATCTATTCTTTGAAGGTCAATTCTGAAAGATGTTGGGTTAAGCATGGTCTTGATTTGCTTCATGAGGTTTGGTTATTGTTCTTAGTTTCTTCATGATTTTTGAGGAATTATGAGTGCTTAGAAAACATGTCTAATTGTGTTCCATGCTTTAGTTAAGCTTCTAAGTGACTTTGGAGGTAATGTAGCAAGTTTTTAGAGATTGACCTGGTTGAAGGCCTTCTACTAGGATTTGGAATGGATTTTAAGATGTAATAGAAATTATATTCATATATTTTTCTAATGATGTATGGTTTGTCTTTGTATGAGGGTTTTATCTAGGTGAGTCAACTCGGTTTGTGAAGAACATGTTTGATTGTTTTTAGGACGATATTTCTCTAGCTAGAATATGGAGGTAAATGTCTCATGTTTTTGATTTTATGATGCTTGATATATATTAGAGAGTGAAGAGGGATGAATTTTTTCCCTACTAGATGCATTTAGAGGTCTTTAATGTATCAACAAGGGTAAAACCTAGTTCAGTTTCCAAAACTTCTTTTCGGGTAGCTCGGTTTGGTGAGAAGGAAGGTAAATGTGGTTTGAATTAATGGATGTTTCATGAGGTCTAGAAATCATGGATGTTTTCCAAAGGTAAGTGGATTTAAAAATATTGGTTACATGGCATGGTTTAGGTGCTATGGTGTGATCTAGAGCATGTTTGGTAAAACTGGTTCGTGAAAGAAAATGTTTTTTTAAAGTGGTACTTCTTGATAGAGTTATGAAGAATTTGATTTGTGCAAGTTAATGTATGACTATGAATGATTTTTTAATGTCATAATTGAAATTTTTGAGGCCTTTAGAGGATTGAAAAAGTATGGTGATGAGTTTGGAGATCTTTGATGGGTCGGTGATGGAATTTGAGCCATTTTTGGCTTGTTTACTTGTCTTGATGCATGGACGACCTACATGGGTCCATTTCATGAATGTATACAAGTATTTTATTACTTTTTTGAGTTTTAATGGTTTATATATTAGTTTACATCCTACCTATATTATTTCTTGAATTAAGAAGCATATAAAATTGTTTTTTCAATTCATTTTTGAACTAGTTGAGCGTGGAGGGAAAAATGTGACCTAGGCAAGAAGTCAAATATGTTCAAGAGAATCAAGAGAGAGATGGGGATGTGTTTAAAAATATAAATAATTTTGAAGAGCATGTGTGCAATGGTTTGAAGCCAAATCAGTCCATGGAAGAAGAAGAATAGAGTGAGTTGAAGAGGGTTTGAAGGTGTAATGAGTTGAATATTAGGATCACAATCAACCTTGTGAGATCAACATATTTTCAGTGGTCATTATTTTACAAAATATTCTGTGATGAGTCATATTCTATCAATTCTTTTAATGTGAGTCATATAAACAAGGATTTAGGGGTTGGTGTTCCTTATTGCATTAGTGCCTCACTAAATAAATCTTTTGTTATGTGCAATAAAAGAAATGGTTTTCAGTGGGTTTTCTTCCCCATGAGGGTTTCCCACTTACATATTCTTTCTATGTGTTATATTTCATGTTGTGATAATGGCCATAGGGCAGTTGATCATAGTTTGAATCTAAGTGTGTATGAGCCTAGAAGTTGGAAGGGTGTTGTGTGTTTCAAGTGTCACAAACAAGGACACATTGCTAGATTTTTTCACCAAGGTGAATCTCCAAGATTCAATAGTAGGTTTCAAGCCTAATATGGAAGAGTATTCAAGAGGAAAATTAGTCCCATGTAAAATTCTAGGGCTAAGAATACATTTGTTTAAGAAAATGAGGCAAAGAGGGTTGATTCTTAGTCATATATGCAGAGTATGAAAGTTGAAGATTCAAAGCATGAAAAGAAGGATGCTTCAAAATCAGAGGTGCTTAGTATAAATATTGATCATATGAAGTTTTTCAAAGGAGGGTATATTTAAAACAAGGTGAAAGTTAATTTTATCAAGCCCAAGCCAAATGAAGGAAGCTTGTTTTTCTTAGTTTAAAGGTCAAAGGTTGAAGAAGATCATATGTGTCTAACTTGTTCAAGATATGAAAATTTGAAAAATCTAGGATTTTGGGAAACTTAAAAGGCCATAAGGTATGGGATGTGATCTATCCATGTGTTTTTGAGTCCTTGTCATTAGTAGGTGTTTGAGATTCATGAAATATGCATAAGTAAATTCCTTTTAGGTACATATTTCATATTTAATGATCTTACACTTAAAGTTGTGTTCTAATTTTAGTCCATTAAGGTTTGTGTTGTTGTCAAGTAGTGCCTAAAAGTGTGTTATTGAGTCTTGAGATGTTATAAGAGTGTATGATCACAATGAAGGGTATCTCATAAGTATGTGAGAAATAAAATTCATAGTAAAATAAATTGAGTCTTAGAAGTTTTCATGCTAAGTAAATATGGTACACCAAGGTATCTCGGTGTATGAAGAGCTAAAATATTTCTTTTGGTCTAAGTTTTTCTTGAATAAATCAGTAATTTATCATGATTAGTGTGATCTATTCTATCAATATGAGATCCTAACAAGGTCAAAATGTTTCCTTATATGTAGTCTTGTATAGGTGTCTAGAATATCCATGAATTATGGTTGATCACTCATCTTGAGAATGAAAGTTTAAGAATTTGTATCATTATGATCAAATATCAAGTGAGTGAAATTCTAACAAAAAGATAAAAGGACATGAAAAATAGAGGGAAGATCTAACATATAAATTTTGAGTGTCAACTCATAAGGATTTTTCCTCCAAGAAGGATGATAGTGTTTGTGAAGGTCATCGATCTATTTTATGATATAAATGTATGTTTCAAAGTTACAAGTAGGTCTATGGTGACTCATAGTATGAAGAAAGGTATTGTAGTTGTACATGCATAAGGTTAAGATGTGATTAGTGTTCCCTTAAAGGTATTCTACATGCTTTTGAAGAAGGAGGTGTACTATCATAGTGAAAAGAAAATAACTATGGTCTTGAAGAATTTGATTTAGGTAACTTGATTCTCATCAAACATGTTCAGATTTTTTTGGATCTGTAGGATGGTTCTTCATTGAGGTATAAATAAGTGTAGTCATTTTTATGCCCTTAGAATAACCTTCTAATCCCTTGTGCATTGTCCTATCACCTAGGTCGGTGTTGGATGCTCATCGAGGCACGCGCGAGCATCAAGCCCCTCTTTTATGTGTGAGCATTGTGAGGGGATGTTGTCATTGATGATAGATTAAGTGAAGAAAGGTACATGACCATGCATACATTCTGAAAGCATATGATGAGTCATTACACCAACATACCCATTCAGATAATAAAAGAAACATCATACAAATTGTAGATATGATCCATAACATAAAGAAAGCAGTACTAGGGTTTACAACCATGAACAATATATTTAGAACGTAACTATATATTCATGTTGATCATAGTTAAGTAACCACATTACATTCACAAGATCCATAACAAGCCAATATAGAGATCTAACTTGGGTATAAATAATTCTAGCTATTCTCCTTATTACAAAAATTTAGCGAGACCAATCCCCTAGATGTGTTACCATTCCTACATTCCTCTAATGATAACACCAATCCATAGATCCTCCTATTATTTCTACAGAGTTTCACCTTCATCCTCTCTCCATTTGGGTGTGTCTTCCACATTCTAGAACATCTCTATAAATAGGTTTAGCACCCACCACCATGCATTCTGAAGTAGCAGATTGGTTGCCAAGTGTCGAGGTGGTCCTCCAATAGAGAATATTTCTTCAGATCTGAGCTCTCCACTTTCTGAAATTATGTCTTTTGGGAATGTTCCATGCATGGAATATTATTTCCTTGACCACCAAGTCACCAGGTTGGCACCTTATCCACTCAAAGCATGCCTAGTCGGTCATGTTTTCCTCAAGTGCCTCTTGGGAATCAAATATGAATAAGTGTTGAAATCCTTTGCTCTACCTTATGCACACATCATGGTTTCTACTAAAACCTTTTAAAACCCCATGTCCTACACATTTTTACCCACATGGCCATTCTCTTCATTGGTCCCATCTGCAAGCACGTGCCCTTTCAGACTTGGTCAATATTCTAAGGCCCAACATCACCCCACACTAAACTTGTTCTCCATTCTCGAAACATCATTTCCAAAGATAAAATAATGGAGGGTCTAAAGAATGAAGAATGAAGAAATGAAGAATGAGAGAAATGGAAGAAATAAAGAATGGAGGAATGAAGAAGAATTTGTTTATTATTGAATAACGAGTGGAAAATCCTTCCTTATATCTACCTCAATCTTCTCCCAGGCATCCACCTCAACTTGCACCTATTGACAAAGGTCACCCACTAAAGTGCTTACCTCTTCAAAGACTATTTCATCACCCTTAGCATTCAGCATATCAACAATGTTTTCCAACTACTTCCTAAGGTCATTAGTGCATCCATCATATGGGTGATCGAGGATATAATTCCTTCAACCGATTTTTGATCGAGCCTCTCGAGTCTCGATGGCTTCTACTTCTTCTCTACATTGGCAGGATCATATCTCACTCTTCCTATTTCCTTTATTCTTCTCCTAAAACTCCTTGAGGTCTACCTCATGGGTGGAAACTAAAATGATTGCCACTCTATCTCTGTTTGCATAATTATCATAAGTGGCTTCAACTATCTCGCACAGTGGATTTTACAAAGGCGAGGAGCTTAGTGTACATAGTGACCATCTCTACAACCTTATGATTTTCCTCTTTCTCCTAGCGTGCTAACACTTCTTCTTCTGATTCTAAAGAGAGAGGTTACCTCTCCATGGCGAGGATGTAAGTTAGGTCTTCTAATAATTTTAAGGTTGACTCATACTTATGCTCGGGTAGCACTAGGTTCTGGATTCTTTAAGAAAATATCATCTGTAATCATCTTAATTTTCTTATATACCTCACACACTTTTTCCTTCTTTTCCCTCATCTCATGCCTTAACTTTGTGTTGATTACTTCCTCTTGCTTTAGATCATTTCTCTTTCCAATGAGCTCCTCATTTTTCTTCTCCAATTCCCCTTCTAGGAATCTCACCTTATCATTCCTCCCAAAAATTCTTGCCTCAACTTCAATTGAAACCTTGTTGAGTGCATTATAGACTTTCTCATTAGACAAATGTTGAGCATTCACTAGTGGGTTTATACCTTTGGTATCTAAAATCTTCATCAGTGCCCCTTGTTTAACTTCAAACTCAAGTTCATTGACATGGGACTCAAATTATTAATATAAATCTTCCTGGTTCACGGGTACACACATTCTTCCTCAAATGAAGATATTGCCAGAGTTTTTGTAAGCATGATGCTCTAGAAGTGTACCTATAGCACTATGTTTGGATCTTGGATATAATCCATTCCATACCCTTGTGTTATTACATTTTTTTCCCTCTTATTTGCATATCCTTTGGGAAGCTCACCGCTAAGAGTGGATCTCCACCCATGCTTCCATATTCCTTCCCTACGCTCTCTTCTTCTATCTCCTTGAGTATCTCATCCGCACTCTGCTCCACTTCTTTCTCTACTAAATTTTCTATTATGCCTACTACTTCTCTTTCTATGGCCTCTTCTATCTGATCCTTGGTGAGGTGGGGTCCTTTGATCCTTAGTATTTACTTCTTCACTCTCTCCTTTAACTTGAGTGCCTTCTTACTATCCACCCTTTTCTTCACTCCTTTATTCCCCTATTCATGTACATCATACATGAGATGATTATGAAATTCTTCATCCTCATCATCGTATCTCTCACCCCTGTAGGCATCTAAGCTCTCCATCTCCTCTAATTCTTCCTTCCCTACTACCTTTTGTTTATTCCTAGCTGGGGTTTCTTCCTCTTCCTCATCAGGTGATTCCTTTCTAGGTGATGTTTCTTATTCTGGAACCTATTCCTCAGGTGTCTTTTCCTTATCCTTAATGGGAGGCTTCTTCCTACATGCGTATGTGCTTGGCTTGGTGCACTCGAATCTTGTGTGCCCACATATTATGTTGTATGCACATTTTGTGCTTTCCTCTCCAGTGCCTTTTTCTCCAGGGTCTCTACCCTTTCCCTCTTCTTTGATGTGGCCTTCTTCCTACCAGTGGGATCCTTTAGGATGGAGACATCATTATTCAAGTAAGCACCCTTCTCATACTTGGGCCTAATGCATAAGTATACCCTTGTTTTGGTCCTTCCAACATTTGGCAAAGATCGAGGTTTTTGTCATGCGCACCTTATGGGAGACATACCTCTCCACATAGGAACACTTCTTTGGATATGCCAGCTTCTTTCAAAAAATTTGGTGGTCTTGGTCCACCTCGCTAAGGTCAAACCTTAGTATTTTAGCTTCCTTGAAGTGATTTACCCCTACTTGGAAATACTACGCGGTGAAGGAGATGGGTAATTTACACCATGGGTTCTTATTCCCATCTAATAGAGTGAACTTGCCAATGAAAAATATTTGATAGAAAATGAACTCAAATTATCCATATACTAGTCTTGCGACAATTTCTCGGGTATCCTCAACTCAGCCCCGAATGTGTCACGTATTCACTTGTACCATTTCTCCAAGCGTGCCTTCGGGTAACCATCATGGTATCTTAAATGCATTTCTCAAACCTCTTCGCGGGGTGGGATCTTCATCTGAATACTCCCATATGAAATTATCTCGGCCCATCAGTACTCGAGTGTCGAGAAGACGATGGTGAGAAGAACATTTCCAAACATTATCTTCTCTCCTTGCACGACGATAATGATCTCCTCTGGAATGTATGCGAGACAAGTTATGGATGGTACCTTCTAAAATTTTATGGCATAAATTCAACCATGCCTTGTTTATTTATGTCCACATTTATTTCCCATTCAGCTTGGATACCAAGCACGTGACTAATCCCATCATTGGGTCAAGATATCCGAGATATCGAAGTAGCGAGACCCCTTCTTATAGTCATACTCCTCCACGGTATTCTTAATAGCCTTGTTGTCCTCTAGGTCATCATATAACAAATATCCTTCACATATTAGGCCAATAAACTTAGAGATGAGATAAGGATTTATGTGCATTCTATGACCTAGAAAGTAGAAATGGTCCTCGTGCATGTATGACATCAACCATTGGTATAACCGCTCAAGCTTGCCAAAATAAGGAAACTCAAATAGTTCCAACAACCCTACCTTCTCCAATTTTACCTTCACCTCATCGTTATAGATTGGCATCCCCTCTAGTGTCCTATTCTTTGTTGGACGAACCATCTCTAGCACCATTTCCTTGTCTCTGGTACTTGTGTGATGATTATAGTCACTCACGACCATCTTCCTCATGTGGGATACACCTTCTTTCCCAAGTAAAATCACATATGTGTACTACATCTCCGCATACCATTCTTCATTGAAACTGGTGGTGGCAGTCTATTTTCCTTTTCCCTTGGCCTTCTTAGGTGAAACAATTTCCTTCTTTGGTTCCATTTTCTTGTCGGGTAAAGGAATAAACTCCTTTTTCCTCTTCCTTTCTCTATTTAGATCTATGGATCAAAACCCTAACCTGGAAAATCCTTCTCTTCCCATGCCATGGCTATAGGACCCTAACCTAAAAATTTCTTCCACAAGATGACGTACTCCACTGAAACCTTCCTTCATACACCCATGTACTCCTTCCACACTAGTTCACAGATCACCTTAGTTACGCACATCAGATTTTCATTCTTCTTTCTTTAAAAAAATATTTCTTTGCGAATGCCCTAGTTCGTAAGAGTTCTTCAATCTTGTAATAGCAAGGTAAATAATGATGTGTGCAACCCTTTACCTATAGTTTTTTGTCTATCTCCCGCTATAAATTCTACTCCACCTACCAACATACTTAACATTAAATGTGGATTTTTCCACTAAAGTCGACCTTAAATGATCTTACCCACAAGCTCAATCCTAAGTGAAAAACCCTATAACCTTTTGGCATGCAAATATCCTTCTTGATCAAGACTCTTACGCACGCGTTTGCGGTGCGAAAGGCACTTCTTCTATCAAACTAATTTTTTCCCTCACCTACCTCATGTTGTTCCTACACTTCTCATCCACATATATGTGGTCTTTGTTAAATCCTTATTAACACCAACAAATTCTCATCCACCTTTTTCTCACGTGCTCTCCTTCCTTACATGCTTTTCATACTTCAATCGGGGCCATCACAACTAATACCAACTTCTCTCTCTTCATTCTAATCCACCCCACACTAAAACAAATGTGCGGTCCTATGCACATACACAACCCTTGAAAGTAATAAGAGGTTACTAACATAGAAAGTGCAAAAAAACAAAATGGGAAACAAGAAAGGGAAACACAAGGAAAAGAAAACATTAAGGGAAATCCTAGGTTAATCTGGAAATATTACCTTATTTACAAACACAAAGAAGACTTATTTATAGTAGGGCTTCACCTACTCCCATTGAAATGGCATGGTAATTTCATCCCATCTAGTGCTTGAATCGGCATGTGCCCATATCAGTTATGTATAAGATGATATATGGTCCTAACTAATGGAATTTAAGTTTCCCATGATGGTGCAAAAATTTAGTGTCATATAGCAAGACCATCTACCAAAACTTGAATTGTTTGTTTTTAATATGATAATCATGCCATGCTTTTTCCATGCCTTTTCAATATTCGGACTCCATCTAATAAGTGATCACCTTTCATCCAACTACATTAACATCTCTATGCACTCTTCAATTGCTTGTTCATCTTCTTACCCTCATGCGCACACATACACAATGATGGTAGCATAAATTTCACTGATAAAACACCCTCCATGTCAAACACCAATTGAAATGGTGTGGCCTTGTTCAATCTCTTATAGGTTGTCTTGTATGCCTATAGAATGTTTGATACCTTATCATCCCAATCTTATATTTTTACATCAAAAATATTTGTCAAAGTGTGACTCAAAATTGGTTTAAACACCTCGGTAGTTCCATTAGCTTGTGGGTGATATGGGGTAGTCTTATGAATGGCCACCATGAACTCTACCAACAAAATCATGGTTGTTTCATTTAGAAAATGTGTACCCTCTCATCAGCTTGGTCAAGCTTAATGGACATCCATACCTTCTTATTTTTTTCTCCCATAAGAATCTAGTAGATGTCACTACTATGCAATCCTTTGTAGGTGCTACCTCTTCCCATATTTTCAATAAATCGGTAGAAGTGATTATGTAATGCAAGCTTGTCCTTTTCATGGTAGGTGAAATTGTTCCTACAAAGTCAATTTCCCATTTTTCAAATGGTTTAGTGCTTGCTATCATTCGCAATGGAATTTCACCCTCCTTCCAAACTTTCTCAAGGCACCGGCAATGGTCACAAGCCTTGCAAAAATCAATACAATCTTGGTAGATACTTTCCCACTAAAGTCCTATAAGTAGAATCTTCCATGCATATTTCCCTCCTACAATCCCACCATGTTCTTCTTCCATGATTTCAAATCTCTCGTGTTCTAATATGCATTGGTGTAGAACCTCGTTATGGCCTAACTCATATAGGTCCCCACAAATTATCATGTAGGGTGTGACACATATAGCTAACTACTTTCTTTCTAATGTTTTTATTCCTTCCAACACCACACCCATTTTGAGAAACATGGAAATATCATCTAAGTCATAGAGTGCATGTTGCAACCTAAATAATTACACGTCTAGCATAACATCCTTAATTCTTTGCACGTCCTCCCCTGAATCAATTCTTGACAAATGGTCAAGCCCCGAGTTACTTTTTCCCGGTTTTACAATAACTATAAAATAAAATTCTGAAACAATAGGACCCACCGAGATATGCACCCTTGTAAAATGATCTTTTTCACCAAGTACTTCAAGGCCATGTGATCTGTGTAAATTATGAAATATTTTTCCAAAGATATAGTTCTGAACTTATGCGGCACATACATAGATCATTGACAATGCCTCGTGCTCAATAGTTGCGTAATTTTTTATCTTTGGTGTCAACTTCCTACTAGAAAAACACAAGGGGTGATCGACAATCCCCTCACCATGTTTTGCTAGTACCGCTCTAATGGTTATCCCTAAGGAATCCACATGCACATGTAAAGGTTTATCCCAAGAGGGAAACTGTAAAATAGGTGCGGTGACAATTCTATTCTTCAAAGTGTCAAAACCTTCTTTTGTGCCTCTCCCAGTGAAAGGAACTATTGTGTTTAATAAATTCATCCAAGGGTGTGAAGATCTTGGTATATCCCTTGATAAACTCCTAGTAATATCATGTATGCCCAAGGAATCCATGCACAACGCCTTTCGACTAGTAGGCTCCCCAATCCAATAATAACTACAACTTTTGTGGGATCCACCAAAACCTTCATTGTATATATTATGCCCAAATAGGGTTCCAAATGGAGTAGCAAAGACAAATTTCTTAATTTTGAGGGATATCTTCAACTTCCAACATCTCTCAAACATCAGCCTCAAATTATCACAATGGTCTTTTACTAGTCCATACACAGCCTAGTCATGCATGTAGACTTGAAGAAATTTATGGATGAAGTCCTGGAAGGATTGTACCACGATGTGTGAGAACACAACATGTGTATTCTTTAGCCCAAAAGGCATGACCATGTAGGAAAAACTTCCCCATTCGGTGGAGAATCTCCTAGTCTTCTTTTGTGATCCTAACTTGGTGGTACCACGAGAACCAATCCGTGAAAGAATAGACCTCACACCCATATACTCCCCACAAAATTTCTTGATAAAAGGGGTTGGAAAAGGATCAATTACACATACCACATTCCATCCTTTTTAATGTTGATGACCATAGGGATTACTCCTTATGATTCCTCTATAAATTCAATGATGCCTAATGTTATCATCTTGTCTATCTCCTCCTTAACCTTGATGTATGTAGTCATTTTTACACCCACCAGAAGAACAAGGGAATCCAATACACACCAACCTATCACTCAGTGGGAACTAGGTGCTCACCCGAGGTGTGCACAGGTACTGAGCCTCTCTTTTATGTGATTTAAGTGGGAAAGCACCATCTAGGTCAAGGACTTAATGATTAATGGTGGCAATGAGACATACATTCATCATAGGACTCAGATTAGCCTCTAGAAAAATGCATTCATTCCAAAGTGTACTTGTAAATAACTGATAACAATAACAGAAGGAAAATACATAAAAGCTTACACCTATCTCATAGCTTCCATGACAAAAATGAAACAATATAGATATGAAACAACTATGCTCATGCTCATTTATGTTTGCAACCTCACTACAAGAATTCTCATTACAATCAATGGACTCATTTAGATTACCACCGCTTGATCAGACCGAAGCCATACATCATAGCAGGGATCATGTCTTTCATTCATACAAAGAAGATTTACAACCCATCCCCTTAGTACATCAATACAATTATATTGCCTCTACCCAATCCCATAGAGCTCTGTAGATATATTGTAAGGACTTTGCTATCTCTATCCTCATATTACATTATCCATCCTCTCTCTAGCTCTTTTGCGGACACTGTGTATATAGGCATCCCCAACTACTATTGCATCCATCTGTGGCTTCAGATCCATTGCCAAACGTCTGTATGGGATTTCCATGGGAACATGTTCCTTCAGGTATGGACTCTGCACATTTTGCTATGATGGTCCCCTAGATGTGCCTGCTCTTCAACATGGGTTCTACATGTTCTAACATGATGGTCTCCCACGTGCACCTCTATCACTATGCATATTCCTTAAGTGGGCCCCATGCTGTCAGACTGACAGTTTATTTTCTTTACATGTGTGGTCGGGTCCTACTTCTTTCACCAAAAATGGCTAAGTGTCGAAACTTGGGATCTTTCCACGTGATTTATCATGCGTGCCCTTCTTCTACTATGCCTTGTGTGTTTTCTTCTTGCATGCCTTGGTGTACTTAGTTGAAATTTTAGGGGGCCCAACAACGTGAAGATTCAAATTCATCTGGTAGAGCCTCTTCCAAATTAGGCATGCACCTTATTTTAATTTGATCTTCATCTCTCCAAGAGATTGGTGAATTCCTTTAAGTTCATGGTACCCACACAGGGAATAAATCCTAAAACTTTTGTAATAGATCAATGATCTTTGATACTTCCTTCTTAGACCAATAGTCTCTAATAGAGGCATCCTTAGGTTCATCCTCCAAACCAATGTCAACCTTATTTGTTTTCAAGGGTTCATGGTAGGTGCACGCTCACACATCAACATTATCCATAACTTTTGCTTACCTTGAGAATGGTTAACATCCAAAATATCCATTTCTTCACCATCTATCATGTAGACCATATTTCCCTTTTCCTTCTCCATGCATGAGCGCTCCATTTACACTTCTTTTGACTCTTATTTGTCAAGGCATGGTTCCAAAATAGGTCTACCCAATAATTCTAATTTCCTATCCTCTTCCATGGCGTTATCTCCCATTTTCAAGTGCTTAACAACCTAGATCACTCCATCCACTTGATGGTTTAGTTCTTCGATACTCAAAGGATTGAAGAAGGTCGGTTAGCTCCTTCCAATTTCTATTTGGTGGAGCATTTCGAGTGAATATATCATTTGTGCACACAACCTTGCAAAGTGGAATACAAATTATGCACCCATAATGAAGGTGGCAAAGCTTCTGCACCTTCCATCCATGCCTTCTCACATGCGTGGATGTGGAACAAGGTGGGTTCCTTCCCAGGTAGTCATGTATTGTAGTGTGTGCATTACTTCAAGAGAACCTCATAGAGAATGTGGTTCTCACATAACGCCATTCTAGAAGGCTCTCACAATGTGTTTTCCCACCAACGTGTTGTTGTCCCAAACAAGTTATAGTTGATCATTTATCTTCTTTCGATCTCATTTTTCCACCGAGCCTCTATTTCATGCAAGAAATATCCAGGGTTAAACCCTCCAAAGTAAATTAGTAACTTCTTACCTCCAGGCACTTGGTGAGTGCACCTTTATTACCCTTTTCATAGATCCTTTTATTTATCACCCAATTAACTCATTAGTCTCGTGTGCACAATTATCACATGCCACACTAGTTGTATCACTTATGGACTGAACATCTTTAAACTAGATAACTCCCTCTGTAGGGTGGATCACATCAGGGTCTCTGATAGAGCACACATAGATCCTATCAAGAACTTCTTCTCCCAAGGGCTCAGTATATGGTTCTGATTTTCCATCAGTTAAGGGGATGATGACCCACTCTTCCTTATTTTCAAAACTTATGTATCCCTTATTAAACCTTAGGTCAACATTGTTTTTGTATGTCTGGGGTTCCCAAGTAATCTTTGGAAACTTGTCTTCCTTAACTAGCACTAAGACTTCAAAATCCCTAGTGAATTTCACCCCTTGAATAGTGATAACATCATCCTTCAAGAAACCAATGGGCATTGCCTTTATCTTGTTAGCCATATACAACACATTTGAAGATGGTTGTAATGGGAGCCTTCCATTTGATGCCATGTATCCAAGGTGAGAACATTGACTTCCACACCCATATCAATCAAAATATTTCTTAGAAGCCAACCATCTATAATAACATTTAGGGCAATATCCTTGTCATAGTCAAGGCTATGGGGAAGAAGGTTGGCATGTAGAACCTACCTCTTACACCCTTCTCCAACATGTGGTACCTTCTCTCATAACCACTCTCCAGGAAGGGAATAAAATTCTCTTACCTCAACATATTTCATACTTCTCTAACCTCATCCAAATCCTTCTGTGGAGCCTCAACATTCTTCCTTTTCTCTAGCCACCATGACTAATCCTTTAGGAATTAGATCTCTCCTTATAGGATTTGAATCACATCCATTTTTCTTGATACACTTCCTTCGATGAGAAGGTTTCGATACTTTCCATGCACCACCTCTTCTATAATGAATAGTGTCATTTTCCTCGGTACTTCCCTCATGTGCGAGCCTCAACTCTCGTCATAACTAGTATGGGGTCTAGTTCGATTCATGCATAACTCTTGGCATCCATTGTCCATCAGCCTTCCTCACACTTACCATCCCGGTGCCTTTGTATTTCTAATGTTGTTGGCTCATGTGCTCAAATAACTCTAGGAACTCTTCATACTTGTGCTTATTTCCACACCATAAACATTGTACAATATTAGGGCACTCACGTTTGTAATGCTTTGTGGATCCATAGTTGTAACATGTCCCATGCAGGAAAACACTTCTTCCTTCGTGGTTACCATAACCACAAAATCCTCCTCGGAATCCTATCCCACATGCTCCTCCATCTGCATGCCCTTCATAGTGATGACCATTGTCCTTGGAATTACTTGTGAGGCTAGTCTAGAACACACCAATGTCAATGGAATCATGTATCTGGTCAATCGAGTCTAAAATCCTTGGTGTCATGAGATGTAGAGGTGTAAATCTTTCTATATAAATACACATTCTTATGGATCGCACACTATAGTAGTGGGCACCTCACCGCATCATGATATTTGTGGTAAATTTCACGGTTAGTTTGTTGTGGCACATACCATCTTCTATGGAAAAATTCCTTTTTATGCCCCTCTACCTCACAGGTCCATGCACCAAAGAGCACTACAAGTTTCATGTGTTGCATTCATAGATAGTTTCTCTAGCTAATTTGTCATTGCAGCAATTTGAGCGTAAAGGAAAGGGCTAACACCTGTATCCACACTTCGAGATAACTTCAGCACATAGGAAATCTCTAAAGCCTCACACAGTCAGTGTGAAAGTCTTGTGTGATAGTACTCTTGTAAAAGGGGTTATCAATCCTCCAAAAAACCACTAAGCATGCTAAGAAGGGTGAATATGATAGGATAGCTTTGATAAGAGACTCTTGAAATACATGTCATACTCCTACACACTCTCTTCCATTCCCTGTTTGATCTCCTTTAAGGTGTTAATGCTATTTTTCTCAAACTCAAGGATATGAAATTCATCCAAGAAGGCATTCCGCAATGAGGTGTAATCCACTACTATCTTGTGGGGTCATACTTCTAGTACCAACTATATGCGTGCCCCTACAATGTCATTGTAAATGGATTTTCCTTTCACTCTGGGGTAGTGATCCCCTTCGCACGTCATAGCATCTCACACTTGTGAACATGCTCTGCATCATCTTCAACACCTTTGTAGTCTGGTAGGTGCAAATACATCTCAAAAAACACTTATTGAGGTGGTTGAGATCCTTGTCCACCTAACCCAAAACCTTGATTCCCTCCAAGATGACCTCCACTTCTAGATCCATTAGATTAACTAGGTCTTGCCCTCATAACCCACCGGATCCTCAAGATCCTCTAGCTCGACTCCACTAGATCCACCTCATGTAGCCGGTAATGGGCCCGAAGTGGTGTGCCTAGTGTTCCCAATATTCCACCGAAATGTGCACCAATAGTTTGTGATATTGTACCACCACCGGATGTGAATCCCATGCCACTCTCATATATGATACCCAAGATTTGTACTTGCACCCACCCAAATGTTGTCCTAGAAAATATCCCTCCAAACACAAGGACCGATTGTGTAGCCATAGATGTACCAAATAAGAAATTTTATCTCCTATATGTAGATCGGTCACTCCTACTAATACCAATGGGTTGGTAATACTTATCTCTTAATTAGGGAAAAAAAGTGCTAGGGGTTGGTCACTAGGTGGATTCGAGATGCACACCAATAGCTCTTATTTCTCCAAGAGATGAACTCTCATCGAAGCCAAAGGGATCTCTCTTACGTGCTGCTTATCGAGATGGGGTAGCTCGGGCTTCACATCCTCCATGTGAACCTTAATTACCTCCAGCAATGTCTACCTCCATAAATCCATCACTCTCATAACCTCATGTTGTCTAGTTAGCTCCCTTTCATGTGCTTCACTATACTTGAGTCCTCTCTCTTCTCTTTCCTTTTCAGTCATGATGTCTTCCATCTTTCTCCACCCTATCTTCCTCACCTAGTGCTCAACAAAATATTATCTAGCTATAGGAAATGATTCCAAACTCAAGGTGAAAATCAAGATCTTTATAGCTAAAGGGATAGATTACGAAACAATCCTTTAGGCTCCCTCAAGAACTCAAACTCGGTAACCTCAAGATAATAATACATAGAAATATCTTACTCCAAGGTATAACTGGTCAACACTCTTCTCTACCAATGATCAACAACATGTGTCCAAGTCGATTATCATCTTGTAGCCTCGATATTCATCTTGGGTCCAAATGCAACATATATAGTACCCAGTTGATCTAGTTCATATGCGAGAAATCCATTCATACAAATCTATTGGAAAGTATCAAAATAAGGTCTCATACAACTCATGATATTGGTGTTCTTCCACCCATTTGCGTGCATCAAACTCGGGGTATCGTACTAAACCTCTGAGTAAACTCATCTTCCGCACTTTTAAACCATGCCTCGACATTGTCCAAGGTCAAGCGCTCTATCATCATGCATCATCTTCACAAAAATTAAAAAATAGGTCCCATAAATGGAACCAAGATGTAGTCATTTTTATGCCCATAGAAAAAAATTCTAATCCCTTATGCATCGGCCTATCACCCAACGGAGGCCGGCACTCACCCAAGGCATGCGCAAGTGTCGAGCCCCTCCTTTATGTGATCATTATGATTAGATGTTTTCATTGATGATAGATTAAGTGTAGAAAGGTGTTGGGACCCTATTTTAGCTTCCAAATCTTAAGGGCACGTAGGCACGCATGGCCGGAAAGCGTGCAAGTGTAGGCATGTAAGGAAGAGTTCAAAAGGCTTCTTAAAGAACCCAAGATGCATGCACTATGCAAAGAACAATTCAGGACTTAGCCATTTTTGGCCTTTGGGATAGAACACATGCAGAACATGTTCCATTTGGATAAGGTTCCAATTTGGTGACAAGGTGTCCTAGAGGGAATATACCTTACGATAGAAAGATCCAAAAAGTTAATCATGATATGGAGAGGCATGTGCCTGGGCTAACCCACATGGGGCCAGATCTGAGGCTACTTAAGATTTTTTAGAGCTTAGAGGCCTATTTATACGTGCACCCTTGAAAAGAAAGGAAGAAAAAAGTGAGATGACGAGCTCGTATAATTCTTGTGAGAATTATGTGATGAAAATGGGTACAAAATTCCAGTAAGGATGTAATGGGGAAATGGGGAATGAAATTTTTGTCTTGTGAGAATACATGTATGGATCCACACATGGCACATGACTACAGTCTACCTTCTATAATATTTTATAAGTAAACACTATGAATGAATGTGATAAGGTTTCCATGACAAATGTATTAAGACTCTTTCTCTGTATTATCTACATATTTCTATTGTACTTAAATTCTTATATAATTATGAATCTTACTTAAATGGTTAAGTATAGTAGTAGATTTATAACTCTTAATTCTATTATTTCTATTGCGTGATTTGGTTCTATTATGAATGAAGGGGTGTAGAAGCCATCCAAATGTCTATAGCCCTTCATGTCTGTTAAATCACTAAGTCAGAATCATGAGCTATGCCTTCCACTAGACTCACATAAAAGAGAGACTCGGCTCCCTCTCGCGTGCCTCGGGTGAGCGCCCAGCACCCGTTGGGTGATATTCCGACATGCATGAGGTTCCCTTGTTCTTAGTGGGTGAAAAAGTGACTACATCTTGGTTCCATTTCCGGGACCTCTTTTCAAAGTTGTAGGGAAGCATGGCATATATCATGATCTCTATAAAAAGTGATGGCGGAGCACTTAACACTTGAAGGTGTTGAATATTGGTTTAAGAGCACGAGAGGATGAATTCACTCAGATATTTGGTACTAGATCTAGGTTTGATACACAAATATGGGTGGAAGAAACTCTTTATCATGAGTTATATGAAACCTTCTTTAGTTATTTCCCAGTAGAGTTATTCGAATGGCTCTTGGCTTATACATCTAGATCGGGGTGGCATTATAGATCATACCCTTGGACCCAAGAAACATATCAAAACCTGCAAGATGCTGATCTAAAGTGGACCCATGCTATAGATCATTGGTGGAAGGGAGTATTGACTAGCTACACTCTGGAATATGCCATTTCCACGTATTCTTGTCCAAAAGTTGTTGAGTTTGAGTTCTTGCAAGAGCCTAGGGGATCATTTCTATGTGTTATTCCCCTTGCGATCAAAATCTTGATGGTAACCATGGGTTTAGAGGCATTCCCTATGGCCGGCTAAACCACCCTGAGTGCTAGGTGAGGAAGCCAGGTTGGGGAAGGATGGCTGATCTGACGAATGAATAGGAAAGGGAGGAGAGGCGGCTCAAGTATAATGAAGCGCATGAAAAGGAGATTGATAGACAATGTGGGATTACAAGTGGGTTATGGAGCTAGACATGGTGGAAAGGAGTTGAGGTTCACGTGGAGGATGTCGAACCCAAACAGTCTGTGGTACCCCATCTTGGTAAGCATGGAAGAGAAAACCTTGTGGATTCTAATGAGAGTCTGCATTGCGTGGAGAGAGAAGAGTCGTTGGTGCGTATCTCACTCCACCTATCGATTGGACTTGGCACTTGGTTTGTTCAAATGAGGGAGAAGTATAGTTAATCCATTTGATATCAGTGGAAGAAACCGATCGGCACCTAGAACATACAATTTCTCGTTTAAGAACTTATATGTCTTCACACACTATTTTGGTATTTGGTGGAATGTTTGGGCAAGGCACGTATTCGACTAGTTTTGGAAGTGTGTTAGGAGGTGGTGGAGGAACTATGACTAGGAGTGGTACTAGTTCACAAACTATCAGCGTGTAATTTAGTGGGACTACGGGAGTGCTTGGCATGATAAACATAGGCCCTATAACTAACACAGGAGGATCTAGAGGTGGAAGTGGTGGAGCTAGTGGCTTAGGATCTAGTGGATCCGGCAGGAGAGGAGGAAACCAAGGGACTGGATCGGGAGGGCAAGGGCCTCAGCCACCTCCTCAAGTATTTTTCAAGATGTCTCTACACTTGCCATATTATTGTGGAATAGAAGATGTGGAGCATGTGCATAAGTGCGAGCTGCTATGGCACGCAAAGGGAATCACAACCTAGGATTGAAAGGCCAGTCAATTTACAACAACCTTGCAAGGACGTGTACATAGTTGGTATAGAAATTATGACCCTCATCAAACTGTTGTGGATTATACTACACTGAAGAATGCATTCTTGGTAGAATTCCACATACCTGAGTTTGAATAGAAGAGCATTATCTCTCTCAAAGAAATCTAGCAGGAATGACAGAGAGCATGTGGGAATATGATGCACACTTTAAAAATCTTTTGTCTAAACTATCTTATGATATCCACCCTTCACAACATGCTTAGTGGTTTTTCGGAGGGTTGATCACACCCTTTAGGAGGGCCTTATCTCATAAAAATTCACGAGACTCCGCCGAAGCATTGGAAGCTACTTTACGTGCTGAAGTAGTTGGTAGTGTTGACACTGGTGTTAGCCCATTTCTGGAGGCTCAGATTGTTGTCATGGCTAAGCAATTGGAGAAATTGTCTGCCAACATAGTTCCAGAGATTCATGGAGGGATGTGGTGCATGGATTGTAACATGGAAGGACACACAAAGGATAATGGTGGGATATGTACTCGGAAGGTGGTACATGCGTGCCAGTAAACAATGTGAAATATGTCACGAGGACCATGATGCAAGTAGATGCCCCTATTGTAGCGCGTGATCTATAAAAACATATCTTGTTATTGCAAAATATGTACCTCAACCACACATGACACCAAGGATTGTAGATTGATTGACCATATTCATGAGGTAATTGATCTTGGTGTGTGCTAGACTAGCATTACCAGCAGTTCCAAAGGAGATGAACATCGGTATGAGGAGTGTAGAGATGGAGATGCGTGTGGAAGAGGGTTTTACAGAGGATTTCATGGTCATGGTAACCATGGAGGAAGAAGTGAGTTCCCGCATGGGACGTGTTTTAATTGTGGAGCCACAAACCATTATAAGTGTGAATGTCCAGATCTTCTACAATGCTCCTGGTGTGGAAAAAAACATAAGTACGAAGAATTCCCAGAGTTGTACGAACATATGAGTCAGCAGCACCGAGAAGGATAAGGGCACTACCATGGTGAGTATTAAGAAGGTTGACGTGCAATGGCTTCCACGAGTAATACAAGAATCAGAACTAGAGCCTGTTATGGTAACAACAAGGGTGGAATCATGTAAATGCATGCAAAGGAAGCCCCTAGGCGAGACCTCTAGTTTCAAGAGAAGAAGTAGTACATGGGAATTATCCAAACTTGGCTCACCGGAAAGAAGTCTATCAGAAACCATGAATGTAATTCAAAGTTTACAAGGGGAGATCTAATGATTAAAAGATTAGACTAGAAAAGATGAGCAAAGGAGACCGGTAGAAGCACCAAGGGATGACTTGGATGAGGTTAAGGAGGTGTGTACACTGCTGAGGTAGGAGAATATTATTCCCATGCTAAGGGCATGGTTGAGAGAAAAGGTGTGACACGTCGGGGAAGAACACAAAGGAATATCCTACATGTAAACCTCCCACCTCACATCCTTGATTATGACAAAGAGATTACCCTGAACGTAGTAGTGGATGGATGGTTACTTAGCAACATCCTCATTGACACAGGCATGGAGGTTAATGTTCTCACTCTGGATGCCTGACATCAAATGGGAAGATCTACATTATAGCCATCTTCAAATGTGATGTATATGGCAAATAAAACAAAGGTGATGCCCATAGGTGTTTTGAAGGATGAAACCATTACAATTCAGGGGACTAGGTTCACTGGGGATTTTGAAGTCTTGGCACTTACCGAGGCAAATAATTTCCCAGCTCTACTTGGGTGCCATTGATGTTATAAGAATAATGTAGATCTCTAGTTTAACAAGGGGTACATAAGCTTTGAAAACAAGGAAGAGCGGGTAGTTATACCACTGGTTGATGGGAAGTCTACCCCCTATACTGAACCCCTTGGGGAGGAAGTCTTGAGCGAGAATATATGTGCACTCCATAAGAGATCCGAGAGACCATCCACCCTATGAAGGAGTCATCCAGGTTTGATGATGCTCAATCATAGTGATAAAACCAAGATATAGCATGGGATAATTGGGTGCATGGGACTTATGAATTGATTGGGTGATATTTGAAAGGATTAGTAACTAAGGTAATAATAGCACATATAGTTCGGCGCTTGGGAAGAAAGACAATAACAAAGTATTCTCGGGACGCATACCTTGAGGTCTTTTTGAGAGAGATGGAAGATCGCTGGAGGGAGGATGAGCGACGAAGTATGCTAGGTTATGTTTTGATAGGCACAACAACAAGGTGGTGGGCCATGCATAGTGAGAAATTGTTGGAGTGGCATGAAGTTTTAATTACACTCACTGTTTGATTCTCAAAAAGTAACGTACCCACCACTATTAAGGATTACAATGGCAATGGACCCGCCTCTTCCCACATCCACGCATTTAAGAGGGTGCAGGGAGAAGGTGTGGAAGCTTTTCCACCCTCCCTTTAGGTTCACAATCTGTATTTGAAACTATAAGGTTTTGCACGCGTGTGGTATATCCATTCTGAAACACATCGCCAAACGGGAAGTTGTCAGGAATTAACGGCTGACTTGGTCCACACATTCGAGTACCGAAGTACCAAGTAACTAGTTGATGAGGTGTTGTAGACTATTAAGCACCTCACTTTGGGGGATTGTGTCATGGCGGAAGATAGGTTAGTAAACTTACTCATGGTGGACCTAGCTTAGAAGTGCGGTTCGAAGAGGAGGAACCAGAAGACATACAATTCGAGCGTGCGTGTGTTGAAAAGGAGAAAGGAAAGATGGTATACCTTGTTGATGGAGAGGAGATAGAAATCTTGAATGTTGACCATTTGGTTGGAGCATGTGAAATAGTTGATAGTGCGGATGCATGTGTGTGCATATCATGAACCACTCAAAACCAAGAAAGTTAACATCAGCTCGGAAGAGGAGCCCAAGGAGGCTATCATTGGGGACTATTGGTTGGAAAAGGAAGTATCAAAGATCATCAATCTCTTATGTGAATTTGAGGATTTATTCCCACGTGGATACCATGAGTTGAAAGGTGTCCACCATTCATTGGGGAAATGAGGATAAGGTTGAAAGATGGTGTGCGCCCGGTTAGGAAGAGGCCTTATAGGATGAATCCCAACATGTGTGTAAGGGTTAAAGAATAACTAGACAAGATGATAGCATCTGGTATCATTGAGGCTGTGGAGGAATCAAAGTGGATAAGTCCAATGGTTATCAGCATAAAGAAGGATAGGTGAATTAGGATATGTGTGGATTACAGGGAATTAAACATTGTTTGTATCATAGATCCTTTTCCCACCCCCTTTACTGAAGAGATTTTGGAAGAAGTTGTTGGGCGCGAGGTCTATTCCTTTACGAATGGATTTTGGGGATATCACCAAGTAAGGATTGCCAAGGAAGACCAAGAAAAGACAACTTTCACCACCGAGTGGGGAAGCTTTGCATACATGGTCATGCCCTTTGGATTGAGGAATGCACCTCACTTGTATTTTCACGCATAGTGGTACAAGCATTTCAGGACTTCATCCACAAGTTTCTTCAAGTATATTTGGATGATTGGACGGTGTATGGATTGGTCAGGGACCATTGTGATAACTTAAGGTTGATGTTTGAAAGATTTCGATAGTTGAGGATCTCCTTCAACATCAAGAAATGTATCTTTGCAACTCCTTTTGGACGTTATTGGGGCATATCATATGTAAAGAGGGCTTACTGGTGGATCCCGTGAAGGTTGTAGTTATTATGGGGTTAGGGGAGCCTACCAACCAAAGTGTCATGTGTGGATTTCTTGGACACACTGGGTACTATAGAAAGTTCATTAAGGGATATGCCAAGATCACCATGCCTTTGGAAATATTGCTTAGACACAAGAGTTCCTTTCAGTGGGGAGAGGCACTACAGAGGGATTTTGACACTCTAAAATAAAGGCTTATCACCACGCCTATTCTATGATTCCCATCATGGGATAAACCTTTCCATGTCCACATGGATTCCTCTGGTACAATAATAGGAGTCGTTCTTGCTCAACCAGGAGAGGGGATTGTTGATCATCCTTTGTGTTTTGCAAGTAGAAAGTTGACACCAGTAGAACAAAATTATACAACGACCAGCATGAGGCATTGTCAATGATCTATGCACTCCATAAATTTAGGTAATATCTGCTGGCAACTCCTTTCATATTCTACACTGACCATATGGCCTTGAAGTATATGGTAAACAAAGCAAGGTGTTGCGAGGGCGCATATCTTTGTTGGGTTCTTTTATTTCAGGAATTTGAATTCAAAGTGGTGGTAAAACCAAGAAAGAACAATTGTGGGCGATCATTTATCAAAGATTGATTAAGGAGAGGATGCATAGAGTATCGAGAAACCATGCCGGATACAACTGCTTGAGGTTGTGGTGCGTGCCCGTAGAGCTAGAAGACATTGTTATATTTCTCAAGGAAGGTGTGGCACCCAAAGGGATGAATCCTCTAGAAAGGAAAAGGTTAGCCATATGTGCAATTTGTATAAAATGGGTCGTGATGAGGTTTTGCACCGATGTGTACTAGAACATGAACACATAGCTATAATAGAAGAGGCCCATGGTGGGATTGCCAAAGGACACTATGCAGGGAATGTAATTACGCGCAAGATCCTAGTCACTAGACTATGGTGGGAGATGATTCACCAGGATTGTATTGAGTTTTGTAAGGCTTGTGACCACTTTCAGCACCTTGGAAAACTTGGAAAAAGGGATGAAATTCCCTTGCGCCCCATCGCCAGTGCAAAACCTTTTGAAAAGTGGGCAATAGATTTTTTTGGACCAATCTCACCAGCTGCGTGAAGGACTAACTCGCGGTATATTATTACCTGTACTAATTATCTGACAAGGTGGGCAGAGGCCGTGCCCATTAGGGATTGCACCATAGCCACGGCTACTAGATTTTTATGGGAGAACATTATTAGCAGGTATGGGTTCCCATTAAGTTTAACAAGTGATAGGGGCACTCACTTCTTAAATGAAACAATCAGGATTCTATTAGCAAGAATTCATGGTAGCCCACCACAAGACTACCCCTTATCACCCTTAAGAAAATGGGACTGAGGCATTCAACAAAATCCTTAGTCACACATTGACTAAGATATGTGACGTGGGTAGGAAGGATTGGGATGACAAGGTGTCAGTAGTCCTTTGGGCATACAAAAAAATGTATAAAAGGTTGAACAAGGCCACACCATTTCAACTGGTGTTTGGCGTAGAGGCTATTTTTTCGATTGAATTTATGCTACCATCACTGCGTATAATGTGCGCAAGAGGGTTGGACGATGAACAAGCACTGGAAGAAAGAATTGATGAATTGATAAAGTTGGATGAAAGGCGCTCACTAGCAAGATGGATCCAAACAATTGAAAAAGATAAGAAAAAGTCATGGCACGACCACCACATTAAGAACAAACAGTTTGAGGTTGGCTAAATTGTATTGCTATATGATTCAAAATTTCTATGCCATCCTAGAAAGTTGAAGGTGCATTAGTTGGGTCCTTATGTAATTTCATACATCCTTGATTCGAGTGCATGCTAGCTATAAGCGCTGGATGGAACAAAATTACCTGGACACTTCAATGGGAGTAGGCTAAAGCCCTACTATAAATAATGCTTCTTGGTGTTTGTAAATAACGCAGATTCTGCTAGTTAGTTTAGAGTTTCCTTTTATGCTTTTCCTTTCTTGTTTTTCCCTTTCACATTGTTGTCTTGTTTTACACCTTGGGCGTTGGAAACCTTATTAATTTTTAAACTTATGATTATGTAGAGGACCGCACATTAACTTAGTGTGGGGTGAGGTGATTAAGAGATGCATGAAATTATTCTGCAAGAAGATTGAGTTGGTAGACCATTTGAACTGGTCCTGTTAAAAGATGCATCAGGAAGGTAGATGGATGAAAAAATAGAGTTCCATTGGAAATCCATGTACAAAAGAGAAAAAGTGCAAAAAAACAAGGTAGGCAAAAGAAAGAATCATAAGGATTAAGGAGGTGCCTTTGGTGTTGGTAACATGCGCGTAAAAGTATTCTAGTAAGATGGATTGTCTGTGTGCGAGCGAAGGTTGGGAAAGTTTTCGCGGAAGGATTGGGCGCGGATGAAAAATGTTTTGCACAAGGATTGGGTGTGGGTGAAAAACATTTCATGCAAGGATTGGGCACGAGGAAAAGCATTGAAGTCGGGCTTGTTTGAAAATTCCACATTAAATATTGTCGTACGGTGGTAGGTAGCCTAGCCTTTAATGCGTAAAAGTGGGAAAAGCTATAAATCTTTGTTAGGAATTATTATTAGTGCTCACATTATTATAAAAGTTAGATTATAATTATGTTGAGTTGATATTACAATTGTTATAATATATTGTTTTAACAATATATTATTCATAGAGTTTTGTTGTACCCGTAAAGTTATAAACGGGTAAGTGGTTTGTTGACTTTCCTATTTTATAGGAAGTCAGTTTTCCTATGTATATGGCTATTTAATAGCCTGTGTATGTAATTCAGAAAGGCTGAATACAATATCAATTTATATTTCTTTTGTTAATCTGTTGCTGCTCTTAGATTTGGTATCAGAGCGATGGCTCCCTGAGTTTGTGAGGGGCTGATTGTTTCTTGTTTATGGTCAGCCGTATTATGAGAGATTCATTTTATTAGTTTTTTGCAGTAATAGTTTATAGGTAGTTTATTGCAGACCTGGACGTGTCATCCTGCATAGATAAAAGTGGACGAGAGAAGTGTGTATGCGGCCTGATCCAGTGTATCTATTCTGCTGGAAGTGGGTTCGAAGTGGTTTGATATTCTGATCCTGCGTATTGAAGCATTATGTCTGCGATTTGAATCATTTTGCGTGCATAGTTGCTTGTGCGTATTTCATCATCTTTATTGCACACATTGTATCGACCGACCTGCGTATTTGCGTTGCGTCGCCATTTTGGTAATTGTGATCAGTTTTATCGTTGTTTTGGGCATTTTCATTTTTTTGCCGTTTTTGGACATACCGAAAAATCACAAAGGAAAAGAAAAAAATTTGCCATTTTTGGAAAGGGTCCGGAAAGAAGTTGGACTTAGAACTTAAAAGTGTTATATCTTTCACCTCGTAACTCAGATTGAGGTGATGTTTTTTTTGAAAATGTATGTTTTTAAAGATCTTTGCATTGATTATATGCTTTTTGCTGCTAGACCAATTTTTTATTTTTGGAAAATATTTCAAAAATTATATATATATGTATTTTTAAAAAAATTGTGTCACTTTTGTCTGGACGCACTTTCGCTTGTACGCGACGTCCATAGTGAGGGGGTGCATTATCGGTTGAAACCGACACCCAAGAGAATTGTAATATGAGCCTCAAAGATAAATTTGCTAACTAAGTAGCAAACTAATGGAGGAAGGAGGCATCGGAGGAAGGAGGTCAAAAAATGCTGACCTCTCATCCAGGTCACCAACACCGCCGGAAATGATTTGATATTGCACAGTGTGCGGTGTGAGTACTTGTTTTTGAGTATTGTTGTGTTCAGTTTCAACTTGGTGTGATTCTTTTTGAGTTCTGTTTTGTTTGGTATTTGATGGATGTTGGAAAGAGAAGCGCGAGATGGACATCGGTGATCCTCCCTGGCCGACTTGGTCCTCTAACTACCATACTTCGTTGGGAAGATGGTCACTAGGAGAATACGTTCACTAGCATTAGTGACCATGTGCGGAAGACCTAACTAGCAAGATCCATTCGAGTATGTTCTTCGATGCGGTTTGCTTCTCGATATCTATATGAGTGGAATTTCACATTGTGGGGGAATACATACCAATGTTCCATTCCCATTCTGCACTTGACTTAGTCAAGGAAAGCTTCCACAAGTGGCGGTTTTCTATCTTTGTTTGATATCAGTGGCGAAATCAATGCGATGACGAGACTACGATTAAGAACATTACGATTCTTATAGGAAGTAATGTGAGATTTTTTCAAATATATCTTCTATTGCGAGTTTGTGATATGCGAAGTTGTGTTTCCTACATAGTTCACGATGTATAAGCATAGTGATGAGCATGCACAGTAAGTCGGTTCATGGATCTTGAAAGGGTTTGTGGGAGGATCTAGAAAACCACACGAGGTCGACAGTTGATGAGGTTCCTGTCACATCAAGGTTTGTGGTAAGCTTGTTTAAAACCATGGAAGGAGAGAGCCTTTCTTTTGGATCAAGGTCATGAGTCACAGAGTTGGACATGCCACAGGGGTGAGCATACTGCAGAGGAGTGTGTGGATGTTTTTCTACCATGTTCGCACTAAGGGGGGGAATGTTAGGAATTATTATTAGTGCTCACATTATTATAAAAGTTAGATTATAATTATGTTGAGTTGATATTACAATTGTTATAATATATTGTTTTAACAATATATTATTCATAGAGTTTTGTTGTACCCGTAAAGTTATAAACGGGTAAGTGGTTTGTTGACTTTCCTATTTTATAGGAAGTCAGTTTTCCTATGTATATGGCTATTTAATAGCCTGTGTATGTAATTCAGAAAGGCTGAATACAATATCAATTTATATTTCTTTTGTTAATCTCATGTGCTCTTAGAAATACAAGGATGGGAAGTTCATTATTTTACTTTGTGAAAACAAGGAGAACAATTTTCTTTCAAGAGCTAGGGTTCAAGAGCTAACTCGTGCAAAGGAGAATCTTAGAAACTCATGCGCAATTGGTCCAGTTGATCTACAAACTAGAGCAGAAGTGATTCATGGGTGTGAGGAACATTGGGAAAGAGCACCATGATCAAAGGAGGAAAGTCAGAAATTAGGGTTTGAACTCTAGGGCACAGGGCGCACGAAGAAAACTCTCAGACAACTCGAAGGTAACCAGGGAATGAAAGCAAAGGGTAAAATGACAGCCATGAAACCAATTTATAAGCTGCATTACAGATAATCAAAAAGGGAAAGGGAAGGGAAAGGAAAGAATAAAGAAGATGAAATCCCCTGATACCAATGAGGAATGGTACTTAGAGATGCAATACCTGGATGGGGTTTTGCTAGGGAATATTTGAGTCCCACATTAGACGAGATGACCATAATTGATTACAATCACCAGTCAAGTATAATTGTGAAGGAAATGGCATTGGAGCTTGTGTACCCCACAAACAAATGAACACATGATGGGATGGCGATTTGTAATGATGTAGTCAAGGTGAAAATGGAGAAGGCGGGGCTTCTCTAGCTTTCTGAAAGTTACCCTAGTTCGGGAAGCCCAGTGCCTATACCAATGGTTAATAATGCACATACACGAATATTTATTCTACTTCACATGGTGTAAAATGAACATAACCCCACAATTAATCTCACACTTTACAAGCCTAAGTAAAGGGGACGCGATCTTAGACGACCTCCAGGATGAAGAGGCAATTAAGGAAACCATCGCATCCCAGGATTATAAGAAGGGATTGAGGTACTACGACATCACAGATATCAGTGATCCGGTGATGAAAATGGCTGCACACCTTGTTTCCAAGCTAAATGGACAAGAGAGGTGGACCCAAGTGAGCAAGCCCTGGTTGAATGTCTACAGAAAGGTCGTGGAAGGCACCATGTACAATATCTCCCAGTACATAGCAAACAAGATTATAAGCAGTGCAGAGAATAGAGGAAATATATTGTTTGGGAACATTTTATTAACCATTGTGTTCTTAGAAATCGGGGTGCTAGATGCATCTGATAAGTTTGTATGGGAGTACCCCGATGAAGACCCTTCACCCACGGACAGGTTCTAGAAGTATACTTGTGAGTCAATGATGGGGGTGCACAAGGCGCACTTGGATAAATGGTATACACACCTTAGGAATGCATTCGGGGTAGAATGGCGGATCCTAGAGAAACTCCCCACGGTGACTGAAGGAGAAGTGGAGTTTTGGTGTACCACACTTCTACATTGGCAGATTTATCTTGGTGAATGGAAATTGGAGTCCCTGGTCCAAACTCCCCTTCTCATTTACTACCCAATTCTTCTAAGCAAGAATAAATAGATATAAGGAGTCGAAGAAGTTAAAACTCAACTTGTCCACCCTTGACAGTGAACACAGAGAGATGAGAAAGAAGCTGGTCTACCTAGGGAAGCACACGTACGTTGAAAGATACGTGTTGCAGGACGTGCACATCGTAAGGCCACCGACCTTACCGATTGCTAAGAGCACTACTTGCTTAATCTACTGCGCATAAGGTAAAAGTTTGAGAAGGGAATGTACGTAGAAAATAAAATATCCATCCCAGATGACCCCATGGGAAGGAAGAATTCAGTGCCAAAGTGAAAGGAGAAAGAAGAAGAAGAAGAGGCGAACAAGGGGCGGTGGAAATTCGGGATGTAGGTACTATGGGGCTGAGTACCTATGTCTAGAAGAAGAGAAGAATGGTGGTAAAGGAAAAGACCCTAGAGCCTACGAAGCCACCATCCCTGAAGAACCTTCAGATGAAGAAAATATAGCATCCCCGACTCTAGAGTTTTCTGCAAGAGAAGAAGAAAAAGGAACGGAGGAACAAGGGTTTGAAGATATAGATGACCTGAACGCCTATGTAGGTGAAAGGGATGATGATGAAGGGGAAGAGTTGGAGGTGGATCAAGAGCCAATTGATATCCATGACTTGGAAGGAGAGGAGGCTAAGAATGTAAATGATGCCTTCATCTTTGTAAGGAGGAAAGGCACCCAAGGGAGGAAGGTGCACGTAGTGAAGAGGGGAGTGAAGGGGCTAGTACCAAGGAGCCAGATATGCCCAAGCTCACTCAGGAGGAGGTGAATGAAAAGGAAACAAGGGAGGCAGAGAAGATAATTGATGCCTTGGTCAATGAAGAGTTGGGGTGCAGCATAGAGCTTGTGCTTGGTGAGTTCAAGGAGTAGAGGGAGAAGAGTGGAAGTAGCACGAAAGGCCCAACTCTCTCGGTAATTGTTCCCAAGGGTGTGCGCATGGGAAGTAAACACATGGAAGGGGGAAGAATAATGATGGGTTACATTGATGACCCCAACAAATTTTTGCGTGCGTGTTTCCAAAGTACCGTGCCCACCAAGGAGCTCACCACCATGGAGTCCTTTGACCCTGAGGGTGGATACCCATGAATGAGGAAGATGCTATCTTGGGCATTTGACTCCCACCTCGATGAGCTGAATTTGAAATTAACCAAGGAGTGGTATTGAAGTTGTCTGAAGGAAAGGGGGACAACCCCATTATAAACACGCAGCAACTATTGGATGATTAAGTGTGCAACGTGCTAAACAAAGTCTCAGTGGAAATTGAGGCTAGGATCTTGATAGAAATGATAGGGTTAGAGTCTTGGAGGACCTATTGGAGAAGAGGAAGGAAGAAGTGGTGAAGCTAACGAAGGATCTTAGCCTTGAGAAATTAATCAGTGGTCAACTGCAGAGGGATCTTCAGGAGGAAAAGGCCAGGGTGCGTGAAGTTTCTAAGAAGGTAGAGCTCATCTCCCAATCGATTATCATGAAGCACCCAGACCTTAACTCTCCTACGCAAAAGTATAGATCCTCCCTAGAGTGCCTAGAGGACTTGACTCGGATCCTCACCATGGAGAGGCAGCCCTTGGCATTAGAGTCGGTAGAAGAGGTAGTGGCACGCTTGGAGAAAGAAGACAAGTTGAAGGTCGTCACGCTCGTGGCCGAATACAACAAGGTGCTTGCTGACGTAAGAATAGTTGCACAAAACCACGGGGTCACTTGTGACTACTATGCAAATATAGAAAATTAACAAGCATACTACTTGCCAAAGGATGAAGGCTGAGTTGAAGGAATTCAGAGAAAGAATAAGGGCAATAGAGCCAGTGGGAAAGGATCATAGCCAAGGTAGAAAAGAAATCCGAAGCCATTGAGAACCGGTGAGTCTCAATCAAAACCTAGCTAAAAGAGCTCTATAAGGTCATCACAAGGAAGATGGATGCCCTAGAAGATCACGCTAAAGAACTGGAGACTATGGTGGAAACCATTACCACACAAGGGGAGGGGCTAACTTATGATGAGGTGAGCACCTTGGTTGGTGACATTTGCACTAAAGCATAGAAGGAAGTCAGCGCTTGGAGTACACTGGAGGCCAACCTCTAGAAAAACTTTCCCCTCCTCCTTCTTTAGGAAATTTTCCCCTATTCTTTCTCTTCCCCTTTCTTTATTCTTTCCCCCCATTCTTTTCCAAGGCAAGGCCTTGCATTCTTTATACTACATTCTTTGAGAAGGTTCCTAAGGACAGAGAATAGGTGAAGTGTGGGGTAATTTCGGGACCCTATTTTAGCTTCCAAATCTTAAGGGCGCGTAGGCGCGCATGGCCGGAGGCGCGCAAGTGTAGGCACATAAGGTAGAGTTCAAAAGGCTTCTTGAAGAACCCAGGATGCACACACTACATGAAGAACAATTTGGGACTTAGCCATTTTTGGCCTTTGGGATAGAACACATGAAGAACGTGTTCCATTTGGATAAGGTTCCATCCTGGTGACAGGGTGTCTGGAGGGAATATACCTTGTGATAGAAAGATCCAAAAAGTTAATCATGACATGGAGAGGCATGTGCCCGAGGTGACCCACACCTTGACACTTGGGGCCAGATCTGAGGCTGCAGAGGAGTTTGTTAGAGCTCAGAGGCCTATTTATACATGCGCCCTTGACAAAGAAAGGAAGAAAAAAGTGAGGTAGTGGAGCTCTGCAGAATTACTACGAGAACTATGGGATGAAAATGGGTACAAAATTCCAGTAAGGATGTAATGGGGAAATGGGGAGTGAAAGTTTTGTCTTGTGAGAATACATGTATGGATCCACATATGGTGCATGACTACGGTATACCTTCTGTAATCTTTTATAAGTAAACACTATGAATGAATGTGATAAGGTTGCCATGAGAAATGTATTAAGACTCTTTCTCTTTGTATTATTTGCATATTTCTATTGTACTTCTATTCTTATATAATCGTGAATCTTACTTAAATGGTTAAGTATAGTAGTAGATTTACAACTCTTAGTTCTATTATTTCTATTGTGTGCTTTGGTTCTATTATGACTGAAGGGGTGTAGAAGCCGTCCTGAGCTCTATAGCCCTTCATGTCTATTAAATCACTAAGTCAAAATCATGAGCTATGCCTTCCACTAGACTCACATAAAAGAGAGACTCATCTCCCTCTCACGTGCCTCGGGTGAGCACCCAACATGGCTGGGGATAGTCAGCGTGCATGAGATTACCTTGTTCTTAATGGGTGCAAAAGTGACTACAAAAGGTAAATTATCATGCATACATTCTAAAATCATACGAGTATTCATTACACCAACATACCCATTCGGATAACAAAATAAACATCATACGTATAGTATATCTTATCCATAATATAAAGAAAAAGGCACTAGGTTTTACACCTGAAAAATATATTTAGAATAGAACCATATATTCATGTTGACCATAGTTCAATAACCACATTACATTCACAAGATCCATAATAGGCCAATATAGAGATCTAACTCAGGTATCAATAGTTCTAGCTATTCTCCCTTATTCCAAAAATTTAGTAGACCCATCCCCCTAGATGTGTTGCCATTCCTACATTCATCTAATGAGAACTCCAATCCCTAGATCCTCCTATTATTGTTTCAAAGATTTACCTTTTCCTCTCTCCATTTTGGTGTGTCTTCCTCATGCTAGAGAATATCTATAAATACGTTCGGCACCCACCGCCATACATTCCTTAAGTATCGATTAGTTGCCAAGTGTCAAGGTGGTCCTCCAATAGAGCATGCTTATTCAAATAGGATCTCTCCACTTTATGAAATTATGTATTTTGGAATGTTCAATGCATGGAATATTCTTCCCTTGACCACCAGTCAGTCACCAGTGCACTTTATCCACTCAACATGCCTAGTCGGGTCACATTTTTCCTCAAGTGCCTCTTGGAAAGATGACTATGACTAATTCCTAAAATCATTTTGTTTTCCTTGTGCGTGCATCGTGGTTTCCAATAAACCCTTCTAAAACCTCATATTCTATGTGCTTTCCCCGTGTTCCCATTCTCTTCACTGGTCCCACGCGCACATGCGTCTTTGGGAATTTGTCAATATTCTAAGGCTGAACAATAAGTGACTATACTCTATCAATATTTTATAGAAATTTCAAGTGGTATGAAGTTGGTATTAGTTTTTGGAAGAATGGAAAATCATAATGTTGAAAGAGGTCTTAAATGTCTTCAATCTATTTGAAATATTAGAATGGGTATGAGGTTTGATTAAGGCATCAAGTGTAGTTATTGAAAGAAAAAACAATATGATCATCCATCTTTAGATTAGTTGAGAAAGGTGCTAAGAAGTGTTTCTCTGAAGTGTACCAAGCAAGTTTTTTCTATCAATGAAGTCTTCTCTGAAGGGGAACAAGGTTATTGGTTTGAAGGTATGTCATCTTGTCTAAATTTTATCCTTGAGTCTTGATCGAGATATTTTAGTATGTGTCCCAAGTTAGTGAGTAAAGGTCAAAGATGGTTAAGGTTGTATTGAAATTCATCAAATGAGATGTGTATTTGAGTAAAGAAAACACATTACAAAGGATATTTTGTGATCCCAAGATGGTAATGATTAAACCAAAAATATAGGTTTAGTATCTTTGAAATGAAAGTTGTATCATCTCTCATGACTTGTGAAGATAAGGGGAACATTAAGGATTTTAGTTCCTTTGAAGAAAGATGTAGTAGGGTATGGAGTTATATGAAGATGGCTATGTCTACAACAAGATGCAAAATTGTGGATGATTTCAAAGTCATAACATCAAGGTATGTATTGTGTCTTCTTATAGAAATATATGAAGAACTAAAGTATATTGCATAGGCATGACATGAGAATATATTTTTGAGGATAATTATTGAGTGTATGTATGGATGAACTTGAAACCTATGACTAGAGAAGAGAATATAGGTTTTTACAGGCATCTGCAAGAGGGTGTACATATGGTGATTGCTTTGGTTTTGATCCATGTTTAAGGTTTTCAAGAAAGGTAAGGCATTACCTTGATACAAGGAGATTGGTATCAGAAAGACAATAAATTTTGTAGGTGTGTGTTTCCAAGGAAGAACACCAAGTCAACAAGGTCATGAAGCATGAAAAATAGAGTATTTTGATGGTGCAAGTCATCATAAAGCTAAGAAATATTTATAGGTGTCCTTGAATGTAGGGATAGATTGTTCAAGTTTGATTTTCTCAAGTTGAAATTATATGAGGTAGTGTAGGTCTTGATATAACATTAGAATAAGGTGTCTTGTAGACAAAGAAGACATATGACCTCCTAATTAAAGGTATAATTTTATCATGTCTTGAGGACAAATTTGGGCTTAGTGAAAGAATCTAATGTATGAGTTGTGTAAAATGAATTTGTATGGCTTTCAAGGTAGTTTGAGGACCTCATGAGACAAGGGAAGATAGAGATGATTTTCATTCAGGTACACAAGTATTATGAACTGATAGAGAAAACATGAAAGGATTCTTAGATCTATGATGTAAAGTTAGAATAAAGATAAAAATCTATGGAACTCGGATAAGGATTAGGAGAGGTTATCACAGTGTGTTACATGTCCAATATAGTCCATCAAGGCAAGGGAACTTGAAGGCTCATTTATATTGAAGAGGTGAAGAAATTTATATTGTAGGACTTGTAATGATTGATGTTATGCATGATTGATTGTTTCTATGGTATAGTGGCTATGTCAAGACAATGAATGTGTAAAAATGCAAACAACATGTTTATGGAGGTTATTTGAGATAGGGGAGCTTGTTTTGTCCCTCAACTAGGTGTGCTAGTTTTCAAGAAATCGAGTAAAGGAGTGAAATGATGTGTAGAAGTATAGGTTGCAGGGGAAAATCATGTCATGGGATATAATATATGAGATAACATGAGAAGAGGACAAAGATCACTGAGAAAATCTTTTAGGATAATGATTTATGATATAACTCATCTCAAGGCATGATTGTAAGGTAAGATCCCATATTTTTTCATTTTTAGTTAAAGATGATGGTAAAAACATAGGGGGAGCTATAAGGTGATATGAATTTTTTTTTGGGATTATAGAGAATGGAGTAGTTGGCTTAAAATGCACTGAAGATTTAATTTAGGGATAATGGTCCTAAAGGAGGATTTGATAGCATTAGAGGAAGATTTTGTGGTTTTATAATGAAACAGACCAAGAAGGGAGTTGTATATCATGGATGAAGACAAAATATGAGAATATTAGTTTAGGGGAGTTGGTTTTCATTCATTTTCCAGGTCTATGGATCTCTATGCTTTATTTTAAGGTTGAAAATGAGCAAGTACAATCCAAGGGGGAGCCATTTGAGAAAATAAGTGTCTAGTGCTTTTTTCCATTGTGTCATGTTCTGTGTTGTCTTTTTCCATGTATAGTTATCATTATATCATTTTTCATATATGTAAAAGGGGAGAGAAGCATCATAAACATGGAAAAGGTCATGTAGGGGCTGGTATTGTTGGTTACCATTAATGTTAATGAAGGTGGTTTCCATTAATGACAAAGGGGAGATTGTTGGAAATTGTGTCTTAGTGTTTTCATTGATGTCAATTACATTGATGGAAAAGGGTGTCATGGTTTCATGTCAATCTCCATTTTGTGTTAGTTAAATGTCAAACATGAAGGTTGATTAGTAGTGTCATGTTTGGTGATTTTTAATTAGGTCTTGTAGCATGGTTTATCTTGCATAGTCACTATATGAGATCTCCAAAGTTATTTGAAGGGTTTCATAATCTAATTCATGGTCCTAAAGGTGAGTTATAGGTGTTAATTATTATATAATGAGTCTTCATGGTCATTTCATGAGATGTGTGGATTAAGTCGGTCATTCTAGACCTATTCCTAGTCCTAGAGCATGTGGCTTGGTATGGTGACTTGATATTTGGAGATGATCAATATTTTTAGATCTAATAAAAGCATGGTGATGAGTTATATGACAAGTGTGATGATTTTCAGTCAGTTCTCAAATGTGTGATAGTGTTTCATGGTCTTTGGGAAGCAAACCAATGAAGAAAAGTTAAGTAAGAACATGTAATTCATTGTCGATAGATATTTTTAAAAATATTTGAGCTGGATGGTGTGTATAGAAATTTAAAGGATGTTTTCATTATGCTTCATGAAAAGTTTCAAGTTATAATGAAGAATATTTTGTAAGATATGAAGTTCTATGTAAACCAGGTTTTCTAGAGTGTGTTTTGGTGCTAAAAATTAACCTTCTGATGCTCATTGTGAATTGTGTTATTTTCATGGGACATAGATATTTTGGGAGATTTTTATACTAAGCTAAGAATATTTTCCAAAAATAATGAGGTTGTTTGATCTCTAGGTTTTTATGAACGATCGTTAAGAAGATAAGTTGCTTTGAAACCCTAGTTAAACCCTAACTCAAAGCGACTTGGAGAAAAAGGAGTATATTGTTCCTATTTTGATTCCTTTTAAAAATTTGATTATTTTATGTTGTATAGGAATCCTCAATATTTTCATAAAGGTATGGTATAACATGTGATTTGTATGTGGGCCCCACTCAAAAATTCTTGTTTCCATATATCTTTAGTTTGTAGAAATAATTTCCATACAAGTTAATGAACAAATTAACATTGTTTTTATCTGGGAGATGTAATAAATTTCCATGATAGTTTCATATCATGGTTGAGGTGTTAAAGTGCAAAGTGTGCCCTATTTATGAGGACTGGTTTTGGGACAGTTTGGAGCGATGTATGTGGTAAAAGTAGATTTTTTAGAGCTACAAGTAGATTTTTGACTTGGTTCAATTTTTTTCATGATCCTGGTTCTAATATATTTACAATGACATATAAAACTTGAGTTTTTACTAAGGGATGGGAAGTTATGATATGTTCTTTGAAGGTCAATTCTGAAAGATGCTTGGTTAAGCATGGTCTTGAGTAGCTTCATGAGGTTTGGTGATTGTTATGAGTTTATTCATGATTGTTGAAGGTTTTAAGTTCTTATAAAACATTTATATGGGTTTTACATGATTTATTTAAGCTTGGAAGTGACTTTGGAGGTGATGGAGAAATTTTGTCTCAAGACTGGTTCTTTAACCCTAGAAGCCTAAATGAGTAGTTTCGAGATTGACTGTAAAAGGACTTCCACTTGAATTTGGAAGGAAATGTAAGATGTTATGGAAATTATATTAATATATATTAATAAATATGTATGGTTTGTCTCTTTATGATCAGTTTTAATAGGTGAATCAACTCATTTTGTGAAGACCAAGTTTGATTATTTTCAAGACAAGATTTCTCTAGCTAGAAGATGGAGGTAGAAGTCTCATGTTTTGGATTTTCTGGTGCTTGATATCTATTGGAGAGAGAATAGGGATGTATTTTTACCTATTGAATGAATTTATAGTTCTTTAATGTACTATAAATGGTACAAACGAATTGAGTTTCCAAATTTTCTTTCCGGTAGCTCATTTTGGTGAAAATAAAAGTAAGTGTAGTTTCCATTGACAAATGTTTCATGAGGTATAGAAACCATGTATGTGTTCCACATTTTAGTGAATTTTCAATGATTTTTACATGGTAGAGTTAAGTTGTTATGGTGTGATCTATAGCATGTTTGGTGAAGATGGTTCTTAAAAGTAGATGTTTTATGAGGGAAATGGTACGTCGTGATAGAGTTATGAATAATTTGATTGGTGAAAGTTAATGTTTGATCATATATGATGTTTTTATGTCATATTTGACATTTTTAAGCCTTTGGAGGATTGAAAAATTATGGTGATGAGTTTTGAGGTCTTTGATGAGTCAGGTGATGGGGTTTTGAGCCATTTTTAGCTTGTTTGGTTGTCTTGATGAATGACCAATTTACATGGGTCCATTTTATGAATGTGTATGAGTCTAATATTATTATTTTAAGTTTTACTGGTTGAGATATTGAGTTAGGACGGACCTATGTTGTGTTTTTTAATTAAAAATCATATAAAGTGTTTGTTTGGTTCATTTTTGAACTAGTTTCGTGGAGGAAAAACATGACCTAGATGAGGAAGTGAAATCTATTCAAGGGCATCAAGAGAGAGATGAGGATTCATTTAAAAATATTATTAATGATGATGAGAATGTGTATAAGGTTTTGAATCCAAATCAATCCATGAAATAAGAAGAATAGATCAAGTTGAAGGAGAGAGAAGTGAAGAGGGTTTGAAGGTGTAATGAGTTGAATTTTGGGATCAAAATAAGCTCTGAAATCAATATATTTTCAGTGGTTGTTATTATGAAAAATCTTTTGTGTTGATTAATATTCATGTAAGTCTCTTGTTGTGAGTCATATCAACAAGGGTTTAGGGGTTGGTGTTCCTTGTGGGGTTGATGCCTCATTAAAGAGATATCTTGTGATGTGTAATATTCACTTGAGTCCTTTATTTGTGAAATATAAACAAGGGTTTTCAGTGGGTTTTCTTCCCCATGAGGGTTTCCCACTTACATATTGTGTCTATGTGTTCTCTCTCATGTTTCATGTTCATTTGAATGTATGGTGCACACTTAATAAGCTAATATTAAATGTATATAATTGAATAGATGTTGAAAAAATGGTATATGAAGTAGGAAATTTGTAGGATTGATTCAACCCCACTCTCAATCCATTATGATTCTAACACAACTACTTCTATCCATTGATCATATCATCCCTCTATTAATAAGCGTGACAAGTCCACCATTATTTGAAACAATTCTCTCCTTAATAATAAACATCCATTTCATGCCCACATTTTTGGGACCAATAAAATCACACATCAACTTATAGGAAATAAAAAGTATTTATTCATCAAGTAATACAAAAATCATAACAAAATCAATAATCAAAATAAACCCAATAACCAAAAATCTAAAAATAAAATAAAATTAAAAATTCCACACAAATAAACAAATTAAGTATAATGAAAAGTGTAAAAATACATCGATAAAGAACTCAATATTCCCCTACACAAGACAAATTACAAGACAAGTCTAAATCACTTTTTGAGTATGATATCACCATGACCATTGAACTTCGAGTCAATATTACTTTGAGAAGAAAAAAACTCTGGTCTCCCTCATTAAAGAGATCAAGCATATCATTGTTGGGCCCTATGACGGTGGGTGATATTTTTGGTACCATATCCCGACTCCATCCCATATTAAACTCTATCTATCCCCATTCCATCCACTATCGTGTCTCCCTTGATGCTAGAACACATCTTCTCCATTTATTATTTTCCTTTCACGCATTGTCTAAAATCCAAAAACATTAACACATGTAAAAAACCCTACACATTGTATAGCTCAAAAATCCAAAATATCAAAATATCCATAATTTAAAAAAATATTAAATCCCCAAAAAAATTGAAACATATAAAAAAATCAAAAATCACAATAAGGCCTCGCATCACATGGATTTTCTTTCTTTTCTTTACATACTATTTCAAATCACCCATCATTTTCATCCCTTGATGATCTTTTTATTATTCTATAGGTACTCATTGTTATGCAATGCTCTCTATTGTATCTCTTTGACCTCTTATTTAATTACCTTTGTAAATTAAAGAGTGATTGTCCTCTTAGAGATCCTATCACTATCATACATTTAATAAACTTGTTGTGAAGACCTTTAGGGATATCCATTGACACTAGCTAATGTCTTCAACACCATCACTTCCACATCCTTTTTCAAGCCATTACTGGTTCTTAACCTATTATCAAAATAATTTGAGAGAGATGAATATATTTTCATAAAACAATCACACAATAAAAAAATCAAATAAAATAAAAATAAATATATATATATATATATCTCTATGGGTATTTCCAATATCTCTATTAGGGCTATAGATGCTGGATGAAAGTAGATCAATGTTGCGACTAGAATCAAATACATCTCTGTCAAGGATATAAATTCCTAGTTGATACTGGAGTAGTGTACAACTCTCCTCCCATCCTCCATTCACCAATAAAATATCAAAATCAATCATTCCTACACATTGGCTAGTTTTTATTCACTTACTGCCTATCAAATCTTCACTCTAAGAATCAATTAACTTTTCATGTATGCACATTGGATCCCAATGAGAAACAAGACTAATATGTTACCAAGTGTTGTTTGGACCTTGTTCACACTCTTGTTTTAGTCCATACTTTATATCACAATTTGTACCTTTAGCTCATCAATTTTTTATCACAAGTATCCCAACTAAATTTTCCATATCCATCCTTAACATTCACACTTTTTTTCTTCAATTTTCAAAACATCCTCGTGTATAAATTTCCTTTTTACCATGTCTAGAGGAAACTTTGTCCCCATTTCAATAAACAATCTTGTACCTATTTCTATCATATGTTCATTTACCATTTTTTTGTCACACATTATGTTTGGGCACCCTATGGCCAATAACAACATGTCACTTATACCACATAAGTGTGACACCTTGGGAATTTCCTTTGGTGAAATCTGATTTTTAGTGCCATGGGAGAATTTTTTTGTTCACAAGCATCTTTTACTTGGAAGTATGGTCACTCCTTCTTATCCTGGTCATTCCTTGAGTTCATAGTCATGTCATACATGTTATTTTTGTCCTTGATCCATCTTTTCCAACTCTTATATATTCACACATGCATATTCCCTTTTGTATATTCCTACCTCTTATTGGGGGAATCTTACTACATTGTTCTTATGTACATTGTGTTGTAAAACCTAGAAAATACAAAAACATAGGTAGAGCTTAGAAAATACTAAAACATTTGTAAACCATGGAAAATTGAAAAACATTAGTAAAAGCTAGAAACTACAAAAATATTGGTATAACATTGAAAATCCAAAAACATTCGTAAAACATGGAAAATGTAAAAAAAAATGGTAAAACTTAGAAAATACAAAAAAATCGTAAAAAAAAGAAAATCTAAAACATTGGTAAAACCTAGAAAATCTAGATACATTGGTAAAACATAAAAAAATCAAAACATTTAGAAAATCCAAAAACATGGTAAAACCTAGAAAATCAAAAAAACATTGGCAAAACAAAAAAATCCAAAAACATTAAAAACACCTAGAAAATACAAAAACATCACATAATCTAGCAAAATCCAAAAACGAGTGTCTAACACAAGAACTTAAAATCAAAATATAATCCCCATAAAATAATTCTACTTTAGTGCTCACTCATTCTAGTGCATGACATGCAGATCATCATATGGTATCCTTCCATCAACAAGTTAACATGCTTGTTATGTCTTCCTCTGGGAATATAGTGTTTCTCGGGACATAATCATAATGCACATTTTATTATATCTAGACTTCCTTATTCCTCATCCATCACCCCAAAGTGTGAATCCTCACTTAGGGCACCATCTTAACCCTTTTTGTATAGCTACAACATTTGGGTACTGCGCAACAAGATAACAAAAACACTCATTGATACATTATTGAACATTGCTTGTTTGAATCTATTTATTAGTACTTATTTGATTTCTTGTTTATTTAGTTTCTCACATTGCATTTCTTTATAATTTACTTTGGGTCAGTCTATAACATCTCACAAAAATTTGTATTATGGATTTTTATGTCAGCCTACCTATTCTTATATGCTTACATTAAACAAGAGGTATCTTAAGTCGTAATAATGTGCAATCTATAACGTAATTTCCCATTTATAGTCCCTCCTCATCACACCTATCCATCCCACACCATCATCTATCTTGCTTCCCATTATAACTAACATTTTCTATTTATTTTACCCTATCACAACAAGGCCATCCAAATACCTTGTTTTTACCCCTACCTCCGTATATATATCCCTTGTTGTGGTTGTTTTGACCGTCATGATGGCATATCAACTCCCGTGATGGATTTTTATTTTGACATGATAAATTTTTCTCTCTTTTGAGCATTGATCACCTTCTTTTATTATCCCATTGATGCCCAGGGAGGAATCATCTATCCTAATAATTTTTCTTCCTCCTATGCATAGTAAAATTTTCTATTGTCTTTGAAATGGCGTCATTTACATGACATCACGTCAAAGAGGGAAAATGTAGATGCCTAATTTATGTTGCGTAATTTTAATCATATAATTTCACTAATCACTCTTCTTCCCATCATCACAATATAATTTATGACCTTATGTTAATTGACTAATATTCCCCATCAACATCAATTAATTAATGAATTTCCATTAATTAATTAACGTATTTCCTCCTAGATGTCAAATAACATCACTTCTTTAGTTAAAATCCACTTTCTAATTAATGTATTACCCATTATTGATTAATTTATCTAATTCTCATCTTTTATTTAATTAATAACCCTTTATTAATTATATTCTTATCTCTTTGACTTAGGGGTTGTATAAAGGGTGCTTCACCCGTACATTTGTCGATTGAAAGGTAATGACCCGAATCTCTCTCGTGGATTTTGGAAATGCATGGATTGATGGGGGCTTCACTTTCTTGGGGGTTTAAATTATGGTTTCTGAGGAAGTTATATCTGAGATAACGGGTCTGAAAATGGATGGGATTGAAATTTATAAGGATAAAACCTATAAAAACATGAAATTGATAATTTTTTTAAGTGGGGGAGAACATTGTGGCTTATGATGATGGTATTGCCAAAACTTTCCTCCTAAGTGATGGTTTGATGTCTATCTTGTGGTTATGAAATATTTGACCTTAGAGGGGAAGTTTTAGAATATTTTTTCACACCATCTCTCTATCCTTAATTTCTTTCATAGAGGATAGACCATGAGCTTGGCCTTCTTCCTTTATAGGTCCTTGTTTTCCACTATTCAGGACTTCAAAAATAAGTAAGTTGACATCCCTCTCCATCAAGGTTGGATTCTTTTGCTTTTAAAAAGAAATAATATTGTTATCCCTACCTAGCCTAGAAAAACTATGAACCCAAGTCGATCAAGAAACCTTACCTTTAGCCCTCAACTGCATGAGAAAAAGGAAAGAGAAAGGCCCCTTTGAGGGGGTTGTGGATGCCCTATGTAATCTTAAAAAGGGGGTCCTGAATGTGGGAGAGAGTTCTAGTAAAAGGATCAGGATTTTATGGATTGGGAGGCTTCACTGCTGCGTGTTTAATCAAATGTTGACACTATCCTTACTATTAACAAGAATCTCATACAAGAATTGAAGGAGTGCCAACACAAGATAGAAGTCTAGAACAAGAGAATTGGGGGTATTCAAGTGGATTTTGTGATGCAGGAAGAGAGGATCTCCATTTCATAGGATCAAGTGACCAAGAAATGAGGCTCATGATCAATAGTTCCAATAGTGATGATTCTAAGACTGAAGAGAGATTTGACATGGAAGTGGAAAATACCCAGTTTAATGACAAGGAGGAGGCTAGCATAAATGAGCTGTGCATACTCAAACTGAGAAAAAGGAGGAGAAAATACCAAAGCATGTGATCATAAAAGTGGCTATTAGGAAATATGGTGGGCCAAGTACCAGAGCCCACAATAAATCCATGGAGAACTAATTGTTGGCATTTGGTTGACCTTCTTCTTTTATTTCTATTGGTTTCTCTTTTATGTTGTTTTTTTTTCAAAATATGTACTAGTCAATATGCGAGACTTTTTAGAAGTATGGCTTTGTCTTGTGGTGGTCTGTCGTCAAGTATTTTTGACTTAGCCTCCATGGCTCTTTGATGGTTTTTGTCTGAAAATGACTTATTTTTTTATGGGTTTTTTTGGTCCCCATTTGAAAACCAAACTCTTTTTATCTTATCTAAAAAAATTATATTCTTCTCTCACCCCCTAAATCCACTAATTTTCTAATGCATTTCCTCTAACTAGCTTCTACAAGCTAATTGTTTCCTATTAATTAATCCCAAGTGATTAATTAAGTCTCCTCTAACTCTCATGGGTCATTAATCTTAATTAATTACCTCTAATCATGTTTATCCACTTCTAATTCTACATCTCCATTATCTCACATTCACTAAGAGTTGCATTTCTCCCAAAGAGGAAATCTATAAAGGCAACCTAGTACCTCCTTCCCAAAACACACCATGTCCTTGTAAGACATACACAACTATTTCTCATAAGAGTATTTCTATAGTAGAAAGCTTAAAAGTGAGAAAACCCCTACTTGTTGAAGTAGTAAGAGAAGAATCAAACATGGATTTTGGGCCATTTTGAGGAGATATCTTCCTTTACCTAGATCCTTGATGTAAAACCATTTTTGGCTTGCAATTGGCTCACAAGTATACCCACGTATACAAGTATATCCACAAATAAAAGGGAGGTTTGCATGTATTATGTCTATTTTTAGGCAAGTTATTTGATTTCATTTCATTTTTTAATTATGGTGTATTTAATTATTGAAATAAGTTAGGATTTACTTAGTGTTGAATCCTTAGTTTACTTTCATCTATTTCATTAGTATACATGCAAAAGAAATAACTTGTGAAGTGAGTGTAGTAGTAACATTACTAATCATGGAATTGAATGTGTTATCATAAGAAGGTAGAGGCAATACAACATGATAAGCATGTTGATCCTTTGAAGTAGATTTAGGATTATTATGTCCAGGAAGTGGGTCATTATATACATTGATATTTAGATTATCATCAGCAGCTTTTAGATTCAGTGGGATCATTACATTCAATATCACCATTATTAATAAGATATTATATATCATGACAAAATCTAATACGGTGATTATTGAAATGACCAACACATTATGGTAATCACAATGGGCATTAACATCAAATATTTTACCATAAGGTGCACTTATAACAAACTCAAGTAATGGAGGGAAAGACAAAATATTACACTCAAGTAATTGTTTAAAGACTATTTGTGTTACACAAGGTAAACGAGTGAATTATTGACAAAAAGGTTATAAGTGTAGCTTTTAGGTTGATATATAACATTGAAATTGGTTTTATATTCATATTTTTCATATTAGGTTTATGATTAAAATTATTTTTTCCTTGAAACTTTTTATTAGAAGTGCTAGGAGGATTAGTGACGTATTTTAGCTTATTCATGTTAAGGATATTAGCTTTACGTTCTTTTAGAGTGTGGAATATATGATCAAATGAGTTGATATTTTCAAAGATAACTGATTCTTGTAAAGGTACAAGAATACTCTATGTAGTTAGATCCTATAATTCACTATCGACCAAAATATTATTCATCTTGGGAAGTATGGTCTTATAACATTGAACATAATCATCGATGGGATCATTTTAACCTTGTCACATTTAATCCATCTGAGAATAAGATAATTTTAATTCCAAAATGAGATCGATTTTCATTTTTTTGTGAAACTTGTTACAAAATTAATAGTTAAAAGAATTTAATCATGATTTTTCATTCATTTTATGCATCTTGATATCTTAAATCTTATCAAATTTGATCTACTAGCTATCTCTAATAATTTATAGGAAAATCCAAGAAACACTTTGTCAAAATAATGCATTTTTCCTAAAGATGATAAAATGATGGTTAACTCCTTATATTTATTCAATTGGTATAATTTCAAACTTAATTTATTGAAGGATAGACACTTGGTAGTAAATGGTACCTTTCAAGTTCTAATTTGGCCATATATTTTCTTATACCGATAAGTAACAAGTGTAATGTATTGGCGTTCCCACGTCTCATAGTCCTTCAAGTTTGCATCTCCCCTCAAAGGATTCCAAGATCTGATTGACAATAAGTTTCCCTTGAGAAACACGGTGAAGATCAGAGAGCTAGATGATCCCAAGTTTTTTTCAAAACTTCATTAGCGATGTTGCATCAATTTGAGACATATGGAAAATTGGAAACATGTCACCAATCCAAACTCAAGGCCTTCTTAAACTTATTTAAAGGTTAAGATTCACCTCCCAAGCCTATAACAATACTAATGATCAACATCTCGCACATGATAGGATAAATGGAACTCATCGGTACACCTTCACCTCTCAAGGAACTTTACTCATTCATGTCACTAATGGGAGACAAGTGGTAGAGATCATCTCAATCATACCCTCTAAGATATTATTTCCCTACATGTTCTTTCCCCACACCCCCATGTCATTGATGGAGGACACATGGAAATATAAACACGTGATAGATATTCACGAGGCTGGATATTGTTTGATAGAGCTTGTCACTAGCTTAAATTTGATGGATTTACTTGAATGAAAATATAATCTCAAGGATGTCACCATGATGGTTGAATAAGGACTAGTTATTTAGCCATAACTTTTGACTCAAGAATATTTTTGACCCAAAAATAGTGTCATTAAAAGTGTAATCTAGAGGGATTCACGTAGAGATTATTTTAAGAGAGTTTCATTGAGGGATCTAAGAGATTTTTTTAGGGTTAAATAGTTTTTAAGGGACTATACCCTGTTATAAAAATTTCTCAAAAGCCAGATAGAGAAAAAAATACATTCCATAGTTTTGAAGGGACTATACCCTATTACAAAAAGGCTCCAAAGCCAAATAATGCAGTAAATACATCAAGTTTGGATCAACATCCAGATTATACATGAATATCCAACTATAGTTATCCAAGAAACTATACAAAAGGATCAAAATAGTGACAAAACTGCAACAGAGAAGTATGAAAACAACATCCTAATAAAGAACAAAATAGAAAACCATAAGTAAGGACAATCCTCTTCAATTGTCTGCTTTGTCAATATTTGTCTTGAGAGATTTTAATGACCTCATTTTGGGCATTTTTAGCTTGTTTTCTCTTACTTATGATGCTCAAATTGGTTATAATTATTTTTAAGAGGTTTTGAAAGGTGTTTATAACTAAAAGATGTTGATTTGGCCCTACATAAACATAGAAAAATGGTTTAAAATAGGTTATTGAACTAAAGATAACTTATCTAAGTGAAATTGTGATATTGTCAACCAAGTGGTAGTGTAATATTCACCTTAATCTATTGATCTCATGGGATTGGATTGGTGTCTTCTCTAGGATCAATCCTAAAAAAAAATTGATCTCTAAGCACTTAAATTTTTATCACATGCTCTTCCTAGATATTATGGATCATAATAACACTTGAGATATCCTAAGAATATGTCAATGAGTGGTTTTGGGTGAATATATTTAGTTGGAGAATATTCTAGAGCCTTGAGATCTTTTTTTTAAGACATAAAAATGGATAAAGGAGATATTTTGGAAAAAAATTTATTCCATTCTCTATTCTCTCCTTCTTTTTCTATAAATCTAGTTTAGATCTATTGTAAAGGGACCCTCTCTCAAGTGTAAAGTCACTCTTCCCAAATTTTGGATGAACATTCTGAGTTGTAAACCTATAATTTGAGTTGTGTAATATATATAAATACTTCCCAATGATAGTGATATATTTTATATATTCCCAATAAATAAGATCTTGTTGATCATGGCTCATATCTTCCTTTGGCTTATGTTATTTCCTTGTTACATTTGTGTTCTATTATTTCATGATGTGTGTGGATTATATTTTCATGGTTATATCTATTTATGTCACTTATATAGAGAATTATACTCTTATTTGATGCAAGTTATACCATGGATAAAATCTTCACTATTTAATTCTCCCCTAATTATTCATCTCTAGGAGATAGATCACCTTCTACTTTGGTGTATTGCTATGTTTCTTTTGGTTTTATTCATTCCCCTTTTTATTTCCATGGTTAGTTTAATTGTATATTAGAGTATCTTAGTGGTTTGAATTATATTAGTTAGTATAGGATCCATCCTTTCTCCATAGGTTTGTCTTATTGAATCAAGTTCCACACTTGAGAGACAATCCCATATTGTTGTTGACATGCACAAAGTCCCTCTACTTTATATATCTATCATGGTTGTATAATTTTCGTGATAACCTTTTTTTTTTGGCATGCCAGTGGGACCTATTTAATCCTTTTTTATCTTGTCAAGTGTGTCATTATAGACATTTTCTATTATTATTATTTTTTAAAAATTATATTTTCCACATAAGAATGCATGTTTCCCTATTTTTAGCTAAAATTTGGTGTGGTATTTGTTATTTTTGTTTTTGAGCCTCAATATCAAGTGCTTGGTGAATCCACTAGTCATAAATACACATTTCCCTCATTTGTATACCATTTTCCATCCATTTCCTAGTTCTCATGAATTCATGTAGTCATGGTTCCATATTTACCTCATTGAAATTACTTTCTATAACATATGTAATAGCAAAATCCTCGTCCTCCACCTTCATTCACTTTAGGTTTCCTTGAAAACCATATATATGAACCTTACCATAGTAAATGCACATTTTCTATAAGTCATATTAATGCATATTTTTATCCTACTAATTATGGTGTTTTTCAAGAGAAAGGGTACACACATGATGAGGGTAGCTTTACTTATCAAGTTAATTTTTAATTTCAAATCCAAACATGGAGAAAACATGCAAAGAGAAAAGGAGATAATTAAATTCATGGTAGGTATATAGCCTAGTATTAAAGAACCTTGTTCATAGGGAAGCCCTTTTCCAAGATAGTACAACCTTAATATATATATATATATATATATATATATATATATATATATTATGGATGATAATTTGAATAAGATTCTAGAGTGGTTTGATGAGATGGTGGAAACTAAACATTGTTTTAATGAGCCCTATCAATGGAGAAACCCTTCACCACTATTACACATCCTTCATACTCATCCATTTAAAACCTTTCATCCCTCTCGGACTAAATAATATTCCTCACATCATCTATTAGATCCACATGAGATTTATACTCCTCCCAATAAATATAATAGACCTTAACCCCATTTTAATCTCTATAAAATCAGCCAAGGACTCTAAACTTCCATCATTTCTTGGATCCAAAAATGTATATGAGCCAAAATCTACTCAACCTATTTGTATGTTGTTTTATATTTCCTAGATCCACCTAAGAAATCCAATTTCCCACCACTTTTATTTCCCAATCCTCAAGATCTTCAAAAAAATAGTTTCAGAGACTTAGAACCTTTTGAAAGTGGCCTCATCCTCGGTGAAAGAGATGTTCATCCTTTACATCATGAAAAGATAATAATACCCTCATAGAGACATCCTTAGGAGAGACAAGCCAAAAAAATCCTATAATCTTTGAAAAATGGGATGAAAAGTTTGAGAAATACTTTAAAAACAATCAAGTTCCTCATCAAGAACCTTGTAGCAACCAACCTCTTACAAGTACACAAAGACCATTTGAGATAATTTTTATTACTATAATCCAATAAATGACTATTTCATATTGGAATGAATTTGAGGAAGATGATTGGGAAATAGCTCAACTTTTTCAAGAACTCCTTCTTTTTATTTTGATCAATTCACGAGTTAGAGATGAGGTTGTTGAGTATAAGGATGAAGAGATAGAGATGTGTGACACTAAAGGTGATCCATTTGAGGGGAAAAAAAGAACAAAACCTTGTTAACATATCTTAAGGTTGTAATCATGATTAGGAATAGGTGCAACCAGACCTAAATAATGGAAGAGAGGAAGTGGTATCTAAGCTATAAGTTGTGAGTGAAGAAGACACCATGTAAGAGAAAATCAGAAATGATTTTCTACATTCCCTTGAGTTGTATAGAAAAAGACATCATTGAGATATTTATTCTCCTATTGAAGGTGAATATGATAATCGGTCTTTTTCCTCACTCATAGATATATATTTAGAGGTAGTTTTTGGTCTAAGAATCTCTCTGTGTTTTAGGAAGAAGGGAAAGAAGCATATCCAAATATGGAAAGATAAATTTCTTTGAGAATAAATTAAATTAAGATAAGTATCACGATCTCACAAATACTTTATTTAAACCCAATGAAATATTTCTCCCTATCATAGAATCAACTAATGTCAAATAGAGAAAGAAATTTCATTAAAATTTACTTGATGTTCAAACAGATATGCATAAGGATGAAGAGGTTATTGAGATTGCTAAATTAGGATGTGAAATGAATGAGTATGAACTCTCCTTAGTAATTGATGCTTTTTAAATATTCATGACATCTATTGCGAGTTAGCATGAGGATTATTTTCAGCCTTCAATTGCAAAATATTATTAGGAAAATATCATGGCTCTATCAAATTTTAAAGATAAGAAAAAAATGTCTAATAGGTATGACAATGGATATGAATGCAAAAGAGATGGTAAAATCAAAGAAATAGTTCTACTATTTACAAATGTTGGATGTCTAATTAGATATCTAGATAGATCAGATCCTAGAGCATAGTTTCTAATATTCTTGTTCACTTTAGAGCATGAGGAACACCTTTAAAAGTGTCAAAATTTAGCTCATGCACCTACCCAAACAACTTACAAAACAATATTTGAATGTGTGTACTCTATTTAAAATTGATAGTTTTGAAAAGGAAGTAGTACAAACTATGTTTTCACTTCTACCACTTTCCCTTATTGCAAAATTGATCTCATGGCCACATTTTATCAATAAGGGAATTTTGAACCAATATCTAGCTTTTTTAGTTGTTTTTGAAAAAATTATTTTAGAGGTATTTTTAGACACCTAAATATGACTACACAATTATATTACTAAAATTGCACTAATTATCCTCTTTCTGTCATTTCGTTATGATTAGTGATTCCCCACCAATTAGCTAGCATTTCCCTTCATTTTAGTCAATTAACGACACTATGTTAATTAACTAGCCTTCCCCCATCTTGGATGTCAATTAATGACACTTTGTTAGTTATAATCCTCTTTTAATTAATTAAGCCTTTCAATATCGTATTTAACTAATAAACCTTATTATTAGTTAAATCCCCCTTTCAAACCCTTCAAATTATACTAATTTCCTTCTAAATCATCTCCAAATAACTTCTATAAGCATAATTTTTTCTATTAATTAATCCTAGTTGATTAATTAAATCACCTCCAACTCTCATGAGTTACTAATCTCTAATTAATCTCTTTTAATCATACTTATCCCTTTCTAATTCTACTTTACCTTTATCCCACATTCACTAGGTTGCTAGCTTCTCCCAAATTGGAAATCTATATAAAGAACCTAGTACACCTTGTCCAAATTTACACCATGTCCTTGTAAGACATTTACATATGATAAGAGCATTTCAATCTTGGAAGGATTATTGATCAAGCAACCATTTCTATCTTCTACTTGGCAAAGAGTAGTAAGAGAAGAACCAAACATGGCAATTAATCCATATTGGTGAGATCTCTTCCTCTTCCATGGAGAATTTCCTTTGATCGCACGTAGCTATGTTCAGCTCACTAAAGGAGTACCTACAATTACAAAACACATCCAAATATCAAAGGATTGGTTTTGCATTTAATGTTCTTAATGTTTTATGCACTAGTTTAAGCTTTTCCTTTTAGATTTATCATGATGTTTATGTTGTTGATTAACTAAGTTACGAATCTATTTGGTGTTAGTTTCCTTTCATTATCTTATATTAATTCAATCACATGCATACAATAATATAGGTTTACTTTTTGTAGAATAAGTGTGATCAAACTCTACATGTTTTAACTTTATGCATGTATGATATCTCTATTTTTACATATTTTTGGTTGAGCTTATCTTTGAGCTTATGCATAGTCTACATCACTAAACTTTCCAAGTAATTGTAGACCTAAATCAATATGGTTCTAAATTAAAAATCTAGTTTTAGAGGCCTTTCATCTAAGAGCTTCAAGGTGATAAATCAAGATTTTAAGGAATATTATAAATGTTCTCAAGGGTTTTGACAAAACTTCAAGGTCAAATTTAGAGAAAAATATTAAACCAAACTTTTCAATTAGATTTAAGGTGAGTCTTAAAGTTTTCAAAGTATTTTTCAAGGTTATAGGAAGGCTCCATGGCCAATGGATGTAGAAGGCTATTTTCTAGTTCTTATAGTAGGAATATGTACCTTATAAGTCACCAAAATATTTCCAAAATGATATCAAACTTGATTTTTGAGGCAATAGTTACAAATTATAGACTTAAAATAATTTTAATCAAGGTTTTTCATGCATTTTAGAAACCGATATCTTAAGAATTGTCAAAATGTCTTTTCTTGGCTAGCTCTAAGTCTTTATAGGAAAATATAGGTAACACTACCAAATTCATGTAGTTTGGAATCAAGATGGTAAAATTACATATAAATCCTTGTATTTATTCAATTTACATACTATTAAACTTAATTGATTGAAGGATGGATAGTTGGTAGTACATGGCACCTTTCAAGATTTAACTTGGCCATATATTTCTTAAATTTGGTTCGAATGAATATACAGGAAACAAAATAATAATTCTTCTATATTTTATTCATCTAGGAATATACATATTTATAGGTCCATATTTCTCCTATAATATAGGAAGTAAGTATAACCACTTTAAACAATATACATGAGTTGTTCTAACAACTCGTAACTTAGAGTCTATTTACATGGGTTTTTATAACAACCTCACTCATATATTAAAAATATATTATCCTTTATAATGTAGACAATAGTTAATTCATAACATTCCCCCTTAGTACGAACATGGGAAAAAAAAACATCTAAAAAAATGAAAAGCAGTCGTATGCCTCCGCATACTTTTAGGTTTGCATACTGTTGGCTTGGATCTTGTTGTTTGGATCTTATTGCACATGACCAATCTGCTTCACCACAATGAATCCCATACCAGATGATCACACTTCCACCGATTCACCTACATATGTGAACTCAACATTTCTCGCTTTCACTTCCAGTGAATGCTATATTTCACCAACCATTGATGTTAGAAGTATGACAATCAAAGAATCTCTGTAGTTAGAGAATCACTCTAGTTTAGTTACCCTCTTATACAACTATTCTTAGCATCCAAAATGCACATCTTCCTCATTTGAATCAAAACAAGGGAAGGAAGCTGTTATCATGAAATTACAGCACCCCTAAATGGCCTTAGATTTGAGTGGGGCATTCGGTGTAATTTTTGTAACATTGGATCATATCTCAAGATGTGGGACTTGTGGGCTTGAGATGACCCTCTAGAGAAGGCTGGTTCCTACTCCTAAACTAACTACCATAGACTCCACTAATGCAGGAAAACTATTTAATCCTAATATATCTTTCCAAGGGACTAGAGAAAGAGATGCATGAAAAAAAAACCCTACACTAAAGTGGTGATACACTAGAAAAGGAGGTTGTTGATCACAATCTCAACTACCTGAAGTGGAGAGGGTGAGAAATGGAGAGGATGGACAAGATGCATCACAGACAAAAGATAAATTTCACATAGAACACCACTTCAAACCCATTAAACACAGCTCCCAAAACCTGCAATAGACATCGTGATATGCACAATATACCCTATAATGGTGAGAGGCAAGAAGAGACAATAAAATAAGCAAAGGATGGACAAAATGCATCATGAAATAGATTTTATTGCTCCATGAGTTCAGATAGTACATCATCAATGGGAAAGAGGCAAGAAAATTCCATTACAAAGAAAAGAGAGAAGCTTAAGCTCCACATTCAACCTTAGCGGGGAAAAAAGAGAGAGGGGAAGGAGAGAAAATGAAAAATCCTTTTACACATGAGTCCAAGATTACAATTTAGAGATTTGAGAAGGAGAGAGAATTACAATCCCAAATTTATACTTTCAACCACTTGCAAAGTATCATAAATGAGTGTAATTGATGGTATGTTGCTTGCAAAAGGCTCCCCATGTTGTCCCATTTCCTGTAAAGAAAGAGATAATGATGATCATTCCTCATTAAATGCATCCGAACTACCAATTAAAACATTTTTATGAACCTGGACACGTTTTTAGAAAAATTAGCATCAAAACTTCATCAATTTCTTCATTTCTTGATTGTTGTGCATTAGGCTTGGAATCAAAATTCCAACAAGACTAGTTTTGTGAAAATCCATTAAGAATTACCAAATTTATGGCCATTATAAGTTTTGCGAAGAAAAAATGTCATGTTTCTTTGTTCCGTGGATTTTCCATCTTTCTGCAACATTCTGCGGATTTGGTTTTCTCGTAAAATTCCATGGATTTTGTTACGTGATTTTTCCCAGACTTTGTTACGTGGCTTTGTTGTCCTTTTTGGGCCCGATTATCCCAAACACTTTTTTCCACCATATCCACAATACACTAACTTGCGATCATTTGAACTTGTGTTGCTTGGGAAAAAAATTCATTTTTTACTGCAATACATTTCTTCCTTTACAAATTAGACCTAAAATTGGTATGATGAACCTCGCTATGACCCGCATTGGTTCCATCCACAACCCTAAGACCCATAATGCACTAAAATAGGCCCTTGACTTCATTTTTTCAAAATTTTGCAAATTTTGCTCAAACTCCTTGGATTTTCTTTTGATAGGGAAGTTAGATAAAAGCCAAGGATGTTAGAGTAGGTATTTACCTTAGCTCATGTTCACCTAGGTAATTTATTTACCTTTATTGTATTTATCCTCACCCACTTATGTGTGTGGATATTTCTTTTATCTTATTTAGATATTAGGAGATATTATCTAGTTGTTAGGTATAGTTCTTTCCTTGATCTATGGTATTGACTAGATCCTTGATGTCTAGTTCTCTCCTAAATCTATGGTCTTGACTATTTCTTTGATGACTAGTTATTTCCTTGATTTATGGCTTGATCTACGACCTTGACTGGTTCTTAGATTGTTATTCCTTACCTATTTAAGCAAGGCCCATTCTCAATGTATTGCATTGAGTTCCATAATAATATATGATATTGTTGCTCATTTGTTTGTAAAGGTTTTATGTAAAGCTATTATGGAAAATAGCTTTCATCTTATTGATCGTGGTGTTTGATTAGCATCTGTGTTCTTGGCTTGGTATCCAAAATATGAAAGGTATAAAGGTTTTCATTTTGATAATGAAGGAATCTTACGTTATGAAGACAGAGTATACGTACCTATGCTAAATGATTTGAGAAAGAAGTTGTTAGTTGAATTTCATAATTCACCCTTCTCTGGACACCCGGGTATCACAAAAATGCTTGCTGATCTAAAACAACAATACTTTTGGAAAGGTATGAAAAAGGATGTTATTGATTTTGTGACTCATTATGCGGAATGTCGGTTAGGTTAAGGCGAACACATGCACCCTCTTTGGACTATTATATCCCCATAGCATACCACAATATAAATGGCAAGTAATAAGCATGGACTTTGTACAAGGGTTGCCTATGTCAAGGAATAAACATGATGTTATCTTGGTAGTTGTAGATAAACTAACTAAGGTAGCTCATTTCATTGCTGGAAATCTAAAGGATGATTCACCAGTGTTAGCCAAAAGGTTTGTACATGAAATTTTTAGGTTGCATGGAGTACCTGAATTAATTATATCTGACAGGGATCCTAGAATGACCTCAAGATTTTGGCAAACGCTTAATATAGCTCTTGGAATGAAACTAAACTTCGATTCGCATATCATCTAAAACGGATGGAAAACCGAGAGAGTTAATCAGGTGTTGGAAGATATGTTACGAATGTATTGCATGGATCAATAGTATAAATGGGAAGAGTATCTCCCATTAGTTGAATTTGCATACAATAACACATATCACTCTTCTCTTAAAATGGCACCTTTTGAGGCACTTTATGGAAGAAAGTGCAGAACCCCTGTTAGTTGGGATAGTATTGAGGATAGAGTGGTAATTGGGCTAGAAATCCTCACTGAAATGGAACAACAAGTTAAGATGATTCGTGAGCGATTGAAAGAAGTAGCAGATAGGTAGAAGAGCTATGCTGACCTAAAGCGGGTGGATCGAAAGTTTGAACTTGGTGAAAAGGTTTTCCTGCGTGTTAAACCTAGAAAGAGTTCTATAACTTTTGGCAAGGCTGCCAAGTTGTCACCTCGTTATGTGGGACCTTTCGAGATTGTCGAAATAATCAATCTTGTAGCTTACCGATTAGCATTACCACCTACTTTGTCTCGCATGCATGATGTTTTCCATATTTCTTTGCTTAAGAAATACGTTTCAGACTTGTCACATGTTTTAAATTGGAATTCCTTGTAGGTCCAAGACCCAGGAATAATCATGGTTAAGCCCACATGAGTGCTGGAAACTTGCCAATTGCATTTGAGAAATCATGAAATACAACAATGTAAGGTCCAGTGGGACCAATTTAACAAAGAAAGTGCAACTTGGGAAAATCTGGAAGAGATGAAAATTGCTTTTCCCTTTCTTTTTGAATAGAATAGAATCTGTTGACAAAAAAAATAAAAAAATTATTATGAACTTATCTTTTTCATGTCTTTATGTAAGCCAGCTTTGAGGCAAACATTATTCAGGTTGAATAAATTGTATCATGACATTGATTTCTGGAATTATTCAAGTTGGAAATAGTCTTTTGTATTGTGAACTAATAAATTGATGACATGAAGGTAAATCAAAAGATGTAATCATCGGGACGATGAATCTTTTAGGAGGGAAGCATGTAACACCCTGAACTGTTGTTACTTCCTCCTGAGCACTCAAGTGTTGATATATGATTTCTTCTGTATAAGGACGTGTTCCTTTGATTTGTGAAGTCATGCTTGATATGGATTGTATCTTCTTTGCTCTTGAAGATCTTTGACTGAGTCAGAATATGCTTGGACTCTTTTATTTCTTTCATTTTTAGCACCTGAGTTCAATTTGATTTCGGGATGAATTGTGGATTTATCCATCTTTATGACTCAGCCTTGGATCAGTTGCATTGATCCAAGAGATGTTTTAAGCTTATTCAGGATGAACAAAATTTATTGACCTTACGAAAGTTGCAAGGTCTGAATGAGTTGAATGAGAAATTCGAGTTTAACTCAGGCTGATCATGTTAAATGAAATTTGGTTCCAAATACCGTAACATCGGGAAGGCCTAGACCTTAAGCCAGGTAAGATGTTCATGTTTATACCGTAAGCTTAATTTAGCTATTCCCGATAGAATCCTTTACAGGAATGTTTTACCCTGTTTGGCTCTAACGCTGATTGGTCCTACTTTGGAGACCTAGACTGGATTTGTTAAGGTTAATAATCCTAACCTAAACTATAACCTATTGGTTAAAATAATTGCAAATCTAACCTAGCCCTAAACTATAAGCTTAATGCTCCTAGAGTTAACTTCTTCTAGCGCTATGGATGTAAGACTAATGTCTTAACCCTATGATCTACCCTATGATCTAACCTATCTTAACTAATGATAAGAATGGAGGGGGACCTATGAAGGGGCGCGAGTCATGGGCGGTGGTTTCCATGGAATTTATGAGGTGGATAAGGTTGAAGGACTTGGGATGCTGTCAGATTTGGCGGAGGTTGCAAATGGCTATTGTGACCTGACGTGGCAGTATCACCAAGTATGGGAATGGTTGTTTGTTTTCTTTTGGCGATCACCAATTTTGGCGGTCGGTGGTAGTGGAGAATAGGTGGGAGGATGGCAGTTAATACAATTAATGAACTTTGGTTCCCGCGCGGATTGCTTGGGAAGGCATGCAGATGGAATATTGTTTGGTTGTTTGGTTTTTCATGCACTCCGTTTTTGCTCTGCTTGAGCACTGGTTCTTCGAACTAGTCATCTACTCTGTGTTGCATGGAAACTTTGAGAATTTCTAGCTCCTTTCTCTATCGGGGAAAGTTTATAAGGCATGAAGGTAACAATTTATTGTTGTTTAATCTATCGTGGAAGAAGAAGAGAAGGAGCGAGCACATTCGGAGGTCTTCTTGAATTTTTAAGCGACACTATCAGGCATGATAGGCCCTAACTTTTAAAAATCTTGCTTTCCTTCAAATGCTTTCATTAGAACAACTCTGTTCAGATGATTTCTTTGTACAGTTGGTTTGTTTGGAAGCATTGTAATGGTTTTCTTCCTCTCTTGTTGAATTGGGACTCCCTGGTTATGCGTAGACTCTGTTGAAATGTTTGCTTTGGATTATTTATGAACACGACTTCTGTTGAAGTCCTTACTGTGTTTACATTTTGATTCGACTTCTGTTGAAGTCCTTGCTTGTGAATACTTGTTGGATATGACTTCTGTTGAAGTCCTTGCAATGTTTTCATATGATTTTGACTTCTGTTGAAGTCTTTGTTGTGAATACTTGTTGGATACGACTTCTGTTGAAGTCCTTGCAATGTTTTCGTATGATTTCGACTTCTGTTGAAGCCTTTGTTGTGAATACTTGTTGGATACGACTTCTGTAGAAGTCCTTGCAGTGTTCTCATGTGAATCCAACTTCTGTTGAAGTCCTTGATGTGTTTGCATGTTGGCTCGACTTCTGTTGAAGTCCTTGTTGTATATTCATATGGATTCGATTCAGTTGAAATGTTTGTTGTATATTCGTATGGATTCGATTCAGTTGAAATGTTTGTTGTATATTCATATGGATTCGATTCAGTTGAAATGTTTGTTGTATATTCGTATGGATTCGATTCAGTTGAAATGTTTTGTTGTATATTCATATGGATTCAATTCGATTGAAATGTATGGGATTTTGAAATGTTTTGTATATTCGTACTTCAATTGAAATGTTTGTTGTGTTTGTATATGGGTTCGAATTTTGTTTATGATGTTACCTAGTCTCTTCTTCGACTGAGGTAATGAGTTCCTAACAGTGCCATGTCAGGCGATGGTGTTGGGTAATTTCATGTTTGAAGAATGACATGGAAAGAATTGTTGGGTCTAATTTGGTTGGTTTATTGATTATTGCTTTGTCGCGAGAGCTCTTTTATTGCTTGATAGCTTCAGGTGATTATATAATTGAATTGGGATGAAACTATAGTTCTTTCTTTTGAGCTCGACTGATTTAGTCACATGCGTATGATGTATGTTATATTTAAACCTGCATCTCTGTGAAAAGGATTTGGATGGTCTATGATTATAGATTTTGTATGTGATGAAATATTAATGTAATTATTGTTTTCTTTACGACCTTGCTTGGTTAATGGGAACACAGCCTGACCGAGAGAAATCTTGCTTTGAGGAACTCTGATGTTTATTAACATATGGGTAATCCTGGGTCTGCATGGATGGAAATCAGGTTTGTATTTGGAAGGGATGGGTGTTGATTTTCTTGCTCTCTCTTCTTCCTTATTGAATTCAAGATTGGATGTATATGCATTACTCTTGGGAAGTTGGTACAGTCTTGAACATGATTGGAATGGAGATCTGAATGCCTATGTTTCTTTCTCCTAAGCTGTGAAGTATATGTTGATATATAACTGTTGGATTAAGAAAATATTCTCTCCTTGTCTAGAAACTATGAGTGCTCTCTTCTTTTGTACCTTTATGTGAATTCTACGGTACGGGCATAAGAAGAATAGATTGTTAAAATTGTAAGGAGAAACTGGTAAGTACTGACTCTTGACTGGAGTCTTCTTCTTTATTAACGGTTATATTACTATCCTGTTTGAGTTGTACGGTTATCCACTTTTATAAAAATAGTATTGCAGTAGAAGTTGGTATACTTGTCAATATCATTGAAATAAGGCTATGAATATAAAGGAATCCCGTCAGTTGAGCTTGCTGGATGTTATAATCTGCCTTTGCTTGAATTGTTAAATACTCACCTGTTGGATACACGTACTGATAGGAATTCATTCTTGAATGGAGTAATTTGTTGAATTATTGTTGTCCTTGATTTTCAGATGGATGGATGTTTGGATTCATTTTGTTCTTCTTAGTCTCTAATATATACCATGAATTATCTGAAATATATTTAGGTTTAACTGGCAGCTATAATATGAGTCATGCGTTAAAGTCATATTAGAATTGTAGAAAAATGATTAGCCTGATTCAAGTTTAAGGATTTGAAGAAATGATTTCATTTAAACAGGTTGTCTAATGGAAACAGTTGGTAGAATGCAATTGTTTTAAGAATTAGTGCTTATCATGCTCAGTTCACTGAACTGACCTGTGCTAGCAATTTTTGCAGATGGACATCGTAAGTGGTAAAAGCACGCAGATCTGATATGATGCTCAGATTGTTTAAACTGGTTTAATGATGAATTTCAATTTGATTGTCTCAAATTGTATTATAGGAAGAAAGATATTCTTTCGATGTTGATCATTGTATCAAATGTGCCGAAGTGCATAAGTTGTAAATGTATGGTCTGGAAATGAATGAAATGGAGAGATTGTTACTTATGTGGCTGCATTTTCATTTGATGGATTGAACTTCTTAGGTCTGATTGAATGTAAGTGCATTTTAATATTGTATACCATGGGAGTTATTTGGATTTTCTAAGTAGGTCTTGTAAAAATTATGTGACCAAATACTTCGTGAATGAATAGTAATTCTTTTATGTTATGAATAAGGCTAAACTGGAAATCAGTCCACTACCTTTCGAGAAGTTAAGATTAAACTACCACCCTAATAGGTAGCTGAAAATGGGAAGAGTAATCTATTACTCCCTACCCATGATCTAAGTCAAGGCAACGTAATTGATGGTTTTAAATCAATATATCTTGTACCAATAAGTAAGATATATTTCAGTCTAGGGAGCTGATATAAACCCATATGGGTTTAGTTAGCATCCTTATGAGAGGACTTAGGGCTATTGCCCAATTATGTAGAATAAGGTTATTGGGAACCAATGGTCTCCTTGGCGAGATATCAAATCTTATTAAACTTCTCTCTGTGAAATTGAACTTAATTGCGTAAAGCAACTCAAAGGTGTGGAACCCAGGGGTTGGGAAAAGACTACCCAGTTAGGAGAGTCTTAAATATAATTTCAACTCAACTTAAGTAACACCTTGAAGTTAAGTAAATCTTTCCGAGGCGGTTTTGTAGGATGTCGGCACATGTCAACTGCAGGGTTGTACCTTCGAGAAGATTAGGATCTTCTCGAGGATACAACAATGCAGGTGACTTATGGCGACACCCTTTGCATTGATCGTTAAGATTTACACCTTAAACTCGAACAAGTTTTTACTCTGGAACCGGTTAGGACCATGGTCATGTTATGAGGCTACCCTTGGAGATTTGGGGTACCTTGACACACAGGGTTAACTGTGGTTGACCCAGTATGTCAGCTTATCCTAGTCCTCAAGAGCATCCTTATAACGTGTGTCATGTTATTAATCCGTTCCTGAGTGAATGACTTGGGACAGGGGAGACTGACAGAAGTTTCAGTATAAGACATTCTATCTAACATCGGAGTGGGGTGAAGGAAGTATTCCAGATTGACGAGTATGCCGTCAAGGAATACGAGACATGAACAATATGTTTCAAATCTTTGGCCAAAGTATCACAAGCTGCTGATTGCGTTGTCCTATGTCACCTAGTCTGAGGGACGAGATGCTGATGAATAATGGTAACAATTATTCAGATAGGTTCCTTGGACAGAGCATTCTGAAATCCCAAATTAGGGAAAAGAACCACAAGAGTGTAGTGTTAAAATAAAAACGCCAACTCTATGATACTCATGAATAGATGGGTAGATCAATAGTCATTACAGTGCATATGGTTATATGTCATAAGAATGATTGTTTTGATACGTGAGTTCTAAATTATGTATTTAGAACTAGGAAGCACTTATCAAAAATAAATAAAAAATTCTTGTTCTAATGTACTAAAATGGGAATGTTACATTATATGTATGAGAGCATCATGGATGATTTTGGTCATTTCAGAGATGTATGACACGGAGAGAGAGGAGATATTTATGCACTTTTTCTAGGTGACAAGCCTTACATACATAGCTTAACTTATAGAAATCATATTATATCATTGTTTACTAGCCGCACTAGCCAAGTGATGGCATAGTGAGAGCCGGACCTTAAAATTGCGACAAGGAGATGACGGTTACACTAGAGGACATATATCAAATATTGTGAGTTACGATACGGGGGAAATTATATAGTGGGATGGAAATGTAGTGAGGATTCAAGGAAACACATGGTCACTATTTGAATTGGAGGACATCACATGGAGGGCATATTTTTCACTTATATGAGTGCATGGAAGACTCTATTATGGCAAGGCTACCGATATTTGAGATGGCTCTTATCAAGGAGTTACTTGTTGTTTGATAAGAATATAATTCATTTCTAGCTTGGATTGATTGGAATAGTTGTAGATTTTATGGAGGCCATAATTTTTTCATGTGGGACTTGCATTCTAGCTCATTTATATAGATATTTACATTTATTTGTATACAAATGTCAAAGGAGCATAGAGTCTGGATATGTTTCTTGAGATATGGTCCTAAGATCACATTGCTATGTGTGAACCATTGGGGATATTGAGTGATAGAAAGTCATAGGATCATTTTTCTTTCAGATGGGAGATAGTAAGTTCTGGTCACAGGAGATAATAGGGAAACATAGAGTTCTATAGACATGATTTTGATGATCTATAGCTATGCATGGTCACGTGGAGACAATACAAGAGGTAAATATGGAGTACATATGATACATATGTTGGAAGCATAATGGAATGAAAGGGGAGGTGAATCAATTGTTATAAAACTTCAATATATTTTTATTATTCAACCAAACCATAAATTCATGTATCCAATCATTAATGTGTGCACATCATCAAATATCATAAATGCAATGAACCATGAAACATAGAATCAACACAAGAACATAAGATATAATTGGGAAACCACTAAGGGGAAGAAAACCCACTGAAAAAAAATATTTATATTGATATGTTTCAAATTTAGTGAGGCACCAACCCCATAAGGATCACCAACCCCTATTTTAGTAGAGCTACAACCCTACAAGGAGCACCAACCCCTAATTTTGTGAAGCACCAGACTCCGAGGAGGCCATGACCCCCTAAGATGATCAAGAAACCACTAAACCAAATTATGATGTTATGATCTCTGGAATATTTCTATCACAACTGATAGAGACTAATGATTCAACTCACACTTATTCAAACCCTAGGTCTTCAAACTTACACAATCTAGCTCTTTCTTCACTTCTCAAGTCTTCAAACTCTTGCACACATGATTTTTGATATTATTCAACCTCGTGAAAAAATTTATCTGATCTCAATTCATGCTTCAAAACCTTCAAAAATCTCTCACCTAGGTCTCACTTCTTACACACATCACACACGCTGCGTGCACACGCACGCCTGCACACACACTTGCACACACACACACACACACACACACACACACACACACACACACACACACACACACACACACACACACACACACACACACACACACTAGCTCACAAAAGCACCCAAAACTATGCTTTTATAAGCTCCTTATAATTTCAAATTCAAAACAAATTATTTTCTATCCTTTTCACTACCAATACATCATAAAAAAATCCCATATAATTTTAATAATAGCTAAAAATGACCCATATGGTTTGGCCTAGCAAAACCTCTTCTTCCATGCGATAAAAATCACTAAAACCCATGCATTGGAATGCCAAAAATCTCCTAAAACTAAAAAAAATAAAATTATTCATGCCTTCAAATTCATCAAACCTGTTTAAAATAGCATTTAAACATCATACATGGTTTCAATTTTCATCAACCAATCATATTATTTCATTAAATGGGACCACTACTTCTTATACTACTTAAAACACTTGTTTTAGCACCCTTCAGACCTTGATTCTAACTTTGGGCCTCAAGATATCTTCAAATAAACTCAAATATGGAATGTTACCACTTGATGGAAATTCCAATACATGTATAACACTTCTAATAATTTATAATTCTTGAAACAATCACTTGGTTCAAACTACATAAACTTTTTCTTCACCAAATCAAGTTGCCCAACAAGCTATTTTCAAAAAGCAATTGGTTAACACCCTTCTGACACGTTTAAGACCTTAAAATTGATTCATTGGATGAAAAAATCATCCCTCTTCACATTTTAGGTGAGATAAAGCATCACAAAATCCATCTCATGCTCTAACCAAATAAATTCTTTAGTAAAAGTAGTTATGTCCTAGATAGCCAAAACTCTTCTTATCCACAAACTAACCTATAATCCATATAAAATATCATAATCATGAATAAAACATTATATAATTTGAAATATATCTTAATTATATTTCCAACACAACTTGAATCACCTTATAACTCCACATGTATCTCATTTGGGCCTCATAATATTTGACTAAGTCCCAAAGGCGTGTGTGCATGTGGGACCAATGAAGAGGGATTGGTGCACGGAAAAATGCATAGGACATTTTTTTAGAAGGGTTTAGTAGAAACCACGGACCACACGCAAGGCGAGCAAAGGATTTCGAGGACTTAGTCATATTTGGTTTTCTAAGAGGCAATTGAGGAAAAATGTAACCCAACTAGGCATGTTGAGTGGATAAGGTTCCACCTAGCGACTTGTTGGTTAAGGAAAGAATAATCCTGCATGGAACATTCTCAAAATACATCATTGCAGAAAGTGGAGATGTTAGATCTAAAGAAGCATGCTCCATTTGGAGGACCACCTTGACACTTGGCAACTGATATGCTACTTCAGGAATGCATGGTGGTGGGTGCTAAACCTATTTATAGAGATGCTCTAGAGCGAAAAAGACAAACCTAAAGGGAGAGAGGATGAAAGGAAAAACTCTCCGAGAGATAATAATAGGTTCTAGGGATTAGGCTTATCCTTAGAGGACTATAGGAATTAACATATCTAGGGGATGGGTCTCATTAAATTTTTGTAATAAGAGAGCATAGCTAGAACTATTGATACCGAGTTAGATCTCTATATTGGTTTGTTATGGCTCTTTTGGATGTAATGTAGTTCTTGAAATATGATCAACATGAATATATGGTTATGTTCTAAATATTTTTTTCATGGATGTAAACCCTAGTTCCTTTTTCTTTATGTTATGGATCATATCTACTATCAGTATGATGTTTCTTTTGTCATTTGAATGGGTATGTTGGTGTAATGAATCATCCCATGCCTTTAGAATGTATGCATGATCATTTAATTTTCTAAACTTAACCTATCATCAATGACAACATCTCCTCACAATGCTCACATTAAGGAGGGGTTTAGTGCCCGCAAGCACCTTGGGTGAGCAGTTTGCTTGCCCATTGGGTGATAGTCCGAAGCACGGGGATTAGAAGGTTATCCTAAGGGCATAAAAATGTTTACATCTTGGTTCCATTGCAGGACCTATTTTTGAAGTTGTTGTGAGAATGATGCGTGATAACGGAGCACTTGACCTTGGATAGTGTCGAGGCATGTTTTAAAAGCATGGAAGATGAGTTTTCTAAAATATTTAGTATTGGACCTGAGTTTGATGCACACAAATGGGTGGAATAACACCTGTATCACGAGTTGTATGAGACCTTCTTTTTCGCTCTCTCCAAGAGAGTTTTATGAATGGATTTCCATGCATACATCTAGATCAAGATGGTACTATAGATCTCATGTTAGGACCCAAGATGAATATCAAAGGCTGCATGATGTTGATCTAACTTAGATGTGATTTTCTAATCATTAGTAGAGAATATTGTTGACCAATTATACCTTGGAGTATGATATTTCTACATATTCTTTTCATGAGGTTGCTGAGTTTGAGTTCTTGAGGGGTCCTAGAGGATCATTTCTATGAGCTATCCCTTTAGCTATAAATATCCTGATTGTCACCCTAGAGTTTGGAAGCATTTCCCATGGTTGGCAAAGATTATATTGAGTGTTGGTGAGGAAGCTAGGGTGGAGGAAGATGACAAACATTTTGGCTAAAAAGGAAAGATAAGAGTGACGACTCAAGTATAGCAAAGCATGTGAAAGGGAGATAACTAGACAATGTGAGGTTGCGGGAGTGATGTATTTATGGAGGTATACATTGCGGGAAACAAAATACATTCACACGGAGGATGTCAAACTTGATATGTCTATGCTATGCCCCATCACGAAAATCACAGGAGAGAGATCCCTTCAACTTTTGATGATATTTTGTCGCTTGGAGAAAGGAGATCCATTAGCATGCATATGAATCCACCTAGTGACCAAAAATTGGCATTTAGTCTCCCTAATCAAGAGATAACTATTACCAAACCAGTTGATATTGGTAGGATTGACATATCTGCATCTAGGAGATCTGATTTCTCATTTGGTACATCTATGGTTGCGCAATCATTCCTTGGGGCATGTTTTTGGAGGGATATTGTCTGGGAAAAAGTTTGGGAAAGTTGTGAGTACACAAAGCTTGGGTATCACATCTATTAGTGGCATGAGAAACACATCCGGTAGTGGTGCGCAATGATCAAAACTATTGGTGTGTAGTTTAGTGGAGCGTTGGGAACACTAGGTGCGACCACATCAGGCCCATTATTGGATCTAGTGGATTCGGAGCTGGAGGATCTAGTGGGTCAAGAGGGACATGACCTAGTGGACCAATTGTATTTAAAAGTGGAGGTCATGCGAGAGGAATCAAGGTTTTGGGTCGGGTTGACAAGGACCTCAATGCCTCAACAAGTTTTTTTGAGATGTCTTTGCACCTACCAGACTACAAAGGTGTTGAATATGTTGCAGATCATGTTCACAACTATGAGCTACTATGGCATGCGAAGGGTATCACTACCCCAGATCGAACAACAAGTTAGTTTGCAATGATTTTATAAGGGCACATGTATAGTTGGTGCTGAAGTATGACCCCAATGACAGGCGTGGTGGATTACAGATGCACTTTGAGAATGGCTTCTTGGTCAAATTTCATATCCCTATGTTTGAAAAGAAGAGCATCAATGCTCTAAAGGAGATCGCAGAGTGCGATGCACATTTCAAGACTCTCTTATCAAAGATATAATATGATATTCACCCATCTTAGCATGCTCAGTGGTTTGTTAGAGGATTGATAACCCCATTTAGGAGAGTGTTATCAAAGAAGACTTTCATGAGACCCACGTGAGGATTTAGAGGTTACCTTGTGTCTTGAGGCTATCGAAAGAGTGGATACCGGTGTTAGCCCTTTCCTTGAGGCTCAAATATTTGCAATGAAAAAGTAGCTAGAAGAACTATCTATAAATGCGGAACATGAAAATCACAAAGTGGTCTTTAGTGAGCAGACTATGAGGTAGAGGGGCATATAAAGTATAATTTCCTATAAGATCATTACATGCCATGAAATTTGATTGTGAAATTTACCACGGGGATCATGATGTCGAGAAGGTGAAAATTTTTACGATGTTCATTTCATAAGAATATGTCTTGTTATCACAATATTTTCACCTCTCTACCCATGAAACCAAGGATTGTAGATTGATTGACCAAATAAATGATGTCATTAACACTGGTGTGTGCCGGACCATCCTTGCAAGCAGTTCTAAGGATGATGGTCATCACTATGAGGGGAACATGGATGGTGAAGCACATGGGAGAGGATTCCAAGGAGGATTTCATGGTCATGGTAGCTGCGAAGGGGAAGAAGTGAGTTCCCACGTGGGATGTGTTACTTACTCTGGATCCACGAGCATTACAAGTGTGTGTGCCCGATCTGATGCATTACAATGTTCATGGTGTGGAAAGAAGAAAAATTATGAAGAGTGCCCAAAATTATTTGATCACATGAGTTAACGATCTTGAAAAATACAAAGGTGTTAGGATGGTAAGAATGAGGAAGGCTGATTCATAATAGATGATGAGAGTGGCATGCGAGTTAAAACTATAACCCGTACTAGTTTTAATGCAAGCTAAGGCTGCACACACAAGGGAAGTACCAAGGAAAAGGCCACTGGTCATTAGAGAAGAGGTGGTTCATGTAAAGTATTCAGACTGCTCATCGAAATAAGTGTATCAAGAAACAATGGATGTGATTCGAAGCCTACAAGAAGAGATGCACGATGCTAAAGGAGTAGTCAAGGCAGCTAGAAAAGGAAGAATGTTGAGGATCTACGATGGATCTAGATGAGGTTAGAGAGGTATGCAAGATGTTGAGGTAAGAGATTATTATTCCCTACTTGGAGAATGGTTATGGGATAAGGTACGACATGCTTTAGAAGGGCGTGAGATGTAGGTTATGCATGCCAACCATACTCCCCACATCCTTGACTATGACAAGGATATTACCTTGAATATTACTTATAGATGGTTGTCTTCTAAGAAATATTTCGATTGATATGGGTGCAGAAGTCTATGTTCTCACCTTGGATGTATGGCATCAAATGGGAAGACCCCTATTACAACCATCCTCAAATGTGTTGTATATGGCTAACAAGACAAAGTAAATTCCCATTGGTGTCTTGAAGAATGATTTTATCACTATTCAAGGGGTGAAGATCACTGGGGATTTTGAAGTCTTGGTGCTAGCTGAGGAAGACAACTTTCCAGCGTTACTTGGGCACCCATGTTGTTACAAAAACAATGTTGACCTAAGGTTCAATAAGGGATACATAATTTTTGAGAACAAGGAAGAGAGGGTCATCATCCCCTTAACTGATGGAAAATTAGCACCATTTGTTGACCCTTTGGGATAATAAGTTCTTGACATGTTCTATGTGCACTTTATCGGGGACCCCGAGGTGATTCACCCTACAGAGGGAGTTATCTAGCTTGAAGATGCTCATTCCATGAGCGATACAACTATTGTGGTATGTGATAATTAGGTGCAAGGAACTTATGAGTTAATTGGATGATAACTAAGAGGTTATGTGACAATGGTAACGAAGGCGTGCTCAATCGGCACTTTGGAGGAAGAAGTTTCCAAATTACTCTAAAGGGGCCAACTTTGGAAGATTTCTTATACAAAATGGAGGCTCGGTGGAAACATGAGGTTGAAAGAAGAGAAATGCTCACTATAACTTGCTTAGGATAGTAGTGCGTTGGTGGGTGAATCGTTGTGATAGCCTTCTAGATTGGCATGAGGTGAGAATCACTTTCTCTGTAAGGTTATCCTAAAGTAATGCTCCTACTAATATACAAGACTACCATGGGAAGGAACTGCCTCATTCCTCATCCAATCATGTGAGAAGGCATGGATGGGAGGTGCGGAGGCCTTACCACCTTCTTTATGGGTACATAAGTTGTATTACACCTTGCGAGGTTTTACGCATGCATGCTATATTCACTTTGAAATGCGTCATCGGACAACAAATTGACATGAGCTAACAACCGACCTTCTTCAAGCCTTGAGTATTGAAGCAATAAACCATCGGTGGATAGAGAATTATAAGTTTTTAAGTTCCTGATGATGGGAGATAGTGCCATGACAGAAGATAGGATATCATAATTATTGGGTGAACCTAATTTGAAACCCCACCTTGATGATGAAGAGTCAAAAGAAGTTCAGCTTGAGTGCGTGTGCATGGAGAAAGAGAAGGAAAGATGGTCTACATGATAGATGGCAAAGAAAGTGAGAGTTTGGATGCTAACCATACTAAGAGTACGTGCGAGGTTATTAATAGTGTTAAAGAGAAAACACGTGCATACCATGAACCGCTGAAAACAAATAAGGTTAACATTAGTTCAGAGGCTGAACCTAAGGAGGCCACTATTAGAGATTATTGGTTAGAGAAAGAAGTTTCTAAGACCATTGAAATTTTATGTGATTTTTAGGATTTGTTCCCATGTGGGTACCATGATCTCAAAGGAATTCACCACTCCTTGAAGGAAATGAGGATAAATTTGAAGGAAGGTGCACACCGGATTCAGAGGAGACCATATCGATGAATCCACACTTGCGCATATGGGTCAAGGAGGAAATATACAAGATTATAACATCAAGCATCATTAAGGTTGTGGAGGAATCATAATGGGTGATTCCAATGATTATAGGGACTTGAATTTAGTATGTGTCATTGACCCTTTTCCAACCCCTTTCACTGAAGAAATTCTAGGAGTATCCGGCGCAAGGTCTATTATTTTAGGGATGGGTTCTCGAGGTACCACCAAGTTAGAATTATGTGACAAGACTAAAATAAGACAACCCTTTCCACTTGAATGGGGATTTTTTTCCTACATGGTCATGCCTTTTGGGCTAAAGAATGTGCTTATTGTGTTCTCATGCATCATGGTACAAGCCTTCCAGAATTCATCCATAAACTTCTTGAGTCTACCTAGATTATTAGGCTGTGTATGGGCTGGTAAAATACCAATGTGACAATTTGAGGCTGATGTTTGAGATATGTTGGTAGTTGAGGATATCCCTCAACATTAAGAAATGCATCTTTGATGCTCCAATTAGAACCTGTTAGGGCATATTATATGTAAGGAATTCTTGATGGTGGATCCCGCCAAAGTTACAGTTATTGTAGGATTGGGGAGGCTACTAGTCATATCATTATGCATGGATTCCTTGGGCATAGAGGGTACTACAGAAATTTACTAAGGGATATGTCATATCATTGCACTGCACCTATGAATAATTTCTTAAACACAAGAGTGCCTTTCACCGGGAGAGGTGCGCAGCGAATACATTTGACACATTAAAGGATAGGCTTGTCACTGCACCCATATTACGCTTTCCTTCTTGGGATAAACCTTTCCATGTGTATTTGGATGCCTCAGGGACACCCATTGGAGTGGTACTAGAACAACTTGGTGAGGGAATTTCTGATCACCCCTTGTGTTTTTCCAGTAGGAAGTTGACACCAACATAATAGAACTACACCACTACTTTGAGGCCTTCATCAATGATATAGATGCTACATAAGTTTAGAAAGTATCTGCTAGTAACACCTTTCATATTTTACACAAACCGCATGGCCTTAAAGTACTTGGTGAACAAGCTGTTTTGTAAGGGTGCATATGTCGGTGGGTCTGTTATTTTAGGAATTTGAGTTTACGGTTGTTGTAAAACTAGGAAAAAGTAACTCAAGGCCTGACCATTTGTGAAGAATTGATTCAGGGGAGGATGCATAGAGCATTGAGGATGTTAAGCTAGACATGTAATGGTTTAGGTTATGAAGCGCACCCTAAGAATTAGAGGATATTGCCATGTTTCTCAAAATGGGTGTGGCGCTAGAAGGAATGAAAACATTAGTTAGAAAGTAGTTAGCTATATGCTTCATGCCCTACATGATAATTTATGGGGACCTATATGAGTTAAGCCATGATGAGGTTCCACACCGATGTGTATTAGAACACAAGAGAGTTACAATCATGGAAGAAGTGCATGGTGGGATTACGGGAGGGCACTATGCATGGAATTCCACAATGCGGAAGATTCTACTTACAAGAATTTGGTGGGAAATTATATGCCAAGATTGTATTGATTTTTGTAAGGCTTTGTGACCATTGCAGTGCCTTGGGAAACCTAGAAGGAGGGATGAAATTCCCTTGTGACTGATAGCTAGTGTTGAACCATTTAAAAAAATGGAAATTGACTTTGTAGGACCAATTTCACTGTTGTGTGAAGGATAGGGTTGTGTTACATAATCACTTGCACTTGATTAATTGACATGATATGGGAAGAGGCAATGCCTAAAAGGATTTCATAGTAGTGACATCTCGCAGATTCTTATGTGAGAACACAATAAGTAGGTATGGATGTCCTTTAAGCTTGACCGGATGTGGGGTACACATTTTCTAAATGAAACAACTAGGATTTTGTTGGTAGAGTTCTTGGTGGCCCATCATAAGACTACCCCATATCACCCGCAAGCTAATGGAACGCTAAGGCATTTAAAATAATTCTGAGTCACACTTTGACAAATATTTACAATGTAAGAAGACAATATTGGGATGATAAGGTATCATACATTCTATAGGCATACAAGACAACCTATAAGAGATTGAAGAAGGCCACACCATTTCAATTGGTGTTTGTCACAGAGGTTGTTTTACCAGTAGAATGTATGCTACCATCATTATAAATATTGTCATGTTTCTCATAACAGGTGTGGTGGTGGAAGGAATGAAGGCATTAGAAATAAAATTGTTAGCTATACACGCTGCATCCTACATGCTAATGAGTGGGGACTTAAACAAGTTAGTTAAATTCTCATAACAAGTGTGGTGGCGGAAGGAATGAAGGCATTAGAAATAAAATCGTTAGCTATACACATTGCATCCTACATGCTAATGAGTGGGGACTTATATGAGTTAGGTGTAGATCAAGAATTTCGTGCTTGTTACCTGTCCAAGTTAATGTACCAAACTAAACACAAAAACCCTGAAAAACCTCAATGAAATTGATACCTGATGAAGATGTAGACGGATGAGGAAGCCGATGTAGATAAGACGGGCGCACACGAGCAATTCGCACAATAGATCCGAATAACCTGTAAAACACCGATGCTTGACAGAAAAAGACCACGTTAAAAGATATTTTAGTGGACTGCCCGAGAAGCGGGTCCGAGAAGCGATAAGCTTCCTCGGCGGATGTCAGTCCACGTTTTCAATTAAGAAAAGAAGCATACATGATAAAAGATGTAAATAAAGACTAGATTTTCTGATTGTAGTAATAAAACAGAAACTGAACAGCAGACAGAAAGTACAGAAAACAGGGAACTGGGAAGTAATGCTGGATTTGTGTTACCTGTGACCTTTTACCTCTGCGTGAAATCGCATCGTCCGGGTACAATCGGCGCCCGATGTGATCGGTCAATCGACCGATCGCGTCAGCCCATCGGACTGATCGCGTCGGCCCAGGACCGATCGGCATCGACCGGGTAAGATCGATGTCAATCAAGGCGATCGACCAATCGGGAGGACTGTGCGATGAGATTCGGGGATTGGAAGGTGAATGTAGTCTGCAGGATGTGCCGAAGATGGAGAGACGCTGGAACAGAGTCACCAGATGATAGATGGTGGTGTATGATGTTGATATGATACGGGCAGAGTAACGGTGCTCCTCTCAGGGATTGATTAGGACAGGATCTGCCCTAACTGAGACAATTGATGCTAAAAAGATCTCTCTTTCTTGCAACTTTGTATCTTTCTCGCTCTGTTCGTGCGTAAGTGCTTTCTTTCGCTCGTTAGTCTCTTTTTCGGTCCCTTGAACTGAGCTATGGACCTGCTTTTATAATCGGCGCCGCTCCTAGAAAATCGGCGCCCGACCATATGGGTCGGCGCCGATCGCGGAGAAGACTCCCAAGATGGCCAAATTGATCGATTCGAGAAAGACAAGACTTATCCCGACCACGGGAAATATCCCGCTTAGGGAAGATTAAAAATGGATGTGATGCATAGATAGAATAAATTTGGGGTGGATAAGTGATTAAGATGCATGGGAAGAAGCGTAATTAAATATTTAATATTTAATTACTCATGGGTAAGATGTGATGTGATGAATTAAATTTAGAGTAAGTGATTAAATCACAAATTGGAAAACTATCCCAAGGGGATAGTTGGTGACGTAAACGTGCCCCAGGTTACCTAAGCAGGTAAACGAATGTGAGGGACACTAAATTGAGAAACCAATTTTAGGTGTCTACATTTTGCCCCTTTTTGTCAAGTAACTTGCGATAAGCAAGGTTATGAGACAAAAACAAGGAGATGGAAGAAGAGAAGAATTTGTGGTGATGTGATCCCCCTCAAACTAGGGATGGGATGGATAATAGAACAGACGATCCCGAGTTTGAAAGAGGTAGATGAAAAATGCAGGATGCCCCAGTCGGATAGCTGGAGTAGAACTGATCATTGAGGGCGCATAAAAATAAACACAAGGGCAGCAACCTAAGGAACTCACATTGGTAGGGAAAACTAGCCGGTCTCCTCATGAGACGACGTTAGTGTCTACAGACCCATGAGTGTAAGGAGAACTGCAAAATAGTCAGCATCTAAAGAGAGACACTTTGGTAGGGACAACTAGACGGTCTCCTCATGAGACGACGTTAGTGCCTACAGACCCGTTTAACTCTAAGCTGCCGAAAGATACGAGTGTCCCACGCAAAGGGAACAAACCCGAAAGAGACGAGGATATCTAAAAGATGCGCCAAAAGGCAAGATTCAGCACACAACAATGATCAGATAGATAAGTAAGCCAAGCATCAACACTACGGCAAACAGACATGAAAAATTGGCGGCGATCAAACTAATCGGTGCCGACCAAAACAATCGGCGTCGACCCAAAAATCGGGCGCCGACCAATCCGGCCGCATATAAATATGCGAACGGAAAACGTAAACGATTTATTTGCAACGTGACGATTGATTCAGAGAGAGATAGATTTGAGATTTGAACACAATGGAAGCCTCTGGGAGCGGACAGAAGCGCAGGAGGACACGTCCTGGGGTAAGTGGTCATTCTTGAACCCACTTTTCTTATTATTTATTTTTTTTTTTGTTTGATGTTTTCATGCGTATGGGAGGCCAGGGTCTGGTTTACGCCTGGCCTGGCAGTCGGCGCCGATTGTTAGAATCGGCGTCGATTGTTTTGGATCGGCGTCGATTGGTAGTAATCGGCGCCGACTATAATGAACGACGCCGATTTGCCAAATCGACGCCGATTGAAAGATGTTTAGCATTTCCTTCTAGTTTTGGATGTTATGGTTTTGGAAGATGTGATTTATGGAACAGAGAGACTGATTATGCTTTTGATGTCGTGGATGCAGGCACGAGAGGCTCTTCATATGAGGGATGCCATCCCTGAGTTATTGGAGACGATCCTTCCTGACGTGACCGATGCAGACTGGCAGCATTTAGAGCTAGCCGGGCTCGGGGTTTTAGATATTACAGACGAGTGCCACGGGATGTGGAGCTCATGCGGGCATTAGTGCGATGGTGGGACAGCCACACGTGCACATTTTGGTTTAGGACGGGTGAGATGACTATCACCCATGAGGATGTATACAGGATCCTCCGATTACCGAGGTCACGGGGGACCCGATTGAGATCACACCCCGAGAGCGGCGGCGAGAGGCCACAGGTGCGATTGTACAGAGACAGATCAGATGACTCGGAGATAGTATCTGGGGCAGTGAGGATAGCCTCACAGTACAGGCAGGATAGCCCTCGGAGCAGGCGGATAGCCTTGATTCAGATGGCTATATCTTATTTTGCCTTGCCAGACTCAGGAGGTGGGAGATTCCCATTACTACTATTAGGCTGCGTGTGCGACGTCTTGCAGCCGAGATAGGTTTTTACCTTTGCCGATGCCCCGATAGCTCGTGTATTATGAGCTATGGATGTACACCACCGGGTCGGAGGACGAGGATCGATGTCGGCTTTGTGCTTCATTGCTTGGACATACGAGCATATAAAGCGGTGATCGTGCCATCCGGCTTCCTTGGATGCCAAAGAGCGGTGGGGGTGTTGACTATGGATTTCGGAGATGGCGGGCTGATATGGCCGCAGGAGATACAGGTAGATCAGCCGAGTGGTACTCTGAGCGTTTCAGGACGCTTACACCAGATCAGGTTATCTGGAGACCATATCGGGCATTCCCGACATGGGTTGGTCAGGATGCCCACTTGGTAGCATTGAGACGGAGTCGGGTGGTCAGGGGCCGTAGGCCGGATATGTGGGAGCGGGTCCCATTCATGCGGATACTGAGACAGTTTGGCCTAGTACAGACAGTACCGGCCACCTACACGCCGTATAGGCGGGATAGCAGGGAGACGGATTTGCCGATTTTGATCCCGGCAGACCCATTGAGAGAGGCCCCACCCTCCACAGACAGTGATGATGACGCGGGGGTGGATGAGGGCTACGCAGCATGGTACGATACAGAGTTGCCACGACATCTCCCGCCCTCTATAGATGCTGATGAGGAGGACATAGCTGCTTCTGTTGGACATGTGCTAGAGGGAGAGCATGCCACACCGATCTGAGACACATCAGGTAGCTCTGGAGGAGATCGGGGCCTTGACAGAGAGAGATTCCCGATTGTGGAGAGAGACACCGCTCGCGGGGGAGCGAGATACAACCCGATCCAGCGAGAGGGACCGCTACTTTCGGCACGAGGAGGCCCTCGGGGCCAAGTATGGGAGACAGTGCCACATCGAGTCCTGGCACACAGGTGCGACTCAGGAGGGGCACCACTAGCGGCGCCCAAGAAGCACCAAAGCAAGGCACAGCAAAGTTCGAGCACGAGCACCGTGACTGAGCACGAGCACGTGCAGTCTCTCCTCGCTGAGGTGAGATACTACGAGGATGCCCTAGCGCAGCATGCCCCAGATGTGCCTCGATACGGGGCGAGGAGGAGAGCAGCGACGGCTACGGCGAGCGGAGCCTCAGGCGGAGGGAGCACTGGGAGAGATCGAGGTGGGCCGAGACCTCCAGCAGCAGGTGCATCGAGCTCGATAGGCGGCGGCCAGGAGAGACAGCCAGGTGCAGAGGAGGGTGGAGGAGATAGTGTCCTCCACGCTTCAGATTTTACCATATAGAGATTTGATAGATTTTGTATTTGTATAGTGATGTAGCCTCGATTGGAAGGCATTGTATAGATGGCTTGATTAGAAGCCATCCATTTTTGTCTGAACACACATGTATATATAGATTCATTATTTGTCATATAATTGTACTCATGCTTTTGGTTTAGATATAGATGGGTAGATGGATATAGATAAAGGATAAAATAGATGTGATTGGATAGGTATAGATGATAGATGATAGAAATAGATGTGATTAGATAGATTGATATGTGGATAAAATAGATGTGATTGGATAGATATAGGATAGATGATAGAAATATATGTGATGTGGATATAACTTTGATAGATGGATGTGATGTAACTTGGATGTACATGTGTTTAAATGTTTTGATGGATAGATAGATAGATGTGTTTGATGTATGGATTAGATATAGATAGATGTAATGTACCTTGGATGTACATTTGATGGATAGATTTAGATATAGATAGATGTAATTTTAATGAGAAATGAAAAAAGATAGATGTGTTGATAGATAAGAGGAATTTTGATAGAAGATAAATTTTGATTTAATTAACATGCGAAATGCCAATTTAACAGGGTTGCAAGACAAAGAAATGGGGAATACTCCTTGCAAGAGCCAAAGATGAAAGCGGAAACAACCGTGACTTAGAAGAGAAGATACTTGGAGAAGAAGAAAAATGATAAGTTGGACTTCCAACCGACCATAGATAAAATCCGGAAAGGAAAACCGAAAGACCAAGCAGACAAGGCCCTATATAAGATTAAAATAAATCTGACACTAACTAGTCGCAAACCAGATCTAGGATAGAAATGGAAAGAAAAGTAAGTATCTTGTCGGAACTTACAAGGGACAGAATACATGTCCATAGTGGGAAAATAGGATTCTCCATATGATCGACAAAAGGTCTTAAATCTCAGCTTCATGATTTTGGCAGAAAAGCAAACTGATCAATGCGGGAAGTTTGCTTGATATGGAAAGACTGATCGATGCGGGAAGTCTTTCAGTGATGCTAAAAAGTGTATAAACTGACTGGAAGGCTGATTGATTACAAGAAGCCTTGAATATTTCTTTGAGAAACAGCCGTCCTTCAAGGGAGCGGTCTGTATTTTGAATTTGAATGATAGCCATCCTTCGAGGGTATGGTCTATATTTTTAGAATTTTTTTTTTTTTTTTTTTTTTTTGATTCACTTGATAATATATGGATAGCTGTCCTTCGAGGGATCAGTCTATCTTTTTGGATAGCATCTTTTTCTTTTTCTTTTTTTTTTTTTTTTTTTTTTTTTTGAAACTCTTTGGAAGAAGCTGAGTTTATACCTAGATAGATCAGATGGAGGGGAAGAGAACATAGAAGAACATGCACTCATGACCCGAGTAGATCCGATTAAGATAAGTACTTGGGACAGATGAAGTGGTGATTAAGGTATTCCTACCATGAGGAGGAACATATCCAAAAGAAACGTGCAATGAGTAGAGCCGCGATACTCATATTTAAGGTAGATGAGGCAATAGGCGGAGAACCACACGATTTCAAATCACCACAAAAGTAGATGACTGGTTATTAGGACGGATGAAAGATCTGAGTTGCGACTAGATTTGTGTAAGATAGATTTTAACAATAGAAGGGCCGTAAATGCAAAGCATTAAGAGGTTCCGCTTCAGGGATACCATCCATGGAAGATAAACGATAAGCCCCAGACCCATATTTATGAGTGATAATGTAGGGGCCCATCCAGTTGGGAGCAAACTTACCACGTTGACTTCTTTCGAGTGTAGTGACATTTTGATTTTCCTTAAGAACAAGATCACCAATTTTGAAGTCACGATGTTGCAAGTGCTTGTTATAAGCACGTTTGACACGCTCGAGATAGACCTGATGATGCTCAAGAGCGTTAAGACGCCGCTCATCTAATAATTCAAGTTGTGCTAGATGATTTTGACGATAATCCTCATCGGAGACAAATTCTCTGAGAGAAACACGGAGAGATGGGATTTGGACCTCCAAAGGAAGGACGGCCTCAGACCCATAGACGAGAGAGAAGGGAGTAGCACCAGTAGGAGTACGAATGCTAGTCCGATAAGCCCAGAGAGCAAAAGGGATATGTAGATGCCAATCCCTACCACTTGACTAGTTACCTTTGCGAGGATATTACGTAAAGTTTTATTGGGCGCTTCGGCTTGACCATTAGCTTGAGGATAGTATGGAGAAGAAAAGCGAGCTTGATATTGAAAGCATTGCGGAGATTCTACAAATCAGCGTTTTTGAAAGACTTACCATTATCTGTGATTAGCTTGTGTGGAACGCCAAAGCGACAAATGATGTGTTGATAGACAAAATCAACTATGGGTTTAGCCTTTGTTGAAGAAAGGGGGATAGCTTCTACCCACTTAGTAAAGTACTCAGTGGCGGTAATGATAGAATGATGACGTTGTGAAGAACGGGATTGATAAGACCAATAAGATCAAGACCCCCTTTGCGAAAAAAGGCCACAAATCCGCCGCAGGTTGCAAAGCCTGACTAGGGATGTGCGTGAGATTGGAATGTTGCTGACACTTGACGCACTTCTTAGTGTATTCACAACAATCTTGATTAAGAGAAGGCCAATAATATCCCAGACGTAAAATACGCAGCTGCAATTAAGCCACTAAAATGTCCACCACAGATACCGTCATGGACTTCCTGAATAGCTTTAGATGATTCATGGGTTTTGAGGCATCGAAGCAAAATACCATCAAAGCCGCGTTTGTAAAGAAGGCCGCTTAGGATAGTATAGCGATTGGCGCGTTGGACAAAAGACCTTCTACCATTGGGAGACAGATCTGGAGGAAGGACCGAATGAGATAGATAATCAACTATCTGTTGATACCACTCATCCTGAGTATGGGTTGTGACAACATTGATTGGCGTTAGTTGCCCAAGATGAGATGGTTGATCCAATCATTGCACAGCCACATAAAGACGCGAGTCTTCGGTAAAAGGCGGGATAAGGGAGGCTAAAGAAGCCATGGTATCCGCGAATCGATTTGCAGTACGAGGAATGGCTTGGATAGTGAACTTATCGAAAGATTGGAGTTGGGCAAGAACGATGTCACGATATTTTTGAAGGATATCATTCTTGCATTGATAGACACCCGTGACCTGATTAACGATGAGTTCAGAATCACCGAAGATGTCAATATGACGAGCGCCGAGATTAATGGCATTTTGAAGACCTAAGACAAGAGCTTCGTACTCAGCCATATTATTGGTGCACTCAAAGTTCAATTTGTGTGCAACTGGGATAGGCGTACCCCAAGGAGGAATCATCACGAAACCCGCACCTCCCCCTTGCTGGCATTTGGATCCATCAAAGAAGAGCTTTACTTTAAATGGAGATAGACCAAAATCAATTTGTTGGATATACTCATCGGGGAATTGAGCAAGGGGGTCTTGAGTGTCCGGAAGAGGAGCATCAGCTAATTGATCTGCAATAACCTGACCCTTGATAGCCTTTTGCGGGATAAACTCGAGGTCAAACTCAGTCATAAGCATAAGCCAACGAGTGATGCGATCATTGTGATAAGGTTTTGCATGGATTGTCTTGAGGGGATTGACACTTGTGACAATATAAGTTTTGTGATTAAGGAGATAATGACGAAGCTTAGAAGTTGCGAAGAAGAGAGCGCAACATAGTTTTTCAGCTTCGGAGTAACGTGTCTCATACTCATGGAGGGTGCGACTGATGTAATAGACAGCTTGTTCTTTACCACAAGTGTTCCGATGCGAGATCATGGCTCCCAGAGCATGGTCAGTCACAGAGATATAAAGATAGAAAGGCTCCCCCTCGCGTGGAGGTGTAAGCACGGGTGGAGAAAGAAGATAAGCTTTGAGATCATCAAAGGCCTTTTGGCAATGCTCATCCCATTCGAAATGAACATTCTTACGGAGAAGATGGTGAAAAGGTTGACAACGGTCCGACAATTGGGAGATAAAACGACGCACCGATTGAAGACGTCCTTGGAGACTGCGGAGTTGCTTCAAGTTAGAAGGAGGCATCTCAAGGATAGCCTTTATTTTTGCGGGGTCGACTTCAATACCCCTGATGGAAATGATAAAACCTAAAAGTTTACCAGTGAGAACGCCAAACACGCACTTAGCTGGATTTAGACGAAGACAGAAGCGGATAAGCCTCTCAAAGAGAGGTGCAAGGATGAAAAGATGATCTTGACGATGCTTGGACTTGCCGAGGAGATCGTCAACATAATCCTCCACAGTTTTGTGTAAGAGATCATGGAAGATGTATGTCATTGCTCGTTGATAGGTTGCTCCTGCGTTCTTAAGGCCAAAAGGCATGACACGATAACAAAAGGTCCCCCAAGGAGTTATGAAGGAAGTCTTATGTTGGTCTTCTGGTGCGATGAGGATTTGATTATATCCAGAGAAACCATCCATAAGAGAAAGCATCTCATGACCCGCAGTTAAATCTACGAGTTGGTCGATATGAGGAAGAGGAAAATCATCCTTTGGACGGGCAAGATTAAGATCCGGAAGTCGGTACAAATTCGAATTTTCCCAGTAGCCTTAGTTACTGGTACTACATTGGACACCCATTGCGGATAATCGATGGGTTAGATGAAGCCAGCCGAGAAACAAGCGTTGTAATTCTTCTTTAACAAGAAGGGCTACTCTAGGGTGCATTTTACGCAATTTTTGCTTGACCGGCTTGATGTTGGGAAGGGTAACGATATTGTGGACCACAATATCGGGATCGAGTCCTGGCATATCTTCATATGACCAAGCAAAGGCTTGACGATGTTTGGAAAGAAAAGTGGTAAAGTCCCCTAATTCCTGTGGATTAAGGGATTGGCCGACCTTGATGATGCGAGGGTCTTCAGAAGTCCCTATATTAAGGTCGATAGTGGCTTCGTTGAGAAGGGTAGACGTGTCAGAAGGAATAGTCTTGGGAAGATATGAATCCTCTGCCCCCAGATAGGTGAGGACAGAATCATCATCCGCACAGTGGATAGTGTTGATAGTAGGAGAGTCGTCTCCAACTATTTCAGGGAAGGTTAATGGTATAGAAGCGGACCGATTGTTAGTCTCATAGACCAACGGCCCTAAGGAAATGGTATTGATCAAAAAAAAAAAGTTAGGTGGGATGGAAATGTCATCGTCCACATCAAGTGATGCTTCTGACTTGGTGGGGGAAGATGGTTCTTCAGTAGGAAGAGACTCATCAAGAATAGTGACAGTGGCCTTTGAAAGAGGTTTAAATCCTAACCCAAATTTCTGATGTGGCATGAGAGTAGGAATGGATTTGAGGTCATGTATACCTTGTTCATATTTTCCAAGGCCAAAACCTTTCCACGCGCATCGATGTAGATAAGTCTTTGCAAACGTGGGATTCTGTAGGTGATCAAACCCTGTTAGGTAAGGTTTGGCTCTAGGAGGAGAATCCGGGCGATGATGAGGCGTATCAAGACCACCGTAGATGAAATTGGTCTGTTGATTGGGCAGACCGATGGTGACGATGCGACCGAGACCTGGTTGATATTCAGGTTGTTTGTCTGGTCTACCATACTCATTAGGTTTGAGATGGGCATCGAAAGAAAAGAGAGGAAGCTCTCCTAGTGAGAAACGCTGCAATGTCTCTTCCAGATTTTGTAAATCCGGTAGTTTGGTTGCAGGTATGGAAGAAGATGAGGCCCCATCTGGAGAAGATGTATTTTCTTTTAAAGGCGGACCTAGTGGTCATGTCGCATTGTGCAGAAGGAAAAGGATCTCCTGGATGGGTGTATATTTTGCCCTCATATTGATATTTTAGGCATCGATGGAGGGTGGATGGGACACAATGCATTGCGCGAATCCAGGAGCGTCCGAGGATCATGTTATAGTGGAACTTTCCTTGACGATGTAGAAGAGTTCATGAAGCAGCTTCTTACCTACTCGAATGGGTAAGACCACAGTTCCTAGAGTGACTGCTAGCTGATCGTTAAATGATCGAAGGGCGAAAGGTGGGGGTGACACCACATTCTTTGGTAACTTAAGTTGTTCGAATGTGTGCGAGGAGATGACGTTGAGTGCAGCTCCACTATCGATCATAACACGTTTTAAGGTAGTGTTATTGATTTGGACAGTGATGAAGAGGGGAGCCTCCAAATCTTTGGAAGAAAGAGAAGGAATTTCTGAATCTTCAAAAGAAATGGTAGTTGATGGTCTATTCAGGTCAACCAACTCGAAGAGTGGGCTCATCGGAATTCAACTGCGATGCGACGCATTATCAATCAAAGCTTGGCGATGTTGTGGAGAGGATTGGATGAGGTCAAAAAGAGACATTTTGACCGGAGCCTGGGTGAGTTGTTTCATAACACTCTCCTCAACAGACACGGGAACTTGAGCCCGAGGTGCAGCACGAATAGAGACCTTAGGTCGTGGGGCTAATGAGGAAGGAGAAACGCCTTCAGGGGCTGCAGAAATGACAACCCGTGGTCGAGATGCTGAAGATGAAGATGGGTTATCATAGTGTTGGGTTCTAGTGGCGATATGGATTGTGTCAATTTGAGAAGGTGGAAGATCAAGTGGAGTGGAACCACCAGAGATCTGAGTGGATTGTTGGGGCTCAAATGAGGCTAAGGTGACAGGAGGTACTTGTTCCTCCTCCTCCAGCAAAAGGTCACTTTCTTCTAGAAGGTTCTTGACAACGGCTTGAAGAGCCTTACATCCCTCAGTATCATGACCCGGAGTACGGTGGTAAGCACAAATCAGATCAGAGTTAAACCAGGTAGGTTTGACTCCTTTAGGGTTATAAGGTTTAATCGGAGGAAGGGTTATGGATGAAGATTGGATAAGTTGATGAAGGATTTCGGTATAGAATCCGGTAGATGAAGAGGAGGATAGAGATGATGAAGATGGTTCTTTCACATTAACCGACTGCCGAGGTAAGAGGACTTGCATGTTAGGTTTAACAGTTTGTTTAGGAATCCTCTTATTTGTTTGGACATTTGGAGGAGCAGTCTTGGGCACTTGAGATGGGAGCAAGTGAGACATGATTGACTTTGGTGGAGGAGGAGCCCCTAAAATAGATTTTGAAGATGAGGGATATGCGACAAATTTTGCGGTCTTTGGAGACAAAGGGGGTTGCTTGGTCGAATGTACTGATGATTTAGATAATGTTGGTTTAGAAGAGGAAGAAGCTCCCAAAGTAGATGAGATTGGAGGGAGATAGGGTGCCTTGGTTTTTGGTAACGAAGATGATGATCCTGATAGAAGAGGTGACGTCTTTTTAGTAGGTAGGTCTATTTTTCGGAGTATTGGTGAGGAATGTGTTGTAGAAGAAGACGATGGTTTTGATAAGTGTGTAGAAGAAAACGCCTTCTCAGCGGGCAAATCCAATCGTTTATGAGGCGTGGAGAGAGATTTTTGTGGAAGAGCACCAAGAGTCTTGATGGTCCGAAATATGGGCTTCCCTTTTTCAGGGATGGTGACAACTTCAACGGCATAAGGTGATTGTAACCTTTTCGGAGGAAGCAAATGGGGAGATACTGATGGTATAATGTTAGATTTTGGTTGTCTCGGTTTAGGTTCAGGAACCGAGCGTATAGATGTTGGTGCTACTTCTTTTGATTTTTCCTTAATAGGTGAAGTAACATTAGTGATGGAAGAAGTAAGTGATGAAGAAGTTCCTTGCGAAGGGACCACTTTTGGTGTAGTGATCATGGGTGGAACTACTGTAGGAAAAGAGATAGGAAGAGTCAAAGTCGAAGACACTTCCGTCGAAGTCGGCACGATTATAGGTATGTTCACCAAGGGCATAGTTGTAGCGGGAATGGGAGCAACAGAAGTAGATGTGTCTGTAGTGGAAACTCGAAGGGATGTAATTGCCTCGAGCATTGAAAGGATGTCTGATGATGAGACAGATGAGGAAGACACTGTCTCGGGTATGGATGGGAGATCGGACAAAGGAGCGGAGAGAGATGACTCCGTGCTTAGCAATGTAGGAATATTCAAAGGTGGGTTATCTGAAGATGGAGGAATTCCAGTGATTGGTGGAGTGGAAGAGGGTTCTGATTCGATTGCGGCGTTTGTAGATGACGTGGTTTCAGAAGCGGATTCTTCAGTAGAAATGAAGTTGATAGTGTGGGTGTTTGGTTTTTGAGATTCCGAAGAATTATGATTTGGGGCATGATTGGGGAAGGGTTGTTTAAAAACATCAAGCGCCTGATTTGGGGGAGCATTTGGGTTATCTAGAATGAGCTCGCCTTTGTCAATGAATTTTTGGACAAGATTTTTGAAAGTCTGACATCGTTCGATGTCATGACCTTTGGTTCTGTGATAATGACAGAAATCGTTTTCCCTATACCAGAATGGGCGTTCTCGGCTTTCGTCAATATCCCTAATGGGTGGAAGTTCGATCATGCGAACTTCCAACATTTTTTCTAAGATGGAGGTATATGATTCCCCCAATGGAGCGAAGGATCGAGATGATGAAGCCCCTTTTCGAGCAGATGAAGGGTCTCTTCGTGGTGGTTGATTATGAGTACTATCGGTTCTTGATGTTTTTAATACGATAGCATTGGTGGACCCTTGATTCTTATCTTTAGGAGGGAAAGAATTTGGTTTGGTGAACCGAGAGAAATCTGGTTTAGATTTGGAGCGAAGTTTTAGCTTTCCTTGTTCAATGGCACGAGATTCGAGTTTGCGTGCCATCGTGAAGGCTTCTTCGAAGGTATGAAAAGTTTGGATCCTTAACGTGGAAGAAATGTGACTAGCACAAGATCGGGTGAACAACTCGATCTGTTGGGATTGAGGAAGGGAGAAAGACAATTGGTTGATTATCCCTCTCCAACGAGCGACAAAGTCTGCAATAGACTCATCGTCGAATTGGCGAATGTTGTAAAGATCTGTAATTGAGATCTTATGCGCAATATTTATTGAAAAGTTTTCAACAAACATCTGGGCCAATTGAGAGAAAGAAAATAAGGAATGTTGAGGAATATTATTGTACCAGTCCAAAGCGGGACCCGCTAGAGACATAGGAAAGGTACGGAGCATGAGTTCCTGATCCTGGACGATGAGGTAGCAAGCATGTTTGAATGCTCGCAGATGTTGTTGGGGGTCTTCCCGACTATGAAATTTTGAGAATTTGGGAAGTTCCCATTGGGGAGGATAAGGCTTAAAAGCCACCGAAGGATGAATGGGTTCATTGCACACTTCTTCAAAGGAGTATGAAGGACGGGCTCCTTTTGTGGAGGCTTCCAAGTCTGCAATTTTCTTGAAGAGAATTTGAACTACGTCGGATTGGGGAGGAGGCACATAAGAAGTAGATGGTGGATGTTGGTGAGGTGTCAATGGGGGATTTATCTGTTGATTGGTGGGGTGGTAAGAGGAATAACCAGGGGTTCTGGGTGACACTTGGTGGGGTATTTGTTGTGAAGTAGCTTGCGTATAGGTAGGCTGTGAGATAATGAGTGGATGAGAAAATGAGGGTTGGGTGACGGGTGGAGCTTGTGATTGGTGGACTCCTATGTTTGTTGATTGGATCGGGACAGATTGAGGAACGTGGGTGTTGGTTGATTGGACATGTTGGGAACAAGACACGAAAGGGACCTTCTACTACCGGGTTAGGTATTAAGGGTGCCGATGTTAGAGGATGGGCGAAGGTCACAGTTGCTGGAATATTAGAAGAAAAACCCCCTAGAGGATGAGAAGTAGGAGCCAACTGACTATTCGGAGGGGGTTGGCTCATGAAGTGATACTGACCTTGGGACACGATGGAGGGCATAGACGAATTGACGGCAATGTGTGGGTGTGCAGACGCATTCATTATAGCCAAGGCAGAAGACCTCTCAGAAGTAGGTTGTGGAATATTTGAGGTAACTGCGGTGTTAGGGATAGGTAAGACTAATTGAGAACTAGTCGACATGGTAGGTGGAAGAGAAAAGGGAGGCATAGGGGCCTCGCCCTTCTCCGTGGCTCGAGGCAAGAGAGATGGTGCAAACTGCTCTACAAAGGCCTGGGATGATCCACGAGGATAATTGTACACTTGTCGGATTGGTGGGTCTTGGTCAGATATTTGGATCGACTTGTGTACTAGGTAGTCCATGAGGGCTATTGGATTGCGATCGAGGAAAGCCTGAAATTCAGGATCCCCGCGAGGAACATACTCCGAGCCAGATGATATCTCGGAGGGACTAGGAGAAGCTGGACGTGATGGAGGCGCTTTGGTTTGATAGAAGGGATTATACGACCATGAGGGGGAACCAACTAATAGCGGTCCCAAGGAAGATTGGAGGGGTGCCGAAACATCCACGCTGGTGGTGATTTCGGAGGAAGAAGGAACCTGTTGGGCCATTTTCCTAGATTGTGACCGGGTGATAACCGTCATAAGCAAGCAAGAAAGAAGATTGTCCTAACTAATGCACAAACAATTCAAGCAGCGCAAGTGATTATCTCCTTTAAATTTTGATGCTTTTAAGAAAAGAAAATGTTAGGGAAGGCTTTTTAGAATAGGAACTACTCAGATAGCCAAACTAAGGATGGTTTGGGTAATGTTTGGTGAGGAGTCCCGAAGGCACTTCAGTAAAAGACCGGTACGTGGCTTGATATAGGGGCCTACCCCCGCACTTCACACACCGCTGCGATAAGGGAGTCGGGTGCTTTGCCAATATATACCAAAATCTTTCGTGAATTTATAGCATGGCCCGAGTACCGCGTAGGCTCTTCCTCTTGGATATCACTTCCAAGTAGGCGAGGCCAGGGAAGGAGTTTTGTTTAGATGCTTTATACCTAGTGATTTTGGCTTTGTGTGCAAGGGTGAAAAATAAAAATCAAATAGTGTCACTACCGATTTTGATCAATTTTTCCAGCCTATTTAAAACTAGGTGAAAAGCATGTAGCAATGACAAAGGAAAATGTTCTTTTTAAGCACTTAAAAATGAAGTGTTTGATTTCGATGAAAACAAGCCAAACAGATTCTTTCCCCAAATGCGATTAGGTTCTTTTTAAGCACCAAAAACTGAAGTGTTTGGATGTGATAGACAACCAACAAAGAAATCCTAAAAAGGAGAAAACACCGAAAAAGAGGAATACCTGTAGATTTAGCTCTCCAAGGTGTGTAGACTTCAAAAAGCACGTTGTTGAGCTCTTCCCCTCGAACAATCCCACGAACAAGCAAAGTGCTCCATGAAAAGATCAAGCAAACAAAAAACAAGATCCGGAAAGATATATCCAGATAATGGCGAAACGAAAAATTTCTATTTTAAGGAAATAGAAAAATTTCAAGATAATGATTTCGCCTAAAAAGCAAGATTGAAATGATGAACAGAAATGCTCAAATAGGACTGATAGAAATCAGTGAAGAAAAGGAACAAAGTTCAAAACTAGAAAAGAAATGAACTTACCAATAAGGGACTTTGGTTAGGTCCCACCGGGCGTGCCAGAATGTAGATCAAGAATTTCGTGCTTGTTACCTGTCCAAGTTAATGTACCAAACTAAACACAAAAACCACTGAAAACCTCAATGAAATTGATACACTGATGAAGATGTAGACGGATGAGGAAGCCGATGTAGATAAGACGGGCGCACACGAGAAATTCACACAATAGATCCGAATAACTGTAAAACACCGATGCTTGACAGAAAAAGACCACGTTAAAAGATATTTTAGTGGACTGCCCGAGAAGCGGGTCCGAGAAGCGATAAGCTTCCTCGGCGGATGTCAGTCCACGTTTTCAATTAAGAAAAGAAGCATACATGATAAAAGATGTAAATAAAGACTAGATTTTCTGATTGTAGTAATAAAATGCAAACCTAATGCAGCAGACGAAAATACGAAAACAGGAACTGGAAGTAATGCTGGATTTGTGTTACCTGTGACCTTTTACCTGTCTGCAGTGAAATCGGCGTCGACTGGGTACAATCGGCGGCGACTGATGTGATCGGCGTCGACTGGGACTGATCGGCGTCGACTGGGTAAGATCATGTCAATCAAGGCGGATGACCAATCGGGAATCGTGCGATGAGATTCGGGATTGGAAGGTGAATGTAGTCTGCGCAGGATGTGCCGAAGATGGAGAGACGCTTTGAACAGAGTTACCGGATGATAGATGGTGGTGTATGATGTTGATATGATACGGGCAGAGTAACGGTGCTCCTCTCAGGGATTGATTAGGACAGGATCTGCCCTAACTGAGACAATTGATGCTAAAAAGATCTCTCCTTCTTGCAACCTGTATCTTTCTCGCTCTCTGTTCGTGCGTAAGTGCTTTCTTTCGCTCGTTAGTCTCTTTTTCGGTCCCTTCGAACTGAGCTATGGACCTGCTTTTATAATCGGCGCCGCTCCTAGAAAATCGGCGCCGACCATATGGGTCGGCGCCGATCGCGGAGAAGACTCCCAAGATGGCCAAATTGATCGATTCGAGAAAGACAAGACTTATCCCGACCACGGGAAATATCCCGCTTAGGGAAGATTAAAAATGGATGTGATGCATAGATAGAATAAATTTGGGGTGGATAAGTGATTAAGATGCATGGGAAGAAGCGTAATTAAATATTTAATATTTAATTACTCATGGGTAAGATGTGATGTGATGAATTAAATTTAGAGTAAGTGATTAAATCACAAATTGGAAAACTATCCCAAGGGGATAGTTGGTGACGTAAACGTGCCCCAGGTTACCTAAGCAGGTAAACGAATGTGAGGGACACTAAATTGAGAAACCAATTTTTAGGTGTCTACATTAGGTCGTGATGAGGTTTTGTACCAATCAGATTACAACAAGAGCACATTGTAATCAAGGAGGAAGCATATGGTGGGATTGTAAGAGGACACTATATAGGAAATGCAACCACATGGAAGATTTTACTTGCTAGGATTTGGTGGGAGAGTATTTACAAGGATTGTATTTAGTTTTGTAAGGCTCCGTGACCATTTTCGAGTGTCTTGGAAAACTCGGAAGGAGGGATGAAATTCCTTGTGCCTAATAGCCGAATGAACCATTTGAAAAGTGGGAAATTGAATTTGTAATACCTATTTCACCTATCACGTGAAGAATGGGATTGCACTATATCATCACTTGTGTGGATTACTTAATAATGTGGGCAGAGGCCATGCCTACAAAGGACTCAGACAATGTGAATATAATCGCTAGATTCTTATGGGAGAACATAATAAGGGTATGGATGTACTTTAAGATTGACCAACGATGGGGGTACACATTTTTTGAATGAAACAGTTAGGATTTTGTTGGTAGAGTTCATGGTGGCCCATCATAAGACTACCCCATATCACCCACAAGCTAATGGAAATTCCCAGAGTTTAACAAAATTTTGAGTCAAACTTTGATAAATATTTGCGATGTGGGAAGAAAAGATTGGGATGAAAAGGTTTCATCTATTCTATGGCCATATAGACAACCTATATGAGATTAAACAAGACCACATTGTTTCAATTGATGTTTGGCATGGATACTATTTTACCAAGATAATTTATGATACCATCATTGTGTATTGTGCACACAGGATATTTAGGTGATGAACAATTAATTCAAGAGTGCATGGAGAAGTTAATACAATTGGATGAATAGTGATTGATTACTAGATGGAGTCGAAGATTGAACAGGCTCGGAAAAAATCATGGCATGATCATCATATTAAAAAAACAATTCAAGGTTGGGCAAATGGTCTTCCTCTATGACTACAAATTTCTACACCATCCTAAGAAACTAAAACTCCATTAGTTAGGACCATATATCATCTCATACATCCTTGATATAGGTGTGTGCCAATTATAAGTGCTAGATGGGAAAAAATTACCAGGCCATTTCAATGGGAGTAGGCTGAAGCCCTATTATAAATAAGTCTTCTTTGTGTTTGAAAATAAGGCAATATTGCCAGTTAGCCTAGGATTTCCCTTAATGCATTTATTTTTCTTGTGCTTTCCTTTCTTGTCACTCATTCATTTATGTTGTGTTGTTTTACACACCTTGTGTACCAGTAACCACCTTACTTTTAAGGGTTGTGTATGTGTAGAGGACCATGCATTTGTTTTAGTGTGGGGTGGAGTAGAATGAAGAGAGAAAGAAGTTGGTAGTAGTTGTGATGGCCTGGATTCAAGGATGAAAATCAAGTAAGGTAGGAGAGGGCACATAGAAAAGGTGGATGATTTTTGTGGCCTGGATTGAAATATGAAAAATGCGTAAGGTAGGAGAGTGCATGTAGAAAAGGAGGATGAGAAATTTTGGTGTCGTGGATAAGGCTGAAAAGGACTACATACAAAGGATGTGAAGTGTAGAAACAACATGAGGTGGGAAAGGGAAAAAATTAGTTTAAGGATAGAAGAAGTGCCTTCGACACTAAAAATGTGAGCGTTAGAGTATTTGGTCAGTAAATATATTTGCGCACTGTAAGGTTGGTAGGGTTTTTGTGCAAGATTGGGCACATGGGTAAGAGCACTTACGGTCATATTTAGTGTAAAAATCCACATTTAATGTTAATTACGTTGGTGGGTGGCATAACATTTATTGTGGGAGATAGACAAAAATCTATAAGTAAAGGGTCGAGCACATCATTACTTACCTTTCTATTTCGATATTAAATAGCTCTTAACTAAGGCATCCACGAAGAAATATTTGTGTGAAGAAAGAAGAGTGAAAATATGAAGTGTGTAACTAGGGTGATCAACGAATCAAAGTGGAAGGAGTGCATGAGTGTAGGAAGGTTTCATTGGAGTACACCATCTCGTGGAATAATTTTTGGGTTAGGATTTTACAACTAGGGCACGAGAATAGAAGTATTATTTCACAAAGTTAATCCATAGATCTGAATAGAGCAAGGAAGAGGAGCAAGGAGGAGTTTATTCTTTTACCCCAAAAAGAAAATGGCACTAAAGAAGGAAATTGTTTCACCTAAGAAGGGAAAGGGAAAAGGAAAATAGACTACCACCACCATGTTCAATGAAGAATGTTATGAGGAGATGTAGTACCCAAATGGGGTGTTACTTGGGAAATAATGGGTATCCCATGTGAGGAAGATGGTTGTGAGTGACTATAATCATCGCACAAGTACCAATGGAAAGGAAATGGCTCTAGAAATGGTTCATCCACTAGAGAAGAGGACACCGAGGGGATGATAATCTACAATGATGAGGTGAAGGTAAAATTCAAGAAAGGTGAGCTTCTACAACTATTTGAGTTTCCCTATTTTGGAAAGCCTAAGTGGTTATACCAATGGTTTATGTCATGTGTGCATGGGGACCACTTCTACTTTGTGTTCCACAAAATGCACATAACTCCCCAACTCATATCCAATTTTACCATCTTGATTCGTGAAGGAGATTTGTTAGATGATGACTTGGAGGATAAATAGGCTATTAAGAAGATAATGGAGGAGTATGATTATAAAGAGGGTTTGTGTTACTTTGATATCTTATATATCTCTGACCCAGTGATGAGGATGGCCACATGCTTTGTATCCAAGTTGAATGGGTAATAAAGGTGGAAACAAATAAAATAGGCATGGTAAAATGTATGCTATAAAATTTAGAAGGGATAATCTATAATATGTCTACCTATATTGCGAAGAGATCATCAATCGTGTAAGAAAGAGAGAAGATAATGTTCGAATGCTCTTATCACCATCATCTTCTCAAAAATTAGAGTGTCGATGGGCCAGAGAAGTTTGTATGGGAGTATCCATATGAATATCCCTCCCCGCGAAGAGGTTTGATAAATACACATGTGATACCATGAATGCCACCCACAAGGCGCGCTTATAAAAATGGTACAAAAAAATGTGCGATGTATTCGGGCTGAGTGGAGGATACCCGAGTAGTTTCTAGCACTAGTAGATGGAGAATATGAGTTCACCGTGCTCTCAACATTTTTGCCTTGGTATATTCACTCTATCAGATGGGACCAAGAGCCCATGGTGTAAATTACCATTCTCTTTCACCGCACAATACTTCCAAGCAAAGGTAAATCACTTCAAGGAAGCTAAAATACTAAGCTTCGACCTTAGCAAGGTGGACTAGGACCATCACAATTTTAAAAGGAAGATGGTATATCCAAAGAAGTGTGCCTATGTGGAGAAGTATGTGTCCCATGAGGTGGGCTTGAAAAAATCCTTGACGCTACTAATTGCTGGAAGGAACGCAACAAGAGTATACTTGCGCATTAGTCCCAAGTATGAAAAGGGAACTTACTTGGAGAATGATGTTTCCATCCTAGAGGATCCCACTGGTAGGAAGAAGGAAGTGCCAAAAATACTGAAATGGAATAGACCCCGGAGAAAGAGGCACCGGAGTGGAAAACACCAAGTGTGCAGACAACAAAATCTATGGGCACACTAGAGTAAGGCACCAAGACAATTAGATACACACACATGAAGAATTCTCCCATCAAGGAGAAGGAAAAGACACCTAAGGAAGAGGTTTCGTAACAAAAAGATGTACCTAGAAAGGAATCCCCTATTGAGGAAGAGAAAGAATCCCAACTAGGAATAAATAGAAGGTAGTAGAGAAGGAAGACTCGAGAGGAGATAAAGATCTTGGAGGCCTACGGTGGTCAAGAGAGACAATGATGAGGATGAAGAAATTCATAATCATCCCGTGTATGATGTACATGACTCAAAGGAAGAAAGGATTGAAGAAAAGGGTGAAGAAAAGGGAGGCGCTCAAAGAAAAGGGGAGAGTGAAGAAGTAAATAAGGATCGAGGCCACGAAAGACAAGTAGTGGGAATAATAGAGAATTTAGTGGAGCAAGAAGTGGAGAGGAGTGCGGATGAGATACTCAAGGAGATATAAGAAGAGAGTGTAGGGAACGAGTATGGAAACATGGGTGGATATCCCAACTTAGGGATGATATTTCCAAAGGTTGCATGCATAGGAGGGAAGAACATGGTAATAGCACAAGGGTAGGGAATGGGTTATATCCATTATCCAAATAAAGTGCTACGTTTGCACTTCTAGAGCACCATGCCTATAGACCAACTCCTAGCAATGCCTTCATTCGAAGAAGAAGTCACGTACCCATGTACTAGGAAAATTCTATTTTGGGAATTTAAGTCCCATGTTGATGAGCTTGAGTTCAAAGTTAACCAAGGGGCACTAATGAAGATGTCGGAGACCAAAGGTATAAACCCATTGGTGAAAGCTTAGTACTTGTCTAGTGAGCAAGTCTCAGTAATGCACTCAACAAGATTTCAGTTGAAATTGAGGCAAGACATTTTAGGGGGAATGATAGGGTGAGGTTCCTAGAAGGGTAATTGGAGAAGACAAAGGAAGAGCTCATTGAAAAGAGAAAGTATCTGAAGCAAGAGGAACTAATCAACGCACAATTAAGGCATGAGCTGAAGGAGGAAAAGGAAAGGGTGAGTGAGGTATATAAAAAGGTAGAAATTATTATAGATGCTATTGTCTTAAAGAATCCAAACCTAGCACCACCCGAGAAGAAGTATGAGTTAGCCATGCAATGCTTCAAAGACCTAACTCACATCCTCACCATGGAAAGGTGGTCACTTATGTTGGAATCAGTTGAGGAAGAAATGGTACGTCAGGAGAAAGAGGAAAAGCATAAGGTTGTGGAGATATTCTCTTGGTACACCAATCTCCTTGCCTCTGTATAATCCATCACGTAGATAGTTTAAGCCTTTTATGATAATTATGTTGATAGGGATAGGGTATCAAGCATTCTAGTTGCTACACATGAGGCGGCACCTCAAGGATTTTCGGAGAAGAATAAAGGAAATAGAGTAGGACAGATAAAATCATGGCCGAGGTAGAGAACAAGTCGAAGCCATCGAGACCCCGAGAGGCTTGATTAAAAACCAAATAAAGGAATTATATCCTTAAATCACCCACAAGATGGATGTGTTGGATGACCTTAGGAATCGGTTAGAAAACATTATTGATACACCGAATGTTATGGGTAATGAACTAGGATTTCAAGAGGTGAGCACCTTATTAGGTGACCTTTGTCAACAATGTGCATAGGGAGAGGTGGATTCCTAGGAGAATATTTATGTGGATGTAAGGAAGGATTTTACACTCATTCTTCAAGAGTAACCAAATTCTTCTCCATTCCTCCATTTTTATTTCTTCAATTTCTTCATTCTTCATTCTTCATTCTTCATTCTTTAGTCCTACCATTCTTTATTCTTTGGAGAGGATGTTTCAAAGGACGGAGAACAAGATTAGTGTGGGGTGATGTTGGGCCTCAGAAATATTGACTAAGTCCCAAAATGAGCATGTGCGCATGGGACCATTGAAGAGGATGGGTGCATGGGGTAAAGTGTGCATTAAAAGGGTTTTCAAAGGGTTTATTAGAAACCACAACATGCATGTAAGGTGGAGTAAATGATTTCATGACTTAGTCATATTCGACTTTTCAAGAGGTACTTGAGGAAAAATGAGACCCGAATAGGTGTGCTAAGTCAATAAGGTTCCATCTTGACAACTTTGTGGTCAAGGAAATAATATTCCATGCATGGAACATTCTCGAAAGAAATCACCGCATAAAGTGGAGAGGTCGGATCTGAAGAATCATGCTCCATTGGAGGACCACCTTGACACTTGACAACTAATCTGCTACTTCAGAATGCATGGTGGTGGGTGCTAAAACTATTTATAGAGATGCTCTAGAGAAATAAAAACACACCGAAGAGAGAGAGGATGAAAGGAAAATCTCTCCAGAGATAATAGGAATGTTAACATATCTAGGGGGATGGGTCTGCTAAATTTTTGTAATAAGAGAGCATAGTTAGAACTATTGATACCTGAGTTATATCTCTATATTGGCTTGTTATGGCTCTTTTGGATGTAATGTGGTTACTAAACTATGATCAACATGAATATATGGTTATGTTCTAAATATATTTTTATGGATGTAAACCCTAGTGCCTTTTTTTCTTTATGTTATAGATCATATCTACTATATGTATGATGTTTCTTTTGTTATCTGAATTGGCATGTTGGTGTAATGACTCATTAAAGACAACAACTCGTCACAATTCTCACATAAAGGATGGTCTCGACACCCGTGCACACCTCGGGTGAGTGTCGAGTGCCTGGCTGGGTGATAGGCTAGTGCGTAAGGGATTAGAAGGTTATTCTAAGGGCATAAAAATGACTACAATCTCATGTTATGTTCATTTCACTAAAGACTTCTTTTTTATTGCCTCAAAACTACCCTTTAACCAATCAACCTTCATAGGTCACACTTTGCCATTTTTATGCATTACCATGACTGAAACCTCTTTGTAAATCAATAAAAACTCACATACTCAAAACAATGTCAATTTATTTGGTAACTCCTTTGGACAACCTTGTCCCAAAACAAACTTCTTCATAAACTGACATGTTTGAGTGGGACCCACTCATCACCATGACCTCTACCATACCTTTCTAGAAATATGAATGATTCCTATACATTTTCCAATCATAATACATGCACTATGAAGAAATTATGACCACTTAGGAAGTAAATATCACAAACCACTTTCAAGCTAGGGTTTCAAACTCATAAAAAGATGTTTACCTTCTTAACATTCGTTCATAAAATTGTGATGATGAAATGACCTCATTATTTTTGAAACCTTATAGAATCAATGTAGAAACATCCTTGAAATCCAAATTTTCCATGCAAAGCACACAATTCAAGGTGAGCATCAGAAGTTCCAATTCGAGATGGAATTGCACTAGTTCTTAACCATGTTTCATCAAATACCTCATATATGACAAACTTCACATCATGGAAACCTGAAATTTTTCCCACAAACAAGAAACATCCTAATAACATCTCCCATCATCATAATTTCATTATTATCTCTAAATATTTCCATCCACTGAGACTTGCATAGCTACCCCTTAGGTTTTTGCATTGTAGAAGCCAGGGTCAGCTTAAACTACACTGTAACTCATTATGATAGCACTCAAAATGGTCCAAAAATACCTGATACATCATTTTAGACCTTCCCATGTATTCATGAGCTCTAATAACTCCATACATAATATTATACCTCCTAACATTCAAACTTGCTCCAAATGAGTACCTAAATCATGGTCACTAACTTGTATCTGCACCCTACAACTCATATTAGTGCCCAATAACTTTCCAAACCTACTCTCCATAATGCTAAAATTCTTCTCAAGCAACCAAGAAACTCCAAACACCATCACCTAGGCTAGCTAAGTCACTGAATAGGCTTGTTAGAACAAGCCATCCTCATCGAATAAACCTGTGCAACTAAAAAAATACTTATATCTTCATATCATAGTCAATATTAATGTCATTATACCCTAAACCATCATCCACTTTTTCATTAATGAGGTTTTGCATCAATGACAACACCTATACAACAACATGCCAACAATCTCCCCCTTTGTCATTGATGGAAAACCACATGAACTTCTCCCCCTTTTTACATTAATGAACAATTCTACCTATACTTGCATTATCTTCACATTTATCAACCTCATAGGATCACCTCTTGGTTATAAACATCAACCAAATGTCTCAAATAAGCTCAAAATCTTGAAATTTCACTCAAAACCTTATTTTTAGCCTCTTTTCAAGCATAGACACACCATGCTCCCCTAGGAACAACATATAAATCATATAAATACATCAATAAATCATGAATAAAGCATCATATTACCATTCCTTAAGCTAAGACATCATCGTTCACCTTGTAGGTATGTAAAACTAGTCATTTCAGCTTATAGCTTGATTTTTGTCTTTACTAAAACATTGTAGCAAACCAATATCTGAAGCATAAACTCTAAGAAACATTCCAAAATTTTCTTAAATGAGCATATAAATCCATCATACCTTCATTATTTAGCATACATCATCTTTTCTAGGCATAGGTCTAGCTTGTCAATACACTTCCTTGCTTTCCATCTCACACAAATACTAAGATCCTGAAATAACTCTTCAGTAGCTTTAGGACCAAAATTTATATTTCCTAAAACCTCATAAACACCTTCACCATGTAATTCACAACTCCCCTGGACTTAATACAGGCATCACTTGTAGAGAAACACAAAATCATGCATCTTACCTTGGTTACTTGGAAAGAATCACCTTAGTCACTTTGGGCGCAGCCCTAAGCCATCTTCTCAAACTTAGATAGTCATAATTGACTGAGATAAACCAAATTTGGTCTTGAAATGCATAAATTTTGAGAAAATACCTCATATAACTTGAAAACCTCCATATCACCATCTAAAAGCAATCTCACTTGCTCCCCCTGACATGACTAGGCATTTGGCATGCCTAAGCATCAGAGACACTTGTAGGAGTAACATTTCTTGTCATAGAGGAACTAACTATCCACAAACTATCAAATTATCACCAAGTAAACTTCAACTAGTCAAGAAGATAAATTTCAAGCACATGAACTCACTTATATTGTCTTGAAGAATCAAACACAAATACCCCTATTATAAAGACTCACTACATACCTTTCTCCTAAGAAGAAAAGTTTACAAATATTGTAGCACCGTATTTTACTAACTCGAGACAACATATCAAAAATACTTTTCAAAGGTCAAGAACTATTTACAACAAAGATTCCTTTTTACAAATACCACAAGAACAATTTAGAGAGTACCTTGTCAGCTCAAAATGGACTCATATTCTCAACATACATGTGAAGAAACCTCATACTATGCTTTCTTATATAAATTATTCACCTGTAGCTTGTCATACCGCCATTTTAGCTCCATGAGATCTCAATCAAACTTCCTTTTGAAAATTTGAACCTCAAAATATTTTCAATCCTATATGCCACTTCTTCAAGAGCATCTAAATGATGTCGAGACATCTTTATATGCTCATACCTAGAGATAATATCAAGCACTTCCTCCGAGTATACCTTGTAAGTTGACATTTTTCACATGAACTTGCTATGGAAACCCTAGGGTTATTCAATATATATATATATATATATATATATATATATATATATATATATATATATATATATATATATATATATATCATATCTCAAGATCAAACACACTATCCTTAAGCTTCATACCCATTCAATAATGATGAAAACTACCTTTTATACATGTAGACGTGCTCTATAAGCCTTGAAGAAAAAATTTACCATCAATCTCTTACACCCTTTCAATGTGACTAATTAATAGTTGTAATCTTCTTTGAAATGCACCAACATCCCTTTATAATCCATATATGCATTTATACATGCACATTTCCTCTTTAATGAAGCTTAGTCCTTCTAATAATGATGAAAACAATCACTCAAACTTGTAGGTGCATGATATTCTTCAACATTATTTTCAAATAAAAATCATACCATTCATTATTGTGATGCCATATCCACCTTGTTGATCAGAGCTTTCTAACCTTGAGAATACTTCCAACTCAATTTCACTTAAGCACAATCATTTGAGAAGCACAGAGAAAATTGTGAGTGACATACGAGCCTAATTTATACACTCACTTCCTACATACCCTTCAAGTACTTGAGAAACATATATAAATTTTGATGCACATATATTTGTGAAGATATAAATCTAGATAAGGATACCCATTTATCCATTTCAGCTCCATCATACACCTTGATAACACACTCCAAAAGGAACATCACCAGTTGAAAACACTTCTTCTCAATTAGGCCTTTTGATCACTTGACACAGTCACCTAAACACTGATGGAGAATCCCAATAATCTAAGAAACTTTAAGGTATCAAACATTTTCTAAACTTGTATATCACTTTGTCTAGATGATTTCTACAAGTTATTAGCACATGACCCCACCAATTTCACCTTCAAATGTATCTTTCTCTTTATACCATTATCGCAGATGTAGGTACCAACCAATCAAGGTAGAGGGTCCACCAAAATGCATTATTTTTCACTCATGATCTCAACCTATACCATTAACATTGTAGATTCAATGTATAACTCCTCGAGAACCATTTGACATGATTAGAAGACAAAAATATACCATCAACTTACCAGGATTCTCCTTGGTTTTGCCTCATAAACCCTTAAGAACTCTTCACAGAACTTCACCTTCAAATTGATTGATCTATTTCTCATACTTTATGTCACAAGAGCATCTCCAAGCACACTTTTCATAACCATTTTCACTTTTAGAGACTCATAACATATGACCCAATGACTTCTCAAACCAATGGACATGCCTAGACAACTTATTATGACCATATCATAATTTTTAGAAGAATGAATACACTGAGACTCTTGATAGCCTTTTACAACTTTAGTGACACATTCATAAGCTTCAAAATCATATAGGACACTTGAACATGCATGATTTATGATATAAAAAATTATTGTTAGAACTATAATATTTAGTGATCATAATATTTACTTTATAGTTAAATAATATAGAATATAGGTTATTCTTAGTATTTAAATATAAAATTTATATTAGGTTGTTAGTTATTTATTAACTAATATTAAATCGGGTGTGCCCATCACTTAAGAAGGTCATAATCCTTCGGATTTAAATAGACTATAGGTCATATTCGGAATCAATCAATGTAATTTGGGTTAAAACATGGAGTAGAAATGAGGAGGGAGTTACTGGATAGGGTGTAAAAGTTTCTCACATAATGGAAATTATTCTACCATGTTTTTTTACCCCATTGGTTTTTCCACTTTAAATCTCGTTTTATTATGTTATTTACTTTTTGTGTATTCTTTTATTAAGATGTGCAAATTTATATTTATTAAATAATTTCAATATAACTTAATCCTCTCATCCCGACATGGTACCAAAGTGAGATTAAATAATTTAAAATAATCCTAAAGTCATATTGATTGGGAATTTAGTTGGTTATGATCTTATTTAACCCCCCCCCTTCCCTCTCTGGAAGCATTAATGTTTTTTTAATATTTGTGTGTGCACAGTGAAAGGGCTTTGAATATTTACTCGCGTGAAAATCACATACGAGAAAAGGTAGGGATTTATTACTCTATGAAATAATTTCCATATTTTGTATATTTTAAATGTTTTTAGGTTAAATATTTCCAAATTTAAATGTGAGGTGTTACAAATAAAGGGTAAAATTCAAAATGAAATCCAATTCACAAAGGAGACAAGATTTCATGAGAAAAGGGGTTTCAAATTTTTTTATTGGTCGATCAAAACTCTTGTCCCTTGGTGATGTAAAATTTTACATTTTTTCAACTTTGAATTTTGAAAACTTCTCTCTTGGACCTCCTTTAATAAGGGTTACACATATAGTTTATAGTTAATGCAAACTATTTTTTTATATACATTATATATTAAATCTATAAGCCTATATTTTATAAAAATGAAAATGAAAATAAAAATAAAATAATATAGTTTATATATTATATATAATTTATATTCTATAGTTTATATTATATTATAAACTATACAATACCTAAAACTATGTGACCCTAACCTTAATATTTCCTATGTAAGGAGTGACACCCTACCTACCACCCCCATCTTCCCTTACACCAAGTGGCACACAATGCATCTCCCACTCCTAACCCGCTTCGTGGCCACCATGTGCCCCTACAATCCCCTACTATCAACCACATCCTTCCCTATGTAGGTTCAGGCCCCCATGCTTTTACTTGGGGTGATTTATTCCCACATTGGGATAGGCGTGGGAGAAAAAAGGCTTTAAAAGCCTTGGGGATGGAAATATGTGGTGTGACTTCAATCACACCACTATGTTTTCTTGAGGAGCCTTTCCGCTCGGCTCACTGGGTGGCTCTCCCTCCAGGTAGTGTGAACTCTATGTAGTGGCTCAACCGCAAGTGCTTGTTTGGCTCGCTAAACCAGCTTTTAAGGCTTGGTGGTGGCAATATAATATAAGTATTGGTTAATCTAATTCAGTATGTGTGGCTCGATTATTGATTAATATGATTTGGCGTATATTGATAAGATTTGGTTTAAATTACAATTGAAATCTGATAGTATATGGTTTGATGGTCTAATGAATATTAATAAAAATTAGCTCGGTAATAAACTCGCCAAGTTGGCTAGCCCAATTTGGTCGAGTTGATAGAAATTCTAAACAATATAGAAGTAAGAGCTCCAAAAAATTTAGTATATACCAGTTTTTTTTTTTTCTTTTTCAAAAATTAATCGTAAAAGTTATTTTTTTTTGTGAAAAATAGTCAAAATAATATAATCACTTTTTTAAAATAATATATTTTTGCGACATGATGATTGGATCATCATCATCATTTTGATATAAAACTAAAAAAATCACTCACATTTCAATTTATTTTTGATATCATACTAATGCATTCATGTATAGACTATCCACTTGACATGACCTCCTTTTTGGTGTAAATTGATCGATTTTTCAATTACAAGGATTAAACGATGATAGGGAATTTCTATTAAACTCTTTTTTAATCCTCATTAATTATTTAATTCTATTTATACAAAAATGGGGTCTAATAAGTTTTCAATTGATAAATCTCAGAGTTTGAATAGGAATAATTATAGCATTTGGAAGATTTGATTGAAGAAATAATTCGGGCTCGCAAATTATGGGAAATTGTGAATGGAACTAAGAAGGCTCCGACCGGGATAAAAGTAACTACAGATAACATTGTTGCATATCAATAGAAATTACAAGAGGAGATGTCTATCATTTTTTTAAGTGTACGGGATGATTTTATACTTCATATCGGAATCAAGAAAGTCTAAGTGAGGCTTGGACTCAATTAGAATCGATGCATGAAGGTATGCATTTATCAAAAATCATTAAATTGGTTTTAGAGCTTATGAAAACTCCCATGAAGGGAGATGAAAATGTGATAAATTATTTAGCAAAAATCAAAAATATTAAGTCTCAGTTAGATGGGTGTAGCTGTAACTTAATTTAGGATAATTTTCTTTATTTCATTATTCAGTTGAATATTCATGAGAAATTTAGAAATTTCATTTCAATTTTGAATTCAAAATATCAAACAGAACAAGACATTCCATATTTGTAAACCCTTAGTTCTCTCCTCATTCAAGAAGAGAAAGTAATGACAAATTTTGATTCTAAGGAGAATGCCACTCAGGCACTTCTTGCTCATAAATCAAAAAGTAAAACATCTAGACTTAAAAAAACAAAAGCCAACTTTAACACCTCCAAAAACTATAAGAAACCAAGAAATATAAGATTTATATTTGATGTTGTAAATTTGGTCATAAAAAGAGGATTGTAAATTTAAAATTAATAAGACAAATTTCAAAAATCAAAAGGGTAAAAAATCAAAATCAAAACCAAAACAAGAATTATAAAAATAGTCAAAAATCAAATGTAATTGCTTTGTATGCCTCCTTTGTCACTGTAAAATAAAATGAGTGGATATTAGAAAGTGGTGCCTCTAGGCACATGACCTTTAGATCTGATATCCTATCTAAACTTAGAGAGTGTAATGATTAGATCCACTTGGGTGATCATTCCATTCTCGATGTTCATGGATAAAGTAAAGAAAAAAATTAAATGATTTTAATAACAATATTTTGTCGCCTAAACTTAAAATCAATTTTATTTCTTTTTCTCAGTTGACTCAAAATAACTATAGTGTAACACTATTAAAAGATAAATGGTTTATTAAAAATGAACATGATGTTACTATAGTTGAAGGCATTCAAAGAGATGGTTTGTATGTGTTTAATGGATTTCCTTCTGCTTCTTGTTTAACATCTCAAATAAGTGACATGCAATTGTGGCATGAGAGACTAGGTCATGTCAACTTTAGGAGCATGTATGACATGTCTCGACTAAACCTAGTGACTAGTCTGCCACCTATTTCCCAAAATCATGAAACATGTGAAGGATGCTTATGTGGTAAGAAATCTACTAATCCCTTCCACAGTCATCATGATGCTAATTCTTCTGAACCTTTAGAACTTATCCATAGTGATGTCTAAGGACCCCTAGAATTTCCATCCCTTAATGGTTCTTTGTATGTTGTCATGTTCATTGATGATTTCTCTCGTATGATTTGGTCTTATTTTATTAAAAATAAATCTGATGTCTTGTCAAAATTTAAAGAATTTAAAGCTTTAGTTGAAAACTCTTCTAGTTATAAAATTAAGAGGCTTAGGACTGATAATGGGGGAGAATACATCAGTAAGACATTTGACTCATTTTGTGTCAAATGTGGCATTCAAAGGGAACTGACTACTCCCTATTCCCCTCAGCAAAATGGGATTGTGGAAAGGAAAAATCACACCATTCTAGAAATGGCTAGAACAATGATGCATTCAGCTCAGGTTCCTAAATTCCTCTAGGATAAAGCAATGAACATTGTTGTTCATATCTTGAATAGAGTTCCCACTAAATCCTTAGTAAATTCCACTCCTTTGGAAAAGTGGTCAAATAAAAAACCAAGTGTGTCTCATTTGAGAATATTTGGTATCCCAGCTTCCCTCTTCATTCCGAAATCAAAATGGAAGAAGCTTGATCAAACCTCTTTTCCTTGTATCTTTGTAGGATACGGTGTCAAAACTAAAGGTCTTAGGATCTTTGATCCATCAAAAAGAGAAGTTATAGAAAACAGGAATGTTAAAATTCTAGAAAAACCTTTTTGTTCTTCTTCTTCATCTTCTGTTTCTATTATTCATGATGATTCTAATGAAAATGAAATTGAAATTAAAATTGTAAAAATGATGAAGAAACTAATAATGAACCTATAGTTGAAAATAAAATAGTACTTTTTTCCTTTATAATTCTATAAAGATATAAAATGGCATAAATAACGATATAACATAAATGATCCCAATTAGTAGATTTAGTAGATCATTAATGATCTTTGTGACTTCAATTACTAGCCATAAAGTTTATTTTTCCTTCACAAAATGACTATAAGTCATCATACATATCATGCTTTGATGAAATTGTATGAACTCGAACACCATTCTTTCGAAGAATGTTCTTTTGGGAAAACATGCTTAGATGAAATGAAAGCTGAATATTCTTCCTTGATTAAAAATCAAAATTGAGATTTAATCCCTCCTAAAAAATTAAGTATAGTCGGATTTAGATGGCTATACAAGATTAAATATAAAGCAGATGGTAGTATAGATAAATTCAAATCCAGATTAGTAGCTTGAGGGTTTACTCAAAAACCTAGTATTGACTATGTTGAAACCTTTGTACCAATTGCAAAAATGAGCATAGTAAGGATCTTGATTGCCTTAGCTGCTCAATATGGTTGGGAAATCCATCAAATGGATGTCAAAAATTCCTTTCTGAATGGTGATTTAAAATAATAAATAAAATGACCCAATGTAAATGCTTTGAAGAATGAGGTAGACAAATGTATGTTTGTAAATTAAAAAATATTTATATGGTTTAAAAAAAGATCCTACAACTTGGTATGCAAGGATTAACAATTTTTTTAATGAACTTGGTTTTTCTAGTTGTTCATCCGACAATGATTTATTTGTTAAAATTGAATAAAATTCTATCATGCTCATTGTATTGTATGTTGATGGTTTACTTATGATGTAGCCTAGAATATACTATATAAAACCCAACAAAACTCAGTCACGTTGGCACATCACCTAGCTTGAGCTGAGCACTCACCCGAATAGCGCAAAGGTATCATGCCCCTCTTTAGAGTTGTTTGTGTAGGATGATAGTGTGATGAAGATAAAGCATACATTATAAACCATAACTAACCATAAACATTCCACAGTGAATATTCCAGATCTAGATCTTAGAGAATCATGAATTAAGTAATAACCAGAATGAAATCAACCATACAATATCAAGTTATAGTCATTTTTAACACCATTATCTAGCCAATATACTCCATTATATTAAGCACAGTAAAACATAGAATATTCTTACAATAAATAGTATCATCATAGGTCATCCACATATCGATCCAGAGCATAACTCTATAATAATTTACTCACTACTCTCTCTAACTACATAGTTTACTATGTATTTATAGGGGTGGGGACTTGCTCTTCACTACCTACGCACTTCCCAAAATAGGTCGCATGCTAATAATAGCCATGCACCTTTATAATACCATGCATACATGTAAGTGCACTAATAATAGACATCATATATTTAATTGGAAGAAGTAATCCTATTATCATCTTGAACTCATGCATGGCACTTATCAGGAGATTGTTCCCAAAATATCATTTGCATGTCGCACAGTCTCCATCCTAATGTGTGCCCCACATGCTATCTTCCAAAAATATCTTGAATCCATGAAAATGGCCAAGTCTCGGATCAGCTTGTCCTAGTGCATGTTTCCTTCCCTATCCTTCAATGCCTCCAAGTACACCTTGTTTCTGCGTGCCCATCCTATATGTGTCTTCTCCTTAGGACAATATTGTTTTCTCAACATTACCCCACACTAACATACATTTCCATCTCGGTAATGGGGATTATTTCTGATGTTATCAAATAATAAAGAATAAGAATGGAAAGAATGTAATGAATCACTTTGTACAAAATAATAGACCTCTACTATGTAACACCTTCTTATTCAACTGGGAGGATCAATTCGGATATTCTATTTTAATCTTAGCCTCTAATGTCTACTAGTCATCTACTACGGTCCATGTCTTCCCTTGAATGTCTATGTAAATGTCTTCCAATTCATCCTGAGTAATATTTTCCTTTTCATTCTACAGTACTTGGAAAACATTGGCCATAGTAGTCATCATTACCTCTAGAATATCCATCTTCTACGCTATGTGCTTCCCAATCTCATCTATTCTCTCCTTATGTGGGTCTTGAGTTGTTGTAAGGGCTTCACACTTTAGTTTTACAAGTGCCAATATTTATGCGTGCCCTAAATTATGATCCTTCATTTCTTCTATGACTACATTATCCTCAACCAAATTTCTAGTCCCGATTCGCCTTTGGTGCTACATAAATATTTAGAGCTTGGTCAGCTTTCTTTATTTCATCCTTCAAAGTTTGGAGCAATGCCTCATAATTTAAAATTCTCCTAACCACGAAGGCCATCATTCTTTTTATTATTGTTTAAGATCCTTTGCACCGACATTTGAATTGGTCCATCTTCTAGCACCAAATCAACTAATGTACGCACATAATGCATAGTCGAAGGATACATCTTAGGTACCTTAGACTCAAGATGAGGTCTTTCTTTTAGAACATAGTCACAAATTTATTCTGCCATGTTAATGAAGGCCTCATTCTTCTTCTGTGTTAGGTCCTTTTCTCCTTTTAAACAAGTTATTTCTACATTTTTTTCCTTGTTATCTTCAAGTAGTGCTCTAATGGTGGCAAGCTTATAAATTTTCTTTTGTGCAACCTCTGCAGATACTTTAACTAAAGAATTTCTCACCTTCTTATCGAGACATTACAATAGGCTTGACTATCATGTGTCTTCTTTGGGGTGCCTTCTTCACTCTCCTTGATACACAAGATTCCTCATAGACGTCGAAATATGGCTCATCCATATGGGTTTGCATGGACCAGGATAATTGTTTCCTTATGCACATGGTGGCCATGTCTGGATCCATCAGCTCTCATCCATATAATTCCTTAAGACCTATTGTGATATGAAACTAAGCGCGAGATGGTTTTTCTTATGTCCTTAGTATAGCCCATACTTGTACAACATATTCTTCACTTGTTCTCTTTGTTCTTGGCCCCTTAGGAACCTGAGCGCCAAGGTTTGGAGTTGGCCTTTCCTTTTCTAGAGTAGTAACATGTGTGTTAGGTTGCTCTTGCACTGTCTCTTCTACTTCCTTCATCCCGTTCTCTTCATATTTCATTTCTTCATCTCTAGGGTTCCTCCATATCTTTTGGTTTCACTGGGGTTCTAGGGCTCTCTCTTGACTCTTTTGTCTTTTCATCCATCTTCGATTTCTCCTTCTCTTCTTCTTAAGTTCCTCTTTTTGAGGGGAGAGTCTAGGTGATCTTATCACAAGCATGTGGTGTTCCCATGCTTGAGGTCCTAGTTCTTCCGAATACCTTCTTAAATAGGTGCTTGTCAGGGACTCCATCCATATCCAAATACTCTTCTCCTTCTTATTCCCGTGGTGGAGAATCTACGCGCTCACTCTCCACTTTTTTTGTGGGTTGCCTCTAGCCTCTATGATCTAAGCCTCCACTATCTTCTTGTTCCTCTTCCTCCTCGTCTATCTGTATGGTCACAATAGGATTTGGAGCTGGCACATTCTCCATTGTGTGCTTTCCCTTAGGTGGACCTAAGAGCATGAACTCATTCTCCACATACTTATTATTCTCCATCCTAGGCTTGAGTTGAAGATATATGAGCATAGATCCACTATCCATAATAGCCATAATTATTGGCTTCATACTTATGATGTCTGAAATGATCCTCTCAATGTAGGCAGACCGACCCAGATATCCATATGTTTTTCTGAGGGTGTGGTAGTCACAATCTACCTTGTCTACATTGAATTTTAGCATGCATGCATCAAAAAATCTATGAACTAAGGCCTAGAAGTAGCGCACTATGACCATGGACTCCATGCCCTATCCTTCATGGAAAACTATGCGATGTAGAAGTGTTGATACACCATGAACTCGTATTACCTTTCCTACAACTAAAATTTGTTCCTCTAGAATGTACCATTCCTCCCCAAATGCCACGTAAAGTTGGTCAAACCACATTTATTCCCTTTGGTTGAATGGTCCACTCATTGATCCTTCACATAAATATTTCTCGAACCTTTCGAAAGGGACTTCTTCTCGAGTGGGTATTCCTAAAAAAATTCTTTGTCCCATTGGGTACTCCAATTTATACAAAAACAAGAGATAAGAGGATAGCACAAAAACTTATCTTTTCACCTACATGTGTTTCCTTAACAATGGTTTATGTAATATAGCCTATTAATTTGTAGATTTCTCCCTCTATCATATTCTTTGAACTGTATAGCCACATTGTATTTACCTGTGACCATCTCCCTTGATCATTCAACTTGGTGAGTAAATGTATGGTTGCTTGCACCACAGAGGTACTTCCTCAATCTGTAAATGTCCATTTCATGTGGACCCTTGGTATACCCCAACTCCTACTTATGGCTATAACCACTACTTTATCAGTTAGATCACTAACAATGTCTAACCATGTGCCCTTCAGTCTTGTTAATGTCATAATTAGGGCTGATGTGAGCCTTACCCTTCGTCTGGTGAAATAGAAGAAGTCCTCATGGACTCTTCTCATAATCCATTGGTATAAAGATTCATGTTTTCCAAAATATGTGAGTGCATCCAATTGATATACTCCTACCTTCTTAAAAAAATTATCCCAACGTCATCATATACTAGCATATCTTCCATTGTGTGCTTGTTGGTATTCTTATTTAGAAAAGTGTCTAACTCTCCCTTATTATCGGTGGTGCAATGGTTGTAGTCATTTATAATACATATGCAGATGTGGAGTCCCAATCTTTCCTAAATATTACTCCTTCTAGGTACTACATCTTTGAAAATTTTCTCTCATGAGTAATTTCAACCTCAAATTCCACCTTTTTCTTTCCTTTTGTGCATATTACAGGTGCTTTCTTCAATGCCATCATAAATATCCCACCTTTTATCTTCTTTGTCAAGTAATTCCAAACCTTAGCTCTAAATCACATGCCCTATCTCCTTCTCAATGCTTCTACTTCACTCAAACCCTTCACCAATGGGGATGCAAAACTTTTCGTGCACAAATCTACTCTTCACATCTAGTTTCGCAACTCTCTGCACCTCAACACAATTCTCTTGGCTCAGTTGCACTTCGCTTGCTCGAATAATTTTGATTGCAAAGGTAAAAATGAACCCACATCATGTATTTATATATATTTTCAAACATCAATGCATTTATTTATCCTTTACCTACCAACAATCCTCTTATTGATTGACCATTTTCAAAATTTCTAAAATTTCCACACTTTGTATAATTTTGTGCCCCACTCTAACCTTCTAGTGCACATTCCTACCCTATGGCTACAAAATTATCTTCCACGCACTTCCATGTATCGAGTACGTTGTTATTGCACCCTCTCATAGTAGTTTCCACATATGTTGCTTACCTCACGCTATATTATCCCTTCATGAATTTTCATCTATGGTCTTCTTTAGAAGTAATCACTTTCAAACAGATCCTTTCTATACTTAAATAACACATGTCACGGTTTATCATCATGTATACCTAGTTTTTAATAACAAATAAAAACCACCCCACACCAATGGTATGTGTAGTCCTCTACGCATAAAAATAATTCATAGTATAATTAATTCTACCGTGAAAAGGCACTTATTACACAAAACACCAAAATAAATTGACAAAGCATAAATGCAAAAAAAGGAAATACATTAAAGGAAATACGAAAGGGAAACCTATACTAAATGATAATATTGCCTTATTACAAACACCAAGAAGACTTATTTATAGTAGGGATTCATCCTACTCGCCATTAAAGTAATCGGGTAATTGTATTCATCAAGTGCTTCTAACTCTCAAGCACTTGATTCAAGTATGATAACATACGGTCCCAACCAATGCACCTTGAGCTTTCTGGATGGCACAAAAACTTAGAATCATGCGGTAGTACCATTTTTCCAACCTCAAGCTTTTTGTCCCTGATGTGTCTAACATGCCATACCTTCTTCCTAGCCTTTTCCTACTTCCGACTCCAATGTTCTATGGTGTTCCTCTCATGTAATTGTGTTAACTTATCAATTCTTTCTTCTAATGATTTCTCATCACCTAGACCTCCAAAGATGTGTAATACAAAATAAGGTAATATAAATTCCATAGGAAGAACGATTATGTCATGCCAAATACCAATTAAAGGGTGTGGCCTTATATAACCTTTTGTAGGTTGTTCTATACACAAAAGTACAACAGAAACTTTATCATCCTAGCCTTGTCTTCCAAAATCACAAATTTTTGTCAAGGACTGCTCAATATATTGTTAAAGGCCTCAAAGGTACCATTTTCCTTAGGATGATAGGGTGTATTCTTGTGGTGCACAACCATAAATTCATCTAGTAATATCATGATTGTCTATTTAAAAGTGTGTACCCCTATCACTTGTCAAGCTCAATGGACATCCATTCCTAGTAAGAAAATTTTCCCATAAGAACCTAGCTATTATAGTTGTTGTACAATCCTTTGTAGGTGTTGGTTCTACCCACCTCATAAGATAATATTTGTAAGTGATGATATAGCGTGATCCAATTCTATATGCAGCTATTTAAATAGGACCTATAATGTCTTTAGCCCACTTCTCAAATGTCTACACTAGTAATATTCATCAAAGGTGTTTCAACTCTTTTACTAGGTTTTCCAACATGATGACAGTGATCACATGCCTTACAATACTCTTTACAATATTTATACAAGGTCTCCCACCATTATCCAACGAGTAGAATCTTGCACACAGTGGCATCACCAAAGATAGTGCCCACCTACAATACCACCACGAGGATCTTCCATGATATATGTGTGCTCATTCTCTAGTACACACTGGTGTAATACTTCATCTCATCCTAGTTTTCATAAGTCACCACTGATTAACATGAAGGGTGTCAAATGAATTGCAAGTTGTTTCTTCTTTAAGGCCTTCATTCCTTCTAGTGTCATACTTGTGCGCAAAAATAAAATACTATCCTCTAATTTTGAGCGCACATGATGCAACCTATATAATTGTACATATGATATTGTATATTCAATTGTATGTGCATCCTCCCCGATTGAATCCTTGATAAGTGCTCCGAGCCAAAATTACTTTTACCTAGTTTTACCACAATTGTGAAATAAAATTCTTAGAATAAGATCACTCATCGATATATATGCCTCCCGTAGAATGGGGTTATTTACCAAGTATTTTAATTCCATGTGATCAATATAGAATATAAAAGGTGTTCTTTACCAAGTACTATCTAAATTTATGTAGCACGTAGATCATGGACAAGGCCTCATGCTCTATAGTTGTGTAATTTTGTTCTCAAGGAGTCAACTTTATACTATAAAAATAGATAGGATGATCTATAATACCTTCTCCTGGCTGAGCTAACACTACAAAAATGGACGTGCTAGAGGCATTTACATGTACATGAAATGGTTGGATCCATAAGGGAAAACATAGAATATGTGTTGTATTAAGTCTCTCCTTTAATGCCTCAAATGCGCGTTGTTGTGGTTCTCCCTAATAGAATTTCCCTTTTCCTTTTAATAATTCTTTCGAGGCATGGAAATATTTACATACCCTTTGATAAATTTTCTATAATACCTTGTGTGGCCCAAGAATCCATGCACCTCACTCTGACTGGTAGGCTCTTCCAAGCCTATAATAACTACAACCTTAGCTGGATCCACTAATAAACCTTCCTTGCAGATGATGTGCCCTAAAAAAGTTCCAAAAGGTGTAGCAAACACGCACTTCTTAATGTTTAAGGAGATGTTTAACTTCTTGCATCTCTCAAACATTAAGTAAAATTGTCACAATGTTCCTTAACAAGCCCATACACCATCCAATCATCTAAGTAAACCTGCAAAAATTTGTGAATAAAATCCTGGAATGCTTGAACAACTATGCACAAAAATATAGCAGACATGTTTTTCAAACTAAAGGGCATAATCGTATATGCAAAAATTTCCCATTCATTGGTGAAATTAATTTTCTTTTGATCTTCCTATGCTATTCTAACCCGATGATATGCATAGAATCCATTTGTAAAAGAGTAAAATTCGTGCCTCGCAATAGATTCTAATATTTCCTCTATGAAAAGTGTAGGAAAGGGATCAATCACACATGTAGCATTCAATTCCCTTTAATCCACACAAATCCTAATCCAACCATATTTATTTATACTTATTACCATTGAGCTAACCCACTCGATTCATCGAGAGGCTTAATGATGCCAGAGTTCAGCATTTTATCAATTTCTTCTTTAACTTTTACGCACAGGTCGGGTTCATCCTATAAGGTCTCTTCCTAATAGGGCATGCTCCTTACTTTAGCTTAATATTCATCTCTCCTAATGACTCATGTACTCCTTTTAACTCATGGTAGACCCTAAGAAATAAGTCTTAAAACTCCCGTAGTAACTCAATTATCTTTTATACTTCGAATCACCCAATAATTCCCAATTATTTCCTCCTTAGGTTTAACATCCATGCCAATGTTCACTTTCTTGGTCTTTATAGGTTCTTGATAGGCATGCACATTCTTATCCACATTTTCTAACACTTCACATGTACCTGTTGAATGATCTATATCTAGATTTTCTACTTCTTCATCATCCACTATGTAGACCATATTTCATTTTTATTTCTCATAGAAAGTGTGCTTATTTAGTATGGCATTTGTCTTTTCTACTTCATCAAAATGTACTCCCGAGTTTACCTCACCAAATAAATCCTAAATGATTTCTTCATCTTTTCACTATCTTCCATAGTTAAGCACTTCATATACCTTAATGCCTCTTCCACGGAGGTTTAGTAGAGAAGTAGTCAAAATTAAAGGTAATTCTTGCAATCAAGTGCTACCAATTTCCGGTCTCCTATATAACTCTACATAAACACACTAGGATCATGTGTAGCCTTCTAAAGTGGAATACATTTTATGCACCCAAAGTGAAGGTGGTAAAGATTCCTACCCCTCTGTCTAGAGTCTCTCACATTGTTGAACATGGTGCTAAATAAGTTGATTACCATGATACATGCATATTGTAGTAGGCACATTTCTCTTGAAGAACCAAGTGGTTAGAGAAATTATGACTTCATTCCACTCCATAAGATTATCTCTGTGAACCATCCACCAAAGGCGCTTCTATCCCACATAAGGTATATACTAACATAATCCTTATTTCTGCTTTATTTTCCCACATCTCCTCCATGATGCACATGAATATTGTAGGATCTCCTTCTCTAGTGTACCAAGGTACAGGGTTATTACCTATCCTCCAAATACATCGATGTTTGAGTCTCCATGAAAATTCACTTCTTACTTCGCACCCAACCGTCTCATAGGTTTCATGTTCCCAATTCTCACAAGCAAAGACTTGTAGTATCACTAATAGACTATGCATCTTCCCACCGGAGGATTCCTTCCTTTGATGGCTCAAGTACTTCGGGTCCCGAATGGTGCATACATAAATTCTTTTCAGGTCTTCCTCACTCAAAGGTTCAACATAAGGTGCAGATTTCCCATCTGTTAAAGGAATAATAAATCTTTCTTCCTTGTTCTCAAAACTTATATACCCCTTTTTGAACCATAGATCAACATTATTTGCATAACACCAAGGGCACCCAAGTAGAGATAGGAAACTATCTTCTTCTCGCAGAATCGCTAAGACCTCAAAGTCCCCAAAGAACTTGGCCCCTTGTATAGTAATAGATGCATCCTTTAAAACCTTGATTGGTATGTCCTTAGTTCGATTGGCCATGAACAATACATTAGAGGATGGATGTAACAAAGGTTTACCCATTTATACCCATGCATATAAAGTAAGAACATTAACTTCTGCACCTATATCAATCAATATATTACTAAAGAGCCACCCATCCACAACAACATTCAAAGTGATCTCCTTGTCATAATCCAAGCTATGAGGGGGAAGATTAGCATGCGAGGGTTTGTCATGGATTCTCAATACTTGCGCACATATTTTTTCCCTTTAAACAATTCCCTAGTAATGGAATGAAGTTATCCTAGCACAACATCTTGCATACCTCTTTTAAGTCATCAATATCTGATTGAACTATCTATGATGCCTTATTTTGTTCCAACTTCTGTGATTGTTACTTTAAACATTGTATTTCACCCGAAGATTTTTATTACCTCTATGGTCTCCCCGATAAACCTCCTTCTGATGTGTAGGATCTAGGTACCTTACATGTAAAACTTCCTCCTTAGTAATGGTAGGCTTCTTCTATAATGATTCCCTCACAGTGCACGTAGCTTTGGTGCATGTAGTAAACTTCATATATAATAATACCTTAGGTTCTAATGCTAACTTTGGTATCCACCGATTCTCCACAATGCGTTATATTCTAACCATCCCTACATCTTTGTTCTCTTGTTTATGTTGCTTGCTAATATGCTCATATAAGTCCAAGCATTCCTCATAACCGTGATTCTTCCCCAAAAAAAGAACAAGTAATATTCTAATGACATTCACGCCTATAGTGGTGAAGAGATCCGCATGTAAAACATGCTCCATGAGGGAACTCGCCTCATCCACCACCACGATCTCGGCCCTCAAATGCACCACGGTATCCTCGACCTCTACCAAAACCTCTTCAAAGCACCCTTCATTCCGATCATAACACACTTTAGTTTGATCATGATCATGGTGCTCACTTTTACCTTTAGATTTATTTGATACTCATGTCTATCGCACACCAATATCTATGGCCTCATGGATCTGACCACTCAACCAATAGTCTTCTACATCATGAGTCGTGGTCTAGAATATCCTATAATAACAAGATACATTCTTTCTTATCGCACATTGTAATAATGGTAAGTGGCTTGCATCATGGTCCAAATGACATATCTCATAGTCCAGTAGTAATGAACACACTGATCTATGAGGACAACTATCTTTGGTGTGCCCTTCCACTTCACAATATGTACACCAAATCCCAATGTGCATCTCAAGTGCTGAATTTTCTGATAGTTATTTTAAATGCTTTGCCATAGCTACAATCTGGGACTCCAAGAATGGGATCACTCCAAAGGTGTCAATACTTCCAACTACCTCAATGCGCAAATCTTCTTCAAGTGCTTCGTGCGGGTCTGTATAAGTCTTATGTGATAGTGCCCTCCTAAAAGGTGTGATCAATCCCCCAACAAACCACTATGCATTCTCGCTTGCATGAATATCATAAGATATTTTATACAACCATGTCTTGAAACAAGAATCATATTCTTGAACACTCTCGATAGTTCCCTACTTAATATCCTTAAGCATGCTTATACTCTTCTGCTCAAACTCAGGGATATGAAAATCCTTAAGGAAAACATCCTTTAATACTACATAATCTACAAAAGTTTGATCAGGGTCAAACTTCATGTACCAACTGTGTGTGCGTCCATGAAATGTAGTTGCAAAACTAACTTGACTTGCGCTCGAAGCCATATCTCCTTTTACGTGTGAAATTATCTCACACATGTGCACATATTCAGTAGCATATTCTATGCCCCTATACTATGGAATATGAAGAGATATCTCCATGTAAATATTCTAGAGTTAGTTCGGACCCCGCCCACCTAATCTAGAACCCCGGTGTTACCTCCGCTCTCTAGAACCACCGGATCCACCGAACTAGAACCACCTATACCACATGATCCTCGACTCCGTAGTCGAATCATACCAATGGATGTACTTCCCTGTGTCCCAACATTAGTACTAAATTAAACTCCTACAACCTATGAAGTGGTACTACCCCTAGAATTGAGTCCAAAATTCAGCGCGCTTGAGTTATGTGTTGATGATGCACCTAAAAGGTACCTTCAAACAACAAATAAGATGTTTTCCCTACCATATATGTACTTTTTATCTGAATTACTCTTGCTCTTCTACTACCCAAACTAGCTTGTTGACTACTAGTTGTACTAGATACCAGAAACCCAAGCGCAAGGGATAGGTTACTGTAGATTTAGATGCACACCTATGGCCCAGTTATCTCTTCTAGTAGACTCCCATGTGTAGGTTGAGGAGGGTTCCCCGTCATGTTTTCCTAAATGGGGAGTTCCGATGTTCTAGCTCCATACCTTCTACGTGAGCTCAAAATCCTTCATGAGTCATCTCTCTCCTCAACACTATCCACTTTGTAATATCATTTTTCTTCTCTAGCTCCCTCTCACACACCACATTATACTCAAGCTACCTTTCTACTCTCTCTCTCGCTCTCTCTCTAGGTCTACCATCTTTCACCAAACCTATTCCCGCCTCTACACGTGGTAGGGTTTAGCTAGCCATTGGTTTTTCTTCCAAGTTCGGGGTTACCATCAATATTTTTATCACTAATGGAATTCCTTGCAAATAAGTTCCCCTTGGATAACATAAAAGTGGAAATAAACTACCTCTGGGAAAGAAAAAGTGGAAATTGAGTACTCCAAAATAGCTATTCAAAACAACACGAACCAAGTATCCGCAGCTTCTTGTCCAAATCGAGATCAAGATCATAAAGGACCTAAAATTTTCTTACGTCCAAAAAAGCATAAGATACCTCCAATTCCTTTTAGACACATAATTAACCATCCACACGTATAACTATACCAAAATGATATCAAAGAATCTCTCATACAGATAGTCATATAAATTTTGCTCCACCCACACGCACATGCATCAAAAGCGATCCAATGCTTTGAACCTCGAGCGTACTCTTCTTCAAGATCCTTTATCCACTCCTCAACACTTTATATGGTCAACTCGGTACTTCTTCATCATGAAACATACTGAAACATCTGAAAAGAGGTCCCATAAATGGAACCAATGATGTAACCTAGAATATACTATATAAAACCCGAGAAAAACCTGGGCATGTATGGCACATCACCTAGCCTTAGCCGAGTGCTCACCCAAATCATGCAAACGTAAAAGGCCCTCTTTAGAATTGTTTTTATAGGATATTAGTGTGATGAAGATAAATCATACATTCAGAACCATAACTAACCATAAACATTCCACATAGCATATTCCAGATCTAGATCTTAGAGAATCATGAATTAAACAATAACCATAATGAAATCAACCATACAAGAACCAGTTACAGTCATGTTTAACACCATTATCTAGCCAATATACTCCATTATATTAAACATAGTAAAACATAGAAGCTTCTTACAATAAATAGTATCACCATAATTCATTCACGTATCGATCTAGCATCATAACTCTACAATAATTTACTCACCATTCTCTCTCTAACTACACAATTCACTACGTATTTATAGGGGTGGGGACTTTCCCTTCACCACCTATGCACTTCCTAAAATAGGTCACATGCTGATAATAGTCATGTGCCTTTATAATACCATGCATACATGCAAGTGCACTAATAATAGACATCATGTAGTTAACTAGAAGAAGCAATCCTATTATCATCTTAAACTCATGCATGGTGCTTATCAAATAATCATTCCCAAAATAGTATTTTCATGTCATGCAAGTCTCCATCCCAATGTGTTCCCCACATGCTATCTTCAAAAATACATTACATCCATGAAAATGGCTAAGTTCTGAATCATCTTTTCTTGCCATGTGTTTCCTTCCCTATCCTTCCACACCTTCAAGTACACCTTGTTCCCACACGTGCATCCTATGTGTGTTTTATCCTTAGGACAATATTATTTTCTCAACAACTTATCACTAGTAATTCTAACCATTTAAATATGAAATTTAAAGCAAAATTAATGCAATATTTTGAGATGATAGACTTAGGATTATTGCATCATTTTTTTAGCATGGCTATATTTCAGGATAAAAATTCTATTGTAGTTTTTCAATCATAATATGCAACTAATTTACTTAAAAGGTTTAATATGCTTGATTGTAAACCTTTTTTATTCCTATAGAAGTTGGATGTAAACTTGATCCTAAACTTGCATGTGAAAAATCTAATCCTACTTTATACATGCAACTTGTAGGTAGTTTGATTTATCTAACTATTACTAGACCTGACATTGCTTATGTAGTAGGGATTGCTTCAAGGTTTATGCAGGAGCCTTATCAGGATCACTAGAAGTTAGCCAAATAATTTTACATTATATTAAGGGCATAATTAATTTTGGTTTACATTATACTTCTTCTAATAATGAATATTTATATGGATATTGTGATTCTGACCATGTTGGTGATGTGATAGATCGCAAGTCTACAACTGGATATGTATTCAAGTTTGGTATAGGTGTCATTACTTGGAGCAATAAAAAAATTACCAATAGTCTCCATTTATTCTACTGAGGTAAAATATAGAAGTGCAATGGAAGCAGCAAAATAATCCATGTGGTTGAAGTGGTTGTTGGAAGAGATGCACATGGAAGCTAAAGGAAGTACTCCTCTTTTGTGTGATATCCAGATTTACACTTCTCTTGCTAAAAATCCAGCTCTCAAAATCAAAAAATAAATCATATCGAGATACATGCACTTTATCTAAGAGAAGGTTCACTGTAGTGATATAGATCTCTTATATTGCCCAACTGAAGATCAATTTGCAAACTTGTTTATGAATCCATTTTTTTGTGAAGTTTTGAAATTTTCTTACAATTCTTGGCCTTTCATAGTTTCCATTCAGGGGGAGTGTGCATGGAAATTCCACCTCCTAATGTTCGACCAGTTATTGAATCCTTCTCTATACTTATGTTATAGTATAAAGAATTGTAAAAATATCTTTTATGATCTATGTAAACTAATAGAGTTTACAGAAAATATAGTCCAATATGTGTGTATATTTTTAAAGGAGGCCCTTGTGTTATAAAATGCTCTTAGATGCAATTTAATAATTTTGTCCATGGGAAATGGTGGGATTTAGTCTCAAAATCACGCTTAGCCTAAATCATACTTATGATTTATGGATTCAAAATCCTTTTGTACTAAAAGGTAAGTTGAGCATGATGAAGGTGTTATAATTCCTTCAAAAATACATATGCTAGCCTAAACCTTTGGGGTTTATGGATTTGTAAATCTTGTTGTACAAACAAGTAATGTTGGCATATGGATCCCCACTTAATATTAAGGGGGAGTGTTAGAACTATAATATTTAGTTTATATTTAAATAATATAGAATATAAGTTATTGTTATTAGTTAAATATAAAATTTATATTAGGTTGTTAGTTGTTTATTAACTTCGGGGTGGGCCTCACACTTAAGAAGGTCATAACCCTTTAGGTTATTTAAATAGGACTGTAGGTCATATTGAAAATCAATCACTATAATTTGGGTTAAAACATGGAGTAGAAGTGAGAAGAGATTTCTTGGACTGGTGTCAAATTTTCTCATATAATGGAAATTATTCTATCAAGGTTTTTACCCCATTGGGGTTTTCCACATCAAATCCTGTTATTGTGTAATATTTTTATTTACTTGTGTGTATTAGTTTATTAATATGTACACATTTAAATTTATTAAATAATTTCAATATCACTTACTCCCCTCATCCCGACACTTATGACACTTCATTAGAATTAGACTTGTCATCATGAAGACTCCACAGACCACAGACTCAACCAACATTGCTAAGCTTAGACATAGAGAACAAAAGTGCACACTTTATGAATTCCAAAACAATTTCATACTTCATATGACATGACAATGAGACTCTTGAACATATTGAAACAACTCGGATTGGAAGCTTTATCATGATAATGCAATACACAGATCAAAAACTTAGACTCGTACACCCTATGACCACAAAATTGAGATCATGACATTTCACACACAATAACAAGCATATTGTGACATGATAACACACTTAAATTCATTGAAATACATATCATATGATCATGGAGGAGTCACACACATACCACATAGCTCCCCCTCACTCCAATGCTTCATTTTCACTAATATACCTCTAAGAAGCATAGTGAAGATATATGAACACCATGAAGACCTAAAAGAAGGTCTTGAAGAGGTCCTAGTCCCTCTTGGTCACCTAAAAGACTCAATTATCATATTTTCTCTGATATGATCCCTGAGTTATGACTTACCTTCCATCACCAAATATTCTTGATGAAGCTTCGTGATCTCTTCTTGGTTCCCATACTCTTCCTTGATTGTAGTTATACATTCTAGGCCTTTGAAAACTACCTCCTTGCATTCTATAACTTTGAGCCATCTATTTTTATCTTGAGTAAGCATTAAATAAAACCTTTGCCACATGACCAACCTCATTACAGTTGTAACATACTACTGAATTCTTCCTCTTGAGACCTCCATCTTGACTAGGTGAATCATACAAGAAAACCTAGTAGTATGACCTTGTTCATTGTAATTGTAGCACACCATATTCTTAGCAAACTCACTTCTATTTTCCTTCCAAATCTAAGATCCTATATGATATATTATATGCTCTTTATCCCTATGACCAAATGCATTAAAATTATAACAATATCCATTGAAATTTCTTTCATACCTTGAGGCATTAGGTTGCCTAATAGGTCTTGGTTTCACATTTTCCTTGATGAGTGTCTCATTCTTCTCTTCCTTGATGATAGGTTCACACTCATCATTTCTTGGGATCATGTCTTCTTTCTTTAATTCTTTTCCTTTAGGTTCCTCTTTGAAACCCAAACCAAATATATCATCTGTTACTCTCTTTTTCCAAGTAGATCATCTAGATATTTTGCAATTTTCTCAAACTTTTCAAAGGGCATAGTCTTCTTGATAACCTCTAGTAGCTCTGATTTTAGAAACTCTATAGCTTCTTCATATTTTGAACAAAAACCATCTTTATCTTACAGACTTAAAACAAGATACTTAACCTTTTCTTCTATCACCCTAATAGACTCATTTTGTTTGGCATATTCATACATGTATTGTTCTTCTAGCTTATGAAACTGATTTTCACACTCCTTGACCTAAAAACTCATCTTCTAGTTCTCCTTCTCATAATGTTTAAGTTATTTTTGAATTTTTCAAAATAATCTTTGACATCCTCATTATCTTCACTAGAATAACTATAATATCCTAATATAAAATCTTATAACAAATAAGAGACCTTCACTAGAAGACTTCATAGCATCATTAGTCATGAACAAAGCCTCATTTCCTATATCCTCATGATCTAATTCAAATTCAAAATATGAAACACCACTACTTGCATCAGATAATTCACCATATTGATTTGTATAAAAACTTATTTTTTCCTTCTTATGGTTAAACCTTTTAAAGTTCTTCTTACCTTTACCAAACTTGTGATTCTTCTTTCTAGATTCAGCCTCATGATCTTCATTATCATCTTCCTTCTCATGTCTATGAGGGAACTTGGTAGAAAAAATGTCCTACTTCACCACAATTAAAACATTTGAATGGAATTTTACCACTATACTTACCAGATCCAAGCTTCAACCTTCTATCCATCATAGCAAAGAGATCTTCATCTTCAATTTCAGGAGTAACATCATCATCCTTTACCTTCTTTCATTTATCTTTCATTTCATATTTGAATGCAATCTCTTTCTTGGCTGGTTTGGAATCACCTATTCTCATTTCATAAGCAATCAAGGTACCATGCAACTCATCCAATTTCAAAGTAGTTATATCCTTTTCTTCTTCAATAGCAGATACTTTGGAATCAAATCTAGGAGTTAGTGACCTCAAAACCTTTTGAACAACTTATTCTTTCACATTATCTCCTAACCCTTTCATGCTATTGAAAACTTTATCAACTCTAAGAAGGTATGCAACAATAGACTCATTATCATTCATCTTAAGACTTTCAAATTGATTTCTAAAGGTTTGAAGCTTAGTAATTTTTACCTTTGAGTCACCTTCATATAGAACTTGAAGTTTCTCCCATGCTTCTTTTGCTGACTTGCAATGCATCACTTTTCCCATCTCAAATTCTCCAAGACCCTAAATGATAGCATTAAGAGCCTTTGATTTGTCTTCATATGCATCCTTTTATGTTTTACTGGTAGGAGTGGTAGGAGGACTATAAACTTCATCCACAAATTTCAAAACATAAAACACTTGGTACATGATATAGGTCTTCATCCTTGGGCTCTAAAAAACATAATTCACACCATTAAGCATTGGTTCCTTTCCAACATCTTAACCACTCACCATTTTTGTGATTCAAGGATCTCCTTTCAAGTGATAAAACTTCTCCAAAAGGACCTTCTTAGATACTAATAATTGTAAGCACAATGGATTAAGAGTGGGGGTGAATTATTCCTTAAAAAACTTAAATCAAATTTTATATTATTCAACCAAAATACAAATTCACTTATTCAAACATTAATATGTGCACATCATCAAATATCATAAATGTAATTAACCATGAAACATATAATCAACAAAAGGACATAGGATTTAAGTGGGAAACCCTCAAGGGGAAGAAATCCCACTGAAAAAAAAATATTTATATTGATATTTTTCAAATTTATTGAGTCACCAACCCCAAAAGGAGTACAGACCCGTAGTTTAGTAGAGCTACAACCCTACAAGAAGCACCAACCCCTAATTTTGTGAAGCACCAACTCCACAAGGAGGCTACAACCCCCATGATCATCAATCACCCACTAAGCCACCTTATTATTTTATGATATCTGAAACATTTATGTCATAACCGATAGAGACTAATGATTCATCTTGCACTTCTTCAAACCCTAGGTCTTCAAACTTGCACAATCTAGTTCTTTCTTTACTTCTCAAGTATTCAAAATATTGCACACATGCTTGATGATATTATTTAACATATCACACAATTTATATGAAATAAAGTCATTCTTCAACACCTTCAAAAATAACTCACCTAGTTCACACTTCTTGAACACATCACACACACAAACACACTAAACTAGCTCACAAAATCACCCAAAACTATGCATTTATAAGCTCCTTATTTAAAATTCAAACCAAAATAATTTACCTCATTTTACATGACAAATACATCATTAAAACATCCCATTTACTTTTCATAACAATTAAAAGTGTCCCATATGGTTTGGCCTAGCAAAAACCCTTCTTCCATGCATAAAACATGACCTAAAACCCATGCACTAGAATGCCAAAATCTCCTAACACCAAAACCAAATTTATTTATTCTTTAAAATTCATCAATAATGTTTAAAATAACATTTAAAAATATTAAAATGTATCAATTTTCATCAACCAATCATATTATTTCATTAAATGGGACCGTTGTTTATAATTCTCAAAACAAGTGTTTCTAAAACCCTTCAAGATCCCGATTCTGAATTTGGGCCTCAAGATATCTTAAAATAAAATCAAATATGGAATGTGACCACTTTATGTAAATTTAAATACCTTTATAAAACTTCTAATAAATTTATAAGTCATGAAACAACCATTGGTTCAAACTACATCAACTTTTGTCTTCACCAAATCATGCTGCCCAAAAAGTTGTTTTCAAAAATCAACTGGTTAACACCCTTACTGAAACTTTCAAGACCTAAAAATGGATTCATTGGATGAAAAATTCATCTTGATTCACATTATAGGTGATATAAATCATTACACAATCCATCTCATGCTCTAACTAACTCAATTCTTCAGAAAAAGTAGTTTTTTCCTAGATAGCCAAAAATATTATTGTCCATAAACTGACTGAAACCATATCAAAACTCATAATCATGAATAAAAACTTATATAATTTTAAATATATATTAATTATATTTCCAACACAACTTTAATCACCTCCTAAATCCACTTGTAGCTCTTGTTATGTCCATTTCACTGAAGACTACTTTTTACTGCCTCAAAACTGCCCTTTGACCAATCAACCTTCATAGGGCACACTTTGCCATTTTTATGCATTATCATGACCTAAAACCTATTTTTACATCAATATAAACTCACATAATCAAAACAATGTCAATTTATTTGGCAAATCCTTTGGACAACCTTGTCCCAAAACAAACTTCTACAGAAACGACATGTTTGAGTGGGGCCCACTCATCACCATGACCTATACCATACCTTTTAGAAATATTAAGGATTCCTATACATGTTCCAATCATCATAAATTCACTAGGAAGCAATTATGGCCACTTAGGAAGTAAATCTCACAAACTGATTTCAAGCCAGGGTTTTAAACTCATAACAAGTTGGTTACCTTGTTAACATTCATTCATAAAAATGTGACAATGAAATGACCTAATTTTTTTTTTCAAACCTTATAGAATAAATGTATAAACATACTTGAAAGGAAAAAGGTTCCATATAAATCACAAAATTTAGGGTGAGCATCATAATTTCTTATTTGAGCTAGGATTTCACTAGTTCTCGACCCTATTTCACCGTAAACATCATATCTTGCGAATTCACATCACGAAAACCTAAAAATTTTCCCACATAAAAATATACATCTTAATAACATATCAAATAATCATAATGTCATGATTACCTCTCAATATTTCCAGCTACTGAGACTTACATAGCTACCCCTTAGGGTTTTGCATTATAGAAGCTAGGGTCAATTGAAAGAACATTATAACTCATCATGAAATCACTAAAAATGATCCAAACATACCTGATACATCATGGTACACCTGAATACATGCATCCATGAGCTCATATATATCAATACCTCAATTTCATACCTCATATCATTCAAAACGGCTCCAAATGAATACTTGAATCATGGTCATCAAATTGTATCTACAACTTCTAACTCATATGAGTGCCCAAGTACTATAGAAACATGCTTTCCATAATGATAACATGCTTCTCAAGAAACCAAGATGATCCAAACACCATACACCATCACCTAGGCTAGCTAGGTCACCTGAATAGGCTTACTAGAACAAGTCATCCTCACTGAATCAACCTGTGCAACCAAAAACATACATGTATCTTCATATCATCATCAATATAAACATCATATGACCCTAAAACATCATTCACTTTTTCATTAATGAGGTTTTGTATCAATGAAAACATATATGCAGCAACATGCCAATAATATATTGGGTGACCATGGCAGTTGATCATTTTTTGTTGGGATTCATGATCACATTATGGGGAGATATAGACCAAACAGGGTCATGAGGCATCTAGGGATTACATATAATATACCTAGAGGATAATATTAGTACACCCAAGTTACATGAGAGACAATGGATTTAAGAACATGCATTAGACAAAGTGTAACCAAGTAGCTTTGCAAGAGTGATTCCAAAGGCTTGGGACACATGAGACCATATTGAGGACCTAGGAATGATATCAAAGTATGCTACATGGTATGAATAAATCATACCCTGACATCTTATGATTTCACAGACATTCATAGCAGTAGGTATAACAACAACAACTAGGAATGCATCACAATAAAGTGGATAGAGGTAGACGTAGACTGGAACAAGCACAAGTTAAGGCTCAGCTACAAGGTCGCTCCATTATAGGTGCAAGTTACACATGTTATAATATAGGTTACATTCCATGTGTAATTTCCATAGTAGGTTCCATTAAAAGTTTCATTGTCACCACCAATTTCGGTAGGAGGATAGGGAGATGTAGAGGGTTTTGGAAACACGATGTAGGTGGTTATGATGGCTGGGGAGATGAGAGAGAGGAGGATTTCGGGAGTATGTTGCACATGTAAAACCTTTAGGACCATCAGCTATAGAGCTATCACTCTAGGCTTATAGAGATAAGGTTACACAAGAGAGAGGCATTATATTGATCATGTCTCATATACGGTTCTGAAGTTGACAAGTGTGAGATATCACCTACTACATGGGTACATCAATTGATTATGGAGAGATATCAACTTGCTATAGAGGTACAATAGATGATAGTAGAGAGGTATCAACTTGGTACATAGGTACAAAAACTATCTATGGAGAGATATTTCGTTCCCCTCGTGGCGGAGGAAAGTGGGATGGGAGATGTGTTATAGGATATAATTGTAATATCACATGAGATTGGGTAATATAGAGCCCCATATGAGGCGGTGATTCCTAAGGTCCAGAGGGATCTATGGTATATTCAAAGGGAAAGAAGCAGGTATACCAAGAAATGTAGATCATGAGGCCTTCAAGATCACTAAGATCGATTCATATTCCACCACCGAGGGCGGGGATGAAAATCCAAACAATCCCAAAGTGTTGGAGGGAGTCATCTATGACTTGATGTATGATGGATAGACATTTTTTTATTTTTGATGTATATGCCAAATGATGAAGGGACATAGTTTGGTGTACATGTTCCCTTGATGGCACTTTGATGTATATATATATATATATATATACATTTATATAGATGTTGATATATATATATATATATATATATATATATATATATATGGACATATGATAATATATTATTTAGGATGATGTGATAGTTTATTATTGTTTTTTGGATTTCTTTTATGTATAAGTATTGTTTTCTGATTGACATGATGAGATACATAGTGTCGATGATGACTATGATTGGTAATTTATTGTGGATATATGACGACATGCTTGTATTTTAGCTTATATTCGATACTATAATGTTAGAGAAACCTATTTTGTTATTACACATTAGAGTTAGCACCATGATTATTGAAAAACCATGATGAACAACCCATATGTGTGTAGAAAACACATATAGAGAAAAGAGTAAAATGAACCCAATATACACATTAATTTTATGTACACCATTGCTATAAAAAAAACCAAGATGTTTACAAAATACTTGAATCGGTTAGAAAGCAAAGATAAAAATTACAAAACAAACCCAATATACATAGTAAGATGAATATACACCATGGCTATGAATAAACTAGGATGATAACAAAATACATGTAATTGGTCCAATAGAAGGACACCGAATGAAAAAAACCAATATAAAACATCAAAATGATTACACCAAGACTAAAAATGAGCCAAGATGGTAACAAAATACTAGAAATGGTCAAAACAAAAACAAAATTTGAAAAAAGCTCAATACACAAAGCAAAGTGATTACACCAAGGTTATGAATGAACCAAAATGAGAGCAAGTTGTATGTAATTGTTCATAAACCAAGATTAAAATGCAAAAAAAAAAACTAAATATACGGTAATACGAGACACTCTAGGGTTATATACAAACCAAAATGCTAACAAAATTACTTACAATAGGTCAACAAACAGCAACAATGTAACACAAATTGAAATAATGACATCTAATTATGCCCCTAATGTGTTGTACAAAGAAGAGTAAGTATATTTAAATTCCTCCAAGAATGGATACATGCAAGGAAATTATATTGGACCGAAGAGAAGAGTTAAGAAAATCCTAATGACACTCTTATTGAATCTAGTTGAAGTTTGATCTAAAATTAAAATGGTTCAATTTTCCAAAAAGGATACATGCGAGGAAGAACATGAGAGCCAAGATTTCCCCAAGCGATGATGCACACAAGGGTTTGATTGATTGTCTTTCCCAAGTAATGATACATGTAAGGGGAAAGAAAAGTGATGATTGTAGGATAGTCTGGAATGATCACTAGGATTGTAGTAGAAATTTGATATCATTTGTTATGTTTACAATGGCTGATATTTTTTTGAATATTTTCATGTTTTTGGATTTTGATTAATGTTATATATTTGTTTTTAGATTTTTTATTTTTTACTTATTTTTTTATTTTTCAATATACAAATACCATCAAGAAAGAAAAATTGGCCTTAGAGTGTACTAATAATTATACAAATAAATAAGCTCATTGATACTAAGGGATGGAATACAATGGTTGTGGTTGAACATGGTTGTTGTAACATGGGATACACATCCTAACTATAAGGAACACATGAAAAAATTGGTTTGAAATGAAGTAGTAAGAGGAACATAATGAAGGTAGAGACAATTGGTTACATTGATATACCCCTAGCATAAGGGATACTCATAAAAATCTAGGAATAGAACTTCTTCAGATGAACCACATTCATGGGTTTTGAGCTCTTTGTCATCTTTAGAGGATAGATTGTATGCATCAGATCCAAATTTAGCAGTAACAGTGTAAGGTCCCAACCAATTATGTTCAAATTTTCCTTTTTTTCATGCTCCTTGGTTGTATTCTTCTGATTTTCCTTGAGTACAAGATCGTAGATTTAAAAATCTCTTGGTTTTATTCTCTTATTGTAACTTTGGTGCAGTTGGTTATGATACTCTTTTAAATGATCTATGTGTTTGACTAATATGAAATTCAAGAAGGGATGCAATAGTAGCCATGGAATCCATTGATTTTTTATAAAGAAGATGAACCTATTTGAAGGTGATGATCTCGTTGGTCGTTCAAACATGCACCCACATCTCAGGTCTAAAAGAACTGAGTTGTTTTAGAAAATAATGGATCTGTCTCCAAGTTATGGGACCTTACGCACTTGAGATGGATCTCCAAAGAAGGTTAGTTCCTCTACCTATCTCTAATGCTACTGCTACTCCTAATGCTGAAATCAAATCCTAGACTAAATGATGTCAAGGGACCAACGATAGAAGGATGTGTAGAAAGGGGAAATCCTAGGCTAAAAATAAGGTGATAGCGCCAGGAAAAGGGTCAATATCACTCCATGAGGGTGAAGGAAATAGAGAGGGCATGGGATAAGTGGTCGGATGATGCGTGCCATATATCAACATGCATGGTCATCCTTCCAGTGCACATAACACATGAACACGGGACCTACAAGAAAAGAAGACACATAGCATGTCAATAAATGTAAACAGAAAAGCAAGATGCAAATAAAATGAGAAAGGGGAGACAATAGTTCCACAAAACCAAATTTTATTACTAAAGGGATGCATAGTCATTTACATTTATGGTGGGAGGTGATAATACATGTCGAGACCATGTCAAGGTCTGAAACTCACAAGATGTTGGCCAAAATTTTGACATGGTTTTGTTACAAAAAAAAGAGCGATCCCTTTTAATGACAAATGTTATTACATTTATAGAAGAAGGAGAAAAGAGAAGGAGAAAGCGAGGAAATTTTGATTCAAATTCAACCACAAATAGTAAGTGATAAATTCCTACAAAACTTCCTATAGGGCTATCGATGCACCTTCGCATGTCATTTTGGTGTGTAGAAGAAGAAATAAAGAAATATCTTATGAAAATATGGTGGTTGAGGTTGATTAGATGTGCATTGATGACTAGAAAGATGTTTCCCTATTTCCTTCCTAAATTTGATTTTGAAAAGTCCAACATGTAGCCCACAATAGTAGCTTTCCAATAAGACTAGGTGCACAAGAATATGAGAACTACAGCAGAAGTTATAGCTGTCGAAGATCTACAATGTAAACTAAACATGTAAGACATGTGGCACGTGCTGATTGATTAAAGAAATCAGCCAACTATTCATCTTATTTATCATTTTTGTTGAGTGTAACACACTTGTTCGTTGCAGGATTTAGTGCCCATTGGTCACGCTTTTGTTGGTTGCATGTAGCACACTCAAGGTTGTCAAATGATGATGTTGCATAGTGAATGATGCAAAAAAAAGATAAGGCATGAAGGGAATGGGCTCAAGAATGTAGAAGGCATGCATGTGAAGGTGATGCGTACGTGCGAAGAAATGGAAGCATACGTATAGGAAGAAAGTATGGGAGTGGGGTGTGAGATTTTGACCGAGAGAAAGGCATGGAAGCAAGGGAAAGGAGGTGTGAGGCATATAAGGAAGGAAATAAAAATGAGGCATGTGAGTATGAAGGCATGCAGAGGACTTAGCCAATTTGAAGGGTGATTCAACTATCACACGTGTAACAAGTGCATGATAGAATGGGAATAAAAGTGGAGTACGCAGAAGGAAGGAATAAAGGGGAAATGGAAGATAGGAGAAATGGAGGGAAGAGGAAGCATGCGAAGTAAAGTAATGAGGAAAGGGATGAGAAGGAAGGGCACACACGAGGCATGTTGAGGAATTGTAATTGTTCCATGGTGTCAAAGAACAAACTTGAGCACACACAACCCGAAATCGAGTCAAAAAATAAAAATAAGTTATCCAAATAACTTGGGGAGTTATTTGGGATAAAATATCTAAAATTAACCTTTAAGGCTATCGACCATTCACTTGTAGAGGAACAATTTTTTCATCCTTAACCTGATACTCTACATTGACTTGCTTAATGATCAAAAGAGAATCACCATAAACTATGAGTTCTTTGAGATGCCCAGATATAGAAAATTTTAAAATGGATATTAGGGCTTCGTATTCGGTGATATTATTTATGTAAGGGAAACCAATGCGATAATACCTTTAGATAACATCACCATTCGGTGTGAGTATAGAATAACAGATCCCGACCCGTGAATGTTTTAAGATTTATCGAACACAAAGTCTATGAAGTAACTATGTCAACATAGAATAGTCCTTCATCCGGTAATTCCAAATAAAGTGGCTCTGAGCCGAAAAAGGTGTTGGTGTAGTTGATCTCGTGAGAGCTTTCCCTTGGATTTATTTCCAATTTACTATTGTCAAAAATAACCACCTTGTTATTGTGGTAACTTACATCCCCATTATGGCTCTTAAGTTCAAATATTGTAGGTTGCACACACTATGGTTGTTCCCTTGGCATTATTTCCTTTGTTGCAGCTTTCTCACACGACCTTTCACATTCTTCTTCCTCTTCCTTATTCTCCCATCTTCCCTTGCTTCTTCTTACGTAGCTTTCACGTGGTTTCCATTTCCCCTTAATTCTTTGTTCTTCTATTTTCCCTTATGCACACTCCTTGTGTGCCCGCATTCTTTTGAGTCATTTTCACTACTTGCATGTACCCTTTGACTTTCCTTCCAATTTGGCCAAGTCCCTTTCATACTTCCTCTATACACCTCCTTCCTTTCCTATGATCATGCATTCCACATTTGGATGTTGTGCCCCACTTGCATACGTGTATCCTTCTACAAACATACACCCTCATTCTCTTAGGAGTGTGTTCCCCTCATGCATTTTCTTCTACATCCTCACACCTTTTTCTCTTGCACTCACTTTTTGTATTCTTCTACGCCAATTGATCGTGCCATATGCTAACCTATTAAACTTAAGTGTGTTAGACGCAACCTATCAAAGTGTGCCAACATGGTGTTGAATCCTTACTACAAACTAATTCACAACATGTGGTAGAGAAGAAAAAATAAATTAATAGTTAGTTGATCCTTTAGATAATCAGATCATGCCACATTTCATTACATGTCCATTCTACACCGCAACCTTTAGATCATCATAATTTTTTCTCGCAAAGATCATATTGCTGCACTTTGGGTCTTGTTGGAAGGCTATTGGCATGGGCTACACGATGGATCATTCAAAATCAAATTTTGGTAGGATTTTTAGGTGGTAAGTATGGAAAAATATGTCGGGCCATTAATGCATAGATTGAGTTAGCTCAACCACCCATATTTGATTCGATTTTCCCTCTTTTCTTCTTCCACAAGCAAAAAGACATAGGGAAGCGATCCGACATCCTTGTAGGTGGATTTATAAGCGAGTTATTGATTTTTTTTTTTTTTGTTGAACTTTTTAATATGAATTTCCCTCTTCTTTACCTTCCTCTTCTCTCCTTCTTCTTCTTATATTGCAGAGAATTACTCATTGTAAAAGGTTGGACTCCTTTAGTTTGCAAGAGCATTATTTAGGTATTGCCTTGCATTTTGAGTTGAGGACTTTATATCTGGTTCTTTATATGTGGATACTCACCTCTTCCACCATTGTAATCAATTATGCATCTCTTAAAAGTAATATGATTTTTTTAATGGCTATACTCTTTATTGCATCTTCTTTCTTTCCCCTTTACTTTGATGGTTTCTTATGCATTCTCAAGTTCTTTGCAGAAGTAACTTTTCCATTGTGCTTGATCAAAATGGATTTATAAGTGTGTTTTATATTGTGGCATGTGTGTCTTCCCTCTTTACACACATTTCTCTTCATTTTCACTCAAAGTTGATCATGTTAACCCCCTTTTTCTGGTGCTATCACCTCCCTTTAGTTTAGTTTTCCATTCATTCATCTCCTTCTAACCCTAGTATCTTGGAATTATAGAGTAGTGATAGTTGCATTCCCTTCCTAGGAGTATTTTTAGTTTATAAATACCTAGAAGAACCAACTTTCTCTAGATTTCTATCTCAAGTGCGCAAGGTCCCACAACTTGGAGAAAGTCCCATGTTGCCTCAAAATCCTAGTTCATCCTAATCTAGGATGGGTGGAATTTTTAGCTCAAATAGTTTTGGAAAGCCTCATGGGACCAATATTAAAATATTAAATTTCATCATTGCTAAGTTTCAAAGTGTGTGACTTAGTGATTTCCATCCTTTAGAGGCTTGTTTCAACACATCTGGTGACTCCCAACTCTCATATCTATTTTTTTAGTAGTCCATACACCTTTTTCATGAGAAGGATACATTGTAGAAAAGTGCAGTGAGGCTGAAGAGTTTTACTCCAGCTTTCTCTCGAAGAAGAGAGCAGCAGACCAACTATGTGCACATCTCCATCTCTAACACACCATGCACTTTCCACTCCTCCTCTTAGTAGATCTTTCACTCAACCCATCATGGCATCTTTACTGCACCTCAATGAAATTTTTCATTCGTTAATTTTACTGAATGGAACTCTTATTTCTCTAAATGCATAACATGATATTACAACAACCACTTTCAAAAGTATTCCATACTTCACTGGTGAAAATCAAGTCACTCCTACGATCACATCTAGGATGTGTAAAATGTATGCTCTTTTTTACTTGGTCACACATGATGATGTAGCATTTAAGATGTTAGCATCTTCACTTAAAGGTAAAACACTTCAATGGTATAGAATTTTGAGACCTACATCCATTACCAATTGGGATGATCTTGGCACATCTCTTTAGAACTATTTTTAAGATAAGTCGATCATCGACTTTGGTGGAGCAACTAAAACAAGAAAGAGGGCACCTAATGATTAGATGACTGATTTCAATATAAGATTCAAAAAAATTGGGACATGATTCCTCTTGTGGTAAGGCCTACAACCCAACATGCATTCCTTTATTATCTCGAGGGATTTGAATAGTTATATCTCATTCATGATTAAATCCATGGGGTTAAAAGCTTACCACCTACTTATAAAATTTCTATTAGGGGTGAGAATAGTCTTTCCTAATTAGGGAAGTTATCCCCTAGACCTCTCATGCCATTGTTCCTAGAAATTCCACAAGCACCCTAGCCTTTCATTGCTCCTATTCCCAAAAAAATCTCAACCTACTACATTCACATCCTATTCTCCTGCAAGTGCAGAAATATGAGGATGAGGAAAATGAGGAAATGATGACCACGATCAGAATTTCTCCAAAAAGTCATATATTTAGAAAATCGGCAGTGCAAGCCTTCGAGAAATAGTTCTAATAAATGGTATAAACAATTCCATTATCCCTTTAGAAATCAATATTCAAATCGAGAGATATGGTTAGAACCAAAAATGATAGATAACATGCTAATGCACATCTCGCATTATAAGCAATCCCTCTCGCACAACCTCTTCTAGCGCCTAATGCAAGTCAAGCACTAGTTCCATTCGAACAACATGGCCTAGGATTCAAAGTGGTGTTTACCTTGCAACATGCTTCATATCTAGTATAACTACATCAATTCCTTACATGCACAAGATTACATGATTCAAACTACTTAAAATGTGAACCTTCAACTAGCACACACAAATTAAAAATCAAGAAGTGCTAGAAGTTATTCTTGAGGCCAACCTTGTGTTCTTTGGTGTTAAAGACTTATATGTAATAAAACAAGTGATGGATGAACCAAGTAGGCCATGTGTCCAAATTATCGATAATACAAGATACAAAAGGAGGATGCTTGAAATGAGCGTGAAAACTTCTACTCCCATTATCCATGAAGATCCTCAAAAATAAAGAGACACATCTCACCTTCAAGCATCAAAGGATGATAAATCACCTAACATTCATGAAACACAAATTCCTATACATGATGTTCTACAAATGTTTCAATAGAAGTGGTGCATGCCCCTCCTTTAGTATTTCAAGCCTCTTCACAAGCTAAGGCCCCTACCTTTACACCTGAGCAATCAATAAAATATGTTATTGTGCCTCAAATTCACAAGTCATTGGGCCTTCCATTTAACATTGTGGACAAAATGAAGAAGACAAATGTAAATGTCACAATGTGGGACACCCTAGCCATTCCATCTTAGTGCAACTTGTTGCATGAAGCTTTGGTGTAGCTTTTACACACACCGATCCAGTTGTTCAAAGACCTTAATTTGATGTTAATATATGTCAAGAACAAGATAAGAAAGTAAGAAAGGTTTTCAAAACTCTACCCTTCTATATGTCCTTGATAATAGGTAAACATCTTGTTTATAATTGTATGATTGACTCAAGCACTAGTACTTATGTTATGCCTAAGAAAATTGTTGATTTCCTAGGTCTTAAGTACATTCCCATGTCTAAAGGAGTCTTGCAACTTGATGGTTCAACTATCACCACTCTAGGAGTCATCAAGGATCTTGATTTAACCCTCCATGCATGTCCAAGCCTCACTATAACTCAAGATGTGTCAATTATTGACCTACCTCCTTTGTTTTCCCTTTGTCTATCAAGAGATTTCACTGCTAAAGTGGGTGGTTACTTGTCTTCCGATTGGTCTCATATGTTACTAAGAACAAGGTATGGTACTAGGTTTACCATACAAGTTGAACCTATTTTCTCTTATCATGTTGATTCATATGACCCATCCCCTCTCCAAGCCAATTGCCTAATCCAAGAAGGAAAAGAGTGAGTTTCAATTTCAAAATAGAAACCTTTTCCTCCCCCATACCTGATCTATTGTTAGATGAATGGGCCAATAAGTGCTATGAATTTTATCCTTATGCCACAAATCTTAAAGCCTTTGAAAATGGCCTTGGTACTTTCTATATTCTTGAAAAAATAAGTTGTGCTACCTAATGCGCTAAAAAAATGAAGAAATTCAAGATTGTGGAAGTTATATTTTAATGGGTCTAGAAGCAAAATGGCACAGTGCAGGTTTTGTTGTCATTTAACCCAAGGATGAGAAGTTATTTTTCTCTCACAAGATGCAGTTTACATGCTCTAACAACGTAGTAGAATATAACTCATTTGTACATGGTCTTTTTATTGTTGAAAAGAGATAGATTGAGGTGTTGATGATCTTTGGGGACAAATAATTGGTCATCCACCAAGTCACAAACAAACATGTAGTAAATAATAAGATTTTCAAAGCTTGTAAACATAGATTTTGGGACCTTGTTGAGAGCTTTGATGTTGTAAATTGGTAGGTAGTGTAAAGAAATATGAACAAAGAATTAGATCGATAGCCACAATTGGCTCAAAATTCTCACCGCTAATGATTTTATCAAAGGAAATACACAAGACGTTAAAATGGTGATCAAGACATCCACCCCCGACAATGATATCAGCTTGAAATTTTTAAGAGAAATGCATAGATTGTCCCATTCATTCGAATGAATATGAGTTCTCTTGAAGCATTCGAACCGACTTGTATGAAAGCTATAGTGACCAAGTGAGCCGATTAAATACAAAAATTTTCCTAAAGGGGTGGTCACCTTAGATAAAATTTTCATCCCTAATGATGAGTTTAAAGGTGAAGAAAAGTATATGTGTGCATCGTAAGAAGACTGTACTCCAGTCACTATTACATGTGACAAAGAGTTTTTGATTAGAAAGGATTGCACGCATGATGAGAATCATGCCTTCATCTCTTTTTTCTAGAAATAAAGTGACATTTTCTCATGGGAGTATGAAGACTTGAAAGTATTTTATCCAAGTTTTGTTTGGCATTCCATTGACCTTGATCCTAGAATCAAGCCCATCGTATAAAAGAAAATATGCATCAATCCAATGATAGATCCCCTAATGAGGAAAGAGTTGTCTAAACTCATTAATATGATGATAATATTCCCCATCAAGTACTCTACTTGGGCTGCAAATCTTGTTCCATTGTATAATAAGAATGGTAAAATAAGACTTTGCGTCCATTTCATATATTTAAATAAGGCATGTTTAAAGGATAACTATCATTTATCTTTTATGGAGCATATTTTGTAGATCGTGGTGCGGTGTGAGAATATTTTCCATGTTGGATGGGTATTCTGGTTTCAATCAGATCATGGTCAAGGAAGAAGATCAATTCAAAACAACATTTACAACCAAATGGGGAACATATGCATATAAGAATATTCCTTTTAGTTTTTAAATGGATGTGTAACATTTCAGAGAGCCATGGACATTTCCTCTAAGGGTTATATATATATATATATATATATATATATATATATATATATATATATAAATGATTTCATCCTATTATACTTGGATGACATAACTATTTTCTCAAAGCAGGCGCAAATCACATGATGCATCTGGAGAAATTCTTTGAGAGATGCAGAGAATTTGGGGTGTCTCTTAACCCCAAAAATGCAATTTTCTACAAAGACAGGGAAATATTTTGGGCCATGTGGTCTCAAAGGATGTAATTTCCATTAATCCTAAGTTTTTTTCATCCATCCTTGCTCTCTCCTTGTCAATGCATAATAAATCCTTGCATTCATTCCTAGGCAAGATAAAATTTATTAGGAGATTCATTCCTAACTTTGCAGGTACTAATTAGGCCCATCACCCTCATGCTCAAGAAAGATACATTCTTCAAGTGGACAACGAAAGAAAAGAGAGGTTCAAAAAAATCAAACAAGATATTTCTTGCACGCCAACACTCATCAATCTGGATTATTCCAAAGATTTCATCATATATGCTTATGGAGCTAATGTGAGTTTTGTAACATTCCCATTTTAAGACTTTAGAAACAAGGGATTTTTTTTTTGTAAATATAATGTTCACTGTTCTAAATTAACCATTATTTAGAACAAGCATTCCATGCCAATCAATTCAAATATATATCCATATGCAGTGTAATGACTTGGTGATCCACCGATCTATTCATTCAATAACTTGGTAAGCTACCAATCTTTTTATGTTATCTTATGTATTAAATACATATCATATACTTGGTCTTCCTACCCTACACTGGGTACTAAGTGATCTATTTAAAGAACATATCTGAATATTTGTTACCAATATTCATCTAATATCATGTTATTTTAAACTTGGTGACATAGGACAACGCAACCAACAGCTTGTGATACTTTGGCCAAAGATTTACAACATATTGTGTATGTCCCTATTCCTAGATGGCATACTCGTCATATTGGAATACATCCTTCACCTCACTCCTCTATTATCATGATTGGTATTTACTTACTACCATCAGTCCACTTGTTCAAGGTTTAACCCTAGCCCTAGATAGAAACATAACCCGTTATAGGAAGATGCTCACAATGGCTTAGGGTAAAAGGGCATACTCAATTGACCTAAGTCAACCAGATGTGCCAACGTACCTTGAGCCATTAGAAGCTAATTCCTATCCTAAATATGCTCATATCCTAACCTAGAGAGAAACTAAGTTCAATTCGGAGTTACTATTGTGTGTAGATCTGGATGATCAATGCGGAAGGGTGATGCCACATGTCAACTACAATGTTTTATTCTCGAGAAGACCCAAGCCTTCTCGAAAGTACAACCCTACAGTTGGCATGTGCCAACATCCTACAGAAACTACCTCATCGAGATGTACATACCCCAAGGAGATTGTTAATACGTTTTTAGTTTGGATTATTTCTTGATTGCAGCAACCCTGTTAAACCCTAATCCAACACTCAATAAGATCTTTCCTAAATTCACTTCATTTAGTCGAAGAACTTCGTTAAAATTATGGTTTCTTTTATTTTTCTCTTTATGCAATTAACCAAATAGGACAATATTGTCAAAGTTTCATTTAAGTGTTCTTTAACTTTTAGGAAGGTTTAACAACCGCATATAACTAATTAAAGTAGACTTCATACTAAATGAAGTCTAGTAAATAGTAATCATACTTCCAAACATTTTTGGTTTATATTCAATTGAGAGAGATAAAGAATCTTTCTCTACATGTTTAAGTATGTGGATATATCATTTACAATGTCCATATTTCTTAATATGTGTTCATTATGCATCACCTTATTATGTTAAATTGTTTTAGATAAAACACATCCTATTATGCAACTCAACAAATTGCTTATTTATAGGAAATTGAACTAATTCCCATTATCCATTTTATCAAAGATAACAAGATAAGCATAACATAAAATAAAGAACATCAACATGATGGAACATTTATCTTCTTTATAAAAGTATGAGATAATTTTTCACAACTCGCAATTCATCATTACAACTTGTAAATTTAACAAGACTATGCTCTCAAGGCATATTGCATATCAATAGCCTTTATTCAAAAAGTATACAACTTTCATTTATAATTCAACAAAAGAATGAATTAGAATTATTTACTAAGAATTATACATATATCAGCCAATGCATCATATAAGTTTTTGCCTTCTTTTACTAGGTAAGTCATCCATCTACAAAAATAGCTAGCACGAGTCAATTCAATGAATTGAGTATGATAAGCACTAATCATTAAAATGAAGTGCATTCCACTAATTGTTTCATTAAAGCAACACAACTTTAATGAGACATTAAGTCACCATAAATCAACATAAATGATAAAAGAAAAGAAGCACATTAATAAAATTAAATCATCATGTTTCACCTTTTTCTTAGATTGTTTCTTTGAATTGTTGACGAAACTAATAGGGTAACGGGCATAGAAGGAATACCTGTTCAAATGTCGGTTGATGGGTTGTTTCCTGCGTATGACTTTTGAATCCATAGATGATCGTGAGAGCTTCCTTTTGGCTAGGAGGAACTACACGTAATGAAAGCAATACCACCGAAAGAATTAAACAATATGGGCGATGAACCGCCTAACGTGAGCTAGATCCGGGAAGCATGATACTTCCTAGATGGTTATCAATCCACCGCTTTTTTAAAAAATTAATGCTGAAAACAAGGTAAATCCTATTGTTATTTTGAAATGATTTAGGTATCTCACTTAAAAACACAATAAGAAAACAGATATAATCTAATAGGTGAGCTAGAATAAATTCCACGGGTCAAATGGTTGCTTTTGGGTTCTGCAGGTCTGATAAAGGTCTCGGGTAGGTCACAGTGAGTGAGGGTGAGGTAAAATTAGGTGGATAGGTCTCTATTTAAGGCTATGTGGGAAAACAAAGAGATTGGCGTCGGTTAGGGGTGACCACCACGGTTAGGTATAACCAGTGCCGGTTACTGTGAAATCTGAAAATGTCACAGAATGGGGTTTTGGTCTCCTTTGTGATTGCACAAAGGATTTGGTTGGTCGGGACAAGGTATTGGGTGACTGAATAGGTTTTTATGAGGTTTTGATGGGTCTATGGAGGTAAAAAATGTTGGAGATGGTCAATAGGGAGCAAGATAAACAATGGATGATAAAATAATGATAAAATGAAATAACCAAGAAAGTATGATGTTGTACTTACTTGGATTTCATTCTGAAAGTCTATGTGTGAAGGATGGAGGTGCTGATGATGGGTTTGAAGGCTATAAGTGATCACCAACTGAAGAAAATCTTCTACATGGGCTGCATGCACACTCCTCTTTTTCTTGGATAGATCAGAATGTGGCTGGGATGGTTGTGCAGGAGAAGATCCTCAATCTCCTTCCTTGGATGTCAGTTCTTGCTGGAATTGGCTCTCTGAAGATGTGTTATCTCTTTGATATTTCATTCTTGCTCATCCAATTTTCTCCCAATGTTTTCCAACCTTGAGAATAAGGTTGTTTAGGGGATAAAAGGGGTAACCGACGGTGGTCCGGCTTAACCGGTGACGGTTAGGGGAAACCAACGTCTGGTCAAGGTGAGATTTTCTAGGTTTACTAAACTTAGGAGATCCTCCTAATTTCCTCGGATCTTGTGTCATTATCTCACGGATTAGACTAGGAGCTTCTTGTGAGCATGCAAGAATATGGTTAGAGGGAGTGTAGGCATTGATGTTTAGGGTTTGGATAAGTCTTAGTTAGTTATGGTAACTTGCTAAGAATAGGTCTTAGGTTGAGTTAGCTTGGTGAGGTGTCTAAGTGAACTGTTTGTGTAGATATTATTTAAATAAGATATTTAAATAATAAATATAGTGAGGATAACGCATTAATTTAATTAAATTAATATTAGTAGGGTGAAGGGGGTCATGGCTAGGTAGATGTAATAAAGGGGGGCTTATATGTCGAGGGACGAAGGGGGAGTGTGACCTAATTTTAGTGTCTACATTTTGCCCCTTTTTTTGCATAGCTTGTATTGGTAAGTGATGCTAACAAAAATAAGATGTGGTTGGCCCATGTGAGGGTGAAGGTGATCCCCCTCAAACCAGGAATTGACAAGGCAGCAGGCTGAAGGGTGAGTGGTTTGATAAAAGGTAAATGTGAGGAAAAGGTAAGTGGGTGTAGGGGAAGAGGGTGAAAGGTCTACTCGGGTGATCTAGGTAATGGGTCAGGGTCAAAGGTAGCAACATTCAAATGCATGCACACGTATAAACTACAACACGCTACTAGGTTGAAGAGCAGGAAAACTCTACATCGTCTAAGGTCGATAGGTTTATCCAAACAAGGGTGAAGTGAATCTGGTATCCAAGGTATATGATAAGGTCAGGAAACATACGGTGTAGGTTAGATGCGGGGAATGTGTAGGTATGTTCTAGTACACCAAAGGTGGGGTCAGGATAAATAGTCACGCAATAATAGGTGAGGTAAGGTCATTGGGTCAATCAACACAGTAATAAAGTGCCACAAGGTATAGTGAACACATGAGGTCAAAAGGTCACTAGCAATGGTCCAGGTCCAAATATCGAGATGACGGCACAGGTAAGGCTGAGGTAGGGGTAAAATAAGGAGGCTTCATAGCGGACATGGTGAGGTTGAAGAAGGTGGAGGGCCAGAAGTGAAGGTAAAGTAGTCAGGTAGGAGTTGAACCTGTTTTGGATTGTTTGGTTAAATCATACTAGAAATAGGAAATATGAAAAAAAAATGGGGGTTTGGGGGAAGAATTTCAAAATGGGAAACATGGAGGGTAATGGGCATGGGGAAGGGTGGGGGTAGGGTAAAAGGTAAGGTAGGAACAAATAGGGTGTAAGGAGGGATTTGGGTGGGTAGAATGACTAGGAAGGGAAAAAATAGGGTTGGGAAGTCGGGAGTGTGTAGGATCTAGGGGTAGTGCCTCTACATTCGGTAAACATGGCAGAGATGATGTGGAGAGACCTATGTCTCCAAAAGTGACCGATGAGTCAAGAGAGACCATGGATGTCGAGAGGAACCGAGAGGTTGGTTGATGAGAACCGGCACCGGTGAACCTAAGGGTAAGTGGGGACCAAAAAGTAGGTTAGGTGGGGAAGGGTTAGGTGGGAGGGGAAGGGTTGAGGGTGGTTTTGGGTGAGGTTAGGGAAGATAGGTTCGGGTGGATGGGTTTGGGTAGGTTTGGGTGGGGGTTAGGTTAGATAGGTTCGGGTAGATGGGTTTGGGTAGGTTTGGGTGAGGGTTAGGTTAGATAGGTTCGGGTAGATGGGTTTGGGTAGGTTTGGGTGAGTGACAAGGCCAATGGGATGGGGGTGGGGAAAGAGATTAGGTTAGGATGTGGGGTAAAATAAGGTAAGTTGGGAAGGTGTACTAATACATTGCATTTGTTGGATGCCAGGCCAAGATGAGTTACTAAGAGAGGGCACACCCTATATTGGCTACAGTGTGCTGTGACTTTGGTGGCAACACATTGCGGGAGGTGGGGTTGATAGGGGTGAGGAACTGACATAGTCTAAGAGGCAGTCTTATGGTTGCCACATTATGATAGATGGGACCGATGACCAACACCTTCCATTTGATGGGTGAGATGCGATCAGGAGGACGCTAACGGGATCCTACAAGGGGGGGTCTAGGTGTATACCATCTCTTTAGAGGCATCGAGGGCATACTGCACCCCTTTTTGGTGGGGTGTGCAGCACTGATGTTCCATAGTGTTAGCATGAGAGATGATGATAGAGCTCATCCGAGGTAGATGAGAGTGGTACTCGGATGGAGGTAGTGTGCTAGTTCCATTACCGAATGTAGAGGGGGAGATTCAGGGTCAGCCGATGGGAGTCCTCCATAACATGATGATACATCAAACATGATTCGCATGGCACTGCACACTTGGATAGGTGCATAGATCTATGGGCCTATGGGTGGCTGCGAAGGTTCAACATATTGATAGCTAGGCATGCGAGCACATTGTTTGTATAGATTCACTACCCATGCCCGAGAAGATGCATTCCCATGAGAGTTTGAGATTGGGGTATAGGCACCAGATGCCAGGAGGCCCAGAGGTGCCGAGGCCGATGATGTAGCTTATTACTGAGGTTATTGGAGGGGCTCTCCGGTAGACATCATTTGGAGGTGGGCTTCCCCTCATGCGAGTTTAATGGCCATGAAGCTTAGGGATAGATCATCCATTGAGTGGATGAGTAGTGGGCGAGCATGAGTGGACCCATAGATACCTCCTGTCCAGGTGTACCACACTTACAAAGCAGTAGTGTACCACCTCTATTCCTATGGCTAGGTTTGGAGATGCCCTAGGAGGAGGAGCAATGGTAGATACACAGATCATGTTATTGTAGATGGATACGGGCCGGTATGTGCCCTCCTAAGAGCCATACCAGAGGCCGAGGGTATGCAGTATAGTAGGCCTCCAGTCCAAAGAGACACCTGATAGGGGTAGGTCCCGCACTCACTTTGGTGTGGAGAGGATCATGAGGCGATGACATCGGTGAGTCCATGGATAGGGTGGTGGTGAGGCCACTTAGTGGTGTGGAGAGGCCAACCCTAGGTGAGGGGGAGATGGAGATGGAGAGGAGGTAGATGGAGATGGAGCGGATATCGGTCCCTACGAGTTATAGGTACAAGCTTTGAGGCCGATTGGTAAAGGGTACAAGTCTCTGAGAGAGACAAGTATAGATTACTACCCAGTAGGCCTTACGCATATGCATCATATTCCCGAGGCCGACTTAGGTTCTAGATTGAGTACATGGTTTAGTGTAAGTTTAGGGATAGGGTCCCATTTTGTGCAGTACCCCACGAGGTAGCAGATTACCCATGGACCTCCACAAAGGCTTGATACCATGACTCTATGCTGCTAGGTCGAGATGCCCTAGGAGAGGCATGGTATTACGAGATCATTTATTAGTCAGCAGTCGGTGCCAAGTACAAAGTATAGTAGGCCTCCATACATCCCACACTCATAGTGTGGAGAGTACATGAGGCGGTGAGTCCATTAGGGTGGTGGTGAGGCCACTGTGTGCGAGAGGCCAACCCTAGGTGAGGGCCATCGCGGGGAGGTGAGCGGGTATCGGTCCCGATTAGTATGGTAAAGGGGTCGAGAGAGACACGAGTCACATGGAGCCTTCCCGACGATCATATATGGGGAGATGATTGACTCATTACAATTGGCCTATGTGCGAAGATATTTTGGATTTATATGGATAGCGTCGAAGAGGTTTTGTATTTATGATTTTTTTTGTACATGATACACGAAGCTGCGATATTTTTATTGATAGCGGCTTTGTGAGCCGACAATGTATGAGCAGACTCACATGATACCGGCCTATGAGCCGAGATATTTTTGTATTGGATAGCGGCCTGCGAGCCGATGATGTATGAGAGACACATGTACTTTTGAGATGAGCATACATTATTGTGATACACAGGTATTTTTATGATGAGATGTGTGAGGTTCAGATGATTATGTGTTGTGATGTGTGTGTTATTTTACTTTTGTTATGATATGAATGGATTAGGTGAGTTAGGCATGGCGGAGTTAGGTCGGCTTAGGCATGGATCGAGTCAGGTCGGTTTAGGCATGGATCGAGTCAGGTCGGTTTAGGTATGGATCGAGTCAGGTCAGTTTAGGCATGGATCGAGTCGGTCGGTTTACGCATGGATCAAGTCAAGTCAGTTTAGGCATGGATCGAGTCAGGTCATTTTAGGCATGGATCGAGTCAGGTCAGTTTAGGCATGATTCATTATGGTTTGCAATGAATGATACTATGGGTCATATGTGAAATGTTGTATAATCTATGCATAGTGATGAGAGAGTGATGGTAGGTGTAATAAATGTATGCTATGGTAAACAACTTGTTATGTATGTGGCTTAATTTCCAATTTTGTTAGAAAACAGGGGAACTAAGTGAAATGTGGGGTAAATGGTGAGTTAGGCATGGTTAATTAATTGTTTAGGGTAGAGAGTGGTGAGCTAACCCCCAAGGGCCCCATGCCCTCAGAGTGCTACCTACATAGTCCTAGTGAAAAGGGACCTCAGGCTGATGTAGTTCTCCCATAAGCTAGGGAAGAAGATGAAAATGAGTTGGTAGGTTTGTGGTCATGTTGTGGGTTTGGGTTTAATAGGTGGGGGTAGATGATAGTAAAAATGTGGCAGGTGAGGGCGACTATGGCAAAAGGGGAGGATGACCCCAAAAGGTAAGCGTCGAGGACCAAGTCCTGTATAAGGTAATCAAAATGTAAACAAAGATGGTTAAAAGATAAGAGGGGGCAATAAAGCCACCTGATTGGGTAGAATCATATCGAGTAGATCATACCTTGAAAAGGGGTGATGAATACAAGACCCGAAAGGCATTACACGATTAATTGTTCTATGGTGAAAGTAGTCACAGGATCACCAAATGTCAAAATTCCAAGATGTCCCTTGAGGAAATTTAGGAAATGAGAGTGGAAATGGTAAGGTTGGTGAAAGGTAGTTAATTGTATATGTTTGGAGTGACAGGGCTTTTGGGCAAGAGGTCCAAGGTCACAATGGGCAAGTCCGTAACTAATTTTTTTTTTGTTTTGTTAGACTGATCGATATGAGAAGTCTATATGGGATAAATAATATGGTACTCCTTGAGGTCTTCGTGAAGCTGATCGATGCGGGAAGCTTTGGTTCTCTCCCTTTTATATTTTTGAAAGCTTCACATAGCTGTCCTTCGAGGGAGCAGTCTATTTATAGTAGCAATTTTTGGTCGAGAGGAAGATGTCCTTTTGAGGGAGTCATCTTTTTTTTTTTATTAGAAGTTTGACTCAAGGAGTTTTGGTCCCATTGGAGGTCTTAGAAATCATGGACAAGACCAAGGTGAAGGATAGGACTCTTGTTCAAAAGGCAAGGTGGAATGACCATGGGATCTCATCTAAGGGTAGATGAAAAGTATCCATGAGAATCATGCTAGGTGTAGTGCCATAGTACACATATTCAAGAGAAGATAACAAGTGACGGGTACTCACATGATTCTTTTTTAATCATTAGGGAGGTGTATGGAGTGGATAGCACTCAAGGGATGAGCTTGTTAAGAGACAAAGGGTGAGGTAGGACAATGAGTCAACAATAGAATGGTCAAAGGTGTAATGTGTTAAGGGGCTCAGGTTTGGGTTTACCCTCAAGTAAGGATAAACGATAGGCACCCGATCCATAGGTATGAGTTACGATGTATGATCCAATCCAATTAGGAGAAATTTTCCCGTTTACTTTTTTTTTTTGGCTTTGGTTACATGTTGATTTTCTTTCAAGACAAGGTCACCGACTTGGAAGGTTCATTCATGCACACATTTGTCATAGGCACATTTGATACGTTGTTGATAAACTTGAAGGTGATCCAGAGTGTTAAGATGACATTCATCTAATAACTCTAGTTGTGCTAATAAAACCTGATGAAATTCAACATCAGTAAGTATGTCTTGGAGAGAAATGTGAAGTGAATGGATTTGTACTTTGAGAGGCGAAAAGCCTCACAGTGCACGTAGACCAAAGAAAAGGGTGTAGCCACAATGGCAGTGCAAATACTAGTGCGGTATGCCCATAGAGCAAAAGGAGTGTGTGTATGCCAATCCTTCCTAGTATTGTCAACCACTTTCATGAGAATTTTATTGAGGGTTTTGTTAGTGGATTTTTCTTGGCCGTTATTTTTTGGGTAATAAGGTGAGGAGAAACTAAGTTGAATGTCAAAGGCGTCGCAAAGTTTTTGCATTGTTTTGTTTTTGAATTGTTTCCCATTGTCAGTGATGAGGTGATGAGGGACACCAAAGCGAAAAATGATGTGATGGTTAATGAACTCAAATTTTTTTCAAATTTTCTGGAGATGAGTGGTATGGCTTCCACCCATTTTTGTAGTATTCAGAGTGATTATGATCCATTGATGGCATTGGGAAGAATGAGGATTGATTTCTCCGACAATATCCAAACCCCATTGAAAGAAGGGCCAAAGGTCACAAGTGACCTATAAGGCATGATTGGGTGTATGATGAAGGTCGAAATGTTGTTGAAATTTCACGCAGCATTTGACATAGTTACAAAATCATGGTTAAGGGTTGGCGATAATAGCCTAGGCAAACAAAATGCTTAAGCAACTATAAGGCCACTAAAGTGACCTCCACATATGCCATCATGAACCTCCTTTATGGTATAAGGAATTTCAAAACTTGTGAGGCATCGTAAGAGAATACCATCAAATCCGCATTTATAGAGGAGTCCCCCCATGATAACAAAATGGGAGACCTTCTTAAGGAAGGCACGTTGTCCATTACAGGTGAGATCAGGAGGTAAGATGGAGAGGGAAATGCAGTTGGAGTATTGTTTATACTAAAGGTCACTCGGGTAAAGGGTGTCAGTTCCGATTGAGTAAACATCATGAGGTAAATAAGAAGGTGAATGGAGGCATTGTATAGTGACAAATATTTTGGAATCGTAGGGAAATGGTTATTTGGGAAGCTAAGCAGGCCATGGTATCTGTGAATTTGTTGGTTGACTATGGGATGGTTTGAAGGGTGTGACGATCAAAGGTGGTCAAAAGTATGTCGACATGTTGTTTATACTTTTGAAGTATCTCATTACGACATTGGTACATACCATTGACTTGGTTTATGACCAATTGTGAATCACCAAAGATGTGGATTGATTTGACATCTAGGGCATATGCGGCCTGGAGACCTAGTACGAGCGCTTCGTACTCGGCAATATTTTTGGTGCATTCAAAGTCTAATTTGAAATACAAAGGCATGGGTTCTCCATCTAGAGGAATGAGGATAACACCAGCTCCACCCCCATGCACTGACACTTATAACCGTCGAAGAACAATGTCATTTGGTAAGGGGGTTCGTCTAGGGAAAGGGTAGCGATGGATTCATCGGGAAAGTCAAAATTAGAGGGTTGATCCTGGTAATAGGTGTGTCGATCGGTTGGTCGGCAATAGATAGCTTTGCCCTAAATGGAATTTTGGTGAATGAATTTGAGGTCGAGATCATCCGAAGCATAATCCATCACGCGGCATGCTCATTTTGATAAGGTTTGGCGTACATGAAGTGTAAAGGATCAGTGTTGGTCACGACATAGGTTTTGTGGTTGAGTAGGTAATGGTAGAGTTTGGTGGCAACAAAAACTAAGTCTAAGAAAAGATTTTACGGATGGTTATATCAGGTTTTATAGTCCACAAGTGTATGGTTTATGTAATAAACCGCTTTTGCTCCCGTGTTGTTCATCATGATGAGCAAGCATAGCTCCCAAGGAATGATCGATAGCTGATATGTATAGGTAAAAAGGTTGATCGTCTTTAGGTGGAATGAGTATGGGTGGTTGGAGAAGGTATTGTTTTAGGGCTTCAAAAGATTTGTGACAATCATCATCCCATTGAAAGGAGACATCCTTCCTAAGCAGATGATGAAATGGTTGACACCGATCAGATAATTGTGAAATGAAACAGTGAATGGACTACAATTTACCTTGCAGGCTACGGAGTTGTTTAAGGTTAGTGGGTAGAGGCATTTCCAGAATGGCCTTGACTTTAGTTGGGTCAACTTCTATACCATGGAGGGAAATAATAAATCCCAGGAGTTTTCCTGAGAGAACCATGAAGACACACTTTTTAGGTTGAAGGCAGATGTAATATTGAATGAGGTGGTCAAAGATGGTTTTGAGGATAGCGAGGTGGTCGGCGCAACACTTAGATTTGGCTAAGAGATCATCCACATAATCTTCCAATATGCGATGCATGATATCATGGAAGATGTAAGTCATAGCACACTAATATGTAGCACCAAAGCATTTTTAAGGCCAAAAGGCATGACTCGATAGCAAAAGGTTCCCCAAGGGGTAATGAATGTGGTCTTGTGTTGATCTTCTAGGGCAAGAAAAATTTGGTTATAGCCTGAGAAGCCATCCATGAGTGAGAGCATCTCATGACCAGCAGTTAGGTCAACTAGTTGATCAATACCGGGCAAGGGAAAGTCATCCTTCGAAACGAGGTTGAGGTCATGAAAATTCTATGTAAATGTGGAGTCCCCCTATTGCTTTAGTAACATGGACAATATTAGAAATCCAATGAGGATAATCAATGGGTAAGATGAAGGAAACATAAAGAAGGTGTTGAAGTTCTTCTTTGACGAGAAGAGCAATGCAAGGGTGCATTTTCCTCATCTTTTATTTGATAGGTTTGGCATCGGGAATGGTTATGATATTGTGGACCACTATGGTGGGGTCAATATCGGGCATGTCTGACGTAAGACCAAGCAAAATCATGGTTATGATCTCGGAGAAAAGAAGTGATGGCTCCTATTCAATAACATCTAAAGATTGTCCTATCTTTAGGATGTGTGGGTCATCCTGAGTATGAATGTTGATTTCGATAGTCGATTCATTCAACATGGTTTGTGTCTTAGAGGGTAATGACCGATGAATATATGAGTCTTCTACACCAAGGTAGGTGAGTATGGATTCATCATCTTGACATTGAATGATGTTAATGGTCGGTGTTTCATCGTCGATCATCTCAGGATACATGAATGGGAGAGCGAAGGGGCCTCACCTCCACGTTGATAAGTCAAAGGCCCCAAGGAAATTGTGTTTATGAAAAAAAAAAGTTAGGGGGATAGATTTAGGATCCATCGACTCCGTCGGTGAGGGTGGTGATGAAGGTGGAGAAGGGCTAGGGTCCTCAATGAATTCAATACGGGCTTGTTTGGTAGAAGGGTTAGGGAATCCAATACCACTCCGGTCATTATGTTTGTAGGTGGTACATGGAATAATGATATGGCGACCTTCTTCGTAAAAGCCAAAACCAAAACCCTTCCACGCACAAAGGTGCAGGAAGGTGTGGGTGAAACGGCGATTGGTAAGTGATTGGAAGTCTGCGGAAAATGGGTGGGGTTATGATGGTGGTTTAGGTGTGTAGGTGGTAGTATCAAGTCCCCCATAGGTGAGACTAGTACGAAGATGAGGAGGACCATAAAGGAGGCGTTATCCTATACGGTGATCATAGCAAGGGTGTTGGTGAAGGCTTCCATACTCATGTGGAGTAAGGAAGGTGTTGACACTATATAGGCGGTATTCCCCCAGAGTGAGGCATTGAAAAACACCTTCCAAGGGATCAGTGGTTGGTATGTGGGTAGCTAGTATGGATGATGTGTTAGAGGTCGATGCAGAGGTGGAGTTAATGGATTGGGAAGCTAATGGGTCAGCTGTGGAGGTGATAGCAGTGGTAGGAATAGAGGAGGTATGTGCGGTGAAAGCAACAGTTATATTGGTAGGTGGAGGTGTAGGTGAAGCGGTAGTTGTAGAGGTAGATGGCTTGACATGTATGAGCACATTATTGGGTTGGTAAAGCATGTTGCATGTTTTGAAAGGTGATGGGTCAACTGGAATGGTATAAGTGTGTTCCTCATGTTCAAACTTTCAACATCGATGCAAAGTGGAAGGAACACAACCCATGACACAAATCCAAGGTCTACTATGTAACAAGTTATATTGGAAATCCCCCTCCAAAAGATAAAACAATTCTAGAACAGTGCGGGGACCCACGCGAATGTGAAGGATGATAGTGCCTAGTGTGGAAGTGATGGCATCGTTGAACGAATGCAACATGACCAGATGTTTATGCATGCAATTTTTAGGTATGTGCATTTGAGCAAATGCATGGGATGAAATGATGTTAATGTTGGTGCCTCCATCAATCATCACACGGCGTACCGTATGTCATCAATGTGGACTAAGATGAAGAGGGCTGGAGTGCAGGTCATCATTTTGGTATGGCGCGATCTTCTCCTCTGAGAAGCTAAGGGAGGCCACTTGGTGGACAAGGTGAGGTGAGGATGAAGGCATTAATTTGGTGAGAGAGGCTACATGATGGGGTGTGATAATGGAGGCTACGTGTGTAGGGTCATTAGGTAAAACCTCAATAGATTGAATAACCTCTATGAGAGCTTGACAATGGGATTCGAGGTTTGGATGAGGTCATATAAGGACATTTTGAGGGGAGATTGGTGTAATTTTTTTTTATCATGGTGTGATGTGTGACGCCGTTTGAAATGGGGTATGCGGGGCCACGATAGTTATTTTAGGTATGGGTACAGATGGTATGTTGGGTATAGGATTAGTTGGTGGGTCAGCTACCTTTTATTTTTCCTTTTACACACGTGTAGTGACATGTATCATGTTGATTTAAGGGGAGTTGAAAAATGGAGAAGGTGTAGGATGAGTGGTATAAAGACATGAAAGGAAAAAACTACTGAGGAGAAAATCCTGTCGGGGTTAGTTGGGCACAACGACATTTGGGTGGTGGCGTGGCAAGTTCTCTAATGTGAACCATGTTAATTTCAAATTTCAGGGGTGGTTCCATGAGATGTGAGGGTGGAGGTTGTGGTTGTGGAGTGGATAGTGTGTGAATGGGTATAGGTGAAGAAGGATCCTCCTCAAGAAGGTCGTTGTCATCAAAGTTGGTTTCGGGTGGACACAATTGGATAAGGATAGTTTTTAAGTCCTTGCAGTTTTCCATATCATGCCCTGGCACATGATGGTATGCGAAAATTTTAGTATCATCAAACCCTTTTGGCTTGGGTTTGAGGGGTCATAAGGTCGGAGTGGTGGTAATGTGATAATAGAAGTCTCGAGGAGGTTGGTTAAAATTTTGGCATAGGACCCTACTAGTGGATCACAATGGGAAGTGAATGTAGGTTTGGGTGTAGGTGTGGTTGGTTGTCTGGGAATTATTTTTGGAAGAGTAGGAATAGGTCGAGCTATGGGTTTAGGCAATCGATGTGGTTTGAGGTATCGGTCGGGTTTGTTTGGGTAGGGGTACAGTAGATGGATGAGTAGGAGGGTGTGGGGTTGTTTTGACTACCTTGTTGTGGGGTAGTGGGTTTTTTTTTTTTGGGTTTGCACCTTCTTGGGTAAAGGTGATGTGGGTATACGGGGTCTAGAAGGAAAGCGGATGGAGGAAGAGCACGAGTTACCTATGAGGCTAACGGGGTGCTATGAAGGTAGATGATGTAGGTCGTGCTTGGGGTGTGAGGGACAATTGCGAAGTGTAGTAGGTAGTGAAGCAATGGATGAAGCTATCGGAGGTATTGGTGGTAAAGATACTATAGGTGCGAGGTATGAGTCGTGTTGTGTGCCTAGGTAGGTTAGAGATTTTGAGGAAGGAATGAGCTGTTGTGTTATTGGGTTATGAATGGGTGAGGGGTGCTTGACCATGTTGGGAAGATGAAGTCTTAAGGCAAATGGGACAAGTACATGTGTGATTGGTGCGGTAGGGCTCTAAGGTCGATGAGTTTGTTTCTTTAGTTTGGGTGTCGGAGTAGGTGTGGTTTTAACATTGGAGGATTTAGCTAAATTCGGTTAAATAAGTGGATGAGTAAGGCTGGTGGTCGGGGTGACCCCTAAAGTGGTAATAGGTTTAGTGGAGGTAAATATTGTGGGTATGGGTTTGGGTTTAGGCATAGGTCAGGTTATGGGTAAGGGTGTGGTGTGAGTGTTAACAGATATCATGGAAGGGGTTGTGATAGCAGTGGTTATATGTGGTTTGATGGGTGGAAATGTGCTTGGGTAGATAGTGGAGGTGTCATCGAGGGATCTCTGCATTTGTGTTGAGACAGGGAGTAAGAGGCACCCCCATAATAAAGCCCTATCCACATAATCTAAGTGATCGGCCAATCATGAGAACGGCACGTCCGTGGGTGGGGTTAGTGAAGACCTAATGGGAATTCCTATAAAATGCATCTTAGAGATGGGGAATTGGCCAACTTCAGCTTCCGTAGGTAAAAGAGCTGAAAGTAGGTCCATTGGATGTTGGGTGGCTGATGGAGAATGCTCGCCAAGAGGCAAAGGTATCTCCACTGGGTCTGTGATGGGTGGAAGAGATGATGGGAGTTCCTCTATGAGTGGAGAAATGGATAGGTACTCTTTTGTGGGTGGAGGAGGTGATGGGTGCTCCTCTACGGGAGGAGAAGATAATAGGTACTCCTCTGTGGGTGGAGGAGGTAATGGGTGCTCCTCTATGGGTGGAGGAGGTACGGTAGGTAAAGGTTCTCTAAGTGGTGAAGCTAGGGGTGAGAGGGGCTCGATGTTAGTGGAAGACTCCTCCATTGGTGATGAAGGAGATGAAAGGTGTTTCTCTATTGGTGAAGGAATAGTGGAGGTTGATTTAGATGTGGAAGGAGGATTTTCTCTATGGAAGGGATGTGAGGTAATTGAGAGGCGACAGGTACCTCGTTAAAGATCACATGAACCTCACGAGTATGGGTATCATGAGTGGATGTCTCACCTGTTTGATTGGATGAAGGGGCATGATTGGGAAATGGTTTTTAAAGATTTGTAGATTTTGGTTGAGGGTGGCATTGGGATTATCCACACCAACTCACCTTTCTCAAGCATTTCTTGGACAATATTCTTAAAAGTGATGTAGTTTCCACTTTATGACCCTTGATCGGTGATAGTTATTCTGAAACCTTGTTCCTTATACCATATGGGCATGGGCCGAGTAGGGTCAAAACCGGTGTGTTGTTTTGGGTGGAAGGGTGATGGTACCAGCTTTGATAAGCTTTTCTAACATGGAAGAGTAAGGTTCCCCAATTGGGGTATATTTTCATTGCTCTTGTCTGAATCGAAAATCCTAGACAGGTGATAAATTGGATGAGGGTGTAGCCTGATTAGATGGATGTGCTGGGATGGACTTTTTTGGTGTAGGTGGTATATTTATTCACTTATTTAGTGTTATTCCACCTCACCAGGTGAGTCATCTCACTTAGGTGGACATGGATCTAGGTGTCATCTTAGTTATGACAGATTCTCTTACAGAATCTGTCATATGTGTAAGTGTGTCATAGGAGTTACATTCCCATTTGGGAAAGTAACTCCTCTTCTCCATTATGGAGGAATCTTCTCTTACATGGGAGTTACACATTCACTCCCCTATATGTACACAATCTCTTTTGATCTATGTTTAAGCCAATACAAGCTAAGCTAAGGCTTCCATTCCACTCCACTTTTTGAATCTTGAGCTCTCATATGCATGCACATTACTTTACAAAGCTTGCTTGCTTTAATCTCACAACTCCTACACTTTGGTGAAGTGCAACTATTCGATGCTCATGAATTCCTTCCAGGTATTTGTCCTACACTCCTTCATGGTATTAGAGTGTGGGGACCGGAATTGCATTGCTCACCATTGTTGCTCCACCGTGTAGTTTCTTGTGCAAGCTCTCGCTTTTGCATGTGCTCTACTTGCATATTTTGAGATTATGTGGGTGTATTTTTCAGGTGTTTGTGCTCTTCAAGTGTTCAATGGCCTTGCATGCATGCTTTGGAGGCATTTTGTGGTTTTCAGGCTTCTCCGAGGTTTACATGCAGCTCTTGTAGCCGTTGTTGTAGGTCGAGGTTCAGATCTGAGTCTATAGTGCAATTTTTAAGGGTTTTTGGAGTTGGCTTTGAGCCCATCTCGGCCTCAGCTCATTATACATAACGTGTCGACCCTTCCACATTATACATAACTCATGCTTTCTCCAGCTCATGTTTTTTTGCATTACTATGCTCGTGGGTCATTTTTTGAACTTGCAGCTCCCGCATTGATCGTTGCTTTAGCATCCATAGCTCATATTTGTTGCATTGCTCCCGACTCTACTGATCACTGGTTAATGAGCTCTTTGCACTGTGTGGACGTTTTTACTCTCCGTGGCTCTGCTTTGGATCAACTCGTGCTTCTATCCCATGAACAACTCATTTTTTTGGCTCCCGTGAGATCCATTGCCATTGTTGTGAGGCTTTGGTTCATGCTTCCATCCAAAAGCTCTGGTTCCTGGTTCCTAGTTTCAAGTGTACCATGATCTTGTGCTCCCTACCCCTGCCCTTTCGATTGCTTTCACCATCCGTGCCTCTGCATCGATTCATAGCCGTGCTTTTTCGGCTGTTTTTTCATTTCAAATGCAGACTGTCTTGGACTCGCATATCCCGTGTTTAGCATGTTCTTTTGGCATGTGGATCAATGATTCAACCTTGTCCAACCGTTCCACATGCCTCCTACCTTGGTATTTTCAAACGCTCGCCTCCAACACCTACATTTTTTTTTTTTTCATTGAAAAGAACTCGCATTTTTAGCTTTGGAAAAATGTTTTCCTTCTCCCGTGTTGAATGCCCACCTCCAGTGACCTCTGCAAAGCACCTCTCAACGCGGTTACAAAGTGACACTTGGCCAGGATTGTGTAGATCTTTTGACCTCTCAACGGTTACACACTCGGCATCCACTGCACCACCTTCCAACTGCTCTGAAAGGATTCACTGCCCTCCTCAACTAAGTTACTCCTCCTGCAGCAAACGTTTCATCTTTGCATTCTAGGCAGTGGGCACGTGGTCACAACCTAGCATTTTTGGGGTGTTTTTAGGTCTTTACCTACTTGTGTAGCTAGCCACACGTGGACACAACTCTTGTACAGCACGTGGCTCACCCACAACTTGGGTTGTCTAGACCAACAACACCCACTCAGCAGCTACATGGGAACAAAGCAGGAATCTTCTACCAGCTTGGGACGTGACATCTCTCCACATGGCTTGACAACTCATCTCTGGGCCCCACCTCCCTTTTAGACATTGTTTAGAGGTTAAAACAATCCATTTTTTTGATGTTTTGACGATAAAAACACTCTTTATGGCATTGTAATAATTTTTGGGTTCTAATTTTGCTTGTATCATGCCCTTCCTACGTGTGTCGAAGACGGAGGGCGAGGTCCGGGGTTGGCAGGAGGCTAATCCCCCCTCGTAAGCAAAACAAACCCTTGCTAAAATTTGATGCCGTTTCCAACGAGTAGTCACACGACACCCTTTGCACCCATTTTGAGCACTTTTTTAATGTGTTTGCAGTGTCTAGTGCATTTTTCCATCAGTTGCGGGAATCATTTTAATGCTATAACTTTTGACTCGTTGCTCATTTCTGAGCACTTCCTTGGTCAAAGTTGCATGATTTTTGCACACTACGTGATGGCATTGCCAATTTTGTAAACACACTAATTTTATAAAGTGCCACATTCTGGGGGTTGTTTGTACTATTGGGCCTACACATGCAGACGCATTATCGGCCAAGTCCAACGCGTCTTTATTTTGTGTATCTTTCCTTTTTCATCATGGAGAGTGCTCTTTCCAAATGTGAGTTTCGTAGGATCACCTTATAGCCTCCACCACTTCTCACCGGGAGAGAGACCTATTCAGCTTGGCATTCATGGAATGTTACTTCACCCATGAGGGTCTTTTACCCTTCTTGCTTGGGCCGCCTCGTGCCCATTGATCATCATCATCTAGAGGAATTCCTCGACACTTGTGACCATGTATTTGGTCACATGATGATGCATGTATCTTGTTCTCTCTAGTTTCACGTGGCGACTCGCATCCACCTCATCATGTCCGAGCATTCCTCGATCCTTGTTTGGAGACCCTTCACATACCGCCGCCATTTTTGTTGCTGCTGATTTAGTTGTCTCCTCCATTTCTTAATGTGATGACAAGCCCACCGACATAGTGCTCGCTTGGTTCTACTTCCGTGACGAGGATTTTGCATCCAGTTCTGATGTCAAGAGTACTATAGAGGACTCTTCTCCTCTTTCTCTCACTATTCCGTAGATATTGTTGTCACCCCCCACATCTCATCAGATATCGAGAAGTCTTCTACTTAGTCTCACACTGTCATTACACCAGCCTCTTTTCCACTTCCAGTGTGCGAGGCCCATTTCACTCCTCTACCTTCATTGGATGACTCATACCTATCTAACATCGCTCTTTTGTTTGTTGAGCCCCCTCATTGGGATGAGTATCTGCCTGACCTTAGTCATATTTTTTGTAGAGTACACTTGTGATACACTATAGGTTTCTCATCCATCTATAGGTGTTTCAGAGGAGTTCATCATCTCCGTTGTTGGGAGTGCCCCTTCTGGGACTCTTACCACTTCCACTTTTCCGGAGACCTTCATTGATCCACCCTCAGCTGTGGATCCCTTTTCTGTTGTGGAGGATGTTTTGTTCCCTTCACATCACTTGGACATCCTTTCTGCGGGTGTTCCTCTTCACTCTGACAGTTATACGCATGTGGCATTACCTTCGGTTCCTTGGCACTCACTCGCTAGACCTATGTCACACTTCAATGCACCAGACTCAGAGTTCTTCATGTTGCTGCCTTCAGTTTCCTTTGTGGAGTGGGTAGACTTCCAGCATGTCATTTCTGTCCTTCCTAAGGGTAGGCACACAGTTCATTGTGGGTGGCTCTTCTTCAGTCCAGAGGCAGAGGATCTCATCATCAACATTCTTCTGGGAGACCTCCTAGAGCTACAAAGTTCAGATCCGTCCATGGCATCTTCTGCATTCCTCTCGTCTCCCTCTTCTTCTCTCTTCTTCTTCTTTCTGAGAGATTGCCTCTTTGTACATGGGTACCCTTTCAGGCTCATCTATGGTGGGACCCATATTTGGCATCTTTCTTAGATTAGAGAGTGTTTTGTTCTCTTGTGGTGGGTGTTTTTCCCACTGGGTTTTCCTTCACTGCTTGGGACTTCTTTTTGTACATGGGTGCCTCATCAGGCTTTGTGTCGGGACCCATTTCTTGTTTCTGACTTTCCACCTCATCCTAAGTTACGATGAAGGGGGGGTGTTGGTGTAGGTGGTATATTTATTCACTTATTTAGTGTTATTCCACCTCACCAGGTGAGTCATCTCACTTAGGTGGACATGGATCTAGGTGTCATCTTAGTTATGACAAATTCTCTTATAGAATCTGTCATATGTGTAAGTGTGTCATAGGAGTTACATTCCCATTTGGGAAAGTAACTCCTCTTCTCCATTATGGAGGAATCTTCTCTTACATGGGAGTTACACATTCACTCCCCTATATGTACACCATCTCTTTGATCTATGTTGAAGCCAATACAAGATAAGCTAAGGCTTCCTTTCCACTCCACTTTTCAAATCTTGAGCTCTCATATGCATGCACATTACTTTACAAAGCTTACTTGCTTTAATCTCGTAACTCCTACACTTTGGTGAAGTGCAACTATTTTATGCTTGTGAATTCCTTTTGGTCTTCTTCCTACACTCCTTCACCTTGAGTACCACTACGTTAGTGGTACCCTTGGCCTTTGAATAATTGGTTGGTGGTTTGGAAGAAGAAGAAGTTTCATTCGACTTGAATGCTAAATTCTTGTTTCGTAATTAGATTTTCTTCTCTTCGATGGCCTGAATCTCTAACTTTCGTTCCATAGTGAATGCCTCATTGAATGTTTGGAAAGTTTGGACCTGCAAGGTCGGGAGATATGTCTGATGCAAGCTCGTGTGAAGAGCTCGATGAGTTCAATTTGTGGAAATTGGAAGGTAAGTTGGTTGATCAGGCTACGCCAACGAGTGACAAAATCTATGATAGATTTGTCCTCGTATTGACGTGTGGAATATAGATCGGTCATGGTAACCTTATTGGCGATATTGAGAGAGAAATGATCCAAGAAATCTTGGGCTACCTGATTGAATGAAAATATAGTGTTTAGGTAACCCACTATACCAATCTAGTGCTAGCCTAGTGAGGGACATGGGAAAAGTTCTCAAAAGTAAGGCATCATCATGAGAAATGAGATAACACCCATGTTTGAATGAGCGCAAGTGCTGTTGTGGGTCTTCCTTACTATTGAAGCAGTTGAATTTAGGCATTTCCCAATGCACAGGATATTAACGGATAGGAATGGATGGGTGAATAGGCTCATTGCAAATCTCATCGTAGGTGAGAGTGTTACGATCCGAAACTGATGCCTCCAATGTTTTCATCTTGTCCAACATCAATTTAATTAGGTCATTAGTGGGTTGTGATGATTGGATGCCTCTTATAGTGTGAGGAGGTTGGTATTGGGCATATAATGGGGGTGGCATTCTAGTGTATGGGGTTGCCATGTAATGTGGTGGAGAAGAAGGTAGTGAAACAGGGGGTACATACCTGGAGTGAATAATAGATGAAACAGGCGGTTGTTGGTAGTATGTATATGGGGGTGGAAGGGTCATGGTAACCCTAGTGGCGATAGGGGCTAATGATTGTGGAATGGGAAGAACTATGCTCTGAAATGGGGTAGGGGTCACCGGCACTGGAGGTGGTAATGTAGCTACAGGTATGTATGAGACAGTAGGGGCGGATGAGGTTGTGTGTGGGGTAGTCATCGAGGGTATGGTGGATGTGATGGGTACCAAAGAGGTAACAGATACGGCAGTCATAGCGGGTATAGAACCTAACTGCAAAATGATTGGGGGTAAGATGGATGCGGGTAGCGTGGAGCCCAATGGGGCTGATGCGGAAGTGGGTATGAGAGTCGGGGGATAGATACGGGCATGCCGTATATCAACTGACCCGAGGCATCTCGAGTGGATGAGTGGGAGAGGTAAAACTACAAGGTGACAGGGTTCTGGTCAAGGAGTCATGCGAACTCCTCATCTCTGTAATGATAGTAGTAGGTTGGATGGGGTCCATGGCTGGTGATAAGATAGAAGGTGGTGAAGGGCTAGGTGGGAGTGGTTGGCAATTGGCATGGAACATGAGGGCATTTTCTTATCTTCAGGTCAGCACCATGTGAACTAGTATTGATCAGGTAGGGCTACTTCTCTGTAACTGACATAGAGAACAGCAGGAACAAGTGAATCTGGGGATAAAAAAATGGATGAAGTAACAAATGATGGGTGGAATATGAAATAGGCTAACCGATGCCGGTTAGGGAAAACTAACGATGATTAGGGGTAACCACTGTCCGGGCACTGTAGAAAATGGACAGTGAGTAAACCGCGAGGCAGAAGGCAAGATCTGACAAGAATGCCAAATCTGGGGATGTGTAAAATGTCAATGTAAAAAGTGACAGTGACAGAGACTGTGGAAAGTGAAGGAAAGTGAAGTGAAAATGTCCTTTTGAGTAGGTTAGCAAAAGGACCTAGAACCGATGCGGTTGGGTATAACCAATGGCGGTCAAAGGTAACCGATGATGGTTACTGTGAAATTGAGACAGTGATGAAAGAAAGTGGTTGTGAATTAAAATTTGGTGTGGAATCAGACCTAGAATTCTGGGAATGATGGTGATATGGCCCAGGCACACTCAGGTGAAGCCGGAATACACCAGCTATGATGAGGAGCATGCCAGGATGAACAAATAAAAAGTGATGAACATGTTCTTTCACCTCAAAACGTAAGCCAAGAAAAAACACTAAGAAAATGTGATCCTAAGAGTGCCTTTTTCTATTATGTTTGTGTAGCTTATGCTATTTTAGGGACTAACAAATGAATTGTGAAATAGATTTTTGGTGAGGATGGCTTCCTACAAAGAAGGAGATCTAAAAGGTGAGGTTTCAACTATGTTATGGTGGGGCCGGGCTTCACTCTGAATTATGACTCGACAGAGCAGTGAGTTGGGTGATCACTGTGCCATGATCGTGTGATCACCTACAACTTCTTCTAGGTAATATGTTGTTTAAAAATGTATGTATTTTGAAATTTTGTGTGGTTTGGCAAGACTCGAGAAAGAGGAAAAGATATAAGTGTTTTTCTACGATTCGTTTGTCAACCATCAGCTGGTCATGACCTCTAGTGTATAGGTTGCCCTCAATTAATGTGAGCTAATGAGCTAAATCAGAATGCAATGCACTTGTTTTAAACCCAAATCGAAAGTATGATATTCGATGACAAAAATAGATGAATAGGAAGAGGGATGCTCTTTCACTAAAATGCAGAAAACATGAAGAGATGATTCTTTTTAAGTACACCAAAAGAAAAGTTTCCTTTAGAGAAAATAGAAAGAAGGAGTGGATTACCAGGGAAGAAAATTAATGTGTACACTTTTTAGAAGGGAAACAAACACACAAATTTCTCCTAGGAATGAATGAAATGCAAGGAACCCCGGATGGGTCCCACCGGGCGTGCCAAAATGTTTCACCTTTTTCTTAGATTGTTTCTTTGAATTGTTGATGAAAAAATAGGGTAACGGGTGTAGGAGGAATACTTGTTCAAATGTTGGTTGATGGGTTGTTGCACGCATATGACTTCTGAATCCATAGCTGACCATGAGAGCTTCCTTTTGGCTAGGAGGAACTACTTGTAATGAAAGCAAGACCACCGAAAGAATTAAACAATATGGGCAATGAACTGCCTAGCGTGAGCTAGATCTCAGGAAGCATGATACTTCCTAGATGGCTGTCAGTCCACTGTTTTAAAAAAATTAATGCTGAAAACAAGGTAAATCCTATTGTTATTTTGAAATGACATAGGTATCTCACTTAAAAATAAAATAACAAAATAGATCTAATCTAACAAGCTAAGCTAGAATAGAGTCCATGGGTAAAATGGTTGGTTACGGGTTACGGAGTGTCTAATAAAGGTCTCGAGTAGGTCACAAGTGAGTGAGTGTGAGGTAAAATTAGGTGCATAGATCTTTGTTTAAGGATGTGTCGGAAAACATAGAGACCGGCATCGGTCGGGGTGATCGATTGCAGATTAGGTATAACCGGTGCTGCCATTATTGTGAGATCTGGAAATGTCACAGAATGGGGTTTTGGTCTCCTTTGTGATTGCACAAAGGATTTGGTTGGTCGGACAAGGTATTGGGTGACTGGAATAGGTTTTTGTGAGGTTTTGATGGGTCTATAGAGGTAAAAATGTTGGAGATGGTCAATAGGGAGCAAGATAAATAATGGATGATAAAATAATGATAAAATGAAATAACCAGAAAGTATGATGTTGTACTTACTTGGATTTCATTCCTGAAAGTCTATGTGTGAAGGATGGAGGTGTTGATGATGGGTTTGAAGGCTGCAAGTGATCACCAACTAAAGAAAAGCTTCTACATGGGCTGCATGCACACTCCTCTTTTGCTTGGATAGATCAGAATGTGGTTGGGATGGTTGTGCAGGAGAAGATCCTCAATCTCCTTCCTTGGATGTCAATTCTTGCTGGAATTGGCTCTCTAAAGATGCGTTATCTCTTTGATATTTCGTTCTTGCTCGTCCACTTTTCTCCCAATGTTTTCCAACCTTGAGAATAAGGTTGTTTAGGGGATAAAAGGGGTAACCAATGGTGGTCCAGCTTAGCGATGGTTAGGGAAATTGATGTCGGTCAGGTGGGATTTCTAGGTTTACTAAACTTAGGGAGATCCTCCTGATTTCCTCGGATCTTGTGTCATTATCCCACGGATTAGACTAGGAGCTTCTTGTGAGCATGCGGGAATGTGGTTAGAGGGAGTGTAGGCATTGATTTTTAGGGTTTTGGTAAGTCTTAGTTAGTTATGGTAACTTGCTAAGAATAGGTCTTAGGTTGAGTTAGCTTGGTGAGGTGTCTAAGTGAACTATTTGTGTAGATATTATTTAAATAGATATTTAAATAATAAATATAGTGAGGATAACACATTAATTTAATTTAATTAATTAAATTAATATTAGTAGGGTGAAGGGGGTCATGGCTAGGTAGATGTAATAAAGGGGGCTTATATGTCGAGGGACAAAGGGGGAGTGTGACCTAATTTTAGTGTCTACACATCTTTATAAGGAGAGAAAAATATAATAATCAATATCTGCCTAAAATCATAAGTTCTATTATTTCTATCAATGGCTTGTAACAACAAAAATCCTACCATCCATTATTTCTTAATTCTATCCTAATAGAATACCACATTTATCTTTTCTAAGAGACAAAATAAATGCAAACAGTATGGCTCCTTCAAGGGTGATCCCTCTATATCCTAAACAAGAACCATTATAAACCATGCCCAAACTTATAACATCAGAAAAACAAACCAGATAATAACAAGAGTTACTGTTCCTTTCTCGGGATAACCATATTGTACATTCAACATTAGAATATACATCAAACATAACTCCATAACCAAACAGAAGGTAAGGAAAACCAGAACAGTCCAACTATAACTCCAATTCCAACTCTTCATGTTAGAATTTTCAACCAAATAACAACAACAATGATCTCAAACAAAACAGCTCCAAAGAGGAGTTATTCTCTACTCATATTCTTCACCAAGGATAAGGAGTACAAGTGTCAAACCTACATTGATCCATATAAACTAGGAAAGACTAAACAACAATAGTCAAACCCTTAAGTACAAGTTACCTTATCAACCAAACCTTCTTGGCTAATGGTTTGACAAGGTAGACCAACAGGTCTCAAGAAATCACTATCTCGAATTTTTTTCGAATAAAGACAAGTTCGGACATTTAATCTATCCAAGGTAGAAAAGAAGTAACCTAATAAGAAAAGAACCAATGGTAGATCATTTTGTTAAACTCGATAAAGAGTTCCATTTCAAACCAGTTCAGGATAACAACATACTGTAGACCCTGAATGATATATAAATAAAAGATCTCAAAAGAATAAGAAAATACATATTTTCCTTTACAAAGGGAAATCAAGTCTTATTCACTATTTCAGTCGAGAATTGCATCCTAAAACCATAAACAGTAAGGTTCAGAATTACCCGTGAACCCAAAATGGAAGTCTCACAAAGGCTTACTAATTAAATACAAAAAGAAATCAATTCACTTCCAAGAATAAAACTTAATACAACTGAACAGAGAAGGAATCCTTCCTAACTATTTCAGTGTCCAAGGTAATATCACAATCTTTCAAAAGACCCAGATTTCATTAAAAGAGACAGAAGAGTGGGAGAGATAGAACCCAAAACATCCATTATAGAAGTTGTCTTGGTCTTAAATCCCCAAGCAACAAGAACAAAATAGCAAAACAGAAATTCACAAGCATGAAATTACAACAGTGGTTCTTTAGTACAACTTTATACAGTCAACCCAAAATGTGGGTTTCTTCCAAACAACAGGAAGAGATCATTTTCCCCAACTCCCATGCTCATACCATCTCACGAAGTCGATACAATCAAAACATGACAGAAGTTCCACATTACTTAAGTCATTTCCAAATTCCAAAGCTCAACAGAGAGAATAAAATGACTCAAACAAGTTCCCACACCATTCCCAGTGAGTACTCACTCCAGTAAGGAACTATAATTCAGTCTTACTAAAGAATAACCCAATATGAAAAATCAGCACAGGTTTAAAAGAAACAACCCAAATGTAAATCCATAACACTGTGTTAAACAAAATTACAAAGTCGAAACCTAAGTTCACATTCATGCATTCAAAACTTCCCAAATCAATGATGCGAGAATATTGATAAAAATATGAACTCTAAGAAATAGTTCGGTATTACATAAGTTTCCAAAATAGTGGTTCCATTCAAATGAAGTTCCAACACAAACATAGTCAAAACACAAACTTCCAAATCAATTTTACATCCAAAGAATGTGACTTAGAAGAATATAAAAATAGAACTAAATTTTCCCCGAGTTCATATGCATGTATTTCCACATACATCATTTCAAAGCTAAAGACTTCGAATACTATATTAAGATAATAACAACAGAGATATAGATTCGATTTCCCATATCATGTTTACTTGCATGCTGTCCTAAAACTCGTACAAAGAGACAGTTTCCAAACAATACTAATTTTCCATGGATTAAATTCAAACACACAAGGATCTATAAAACCCAGCAAGCAAAATAACCAGACAGACAAGAAAATAAGAATCTCATGAGAGTAGAGTTGTTCTAATGAATCATTTAGAAGAATGCAAGAATTTTAATAGTTAGAGCCTATCATGCCTGATAACACTTCCACCAACTTGAAGGAGACTTCCAACTCTTTTTCTCCTCCATGAAAAATCAACAACGAAACATCTTTTCCTTCCAAGCTTCATATACTTTCCCTCGATCAAAAATAGATCATAAAAACCAAATATAGCTTTGAACTGAAGGTAAAACTACTAGTTTGAAGAACCAGTTTGCTCCATGTAGAGCAAAATCTGCCATGCAAGAAAAACCAAATGACCTTCTACAAACCCGCCTCCTATGTTTCCAAGATGGTTTGCACGGAAGACCAAGGCTCATAAATGCCATTAATGCATGTTAATCCAAAATTCCTACCTATATTTACTTGCCACCACCACTTAAATTTAGCGAATGCCAAATCAACACAAAAATACAATTCCATCTATTAGTGGAGTTTCCATGTAGGCCTCCTCCAAGTCCACTTTGTCCCCCTACCAAATCTGGCAGTACCTTAACATTTAAAACCTTATCTCCTTCCTTAAATTCCTTTGGAACCATCACCCTCAAGGCATGTGACCCCTTTAGGTCCCCTTTAGTTTAGATTAGATTCAAAATAGAACTTAGGTTAATCTAACATTTACTAACATAGGTCTTAGAACATTAGTCATTAGAATCCCACCTTAGGTTAGGTTCAAATCACAACCCTTTAGTAATAGGTAGTAGCTAAAATAGCTTAGTATCCCCCTTAGTAATTCTTCCCTTATTTTTTTAGCATAACACTTAGGTTAGGATGCCAATCCCATAATAAAATAAGAGACTTAGGTTAGAACAGTATACGCATAAGTAAACATAGCTAGAACTTAGTTGTTCTCACCTAGTGTAGGTTACCGTTAGGATAGTCCTTAGATTTTTAGGACTCTAAACTTCTTCACAGAGAATCAAATTTTGATCATGTCCTTAATGTCCCACCAAGATCAATCACCAAATACCCGGCACAAAAATACAACTGAACAAAAGCAAGTTGCATCAGGACCAAGAATTAGTATCATGCAAAATTCAGTCTTCTAAGTTCCTTAAGCTACTGAATGTCAATTTTACCATTCAGTTTATAAAGAAGACTTGAAACATTCCTTGGATCACTGAAATTTATCCAAGGATGAGTCAGAAGAAGAAATAAGTCTACAACTCTTAATACCAAATTGCAGCTCATCTTTCCAAAGTGAAAATTGATTCTTGTCAATCATATAATTTTAGTCTAATGATTCTTAAGAATAGAAAATATTTATCCCAATCAAGCATGATCTTCAACAGTCAAAGAACACATCATTATCCCAAAAATCACATGTCAACACTTGAATGTAAAGAGGAATATATCAGTTTTCAAGGGTGTTACAAGTGTTGTTTTTGTCTTGACACAAGAAAATGGATAAGGACTGGAGGAGCTAGTGGATTTCTTCATTTATACATCAAGGATTATGAATTGAAATACAATCAAACAAAAAAATAGGTGTTCACTATCATGTACACGCTGAAATAAATTGAAAAGTATGCTCACCACAAATCATGTCAAGGTGTTAGTTTCACACTCTGGTGTAAGAGACTTCATCATGGGAGAAGAAATTAGCTAGAAAATAGCAAGATGGGTGACCAAAATCATGGAGTTTTATGTGACTATAAAATCCACAAATATGGTTAGAGGTAGAGTGCTCTAGAATTAACTTGTTGAGGATGCATAGAATGACCAAGAAACTTCATTGTTTCTTAAGGAAGAACTCTCGTGTGTTAAAAACTAAGAAAATTAAATATCCCAACATGTGCAACTAGATGGAAGAAATGGTAACATTTCTCTCCTTTAATGCATACATTCCTAGTCCGAACAAAGCAAAGAGGTGACATCTGAGGCTTCATTTTATTCCATATGCGTTGATTGATGGTGTTATCTTCAAAATAAATATTGATGGCATACTACTAATGTGAATTGATGACATGCAAGTTGAAAAAGTGTTAGTATAATTTCATGATGGATTCTCTAGTGGACACTTCTCTACCAAAGAAATAGTGATGAAGATCATCAAGGAAAGAAGTTTTTCCTACCCTATTTGCAAACGCACACAAGTGATTCAAAAATGCAAAGTATGTGTTATCTTTATAGGGAATAAGAAATTAGAAGTGCTTACCCTCCAAAACAATCCAAGCAGATCAACCTTTTGTATAATGGGGTCTTGACTTTATAGGTATGATCAATCCTCCCTCAAGCACTAGCCACAAATGGGTGTTGACAACAACAAACTACTTCACCAGATGGATAGAAGCTATTGCGCTCAAGGAATCAACTAAGTCAATCATCCTTGAATTTCTCAAGAGAATTGTAACAAGGTTTGGCATTCCTCATACCATTATTTCTGATAATGAAAAATCCTTCCTTGGTACAAGAATTTATGATTGGGCTCTTAGTCTTGGTATCTATTTGAAGACTTCTTCCAACTACTACCCTCAAGGTAATGGCTTGGCAGAGTCTACAAATAAGAACCTAATTAGAATCATGAAGTGAACAATGAACATCAACCAGAGATAGTGGCATGAAAATGTATCATGCATGTTTTAGGTAGACATAGTCATGCTTTGAAGAAGGTAATAGGTACTTCACCTTACAAGCTTGTTTATGGAAAGGAAGATAGACTTCCTTTATCTCTTGAATTTCCTTCATTAGATTTTTCCAAGAAGCTAGAGTTTGAGGGTGTGGACCAGAGAGAAATTAGAATGGTAGATCTAGTTGAACTTGAAGAATTGAGAAACTCTTTCATGATCAAGCTAGAGCAACATCAACAATCAACAAAGAAGTGGTTTGACAGAAGGATAGACCTCAAGCTTTCAAATTTGGTGATATGGTCTTAAAATGGGATACTAACAGAGCCAAACTTGGGCATCATTCAAAGTTTGATGCACTTTGGAGTGGCCCATACACTATCATTTCTTGCAAGGAGGCTAATTCTTTTAAGTTGTCTCACCTTGATTGGGATGTGCTATGAATCTCATTCAATGGGATTTATCTCAAGTGCTTCCATTAATTCTTCTACATCATTGTATATATTAGCATAGTTTCATTCCTCCAAGTGCATAGTGTGCACGTTGTTCTATTTATACATATCTCTTTCCTCTCATGCATTTCCTTGTGTGTTCTCTCTTTTTCTTCCAGGATGCCAATTTGGTTCAAGAATCTTCCAAAAAAATTCAGTAGTTTTGGTAGTAGTTCAATACGAGTTTAGATAGTGCTTCAAGTGACTTCACATGTTGTCCTTCAAATTGTCCTTCCTTCTTCTACAAGAGAAACAAACATAAGGATTTGGATCTAACATCCTTGCAGGTGGATTTATAGGTAGTTATTACTTGTTATTGGTGGTTGAACTTTTGAATCTAAATTTCCTCTTCTTTATCTTCCTCTTCTCTCCTTCTTCTAGTATAAATTACATAGCATTGCTCATTATAAAATGTTGGACTCCTTTAGTTTCCAAGAGCATTATTTAGGTATTTCCTTACGTTTTGAGTTGCAGACTTTATATTTGGTTCTCTACATGTGGATACTCACCTCTTCCACCATTGTAATTGACTCTACATCTCTTAGAAGCAATAGAATTTTATTTTATGGCTATAATCTTCCCTAGCTTGTTTTATTAAATATTCTTGCCTTTCCCTTCGTGATAATGGTCTATTGTTCATTCTCAAGACCCTTACAAGTCCCTTTTCTAATTTTCTCCATGAAAATGGATGTATAGATGTGTTTTATATTGTGACACATGTGTCTACCCTCTTTGTGCACATTTCTCTTCATTTTATCTTGAATCTTATTATATTCTCCCCCTCTTTCTAGTTTTATCACCTCCCTTTAGTTTATTTTTCCTTTCATGCATCTCCTTCTCACCTTGGTCCCTTGGAATTGTGGAGTAGTGATAGGTAGTTGTATTCCCCTTCCTAAGAGTAGTTTTAGTAGTTGAAATAGGTAGAAAAACTGGCCTTCTTTGGAGGTATGTCTCAAGTGAGAAAAGACCCAAAACTTGGAGACATTCCCATGTTGCCTCAAAATCCTAGTTTATCTTGATTTGGGATGGGTGAAAATTTGAGCTCTATGTTTTGGGACCTTGTGTGTTTGAGATAGACTTATGTTGCCTCAAAATCCCAATTCATTCTAATCTAGGACGAGTGCAAGTTTGAGCTCCAACATTTACAAATTCTATATTCAACTCGGTGAGGAGAAAAACCCATCTAGATATTTGTATTGTTATAATAGGTTTGGACAATAGATATTTAAGAGGATATAATTTAGCAATGTACTTAGTCATTTGATTGGGAAAGTAGTGGTGTGACTTTTGAAATGTGAATTTTACGCCAAACATATTTTTTCAACCTATGAATATTGGATTTCATGAGCTATAATGTTTCTACTAAGATAATAGATTGTTTTTTCCTTCCCTTTGTCATTGTTTTGTGTAATTAAGACCCCTTTGGTATGTTCTATAACAGATGTATAAGGAAGCATAGACTTATCTTGAATAGGTGGAATTAGTACCGGTGGAGCTGATAAATATTCTTTCAAATTGGTGAAAGATTCTTGACTTTCTTGGATCCATTTGAACTGGACATATTTCCTAAGAAGTTGATTAAAATGGTGACATTTATCTTCTAGTGAAAGATAAAATGTTGAATACACTAAATTTTTTTCTAGAGACCTCTTAGCTGACGTAGATTCTGTGGGGGAGGAATCTCCATGATGGTTTTTAATTTAGTTATGCTAACTTCAACTCATCTTTATGATACTATGAATCCTAAGATATTTCCCAAATTTATTCAGAATACACATTTATTAGGGTTAAGATGTACCTTATACTCTCGAAATTTCTCAAATATGTGTTGTAAGTTGGCTAGATGATCTACTCTAGTTTTTTATTTGTCAAGGATGTCATCTACATAGTATTCCATGATGTCATGTATCAATTCATGAAATATGATAGTCATTGTGCATTGATAGGTTGATCCTACATTCTTAAGGCTAAAATTCAAGAACTTATAATAAAGTGTTCCCCAAGGTGTTGTAAATGATGTTTTATGTTAGTTTTCTTTGGTGATTTGGATCTTATTTTAACCTAAAAATTGATCCATTAGAGATAAAATTCCATGGCTCGTTATAGAATCAACAATCATGTCAATGTTGGGAAAGGGAAAATCATCCTTCGATAATAATTATTTATATCCCGAAGTCTGTGTAGATTTTGGTCCCTAAAGTATTTTTGTTATGGGTACCATAGTAGATATTCATTATGAGTAGTCTATTGATCTAATGAAGTCGATTCTACAATGTAGACCATGGAAATTATAATAAAAGAGGAAAATCAACACAAGGAAGATACAAACCTTTTGTTATAAATACCAAATCCACCTTGGATTCTATTTTACTAAAGGAGTATGGTTTATTGATGCTCTTTGTTGGATCCCTTTGATTTGTGGGCTTTTATGGACTGTGTATGCTCCAAGATACTCTGAATGGATGATGGGTCAAGATATGAGCATGATTGATTAATTTGAAATTATATGGGAAGCATAACAGTATGAAATAACTGATTTGATTCACCAAGAAAATGTAAAAAATGACAACATGAAATCTCAAGTTTGTTGGTGGATGATTTTAAAAACAAGGGTCTTTGATTTATAACGAGGAAAGTGAATCCACAAGATAATTTTATACTAAGTTAATTTAGAGATAACTAAATATAACTAAGAAGTTTATTTGAGTTTCCAAATTGATTGGAGAGTTAGATTGTTGTTCTATATTTGCATGAGTGAGTCATTGCTGATTTGGTTAGAGGTTGCACATGTTATTGATTTTTTAATTCTATATCTGTTATTTTATCCACCCAAAAGGTTTCGTGAATAGTTGGATTTTAGAAGGAGGATTTATTTTGGATTGGCATGACTTTGGAGATAGCTTCATTTAACTCAAATTCCTGATTTGATTCAATTTGAACGCATCCTCTTGATTATAATAATGATTTTTATCTCTAGTCATGAATTTAGTCAACTTGAGTTAAAGAGGTGGATAGGATATGAGGATTATTTAATTTATTTAAATATGGAAGTGGACATGTGTATTTACTTAATTTGATATTAAATTAACTAAGAGCAAATAAGATGTAATAGAGATAATATATTAATTCAAGAGAGGGACAAGGATTTTAATTATACTTTGAATGTTTACGATGTATAGTGTTATTTTGGGGGTGTCTACATCACCAATGGGTAACAAGTGACAGATATTAGATCAACTATACCCTTTAAGATATTTTTCCTTACATGTACTTTCCACATACCCTCACCCACGATGGAGGACACATGGTAAGATGAACATGTGGTAGAGACCCATGAAGCTAAATATTCATTGAAAAATCTTGTCACTAGCCTAAATTTTATGTCTTAGCTCAACAAAAATATGAGCTTGGGGACTTCACCATAGTGAGCAACTAGGTACTAGTTATTTTTCTATAATTTTTAATTAGGGCTCTTTTTACCTACAATTGGTGTCTTCAGATGCATAATATAGAGGGATTCACTCATATATTGGTCTCAAATACTTTGGTCAAGGGATGTGATATATTTAAATGACATCATTTGGAGAATTTCCATCTTTTTTTCTCTGAATTACGATGCCTAAATTGGTTACAAATGCTTTTGAACAGTCTGAAAGGTGTTTCTATCTTAAAGATGCTCATTTGGCCCCAAAAAATGTAGAGGAAGACTTTAAAATAGTTTTTGAACAAAAAATGAGTTGTCTAAGTAAAATTATGATCTTTTCAACTAAGTGGAATCTTAATCTTTACCTTACGCTCCTAATCTCATAGGATTCAATTGGCATCTTCTCTAGGATTGATCATTAAAAAATATTTGATCTATAGGAACTTGAAGGTTTATCACAACCTCTTCCTTCCTATTATGGATCATCATGGCACTTGAGATATCCTAAGAATATGCTAAGGAGTGGCTATGGGTGAATATATTTGGTTGGATAGTATTCTAGATCATTATGATATTTTTAAAGGAATAAAAATGGGGAAAGGAGATATTTTGGAGCATTTTTTGATTTCATTATCTCTCTTATTTCTTTTTCTATAAAGCTAGTTGATCTCTACTATAAAGGGGTCATTTCATAAGTGTAAAGTCACTCTTGCCCAAATGGTGGCTAAACATTCTAAGTTGTAAACATTTTATTTGAGTTTTGTTATGTATTTAGTGTTTTCCAAATGATTATAATAAATTGTGTATATTGCCAAGAAACAATATATTGTTTATTTTAGTTCACATATGCCCTTTATCTTGTGTTATTTCCTTTATAATTTTTGTTATATCTTTTCATAATGTGTGTGATTATATTTTCTTTCTATCTCTTTGTGTCACTTATAAAAAGATTTAGAGTCTGATTTGATGTAAGGTAGATTGTCGTTAGTATTTACCTTCTTTGTTTTGTGTATGTTCCATAACTCTTCATCTAGGATAGATACCCCTTATAATTTGTTATAAAACCATGTTTCTTTCAGTTTTATTTCTTCCCCTTTCCTTTCCATGGTTAGTTTAGTTGTATATTAGAGTATCTTGGTGGTTGGAATTAGAGTAGTTAGTGTAGGAGTCAACATTTCTCCAAATGTTTGTCTCATGGTGTTAATTCTCACACTTGAGATATAACCCCTTGTTATTCTTGAGATGCACAAATTCCATCAAATTTTTAGATCCATCATGGGTGCTCACTTTTGGTGATAAAAATTTTTTCTCGAATTTTGATATAAAAAATGTGTAAGAAGTTGATTAGCCAAATGAGTGAAAGTATATATAGAATGCATGGGTGGATTGTAAAACCATTTAAGGAAAAACATTTGAGACTCCAAGGGAATATACTGGTAATCCATATATCATTTAAAGAATAATTTAGGAAACAAATATGTTATGTACAAATATTATCTTTAGGATCACCCTTACCATCATAGATAGGAAGCTTAGGAGAAACAAAACCAATAGGAAAAGTGTAGAAGGTAACTTTGGGTGTAAGTAGATTATGAAATCATGAAGTCGTATCCATAGGATGAGAAGAAGAAAATGTGCCTTCTTGTAATTTCATAATTTGATCTTAAAAAAGCATGAATAAGAAATTTAAGAGCCTATGTGTTAGAGGACAAAGTATGTGAAGTACTATGAGTGTAAATATGAGATATAGAAATAGTATTGGTTATAGGAATAGACATAGATTTTTTTAAAACTATCCCTATTTATCATGATGTTGTCATGGATCAGTGGAATTTCAAAATTTTACAAGTATGGGAAAGTTTCAGTATTTTGGGAACTATCCTCCATCTTGCTAAGTCTCATTGACATAGATTTAGTCAAATTTTGCAAAGAAATTGGGTAAAATCTGGACAAAACCAAACAAGTCAAATTTTTGAGGAACAAGTGAAATTGTTCCTATGTTCCACTTGTTCCTGTTTTACCACCTTTGCCACATTACACTAGGAGATCAATGAAATCAGGTTTAGATGGTAAAATGGGAATGGTTATTATGTTACCTTCATTCCATAAAACTTTGCATTCATTGAAATTAATATATTGGTAGTTTATGGAACTACCAAAATAGTTCCATTGTTTTTGGGTTCCCTGCATACCCATAAACATTGAAAAGTAGAGGTGAGTGATAATTCATAAGCATGTGATGGTTATATCAACACAATCAATGTTTATTGGAACTCTTTAAATAGTTCCAAATTTCCTTGCATGCCCCGAAACCTTGACTACACAAAAAGCAAAGGAACAAGGTAGTTCATACATGGAAGCTCCACAAGGAACTTAGGGGAATATTCCTTCATTCACTTAGTTACATGAATCTCCATCACGATGGTAAAAACTAATGAAATGATCAACTCGATGATGGATGGAAGGCCAAGAAGGAATGCTCCACTCTTCCCTCAGTTAGCCTCTTTACCACCCAATCTTATTAACAAAGGAAAAAGGAAAAATTGGTGTTTAAAGGCGTGTGAGGAATTGTTTCTTTGTTCCATGAATTCTCAGATTGATTGAAAAGCCCAAAAAAACATGAAAAACACATAAATGTTCCCAACAAGCTAATTTAGTTATTTTCCTCAGTCATGAATACAAATTTAGATCATGTAGACAATAAGATTAGCATTATCATGCAATAAAGACTCCATTTTTATCATGCAAAGGATAATATTAGCATTTTTAATGCAAGAGGAATCTATTTTGACCATGCACAAGAGGTTAAAATAGTAGGAGCATGAAATAGGACACTAAATTCTATTTATGAGTATGAAACTTCATCCATAATCATGGCTTTTTTATTTTTAGCATGAATTACTCTGTCTCTTAAACAAATATCATTATTTCATAGAAGATCAACTATTTACGGAGCGGAAGGCCAACATGAACATGTAACATGCTCATGTTTTTCTATTTTCCACTGATTAACATTGTATGTATTCTTCTTTTCATGTTCTCTATCTCTCTCAATTGTCTATAAAATTCTATAGAATTCATTATAAAAATATCTCTGATCTTTTTATTCATCACTTTGGAGTAATTTAACATTCGAATGGAAGATCGGGGGTCATCGGTCATCTTACGTACTGATTTCACCTCTTTAATCAATAAAGGATCTATTTCTTTGTTTTTATGACCTATTTATTATGCATTATTATTATTTTAAGCTGATTTTATCTCGTGATATTTTTATCCCTAATTCGCAGCTTCAATTTCCATGCTTTTATGGAGTTATATGTTAATTTGTAGGTCATAGATTGTGTTTAACAAGTGTGTGTAGGATCTTGTTGTGGAGCTTACAAAATTTCCCTCTTATAGCCATTTGTTTCCCTTATTTATTCTATCACAACTTCAAACCTTTCTCGAAACAATTTTGCATTGACATATCCATTTGTAAGTTATGTATGGTGTGTGTGATAAATGTGGTCTATCTATATTGTTCAAACAAGTCTGAAATTTTGAAAACATTTTAGTGTCTCACCCCATTTTATTTTATTTCTTTCCTTCTCCATTTTCCTAGTTCATGTAGTAGAGTAGAAACTAGTTTTAGTTGTTGCGGTAGGGGAACCAGTGCTCTCTGGAGACTCACTCTAACTTTAGGTCACTCACAACCTAGGAGTGTTTCATTTTTTTCAGATGGAAGGTGATTCATCACACCACTCACCAAAGGGTGCATTCCTCCATGACAATAATAGAAACACTATAAAGTGGAGGATTAGGTTCCCCAAATAAAATAGGTATTTTATATAGATGAATAGTATTAGTTTTCATGTTAGATGATGAAGGATTAGGACCAGTTTTGGAAAATATAACATTACTCTTAAGTTTTTACCTGGTGATATAAAGAATAATATCAATATTATCATGATGTTCCTTTAAGAAATGTTATTTTTGTGTGCCTAATCATCATATAGATATTGATCAACAAATGTGTTATGTTGACCCTATCCTTATATAATATTAGTGAAAATCAATAACATTGAATTAGAAAAAATATCAACAATATCATATGTTGCAAGAGTTAGAGATTGTAACATCATATTTTTATGTCATCATTGTCATCAAAATCAACATATGGCTCCTCATCCTCACATGAAGGAGAATCATAGACCTAGTTATAGGGATAGTAACTTCTTATAAACAAATGGTGAGAACCCTTTATCTTGAGATAGAGATGATGATATTGATAATGACCCAAAATAATTTGAATTATAAAACACCTAAACAAGAAATATAAGCCCCTATGGACACTAGGGTTTGAAAAATAGGTTTGATTTAAGAGTCATGTTCACTAAAATATGTACACCCTTATTAAATATAATGTTATGGAAGTGAAAAATAATAAATAGTATGTAAGGGTTTGTAACAAAAGATTAATTTGATCTAATAAATTTACAAGTAACCATTTATAACTTGAGAATAATGCATTAATACTTATAATTATTGATAGACGATAAATGATAACTCAAATAAAAGAGGAGAATAAGACTTAGTTATTCATATAAGAGAAGAGAAGATCTACATGTGTAGATGGCTTGAAAAGAGTATACCCATGACTAGATATGCTTCTTTGTGAGTTCGAATTGGAAATTGAGCATGGGTAGGACCATATAACTTCTATAATATATATCTTTGGAACTATGTTGTCTTGACCTAGATTGTACAATATTGGCCCCTTCGAATTTGGGATATGAAAATTCTTGAGTGATTTTTTTCCCTATAAATTCCCTTTATTTTATGTCACTCTTGCTTTCACAACTTTAGGATGACCTTTAATCACTTGTAATAAAATAGAAACCCTATAAAACTATAGTACCCTTCACTAAAGCATTAGCAAACCAAAAGGATAAATCATGTGTGTGATGAGTAAAAAATACCCTTATAGGTCAACCCTAGCTTCCAAACCAATCCAACTATTGTACTACATACCCTTGTGTGGGATCAAGTCTCATGTAGTTCTCGTAGGTGATTATGCAAGTGTGAGTGTAATCTAAGCTAGTCCCTTAGGGGTTCCCTTGTGATTATTAACGAGAAAGATAGTAGGATAACTATATAGTATATAATGTACCCAATGTAGAAGTAGTGTGATATGGTGTGCCTCAACTACGTGACCTAAACCTTTGTTCCTTAAAACCCTTTGACTATTCTTAGAGTGATTTTTCTCTTTTTAAGACATGTCTCTATGACCTTTGCATGCTTGGAAATGGAGGAAGCTAGACTATTTGACCTAGTTGAGTTCTTTAGACCTATAGTGTGGAATAAATTAATTGATGTGCAACTAATTTGGGTAGATTCGGGATAGTTGCGAGTGATTTTGGAATGATGTTTGCAATAGGATATTTTAAGAGTGTTAGTCAAGTTATAAAGTAAAATTTACTTGTTTATATAGCCTTCCATAGGTGAAATATTCTAAAAAGGTCTTCCTTTGTAAGGTGAAATGAAACAATAAGGATATTAAAATTTAAAAATAGAGTCGAGAGAATCTGAAATCTCGGAAAGTACAAGTTGGTCATGATCAAATTCTACATGCTAACCATTTGTACAGTCCTCGACAAGAGGATTGTGGTGTCTGATAGAAATTTTTAGCATGATGTACATGGTTGTTTACTACTTTCATTTAATAATATTTACCATACTCATAACAATGCATATTATAAATACAAACAAGTCACATACGAGATAGAGATATGCTAATTGGATTCTAAATGTGATCATTTATCTTAGGAAAGGAACATAGAAAAACTTAACATTATAAAAGGACAAGTTATGTATAAGGAAAACTGAAAAAAATGAAAGAAAACAAAAATAACTTGATGCATGCAAACCTTACTTCAAGTTTTCTTGTAACCCTGGATGAGATAGTTGGAGTATGGAATGGAGTGCCACATTTATTAGATATTTTTGGATTATTTGGTTGTGGATGCTCCAAACTTAGTTATAATTGGAAGAAGAATGATACTGACCAATGGATTATCAAATGCATAAACTTTCGGTACACAAATTCTAGTGATAATTTAGAAGAGTATTGTTGAAAATGCTTAAAGCTTCCAAGAGATGAATTAAAAAGGAGATGGATTCATATTTATATCTGAAGGGAGGTCATGGATTTTAGATCAAGGTTTGAATGAGTTGAATGTAAATGAATGTATTTTCCTAAATTAGCAATGTAATTTGGTCTTTGCAGTTGGATGGTTTAAATATTTATTTAAGGGGAAATGAATATTTAGTTGCCTTTTGATTTTATTCAAAAAGGTGGTTATACATGAATATTTTTCTTCCACCTTTGTAGGGTTCTAGAACTTGAGTGGAGTAAGCTAGTTAAACTTGAGTGAGTTGGATGGTGAAGTGGAGATGAGTGAAGGGTGAGTGGATAATTATCTATTTATTTATTTAAATAGATGATTAAATTAGCCAAGGGGTGTGATTGTATGCTTAATGCATGATAGAATTAATTAAATTAATTCTAAAAGGATTTGGGTGAATTCTAATGGAATGTGAGGGGTGGTGGTCTAGAATGCTTTAGAACTGGTTTAGCATTGTATAGGTGATGGGGATGACTAAGAATAGGTATTTACTTTTAGGGTGTCTATAAAAGTTACCAAATGTTAATGTATACATATTTTATCCTTGTATCTTCAATATTATCAGGTTGGTATCTTTATGAAAATTCTATGATATAATACAATGCTTCTTTATAGTACATTTAATGTCTTTACTCAAGTTGTGAATCATCATCCACACCACACTAGAGTGCCTAGTAGTTTATGACCTCACCCAACCTATGGTATACTCACTATTAATGTGTGGCTAGAAATCAACCTTTTTGTACTAAAACTCAATGAAGAATCTTTATATCTACACTCTTATTATAATTATACTATGTTTAGCGAGTTAAGTACACCAAAAATGTAAAGGGGAGCTACAAGAGGTTGATTTGATTAATTAACTTCCACCATTAACTATGCAATATTATAAAAACACATTAATTCTTGTAACTAATGTATACAATATGATATGAACTTAAAAACACAAGAAGATGACTTTACTTCTTTGATTATATATGAATTTGGGAGGTTTTGGGTGTGCAAAGTGCTAGAATTAAGAGATTTGGACTTGAGAGTGTTTCATTCCTAAAACTATAGCTTGAAAATTCCCTAGTGTGGGACCATACAAATTTGTCAATACTATCCATATTTTTTTACCATAGTATATGGTTTTGGACCTGCTCCAAATCTATCTATATAACTTCATGAGGTTTTCATCTACCTAGAACTGTTTGTCACTATGAAACCCTAATTTTCATGCATGTTGTAAAACCCTCTAAACATTCTAAGAAATGTCTTAAACCCTATCTATGGATGGTAAACCCTACAAAAAAAATTAGTTTGGTTAAAGTGCAATCCTTTCACCATCGATATCGGTGCTAATCCAAAGAATCTTTAAATCACATGTCATTCTCTACCTATCATGTGATATCTAAATGAATGCAACTAGATTTGGTAATTGGAAACTCCTTTGCAATGTTTGAATTGAGTTTGGATCTTGATAATACTTTAAGTGGGGATGTTTGAGTTCTTGAAAATGAGGGAAGATATATCCTTTAACTAGTAGGATGCTTCAAAATTGTAGTTTTTACTTCCTAATGGATACACACATGATTTAGTGAGATTTAGAGAGCCTTTTGTGCATTTTTTAAGTGTTGCAAGAGATTATGTCAATAGAATGTCATATGATTTATAGGTGTGCAAATGAGAAATTTTAACTTGCCTATATAGGTCTCTAAAGTTAAATTATGAAGGAAAGTCCAAACAGAGGAATTAAATGATTTAAAGAAGAATGTGAAATTGAAATAAAAGATGGAGGATATTTCGGTTCAAAACTATACAAGTCATCCATGGCCAATATCACAAACTAACCAAACTAGATGTTTTTCATAGGGATTAGGAACATGAAAAGGAAGGTTGCATCCTATCAGGGGAGTTTTTCTATGGATTGTAAGAATTTAATTCTCATAAACTATTGACATATTAGTATGCATATAAGAAAGTTAGACATGAGACCTTGAGATGTACTATGTGGGGAAAGAAAAAATGTTTTTGTCTTAGAAAAAGTGCATTTTGAGAAACCAACATAAATTTCCAAATTTGAGTGTTTAAACTTTATAACACATATCTTATAGTATATCTTTCTCATATCAAATTTATTGATATATATCTTGGTTAATGTACATTTTTCATAGCACAAATGATTAGCACATACTTTCTTGGCACAAATAACTAACTAGTTATAACATTGGTCAAATTCATCATATCTTGTTAGCTATATTTTCTTTATGGAATAATTTTTAATTCATGTCCTATCATATGATTTAATGGATCCATTAAGTCTTGATTAATATGTTTAATTTCATGTTATTCTATCATTCACTATAGCACTCTTAGTTATTGATTTATCTGGATTATTGGATATACTTACTATATACCTAGCCATAACATAACATCTAAGATTTGGTCTCTAATATCATATATGATGTGAATTTCTTATATCACTATGTTTTATTTACATATTATATGTCTTATGTCTTGGATTTTTTGGTTATATACTTTTAACAACTAACACTTTCTCTTTTAACTAAGTAATCCTCTTTAGTATCCCTCATCTCCAAAGGGTGCATTTTGTGGGCTCTTCTAGTATATTACACATATCATTTCCATAGTGCAATAAGGTAGATAGGGTGATATAATTCATACAATTATTCAATACATATTTTAGGTTTATACTAGGTTTACACATGCATGATTACACATAAAAATATATCTCAACATCTTATATAATGGAAACACAATTAGCCTAACGTCTAAGAGGGTGACACAAGCTACCTCATTGTTAGATGGAAACATAACAACACCAAATGCCAAATTTCTTATGCAATCTAGATTAACATTAGATGAAAACATGATATATATATATATATATATGGTTCAACATTTCTTATTCAAGCACCAAGGGAGAAATGAGGTGTATTGTTTCATGTTTTAAATATTTAAAAATTTAGATATATTTACTAACTATATGCATATATATATATATTTATATGTATTTGACATTTCTTATTCATATCACACACGTAGAAGATGCAGAGGGTTTACTAAAAACCTAATCTAACTTGCCAAGGAGACAGGGTAAGAAAATGCATAAAATAAAACCTAAACTACAAAGGTGATGCACCGAGGAATGAAGAACACCTGTCTTGCCAATAAACACAGACCATTAAAATGCAATGCAAGATCATACATGATATAGCCGATTCACAAAAAGATCAAGGGGATGCAAATGAATACAGAGAGGGTTGAGAATCATCCACAGACATGCATTAATTTTCTCCAAAGATTGATACAACACACTGCAAAATGCCAAGAGGCAAGGTTGCATTACAGTTTCAAATGGGAGGTTTTAACTCCACAAGTTCACCTGCCAAAGAGAAGAAGGGAGGGGCAAAACAGAAATGTCCAACCTTTAGAAAGAAGCCCCTCCTTACAATTTATAGGAAGAATGAGAGAGAAAAGAGAGAGAATTCGAAATCTGCCCCAACCACCTCCAGAATGCACTTAACTCATCTCATAATGATGGTAGGTGAGAACCCAAATAACCCAAAAGTGGCGAACTATATTTTGCATTTTTAAGAATTTTTTTCTCACCCAATTAAAGATATCCAGTTGTAGTTGGATAGAGGACCTCGTAAGCTTTCCAAAAGTCCAACCTTGTATGAATCCGAGCTCCCACCAAAAAAGTTATGGCCATCTCAATATCTCGCGCTGTGGTCTCGCTTCTGTCGCGCTCAAAATGTTGCCTTCAAGGTGCGCCAAGGGCGCATTCATGTGTGTGTGTCGTCATCCTCTTCTGCACCAAGGGTGCACATTTTACCCTATTGACACTCTGTGTCATGTGCCATTTCGTGCGCCAAGGCGCATACATTTCCTTTCACACTCATTCGCCGCCACACCCATTTTCGTGCGCCACTCCTGTCATGCGCGCATTTCTATGGGCGCATACATTTCATTTCATTGTGTCGACACTCATTTCATGCGCCACTTCAGTGCGCCAAGGGCACATACATTTCATTGTCGACACTCATTTCTCATGTGCCATTCAGCGTGCCAAGGGCGCATACATTTCATTGTCGACATTTCTCTTCCATTTCGACACTCATTTATGTGTGCCACTCATTCTCGCATGCCAAGGGCGCATACATTTCATTGTCAACACTCATTTCTATGTGCGCACCATACATTTCTTGTGACACTCATTTCACCATTCTGCCCTAAGGCGATAAATGTCGATTTGAGCTTCTTTGATTTCTATTCTCTTCGCTTGTCTATATCTACCTGGGAAGATATATACAACAATTTGGTGACTCAATGGGATCACCTGCCTGCTAGGTAGAAGATCAGTGGCCTTTTAGCAATCCATTGGGCATGGAGTCATAAGCAATAACCTGAAACCAACCTGATATCTGATCCCGAACCTGATACCGCAACTTCTTCCTTACCAGCATTCTGAACTGTAGAAATCATCCTGAGAGCAACAAAACCTGTGCCGGAGCACTTAGGGAAATAGAAACCTAACTACCACAAGACAATGTGCATACGCACTTAGAGGAATTGAAATCTAGGCTAATATTTACAAGGGTAAACCCTTTTCTTTTAGTAGCAATGTTTAAGATGGATTCCGTTAACCGGAATCGGAATTCTCCTCCATCCAAAGTAGACAATTGGAAGGCATTACTACTTTTACATCCCATGACCATGTAGGGGCCACTCCAAATGGCATCAAACTTGGAATGCCTTCCCGGTTTTGCCGATCTCGCATCCCATTTCGTAACTAGGTCCCTTCCTCGAAGGTCCTTGCTCTTGCTTTCTTATCAAACCATCTTTTACTAAGGCCTGATCTTTCTCAATTGTTTGAACTGCATGTTCTCTAATTTCTTCCAATTCCATCAACTCTGCATACCTAGCCTCCATTGGTTCAACTCAGCCAACTCCAACTGCTTCATGAACTCCAATGTAGGTAGTTCTAATGATATAGGCACACTCTCTCTTTTCCATAGACCAACTTGTAAGGGGAATTACCTGTAGACCTCTTTGGTGTTATTCTGTCAGCCCATAATGCTGATTTTAGCTTGGTATGCCATGTTCTTTGATTTTCATCCAGAGTCCTCCTGATGATTCTTAGCAAATTTTTGTTCGTGGACTCTACTTATCCATTACCCTGCGGGTAATAATTTGAAGAGGTGCTCAAATAGATTCCATTCTTGACAGCCCATTCTATAATCTTGGAACCTATAAATGCCAATGCATTGTCTGATATGATAGTGGCCAGCACACCGAACCTGGTCACTATTCCTTCATAAAAGTCTAGTATGTTAGACTCATTTGCTTCTTTGAGCGCTATCGCTTCGGTCCACTTGGTGAAATAGTCCGTTGCCGTGAGAATCCACTTGTGGCCTTGGCTTGAGTTTGGATTGATGACCCCGACGAAGTCCAATCCCCATTGCATAAATGGTTGGTCAACCAAAATTGGGTGCAATGGAAGTGCTGCTAGTCTTTCTTTGCCTGTGAAGAGTGCACATTTCTTGCACTTTCTTATCCATGTATAGCAGTCACTGAAGACTGTCGGCCAATAATACCCTACCTTCATTATCTTGAGAGTTATTACTCATGGGGCGAAATGTCCTCCAGAATCTCCATCGTGAAAATCTCGTAACACCCTCTCAATTTGACTTGTCCCAATGCACCTCAATAGAACTCCATTGATGTCTTTCTTAAACAAAACACCATCAACAAGCACATATGGAATGGCTTGTAATCTGAAGTATCTCCTCTTTGCTTTGCTCATTTCTGGGGGGCATAGGCCTGTCTGTAGGAAGTGTATCACATTCTGAGTCCAACACGGAGTGGGCACATCATCATTTTCTTGTTCTTGACCATCCTGTAGTACCAAGACAACCTCTTTTTCATTACCTGCTTCAACTTGTTGACTCAAGGCTAGCTGCTCACATAGTCCCTTCCCACGTACTAGTTTGGTGACCTTGATCTCGATGTCATATTCCATGACACGAGTTATCCATCCTGCACGTTTCTCATTCAGATCCTTGTTTAGAAGGAAGTCCCTGACTCCCGCATGAGAGACCAATAATTGGATCTTGTTGTTTGAGACTAGGTGCTTGAATTTCTTTAAGCTCCTGATTACTGCAAGGACATGCTTTTCAATGAAAGAGTACCTAGTTTCGTATTCCTCCAAGCCTTGACTGAAGAAAGCAACTGGTTGTTCTAATCCTCCTTTGTTTTGTTGTACCAGGATTGCAGAAATCGTGTCCCCACCACCAAAGGCATATAGCACGAAGTCCTTGGAGAAGTCTGGATTGACGAGAGTCGGAGCTTGAGATATAGCCTCTTTTATTGCCTCAAAACTTGCCTTGCCTTCAGATGTCCACTTAAATGCCATACTCTTCTTTAACATCAGCGTTATTGGCTTCACAAGAGCAGAAAAATTTGGAACAAATCTGCGGACAAAATTGATCCTTCCTAAGAAGCTTTGAAGAGCCTTCTTGTGACTTGGCAATGGCAATGCTCGAATTGCTTCAACTCTTTCTGGGTCAATCATCAACCCTCCTTTGAAACAATATGGCCTAGAAGTTTTCCCTCGTGAGCCAAGAATATGCATTTTTTGGGATTCAATGATACCCCAAATCTTCTACACCTCTGAAATACTTGCCTCAAATGACAGAGGTGATCCACTGCATTTTTTGAGAATACAGTGATGTCATCAAGATATATCAAAACTATTTTATTGATCAACCCCTTAAATGCCATATCCATTGCCCTTTGAAAGTGGCTCCAACATTTGATAGCCCAAATGGCATTTTTTTGTAGGCATAGGTCCCCCATTTGGTGGTGAAAGTCGTCTTGAATTGGTCATCTTCTTTCACCATCACCTGATTGTACCCTGAGTAGCCATCTAGGAGAGAGAATCTCTCTGAACCGGATACTACTTGCAATATTTGTTCCATTGAAGGAAGTGGGTAATGATCTTTGAGAGATGCCTGTTTAGGTCTCGAAATCCACACACAACCTGATTTCTCCACTCTTCTTCCTGACCGGAACCAAGTTTGCAACCCAGCTTGAGTGCTTGATCGGGAATATAATGCTTGCCTCTATTAGCTTATTTAGTTCTTTCTTCATTAGAGGCTCAATGTGAGGGTTGACTGGTCTCTATTTCTGCCTGACGGGCTTAGCATCTGGATCCAATTCTATGGTATGTTGTGCCAAATTTGGATCGAATCCTCTTAAGTCTTCATAGCTCCAAGCGAAGACATCTGGAAATTCTTGGCAAAGTTGTATGAAATCTGATTTCTCCTGCTCAGTGGCCACTTTACCAATTTGAAGTGTTTTGCCTTCCCCAACCGGAATTGGCTCTGAATCTTCTCTCTTGACTTGTATGTTTTCCTTTTCCTTACGGAACTGGTCGTTAGGGTTGAAGATAGACTCCAATGTTACCAAACCCTTAGGAAGCTTGTTTGTCCACAGCTGCACTACTTGATCCCCATACTGCTCTAATCTATCCTGATTCCTAGCTGAAAATTCAGCCTCTTCTTGTAAGAAATTGACGATCTGTTGATCATTCTCAAACACTTGCCAGCTTGTGTTATTATCTAGAACTGCTGGCCTCACAATCACATGGATATGTGGCTATGTGTTTTTCCTTTCGATGTTGTCAACCACATCAAACGTTGCTCCAATCATGCATGAGCCTATCTCGCGACTTCATTTTTCTTCCCGGTATGGACACAATGTTGAAAGCTTCAAATCCTCAATGAGGTCCCATACCCTATTCTTGTAGCTCCTCAAAAAGTCGTTCTTTGTAGCATGTTGTCCCCTAACTTGGTTGACGATCAACTCACTATCTCTAAACACCTCGCAAGTTCTTTATGCCCCTTTTCCCGCCCAATGAATTCCATGAATCAATGCTTCGTATTCACCGTGTTGTTCAAACAGAAAACTGAAACGAAAAGCTGAAAAATATTTGATGTCTTGTGGTGAAATCAACATTGCACCACCTCCAAAGACCTTGTCTCGCTTCTCGAACCATCGAAAAATAATTTCCAAACTTTGTTTTCATCCTTTTGTTCAGCTAATGATGTCGAATGGGTGAATTTTCTTCGTGTATACAATACACGCCAATTCGATTCTTCAATTTCCTTGATGGGTCAAATTCATGACTCTTGTTTGCCCATTCATCCAAAGTTAAATCAGAATTCCCTCGACCTTAGTACTGGTTTCTAGATCACTTGAACACTCCTCCTGATCAAAAGCCGAGCAATTTGCATTGATAGGATTTGGTACATGAGGCTCAATATGGAAATTGGCAATTGGTTCTGACCTGATTGTTGCTTTGGCTCCATACCTTGTCCTAAAAATCATGTGTGACCAATCTTGCAGATAAATATCCACCGATTTTTGCAGTGAAGTCTCTTGATAGACACAACGCAAAGAGTGGCGGAAGGTCAATCATAGACACATCTTGTAAAACTGTAACATTAGGACAGGAATGTAGTGTTAGGCTTAACCCCTTGATGACTCCAACAGTTCCTACTGCCGTTCCATCTAGTTGTACTACTCCTTTCAGCACTGGCTCATATTTCAAACCCAGCTGATCCGCTATTTGCTTTGGCATCACTGAACTACTTGCTCCTGAATCTATCATGCAGTTGTGTACCAAGTGGTTTCCAACAATCAATGAAACATAGAATGGTGGAGGCTTCAAATTTTTTCTTGTCTGGCCCCCATCATGTTGCACTGCATTAGTGAGAACTTTCTCATGTCCCTGGTTTGATACATTTGTGGCAGACCAATTAGCCATTGCAGCTTGCAATAAATCTCATTGCCCTGGGATCGCCAGTGATTCCCACATGGAAATGTTCACATGTGTCTTCTTCATTTGATCGATGATGTCAAGGGGGATGAATTGTCCTTTTGTTGTCCCTTACTTGCGCAAAACCTTTTCTCGGAGCTTGAATAGGTGCATGTGTTGCTACAACAGGTACCTTAGGTTGATTTTGCACATTTGGAGCTGCGTTTGGTCTACTGATCCCTTGTTGTGTAAGAGTGGGTTGAGAAACAACTGGATTACATGGTTGTCCCTCTCCTATATTTCTCTTCTTTGACCGTGTGTTGGCAGCCACGCCTTGAAAAGGCTATTGGTTAACTCCACAGAAGTCTTCCGTTTGCCAATTGGCCAATGTGGTTTCTGCTGGAGGTCCTTCTTGTTGCATTTCTTGCTGTTGATTCTCCTCCTAGCTTGGTTCTTGAGGAACACCAATGGTTTGCACCATCAAGGCCTGATTTAGTGCACCATTGAAACATGCTGACTGATTGTGAGGTAGATTGCAAGGGTAACACCAGTTGTACTCTTGTGCCATGTTATTTTGTGTCGGGACCAAAGCTCTTGAGGACGTCGTTGCATTTGGATCATACGGTCGAAATGGCCTGGCAGCTTGAGGTTGTCCTTGGTTTTGGTTTTGATTTTGTAGCCTGAGGTGGTGGTCTATTTTGTTGGTATGGGGGCCTAGCTTGGTACTGTGCTTGAGGCTGATACGGTCTAGCACTTTGAGCTTGTTGTCTTTTGATAGTCACTAGCTCATTTCCAAGGTTCTGCAGTTGTTTCATGACCTCCTGCAATTCCTTTGAAGTATTTGAAGAAGTCGACGCCTCATTATTGCTTTGATTTCTAGGAGTTGGAATGGGATTCAACTCGTGCTTGATCTGTCAGTAGGATTTCCCATATCCGGATAGAGAGGCATTGGTGGCCTTGGTGCAAGCTTGCCACTTGGATCAAATAGTTCTCTCGCTCTCCGATAGCCGTGTCGTAGGCCCCTAGCAGCGCGTGTCCCTCCCATTGATTGGATCATCATGGCTATGTCTCAATTTATAGCCTTTAAGAAATAAAGGAATGCTCCTTCAAGGCTGGTCTGGTCTAACGGCTATTGGAATCCTGTCCCATGTCCGTTGGAATCTAAGTTGAAATCTGTCATTTGTTCGTTAGAGCCCTTTTGATTGTTGTCACTTGTTCCAATAAAGATAAATTGTCCGCCTCTCCCCCGAATTGGTTGCAAAGAGCTGAACAAAGTTGGTTCCAATTCGTAATAGACCCTGCTGTAAGGCTCCTAAACCATTGTAAGGCCTTGCCTTTGAAAGATGAAGCCAACAACTTGACCGCAACATCCATTTCATTTATTTCGTGGATTGCACATGCATTAGCAATATCCTGGATGTGATCAATAGGAGTAGTATGATTTTCTCCTGTAAAATAGGGTATATTCTTTAGTGCTGCAACTGGAATTTGATTCTGAGCATTTAGGGCAAGTGGACTACTACCCGTGAAATTGACAAAGGGATTCGGTGGTAGATGTGCCATTATGATTGGCCTAAGAACCCTAGTCGATGTGAGAAAAGGTCTACCAGGTGGAGGTGTAGACAAAGTCCTGTTAGGTGGAGATGGTGATCTTTGTGGTCTTCTTCCTCTCCTCCCTCTACCCGTGAAAGTTGCAAGTGGAAAAATAGCCCTCTTCTCGAGTATTGACCTGGTTTGAATTCTTCTCATATGCCCGGGCAACTTTTTCTGCTACACCACCGCTGAATTCTATCCTCTTGAGTCGCCAGATGATGTGTTAAAAAATGAGCCTCAAAAGGCGGATTTTACCAAGTTACACACCAAACTCCGACAATATTTAAAAATAGAATTTTGAAAGACTCTATTTTTGATATTTTAGAGTTTGGAACTTGATTTGGAATGACAAATCCCAAAATCCAAAATGCCGACTTTCAAAACTTGAAATCCAAAATCAAAAAACCATGAAATTTTGAAAGTCAAAATCTCAAAATCTAAGAATACCCTTTTGAAGATTATCCCCTGATCTATCAACTGGTGAAATTTGGACTTGTTTTGAGCAAGTTAAGCCCTTGAAAATTGATTTCAAAGTTCAGCCTGAAGGTTGAAAAAAGCTGAAATCAGAAACCTCGTAATTTTTGTCCGAAACTTCATGAAAACTCCTTCAAATTTTGATGGAATGACCTCTTGGTCCCACCGGGCGTGCCAAAACTATTGATGGTTGAATCTCAGAAGACTTCCCGAATGTCTGCAACACGATGGGTTGAGACTCTCAGTGCGATTGCATAACATGGAGCTTTTCCCAAGTGTGGGACCTTGCAAAATCGGAAAAGCTCTCCGGATGAAGGCCGGTTCCTATTCCTCTATTCAGATGCACACGTAGAAGATGCAGAGGGTTTACTAAAAACCTAATCTAACTTGCCAAGGAGACAGGGGTAAGAAAATGCATAAAATAAAACCTAAACTACAAAGGTGATGCACCGAGGAATGAAGAACACCTGTCTTGCCAATAAACACAGACCATTAAAATGCAATGCAAGATCATGCACAGATAGCCAGATTCACAGTGAAAGATCAGGGGATGCAAATGAATACAGAGAGGGTTGAGAATCATCCACAGACATGCATTAATTTTCTCCAAAGATTGATACAACACACTGCAAAATGCCAAGAGGCAAGGTTGCATTACAGTTTCAAATGGGAGGTTTTAACTCCACAAGTTCACCTGCCAAAGAGAAGAAGGGAGGGGCAAAACAGAAATGTCCAACCTTTAGAAAGAAGCCCCTCCTTACAATTTATAGGAAGAATGAGAGAGAAAAGAGAGAGGAATTCCAAATCTGCCCCAACCACCTCCAGAATGCACTTAACTCATCTCATAATGATGGTAGGTGAGAACCCAGCGAACCCAAAAGTGGCGAACTATATTTTGCATTTTTAAGAATTTTTCTCACCCAATTAAAGATATCCAGTTGTAGTTGGATAGAGGACCTTGTAAGCTTCCAAAAGTCCAACCTTGTATGAATCCGAGCTCCCACCAAAAGTTATGGCCATCTCAATATGTGGTCTGCGCTGTCTTCTGTCCGGCGCTCAAAATGTTGCGCCTCTTGAAGGTGCGCCAAGGGCGCATTCATGTGTGTGTCGTCATCCTCTTCCATGCAAAGGGTGCACCATTTACCCTATTGACACTCTGTGTCATGCGCCATTTCTGTGCGCCAAGGGTGCATACATTTCATGTGCGACACTCATTTCTTCATCCTCTTCCATGCACCAAGGGCGCATACATTTCATTATCGACACTCATTTCCATGCGCCATTTCTATGCGCCAAGGGCGCATACATTTCCCTGTCGACACTCATTTCCATGCGCCATTTCTGTGCGCCAAGGGCGCATACATTTCCCTGTCGACACTCATTTCTGCACCATTACTTCGTGCTGGCGCATACATTTCATTGTCGACACTCATTTCTATGTGCCATACATACACATTTCATTGTCAACACTCATTTATGTGCCACTTACTTCGTGCGCCAAGGGCGCATACATTTCATTGTCGACACTCATTTCTGTGCACCACTTCTGTGCGCCAAGGGCACATACATTTCATTGTCGACACTCATTTCTATGTGCCACTTCTGTGCACCAGGATTTGAGCTTCTTTGATCTCTAGAATCTTCTACTTGTCTATATCTACCTGGGGAAGATATATACAACAATTATACATAAAATTATCTTGATCAATCCCACACTTAATCATTTAGGGCATGACTTATTCTCATCTTAACACTTCAGAAATCAATAAACCTTATAACAAAACACATTTGTATACTCTCAATAATCCTCTTCATATCTCATAATATATTCCATCCTAATATTAGATGGGTTCACCATCTAAGGATAGGCTTGGAAAATTAATTTTTTTAAGCCCAACGAACTCCGTCCCTTATACTTATCATGTTCATATTTTCGAATGTGTAAGTAACCTTAGTACACTTAAGTTTAGTTGAGTAGGAAATCATTCACCTATATAAACACATGTTCCTTAACCTATTAAAGGAATCCAAGGATCCCATATCCAAGCATACTAATAATTTTTTTGAATCTTAATTATTGAATACTCTCTCCTTGGATCACAAAGTATAACAAGTTAATAAAAACTATAAAACATCATCTTTTTATGTCTTAGATCAATATCATGAACTAAGAGTTAATTCAAGCATCACTTCCAAGATTTGAAGACATAATATTGATTTTATCCTATACATCATTTGCATATATTCACATTGTAAACACATGTTTTCGGTACCCTGCATTGTTTATCCATACTCCACACATTTTCACTCAAAATATTAAAATATCTTATTATCCTATAAACTATGTCCTCACCATTGTAAAATATTATCTTACCCCATGGTAAATACTTATTTTCCCACCCTAAACCTTCCTAACCACCTATAAACCATCCTATCTCATTTTATCCCAAACCTTTTAACCTCCCTAACCACCCATAATCCATTCTATTCCATTTTAACCCTAACCATCTAACCTCCTAACATACTCAACTTCTTCCTAACCATCTTCACTCACCCCTACCCAAATTAACCCTTTTTAGAGTGGTTGAAACCAATTCCAAGCGGGTTTCCCCACTTTTCCCAAGTAACCAACGATTCTAAAAAATCTCCAGTGGTTATATAAGCAAAACCAAACTTCATATAATGGATCATCGGACATTTGCAGTGAAGCTCTAACTCATTAACGACCTAGATGACACCATTACAGATATCTTGACATCACTTGCACCCCTTTCATGTCCTTGGAAGCTCCATAATCTCTATAAGAATCCTACGACATCATTTTCAAGAATTCATCAACAAAGGTAAGTCCTTGTCTTTCGTTTCCATATTCATCTTGTCAATACATCACATTAGAACCCATATCAAGTCATAAATCACTTTTTTTAGATCTAATTTGCATCCTATCAAAGAATCAATCCTTTTCACAATAATTGTCAATGATTCATCCAATCACCAATGAACCGTGCATAATCACTAGTGATCCCTATCATTTTATGATTTTAATCACATTTATCATATTTACAATTAAATATCAATTCATGTTTCCAAGTTATTTCTCTCTGTAGATGATTGTACCAGGTCAGGAACATCTAATTACAAGTATATATGACCTTCCTATCATCCAACAACCCTTCATCTAGGAAAATTGTGACATCACACACAAACTCGGTCTATGTGTCATTCCCTTGACACCAAACATTAAATACGCCTAAGATCAACTTGAAGTCATATAAGAAGATTGATATGTTGTTGAATAGGCTTGGTTTGATTACTTCTTGTATTTTGAGCTTGGCATAGACCTTGCTTGGGTCACCTATCACATGAATTAGGATCTCTCCATCCCTCCAAATTTCTAGGCATCATCTTATTGTATATTATTTTCATATCATTATCACTTAATTGTAAAATGAATTGACACCCTTTAAGGAATCCCATTGGTTCCTAGGATCGTCCTTTGTTGAGAAACTAGTCATATATTTTTATAGTATCTATCTTGCTTTCAGCTATATTTGCATAAATTTTCTCTCATTTTCTATAAGAAGGAGTCCCACATCCGTATTGTACCCATTCATCCCAAAATTGTATTTTTGGTACAGTGTATCAATAAACCTTGTTGTCTTCCAAGTTTTTGGTAATTCGTTATATTAATAAATAAACTTAAATTCACCATAAACATTCTAAGACGCCTTGATGGGACCTTAGTACCTTTTTAATCATATTTAATATCTTATTATTTTATTTCTTTTCAAATCATATAACTTTTCATCTTGGAGTGCTTTGTTATCAATTCTTCAAAACAACACGTAAAATTAAAAAATAAAAAGGAATAGCAAACATAGGTACACTTATTTTCTTTCATTTTCTTTCGACATCGTATTTTTGTTTGATATGTCTTCATCGAAATTAATATTTTCTTTTGGGTCTTAAAATGAACCTTCATTCTATTTTATCACATTGTTTTATTAGGGGTTAAATAATTTCATTCATAAAATTCCCCTCACACATCCAAACCACATCATATGTTAAACTTGCATCTAAATACTTCCTTCCGTGGTCTATCTACTTAGATTTCATCACCAAGGGGGAAGCTAGCTCGTTGTTTTGGATGAGTATAAATAAATGGTGGGTGGTATATCGGCTAAGCACCTAACACCCTTATCACTACAAGACCATGAAGTGATGGTTAGGCCCCAATACCATGCCTTGTACCGACACCAACACAAACTTGGGCCTCATGTACCTTTGGGTATATCAAGGACTCTAGCCTTAACTCACCTAAAACCATACTTAGCTAGCCTTTTTCTATAGTTCATTTTTAGAGATTTTTTTATTTCACACCTTTCTTAAATAAATAAATATAATCAAAAAAGAAATCTTTCTTTTGTTTATGTGACTTTCATTTCATTACTAACCATATTTCTTTTCTTTATTTCTTGTTTTTTCAGTTCATGGTTTCTGACTAGACAATAATCTTGCATCCAAAACATCTCAAAAATGATAGATCCACTTCAGCAATCCTTAAAATCAACCCAGTCTCCAATTGAAAGCATCCCAAACACACCGATCCATTATAAACACCTTTTAAACATATCAGAACCTCTGCATTCTCCTAATACTCAATCTACAACATCAGAAGCTCCTTGTCTTGACCCTCCATAGTTATTCCAAAGTGGTAACCCAATCTTTTAAGAACTCTTATACTCTAATCCGATTTCCATTTGTAGTTTCCTTTCTTCTAAAGGTATTCATATTAGTTATTGCCTATCCAAATATTTATCATCTTCTTTCGTTGACACTTATGACCATTCCAAACTTTACGGCCTCAAATATCAACTTGTTATCAAGGAAATCACTCTTTACCCCTATATTAGTGATACGAGATATATAAACACCCACTTCATCTAATATTGTTACTAGTTTCAAACTCAATTCAATGTCATCATGAACATGGCTATCCATCAAGTAATTGTGTCATCATATTCCTCACCTAGTTTTCAAGTTACAAAAATCATACTACTACCTCCCACACATCAAAGTCACGCAGCCTCTGTCCTCCTCCTCCTCTCCTATAATCTCGTAGGTTTCCCTCTCTACACAAATCCTTTGATCATGTATTAGCTTTATTCTTCACAATAACCTACATCTTCAATCCAAAATCTAGTCCTATCCATCCCTACATCTATACCACCTATCAACATGAGTTCCATTTTTAGTACTCTACCCTTTTCACAACAAGAATTTATTATGTTTGTCTCATGATATAGTTACATCTCTTCTCAATATATCCAACAACCATCACAAACTCCTGTCAACATTTCTATTCCTCCTCCCTATCAATACATCCAATCTTCACAACCATTAGTCTCTTAATACACTTATAATATCCCAACAAGTATTCCTCCTTATTAAAAATATTCCATTATCATATCACTCATAATAGCAATCAAACACTTACACCTATAACCAAGACATTCCTTCCTCTTCGAATACAAAACCACCTCAGAACGATCCCATACGAGCATTATTAAGAATAAAATATAGCCTCAAAGCTACCACTATGGGACCTAAGAACAACCTTTCATAAAAAAATATTTTTAATTAACCTATCAACACATCCATGTCTTTCAAGGCCTATCCTCCACACTAGGAACCATCAAAATTCATCATTCTACAAGTGTGGACCCACAACAAAATATCATGTCCTTTCATCATGCATGTTATCTTATCACTCACAACTAGGATCTCATGTTGATGACATTCCCTATGTCCTTGGTTGACCCTACCCTTGATTGGTATAACAAACGTATCCCAAAACATTCTATTTTCATGTTTTCCCAACTCACACAATTATTCTTAGAACACTTCTCCATCAACATCACTCATAAAATATCCATCATTTATATCTATTCCATTAAACAATTTGAGGATGAGTCCATTGCTGATTTTATCTTAAGGATGAGTCCATTGCTAATTTCAGCACCAGGATGGTGAGGGATTATCATCCATATGTCCTTCTCTCTTCCATAAATGGATTTGATCGATTTATTTTCTTGATCTTATGCCAAACGCATCTCATCAAATCTTAAAATTAAATCCTTTCAATTGTTTTACAAGGCCTTTACCATGGCTTGGAAACTATAAATTTGCATCCTCTAGGATGATAAGGTTAAACTCTGATCTAAGAAACCAAAACTCCGAGTCCTCTTTTAAAACTTCTTCCAACAATGAAAAATCTAAAGGGTTGGAAAACACGGTTGTTTTGAAAATTGTGTCTAAAGGTCATTCAGAATCTAAATGATCCAAGCCTCAATGAAAATACACACCTTTAGGGGATTATTATACTACTATATTTGTTATAAAAAAATTGTTTGTATAATCAAGCTCCCTCTCATCTGGATCATCATGATGTATCCACTTCCAAACGATCATGGTATAAGGAAGATGATTATTGTAAATACCATCAAGTCCGAGGACACGAAATCAAGAAATGTCATTCATTCATAAATGTCCTTCAAGAAATTATCGACCATGGTGAATTACAACTTGATAATCTAAATGCACCTCCGAATCAAAATTTGGATGTGTTTAAACAACCCTTCCCAAATCATCCCAACTAGTAATCAACCTTAGTCCAATGTTATAGGGTCTCATCATATCATCAATATTGTCAATAATCACTCACCCACATCCACAATACACCATATGTTTCCACAAAGCTAGAATTCCAATCAAACAACATGGCCCTTTGAATTTCCACACAACTAAGATCCTAATCCCACACACATCACAACATCCAAACCCTATCACATCTACTAGTGCATAAACTTCCCAATACAATTCCTTGGGAATCACAAGAAAAGAAACATGTCATTGAAATCTTAAATAGCTCTTTCCAAGATCATACCACTCAACACCAAGCCCAAATTCTTGATAATCTAACACAAAAATGTACAAATCACCCGCCATATAAAATAAAAATCTTACAAGACACTCACCATTCAAGCACACCACATGATAGCATGTCCTTACCTTCCATTTTGAGGCCTCATCCTTCATCCAAATTTACAATCACCATCACATAATCTAAACCCATCCCATGACCATAACCTAAACATGCCTTACATGACATGACTTCGACATATCATGCTCCTAAACCTTAAAACAATATCCCCCATCCATCATCCTTGTCATCAAGGATATTACACTAACATCCTTGAAAAAATCATTTGATCATCGGTTATAAATTACCCCTATTAATCCATTTGATTCTCGAGGGTGGAAACCTTCTTCCTAGTATAACTATGAGGCATTCTACACTTTTCATCAAATACCTAGACACTACACAAAGGACTAAAATCCCTCCATGCTATAATTTGAAGTCTCACTAGAAAAATAATTCTCCCCCATAGATAAAAACCATTTTCCTTTGACATCAATACCACCAAATCCAAAATCAAATCAAACAAACTCAATGAGCCTCTAAACATGTAAATTCCAAATCATCACTTGATATCACATCTAGTAAAAATAAGGCTTCTTCTAGTAAATCCCCTCACTTCCAGATATATGTCATCCATATAACCATAAGAGCACATGCACAAGTTTAAAATACTACCCTAAATTTTCTATCTCCATCGCTCCTCCCAAGTCACCCAACCCATCATCTTCTAAATCCAAGGTGTCCATTCTTGCGGCACCTCAAACTCAATCCACTACATCCATACAAAACATGGTCCTTAAATAATTACATCAAGCTCCTGTTAAGATGTCTCTTTATGAGCTCATTCAAAACTCTCTTCAACATCACCAAGCTATGATTAAATCCCTTCATGCCATTTTAGTACATCATACGACCCCAACCATTTTCTAACCTCATTGGCACACTTAAAATATCTACCACTATCACATTTTAATATTCTTAAATATCCTCATTACATCCTTAGGATCATGACCTTCCTCTCTTTGTCACTTCCCAAATCAAAAACATTCTCATTAAAAGAGGAATGATTGATAATGGTTCCATTATCAACATAATATCATCTTATACCTTTAAATAGATTTATCTACCCAATACTATAGTTTCTCAATCACCTTTCATTCTTCATGGTTTCAATTAAATTTTCACCCCACATTGCGGCATTCATCTTACCTATTAAAATAGGTGCTAAAATACTCCATAAGCTATTTATCTTGTAGAAGGAGAGTTTCGATATAATATACTATTAGTTCATCCCTAGATATGCATTAGGCACTATGTCCCATCCACATTACATCATTATGTAAAATATAAACACGAGGATAAAATCGTTACGGTTCCCACTCATCCAAATCCATTAAAATCATGTCACATGACCTACATGCCTAACAACATGCTATTTCCATTACAAAATTCCACATCTTCATACCAAGATCTTCTACAATCGCTTCCATATCCTCATCAAAACTACCACACTATCATTCCTTCAAAAACATTATCATTCAACATCTATCGTTAGGGAGTATCATCACCTAACATCAATACACTCCCTACACCTAAAACATATGGGAGACCTAAAAAAACCACTCTATGAGCCTAATGTAGGAAGTATCATTTCCTTTGGTCCCCTTTCCTCTAAACATAACTTGTTTATGAAGGTATCGACCACCCTTCATCTCATCTCAATGATCAACCACACACAAAACTCTTCTCATTAGACTTTTCATTCTTAGGAAAACCACAGTTCACCCAAAATTACCTCTACATTTATGCATGGAAATGTTTCATTTTCTAGGTCGATATGAATAGGGTCCACATGAATTACCCTCCAAAATTGGAAGATACCTCACAAAAAAACATGTCCTCAACTTCAAAGTGGCTCCTTTTAAACCATCACTATCAACATCATAATCTCAAGTGCTAGTGTCACCATTGTGTTAGACTTGCCCTCATGATGATGATGACACATATCCATTCCCCTCAATTTTTTTATTCAATGTTATTACACTTGGACCACTAACTTATCAAGATAATGGTAATATTGAAACCCTCCCTAATTTTATCACACATATGATAGAGGAAGATTCCCCTACTATCAACATTCTTCATTACCATAATGATGACGCTATCTTAACTTATATGGGTGTTGAGAATCACCATCTTCAAAAACCTTCCTCTTTGAAACATCTACACTTCTCAATGAATCAACCACTAATGTTAATATCAGCACACCATAAGAACCACACATTTCAAAATTGGCCAAGAATTAGACTCTCTTGAACTCCATCAATTCATTTCTTTATTATCTAAACACATTCAATCCTTCAGCATGGTCCTATAGTGACATGTCTAGTATAGACCATAACATTATTATCCACAACATCATTACCATCCTCAGATGCTAAATCCCATGAAGGAAAAAAATTTTGTAGGATGCATCCTCGCATCACACTACTAGTCAAGGAATAACTTGAGTCTTCTTTTCATCCAACTTCATATTACCTATTGATTATCCATAATGGGTTTCCAACATCATACTCATCACTAAATCCACTGGAAAATTAATGCATATGCATAGACTTCTCGAGACTTGAACCTCACTTGCACCAAAGATTATTTTCCTACTCAACATCATCGACCAACTCATTGATTTAACATTAGACCATGAGATGTTATCCCTTATGGATGGTTTCTCTGGTTACAATCAAATCCTTATCACACCAGAGGATCAACACAAGACATCCTTTATCACCCTATGGGGTACCTTCTACTATAGAGTAATTCCTTTTGGCCTAAAAATGTAGGAGTTACTTATCAACGCACCATGACTTACATATTTCATGATCTCATCCACAAAATTACAGAGACTATATCGATGATCTCTTAGGTAAATAAAAACATGAAGATACCATTAGTTATTCTTGACATGATTTTTGCACGTCTCCATTATAATTATTTCTCTATCTAAATCCTACTAAATATGGTTTTGAGTTCTCACAGGAAAACTCCTAGGATTTATTGTGTCTATCAGGGGAATTGAAGTTGACCCTACTAAATTAAAGGCCATCATCAAAATTACTCCACAAACTAATCTCAAACAACTTCATATTCTTCAAGGAAATATTCATTCTATCCATCATTTCATATCTCAATTATCAGATCATTGTTAAAAACTTTCCATCATATTCTCAATAAAATACACCCACTTCAAGTGGGATGATAATTGTCAATAGGCCTTTATGCTCTCTCAAATAGTATATTTTATCACCACCAATACTTATACCTCCACGTGAGGGGGAGCCCTTATATCTTTATATATCCATGACTAACCATGCCTTGGGATCCATGTTGGAACATCAAGATGAACAAGGTAAGGAACAAATTCATTAATTACATTAGCCACACACTTCATGATTACAAAACTCACTATTCAAAAGTCAAAAAAATTGTGTTGTGCCTTATACTTTACACTTCCAAAATCCATCACTACCTTCTCAATCACAAAACCTACATTTTCATAAAATTTAATCCACTCAAAACTATGCATTTTAAGACTTATCATAATAATTGCATTACCGAGATAGCTCATGCTCATGACTAAATTCAACCTCGATTTTATCTCTCAAAATCCATTAAGGGACATGTCATCATTGATCATCTTGTATAATATCCCCTTCCTACTAATTAACTTCCTTTTGAACACTTCCTTGATGAACTTATCGACACTCTAGATCATGATAACACCCCTCTTAAAATTACCTTGTTCTTTGATGGGTCCAAATATAGGAAAGGGAGGTGCAAATAGTCATGATTCCCCCTTGGTAAACTCTTATTATTTTATCCTTAAAATTGAACTTAAAATGCACTAATAACATGGTGGAATATGAGGCCCTCATCATGGGACTTTAGATTGTTAGCTTTCTTGGTGTACAAATTTTAGACATCTATGGAGTCATAACTTTTCATCAATCAAATCAAAGGGACATATCAATTTTAAAATGAGGTTATTAAAAAATATAAAACCATTGTCAAATACTTATTGCAAATATTTGACCATTATGAAATTTAAACCACCCCTCGATCATCTAACAAATTCACAAATTCCATGGATTCACTTGCTTCTCTCATCCCTTTATCACTAGATGATTCCAAACTCTTCGTTGTCGTATAAAAACTTAATCAAGCCATCTTACACCAATACTTGATCTACCCACCATTAATCATAAAGAAAAGACCTCATCTATCACCTAATATACTGTAAACATATGACTACCTCTCCATAAGAAACCTACCTCCATATCTATCCAAAAATGGAAAAATATATTTTCAACAATGTATGTATTTCTACATCATACTAGGAGGTATCCTTTACAAAAGAGGATTTTACAGACCTCCTCCTCTAGTGTTTTAAACTCCGAGAAGCTTATCTAACTATCAATAATTCCATGATGGCATATGTAGTGGAAAATTCAATGATTTGGTTGTCTTTAAATGCATTTTAAGCATGGGCTATTATTGGCTTTCCTTCTTAACCAAGACTATTGTGACTACATCAAGAAATGTGTCAAATGTCAACAACATTCCAATCTCACACATATCCCTAGCCACGCTCTTCAACCAACACAAGACCTATGGCCTTTTTCACAATGGGGGTTTGACCTTATTGGCCTTATCAACCCTCGTTCATCATAATGACACAATTCCATCATCATAGTAATTGAATATTTTACTAAATGGGTGGAATAAATCCCCCTTATATCCAATAAAGTAGATAAAATCATCGACTTCATCCATCATCACATTATCTGTCATTTTGGTATACCACATAAAATCATCACAGATAATGCAAATCCTTAAAAATAAAAAATTTCAAAACTTTGAGATACTTACAACATCAATCTTAGCTTTTCCTCTCCTTACTATCCACAAGCTAATGGCCAAGCCAAAGCATCCAACAAAACACTCAACAAAATCCTCATGAAAATGTTGACCAAGCTAGTAGAAATTGGCATCTTCAAATCCCATTTGCATTATGGGCATATTGGACCAACTTTCAAACACCTACGGGTGCTACGCCTTCTCCTTAGTATATGAAACTAAATTTGTTCTTCCTCTCAAAGTTCAAATCCATCCCTACATATTTATCTCAAAGATATTCTCCCTTACGAAGATTATCATCAAGAACTCTTATCACAACTTGAATTGTTATATGAATGTCATCTAACCACCCTTAATAATATCAATGTGTATAAAAATGAATCAAATGATCCTATAATAAACATCTCAAACAACGTGACTTTAACATTAGAAATCTTGTTCTCAAAGAAAATCAACATGTCACTAACATGGAAAAGAGTAAACGTGGGAATTTTTCTCCAAACTATCTTAGACCGTATATTATCACTCATAAATATGGTCTAGGGAATATACTTAGCCTCCCTTTATGGTAAACCTGAAAAGGATCCTCTTAACTCTCTACACTTATGGCCATCCTACTTTAAAATATTTACTCACGAGACCTATTCAAACTATGATATCCATCTATCAGCCCACACATCATATCATCCTCATAATGATTTGGAACTATGTGATATCTTCCATCAAACATACCTATCATGGCCTTGAATATGGAACCATGTATCTCCTCATATCATAGTCATCATGGACAAGTTCCTTGCTTATAATTACGGAGCCCCATAATCATTACTCTTGCCTTCCCCTTATCTCATCTTATTTCACGACATGACAAGGGCATAAGTGTAGATTACACATTTACTTATCATGGTTTCCTCTCAAGTGTTTTTCTCAACTGGATCCGGTCAAAAAATCAAAATATTCATGACATGGATCCAATCAAAATATATACATTTGTATCCCTCAAAGGATGGCTATCATAAAATCAAAAAATTCAATAAAATCATAGACCACACCTTCGAAGGATGACTACCAAGTCAAAAGACACAAAATTACTTCCCACATTGATCATATATCATATCAAAATCAAAAAATAACCATCTGAGGAAAGCTTGCCACATTGATCATATTTCCCATAAAATACAAGCTTCCCGCATTGATCATCTTACACAATATAATAAAACTAGGGTAAAACCAGGGAACTATTAAGAAAAACCCATTTCCCCATGCTTGATATACACAAATATTTCTCATATCAGAAAAGGATAGGTACAATTATCCTTCATCCATCAATGATCCTAGTAGGAATAACTATTGTGAGTCATATGTTAACATTATTTACAAAGCTGCATGTGTAGTGTCATACGTATAAAACAAGTTTACCATCATACACTATATATATTCCAAAAATGTAAGGAAGAAAACATCCCACATTCTACATTCTTATCCATCATATAGTGCATTAATCAAACAATAAGATCATCATTTATCAAAAACATATTCATAATCATCAAAATCACATCAAACATCTCTAATCTAAAAATATACATTTCACATATATCCATAACTCATCATATCAAAATCATAACTAAACTCATTAAATAAATTATCATCAATTACATATATTTCCATCAAAATATAATCATTAAAAACTCAAAATATAGCTCAAATGCCAAAATCACATGTGTGTGTGTATAAAAATTGTCTATACATCATCGGGGCTTAAAATATCCTCATGTATCAAATATATATGTATATCATGACAAGGGATTCAAACGAGCCTCAAACATCAAAATTCTATACATCAAAATCTATCTACAAAACTAACCAAAGAACTAAATGTTTGACAATCGACACTCCATCGGGTGTTGCTACCCCGATCATCATCTAGGTCTATAGCCGGTGCCTCACCCAAACCTCTAGGTGGTTGACCCATGCTCATGACTCTACCAAGTAACTTACCATTGTCGAGCCAAAAACACAATATAGTGAGTCTCATCTGAATCCTCCACCTTACTATGTCCTCATAATAACAAATCTCATCGCATAAATCCTAGTAATTAGCCATAATCACATCACTAGGTGGCCCCATATGACCACTAGTCTAACTCTAGCTTCTTGTAGCTCATCTTCGAGATTGACAGCCTGTCACTCTAAATTCATTCTCGTAAGGCCTCTTTTTCTTCCCTATATCTATACATATTATCTCTAGCCTATGTGAGCTCTACCTATATAGTAGTGAGTTGCTAGTTCAACCCATATCTCTATTTTTCATATTATCTCTCTCACCAATCAATGTGGCCTGCTCACTAATCATGTTGCCTTCTCATCATCTAAACTTTCTACATTTCCCTTCAATAAAGCCACTTTATCATCCTCATCCCCCTCAAAGACCACCCTTTGGTGTAGTCTCTACATGAGCCCGAACTCCGTCTCTCTCATAACAATCTAGTTGTTCTGCGCTCTAGGCCATGTAATCCTCCATCACTCTAGTATCATCATGACCCACCACTCCTCCTCATCCACCATATCAACTACCTCCTAAACATCTAGTAGTGCTACATCTAAATCTATATCATCTCTCTTGTAGGCTAATGTTACCTCTCCGTACATCCTAAATCAATCCAAATTTTATCCTAAAGTGACCAAATCTGATCAGTCTCACCGGTCCTCCCTTCAACCCCGCACCCACTTATCCTATGATATGGCCCTCAACTCCCCTCTACACTAGGTCATACCAAAAACCCCTGTAGGGCCTTCAAACTACATCTCCCCTTGTAATTTGGCTACGAGTTATCTATAATGATACTCACCTTTTTATGACACTTGCGTCAGCCAAGCCACTACAATGTTCTCATAATCTCAACATCCCAATAAAAATGACACACCCACTCCAAATATGTTTCTAGTAATCCAAGACCATAGATCCCTTTAAACATGTGCCAACAAAACAAGGGACCAAGAAAAATTTGTCATTTATATCATCATATTGGCTACCACTGGTCTACATCCATCAAAATTGGCCTCTAGATGAATATAATAATGTATAACATACAATACCCATCATCATCATTGTGACTAGGGTCCGACCGTCCTCATCCTCACTATACAATGCTCCATATGAAAAATCTCTAGAAGTATAGACTACATCATCTCTATCATCACCATATTCTTCTAGTTATTCCTCTCTTTCTTCTTCTTCTCTTGGGAATTCAAAGTTCAAAGCTAGGTGAAAGATATGAAACTTTGGGAGTGTTAGTAGGAGTTTGAATAGGTTTACCAGAGTATTTCTTGATGAATCAAATGGGGATGAATCTTGCGAGAAGTAGTATGGATTATATTTGACTCACTCTTGCTGATTTTACAAAGTTTCAAAAGTGGGGTTAATTATTGCTCTCAACCTATTCAATCTAGTATATCTTCTTTCATTCAAGTTTTCTCAAGAGGTTTGCAAAAAGGATTTTAATCATTCAAGTAATTTTTTTTTTTAGTATTTTGTAGAGATCTATATGGGCACATGAGGGAAGATATCTCCCTCGAAGATTCACCAAAAATGTTGGTGAAATAATATGTCTTATGGAAAATTAGTTAATTTCCACCAATTCTCATGGGGCTACCCCCCTCCTTCTTGTGTATGGGGAGGCTCCCATTATTAAATGTAAACTAATCCAATCCTATCTATTAATGTGGGGTGGCTAAATAGGTTGTGGGTCATAAAGGAACACTTCAAAACTCCGTGACAAAGTGTTAGTATGGGGTACAAGAGAGGAAATTACAACGGTGATGGGTGAAGGATAAAAATTAAACAAAGGAAATTTATTGCTATCGGTAGGCACAAGAATAATTCACACCCAATAACTAGAGTAATTCAACATTCAATTAGAGGAAAGTGATAATGAAGTCATTTAGTGAGACTAACAAATCTAGACACACATTTCTTTCAATTCATTCATTAAGGAAACCAAGTTCCTCCTTAATCACCATACTTGTAAAGTTGAAAGAGAGAATAGATGAAACGTGAGTAAAGGAAAAGGAAGAATGTAGGTTTCATTTATTGTGTAGTGATGAATACAAAAACTAACCTAAAAAACTCACAATTGCTACCAAGAACTAAAAATTGGGATCCTTTGGAATGGAGAAGTCATCTCGCTTTATAGCCTTGTGAATTGACCTTTAAATTTCTGCTAGAAGAGACAAATTAGTATCCCTATTATAATTTTGAGAGAATAATTTTACAAATTATAAATATTGTCACTTAAGTGAATAAGAAAAAATACAATGATTGTGTACAACGAAGAATTAAAAGAAAGGGAGAGAAGAGAAGAAGGGAAGGGGATTGATTGAAATTGTTGAAGAAGATCCTTTTGATGGATAAATGTCTGATGATGATCACAATCTCCTCCATTTTCATGATGCAAAAATACCTCGGGATGCCGAATCGGTATTTAGAAACATTGTTGAAAGATTCCCTGATGTGAGCTCAAGATGACCGCAAGCACTTGCTCATGATGATCCTCTTGATGATTGATTGATCAACTCCCCTAGCTCATTGATATCATTCCAACTAACTCAATTAAAACCACCCAACTTACCAGATCACCCAAGTCATCGGCTCACCCTAACCGAGATCAAGAAGATGCTTCCAAGACCATGATGGAAGTTTAATTTCTCTATTTGAGCTATGGGATCATCCTGCAACCCTATTTTAATTCCTTGTTGTTTATTTACTATCTAGAGGACCCCGAATGTCATGAATTCACGTTATTCAACCACTTAATATTTTTATAAATTCCTCACCATGGAAACATGTTGTTTTTAGCAAGTACACCGCAGTTGTTGGATTGCAATAAAAAATTTCTTGAAATTCTAGGTTTCATTCCAAGATTCCCTATTCTAATTTTTGGATTATTTATTGGTCTTAAAAAGAGGGAAAATAAATTTTCATAAGAGAGGAAATAATTATGAATAAAAAAATCCTCCATATCCCTAAAAAATAGGTACTTCATGGCGTGAAAACTAGTTCACGTGAAACTACATTTTTCAGGGATCGTTTCCTCCAATTTTCACTCGATTTTGACTATCGGATCTCTGGGAAGTGAAGATGTGTCTTACTTACCTTTCACTAATACATCATATCAGCCATTAATGTATGCTTAAATATTTGACAATTATAAAATTCATCCATGATCCCTCACCATTGGATTGACATGTGGCGTTGTTATATTGGTCAACGGGAAGGTCTGGAATGAGGTGAAAAGCGCTAGAAACGCATTATGTAGCTTCAACAAGGTCATAAGATAGAAAAAAGGGAATAAATGGGGATGGGGAAAAAAATCCAAACTTTCCCAAATCGATGGGACAAAAAGTGCGCCATGCACCAGGAGGTGAAAATTTCTAACTGCAAAGCATAGCTTGAGAGAGACCTTGAAGATGACGTTTCGGAGCTCCAAGAGGTCATTTTTATGAACCCATATATTATTTTGACTCCCAAGAGCCTTGTGAAGACAATGGAATGGGTATAAAGATCCAATTATTCCTGAAAACCCTCAAATTTCTCCTTATGTCTTAATAAAACAGGTGTTCTGCCAAAAATGAGATGTATAAAGAAACACCTATATCTTATGAAGGATTTGAACATTTAATCACGTGGATAAATATCCAAGATTTAAAATGATTATTTTTTTCCTACTTAAATCCTTACGTAACTCATGAAATCATATATGGAATATCGGCTACCTATTTTGACTGCCTTCTCCTTACACCTTAGGCACCTGGGGTTGAGATTGGGTCACATGAAGAGCCATGGAAAGAGTTGAAGTGTGGTGAATTTTTTTCCCAACTATCTCAAATGGATGGGACTGATGGGATAGAAAAATTCAACCTCATTTAGAAGTGACAAGTGACAGGATGTGATTTTGACAACACGAGAGAAGGGAAGGGGATGAAAAATGGCTTGCGAATCCTTCCAACAATCATGTCGAGAAACAAGAGACAAAACAAGCATGGGGCATATTTTTGTGTCCAAACTCTCCTAAAGGGATGAGAAAAATGGTGAAAAGTTACACCCTAACCCTAGGTTGACAAGTTTCAATTTTTGATTGCATGACAAGAAGGGCTAGAATGAGGTGAAAAGGGGCTTAACTTGCATCACGAAACTTCATCGGGGTCATATGATGGTCCAAGGGGTTTAAATAGGCTTGGGAATTTTTTTGTACCAACTATCCCAAAGGGATGTGACATATGAGACAAAAAAATTTGCCTCAACCTCATTCCGACATGTGTCCACCTCTGAAAATGACTAAGTCTGGAAATCTTACCTTGAGGAGAGCCTTGAAGATAGTTTCTGGAGCTCTAGGATGCTTTTTTAGCACTTATAAACATTAAAATGACTCCAACAATAATTTTGAGATGAATGTGATGGGTCCCATGATCTAATTCTACCCGTATCTCCCTAAAAATAACCTTTTACTTGGGACCACATAGTGTGTCTTCTCGAAAATGGGTTGTGGAAAGAATCGCCTGAGACTTGTGAAAGATATGAAAGTACCATCATTTAGAGAATTGAATTTTATTTCCAATAGTATCTTGTTTGACCTATAAATATTTACGTTGCTCTCAAAATCATCTTCCAAAGCTTAGACACTATTTCAAACTTCAAGCTCCTTCACCTTCAAAAACCCGCTTTCACTGAACTTGTTCCTAAACCTTCCAATATTCACTAAACTTTCCTAAATAACTTAAAATATGTTCTTATCTTCTCAATACCACTACTCGATGAATTTGGGCCTTCAAATTTTTCCTGAAAGATGCACACCTGTCCCAAAAGGAAAAAATAACCTTTCTAGGCATACAAAAGAAAACACCTTGATAGGGATAGCTAGTGATTCGCATACTGCCGGTGATTTAGATGAATCATTGTAAATTACTATGAGAAGAACTGATTCTTTGATATGATAAAAAATTAGACATGCGACAAGTGATTTATGAATTGATATGGGTTATAATGTGATGTATTGACAAGATAAATATGGAAATGAAGGACAAGGACTTAACTTTGTTGATGAATGCATTAAAATGATGTTGTAGAGGTTATTACATAGATTATGAAGATTCCAAGGATGTGATAGGGTGCGGGGATGTCAAGATATTCATAATGGTGTTATATAGGTTTCCAATGAGTCATAACTTCATTGTAAAATATCTAATGACCCATTCTATGAAGTTTGGTGTTGTTTATATAATCACCAAAGATCGGTTAGAATCACTAGTGACCCAAGAAAATGAGGAAACTAGCATGGAAGTTGTTTCAACCACTCCTAAAAGGGTTAATTTTGGTATAGGGACGAGTGAAGATGGTTAGGAATAGGTAAAGGATGTTGGGAGGTTATATAGTTAGGGTTAAAATGGACTAGGATGGGTTATGGGTGGTTAGGGAGGTTAGAAGGTTAGACCTAAAATGGGATCGATGGGTTATAAGTGGTTAGGGAGGTTTAGGGTGAGTAAATAAGTGTTTACTAAGGGGTAAGATAATTTTTACAATGTTAAGGACATAGTTTATAGGATAATAAGATATTTTAATGTTTTGAGTGAAAATGTGAGAAGTATTGGTAAACAATGTAGGGTACCAAAAATAGGGTCTACATTTCCCCTTTTTGTCGAGTGGTTTGTGATGGAAAATATGTTAGAAAAAAATGAGTGGAATGATAATATTTGTGTTGATAGGTAGTCCCCCTCAAAATGAGGTTTTTGTGAAAAAGTACAATGATTACCAGCTTTGAATAGGTTTCTGGATGAGATAGGTTTTTGTGTTGTTTTGTTTCCATTTAAGATTCCCCAAGACTAGGCATGAAAACAAATTTCCATAAAGGTATAGTTTTGTGACTATAAATTCAAGTGATAGGGGAAACAATGGGTTCTCGACCTATAGACATATGAATTATGAGGAATTCGCTACATGAAAAGGTTCGTGAAAGCCTATACTACCCATGGTGTATCATGAGATGTAGACATGATGTATAGGATGTTTCCACAAAGGTGGGTTATATGGCCAGGAAGTCAAGTGATAGGAAAACCAATGGGTTATCAACCTATAGAATTATGTCTTAATAATGGCAAAGGAAAATGTTTCCCTAATGGTTATGAAATCTGAAATGAATTTGATAAAGGCAAGATTTGTATAGATTGATTGATTTTGATTTTGAGAGGGTCTTGGGGCTTAAAATAATGAAGCACATTTGGAAAAGTGCAATTTTAGCAAGGAATGATGAAAAAGATGAATTTGATGAGGCTCGAGAGGTCAATAGTGATGTTTTGGATAAAGGGTAGGTAATCACTAGTGATTACCCAAGCTCATTGGCAATTTGACAAAAATGTTAGCGATTAATCCAATCACCAAATATCTAGTGGGTGGGAAATTTTTTGATATAAAAGGTGGTTTGGAGACTCATTTGGTAATATTATGATTTTAGAACCTAAGAGACCAAAAAAACCTTATTTTTTTATTTTTTACTATAAGTGAGATGGAGGAAGCTGGAGGTGGGTAGAGGTACAGAGGCCCACATATGACGAGGTAAGTGATTTTTTTGGATTTTGTGTTATTTTTTGTTTATTTTCTTATTATTATCTAAAAATTAGAATCATTATGAAACCACTAGTGATTTCGTATGAAATCGCTAGCGTTGATGGTTCGGTCGACGATTTTGATAGGGTCACCAATGATTCAAGTAAAAAGGTTGTAGTTTATTTTCATTGATTGTTTCGATGGTATGTGGTTTAATTGTGTATGCAATCTAGAGAGAGATTGAATACATGAGATAGGTGTTATCCAAAATAAGCCCCTTGCTCATTTTTTGGCTTTCTTTCATTCCTTCCTTCCTTGTGCCTCAGTTGAATTTTTTCAATTTTTAGGCACTCAAAATTTTTTGGAAGTTGTTTCATCAGGTAGAGAATCTTCTTAGCTTTCCAGAAAGGTAAATTTTTCCTCTAACTCCTTGTATTTTGCAAGTTATGGCTCGACGGAGTTTTGGAGGGAATTTTCCCTATGAGGGTCCGCACCCAATCAAAGAGTGCCACGTGGTGGAGGAATGGCGTGGGCAGAGGTAAATTTGCAATTTTAACCAAGGTTTGGTCAGGGAACACAAAGGAAAATTTTGTCCCAAAGGCTCACTAGCCAATGGGAAGGCGACACGTGTCCAGGAGGCCATTAGAGGTCAGACCGGCGGGAAGAAGTTAGGAAAATTTCCAAAGTTGGCGAAAAGGGAAATCTCGGCCCGAAGGCCCACCAGTGAATAAAAATATGCCCCGTGTCCTCAGACTAGTGGGAGGTGGAGGCATGAGGGGAATTTTTTCATTTTTCCAAAGTGTGGAAAATCACGCAATAAGACTTACCCCGATGGCCCGCGCTAATCAAAGCATGCCACGTGTCCATGTGGCGCAAAGAAAATCTTAAGGCAGGTCCGCAGAGGGAAAAGAGTTGGTTTAGGCCCAAGTGAATGGAAAGGCACCACGTGTCCTATTTAGGGAAATGGTTAGAGTCAATGGAAAATTAGAAGTGTGTCCCGCGAGTAAATGGAAAGGCGCCATGTGGCATCGAACCGGTGGGGCGCGGAGCGACAAAGAAAATTTTTTCAAAAATCTCAAAAGGCATAAAATGATCATATGGATCCCGCATCCAATCAAGATGTGCCACGTGGCATCAAAGCGGTGGGGGGAGATTTTTGGGAAATTTTCCCAAATTTCAAAAAGGGGAAAATTTTAAACTTTCGTCCTGCCAACCCATTTTTGGCCCTTTTTTGCCCTAAATCTTCAGAAGGGCATAACTTTTGATCCAGAGCTCAGATTTTCACGTTCTTGGTGTCATTGGAAAGCTGGTGAAATTATCTACATGATGGAGGGTTAAATTTTGTATTTTGATGGAGAATTTTGGGAGAAAATTGAAGAAACGTCCCTAGCATGGAAAAACGTAGAATTGACATTCAACCACCAAATTTAATGAAGTATGGTCATTTTTTTGACTTACGTAACAATGTACTTCTAAGTATGGGTTCTTCCATGAAGCCCATCACTCTGCAGTGAAATTTGAGGAATTTGGTTGGTGGTTGAATTCATAAATCCATTTTTCCCGTGTTTTTGTTTTCTCTCCTTCTGTTTGACCATTAAAAGCCAGATTTGGCTCATTTGTAAAGGGTTGGACATATTTTTGCTCTACAAGCTCTCTTTTCTTCCTCAGCAGGTGGATTTGTAGAGTTCCATACCTCTCATACAGACTACAACACATTTTTTTTGCCTCCTGGCCATTGTAATGCATTGTATTGAACTTGGGAATGATAATGTATGTTCTGTGATTGATTTTTCCAATCCTTTCATGTGTTTATCATTGTCTTTTGATCTCTCATTACATTCTAGAAATCTATGCATATTTTGTGTTGTATTTCTTATGATCTGTGTAAATCTTGCAAAGTAGATGTTCACCACTCCCTTGGTGTATCACCACTTTCAATTAGTTTTATTTCTTCTACATCCTTTATCTCTGTCCCCTTGGAATTTAGAGTAGGGTCTAGTATTGAACCTCTGCAAAGTTCATGTATACACCTGATCAGAGGAGTGAAGGAACCAACCTTTAATTTGGAGGGTCTTTTCCTAGTTTTTACAAGTCCCACACTTGGGGAAAGGATTCAATGTTGTGCAATCACACTGGATGCCCATTATCAAACTAGAAATCTGAGAAAACATCCAAAGGGTGCTGTTGATTTGCACTAACAATTTTGGCATGCCCGGTGGGACCTTAGAGGTCTTCATCTTCATTGCAACAAAGTTGATGTGCTTTTGTTGTAATTTCTTTCTTGAAAAGAGCCCTGATCTACACATCTGGCGACTCCCAAAAGGAAAAATCAACTAGTTTTAGCAGTCCAAGTCTAAAAATTCATGAGAAGGATCCACACAAGGTCAAGGGCTAGAGAAGAAGGGTTGTCTGAGTATCTACAGCTATCCCCAGGAAGAAGGCAGAGGGGAAGAATAATTCAAAGGTCTCCATCTCCACCAAACAGGACTCTATCAACTCCTCCACCTGGTAGACCTTTCACCCAATCAACAAGGGTTCTCAAGCCAATCAGAATGGCACAACACAACCCTTATGTCAACTTCACTAGCAGCAGCCCACTTGCTCTCAATGCACAAAATCCAGTTCTAGTTGCAGCATTGAAGAACATTCCATACTTTACTAGAGAAAATCAGACCACTCCTGGTGACCATGTCAAAGACATTGCTAATGTTTGTGCAATCCATGAGATTGTTGAGATGCAAATTGCTGTCAAATTGTTGGCATCTTCATTCAAAGGGAAAGCCTTACAATGGTTTAGGAGCCTTGGGGTAGGATCTATCCAAAATTGGAACCAATTGTGCATAGCTCTCCATGAGTAGTTTGGAGAAAAGGGAGATAATTTGTCTCTACTAGAACAATTGACAACTATCAAGAGAGCTCCCAATGAGTAGTTAACAGACTTCAACTTTAGATTTCAAAGAACATGGGATAGAATCCCAGTGGCAGTAAGGCCAATAGATGAAGGTGATTTTCTATACTATCTCAAAGCTTTAAATTCTGATATTTCTATGTTAATTCAATCCATGGGAGGTACAACTATACCTGCAGCTTATAACATTGCCATTAGAGCTGAAAATTGTCTGATTCAAGCCGGTAAGTTGGATCCTAGGCCTCCCATGCCCTTGTATCCAAACTTGGAAAGTCTAAGCACTAGTTAAGCACCTACTTTAGCTCCTATTCCCACTCCTAGAAATCAGAGTTCAAATGAAACTTCTACTTCATCCTCTAGTGCCTCAAATGAACTTCAAGAAGTCATGAAATAATTACAAAATTTAGGCAATGAGCTGGTTACACTCAAGAGGCAGCAAGCCCAAATTTTTAGACCTTCTTATCAGTCTCAAGCTTAGCCTAATAGGCCACCCAATCCAGCTACAAATCAAAATCAAGTAAGGCCTCCTGCCAATAGACCATTTCAGCCCTATAATCCCAATGTTGCATCTGCCTCTAAAGCCTTAGTGCCAGTGCAAAATAATATAGCTCAAGAGTATGAGTGGTGTTTCCCATGCAATGAACCTCACAACCAATCTATGTGCTTCAATGGTGCTTTGAACCAAGCCTTGATGGTGACAACAACTGGCGTAGAGGGTGAGGTGAGCCAAGAAACAAACCAACAACAAGGAACATCCCAGCAAAATACAACTCCAAATGAGACTACACTTGTGAATTGGCAAGCTGAGGATTTTTGTGGTATGAATCAAGTAATTTCTCATAATGTAGTAGCTAACACAAGGTCAAAGAAGAGGAATATTGGTGAAGGGCAGTCATTAGCTCCAGGTGATCCACAACATTCCATCACTCCCCAAGGTGTTGGCAAGCAAAATGCAGTTCCAAACATGCAAGGACGACCCAAGCCACCTTCTAAACCAGCTCAAATGCCAGCTGTTGTAGCCCATGTACAAGAAAAGAGTGTGCAAGATAGGGGGCAGCAAAGAGATGTTTCATCCCCATTTAGCATCATTGAACAAATGAAGAAGATAAATGTGAATATATCTATGTGGGAATCACTATCCATCCCAGGCCAAAGGGATCTCCTACAAGCTGCCATGGAGAATTGGTCAACTCCAAATCAGCAAGCTCATATGCAAGAGAAGGTACTCACAAATGCTGCTCAACCTGAAGGGAATCATGGAGGACAGTAAGGTAAATTTTTGAAGCCCCCTCCATTCTATGTTTCATTTCATTGGGGATAAACTAGTACATAATTGTATGATTAATTCTGGGGCAAGTAGTTATGTAATGCCCAAGCAAATAGCTGATCAGCTAGGTCTCCAATATGAAATCATATCCAAAGGAGTGGTGTAACTGGATGGGACAGTAGTAACAATAGTGGGAGTAATTAAATATTTGAGCCTTACTTTGCATGCATGCCCCAATGTCACTGTTTTGCAAGATGTATCAGTGATATATTTACTACCACTTTTTGCCCTATGTTTGTCGAGATATTTTATAGCTAGAATTAGAGGATATTTATCTCCTGATTGGTCACACATGTTGTTTAGAACAATATATGGAACCAAGGCCACAATTAGGTCTGAACCTATTGCAAAATTTCACATTGAGCCTCATACCCCAAGTCAAATCAATGCCAATTGTTCAGCATTTGATCAAGAGGATTATCCAAGCACTAATGAAGTTGGCACCAAATTTGGAAGCATCTTAGATTTGACTCTTGATGAATGGGAAAGCAAGGTTAATGCTTTTGACCCCTACAAGGAAATAGAGGAATCTGAACTAGGATTTTATTGCATGCATGAAGAAAATCATCCTATTCCTAGCATCACCAAGCTAGACCATAAGGATGACAATGAGGTATGGCAGCTATTTTTGATGGATCAAGAAGTAGACAAGGTGCAGGTGGGGGAGCTATGCTTGTTTCACCTCAAGGCATTAAATATTATTCAACTTTTAGATTTCAGTTTGCATGTTCTAACAACACTGTTGAATATGAAGCTTTGATACAAGGATTGCATTGGTCAAGGAAAAGAGGTATCAAGAACTTACAAGTCTTTGGCAATAGTGAGCTGATTGTTAATCAAGTTAAAGGGCAACATGCTGCCAAAAATTACCTGCTCAAGTGTTATAAGAATAGGGTGTGGGACCTCATTTAGGACTTTGAAGGCTTTGGCATCAATTCCATCCCTAGGAAAGAAAACCAAGTTGTTGATAGGCTTGCAGCAGTTGGGGCAGCCTTTGATGTTGTGGAAAGTATCAAGGAAGACAAAGTGCAGCCAAGCATTCATGTGATTGTGAGGCCATCAGTGCCAGACAATAATGTAAGTTGGAAAGTGTTTGAAAGTGACCAACAAATCATCAATTTCTTACAAGAAGAAGCTGAGTTCTTAGCCAAAAATCGGGAAAGTTAGAACAGCAGTATGGTGATCAAGTGGTATAGCTAAGAACAAACAAACTACCAAAAGGACTTGTCACTTTGGAGTCCATTTTTAATCCTAATGATCAATTTAGGAAAGAGAAAGAAAACATCCAAGTCAAGGGAGAAGATTCGGTGCCCATCTCAGTGGGAGAAGGAAAATCACTTCAAATTGGTAAAGTGGCAACCGAGCAAGAAAGGTATGAGTTTAGGCAACTTTTCCAAGAGTTCTCGGATGTATTTTCTTGGAGCTATGAAGACTTGAGAGGTTTCAATCCCAAGCTAGCTCAACATACAATTGAATTGGATCCAAGTGCTAAGCCCATCAGGAAAAAACAAAGGCCAGTCAATCCACACATGGAGCCTCTCATGAAGAGGGAATTGAATAAGTTAATAGAGGCAAGTATCATATTTCCCATCAAGCATTCTAGTTGGGTAGAAAACTTGGTTCCAGTTAGAAAGAAGAGTGGAGAAATCAGATTGTGTGTAGACTTTAGAGATTTGAATAGAGCATCCCTCAAGGATCATTACCCACTTCCCTCTATGGAGCAGATTTTGCAAGTTGTTGCTGGCTCTGAGAGGTTTTCATTGCTAGATGGTTATTCAGGGTATAATCAGATCATGGTAAAGGAGGATGATCAGTTCAAGACTACCTTCACCACCAAATGGGGAACTTATGCATATAGAAAAATTCCATTTGGGTTGTCTAACGCTAGAGCTACCTTCCAAAGGGCAATGGATATGGCGTTCAGGGGATTGATCAACAAAATGGTGCTGATATATCTAGATGATATTACTGTATTTTCTAAAAGTGCAGCAGATCATCTCTTTCATTTGAGACAAGTGTTCCAAAGATGTAGAAGATTTGGGGTATCCTTGAACCCCAAGAAATGTATTTTCCTAGCTCATGAGGGAAATCTCCTAGGCCACATTGTTTCCAAAGAAGGATTAGCAATTGATCCAGAGAGGGTTGAAGCAATAAAAGCACTACCATTACCAAGTCATAAGAAGGCCCTTCAAAGTTTCTTGGGAAGAATCAATTTTGTTCGGAGGTTTGTTCCAGATTTTGTAGCCCTTATCAAGCCAATAACCATGATGTTGAAGAAAAGTATGGCTTTCAAATGGACAGCTGAAGGTAAGGCAAGTTTTGAGGCAATCAAAGAGGCTATCTCACAAGCTCCAACTCTCATTAACCCAAATTTCTCCAAGGATTTTATCCTTTATGCATTTGGAGGTGATGATACAATCTCTACAATTTTAGTACAGCAGAACAAAGAAAATGCAGAGCAGCCAATTTCCTTCTTTAGCCAAAGCCTAGAGGACTATGAGGTGAGATATTCTTTCATTGAGAAGCATGTTCTTGTAGTGATTAGGATCTTGAAGAAATTTAAGCATCTAGTTTCAAATAACAAGGTTCAACTGTTGGTTTCTCATGTGGGAGTTAAGGACTTCCTCCTCAACAAAGACCTAAATGAAAAACGTGCAGGGTGGATTACTCATGTCATGGAGTATGACATTGAGATCAAAGTCACCAAGCTAGTCCGAGGAAAGGGATTATGTGAACAGTTGGTCTTGAGAAAATCAATGGAAGCAAGCAATGAGAAGGATGTTGTTTTGGCGTTGCAAGACAACCAAGAACAAAGAGGTGTTCAAGAAGAGAATGATGGTGTACTCACTCCTTGTTGGACCCAAGACATAGTGCACTTCCTACAAATAGGCCTATGCCCTCCAGAGATGAAAAAAACCAAGAGAAGGCACTTCAAATTGTAGGTTGTCCCATATGCACTTGTTGATGGTGTTTTGTTCAAGAAGGATGTAAATGGAGTGCTGTTGAGATGCATTGGGACAAACCAAATTAATAGAATGCTAGAAGAGTTCCATGGTGGATCGATGGGGCCATTTTTCTCCAAGAGTGATAGCCCTCAAGATTATGAAGGCTAGCTATTATTGGCCCAAGGTTTTTGGTGATTGTTATGCATGGATCAAGAGGTGTAAAAATTGTGCATTCTTCACAGAAAGGAGAGATTAGTTCCCCTTCCATTACACCCAATTTCAGTTGACTAGACATTCATGCAATGGGGTTTGGACTTCATTGGATTCATTAATCCAAACTCAAGCCAAGGACACAAGTGCATTCTAACAAAGAATGCACTACTTCACCAAATGGACTGAGGCAGTGGCACTTAAAGAAGCAAATGAATCTAGCATTTTGGACTTCTATGAGGGGATAGTAACTAGATTTGGTATACCTGCCACTATAATATTAGATAATGCTTTAGAATTCATAGGATCAAATGTAATTGAATGGGCTGTTAAAAATGGGATTTATCTGAGCACTTCATCAAATTATTACCCTCAAGGTAATGGCCAAGCTGAGTCTACCAACAAGAACTTGTTAAAGATCATCAAGAGGACTCTTGATGAAAATCAGAGGACTTGGCACACCAAATTGAAATCAGCCTTGTGGGCTGATAGGATAACTCCCAAGAGATCCACAGGTAACTCTCCATTCAAACTTGTTTATGGAAGAGAGGCAATCTTTCCCATGTCACTTGAGTTTCCAACATTGGAACTCATGAAACAATTGGAGTTGTTGGAGTTTGAACCCATGGAGGTTAGATATGTAGAATTGATGGAGCTCCAAGAAATCAGAGAGCATGCAGCCCAAACAATGGAGAAGGACCAAGCCTTGGTCAAGAGGACCTTTGATAGGAAAGCCAAGGCTAGAACCTTCCAAGTTGGAGATTTAGTGTTGAAATGGGATGCAAACTGAGCAAAGCCAGGAAGGCATTCAAATTTTGATGCCATTTGGAGTGGCCCTTATATGGTCACAAAATGTAAGAACAATAATGCCTTCTAATTTTCTAAATTGGATGGCGAAGAAATGCATATTCCAGTTAATGGGATCCATCTAAAGAATTTCTACTAGAAGGAAAATTCTCCACCTTGTACATATTAGCTTAGATTTTCATTCCTCTAAGTGCTTGTGCACATTGTTTTGTTGTAGCTTAGTTTTTCATTCAAGTAATTTTTATTTTTTTCATATTTTGTAGAGATCTATATGGGCACATGAGGGAAGATATCTCCCTAGAAGATTCACCAAAAAATGTTGGTAAAATAATATCTCATATGGAAAATTAGTTAATTTCCACCAATTCTCATGGGCTACGCCCCTCCTTCTTGTGTATGGGGAGGCTCCCATTATTAAATTTAAACTAATCCAATCCTATCTATTAATGTTGGGTGGCTAAATAGATCGTAGATCATAGAGGAACACTTCAGAAACATGTGACAAAGTGTTAGTATGGGGTACAAGAGAGGAAATTACAACGGTGATGGGTGAAGGATAAAAATTAAACAAAGGAAATTTATTGCTATCACTAGGCACAAGAATAATTCACACCCAATAACTAGAGTAATTCAACATTCAATTAGAGGAAAGTGATAATGAAGTCATTTAGTGAGACTAACAAATATAGACACACATTTCTTTCGATTCATTCATTAAGGAAACCAAGTTCCTCCTTAATCACCATACTTGTAAAGATGAAAAAGAGATAATAGACGAAACATGAGCAAAGGAAAAGGAAGAATGTAGGTTTCATTTATTGTGTAGTGATGAATACAAAACAACAACTAATCTACAAAAACTCACAATCGCTACCAAGAACTAAAAATTTGGGATCCTTTGGAATGGAGAAGTCATCTCACTTTATAGCCTTGTGAATTGACCTTTCATCATATTCCAATTTTGACCTTTAAATTTCTACTAGAAGAGACAAATTTAGTATCCCTATTATAATTTTGAGAGAATAATTTTACAAATTATAAATATTGTCACTTAAGTGAATAAGAAAAATACAATGATTATGTACAATGAAGAATTAAAAGAAAGGAAGACGAGAAGAAGGGAAGGGGATTGATTGAAATTTTTGAAGAAGATACTTTTGATGGAGAAATGTTTGATGATGATCACAATCTCCTCCTTTTTCATGATGTATAAATACCTCGGGCTGCCGAATCAATATTTAGAAACATTGTTGAAAGATTCCCTAATGTGAGCTCAAGATGACCGCAAGCACTGCTCATAATGATCCTCTTGATGATTGATTGATCAACTCCCTAGCTCAATGATCTCATTCCAACTAACCCATTTAAAACCACCCAACTTACTGGATCACCCAATTCACCACTTACCCTAACCGAGATCAAGAAGATGCTTCCAAGACCCTGATGGAAGTTTAATTTCTCTATTTGAGCTATGGGATCATCCTACAACTTTGTTTTCATTCCTTGATGTTTCTTTCCTATCTAGAGGACCATGAATGTCATGAATTCACATTATTCAACCACTTAATATTTTTATCCATTCCTCACCATGGAAACATGCTATTTTTAGCAAGTACACCATGCATTGTTGGATTAATAAAAAGTTCTTGAAATTCTAGGTTTCATTCCAAGATTCGCTATTCTAATTTTTGGATTATTTATTGGTCTTAACAAGAGGGAAAATATATTTTCATAAGACAAGAAATAATTATGGATTAAAAATCATCCATATCCCTAAAAATAGGTACTTCATGGCGCGAAAACTACTTCACGTGAAACTAGATTTTTCAGGATCGTTGCCTCCAATTTTCGGTGATTTTGACTACCGGATCTCTAGTAAGTGAAGAGGTGTCTTACTTCCTTTCACTAATACATCATATCAGCCATTAATGTATGTTTAAATATTTGACAATGATAAAATTCATCCATGATCCCTCACCCTTGGATTGACATATTGGTCAACCTAAGGGTGGAATGAGGTGAAAAGCGCTTAAAACACATCATTGAGCTTCAACAAGGTCATAAGATAGAAAAAGGGAATAAATGGGGCTGGGAAAAAAATCCAAACTTCCCCAAAGGGATGGGATAAAAAAGTGTGCTATGCTCTAGGAGGTGAAAATTTCTAACTGCGAAAGCATACCTTGAGAGAGGCCTTGAAGATGACGTTTTTAGAGCTCCAAGAGGTCATTTTGGATGAACCCATATATTATTTTGACTCCCATGAGCCTTGTGAAGACAATTGAATGGGTATAAAGATCCAATTATTCCTAAAAACCCCTCAAATTTCTCCTTATGTCTCATGACAACAGGGTGTGCCTACCAAAAATGAGATGTATAAAGAAACACCTATATCTTGGGAAGGGTTTGAACATTTAATCACGTGGATAAATCACAAGATTTAAAATGATATTTTTTCCTAATTAAATCCTTACATAACTCATGAAATCATATATGGAAGATTGCCTACCTATTTTGACCGCCTTCTCCTTACACCATAGGCACCTGTGGGCCGAGATTGGGTCACATGAAGAGCCATGGAAAGAGCTGAAGTAGGATGAATTTTTTTCCCAACTATCTCAAAGGGATGGGACTGATGGGGTAGAAAACTTCAACCTCATTTGGAAGTGACAAGTGATAGGATATGATTTTCATGAGACAGAGAAGGGAAGGGGATGAAAAATGGCTTGTGGATCCTTCCCATAGTCATGTGGAGAAACAAGAGACAAAACAAGCATGGGGCATATTTTTGTGTCCAAACTCTCCCAAAGGGATGAGAAAATGGTGAAAAATTACACCTTCACCATAGGTTGACAAGTGTATATTTTTTATCGCATGACAATAAGGGCTATAATGAGGTGAAAAGGGGCTTAACTTGCATCATCACGAAACTTCATCGGGGTCATATGATGGTCCAAGGGGTTTAACTAGGCTTGCAAATTTTTTTGTGTACCAACTGTCCCAAAGGATGTGACATATGAGACAAAAAAATTGTGCCTCAACCTCATTCTGACATGTGTCCACCTCTAAAAATGACTAAGTCCCGAAAGCTTACCTTGAGGAGAGCCTTGAAGACAAATTTTCTGGAGCTCTAGGATGCTTTTTTTAGCACTTATAAACATTAAAATGACTCCAAAAATCCTTTTGAGATGAATGTGATGGGTCCCATGATCTAATTCTACCTGTAACTCCCTAAAAATAAACTTTTACTTGGGACCACATAGCATGTCTTCTGAAAATGGGTTGTGGAAAGAATTGCCCGAGACTTGTGAAAGATATGAAAGTACCATCATTTAGAGAATTGAATTTTATTTCCAATAGTATCTTGTTTGACCTATAAATATTTATGTTTCTCTCAAAATCATCTTCCAAATCTTAGACACTATTTTGAACTACAAGCTCCTTCACCTTCAAAAACCCACTTTCACTGAACTTGTTCCTAAACCTTCAAATATTCCCTAAACTTTCCTAAATAACTTAAAATATGTTCTTATCTCCTCAATACCACTACTCGATAAATTTGGGCCTTCAAATTTGTCCCAAAGATGCACACCTATCCCAAAAAGGGAAAAAATAGCCTTTCTAGGCATACAAAATAAAACACCTTGATAGGGATAGCTAGTGATTCTTCACAAATACTCATCGGTGATTTAGATGAATCACTAGAAATTACTATGAGAATAATTGATTCTTTGATATGATGAAAAATTAGATATGCAACAAGTGATTTATGAATTGGTATGGGTTTTAATGTGATGTATTGACAAGATAAATATGGAAATGAAGGACAAGGACTTAACTTTATTGATGAATGCTTTAAAATGATGTCGTAGGGTTCTTACATAGATTACGAAGATTCCAAGGAAGTGACAACGGTGTAGGTGATGTCAAGATATTCATAATGGTGTTGTATAGGTTTCCATGAGTCATAACTTCATTGTAAAATATCCGATGACCTATTCTATGAAGTTTGGTGTTGTTTATATAATCACCAAAGACTGGTTGGAATCACTAACGACCCAAGAAAAATGGGGAAATCAGCATGGAAGTTATTTCAACCACTCCTAAAAGGGTTAATTTTGGTATAGGGACGAGTGAAGATGGTTAGGAAAAGGTTAAGGATGTTAGGAGGTTATATAGTTAGGGTTAAAATGGACTAGGATGGGTTATGGGTGGTTAGGAGGTTAGAAGGTTAGAGCTAAAATGGGCTAGGATGGGTTATATGTGGTTAGGGAGGTTTAGGGTGAGTAAATAAGTATTTACCAAGGGGTAAGATAATATTTTACAATGTTAAGGACATAGTTTATAGGATAATAAGATATTTTAATGTTTTGAGTGAAAATGTGAGAAGTATTGATAAAGAATGTAGGGTGCCAAAAATAGGGTATACATTTCCCCCTTTTTGTCGAGTGGTTTGTGATGGAAAATATGCTAGAAAACAATGAGTGGAATGATCATATTTGTGTTGGATAGGTGGTCCCCCTCAAAAAGAGGGTTATAGTGAAAAAGTACAATGATCACCAATTTGAATAGGTTACTAGATGAGATAGGTTTGTTTGATGTTTTGTTTCTATTTAAGATTCCCCAAGACTAGGCATGAAAACAAATTTCCATAAAGGTATATTTTTGTGACTAGAAAGTCAAATGATAGGGAAACCAATGGGTTCTCAACCTATAGACGTATGAATTAAGAGGAAGTCGGTACATCAAAAGGTTCATGAAATCCTATAATATCCATGGTCTATCATAAGATGTAGACATAATATACATAATGTTTCCATAAATGTGGGTTATATGGCCAGAAGTCAAGTGATAGGGAAAGTAATGGGTTATCGACCTATAGAAGTATGACTTAACAATGGCAAAGGAAAATGTTTCCCTAATGGTAATGAAATTAGAAATGGATTTGATAAAGGCGGATTTGTATAGATGGATTGATTTTGATTTTTATAGGGTCTTGGGGCTTAAAGAATGAAGCACATTTGGAAACGTGCAATTTTAGCAAGGAATGATGAAAAAGATGATTTGATGAAAGGTCAGATGATGTTTTGGATAAAAGGAAGGTAATCGTAATGATTACCCAAGCTCATCGGTGATTTGAAAAAATGTTAGCGATTAACCCAATCACCGAATTTCTAGTGGGCGGGAAATTTTTTGATATAAAAGGTGGTTTGGAGACTCATTTGGTAATATTATGATTTGAGAACCTAAGAGACCAAAAAAACCTAATTTTTTATTTTTTTACTATTTTAAGTGAGATGGAGGAAGTTGGAGGTGTGTAGAGGTGACAGAGGCCCACATATGATGAGGTAGGTGATTTTTTTGAATTTTGTGTTATTTTTTGTTTATTTTCTTATTATTCTCTAAAAATCAAAATCATTATGAAACCACTAGTGATTTCTTATGAAATTGCTAGCGATGATGGGTCACTCATGATTTATATAGGGTCACCAAAGAATTCAAGTAAAAAGGTTGTAGTTTATTTTGATTGATTGTTTAAGGGTATTTGGTTTCATTGTTTATGTAATGTAGAGAGAGATTGAATACATGATATAGGTGTTATCCAAAATAAGCCCCTTGCTCTTTTTTTTTGGCTAACTTCCTTTCATTCCTTCCTTCCTTGTGCCTCGGTTGAATTTTTCACTTTTTAGAACTC